>OY856410.1:315763882-317113882 GCA_963693085.1 Alisma plantago-aquatica
GAGAGATTGGGTAGCCACATGAGGTACATAAAATTGACATGTGAAGATGAATAACCTAAGTTGAAGTAATGATATGATCTAGGGCAGAGAGGTGTACCTCACCCTTGCCTTTATTGATATAATCAATATAGTATTACAAATCATTTACATAGTATCCCATTACAATCATCAAATGATTGTCTCTATAGGCATACATACCAACAGATTCCCACTTGCACTTATACCCAATCACTCATGAATCTCAATCCAAGTGATCCAACATGTCTGCCATGTTGTTGTTGTGAAAGTGCTTTTGTGAGCAGGTCAGCCACATTGCTTTCTGTAGGTACTATGCAAATCTTCACATCTCCTTGATGTACGATATCTCATATGAGATGGAATTTCCATAGAATATGTTTGGAACATTGGTGTGATCTTGGTTCGTTATCCTGTGCAATTGCTCCATTGTTGTTGCAAAACAACTCAATTGCATCACTGGCGCTTGGAACCACTCCAAGTCCGTAAATGAACTTCTTGATCCACACAAATTCCTTTGTAGCATTAGATGCGGCAATATATTCAACCTCTATTGTAGAATCTACAATCATCTCTTGCTTGGAACGCTTCCAGCTCATAGCTCTGTTGTTCTGAAAAAACACAAATCCATTTTGTGATCTATAGTCATCTTTGTCAGTTTGGAAGCTAGCATCGGTGTAACCCTTTACCACAAGCTCTTCCTCACCACCGTATACCAAGAATTGAACCTTAGTCCTTCTAAAGTACTTTAGGATGTTTTTTACTGATGTTCAGTGACATTCATCTGGATCTGACTAATACCAGATTATCATGCTCAAAGCATACGACACATCAGGACGAGTATATAACATCTCGTACATGATAGATCCAATTGTTGATGCATATGGAATATTACTCATGCGTTCATTCATCACATGAATTAGGACATTGGGCTTTAGATATCATAACCCCATGGTACATGGGCAAGTTACCTCTCTTAGAACCCTCCATGCTAAACCTCTTTAGCATCTTGTCAATGTATGTGCTCTGGATTAGGCCTAGAAGCCTTCTAGATCTATCTCTATAGATCTTGATTCCTAGTATATAGGATGCTTCACCTAAATCCTTCATAGAGAAGTTCTGCCCCAACCCAGCTTTTATTGTCTGAAGAGTAGGAATGTCAATTTCCATCAATAGTATGTCATCCACATACAATATGAGAAATACGATTGTTCTCCCACTAACCCTTTTGTAAACACAAGGTTCATCTTCATTTTGACTAAAGCCAAATTTTTGACTTCAAAATCTCGTGCTAAAGAGCATGGAGGTTTGAGTCCTCTTCAAGTCATAATAGAATATTAATATGGAGAATGCTCATTGAATGAATAATTCAATAACAGATCTCAGATCTAATCGATATTCTTCAAAATGTAGATTTTAGCTCCGAGATGCTTGCTTCAATCCATAGATTGACCTTTGTAGCTTACAGACTTTATTGGCTTCCTTCGGATCGATAATACCCTCAGATTGTTTGATATACATATCCTCAAAAAAATTCCCATTAAGGAATGTTGTTTTAGCATCCATCTGCCAAATATCATAGTCATGATAAGTTGCAATGGAAAGTATGATCCTGATGGATTTAACCATGGCAACTGGTGAGAAGGTCTCATCATAATCAACACCTTGAATTTGACAAAATCCTTTCACAGCCAATTCACTGTTATAGGTTTGAACATTTCCATCCATGTCAGTTTTCTTCTTGAAGACCCACTTGCACCCTATGGGTTTTACCCCTTTGGGTCGATCCACCAAGGTCCATACCTTCTTCGTGTACATGGATTCCATCTCAGATCTCATGGCTTCGAGCTATTTCTCAGATTATGGTCCCTTAGTAGCTTCTAGATAGGAAGTTGGCTCATCTGCTATGCCCAATTTGTCACTGTCTTGAGTCACGAGAAATCCAAATCTCTCAGGATCAAGTTGTATCCTACTAGACCTACGAGGTTCTTGTGTTACGTTTGGAACTTGAAATTCCACAACAGTTTGTGAGTCTTCATGTTCCTTATGTACCTCCTCGGGTTCTCTACTTTCTTGTTGATCTTGAACTTCTTCGAGCTCTACATTCCTCCCACTGATTCCTTTGGAAATAAATTCCTTTTCAAGAAATATAGCAGTCCTAACAACAAACACTTTGTTGTCACTTGGTGTGTAGAAATAGTATCCCCGAGTTCCCTTGGGGTATCCAACAAAATAGAATTGTTTAGATTTGGGTCCAAGATTTTCAGGAAATTGTTTCCTAACATAAGCTGCACATCCCCAAATATTTAACATAGACAAATTGGGATGATTACCATTACATATCTCATATGGTGTCTTTTGAACTGATTTGGAAGTTACACAATTAAGTGTAAACGTTGCAATTTCAAGAGCATATCCCCAGAACGATATTGGAAGTTTGGATGAACTCATCATTGATCGTACCATGTCTAACAATGTATGATTCCTTCTTTCTGACACACCATATGCTATGGTGTACCAAGTAGAGTCCATTGTGATACAATACCACTGTCTCTCAGAAGGTCCTCAAACTCTTGGCTTAAGTATTCGCCACCTCGATCTGAATGGAGTCCTTTGATACTCTTACCAAGTTGCTTCTCTACTTCATTCATGAAAAGTCTTGAACATTTCAAGAGTTTCTGACTTGTGTTTCATAAGATATACATAGTCATACCTACTGAGGTCATCAATAAATGGTAATGAAGTATTGATAGCCACCTCTAGCATTTGATCTAAAAGGTCCACATGCATCAGTATGTATGAGCCCTAACAGATCATTGGCCCTCTCACTGTGTCTAGTGAAAGGATTCTTGGTCATCTTCCCTAATAAACATACCTCACATGTCTCTAATGATTCAAAATCAAAAGAGTCTAGATAACTATCCTTATGGAGTCTAGATATGCGCTTCTCATTTATGTGCCCAAGACGACAATGCCATAAGTATGTTCTATTTGAGTTGTCAAGTTTTAGCCGTTTAGTATTTATGTTGTATATGCTAGTCTCAAGTTCTAACAAGTACATACCATAAGACATAGGGGCATTTCCATAAAAGATCTCATCTTTAGAAATAGAAATCATTCCATTCTTAATGTGAAATTCAAATCCACTCTTGTCCATACAAGATATAGAAATAATATTTGTTGGCTAAATTGGACATTATGATAAATCCCTTTGTTTTGATGATGACAAACATTTCATTCTTCTTGATCTAACGTGCTACTTGAGTGTTGCAGGAATAAGGTGGATGACAAAGCTTTGAGAAACATATATGCTTGAATGCTTGTATTTTTCATGAAATGTAATCAATTGTAAAACTTCTACAAACATATAATGTACAAGTACTTAGACATCATGTAAATCAAGTGTTAGATCTTCCCTAACTAATCACTACACTTAGATAGGTCATCCCCTTTAATAGTGTCACATATGCACACTCATACATACACTTAGCACTTTATTTGAAACATTGAAACAGGGTCAATCTCGGTCGACAAATTCCTCGACCGAGACACTCTCGATCGACAAACTTCTCGACCGAGAAAGACCCAAGTAGCCGTTAGACATAGCTGACAAGGTAGTTGGCAGTTGGAGATGAACGTTGCAAACACTTGCTCCAGAGAGCCTGTCGGTCGACAAACCCTCGACAGAGTAGGTATGTCGGTCGACAATTCTATAAGTAGTCGCTCTGACAGCACTTGCAACCCTCATTGCTAGCACTTGCAGAATTAATTAAGTACTCGTTGCTAAAGCAACTAAAGTGTACCTAACGGCTAGTTAAGCACTTAGAACCCCCTAGAAAGTGTCTAGAATGTCCTTAAGCACTTGTAGGTCATTTCTATAAATAGGACATGCCTTAGGACACCTAAACTCACTAATTCTACACTTGAGCAATCCTTGAGCATACACTTGCATTAGCAACCTGTTTTGAGAAATTGAGCAATACTTGCAATTGGCTAATCTTCACCTTGCTCTAAATTCATGTCCTATAGGCTAGTATCTCCTATCCACCAAACCAACACTTCAATATCCATTGGTTAGGATATCTATACGCTTGATATAGGCAAATCATGCCTTGTGCTTCAAAGGGTAATTGTAATTTCCTTTTTCCTTTCTTGTTCACTCTTATTGCTTGTACTCTCCTTGATACTCCTAGGGTTGGAAGCTGCGGATTGGAGAGGGTCTTGATCTTCTTGGTGAAGAAGGTGACTTTGGACTACTTCTAGAAGGCTGGTGCAACAGGAGGCTACTTCAAAGAGGAAGGCTACTTCAAGGGGGAGCTTGAAGTTACTTCAAGAAGGCTGCCTCAAGTTGGTGCATCTACTTCAAGGTGAAGGCTGTTCAAAGGGGTGTAGAAAGTATTGTATTTTATGTAAATTCCTTGAGAGGTAATAAAATTTATACTTTCAAAATCCCGGTTGGGTAAGCAACCGGGTAGTGGATTGACTGCCTTAGTATTTGCTAAGGTTGGAACCACTCTAAACACCTTGTCTCCTTCTTTCTATGTCAATTGTGGTTGTTTGAGTTAAATAATTATTGAATTATATTTAAAACCCTATTCACCCCCCCTCTAGTGGTTTTTCAATTGATATTAGAGTAGGCTTCAAGGAACTCTAACCAAGTCTTGAAGAATGGGTGACGGGTTACTCAACAACCTCAACCTTGAAGGGACACTTGTGGCTAGGCCTTCGAAATTTGATGGAACTAACTACACCTACTGGAAAAGAAGAATGCAATTTTATTTCCAAGAGAATAGTTGGGATCTATGGAGGATGGTGTCAACCCCCTATGAGCTTCCTCAAGTGGAATATGCAGCTTGGGACACCAATACGGTAAAGTCGGCTCAAATGAATGCAAAGGTTGTAAGTATTCTCTATTGTTCAATTTAAGTAGGAGAATTTAATAGGATATCAAATTGTGAAACAGCCTATGAAATGTGGCATAGACTTTCCATAACATATGAAGGGACTGTTCAAGTTAAGAATTCCAAAATTGGAATGCTTAAACAAAAGTTTGAACAATTCCGTATGGATCCGAATGAATCTATTAGTGTTATGTATGCAAAATTATCTTCTATTGTAAATGGTTTGAATGCATTAGGCAAGGTAATTAGTGAAGAAGGCCAGGTGTCAAAGATCCTTAGATCTCTTCCTCCCAAATACAAGCCCAAAGTGACAACCATTGAAGAAGCAAATGACCTCACCCGACTAAGGATGGAACAACTCATTGGCAACCTAGAAGCTCATGAGGCAACTTTGGAAGAGGAAGAAAGAAGAGAACGTGAACTTCAACAAGGGAGAAAGAAGGACATTGCATTCAAAGCATTAACCAAGAACAATCATGATACAAGTGAAGATGATAGTGAAGAAGAAACTCTCATTGTAAATGGTAAGCAGTATAAAAGTTTTAAAACTAATAAAACTTCTAGTGTTTCTTCTTCCAGGTGCTTTGAATGTGGCAAGAAGGGACACATGAAAGGTGATTGTCCAAAACTCAAGAAAGGGAAGAAATCATCTCACAAAAAGAAAGAAAGAGCATATAAAGCTGCATGGGATGATTCAAGTGATGATAGTGATGATGGAAAAGAAGAAGTAGAATGCCTCATTGATACAACAAATGAAGAAGAAGAAGAAGAGGTAAGTCTTTTTGATCTACCAAAAGAAGATCTAATTTCTAGTCTTCAAGATACTCATGAGAAATATATTGAGTGCAAGAAGAAACTTAAGAAATCAAATAAAGTAAATGATGATTTAAATGTTAAACTTCTTGCGCTTGCATCTGAAAATGAAGATCTCAAAAAGGAAATTGAAGATTATGATATTAAGTTAAAATCTGTAGAAGCAAATTGCAATCTTCTTTCCTTAGAAAAGTTAAACTTGCAAACTCAAGTAAATGATCTTCAAAGACAATCTATTTTATGTTCACATTTAGATTATGACAATGTTGTAAAAGAAAGAAACTCTCTATTATCTGATTTAGATCAAGAAAATAAATATATAAACAAGAAGATGGATGATATTGCTAAGCTACAAAGAAAAATAAATGAGTTAAGAGGAAATGACATCCTTGAGAATATTCTGAAAATTTCCTCTAGTTATAATGGAATAAGAGGACTAGGATATGATCCAAAGAAAAATCAACCCAAAAGAGCTAAAGCATCCAAGACTAAGATTTTGTTTGTACCTAAGAACACAATTCCTAGAAAGAGAAATGAAGTTGACTATATTAGTTGTCATTATTGCTTGCGCCTTATACACTACTCTTTTTCATGCCCATACAAGAAAAGGAATGATGATCTAGCTTGATTTCCTAAAACTTAGAAACTTAAATTTGACTAGTTGAGATTTGACCTAAACTGATTCTTGATATACAAATGTCATATCTCAACACAATCGAGCTCTAATATTGATAATTATTGTTTTTACTTGAAAGCAATTACTGAAAAATAGTTCTGAAACAGTACAGAACCTTTCTCGATCGAGAAATTGTCAACCGAGAGAAATGTCGGTCGAGAAATCGTCGACCGAGAAGGTTACTAATTTCCAGTCTGCAATAAATCTGCTAAATATGATTAATTGCTATCAATTTGTTATTCATGACTGATTTTACATGCAAAACAAGAATAAATTTTGAAGACCATCTTTGAAAACTTATAAACCTAAATGAGATTATTTTGGTTTATCCTCTAAATGGTTTAAAACTGAAAATCATGATTAGTTTAATCAAAAGAAATTACTGTTTTATCATTATTCACATGGTCTTTCCTAAAGTATTTCTTTGTGTATCCATAAAGAAACCATGTGTATTGATATTTAGTCTAAATGATCATAATCATTGTATTTCATGAAATTATATTGAATGCATCTATTATTCTATCAAAATCATTGTGCCATGCGCATTATGTTTCATTGGCCTGTTTAAAATAATATTTAATCCCTATATACAAACCATGGAGGGATAATATTCTTGATCATCATCATTTAGCTTATAGAAAAATTCTATTTTGCATAAATAGTAAAATTTCATGGCATAAATACATCTTAATTTAAAAATCTGCATAAATTGCCTCTTGGTTGAAATCAAGTTTGACCAAGGGGTGCTATGGTCGTAGTCAAGGGCGACCTAAAATAAGCTTGAAAAAATGCTTATTTGTACATCATTTTACTACACTTAATCTTAGTATCTTGATTCAAAAGATATTCATCATATTGAAAACATAATTGTGACCTTAGAATTCTTAAATTACCCTGACTATAAATTTAAGGGGGAGCTCACACAAATTATCTTGATTATAAGAATAAGAAGCTTACAAAACTTTGTAAACATCATTTGAAGCTTGTTATGACCTTAGTATCCTTAAAAGAAGTCTTGATTATGAAAACAAAGGAATCTATCATATTCACGAATATGACATATATTTTGTTCTTAATGGAATTCTCTAAACAAATTTGGGCTTAACATCCCATGATTTTTGTTAGAGATACTTTTCATGAACTCTAAGCTTAAGGGATTCTCATATCATTTTTAGGGCTTAACATCCCTTGTAAAATGGGTGAGAAATCAATACACAAATGCCATGAACTTAAAAGGAACTCATATCATTTCAAGGCTTAACATCCTTTGCAAATGATTGAGAAATACACTGTGGCTAAATTCGTTAATAAATGGTTTACATTTATATTAATCCCTATTTGTTAAAACTGAATATTTTTAGGGGGAGCATAGCATAAAATTAAGGGGGAGACATAAAAGTCATACAAAACGATTATCTTTGGATATCTTTTTGAAATAACAAAGGGGGAGAAACAATATAAAATCAAAAACATAAAATTAAAAATGAGTTTCATAACATCTCGGCCAGCACTCACTTGCAAAACAAGAATGGCTACAAAAGGTAATCTTCAGGTATGAAACTCACATATTTTATATTTCCTTATTTTATATTAGGAAATGTTTGTCATCTTCAAAAAGGGGGAGATTGTTGGCTAAATTAGACATTATGATGAATCCCTTTGTTTTGATGATCACAAACATTTCATTCTAGTTGATCTAACGTGCTACTTGAGTGTTGCAGGAATAAGGTGGATGACAAAGCTTTGGGAAACCTATATGCTTGAATGCTTGTATTTTTCATGAAATGTAATCAATTGTAAAACTTGTACAAACATATGATGTACAAGTACTTAGACATCATGTAAATCAAGTGTTAGATCTTCCCTAACTAATCACTACACTTATATAGGTCATCCCCTTCAATAGTGTCACATATGCACACTCATACATACACTTAGCACTTTATTTGAAACATTGAAACAAGGTCAATCTCACTCGACAAATTCCTCAACCGAGACACTCTCGGTCGACAAACTTCTCGACCGAGAAAGGCCCAAGTAGTCGTTAGACACAGCTGACAAGGTAGTTGGCAGTTGGAGATGAACGTTGCAAACACTTGCTCCAGAGAGCCTGTCAGTCGACAAACCCTCGACCGAGTAGGTATCTCGGTCGAAAATTCCTCGACCGAGATGGGTTCTGACAGCACTTACAGAATTAATTAACTAGTCATTGCTAAAGCAACTAAAGTGTACCTAATGGCTAGTTAAGCATTTAGAACCCCCTAGAAAGTGTCTATAACGTCCTTAAGCACTTGTAGGTCATTTCTATAAATAGGACATGCCTTAGGACACCTAAACTCACTAATTCTACACTTGAGCAATCCTTGAGCATACACTTGCATTAGCAACCTATTTTGAGCAATTGAGCAATACTTGCAATTGGCTACTCTTCACCTTGCTCTAAATTCGTGTCCTATTGGCTAGTATATCCTATCCACCAAACCAACACTTCAATATCCATTGGTTAGGAGATATATACGCTTGATATAGGCAAATCAAGCCTTGTGCTTCAAAGGGTAATTGTAATTTCCTTTTTCCTTTCTTGTTCACTCTTATTGCTTGTACTCTCCTTGCTACTCCTAGGGTTGGAGGCTGCGGATTGGAGAGGGTCTTGATCTTCTTGGTGAAGAAGGTGACTTTGGACTACTTCTAGAAGGCTGGTGCAACAGGAGGCTACTTCAAAGAGGGAGGCTACTTCAAGGGGGAGCTTGAAGTTACTTCAAGAAGGCTGCCTCAAGTTGGTGCATCTACTTCAAGGTGAATGTTGTTCAAAGGGGTGTAGAAAGTATTGTATTTTATGTAAATTCCTTGAGAGGTAATAAAATTAATACTTTGAAAATCCCAGTTGGGTAAGAAACCGGGTAGTGGATTGACTGCCTTAGTATTTGCTAAGGTTGGAACCACTCTAAACACCTTGTCTCCTTCTTTTTATGTCAATTGTGGTTGTTTGAGTTAAATAATTATTGAATTATCCTTAAAACCCTATTCACCCCCCTCTAGTGGTTTTTCAATATTTCTACTAATGGAAGGTACATAATAGAAAATCTCTAATTCTATTACAATAACTGTAGGCAAAGATAAACTAAAAACTCCAACTGCGGTGGCAGCAACTCTTGCTCCATTAGTGACCCACAACTCGACTTGGCCCTTTCATAAAGGCTTATTTCTTATCATATCCTGCATATTTGAACATATGTGAGATCCACATCCGGTATCCAGTACCCATGATGAATAAGTATTTAAGTTTATCTCAATAATGTATATACCTGATGTGGAGATCTCTATCCCCTGCTTCTTCTTCCTCAGTTCCTCCAGGTAGAGAGGACAATTTCTTTTCCAATGTCCAGCCTGGTGATAATGGTGGCAACTGCCTTCTTTAGAGATCCCACCTTTAGCTTTAAGCATGGACGACTTTGGCTTCTACCTGGCTTTAGAACCTTTCTTAGCCTTGCCTTTACCTTTTGACTTTCCCTTTGTCCTATTGATCATCATCACAAACTTGGGCTTGTCTTTCTTCATCTGTGCTTCAGTTGTCCTCAACATGCCCAAAAATTCTGACAATGGCTTGTCAAGATTGTTCATGTTGTAGTTCATGACAAAATGACTATATGATTCAGTCAACGATCACAAAATCACATCATTGGCCAAATCTTGACCTAGGGGAAATCCCAGCTTGGATAGGATTTCCATGTACCCAATCAAAGTGAGTATATGGGTGCCAACTGAGTCTCCCTCTTTCATCTTGCTTCTCAACAAAGCCTTGGAGACATCATATCTCCCCTGTCTTGCTTGATGCTGATACATGTTCTTGAGATGTGTTACCATCTCCATGACATTCATGTTTTCATGCTGCTCTTGCAACTCATAGTTCATTGAGCACAACATCAGGCACTTGACATCCACGAAATCATCGAGGTGCTTCTTGTAAGCATCCTTTTTGGCCTCGGGCGCATTTGAGGCGGGTTCCACTAGATCTGGTGTTTCAAGGACATAGACCTTACGCTCATGTATGAGAATAATTCTCAACATCCTAAACTAGTTTTGAAAGTTGGTTCCGATAAGTTTTTCCTTCTCAAGGACCGATCGCAATGAGAAAGTGTGAGTGTTGTTTTCCATTTGATTGCTACAAAAGAAAAAGTTTGCATTTAGTCCAAAACATTTTGACTTGTAAAGATTTGATAAATGATATTAATTAGGCCTTTATTTATTTATGCTCCCACTATTTTATTCAAATTGATAGCCCTCACTATCAAGTCAGAAGATTGCAACATACAACCTTCTAGTGAGCTAAGATCCAAAATAATTGGATCAATGCCCAGCCAACGCTGGCGTCAAAGACCAAATACTAAGGTAGGCAACTTTTTCCAATTGCATCATATGCAACTCTTGGATAGATGATCATGCATAACTCCTTCCCATGATGCATCTATGTGCCTCTAGGTACTTGATCCTATCAAGGTTCCCTAGTTAAGTCCAACCCATAAACCAACACAATGAGTGTACACCCTGCGGAGGCAGACCCACACACCCACCATCACACTTCCATGAGATATACAATGTACCATGTGGAGGCGTGCCCACACATAGTCGATCAAGATTTTCATGTGTGTTTCTTTATGGAAGGAAAATAAAATTTAATATTATTAATTGAGGAGTTTTATTGATACATATACATATCCAAACACCACACACTTTATAGTACGTATCATATACTACTATATTCACAACCACAAATGATAGACATGCAATCATAAACACAAAAAATTAGTTATAGCCATACTATTGTAATTCTTTGGAGCAACAAAGGATTACAGTCCACCTAAGGTATTATGCATCTCATGCAACAAAACATATGAATCAACCTATAAGGATCAACATTACAATGAACAACTTCATGGATGATCTGTGAGGTTGGAACTTCAAGTTGCTTCTTGGAAATGGATCTTCATGTTGCTTCTCCATGGATTCTACTTGGAGTTGTATCTTCAATTTTCTTCTTGGAATTGGATCTTGATGGTGCTTCTCCATGGACGATCCTTGGAGTTGGATCTTCAAGTGGCCTCCTTACATCAAGTTTGCAAAGACTAAAACTAATCCTTTATCTATTACATCATATGCATACAAATATAAAGAGAAAGAATTAATTATACTTTGAAATAAGAGATGAGGCTCGGCATGCAAGCCAAATACTTTATACAAAAGATCCACGTACAACCATTATACATCCATAGCATTCTCAAACAAACATGTCCACAAGATTCAGAACCACATTCATTCACAACATCCACAAAAGGGGATTCTAGGCCATAACTGTACATGTATTCACCACATAAAATAGATTTTTAAGGAAACATGTATGATATCATAGGTATATCTACATATATGTATATACATATTAAAATTGCAGTTCTTTTAATGTGGGATATTCCCATTAAATAAAAACTCCCACGCATACTATGCGGGGTACACAGGGGCAGCGCCCCTGTGTAGGGAATTTTACATCCGTGCACTTAGGAAAATCAGTATTTTCCATAGTCGACCCAGTCCAAAACATCAAAAACAAAAGCCTGTGGCGTATGTGGAAATAGGTTTAGATTTGCACATTCACAATTTTAATTCACATTGTATGCAACATAGAAAACAATATTTGAAACGAATCTAAATACGATGTAGATCAACTTGGTTCTGATACCACTATTCAATTTTTTGGAGAAATCATGCGTGGAGGAAGCAACAAAAATAAATTTCCACACAACCCAAAACAGGATCTCATCAACAACAACGTATTTAGAAAGAGTGTTCGTGGGATATACCTTATCACGGAGCAAGTCTGACAATGTCCCACTGCACAATGGTGTGCAACGATGATGGCCTACACGGACGGTACTTCTCTCCCATTCACTGAGTGTGTTGCGAGAAGATCTGGCAACACTCCTTTCGTGCGGTGATGTACGCTGCTCGTAGCATGTATGGATGGTCATTGACGTCTTCCAAACGTAGGTGGCTCAACGTATGTATCTCTACTTCATCCACACAGATGAACTGGAACTCCACGTCACACTTCCTAAGCCGGTAGGGAAGGAGTACCCTCTGTACGGTGATGTGCTAGCGTCACAGTTCTCTCCTTTCTCTCTTGAGGACAATGATTGCTAGGGTTTATGTACTTGAGCGTAAACTAAAAAGCCTCTCTCAATATCTTATATAGATATCGGCTGTCAAGCCCCTTTAAACAGGAGACAAAAGGAAGTAGGGTTTCCTAAACCCATCAGTAAATAGAAAGACTGTGTTAATTAAAATGTTTGTGGATTAATTGGAATATTTTGGAATTAATTAATTAACCAAATAATTGTATTAATTGATTAATTAATATCTGACTCCATGCAATCGCTCGAGATGGCTCTATGGGCATATATACCAACACATAGGTCAATCAAAATATATATAAAGCAAGAAGAAGATAAATTAGAATGAAATAATTCCATCTGACTTGTCACAAAGCATGGGTTGACCATTCCTTCTAGTTGACTCATCACATAGAATTGAGTTGTTTCTTGTTGTGGCCCCCGTCCTCTGCTAGATTGTCGAGAAGAACCAACCTACGATGCCTAATCATGTCCTCTGTCAGTGCCAATGTTGAGTTGTTGTTGCTCCTGCGACCCTTGCTGACTCTACTCGGTTGTTGGGTAACCTCTTTATCCTTCATTGGGAAAAACCACTTTGTATGCCCAACATGTCCACACTTGAAACATGTCTTGCTCTCATACCACGGCCTGGACGGCCTTGTCACTGACATTGATGCAGCATTATGGGCTCCTACTGGTGGAAAACCACGACCTCTGTCTTTGCTCAGTAACAACTACGACTACCTTGTTGATATCTGTTGTGATGGCACCATTGAAAACCTAGGATCCTTAAAGCCTCTAGATGACTATCCCTGATATTTTGAAGGCCTCTTCTTGGCCTTTGTCTCGTGCTTCACCACTGACCGCTCCACTCTTCTGACCAACTCCACAAATGTGGCAAACTTCTCTCTATTCTCTAAAGATGACACCAACATTGTCAACTTCGTGCTCAAACCCTTCTCGAACTATTTGATCCTCTCCTTGTCTGTTGTTGCCACATGTGGAAAAAACCTCAAAAGTTCCATGAACTTAGCTTCATACTCATTCACTAACATAGATAACTTTCGAATATTCTCAAATTGTGTGATATTCTCGTCTAGATAGGTCCTTAAAAAGTACTGAATCACAAATTCCCATCAGAATTCTTCCCAACTGATAACCACTCTGGTCCTTTTCTCTTCCTAAATGGCCCACTGGTGGCCAGCACTCCCCTACAATAGGTATATTGCATGCTTCACCTTATCCTCTTCGGGGATGTTGAGGATCTTGAAGGCCTTCTCCAACTTAGTCAACCAAAAATCTACATCCAATGGGTCTGCCACACCCGCATACTCAATTGCTCCTACTCGTCTCAACCTTTCAAAGGTATTCCCAAAACTCAAAGATTCTACATTGGGGACTGAGTCTCTTACTTGGGGTGGAGGCATTCAGTCCTCTATATGCGTCATTGTGGCCATGAATTGTCCAAACATGGGCTGGAAGGAAGGGTTAACCACCACAATTGGGTCAAACTGAGGCATCTCAGACACACCATCCACCCTTTCCTGGATCTTTGCACCACCATTTGGTGCAACAACACTACTCTCAACAGTATGTTTTTCGTGCTCTCCAGCCATCTTCTCTTCTCTTCTTCTTCTTCTTTTTCTTCTTTTGCATAATCAAAAGTTACCATAAGACAAACTAGAGGACACTAGAATAGACACAACCCTATTCCTATGTCCTTGTAGACTCAGTGAACCTAAAGCTCTGATACCAACCAAACTATGACACCCCAATGTGCCACAAATCGAGATTACTCAAAACAAGTGCGGAACTAATACTAATCAACCATATTACCATAATACACATGGAATTCAAATCGTTTTCACATAAGAATTAAAGTGGACACTTATGACATTTGAGTCAACAAAATTCCAAATGTATCATTTGTATTACATAACATGCCAAAACATGATACATATCACTGTTCACTGGCCAACTTGCCACAACATGTTACAATAGGTAACATGTTCACATGCATACATGCCATATTTGTACAATAAAGGCATACTATCAAAATGTCATCTTGATATATAACATCTACAAAACCTCCCCTAAGAACCTGAGAGTATAGGGATGACACATAGGACTCCACTAAAAAATACTAGTAGTAGGTCCAACCTTTAAATAGCTACTACTCCTCTTGATGCTCAGCCTCAACTGCACGATCTCTACCTTGTCGTGCAGGGCCACCTAAAAGATGTGCAAACCCATAGAGTGATACCAAATGTCCCATTGAGAGATATAACTCTCTGCCACAACTATTATAAACATAGATAAACTTAAGGCAACAAGATAACATATATTTTTAGGTTGAGTAGATTCAACTAGACGATATGGGTAAAGCATTTAACACTATTTAAGAAGTTTAGGAATCTCTAACTAAGCAGTAGAACATCTTATATTATCAGAAGAAATATGAAGAGCATGTATAACACTTGATTTCTCTTTTCACATTATAATCAAGAAATCATTACAAAAGATAAGGTAACGAGTCAGCCAATGCAAATTATTTATGACATTAAGAAGATATATTGCATGGTTGTATTATGTATTTTATTTGCCCTGAGGATTTGAGTCGTACTACTCAAATCCAACTCACCATTGCGAAGTCAAAATCGGTGCCATACAATATCAATAGAAGAGTCAGACTCCATGATCTTCTCATGCACTACTCAGTCAATTCGAGTATGCACCGTAGTGACATATAGTCAATTTACAAAAACAAAAAATTATAGTCAAAGCTATAGTCCTGTAGTGACAACAACTCATAGTCAAAGATATGGTCCTTCAAAACACCTAGCCTGCCTTGGTGCAGGTCATAGTGCTAGAAACTAGGGTATATAACACAATCACTGACGTACTACCACAGTTGTCCTCTATCACATCATATCACATAAGGAGAACAACTCATGCATGGCCGTCTCAACTAAGGGCTTGGTATGACAACATTCATCCTCCTTAAAAACTTGAAGTTAGGATGACAAGCACCCCACATACTCAATAGTATGCTCTAGGTTTCCCTTAGGAATACCTATTTCACCATCCAACAAAGTTCTGACTCTAGAATGGATCTACGTCACAAGTCACCTACATGATTAGTGTTTCACTTGATTAGTTAATCCAATTTGGTATCTTTTAGCATCAATCAAGTTACAACGTACAAACCCTAAACAAACGTTACAAAGTTAAGGGGGGTGTTACAACTTCAGAAGATGTAAAATGTATGAATTGTAAACTTGTCACATCACCACTTGATACCACTTCCATACAAGGCCATCAACATTATAACATCACTTCAAGATACCAATCCCTCATCACAACACTGGAGGTCATCACCTCACATTAGGTTTTGAGCCTATGCCAGGTCATAAGACCAAAAATAGATCATTGTCATCTCATCATGCCTCATCATGTCTCATAATCATCGCCTTGTATTATACAAACATCATCATACCAGTCACTAGCTATGACATTCATTACTTGCATGGTTAGGGTTACACAATATGTGAGATAAAAATACTCCATTATCGAACCATTCATTCATGCAAGTTAAACATTAACCCTCATGCACACAAAATTAGGGTTAGGATTCTCATATGGGACTGGTGAGGGTTAGGGTAACGTGTATGCATCTCATTAGGGTTTCTAGAACAACACATAACACTTCAAACCTCACACTACTAGTTCCCATATTCTTGAAGCATATGGGTCAACAATTATCATCACATGATCCATACATAATAATTATCTATCCATGAATCACATTTAATCAAATGGATCATTAGGTCACCAAAACCAAGTGATCAAAGAGAAAAACTTCAGCCTGATCAAATACTATGACCAAGGCAAACTACTAAGACTATCAAACCACATACCAGCGGTCGGTCAAAAAACATTACAGAGACCAAAGCACCACCAAACTTAATGGTCAAAGGGATCCATATTCCCAGCAGTCAAAGGGAATCACCACCCTATGTGACCAAAGAAAAACTAGTCTATGTGACCGCATGAAGCAACTCTATGTGACCTGAACCAAAGAGAAACTTCTCATTCGACCAAAGATCACTTCTAAGTCTTCAATAACATGGAACACAACATGAAGTTCATTTTGTAGAGAAAAAAATCTCATAAAACAAAATCAAAATAGGTGGTTATAAACTTGAAACTGAAAACATAAGGAAGGAAAACATTGGGGCATAATCATGCTCAAAACCCTAGAAATCCAATCACCAAACATAAGGAGATCCAACTATGATAAGAGGAATATAACCATGCGCTCAACACCTGAATGGGGATCCACAAACCTCCATCATTCTCAAGGTAACCGAAACATCACCAAAGAGATCAAAACCAAAGTTTTATGAGTGTGCATGCAAGCATCACTCATCATCTTCTTCAAGAACAAGAACATGAAATCCATGGGTTGACGTAAATGCAAAAGAACATGCAAGATCATTATGGAAACTTAACCCTAACCAAAATATCATTATAAACAACAAGTAGTCACATTTTAGAAAGAGTTTCATGTAGTATTAAAGTGCAACAATAGTAGGGTAAGAGTTATATAACTTGCCTAAGATGATGATGCAACCTTCCCCAAGAAAAAGCTCTAAAAACAAAAGAGAACCCTAGCTTTGAGCTCCTCCATGACCAAGATAGTCATTACCTCAAAAGAGAAGAAGAAGAAGAAGAAGAATAAGAAGAAGAAGAATAAGAAGAAGAAGAACCCTAGGTTAAAGACCAAAGAAGAGAAAGATCCAAACTCTAGGCCGAAATGGTGAAGGGAGAAGTAGAAGATATGCATCTCACTTAGGTACTTCCATGGAGATCCATGGATTCGACCTCTATGGAGAGAAGCTTCTCAAAAGACCACCATGGAGAACCATGGTTTCGGCCAAGAGAAGAGAAAGAGGTAGGATCATGCAAGAAAATGAAATCAAGAGATGGATTACTTACCAAATATCAAGGAAATCACTAAGAAGACAGTAGATCCAAGATTGGATCATCACATGCAAAGGACATTGGCCTCTAAGCACCAAAGATGAGCTTCTTCTCTACCAAGAACACAAGGGTCAAACTCAAGGTGGAAGGGAGAAAGAGAAGAACTAAAAGGATCGTATGAATGAGTAAGAGAGTGGTTATATACTCAAGGATGGAAGAGAGATGAAAGGGGTTAGGTGTCAAGATATTAGGGTTTCTCATGACACTTGTCCACCAAAGAGAAAACATGCATCCACAAAAACCATGCAAAGAACTAAGGTTATGAAAAACAAGAAAGGCCAGTGAGCTCACTAGGTCTTGGATGACCTTTGGTCAAAGGGAAACACATGCTCGAAAGAAAATAGGTCGCAGAGAAACCAAGTGATCACATGAAACCCTAAGTTTCATTCGACCCAAAAGAAGAGAGGGAGGTCTCTACGACCGAAGAGACTTCACCACACTCTCAAGATAACCTTCAACTGTAGAAAATTTTTTAAGGAACATCAAGGGTGTTCACTGAAAAACCAAGAACCCAAACGGTCAACATATGGTCAACATCAAAACTAGGATATCCAAGAAAACCCTAGAAACAACACTCAACATATCACCACTTCTCTCCTCATCAAACCAAGACACAAAAAGGCACACCAAAGCACCATCCTCTCTATCATGGTGCTAAAACATGTGAGGCACAATTAACTTGTGTCAAATTGCAAGATAACCCCTCAACATGGGTAAATTTCAAGTTGGTCAACAACAAACACACATATAGTAAAACTAGCTCAAACGTTATTCAAACTGGACCAAACTGAAAACATAAGAGTGTCACATGATATAAAAGCATCTCAAAGATAAAATTTAAGGTTCTAAGAATCTTGTTAAGAAAAGCAAGAAAAATTATCCAAAAATCTAGGTCATGGGTCTTACAGGTGGATCCACATGAAGGGGTAAAACCCATAGGGTGCAAGTGGGTCTTCAAGAAGAAGACTGACATGGATGCTAAAGTACAAACTTACAAAGGTAGATTGGTTGCAAAGGGTTTCATACAAGTTGAAGGTGTTGACTATGACGAAACCTTTTCTCCAATTACCATGGTTAAGTCTATCAGGATCTCGCTTTCCATTATACCTTATTATGACTATGGGATTTAGCAAATGGATGTTAAAACTGCATTCCTTAACAGGAATTTGCTTGAGGATATGTACATGACACAACATGAGGGTGTTATAAATCCAAAGGTTGCAAATAAAGTTAGTAAGCTACGTAGGTCAATCTATGTATCAAAGCAAGCATCCAAGAGATGGAATCTTGGATTTGACAAAACAATCAAAGAGTTTGGCTTTTGTCAAAATGAAGATGAACCATGTGTTTGCAAGAATGTTAGTGGGAGAATGATTGTATTCCTTATATTGTATGTAGATGAAATACTATTGATGGGGAATGACATCCCTATTTTACAAATGGTAAAGTCCTAGATAGAAAATACATTCTCTGTGAAGGACTTACGTGAAGCATCTTATATCTTAGGAATTAAGATCTATAGAGATAGATCTAGAAGGCTTCTTGGTCTAAATCAGAACACGTACATTGACAAAGTGTTGTATAGGTTCAACATAGAGAACCTAAAGAGAGGAAACCTAGCCATGTCTCATGGTGTTACTATCTCTAGAGCTCAATGTACCAATTTTGTGAAGAAAGGGTACAGTGAGTAACACTCCATATGCATATACAAGTGGATCTATCATGTGTGTGATGTTATGCACTTGTCCCGCTCTGACGTATGCCTTGAGCATAATGAGCAGATTTCAGTCAGATCTCAGTGAAGGCCACTATACTATCATAAAGAACATACTTAAGTATTTTAAAATAACTAAGGATCATTTCATTGTCTATAGTGGAGAGGAAGAGTTGGTGGTAAAAGGTTACACGGATTCAAGCTTCCAAGCTGACAAAGATGACTATAAATTGCAATCTAGATTTGTGTTTTGCCTCAACAACAGAGCTATGAGCTAGAAGAGTTCTATGCAATAAACAATTAATGATTCTATAGTAGAGGTCGAGTATGTTGTTGCCTTGAACGCATCAAAGGAAGTTGTTTTGATCAAGAAGTTTGTCACTAAACTTGGGGTGGTTCCAAACATCAACAATGCAATAGAGCTATATTGTGACAACAATGGAGCTATTGCACAACTTAAGGAACCTAGATCACATCAATGTTCCAAGAACATACTGTGGAGGTTCTATATCATATGATATATTGTACAATGAGGAGATGTGAAGATTTGTAGAGTACCAACCAAAAGTAATGTTGTTAACCCCTTGACAAAAGAACTATCACATCAGAAGCTTGATGCTCATGTTAGATCACTTGGGATTAAGTTCATGGGTGATTGGCTCAAAGTGCAATGGGGAGTGTGTTGGTACGTATGCCTAGAGAGCCAATCATGAGATGAATGTAATGGCATATCTTGGAAACAATTTGATTAATAATAAAGCAAATATTCTTATATATGGTTTTTCAATTATGATATAGTGGTATAACATTATACATGTCAGAAGAATGATGTTACTCGTTGACATATATCTTCAAGTTGAGGGCTTGAACAAAGAGATCACATGTATGATCATAGTACATACATTCTTGTTATGTCCCTAGTCAGTTATTACTGTGTAAGCTTATGTACATCAATAATACAAAAGACTTGAATAATGAGATCATATATATGATAAGAGTATGTACATTCTTGTTATGTCCCTATTCAGTTATTATTGTGGAAGCTAATAGACATCAATAATACATAAGAATAGAGTGTGTGTTGGTTGATGATAAAATCTCATTGGCCATGATATATGATATCAAACCATATACATATATACTTATTATAGAATAGTGTATTAGACTGACTCACCATGAGAGTGATGCATGGACCCATTGATTGGTAGTCAGGATCAACTCTCATAGTGATAATGGTGATTGTGGTTCTTAGACCTAAAATTACTATACCCACCACATGTTGTTAGTTGTACTTTGACATCATCCAACATTGTCTTAAATAAGGGTTTCCATAAAGGTGATGCTCAGATACACAGTGACACGTGAGGATTGAGTCTATGTGATGTAGATGGAATATGTCCCTCCTATTGGAGTTGATATCGGGGCCACTTGATAATAAAGACTGAGAAAAATATGGTCATACTCATGTGAATTAATATATGATATGTAAGTTCACATGCATCTCAGACGGTCTGCTCTAGTTCAAGAAACATGGATTGAATGTTGAATAGTATGATGATTCCGTGCCTCGAGTTCAATCAAATATGATCACAATAACACTAATCACATATTGTAGGTTGAAGTTGTTCTCCAATTTTGTAATTACTTGGGTAGCAATGATGTGTTGCTAGATACCACTCATTGCTTTTGATGTCATAAGTTATTTGTGGACATACACTGCCAGTGTAATTTGGGACCTATAGGGTCATACACATAGGATGCACCTAGAATAGGAGTTTACTCATGAATGAATCTTGACTTGATTGATAAAGTGTTTAGGTAATCAATAAAACAACAATTGGCTGACTACAATCTAAAATGACCAATTCACTTAGTGATCTGACTGGTTTAGTGACATCAACCGATATGTTCAAATTGTGAACCAACCATTTGCTTGATAAATATGATTGGATCAAGGATTGATGTTGATGTCATGTTGTGCATTACTTGAATATTAGAAAGCAATGTGTTAAAAAATAGGAAATCTAGTGAACTTCCCAGTTAAAGGGTTGAACCGACTGGTTCACCATTTATGGCTTCCATAAAATTCATGAAATTTCATCTCTTTGGCTCCAAGATGATCTGGAAACATTTACCCTATCCATCCTATATAAGGGGGGGGGGTAGTCTAGGATTTTAGAGACACAAAAACAAGCTATGACCATTTTTATCCTCTCTAGTTGTGATAACCAAGAGAACCCGAGCAAGTCTTACCCCATAGTTATTGATAGATCCATTGGTCAATAGAAATATGGCGAGTAAATTTTTTGTTTTTGATGTCATATCTGACGCTAGATTTCCCTACAATCATAACCTCACTCTATATAGTATTCCTCCTAAAATCTTTGGGTGTCTTAGTTTTGTTCATAAATTAAGTAATGGTCATGATAAGCTCATTCCTTGAGCAAATCAGTGCATCTTTCTTAGATATGCCAACATTCAAAAGGGGTATCGTTGTTATAATCTAACTACACATCATTTTCAGATATCCACTGACTTCACATATTTGATTACACCCCTTACTTCAGAAAGTCCATATGAACCTCTCGACAAACTGAAAAACTTTCCAACCTCTTCAGTTATCATCTACCCACATTGAGTCCATCACCTACTACTTGTAATCCATCTATAAGTACATGCAACAATCATGCAAATTCTCTGGATAACTCAGAATAGGTACAAGACGATGGGTCATCTCTCAATATTTCTCCAATAATTGTAGCCTCTGGGGGTTCTACGAGTCAACTTGATCTTAATTATTAGTGTATTGCCCTAAGAAAGGGAAGCATTTATGCATTGCCTATCCTATATCTATTTTGTATATGATGATTACTTATCCCCTTCATATGTTGCCTTTATTTACAATCTATATATCGTCCCAATACCTTGTAGTATCTCTGTTGAACTAAATCACCTAGGTTGGAGAACGTTATGGAGGATGAGATGGCTCCTTTATCTAGAAATGGCATATGGAGTCTAGTGACAGCTCTTTTAGACAAATAAATAGTTGGTTGTGGATGAGTTTTCTTAGTTAAAGTTGGTCCAGATGGGACTATTGACTGACTTAAAACAATAATTGTCACAAAAGACTACATACAAGCCTATGAGAAAAATTACATGGAGATTTTTTCCACCCATGGAAAAAATGATATATGTTTGTCTTTTCAACTCTTAGTTGCTCATTTGTCATGGCCATTTCATCACTTAGATATTGATAACATATTACTTCAAAGTGACCTTTTTGAAGAGATATATATGGAGCAACCACCTGGATTTTTTGCTTAGGGAGAGTCCCATTGTGACAGAGTGAGTTTATATATATATATATTATTTAGTTCCTCTCTCTTGCAATTTTATTTGTTCCAATTATGCCCTCAATCATCTCCCTCACTAATTTGATTAAATGGATTATAAATTTCACTTAAGACCATCCATAATGGTACAAAAAGTCAATAATACAAGTATTATGACATTTAGTCAATTGACATAGTCAATAATCGAATTTTGACTCCAATATTGCACCATAGCTAAATCATAGCATTATAAAACTATGCCTAAAATCTCATTACAATTGGAATTACCAATTTAGAGTTATTTACATTTGAAATTGTGTGTATTATGTCACCTAATCTAGCCTAGGACTAAGGTTTGCGATTTATTTAGCCTTTTATTTTGTCACGCGGTCATTTGGAATGCATTGGGCGTGGTCCACTGGCTGGGATTTAATCTCAGCCACCCGATCAGTGGATCCGGGGTCGCATGAGATCTGACGGCCCCCGAGCCATCCCCAACCTCCCGCAAGACCGGGTCTACACTTCCAACAGAATGACAAATCGGCCAAATGATCTAGCGCTCCAATCTTGTTCCCTCTCCCCGAGATATTTGTAGGAAGCTTTCTACTCTCAAAAACGAAACTAACAACCCTCTACTCACCTCCCCTCGTCCACGCAATAGGGAGAACAAACTCCCGATTCCTCGCTCTTCTCCTGGCGGCAGCGGTAGATTTTAGGGCTTTGCTGCTCGCCTCCTCAAACGCCTATTTAAGACCTCCTCTAGCTATGCCTTTCTCCCTTTAACCATCCCGCATCCACAATTGCGAGCATTGACACCCGAGCACTACTTCCCCAATCCACTTTCACCTTGCCTGATCCCGACCCTTCTCCCTTCCACCAGAGACTCTACTCCCCAATCTGCTAGGGCTACACGCTCCTGGGATCCCGACGAGTAGAGCAGAACCCCCGGTTAGAGCCGCAAAGGTCTAGAACCCCGGGTCGACTAGCTGCCGCAGATGAGCTCAAAGTTGCCATCACCGGCGAGGTCCAGGGCACTGAGTACGCCTGCGTGTCTTTTATTTACCTCTCTGCATATCATGGCAATAAGATAAAACTAATACTTGACAGTAACAGAAGAATATAAGGAAAGCGTATACTTGCACAAAGATATTCATCAACAAAAGAGAACACATATTTTAAGCTTATTTTCCATTATATATCAAGGCCTTTATGATCACTACCAAAGAGTTAGATCATTTGTACAAGGTGACCACTACCAAAGAGTTAGGTCAGACCACTACCAAAGAGTTAGGTCATATGTACAATGTGACCACTACCAAAGAGTTAGGTCACTTCCAAGCACACTACCAAAGAGTTAGTGCTTTCATATAATGGAACAGATATATTATGTTTGATGTGTTCATAACAATAAGTATGGAAAATCATGCAACATGTCATACCAGAACAATCATTTTAATCAATACCATATGCCAAGTATTTTACTACTCATATAACACAAGCATATTGTATAATAAGCCAAGCAAGAGGTAATGGCGTACGTTAGATCAAGATATCCTAATCATCACATATGCTTCTAATGTCAACTATATCCTTGGTCAACCCTGATAAAGACAAGATCACATACTATCATTAGGTTCTCATCCTATTATATCTCATCTTAACCCTAATCGTGCTCATATTAGGGTTTCACTTAGTTCATTGGGATATTCTCATCGTTACTTGTCTTATAATTATCTCACTGATGTAATTTTCCAGATTAGGATACATAATCTGATTACTTGGTTACATATGATTACGTGCACATGTTAACCCAATGTTACATGTATTAATCATATTAGGGTTTATATCATATTAAGAGAAAACATCATCGTGTAACATGGATTATGTGTATCATATCAATCTCATATTTAAATCTGAGGTTCCAGATACTGATAAGATCTTATTCTGTAAATTTCATCATTTATTGAGCATGTATGCACTTAATACATCATCTTTAGTGTTATTAGCCCTAATTAGACATATTAATTAAAATACATGATTTCGTACATCAACATGATCATCCTTGGCATCAAGTGCATTATAAACATTATTATGGAGTTATTGACATTTTCCCATATTTATATATCATCATTTGATATTTATTATCCACTAAACAAGCATTACACATCTTACATGATATTTCTGATATTTAAACATCAAAAGCCTGATATTATACTTCCATCTTGTTCTATGCACTTTTCTGAACATTTTGGTATATTGTTTGTATTTTTTTGATGCTCAAGCTAATTACTAGGAATTTTACAAGGTCTGACAAATTTGTGAGATATTTACCTTTTCAGACGAATCACATGTCGCCACGTGGCTTTCAGGTTTGGCATTGCCTTTACTGGCTGTGGGCCAGTTTAGGGTTGGTTTAGCCAGTTTGACCCCTTCTCACTCTCTCTTCCGGTCTGCGTTCTTCGCTCCTTCATCCAACGAGCGCCGACGTGCTTGGATCTCCAGTGACCAAGCAAGCGAGGTCCCTCCTACACAATCTCTGCTTCATGCCGGACAAGAGCATCCTTGGTTCCGGCAGGAGGGCTCCTTCTCTGGATCGCGATCCCTGATCTCGGGCTTGGCGTGAGCGTCGTCTGTGCAGAACAGCGGCTGCCGCTGTGGTTTTCTCAAGGCACTGCCGCGTGGATCCAGCCCTACCTTCTCCCTTCCGATTCTTCTTCTCTTCCTCTCATGCTGGATGCCCAACACACGACGCCAGCGTGCATTGTTACCTAGCACACACCACCGTCAGGGTTGCGGACCCGCCTGGCTCCTTCTCGCATGAACTCCAGCATGCAGACGCTTGCGAGCGTCTCCCGGTACCAGCCTCTCCTGTCGCACTGTCTTCTCTCTGATGAGATGTTGATCTCCTGTCATTCTTCTCTCGACAGGTCGACGCTGCTCTACCCGGCTGCACCCTCCCTGTATGCCAGTACCACCTATGCCGCTGGTCTCCTCACTGGAGGCCTCCGACGAACGCTCGTCGTGGGACCAAAGGTAGCCGCTACCATGAGGCTCGGCTCCGACAAGAAACTGGTCAGTTGATGGCCTCTCTTGTGCCTTCTAGTCTTCCTATACAACGCTGCCGTAAAGGGCTCGGCACCTCCTAATCGTCTCTTGCGGCTGCTTGGAAGCCTGGCGGCACCTCAACGACGCTACCAGCCTAGAGGGCTGTCGTTGGAGCCTCCTCTCTTCTTTCTCGCACCCAACTACTTGTTGTAAAGGAGAAGGGGAGGGGAGGAGGTTTGCTCTTCCTTTTCAGTTCCGCAGTGACCACTGATTGTGGTGTTCATATTGATGAGCAAAGACCAACTGATCGTCCGCCATCCACTCTTGCACGTACCACGTTCTCCAAGCCACTACATCATGAACGATCGTTGCCTACTATCAAGCCATCTGTGGCTTCAGAAAAGGATGCCTAGTCGTTACTCATTGGAAGCGTGGCTTCGTAAGATATGGCTCTAAGTCATAAACCAAAAACCATTCTTGTAATTATCAACCCTTCAATTGCATACATTATTTTATCATCCAAAACCTCAACATTTCTCTCTACGATCATCCCAACAAAATGGAACTTCAACCACGGTTTCAGAACCATGCCTTCTACATTTGAGGTGCCAAGTTATCGCTAATTGACCAATCAATTAAATTCCTCAAAATAACTCAAGCACATAGATCCATCTATCTCATTAGGTATTCAAAATACTCGAAAAGTTCACTCCATCACATCCTACACACCTTAAAAGATAATTTTGTCCTCAAAATTATGCCAGAAAACCACTTTGTCACATCGTATACATCTTAAAATAACTTTCATCCTCGAAAGTAGACCATACTCATACTTCCAAGGAAAACCTTATCTTTCTCTCATCCACATGTAGGCACCATTCTATGTGTAACATATTCATAAAAGTTACCTAGAACCATGTTTCCAAAGCACTATTAGGAGGTTTCAAAAGCATCAAGGGTGAAACCTCACTCCATAAAAGGCTCAAACAAGGGTTTAGAAGCTTAGGTTATGTCATTACATATCTCATATGTTAGATTTTCTTCCTTATCTTTAGCCATGCATTAAGGTTCCCACATCATATTACCATGCTCTAAAGAAGTTAAGAAAGGTTAACCCATTATATCAAGGTGTCATAATCGTTATGTTGTGCTGACTATCAAACTATATCTTTCATCTTTATTAAGCACTAAGATTAACACCTCGTGTAACATGTTTCATTCATATGATCTTATTTCATTGCCCATAAAAAAAACTACAACATTTACTAGAGATTTCATCACAAGATTAACCGACAATTTCACATTAATCATCATTATTCATGTACATGGTTAACCATTTATGCATTATAATATTAAACCATCTTTAGGTTTCTATCATATCATGTCCACTATCATGTCTCAAGATTAGATCACATCCTTACATATATTATATCATGGTTGTTCAGACAAACTTATACAAGTGGCTCCTCAAACATATATCAAAACTTCATCTAGTCCAATTGAGGTTATCCTGGCCCATCATATGAGGCTGGTGCCATGCTTAGTCTCTATGAGCTCACTCATCTCTATGAGTATCACATATGATATACTCTATCTTTCCTCTCTTAAATGAGGTGTCTCGGATTACCTCATTGGCACTAGTGATAGCTTTACCAGCTCTAGCCACATAAGCACAAACCAAAACATGCTATGACATACTCTTCATAAATCTTCTACCCATGAAGCATCTTACCCAAAGCTCTCTCATATACATCACTAGATTCCTATGTGGGAAACCACCAACCCGAGCATGAGGCTTCACAGAAACTAACATAGCTACCTCCTCCAGGGTCTTGGGCTCTCTCCCTCACCTAGATGGCAGACACTCATATTCATGCTCACATATGCACATATAGCCAGCCTCTCTCTGACTCTAGGCTTTGGTCTTCCCAAGGACATCGAGGGTTCAACAAGACTATAGGAATCATACATAAAACAACTCAACTCAATCACTCAGGAGTATTCTAGTTTAGGACATATCATATCACATATTTTTCGTATTTCTCATATCATGGAGTCTAGGTTCTCTGACCTTCTCCCTGTGGGTCTTGCTCTCTCTTGAGCTAACCCCAAAACTGGTCCTAACACTAGAGGTCCTCCTTTGTTAAAGAGATTGAGGCTCATGCTGACTCACAACCTGTCTCATCTTAACATATCTTATCTCATAAAATCCTAGTTACTTGCATCATCCAAGCTTACCTCAAATCCTCAAAACTGAACTTAAGTCCTCAAAGACAAACATAAATCATCATAAACTGTCTTATATCATCTATATATGACTTACATCATATCATCAAAACTTATTTCATCTATTCCATCTATCATATATTCCAGCAAGGCTCTAGACATCTAATCTAGAACTACACTCTCTTCTAGACTGATGGCATTCACTTTCACTTAGGTCGCATGACCACCTCCTACTCGTACATGTGTGGGGACACATTTTTGTAATACATATACATAATAAAATATTGTATAGTTTTTCTCCGATAAAACAAGCGTCAGAGAAAACTATCAAGGTTCGATCCGATTGGAATCCAAAACCAAATCCAGAAAATGAGTGCCCCACACATAGTAGAGAGTCCAGTGTCATGAAAACTAGTGAAAAGGGTGAGAACATGGTGTAGGATAGCGTAGCTACTCTAGACAACGAGCGCCATATGTCTAGGGTTTCTCTTCCCTTGATGCACGTCATTTCCAAATAGTGCAACGTCCCATACCGCTGCACTACAAGGAAAGAACGACATCTAAGGACTTGCTACACAACAAGCACCAATCTAGACCTAGTTCTCAGACATCTAGGTGCTAACCTAGAGGCTAGGTCAGATATAGTCTCTAAAAGATGACTAATCTAACCCTAAAGATTCTTTATAGTTCAAGGTGCTTTAGTTTTGAGTTGCATAATGAGCAAATGTCAGGCTTTGCTATTGTTCATGCTCTGATACCACCTGTGATGTCCCCGAATTTTCTAAAACTTAATCTGATGTGTGACGTCCAAATTGAAACCCTCACCTCAGCGAGAATCCCAATTTAAACACCCCACTCCAGACTAAGAAGAAGAAGAAAATCAGAGGAAGTCAGAAGGCAACACAGTAGCACATGTACATGAACAATAATAAAACCATACACACATGTTCACCATTCAACATATAATTACAACATGAATTGTTACAACATTTGATATTACATATTGAACAACAAACTCTAACATATACATGTACTACCACTAAACAATAGGATCTTAAGACAACAGGTCCACCTGTACATCAGCTCGCCACACAACTCACAACTATCTTGGATCTTCAAGAGCATAACCACAACCTAAACAAAAGATTACATGTGGTACACGTCAGCACAATATTCAAGAATATTGTACTGAGTACACCTACGTGTCTTTTATTTACCTCTCTGCATATCTTGGCAATAAGATAAAACTAATACTTGGGAGTAACAGAAGAATATAAGAAAAGTGTATACTTGCACAAAGATATTCATCAACAAAAGAGAACACATATTTTAAGCTTATTTTCCATTATATATCAAGGCCTTTATGATCACTACCAAAGAGTTAGATCATTTGTACAAGGTGACCACTACCAAAGAGTTAGGTCAGACCACTACCAAAGAGTTAGGTCATATGTACAATGTGACCACTACCAAAGAGTTAGGTCACTTCCAAGCACACTACCAAAGAGTTAGTGATTTCATATAATGGAACATATATATTATGTTTGATGTGTTCATAACAATAAGTATGAAAAATCATGCAACATATCATACCAGAACAATCATTTTAATCAATACCATATGCCAAGTATTTTACTACTCATATAACACAAGCATATTGTATAATAAGCCAAGCAAGAGGTAATGGCGTACGTTAGATCAAGATATCCTAATCATCACATATGCTTTTGATGTCAACTATATCCTTGGTCAACCCTGATAAAGACAAGATCACATACTATCATCAGGTTCTCATCCTATTATATCTCATCTTAACCCTAATCGTGCTCATATTAGGGTTTCACTTAGTTCATTGGGATATTCTCATCGTTACTTGTCTTATAATTATCTCATTGATGTAATTTTCCAGATTAGGATACATAATCTGATTACTTGGTTACATATGATTACGTGCACATGTTAACCCAATGTTACATGTATAAATCATATTAGGGTTTATATCATATTAAGAGCAAACATCATCGTGTAACATGGATTATGTGTATCATATCGATCTCATATTTAAATCTGAGGTTCCAGATACTGATAAGATCTTATTCTGTAAATTTCATCATTTATTGAGCCTGTATGCACTTAACATCATCTTTAGTGTTATTAGCCCTAATTAGACATATTAATTAAAATACATGATTTCGTACATCAACATGATCATCCTTGGCATCAGGTGCATTATAAACATTATTATGGAGTTACTGACATTTTCCCATAATTTTATATCATCATTTGATATTTATTATCCACTAAACAAGCATTACGCATCTTACATGATATTTCTGATATTTAAACATCAAAATCCTGATATTATACTTCCATCTTGTTCTATGCACTTTTCTGAACATTTTGGTATATTGTTTGTATTTTTGTGATGCTCGAGCTAATTACTAGGAATTTTACAAGGTCTAACAAATTTGTGAGATATTTACCTTTTCAGACGAATCACATGTCGCCACGTGGCTTTCAGGTTTGGCATTGCCTTTACTGGCTGTGGGCCAGTTTAGGGTTGGTTTAGCCAGTTTGATCCCTTCTCACTCTCTCTTCCAGTCTGCGTTCTTCGCTCCTTCATCCAACGAGCGCCGACGTGCTTGGATCTCCAGTGACCAAGCAAGCGAGGCCCCTCCTACACGATCTCTGCTTCATGCCAGACAAGTGCATCCTTGGTTCCAACAGGAGGGCTCCTTCTCTGGATCATGATCCCTGATCTCGGGCTTGGCATGAGCGTCGTCTGTGCAGAACAGCGGCCGCCGCTGTGGTTTGCTCAGGGCACTGTCGCATGGATCCAGCCCTACCTTCTCCCTTCCGATTCTTCTTCTCTTCCTCTCATGCTGGAAGCCCAACACACGACGCCAGCATGCATTGTTACCTGACATACATCGCCGTCAGGGTTGCGGACCCTCCTGGCTCCTTCTCGCGTGAACTCCAGCACGCAGACGCTTGTGAGCGTCTCCCGGTACCAGCCGCTGCTGCCGCACGGTCTTCTCTCCGATGAGATGTCGATCTCCTGTCATTCTTCTCTCGACAGGTCAACGCTGCTCTACCCGGCTGCGCCCTCCCTGTGTGCCAGTACCACCTATGTCACTGGTCTCCTCACTGGAGGCCTTCGACGAATGCTCGTCGCGCGACCGAAGGTAGCCGCTACTATGAGGCTCGGCTCCGACAAGAAACTGGTCAGTTGATGGCCTCTCTTGTGCCTTCTAGTCTTCCTATACAACGCTGCCGTAAAGGGCTCGTCACCTCCTAATCGTCTCTTGCGGCTGCTTGGAAGCCTGGCGGCACCTCGACGACGCTTCCAGCCTAGAGGGCTGCCGCTGGAGCCTCCTCTCTTCTTTCTCGCACCCAACTACTTGTTGTAAAGGAGAAGGGGAGGGGAGGAGGTTTGCTCTTCCTTTTCAGTTTCGCAGTGACCACCGGTTGTGGTGTTCATATTGATGAGCAAAGACCAACTGATCGTTCGCCATCCACTCTTGCACGTACCACGTTCTCCAAGCCACTACATCATGAACGATCACTGCCTACTATCAAGCCATCCGTGGCTTCAGAAAAGGATGCCTAGTCGTTACTCATTGGAAGCGTGGCTTCGTAAGATATGGCTCTAAGTCATAAACCAAAAACCATTCTTGTAATTATCAACCCTTCAATTGCATACATTATTTTATCATCCAAAACCTCAACATTTCTCTCTACGATCATCCCAACAAAATGGAACTTCAACCACAGTTTCAGAACCATGCCTTCTACATTTGAGGTGCCAAGTTATCGCTAATTGACCAATCAATTAAATTCCTCAAAATAACTCAAGCACATAGATCCATCTATCTCATTAGGTATTCAAAATACTCGAAAAGTTCACTCCATCACAACCTAGCTACCCCACTCCTTCACCATTCCTCACCTCAGTTAGTTGCTGCCATGGTTAAGGAGAGGATCCGTGTAGCCGGATCCCTCTTCTGATCCGCGAGACCAGCGACCCCTTTTTCTTTTTTTATTTTCTTCGTTATTTCCTTAGAATTTTCCTGATTGGTCAGAATTGTGGAAACCCTAGAAAATGATAGGAATATCGAATTATATCGAACCTATACATAATTTTCATCAGAAAAATGCAATCTATTTAAATAAAATAATTCCAAGACCTAGAAGCAATTCCTTCTCTGAAATTATGGTCTACATACCTAATGACCCCTTAATATATATATTATGAATGATGGTCATTACTGATTTCCAATCTGCCTTGGGAATAGATTAAACCCCAACAAGGATAGTTGATCCAACAATGATGAAAAACCCTAATTTCGAGATTCCACTCTACATAATGTATACCTTATACAATTTTATGTCATACAATTAATTTCCTTGAATGACTTTGATTAACCTTGACCTTAGGACCAACTCTGACCTCTCGAATCACATGTTTCTTAAAAATGGTATCCCAAATGACCTAAACCCTAATAAGAAACCCTAATGTTGAATAATGAGAATCCATGGTAACTTTAGGTTTTGTTTATATTTCAGGGTGATCTTCTATCTTTCTTATAACCTAGGACTTGTGGAATCCAGATCTGAGAATTAGAGGTACGTGGATATAGTTATATGACTAGTTTTTGCTGGATGTTAAGTATATGTAATTGTTTGCATGAAATTGATATACATTGATGGATGTGGATATATGATTAATTGATGATTTACTGCCTTGAACATGAAAGAACATAATTGAATATAAGTGAAATGTAGTACTAGTGGTTCTCATTAATCTCCCTATTAGAGAGGGAAAGTATTAATGTTGACTAGCACCTCCCTAATGGTAGAAGGTACGCAGGGAGATCCCTAATGGTACAAGGTACGCAGGGATGGGGCCCAATATTTATGTTTGTGCTAAGTCCACCATAGTAATGCAGATTCATTCTAAATAAGGATAATAACTTGGGATTTCCTGATTTTCTACCTCTAAATAATGTTTTCATTCTTTTTCTCCAATTTTGAGTATTTTATATACCAGCATAGTATAGCTTTTAATTCCACGTACCAACTTTGTTGATGTTTTTGTTTCTCGTATTTTCTAGGTACAAGGAACAATTGATAATAGATGAAGCACTCTAAAGTACCTGAAGCCACTAAATAAAGATCATGGAGTATATGAGATAGATTTCCACTTCTTATCATATTCATTTTAGTTAGATAGTTTTTATTCTTCTAGATGATGTAATAGGATGTTATAGATCCTATGTAATAAACGTATTTTCTTTCCATAGACTTAACCTTCTTCCTTTCTCACTTATTAGAATGTATGACTTTATCTTTGATCAATGAATGAAGAGTTGTGTGGCTATAATTTGATGATGTGAATGTGATTTTGGCTTATCTCTATTTTAGTTGACTATATTGATTTCTATTATTTTCCCTTTTGACATTTATAGATATGAGTGCACGCATATCTTTATATGTCACTAAGGAAAGTATGTAGAAATTGGGGTCGTCACAGTTGGTATCAGAGCCAATGTTCACACATCATAGTCACATGACTTTCATTCACCCTATTATGAGTCGAGGGTAGTCCTTTAGTTAGGGATGTGAAGGGTTGAGGTGACTAGGATAGCATCTTCCTAAGGTCTGGCTAAAGTCTCCGAGCCACTTTGTTGGGCAATCACGAGGCTACCTATAAGGAAGTGTGAGTCTACCTGGCCGATATCCTAAATGTCCCTTACTTCTTGGGCATACCTTAAATTAGGATCCTTCTCATCTATAGAAATTCCCTCTCATCTTTTCTATAGGAATATTTTCCCTCTTATCTCAAATTTTTGAAAATTATTCTTCCCTTCATCTTTATGATATAAGATTAGGAAAGAGTCTCTCTATTTAGAAAGTCTTAAGGACCGACCAATAAGGACTTTTCAGGTATCCTCCATAAATTGTAACATCAAGAATGTTAATAAATGATATAAGAGAATAATGAAATGACATAATGATAATGACACATATAATTGTTGAGTAATAAATCTAATATATCCCAATTAATTTCAAGATGCCTCCTAAGACTCGCAACTCAGGGGATCATCCTCTAAGAAAAGAAAAGAGCTTGAAACCTCTGAAGTACCTGATCCCGATGCTGCGGCCAAGGAAAGGTGGGAGAAACAGAAGAAAATCCTTCTAGATTTCATGGAAACCCTCGCCACAAAAGGGACCCCCAAATCCAGCTCATCTAGGAAGAAAGAAGTTACAATGATAGATTTTATTAAACTAAACCTTGATTCCTTTTGGGGAGAGGATCAACCTGAGGTCATGGACAAGGCTGAAGCCTGGATTTTGTCCATAGAGAATGGTTTTCATACCCTAGAAGTACCCAATGAGAAGAAGGTCAAGTTCGCCACCCATATGCTTAAGGGAGGGGCAAAAATCTGGTGGGAGAACTATGGTGGGAACAGGGGTGAGGAAATAGATGACATGGAGTGGGAAGCCTTCAAAAACCTCTTCACGAATCGTTTTATGCCCATAGCTGAGAGGAAGAGGAAGGAGAAGATGTAAATGGAGTTAAGGCAGGGTAGTCTTTCAGTAGCTGATTACACCCGGAAGTTTAGGCTTCTGGAACGTTATGCACCCATCAGGACTGAAGACCGTCTTACTAAACACTATGTTGACTGCCTTTCCTCCCACCTAAAAACCCTAGTCATAGCCTCTCATCCCAGAAGCATAGATGAAGCCCTAGATATGGCCCTCAAGCAGGAGAGAGAATAGGCCACACAAAAACTTCTAGCAGGGGATACTTAGGGTTAACCACAACTGAAGAGGACAAGTCTAGAAAGTTCCATCCTGGCCATAACAATGAGGGATCAGGGAAGCGAGGAGGTTCAGGAAAGGGAGGACAGAAAAGCTACCAGAACCAGCCGAGGATGAATCATCCCAAGTGCAAGACTTGTGGACGTTTCCATGGTGGAGTATGTCGTCACACCAAGCCAGTCTGCTATAACTGCAAGAAGGAGGGTCATTTCGTCGCCAAGTGCCCCACTCCCTCCATTTTTTGCAATCCTGTGGGTGGTGCTTCACAGCCTCAGGGACACCGCAATGGCAGGGTATTTGCAGTAAATGCAGAAGAGGCCAATGCAAATCCAAACCAGCTATGTGAAGGTAACCTAATTTCTTTATAATTCAATATCTTTTTCAAGCCTGCAATTATTCATAATTTGATTACCTTATGTAGGCACTGTATTATTAAATGGTCATCTTGTTAAGGCTTTATTTGACTCTGGATCTACAAATACATTTATTTCCCGAACTCTGGCATCTATATTAAATTTTCACATAAGGGATTTGGGATATATTCTGGACGTGTCTACTCCGAGTGGCAAAATACTCACAACTCTGCAGAAAAACAATGAACTTTCTCTTAAATACGAAAATCATGATATGCCCTTCGAATTCATTCTCTTAACTATGGAAGATTTTGATGTCATACTTGGTATGGACTGGCTTTACACATACCATGCTCACATTGATTGTAGAAACAAGACAGTGTTCCTCTCTCAACCTCATTCTTATCCTGTGAAAACCCCTAGGGGAAGCGGATTCTGTAATAATATTATAATCTCCTCTCTTAAAGCTAAAAAGGTCATTTCTAAAGGATGTAAAGACTTCCTCGCATTAGTCTCAGAGACCAAACCTAGTAGCGGGCCTGTAGAAAGTCTGGAGGTGGTACGTGACTTCCCTGACGTTTTCTCGGAGGAGCTTCTTGGGTTGCCTCCAAATAGAGACATTGAGTTCTCCATAGAACTTCTTCCTAGAACCACTCTGATTTCTTGGGCACCATATAGGATGGCTCCTGCTGAACTTATGGAGTTGAAGAAACAGTTGCAAGAACTTTTTGACAAAGGTTTCATTCGTCCTAGTGTTTCCCCATGGGGAGCTCCTTTTCTCTTTGTTAAAAAGAAAGATGGTTTTATGCGTATGTGTATTGACTACCACATGTTCAACCAAGCTACTATTAAAAACAAATATCCTCTTCCTCGTATTGATGACCTCTTTGATCAGCTTCGTAGTGCTAAAGTTTTCTCAAAGATTGATCTCCGTTCTGGATACCATCAACTTAAAATCAAGGATTCTGATATTTCAAAAACTGCTTTTCGAACTCGTTATGGGCATTACGAATTTCAGGTGATTCCATTCGGGTTGACCAACGCACCAGGTGTATTTATGAATCTGATGAACAAAGTCTTCCAACCTTATCTTGATGAGCTCGTGGTCGTCTTCATTGATGATATCTTGATCTATTCTGATTCTATGGAAAAACATCGGGAACACTTGCAAGAAGTTCTTGACATTCTTCGAACCCAGACGTTTTATGACAAACTTTCAAAATGTGAGTTCTGGATTGATAAGGTTATGTTTCTTGGACATGTCATTTCTGGAGGTAGTATATCTATTGATCCCGCCAAAGTATATGTTGTACTTGATTGGCAACCTCCTCGTAATCCTTCTGAAATTCAGAGTTTCCTGGGTCTGGCTGGATAGTATCATCGTTTTATTCCAAATTTCTCCAAAATTGCACTTCCTCTAACCAAGCTTACTCAGAAGGACGAGCACTTCATCTGGTCAGCCACTTGTGAGTCCAGTTTCTAACAGTTAAAGCAGAAGTTGACGTCGGTTCCTGTTCTCGTTCTACCCTTTGGCAATGAAGGGTTTGTCATATTCACTAATGATTCGAGGAATGGGTTAGGGTGTATCCTGCAACAGAATGGTAAGGTAGTGGCCTTTGCGTCTAGATAGCTAAAACCCAATGAACTTAATTATCCCACTCACGATTTGGAATTAGCTGCAATCATTCATGCCCTAAAAATCTGGAGGCACTACCTGTACGGGGCAACATTCGACATCTTCACCGATCACAAGAGCCTAAAGTACATCCTGACTCAAAAGGACTTGAATCTGCGTCAACGCCGATGGATTGAATACCTAAAAAACTACGATTTCACTATTGTTTATCATCCGGGTAAGGCAAATGTAGTCACTGATGCTCTTATCGGGAAAAGGGCAGTGTGTGCATCTCTTTCTGTCCCTGAATGGAGGAACATGGAGGATCTAGTGGGCTAGAAACCGCAGTTTCTATCTGATCGTGTGCATGTTAATAACATCTCTGTCACGTCCAACTTGCATCTCGAACTTCTTGAGGCACAAAAGGCTAGTCCTAGTCTTGTAGAGCTCTCTTCTCTCATGTCAAAGCCGCAAACACATATGTCTGTGGGTATTGATGGTGGTCTCCATTACAAGAATCGTATGTGGTTTCCTTAGCAGTCAACTGTAAAGACATCAATCCTAAATGAGGCACATGGGTCCAAGTACACAGTTCATCCAGGCACGACAAAGATGTACAAAGACCTACAACGTCAGTTTTGGTGGAGAGGCATGAAGCGTGATATTGCCGATTTCGTGTCCAGGTGTTTGACATGCCAAAGGATCAAGGCCGAACATCAGAGACCAGGCGGTCTACTACAACCCCTTGAAATTCTGGAATGGAAATGGGAACACATCACTATGGATTTCGTGGTGGGGTTACCCAGGACCAGGAAGGGATACGACGTTGCATGGGTCATAGTGGATCGTCTCACTAAATCAGCTCATTTCCTTCCTGTGAAGACTACTACATAGGTTTCTGAGTTGGCTGATCTCTACATTCGGGAGATAGTACGTCTGCATGGAGTTCCAGCATCTATTGTCTCAGATAGGGACCCGAAGTTTACATCAAAGATGTGGAAGCAGGTTCAAGAGGAATTGGGGACCAAGTTGAACTTTAGTACAACTTACCATCCGCAAACAGACGGGCAGTCAGAGCGTACAGTACAGATTTTAGAGGATCTTCTGTGAGCTTGTGTTCTCGATTGGGAAGGCTCGTGGGACTATATATGCCTTTAGCGGAGTTCTCCTATAATAACAGCTATCATGCAAGCATTGGGATGCCTCCCTATGAAGCTCTTTATGGCCAACCATGCAGATCACCTTTACACTGGGACAACGTCGGAGAACGTACCCTGATGAAGTCCGAGGAGATGCAATTGTATACTGATAAGGTTTCTCTAATTAGGCACAGGATGAAGTGAGCACACGACAGGCAAAAATCGTATGCAGATGCTCACCGGAAGGAACGTCAGTTCAAGGAGGGCGATCATGTCTTTTTGAAGATCTGACCTATTCGAGCTTTGGCCAAGAATAAAGGAAAGCTCAGTCCTCATTATGTTGGACCCTTAGAGATCCTAGAAAGGGTTGGTGAATGTGCCTATCATCTTTCTTTGCCTCCTCAGTATAGTGCCATGCATAATTTGTTGCATGTATCTAATCTGAAGCCCTATGTCAAGGATTCTAGTCACATCTTGAATCATGAGCCTCTCGAATTGAAGGATGATCTGTCATATGCTGAGTCCCCAGTCAGAATTCTCGACTTCAAGTCAAAGGAGCTTCACAGTAATCGCCATATTGAAATGGTGAAAGTTCTCTGGAGCCACCACGATGAAACGGATGCCACCTGGGAGCTAAAGACCGAGGTCGAGAAGAAGTATCCATATCTTTTTCAGGCTGCTTGAATTTTGGGGACAAAATTCTTAAAAAGGAGGGGAGAATGTGACAGAGTGAGTTTTTACATATATATTATTTAGTTCCTCTCTCATGCAATTTTAATTGTTCCAATTATGCCCTCAATCATCTCCCTCACTAATTTGATTAAATGGATTATCAATTTCACTTAAGACCATCCATAATGGTACATAAAGTCAATAATACAAGTATTATGACATTTAGTCAATTGACATACTCAATAATCGAATTTTGACTCCAATATTGCACCATAGCTAAATCATAGCATTATAAAACTATGCCTAAAATCTCATTACAATTGGAAATACCAATTTAGAGTTATTTACATTTGAAATTTTGTGTATTATGTCACCTAATCCAGCCTAGGACTAAGGTTTGCGATTTATTTAGCCTTTTATTTTGTCACGCAGTCATTTGGATTGCCTTGGGCGTGGTCCACTCGTTGGGATTTAATCTCAGCCACCCGATCAGTGGATCCTGGGGCGCACGAGATCTGACGGCCCCTGAGTCATCCCCAACCTCCCGCAAGACCGGGTCTACACTTCCAACAGAATGATGAATCGTCCAAACGATCTAGCACTCCAATCTCGTTCCCTCTCCCCGAGATATTTGGAGGAAGCTTTCTACTCTCAAAAACGAACCTAACAACCCTCTACTCACCTCCCCTCATCCACGCAAAAGGGAGAACAAACTCCCGATTCCTCGCTCTTCTCCTGGCGGCGGCGGTAGATTTTAGGGCTTTGCTTCTCTCCTCCTCAAACGCCTATTTAAGACCTCCTCTAGCTTCGCCTTTCTCCCTTTAACCATCCTGCATCTGCAATTGCGAGCATTGACACCCGAGCACTGCTTCCCCAATCCACTTTCACCTTGCCTAATCCCGACCCTTCTCCCTTCCACCAGAGCCTCTACTCCCCAATCAGCTGGGGCTACACGCTCCTGGGATCCTGACGAGTCGAGCAGAACCCCTGGTTGGAGCCGCGAAGGTCTAGAACCCTGGGTCGCCTAGCCGCCGCAGCTGAGCTCAAAGTTGCCATCGCCGGTGAGGTCTAGGGCACGTCGAACAGATGGGAGTGGACCAAGAGTCTCACAAACCTCACACGGAGCTTTTTGACCCCTCAATCCAGCCAGAGGGCAGGTAAAGCCTTAAAACCCAATCTCGATTTCACAGAGCCTCCTGCCATTGCAACCATAGCTGTATTTAACCTCCGGCGAGCTTCTTGGGCTCGTTGAACTCAAGAAGATCCCGCGCACGCAACCCGCTCATGCTCACACACTCTGCATCCACCTTGCTACCCCACTCCTTCACCATTCCTCGCCTCAGCTAGATGCTGCCATGGCGCGAGTCACAGATGAATCGAACCAACGAAAACCCAACTCTGTCCAAGCGTGGTCACGCGCAAAGAACTCAACCCCAAGGGGCATTTACATCTTTTACCCCATCTTTGACCCGGTTGACCGAGGCTGGATTGTGGGTTAAGGAGAGGATCCGCGTAGCCGGATCCCTCTTCTGATCCGCGAGACCATTGACCCCTTTTTCTTTTTTTATTTTCTTCGTTATTTCCTTAGAATTTTCCTGATTGGTCAGAATTGTGGAAACCCTAGAAAATGATAGGAATATTGAAATATATCGAACCTATACATAATTTTCATCAGAAAAATGCAATCTATTTAAATAAAATAATTCCAGGACCTAGATCTGATTCCTTCTCTGAAATTATGGTCTACATACCTAATGACCCCTTAATATATATATATTATGAATAATGGTCATTACTGATTTCCAATCTGCCTTGGGAATAGATTAAACACTAATTAGGGTTTGAAACACCATGTTACCTGAAATCTTATCCAAGAAGGATAGTTGATCCAACAATGATGAAAAACCCTAATTTTGAGATTCCACTCTTCATAATGTATACCTTATACAATTTTATGTCATACAATTAATTGGCTTGAATGACTTTGATTAACCTTGACCTTAGGACCAACTCTGACCTCTCAAATCACATGTATCCTAAAAATGATATCCCAAATGACCTAAACCCTAATAAGAAACCCTAATGTGGAATAATGAGAATCCATGGTAACTTTAGGTTTTGTTTATATTTCAGGCTGATCTTCTATCTTTCTTATAACCTAGGACTTCTGGAATCCAGATCTGAGAATTAGAGGTACGTGGATATAATTATATGACTAGTTTTTGCTGGATGTTAAGTATATGTAATTGTTTCATGAAATTGATATACATTGATGGATGTGGATATAGGATTAATTGATTATTTACCGCCTTGAACATGAAAGAACATAATTGAATATAAGTGAAATGTAATTACTAGTGGTGCTCATTAATCTCCCTATTAGAGAGGGAAAGTATTAATGTTGACTAGCACCTCCCTAATGGTACAAGGTACGCAGGGAGATCCCTAATGGTACAAGGTACGTAGGGATGGGGCCCAATATTTATGTTTGTGCTAAGTCCACCATAGTAATGCATATTCATTCTAAATAAGGATAATAACTTGGGATTTCCTGATTTTCTGCCTCTAAATAATGTTTTCATTTTTTTTCTCCAATTTTGAGTATTTTATATACCATCATAGTATTGCTTTTTATTCCACGTACCAACTTTGTTGATGTTTTTGTTTCTCATATTTTCAAGGTACAAGGAACAATTGATAATAGATGAAGAACTCTAAAGTACCTGAAGCCACTAAATAAAGATCATGGAGGATATGAGATAGATTTTCGCTTCTTATCATATTCATTTCAGTTAGATAGTTTTTATTCTTCTAGATGATGTAATAGGATGTTATAGATCATATGTAATAAACGTATTTTCTTTCCATAGACTTAACCTTCTTCCTTTCTCAGTTATTAGAATGTATGACTTTATCTTTGATCAATGAATGAAGATTTGTGTGGCTATCATTTGATGATGTGAATGTGATTTTGGCTTATCTCTATTTTAGTTGACTATCTTGATTTCTATTATTTTCCCTTTTGACATTTATAGATATGAGTGCACGCATATCTGTATATGTCACTAAGGTAAGTATATAGAAAGTGGGGTCGTCACACCCATATTTTCTATTGGATTCATAAAATCCATGTATTGTCTAAAGAAATCACCCTACGAGCATGGTTTCAGAAGTTCAACAAATCCATTGAGGCCTTTAGCATAAACTGACCCAATTTAGATCGCTCAATCTTCAATCAGCATGGATTCTCTAGTTAAGATTTCTAGTCGTCTGTGTTGACAAAATTATTATTGTTGGTCATGGTCACCAAGGAATTGCATGTATGAAACTTTGTCCAAGGAAATTTATACCCAAGATCTTTGCCTTCTCAAATACTTGCTCCATACCGAGGTGGCAAGGTCCAAAGATGGAATTATCATATTTCAGCATAAGTATGTACTAAAGAAACTATCATGTTGGGATCAAAACATGTAGTATCACTTACGGATCCTAAAGTTATATTGTATAAATATTAGAGGGAGCCTCTTCTAGATCCTAGACAGTGCAAACAAGTAGTAGGAAAATTGAATCATCTCAAAGTTACTCAGCCAAACCTCGCATTTCCTACAAGTGTGGCAAGTCAATTCATGGACAAACCATTTATTGGTTATTGGGATGTTGTTATTCACATCCTCTTTATCTCAAAAGAACTCTAGGAAAGGTCTCCTCTACAATGTTTAGGGGCACCTAATGGTGCATGGTTTATCTGACATAGATTGGGTAGGCTCTGGCAATAATCGACGATATGTGAGTTGCTATTGTGTCTTCATAGGGGGTAACATGGTCTCCTACAAGATAAAGTAGCATACTATCATCTCTAGCTCATATGTCAAGTCAGAGTGTTGGGCTATGGATCACATCACAAGTGAATTTCTATGGGCTAGGAACTTCATGAAAGAATTGGGATTTTCACAATGTGATCCTTTATAGTGAGATAATCAAGATGTAGTTCACATAGCTTCCAACCATGTCTTTCATGGATGTACAAAACACATCAAAGTCAACTGTCACTTCATCAGAGAGAAGGTTCAAGACAAGTTGATCAAACTCGTATTAGTTCGTTCAATAGATCAACATGCATATATATTCACTAAATCCTTAAATGGATGTTAGGTTAAAATCATATGCAATGAATTGGGTGTCAACAATATCTACGCACCAGTTTCATGGTGAGTGTTAAGTGTATATGTCTATCAAAATTCTTGTATATAGGGATTAGTCCCACATTGTATAACTGGGTATCGAAAACCACCCATAGTCCTATATAAACGCCATCCCTCCTCTCTATAATATACATAAAATATTCTCCTCCTTCTCTCTGGTAACATGACATATTTTTTTATTCATGAGAGAACCCACCCCAAGCAGGGTCACGAATGGAACCACCCTGGCTTGGTAAAATCTCAAGGCCTAAAATGGTGTGGTCCACTCATCCTCCCTCCAATACCCAATTAGTGTTAAATGTCATTCTCCAAGAGTCTTTCAGGGTGATTCGAACTCGGGTCCTTCATTCGGTTTGGTTGAGCTCTTATCAACAATGCTACTCTAGATGGACTCAAAACAACTTTGACCTAGGTGGAAATCCTCTGGTTGTTGCTGGTGTTCCTTTCATCGTCAGTTGATTTTTGGAGATCTTAGAGTAGGTTCATGGATTGTTTGTCATCTTTGTGAGTGGATACAATCCCCTTTATGGTTAGAGTTAAACTTTAAGCATGATCATGCCCATTCGTGTGTGGGTATACGTGTGGGGGAAATTGTCTCCCCCTGAACTAGCTCACCTGCCACCCCTCATGCAACATAACACTACGATGTATCCGCTACACCTACCACCCCCTATTGTACCTACCACCTACTCCCACTTGCCATTCCCCCCATATCCTCATCTAATTTATTGACTTTTTGTTTCTTATCAACCCTCATTTTTAGAGAGTGATAAAAAATAAAGGAGGGGAATGATGAGGGAACTAAAGAGGAAGAGGGGAGATGAGGGAAATAATGAGAGGAGAGGAGGAAAGTAATCAGGGGATATGAGGTATGTAATGAGTGGAGGTTTAGAGGAGGGAAGAAATGAAGAGAAGTGATGGAAATAAGGAAGAAAGAGAGAAGTAATAATGAAAATGGATGGAAGTAATAAAAGTAAGAAGGAAATAAAGGGGGAGCATGGTTTATGCCAGTTTTCATCATTTTTAGCCTAGCTGTGTTCACATTATGCCCAAATTTTTCTCATCCTATGCTTAGTTTTGGTCACTTCATGCCCAAGAATGGTCGGCTTGCGAGTTTGCACGCTTCTTGCATAGTTTTGCTCATAATGTGCCCAATTCTAGTCATCTTGTGCCCGATTGTGGTCACTTTGCGTCTATTTTTAGCCATTTTTGCTTCTAGTTTGTCATTCTACGATAAGTTTTGATCACTTTGTGTCCATTTTCTTGTCATTTTGTGCCCAATTTTATTCATTGTACTCCCAACTTTAGTCATTTTGTGCCCAATTTTGGCCATTCTGCTCCTAATTTTGGTCACTTTGTGCCTGATTCTTGTTTTGAACACTTTGCTCCCAATTTTGGTCATTTTACACCCCCTTTTGTCACTATGTCCTCATTTTTTGGTAGCTTAGCGTCAAATTATGGTCACATTGTGTCTAATTTTGATTCTGCCCTTGTTACTTACCTCCTCTCTCCCCATTACTTTCCACCTCCCTCTTCATTACTTCCTTCATCACTTATCTCTCCTCCCTCTAATATTTTCCTCCTCATAAAAACCATCAACACTTCCCTCCTCTCACTCTGTTACTTCACTCCTTAATCCTTTACTTCCCTCCGATCCCCCATAAATGTCCTCCTCACCTCCCTTTTCTACATGTATCACGTCCCTCCTCTCCCTCTACTTCCTTGTCATTTTTCTCCTGTCTCTCTATTACTTCACTCCTCTATCCATTACTTCTGCCTCATCTCACTCCTATCCCTCAATTTATATCCTCCACACCTCCCTCATCTACCCCATCACTATTCTCCTCTCTCTCTACCCCCTCTCATTTTCCTCCTATCCCTCTATTACTTCAGTCACTCCATTATTTCCCATCTTAGAAAATCATCATCACTTCCCTCCATTGATTTCCTCCTCCATCTCTACTACTTCACTCCTCTATCACATTACTTTGGTCCTCATCCTTTGTAAATGTCCTCTCATTTTCCTCCTTTACTCTCATTACTTCCCTCCTCTTTTTATTTTACTTATCTCCTCTTTAGTTTAGGTTGGGATTTTGCAATTGGAAATGGGTTTGTCGGAGTCAGTGAAAATATATGTATTAGTCTAATTTGGATCCATTATAATTTCGTTTGGCAATGTAACAACCCTCCAAGTACATACACATGGAAAGAAAACCCTGTGTTATTCGTAACATAGGTCACTCAGCCTGAGGGAATGTCACAAAACATGATATACGGAGCAACACGATAAATGAAACACCATACATTAATTAGAAATATAGATTCATACATTGTCCTTTAGAAGAGATAACTTATAACGTAAAGTATCTCATCTCTAATGCATGGACGATAGAAGAAATTTAGGAAATAAATTTTCTTTGAGAACTTGATATTGGATCTTCTAAGTTGTAGATGATACCCCATCAACTAAGTTTTGTGAACTTCTACTTTGAAGCACTCAATTCAAATTCCTTTGCTCCTTGATCTAGGGAAATCTCGTCCCACGACCACGTGAAAATAGAGACATACATCAATAAGTGGTACTATACACAAGATATATATATATATATATATATATCTGTGTGTGTGTGTGTGTATATATATATATATATATATAATTGACTTAGCTCCGCTAATGTTTTCATATTTTGTGCAAATGTAGCCTCTCCCAAGCTCGGGTAAAGGAGGAGGGTTGCTGATAGGTTGACAATGATTCATAAAAACTGTCACTCTTTCTATGACATGGATCCTTATAAAAAATTTGTTGGAGCGTCCCTACCTAACGACGCATTGCGTCGGTACCCGGATGGAGTGATAAATATGCAATGGGTTTCGATACAACAATGCCAGGCTATGTCGAAGGACAATTAAGGGTTTCCACATCTTGGACGGGTGTGGGTAAAGACGCTAGTCCCGCTGCATCATTGCCCGGATGTAGTGAAAAATGTACAAGGGTTTCCACATCTTGGACAGGTGTAGCTAAAGAAACTAGTCCTGTCGCATCATTGCCCAAATGTAATGAAAAATGTGCAAGGGAAATTTTTTCAACGAAGGCAGACAAAGAAGCAAGTCCAAGAAAAAAGGATTAGAGTTGGATCTTGGAATATTGGCTCTTTGACAGGAAAATCTTTGGAGATAGTAGATATCATGATGAGAAGAAAAGCCAATATAGCTTGCATGTAGGAAACTAAGTGGATAGGGGAACATTGTAGAGAGATTGGAGATGCAAGATACAAAATTTGGTATACATGTATTGATAAAAATAGAAATGGCATATGTATTATTGTTGATAAGATGTTGAAGGATGATGTTGTCAAAGTCACTAGGATGGGTGATAGAATCATAGCTATCAAGGTCATTTTTTGGGGAAAGATTTTTAACATTATTAGCGCTTAGCGAGGAGGCAAAGAAGGATTTTTGGGATAACACGGATGAATTGATGCAATGAATACTGACAAAGAAGAAGATCATTATTGGGAGTGATTTAAATGGCCATGCAGGGAGTAGAAATGATGGATATGAGAGCGTTCATGGTGGTTTTGGATATGGTAGCATAAACAGAGAAGGAGAGAGAAGATATTAGATTTTGCAATTACATATGATATGATTTTAGAAAACACCCATTTCAAGAAAAGAGAATCTCATAAGATTACTTTCAAGAGTGGGCACAATTGTAGCCAAATTGATTACCTCCTTACAAGGTGGGAGGATCGTAAAGTATGCAAGGATTGTAAAGTGATTCCTGGCAGAGAACTCATGACACAACATAGGTTGGTGGTTTTGGATATTAACATGAAGATCAATTAAGGCAAGCATAACAAAAATCAAGATAGCAGGATCAAGTGGTGGAATCTTAAAGAAGAAAAGAAATTGACCTTTCATGATAAACTCATCAAGGAGGGAACTTGGAACTTAGAGTCTGATGTCAATGCTATGTGGCATAACATGAACTCCTACATAACAAAAATTTCCTGAGAGGTTTTGGGGGAGTCCAGAGGTTGTGGTCCTCCACGAAAAGAGACTTGGTGGTGGAATGGTGAAGTACAAAAGGCTATTAAACTAAAAAGGGAAATCTATAGGAGATTGACCAAATCTTGATATGATACAACGTTCTAGAGATTCAAGCAGCAAAGAAAGAAGCAAAAAAGGTTGTTCAGGAGGCAAGGTCTAGATACTTTGATGATAATTATAAGAAGTTGGACACTAGAGAAGGGGAAAAAGATATATATAAAATGGATCATATAAGAGAAAGGAAAGAAAGAGACTTGAGCAAGTAAAATGCATCAAGAATGATGATGGTAGAGTGTTGTTAAAGGATGATGATATCAAGAACCAATGGAGAAATTAGTTCTATAAGATTTTCAATGGAGATACTGTAAATAATGTTAGAGACTCATGTGACAGTGATAAAAGAGATATCATTAACACACGACAAGTTTCACATTTTGAGGTCAAGAATGCCTTGAAAATATAAAAATGAGTAAGGCATGCAGACCATACGATATTCCCATTGATGTATGGAAGAGTATGGGGGACGAAGGAGTTATGTGGTTAACAAATTTATTTAACAAGATTATTAAGACAAAGAAGATGTTGGATGAGTGGAGAAATAGTACTATAGTCCCCATGTATAAGAACAAAGGTGATGTTCAGAGCTGCACAAACTATAGAGGTATCAAGTTGACGAGTCACACAATGAAGCTTTGGGAGAGGATTATTAAGCGGAGGTTAAGATCAATAACGCAGATATCAAACAACCAATTTGGTTTCATGCTTGTTAGATCAACAACAAATGTTATTTTCTTGATAAGGAGGCTTATGGAGAAGTATAGGGAAAGAAAAAGAGATCTTCACATGGTTTTTATCGATTTGGAAAAGGCTTATGATCGAGTACCCAGAGAAGTGTTGTGGATAGTTTTGAGAAAAAAGAGTGTGATAATCCAATACATTGACTTGATTAAAGACATGTATGATAGCTATACTACAAGTGTGAAGACTCCTGGAGGAGAGACACCAACATTTCCTATCACAGTTGGGGTATAGTCAGGTATGAGCTATGGTAGTTATGATCTAATGGATATTGGTCCTTGTGATGGACATTGGTTCTTGTCATGGACATTGGTCCTTGTGATGGACATTGGTCCTTGTGATGGACATATGATGAATAGAAAGCATAAAGAGACATGATGTGATGAGATCACACCTAATATGTTTCACTGTGTTCTAGTGATGAGTTATGCCTTGTTTATGTAGATCTTGTTTATAGGTTATACGTTGTAACTTGATTCATGCTTAAAGATGCTTCAATTGATCTAATTAACCAAGTGAAATCTAATAGTGTAGTTTTCCATGTGCCATAGATCCATTTAGTGTCAGCACTTGTTGAATGGTGAAACGAGTGTAACTCGAAGCGCATATTGTTGAATATACGGGGTGCAAGTTGAGGTATCTCCTTGTGTCCTGAATGTATATGAATGGGATTGCCTGCGGTCATATCACAATAATGAGTACAACTACAGTTGTAGCTCAATTTGAGTTACATGAATGGTTGTGGTCATATCCTAGTAAAGAGTGCAACTGCGGTTGTAACTAACTGGCATCGTGACCTGTACCAAGGCGGGCTAGATATGTACAGTTGGACTATAATTCACTCATAGTAGTCTAACTAATGATGTCACTGCCAATGTCCTCATACTGATTGAGGGGATGAGGTTGTGGATTTCGGCTCTTTCACTAGACCTTGTATGGCACCAATTTTGACTTACTAAGTGGTTGGTTGGATTTGGGTGGTATGACTCAAATCCTCGGGGCATAATAAATACGTAATCAGCCGTGTAGAGTGCATTTATAAGATCAAACACGGAAACATTGCATGAAGCCTTGCCTTGTCTATGTATTGTTTTGTTTTGTAATAGTCATACATGTTCTTCATATTCCTTTCAAATTATCAATTGTTCTATTGTTCATTGGCAAGTGCATGTTACTGCTCTAGTTACTTCACCCATGAGATATAGGTCATTTGGTTAATTGCTAATTCAATTTGGTCAGTATGTTAATTTATCTACTTAGTTATCTGTGATAATAATAAAGTTAGTGGAGAGTTATATCTCTCACTGGGATTGTGTCTCACCCCTTTGGTTATTAACTTTTTAGGTGGACGTGCATGCCGAGTTAAAGATCATGCAGTTGAAGATAAAATGAGAAGAAAACTACACCTGCTGAAAAGTGGTATATGGAAGTGTCTGGTAATCGAGTCCTATGTGTCATCCATGTACACTCAGGTCCTTGGGGTGTTCTCTACGTGTTTTGTAGACATGATGATTGATATGTGATTCCTGGCTTGTGTGGCTGGTGGTATGTATATACATGTGGAATTGTTATCTTATGTAACAGGATGTTTGAAATGTGATGATGTAGCACCTTGAACATAAATTATGAAATGCACATGTTGGTTCTTGTGTAACAGTTCTCAGCTCTTGGTACTAGTTGCAAAGCGGTTTTAATTTCTAGTGTTTTTCAATAATCTGTTGTTTATGGTTGATTGTGGTTTAAGTTTTGAGTAAACACGCTTTGTGTGACAACGGGTGTCACATTTGGTGGTATCAGAGATCTAGTTTCACTGAGTCTACATGGATACTAGTACTAGGCCGGTGCCTAAGATAAGAATGTGATATAATATGGTGTATATTACCTAATTTCAATACTTGAGTGCCCTGGCCAGGTATTCAAATGTTGAATAAAAAGGTAAGTGTGGAACTCTTAGATTGATTTCTCTCTAATTACCCTGATCAACTAATCATTTGGAACAATCTAAAGAGCATAACAACTGGAAATTATGATGTTCATACTATCAAGAACTGCATCATACGTCATTAGAACTTATATGCTCGATGATTAAAAGAGAAAATACAACTCCATAAAACCTAAGTCTAAGTGTAATTATAATAAGAAAAGTTCTTGAAGTTGTAATTTCAAGAGATGCATGTAGAAAAGGAAAAATGAAATTGTACTAATAAAGTAAGTTAGGGTGTAAAATTCACATAAAGTGGAGGACATTCCTGAAGCAAGGATGAAGTAAGAAGACAAATGAGAAAGAACAATTTATAAATAATATGCAACCTAAGTTAATCTCAGACCAACCCATGAATATGCAATGATGTAAGGTGTAATAATCATAATATGTGAAAGGAAATAGGGGGGAGGATCCTTGATCAATAAATAATGTGAAAAGAGTAATGAACCTTTCATGATGCAAAGATGAAAAATACAGTAACACAAGGGGATATTCGTAACACATGAAGAACAATAATCAAAGAAATAGTAATGTCATGTAATCCTCTCGATAGTTCCTATGCCAATGGCAAGGAAACCAAGATGAGACAACTTAATATGATATATTACCAGTTGGAAAATCGTAAGATAATCAAAGGAAGTTATGATCCCTTCACCTTAATCAGCAAACCATGGTAATGATGTAGTAACTAGAGGAATGTGTTCCCTTATTTTATGTCCCTTTATGGATGTGGTAGTTAAGTGGTCCTTGATGTGCATAGTTTAGAAGTAATCTTTAGATGGATACTCTGGTAAGTATCAGTTGTTCTTGGAGTTTTGTTTCAAGATGGGGATATATGTGATAGGAGATGTCTTAAGATGAATGAAAGATCCTTCTAACATGTTTGGTTTGGGTAAAAACAATGGAAGGTGGATATGAAAGGGATATGATATGTTTCAGATACATGTGATGGATACCAAGGTAAGAAATCCTAGTATTCAATTAGTACCAGTTGTATGGGAGAATAAGAACATACCACTCGATATGATGTATAAGGTGTTTGGTTACCTGGAAAGGTTGACTTTGGATCAATCTGGATGCAAGTACCCCATCTATTATATGGATGACACATGGTAGGGGTTTATGCTCCACATAAACGTAACGTTGACAAGGAGGCATATGTTGAAGAGATAGATGTAAGATCTTCTTAGGTGAAATTCATCAAGATTAGTGTAATTCCTTATAGTAATCCTATCCATTTTGCAAGTAAGAAAGATTCCAAGAAGATTTTACCTTGGCTATAGATGGATAAGCAGGGCTTCCACTCCCTATCTGGGTCAGTTAATGTAACATCCCTGACCTGGGTTATACTTAACCCTAGGTGTTTTGATTAATAAATATGATTATATGCTTAATCTTATCTTGTGAAAATAAATTAGGGCTCTTGAGAAACTTATGTTTCAATTTTGGTCATGTTTGAACAATGTTGAAGCACTGTTTGCTTATTTTGGACTAAATTGCAAATCACCCAAGTTGATGGGTTAAATTGCAAATGTTGCATGATAAGATGTTCCTCATGTGTTGAAGCATCATGAGAATGAAGATGATGCAGAGGTATGGCTTGTGGTAGCCTGAGTACCAAGGAAGAGTTGATAAAGCAAGGTTTGTACATTAAAAACTAGTTTTGGTGTAAAGTGCAATTTACCCAAAAACTAGGGTGCAATATGTAAAGTACCACTTCAATAAGTTCCCTAATGTTTCTTGTCACCATTTAGAGAAAATAAAATGAGAGGGGCGCCTCATTTGAATTAAATTGGAGGAGAGAGAATCTTGATATTAAAATAATCAAGATTTAATCCTAATTGAAACCCTAATTCAATTTAGGGCAAAAGTAAATGTATTAATTAAAGGGCCTTCAACCAAAATTAAAATTGTTGGATTCAGATGTGCGTGTACATCCTTAAGCCTTGCAAGGATCACGAAAATATCCAAGGGAATGGATAACTCACTCACAATTTTATAAGAAAAGAAATATTCACTCACATATGTATGTTAATATTATATGATTTAAGGTGCTTGATTTGCTTTTCTTTAAATCATGGATAATTGAGAAGAATAAGAGGAAAACAAGTAGCCTCATTCCTAAGGAAGATGAGGGGGAAGAGGCGGCCATATTTTTGGGAATAAATGGATTTTTACAAAGCATATTCTCTCTCATTGAATTTTCTATAAAAAGACCTTTTACAAGCCAAATGAAAGGCTTTTACGACCCCACTTCTTCTCGTTGCTTGGGAAACGACCAAGGGATCTTGGTAGGATCAGGAGGACGACTCCCTACCTGTTGGTAAGCTTCTTGACCTTGGTTCACCACGATTTCATGGTGGAAATCACAAATCAATGCATGATTTCTTCCTATTTCGATCTCCTCTTCAATTCTAACCATTCCTTTTCACTCAAACCTTGAGGACGAGCCTGGGAATGGTGAAAGGAGTTGCATCCACCATTGTTTCCGTGATCTTGGAGCTTTGGAGCTCAATTGGAGGTGAGTTTTATAACTTGAAACCCTAACTTTGTTATTGCATTCAATTCCCCATCAAATAATGATCATTTCTCTATTTACAATTATTGATTTGGTTGATTGATGCAATCTCCATGGAAATCACAGCAGGTTTCGTGGGTCTAGAGCTTGATGATGATGACATCATCATAAGCACACACCTCCCCAAATATCTAGACCAAACAGTTTCAATCAAATGTCCAAACGGTTTGTGTTTTGGGAGCAAACGGTTTCAAACCGTTTGGTATGAAACGGTTTCACTAAACCACATCGAAGCAAACGATTTAAGACCGTTTGGTGATATTGACCAGGGTTTACCGTTTAAGGACTTGTTCATAATGATCTAGGTTAATGACCCATCAATTATTATTAATTAACTTGAATAGGTTCATGAGTTGAAGGTCCATCAATCACCTAAACCCTAATCGGGTTGAGTGCTGATTTCATAAGTGATTGAGTTTGAAACTTGGGTTGATTGACCCAAACGGTTTCAAAACAGTTTGGGAATCACCCAAACGGTCTCAAGACCGTTTGGGGGTCAACCAAGACCGTTTGGAGGTCTAGGGTTGAGTATGGTTAGGTATTTGAAGATTCAAACATATGGTATAAACCCTAATCGGCTAAGTGCTGATTTTGCAATTGAATGAGTTGATGCTTTGGGTTCATTGACCCAAACGGTTTCAAAACCGTTTGGGGATCACCCAAACGGTCTCAAGACCGTTTGGGGGTCACCCAAGACCTTTTGAAGGTCTAGGGTTAAGTTTGGTCAAGTTTTTGAAGGTCCAAAGATACCAAATTGAAATACAATTAAGTGCTGATTTGTTGACCAATCCTAGGATCCAAACCCTAATCAAATGACATGGTAATGATGATATGATGGGCAAATGGTCTCAATACAGTTTGTAGGTCATAAAAACGATCCCAAGACCTTTGGGGGTCACCCAAGACCGTTTGGAGGTCTAGGTTTGACTATGGTTAGGTGTTTGAAGATCCAAAGGCACTAAGTTGAAGTGCAATCAAATGCTGATTTGGTGATCAATCCAATGATCCAAACTTTGATTGATTGACTTGGATTTTGATGTTGACATAGGAAAACGGTCTCAAGACCGTTTGGAGGTCATCCAAATGACCTCAAGACCGTTTGGGGTCAGGATATGTTCAATTTGGATGATGGTCCAATAGTTTTAAAGCAACTAGACTCACATTGGTTAATGTTGAAGGGTCATCGATTCCAAACCCTAATCCAATTGATTCAAATCCTAATTGATGATCAATTGAGGGTTAATTGATGGTCATATCAGTTTAAGGATGACCTAATTAACTCAATTGAAGTATGGTGATGGGTCCAATTGAAGATTGGTTACATGAATTCAATGATTGAAGGAATCAACATTGAGAACCCCAAATTGACTTTATAAGTTGAGACCATCTTTGGTCCATGGGGTTTTGAGGAGGTTTGGACCAAACGTTCTCAAGACCGTTTGAGTCCAAACGGTCTCAAGACCATTTGGGACCAAACGATCCCAAACCGGTTGAGCCCATGCGGTTTCAAAAAGGTGCTTTAGCAAACGGTTTCAAGTACTTGCTTTAGCAAACAGTCTCAAGAACCACCTTTAGCAAATGGTTTCAAACCGTTTGGACTTTGAAAGACCAAGACCGTTTGGGACTCAAGTAGTCAAAGTTAATTGAGGACTCAATTGGTTAATCCACTTGGACACCTATTGTAATTGAAGATGCAATTGGTCAAATCCATTGGATACCTTATTGGATGGAGGTCCAATGTGATTGAATCTCTTGAGAATTGAGATGATGAATGATCCATTGATCCAATGATGATTAGTAATGATGATCAATGAAGGTACAAAGGTTGAAACCCTAATAGTACCTAAGTTATTAGTGCCAATTGAGGGATAAACCCTAATTTCTTATAAGAACAATGACTTGGTACATTATGTTAAACATAATTGTATGTACTTGATTGAAGGGTTGATGTAACCTAATCAAGTTGAGAGGATGATGGAAAGGAATTCATACATGAGTATTGATCATATGATGAATAGGGTATGATCCTTAATAAAGAGATCATGAAACCCTAATCAAGAAGTTTGTTGAGCCCTAACCCTAATTTAGAGCAATATCAGATGTAACCCAAACCCAGGGTAATGTTGTGACTCAAAACAAAGATAATATAAAATGTGAATCCCTAATTGAGGTTGATTCCATGTGAATCCCTAATTGAGGTTCGTTCAATGTGAATCCCTAATTGAGGTTGATTCCATGAAAAACCCTAATTGAGGGTGATGCCATGAAGAAATCCCTAGTGGGGATGAATAGTAAACATTAAGTATAGGTAATGAGATGTGAAAGCCTAATGAAGGGTGTTGCTATATGCAATCCTAACGCTAATGAAGTATGATAGCATGTGAAATCCCAAAGCCCTAATAAAGGGTAAAGGTATGTGAAACCCTAATTGAAGTTATAATACATGAAGCCTTAATCTTGGACAACATGATGACAACCCAGAACCCTAATAATAAAACAGTGGGTAAAACCTTATAAGGGTGAAATATCATAAATGGTTGATTATAGGCAAGCTTATTGTACGCAATGCCTTAACTGGAGATGAGTTCATATCATTAAAGATAATTGGACCATTCTTCTGTGTAACCTATGCACTTCATGGTAAGAGTGATAGGTTAGTGGATGAAAGGATTAAGATGGGAAATACCTTAATCTAAGATAAGCTGATAATTTAAGAAAGTTGAAAGTAATGAGGTAAGTGATACATCAAGAAATGAAAGACTTCACAGTTAGCATCTCTAAGTTGATATACTTTGATAACTATGAAATCCTAATGTGAGATGGGAAACATGAACCCTAAATTGGGTAATGGGACATGAGAAATCATAATATGATATGAATAGTAAGCCCTAACCCTATTGAGGGAATATAGGTGTTACTATTTTATTACATGAAGTAATATGTTATCGTTGCCTAGTGAGAGGTGACAAGATGTTTAATGGACTTGTGAGCCATATGGTTAAATGTTGCCTAGTGAGAGGTGACAAGATGCTTTATGGGCCTTATGAGCCATGAGAGCAATTATGGCATAGTGAGAGGTACTAAAATGATTATAAAAGTTTATTATAAGAAAGGATTGGTTAAAGCCCAATGCATGGCTGTGTAATCAGGTTTGGCTAAAGTCTGATACGTGGCAGAGGTATAATGCCTGTAATCAGGATTGGTTAAAGTCCAATGCCTGGTTGTCAAATGAGGATTGGTTAGAGTCCAATGCCTGGCTGTGAAATCAGGATTGGTTAGAGTCCAATGCCTGGTTGTGAAATCAAGATTGGTTAAAGTCCAATGCCTGGTTGTGTAATCAGGTTTGGTTAAAGTCCAATACCTAACAGAGGTGTAATGCCTGTAATCAGGGTTGGCTAAAGTCCAATGCCTGGCTGTGAAATCAGGATTGGTAGTGTCCAATGCCTGGCGGTATAATCAGGTTTGGAAGAGTCCAATACCTGGCAGAGGCTAAATGCATGTAGTGATAACACATGATTGGTAATAACCCAATGCCTGTAATGATGATTTAGGATTGGTATTAACCCAATTCCTGTATTGATGATAAATGAGTACATGGTAGATATATCTCTTTATCTGTTTAACAGGTTGGCTAAGGCTAACAGAATGAAACAAGAATGTTTCATGGGTAACATAACAAGATGATGAGTGTCACAAGAAATGTTTGATATGATGGTATAATATGTTGGATAAATGATATACATGTCATTCCTATTCCTTATTAAAAGAATAGATGATATATTTCTCTATCATAAATAGTTGCAATGCTTACAAAGATGAGGATGCTTTAAACTGCTTAACCTCTGCTCAGTTTCATATCTTTAAATTGGAATAGAATGTTTTGCCGGAGAGTTATATCTCCCGCTAGGGAAATTTACAATTGTCTCACACCCGTGGGATCCAATGTTTTTAGGTGGACGCGGATAAAGTGGCAGGAAACCTTTAGCAGAGAAGGAACAACAACAACATCGAGGACAGCAGTAATATCTCAGGTGGAGATATTGCCTTTCCAGTTGTATAGATAGTAGTCCTATGCGTCGTCTATGTACTCTCAGGTCCTCGGGATTTATAGATAGTGCTTTCATCATCGACTCGAGATTTTGGATTGATGTCTCAAGGTTTTTGTGATGTCTGTATATAATGTTATAGGACAGCTAATGTTGTAATCCTTGAGAAGAGATAGTACAAGTCATGTACCTTTAATTCAGGATGCATATAATGTTACACAATGGTTCTTGATGTAAGATAGTTCTTATGTTTGGATCTCTTTGCAAAAAGTTTTAATTTTTTAGTGATTTTCAGTAATCTGCTGCAAATGTTTCGCTTCTACTTAAGTAAATCTCGTTTTTATAAGTTGGATGCCACAGTTAAGGTGACATATAACATCTTGAGTTACCTCTGAGATAGTTTTCTTGAATAAGAGGCCTTTTCTTATGACAGGAGGATGTAAAACTGAGAAAGAGTGTGTGGGAAGGACAATTGGTGGAAGTAAGATTAGTGTTGAGGCTGAAGACCATAGTGGCACAATGGAAGCATGGTAGGATTTGTAGTTCTAAGTGGATGACAAAACGTATCTCTAGTATTTCTTTGGAAGAGACACGTTAAGATTGAGGAGGGTATGGTAAATTCTTAGAATCAAGGACCTTATCATGAGATGTTATAAGATGACAAGGTGATACATGAGTTGGATAAGTATGTATAGTGCTTCCATGGCTAAGAAAGTATCACTGGACATAGGGTTGATTTTGCAACTAATAATGGAAAAGGGATAAGTAGAGTATGTGTCCTATGCGATAGATTCTGCGTTGACCTTGGATACGAGGACTCCCGTGCCCATATGATACCGACCTGGCCTGCACTGATACGAATTGCGCAATACAGTTTGCTTTTAGGCAATAGTAACCTTAGACATATATGTTGGATATCTTTGAGAACCCTAAGTTTCATATGTATAATGATTTGTTTGAGGATGGATACCAAGATAGTTTCCTTCTGTCCCTAGAACCTAGACCTTAGAGTTTGGGTGTTTGGAAAGATATCAAAATGCACAATTGAAGTGTGATGGATCTTGATAATGGTTTAGTTAGACTTATCTTTTAACCCTAGTGTAGTAGGTCGAACCCTTTAAGGGGTGGAGTATGGTTTTTTGATGATGTTTGAGTGGTTAGATTTCGAGGAAGAAATCCTCTTTAGGGGGATGGAACCCTATAATAGCTTGATCTATCTTTAGAAACCCTAACTCCATAAATAGGAGGTTAGTATGCTTGGATCCTTGGTCTTGACCACACAAGTCATAATGGTAACCCGAACATGCTTGTTTACATATTAATGAACATATAATTATTATCTAAGGAATAATGCATGTGCTTAAACCCTAATGTATATTCAAGGCACATAATATGAATATCAATGCTAATTATAAATAAGATGTTAATAATGTCATGAACCAATAAACCCTAATGATATGATGAGTAAGGTTATAATTCGTAATTAAATCATGCAAAGGATGAATATGTGAAATATAATGGTCATGTTGACCTAAACCCTAAAGTTGTAATCATCTAACCTTAACATATACACCCATAATGCCTTTCATGATACATTAATGATGTTAAGTACCATAATTAGATAACCTACCTTGATGTACGTAATCATCTAATCACATATTTAATCAAGTCATCAATATAAAATACAAGTTACCTTGTTATCTAATACACATGTGATTAGTCACTTAATGTGAATCAATTCATTGATAAGTAATATGTCTTACCTTGATCATTAAAATACATGTAATGGCTTCAAGGTGAATATGAAGTAATTGGATTCACATAAGTGTGCAAAATCAATAATATAAAGGAATAAATATGAGAGATGATTAATGATGACATTAATGTGAGCAATAAAGATAATGTGACGATGTGAACATGTTTAATATGAATATGTAAGGAGTGGGACCTACTAGGGGGACCACTCCCTATCAACATTACCTTGAGACCGCCATAGCAAAACCCATATATTGAAACACGATAAATAGATAGAAGGGGTAGCTATATTGTTCTCAAAATAACATGGTAAAATGAGCATAAAGCAAAAGCAGTGGAAAGTAAAGAGTTTAAGTTATTACATAATCCATTTAATTCTAAGAACTTGTCCACAAGGACATAAAAGAAAACATTAAAGAAACTAAACTAATGGGTTGATTGCAGAGGGCAACCTAGGCATCTCAGAAGTTTCACGAACTATTGCTGGACAGGTTCCTCGAGCACTGGGTCCTCAAGTGCAGGCTCCTCCTCTAAGGTCACCACGGGATCCTGTTCACCTGGGTGGAAGGGAACATCACCCAGAACAAGGAAACAACAAAGAGGTCAGCAAAGGCTGAGTATGTACATATATAAAACATTCTGGGCATTATATAGGATTACAAGTACAAAAGAGATGTTCCCACAAGAAAAGGGGGCTAATTTCAATTAGGTATGTTCAAGAGAAAAGTAACAAAAGAAATGAAGCAAAAGAAATGAGGCATGTTAAATTTCATATTACAAGCATGATAATAAAGAGTGTCTTGCCATATCAATCAACCACAGATTCACATTAAATCAACAAATATTTGCATGCATAACAATGTAGACTAAATATACCCAAAACAAGGCCATAACACCATAGGATCATGGCCTAAAAATAAACAAGGGTGGAAACACACACCCCGGGCGGAACACGCACGCCCTATATAAGTATGGTTGTACATAAGTACCACTATTCTAGATAATCTAGTCAAACACGCAGCATGCTATAATAGAGTGGCAAGACTATCATTTTAGTCAATATCAAACCAAAAAGGCAACAAGGCAGGAGGGGCCTAAAGACCCATATAACATTTCAAATTTATAATCACAGCAATAAAAGATATTTATATCATGAAGTAGAAATGTCTATGAGTATTATATTTCCAAAAGAAATAATATTTCAAGAGATGCCTCATTAAAAGAAATTAGGTTTTAGTCAAATAATGCCCAAAATAAAATAGAGAATGTACATGCCTTAAAGTCAGATCCTAACACTCAATAATGTTCTTTAGGCTCAGACTCAGGTCTTTCACCACCTAAACATAATAAGTGTGTGCTACATCAATAAATGGTTCCTTAAATCCTTAATAATAAGAATGACTTATCAGTAGTTCTCGAATCAAGTCTCCAAACCTATCCCATTAAATCCGTTGGATTTTTCTCATTTCGAAAACATACCTATATGTGGGATTTGGACATAGTAATGATTTATAATTAATTTTACAAGTTAATCTAATTTCTAAGGGAAAACAACATAATTTGTGAAAAGACAAGAGTATCCTCGAATGGAATCGCGAGAAGTCAGTGCGATGCATCGCAAACTATAGATGAGAAATGGTTTTCATGTCACGAGGTCAACCAGTCAAAGAAATCTTGGAATTACAGAATTGCCCTTACTGGGCGAGACAACATAGATGTACAACCATGGTCGAGACTGGGTTTTTACCCCCAGGGATTGACTTCCCTGTCTCTCGCACCATAGCATCGCAAGATCTTAGGTCAAGCAGGGTTAGGGGTGATCAATACCCAGGCGCCTCCATGTTCGAGTATTCACTGTGAGCTCGACAACTCCCAACAAGGGATCGGGGGGTCACCAGGGTCGCCTAGTCGCTGACCACCATGGGCGAGATGGTCACGAGGAAGCAAGCTGGCATCGCAGCTTTGCCCTGGACCTGCGGAGTTGCTGCTCCAGTCCTGGGGTGGCTGCAACCAAGGGCGAGATCAGACCCAAGGCCATTAGCCTACGAGGCTCAGGTTCGGTAGGGAAGCACCTTACGTAGTGGTCTGTGAAAAAAACAGTCACATAGGGCTGAGTACCGATCATCATCAAACAGGCGACGACCAAAACAGGGGATACGAAGGCGTTTAGTCGACCCAGACATAGAGAACAACTTGGGGAAAAGTAATTGCACAGGATGAAAGAGGGAGGTCCTTTGATGGTTACCTCGCGAGGAATCGAGCTGAGGTCGCTCCAACTGCCGGAGCTTCAAGCTTTCTCGCCGGAGAAGAAGACTTGCGTCGTCATCATGTCACGAGGTCAACCAGTCAGAGAAATCTTGGAATTACAGAATTGCCCTTACTGGGCGAGACAACATAGATGTACAACCATGGTCGAGACTGGGTTTTTACCCCCAGGGATTGACTTCCCTGTCTCTCGCACCATAGCATCGCAAGAGCTTAGGTCAAGCAGGGTTAGGGGTGATCAATACCCAGGCGCCTCCATGTTCGAGTATTCACTGTGAGCTCGACAACTCCCAACAAGGGATCGGGGGGTCACCAGGGTCGCCTAGTCACTGACCACCATGGGCGAGATGGTCACGAGGAAGCAAGCTGGCATCGCAGCTTTGCCCTGGACCTGCGGAGTTGCTGCTCCAGTCCTGGGGTGGCTGCAACCAAGGGCGAGATCAGACCCAAGGCCATTAGCCTACGAGGCCCAGGTTCGGTAGGGAAGCACCTTACGTAGTGGTCTGTGAAGAAAACAGTCACATAGGGCTGAGTATCGATCATCATCAAACAGGCGACGACCAAAACAGGGGAGACGAAGGCGTTTAGTCGACCAAGACATAGAGAACAACTTGGGGAAAAGTAATTGCACAGGATGAAAGAGGGAGGTCCTTTGATGGTTACCTCGCGAGGAATCGAGCTGAGGTCGCTCCAACTGCCGGAGCTTCAAGCTTTCTCGTCGGAGAAGAAGACTTGTGCCGTCAGCAACTCCAAAGCACTTCATGTGCAATTGACTGATGAGGCCGGATGAGGGGGTGCCGAGGCTGAAATCTGGAGTGAATGGTAGGATGTGGTGGATTCATTGGGGGAAAGGCGAGTGAGAAAAAGGGCAGTGGCGGCTGCTCGGGGATAGAAATAGGCATCTCTAGCTTAGGGATCCATAGAGGCTAATTAAGGGATAGTTGGACTTGGGGGATTGAGGGGAAGTTGTTGGCGAAGAAAGCGTGAAGAGGCACTCAGCCAGGCGTGCGCGAGAGACCAGGGAGGCATCCCTGTGTTATACCTGGCACTTGCGTGAAGTTCGGAGGTAGGGGACGACCGAGTCCTGCTACCCGGACTGGACCGTTCACCAGCCGAACCGGTTCTTGGACCAAGGTCCAGACCAAACCAAGAAAATCAACCAAGTATAGGTTAAAAGCACACATAGACAAATAGGGTACAATTGGGGGTGCATTTGATGTCCAAAAGACCCCAAAATTTGAGGGTTAACTAATTAAGATGTGAGGAACTCAATTATGAGCTTAGATTTGTATTTTGAGGTTACTACATCTTTAATTTAAACTGTGCACATTAATCATTCAATTAATGAAATGAACTAAGTCTAAATGTCAAAGATGGTCAAACCTTCCACCTAAACTCGATTATAGACCTATAGGATACCCAGATCTATCCTAGTTCACAGATCTAGGGTAAAGTGATCTAGATCATCCTTATTGCTTATAAGTTAGCTAATTGAGGTATTAAGATAGCAATTTCACATGTCTTCAACTCTATGGAACAATCTCGAGTCAAACTAGGGTTTAAGGGTCAAAAGTTATCTAATTCAAAGCAAAGTATGAAGAATGATCTCCATGATGTAAATATCAAAGTAAGGGTTAAAGAAAAGGAAAAGATGTTTTGTACCTGGAATTGGGGATGTTACATAATATAAGTAACTAATGTGACATTAATAGGAATAATTATATGTTCAACCACGAATTGGAAAGAATGTCTTATTTTATGTAAAATAATTTGATATAATTAATAAAGTGGTAACATGAGGATACTGAAGTATAAATATGAATTATTAAGGACAATGATCAAATATAATAATCAATGTTGAGATAATTGAGTAACCTCTAATTGTGCATAATAATGAAATATAACCCTTTTGACAATAAAGTGAATATGACATGCAAAAAACAGTTAAATGTCCTAAAAAGAATATCTTAATAATGGACCCTAGGTGATCCATGAAAACCCGACCTATGATTAGTTGATGTATGTGAAGTTTCTGAACCCTTAGGTGTAGTTGAAGTATAAGTTTTGGTGGAAGTTGTATGGTTGGAGGAACAACATGTAGTTTTGTGATGTGAGGCACTCACCCTTCCCTAATTGCTGGTGATTTCGGGGACAAAATCCTCTTTAAGGGGTGGAGTGCTGTAACATACTGAATTCTAGGCATTTTTCCTTTTTGGTCCTCTTTTCTATCTTCTCCTTTCATTTATATCCTCTTTGGCCTTTCTATTTATTTGTGGAAAATATAATGGTCTAATGAACATTTGTTCACCTTTTCTCTCAATATTTGGGCTTATGCACAAATACCTCAGTGAAAGCTTAATAATGGGTTTAATATGCAAAATATCCACTTGAGTGATAAAAAGAATAAATAAATCCGTCCTAGAACTTTCTAGTGCTTTTTAGAATATGAAAAAGAAAGAAAATCCCGAAATATAAATAAAGGAGATGATAAATGCAATAACTGGGGATAATATGGAATATTTTGGATAAAAGAAGATAATGAGGAATATGTTGTTTCAAAAATCATAAATAGAAAACCATGAGATAATTTGATATGCAAATTCGTTTTCTTGACATAAAAGATACTTAATGGCCAAGTATCATCTTATTTGGATAATAAATAAATATATTAAAGCTTTTATTATAAGATAATGGGAAATAAGCCAATAAGGTGAAATAAAATATCTAATGTCCTCAAATTGGAAAACTAACTCTAAATTCATAATCTACATATCAAAATTAGTCTATGTGTAAATTTGCATTTATTTGGTAAATGTTTAATATTTTATTTTATTCGGGAGAGAGAAAATGACTTAATACCAAAAATATTAAATACATGATGATAAAAATAATTAATGTTAAAAATGTGTTCCTAACGTTTATTATTACTTGTAGACCAAGTTTTTTATTTTTAGAAAGTTTCTAGATGCCTCTAATAAATTAAAAGGAAAAATAAGTGATAAAATTTAAATGAATTAAATGAAATAATGAAAGTCTTCAAAAAAATAAAATAATGCCAAATTCGTGTTCTAAATGTTAAAATATATCTTTGGATGAAGTTTGAAACAATTTGGAAAATATTTGTTGAGAAGATAAATTAAGGAGAGAGAAAGTGTATTAAACTTTCAACTCATTATTTAAAATAATAAACAACTTCAACGAATAGAAATAATGACAAATTCGCATCCACCATACTTAATATTAGTTGTGAGTGAAGTTTTGTAATTTTTGGATAATCCTAATATCATTAATAAAGGAGGAAAGAGAAAATAAGTTTATAATAATTTAACAGATTAAACATTCTCAAATGCAAAACTAATTCAATATTTGGATTCTACGCATCAAAATAAGTTAGAATATAAGATTTGGTAATTTTTGGATAACGTTTGAGCCTCCAAATGAGGAGAGAGAAAAACATTTAAATGAATATGCCCTTTTAGTCGATTTTGAATAGGAGTCAAATATACAGCTGTGATTTTGGCACTAGATCTCGGCCGTTGGATCGCGATCTGTCGGTTCGCGGGCTTTCTTCTTCCTTGATCCATTTTGGCTACAGGTTCATTGCTTCTCTAATTTTCAAATCAATATATCTGGAGATATACTCAATGGATTTTGCTAATTTTTATTTCGTTGGATTGTACATTGGATTCCGCACTGGTTTATCCCAAAAATTTTAGAATTTGGCGAGTATTTGAGAAACACCAAACATGGGCACCGCCACCCTCTACCTTCCCCTAGTCCAACCCTGACTCAGGATCCCTTGCCTATATATACCTATGCCCCTAGGACTGCCATCGCCTTAGCAACTCGCCCGTGCCTTCAATTTTGAGTTTTGCAGACGTTTTGACCCCCATCTAGCCACCAAGGACCACCAGGCTTGCGGCATCCCTCCTCCTCTCCTTGTTTCATATCTGTTCAACTGCAAGGTACCACCAGATTCCTCTCTTCTTCCTCTTTCTTTCGCATATCTAAACGCGAAGTTTGGTCAAGTTTCACATTTTTGCCCAAATCACGCCCAAGCCAAGCTGCTTGCAGCTCTTAGCCATGGCACGAGGCAGTGGGAGGAAGATGACCCCACATTTTTACCTTTTTGCCCCGAACGACTTTGCTTTGTTTTGTTTTACGCGCAAGGGCACTCCGATCTTTTGGTTTGCTTTTGTTTCAAACGCTTTTGCCTACGTGGCACATCCCGATTGGCTGATATTGCATAATTGATATCTTTTTACTCGTTTGTCCAAAAATAAATCTAAAATATGTTTTGGAATCGGGAGAATGAGGTCTATCCAATAAAAAAACTTTTGTCGTCTGATTTTGAGTTTTCCAATATGTATTTTTCGAGTGGATTTAATTAACTAATAAATATGGAAAATACTCTAAAAAGTCAGTAACTCAAAAATATACAAACATATATGTTATTTTGATCAGAAGAATGTAACTAAGACGGTAGTGAGGTTTTCACAATGAAATTTGATCATTTGTGGAAAAGTCGATGGTTTTGGAGGTTTTAATCCTTTAATGAATATACATATATCTAATACATAAATATGATGATCATATTAGGGAATGTGGATCTGATCTCGTGTAAAATTTATGAAAAGTGATTCTAGAATTCTAAAGAATAAGGTATGTGCATAATACACTTCAATTGGGAATTATTTATTCCATTACCTATGTTTCCATAATGAGGCTTATTTGCACCTTATATCCTATCTTCATGATTCTCTTGCTACACTTGCCTCATGATCAGTTTGGGATATTAATCTTGGGTCTTGGTACCCCACTGCTTTGTTCTATTTGATATTGATGTTACTTGCCATCTATTCTAGCATGTTGATTTTATTAGACTAATTAACTAGTGTAGTGGTACTTGTATGTACAACCACTCATAGTTGGGGAATGTGTTATTTCTCCCGTGGGGAATGTGATACTCTCCCCCGCACACAAATTGTGTGTAGGTGACTAGGAATGTGATACTCTCCCCTCACCCTTTTGGTTGAAGGTCCGACAGGTGCCTCAACCCTACATAGTTAAGATAGTCAATATTAATCATACATGCAATGTTGTTGTTTTACTATGTTTATGGCAAGCATATATTGAAATATTCTTTTATATAAATGGCCTCATTCTTTTGATGTCTCATCTTACGATGAACCCTAGCCTACTTTCACATGCTTTTCTTATCTTGCCATCTTAGAATAATCTTGTAACACATACTTTTATTTGTCCTTCTCTTTTGTTGGGTGCTTTCCCAACCACCCAGATGTTGAGCAAGGTGATGGATAAGGCTTGAAGATCTTGGCCTTAGCTTGGACTTAGCTGATGGAGTTATGTTTTGGGAGACAAGGTTTTCATAGTCTAGTTCCCTCTACTTAGATCCTCTTTTTGTATAAAGCATGTACACCCATATTGGGGAAATTTTTATGTACACTTTATTTTAAATTGAAAGAGTCAAAATGTTTATCTTCCGTTGCTATCCCAATTGGATTTTGTTTACCATTGTTATTAGTAGAGAGGTGGACTGATTATCCCACTCTTTACAAGATGTTTTCAATATCATATTGAATTTTAGACATTAGACTTAGTTTTGAGCTATAGTATATTACTCTACTCATTTAAAAGCCTAAATTTCAATTCTTTTATCTGAATTTGAGTTATTTTTGTCTACATATGGTCTCTCACCTCATTCAACAAATGTTTACAATCGAGTCCCTAAATCTTATACAACAAGAACCACCTTGGTATAATTTAGTGCAATTTAAAATATTTGAGTCTAGATATGTTAGTTTCCATTTACTTTCAATAAATTTTGTTGATTTAACAATTGACTTGAGAATCAATTTAAAACATTAGTTATAATATAATATATTATGTGTTGAGCATGTGATGATAGAAAATCGGACATATTTTATTAGATCCATAAAGTGGAGAACTAGTATCTTCATAAATATATATCTCAAACTTGTGCTCAAATTTTTTAGAAATAAGACATTCTTTAGGAGATATGTAAGTATGAAATTCATTGAAATTAGAGTTAATATAATTCATATTAGATATGAATGACCTAGCTATGGGGGCTAGCTCACCCCCTCCTCCCCCATGTAATGATGTCGATGGTTATAGAAGAAAAAGGAGTCTTGATGCCATCTTTCTCCTCAAACGTTCTCGAAATCAACATTCCCAACCTTGCCTTGGAGATGTTCACCCCAATGACCACCTCTAACAATTATACCAAACCCTAATAACGTCCATCACCACCACCATATTTGCATACTGATGGGAAAATGACAATGAGGTTTCTCCACGACACTCAACATCATTCCAAATTGTTAAAGTGATATATATCCTCTGTCCCACTCCTCATATCGAATCAGCTTCCATTCAAGAAAGGGAGCCCTTTTATAGCTTATATAAATAACTCCACACCAAGAAAACAAGATCAAACATAACATCTTTAGTCGTTTCCCAACTCAACCTCAATAACCTTTCTTTCCTCCAACAACTCCTCTAATCGAAGATCCTCGGCCCCCCCAAGACTATACCACCCAACCTCCCAACACAACACAACATACTAGAATATACCCTCACGACTCCATATGTCTTAACATTAACCAATCACCACAATGATCCTCCATTGTCCAAGCAAGTTAATCAACATCATAATCACACTGGATTGAAGTATGTCGACAAACTTGATTTGAAACCAACATTTAGCTTCCAAAACTCCACCTACAACTCCTTCTTTACCATCGAGACATGGCTTGAGGTTGACGACCTCTTCATGTCATGTGATCGGTCATCTACAAGACCATATGGATGAGTCTTTTGCCCCTACCATGATTTCATGAGATCTAAGTGTAAGCATAAGGAAAAAAAACCTCCAGGCACTACTACTACGATTGCAACTCTAATATGTGGTAAGTTGTCCATCAGATCTGGTATCACCTCCTCCAGACACCTTGACAATGGATTGTCTTCTTCCAAGTCTAAGAGAAGCCCAAGTCAAGATGTGGGATCATCCTTGTGAACCAAGGAGTACACAACACTAATCATTGAAGATCAGTAATATACATTTGCCTATTTGCAACTAGAGATTGAACTCCATAAGTTTGACAGTGGTGGTAGTAAGGTTGCAGGTCTACTATCACTCCCCTCACGAAGAGATACTACATAGTATGAACTTAGAGAAAGTCCATTATGATCCCAAATGGAGGTCAATTATCCCTTGTCTCTATAATTTATATTTCCATGAAAACATATTAACATGACTAATGATGGTAGTAACTAAGACACTACATAAAGTGGTATGGATTATAGTAGTAAGTATATAATTTTAGTAGGCATTAAACATGGTTGTCATCGAATTAGCATATGTGTGTATTTTATATATAATCCTATGCGTATATAGGTATAGTACTACTATCGATACCTCGCATGCTAGTAATTTGTTACCAATAAGTTATATTATTAGAGAATGATAAGTGGATAAGGGTTTAGATGCTATTCATAATACTGAGATATACAAACCAGTAGACTCATAAATGTGATCACCTAGTATGCTATATATATATATATATATAATATAATGATATATACTCATTGGTAAATAAGTACTATAAGAAGTAGTATTTTGTAACATTCATTTGGTATTAAAGTAATTGGTAAACATATATATATATATATATATATATATATAATAATTAGATGATAAGTGTGTTGATTTGTTAATTATGATTAATAATTAGTGAGAACTATTCTTATTTTTAATATGTAATACATTCTTACATGATAATAATACAATAAGTATTGTATTTTTAGATGATTCTAATAAAAACAACACAGACACTAGTTAACCTTGTTACAAATTTTAACCTTAAATACATGTATACATATGTAACATATATGAATGTATTAAATAATAATGATCTTATAGTGAAACACACATAGTATTTTCATGAATTATATAATCTAAGATGAATGTAATTTCAATCAAGGGATAGTGTTACAATCTGAAAAGGGAAAGGATGATAAACTTCCTCTCAATGATAGTTAATAAGTGACTCCAAGCCAATGGAACTATAGTGACTTAAGATATATTCTATTACCATATCTTGACACTTTGGAACCTTTAAATCTTTGTTTTAAGAACATTAGAATCTTACTTACATAAGGTAAATGCCTGATTTCATGTTCGTTTATGCTTTTACCTCATGAATTACGTGCATGCTCTCTCCATGGGCATTGAAACTAATTTTTTTATAAACCTTTCTTGCCTCTTGAAGGTCACAACACGTTTTTTAAAAAATGTTGAATATTTAATAACATTGGAATTGATCGATTTGGATTTTTGAATCCCTTTGGGATTTGACCCCTTAGAGCTCTGGCTTAGTTGAAGTTAGGTGATATAAAATTGCCCTAATCTCAGATTATAATGGATTAGTTATCTCTAAGTATATTGGTTGATACAAAAATCAGGCTAATGTGCTATTCTCTCATAGATAACTCAAAACATGACACTTTAGCCTTTGATAAAGATATGATATGATATGATAGTGCTAAATTTTAATGTTCTTAATTGCTCTTATTATTGTTAAGATCTTATATATTTTGGAAAATTTTGAGTACTTGATATTTGGTTGATAATTCTATATCTTGAACAACCTTTCAATTTTTCTATTAGGATAATCTTGTGAACTTGAAATATAGATCTTGGCAATGTTAATTCCTACATTGAGATACTAGTCTACCAAATAGTCCTTACATATATTTAGAATTGCATTTAGTCATCCATTGTTCATATTTCGTAATAGCTCAACAATAAAGGATTAGTACCAACATTGGTTGACCATTTCCTCTTTGGTCCATAATGTGGATAGATTTGTCCCTTTGGGGTATACACTGGGTAGGTGATCAATTGATGACTTAGAAGAGACACGTAGAAGTTATCCTCTATTAAGGAGTAGATAAGCCTTATGCATATTTAGATTATAGTCCTTAAATATAGGCTTACATGGACCCTGAGGTAAAACATCATGATACAAAGACTTGTTTATATATTCTGAGTTAAATCACCTTGGGGGAAAACTTGTACAAATATCGAGTTATTACAACATGATATTCAAGCTATAAACACGCGATTTTAATGCTTGTATCATGGAATATAAGAATTAGTTAGCAAATTCAAATATAATATTTGAAATTTAGGTAAATAATTGACAATGAACCCTAATATCACTAGTTCAACTATTAGTATCTATATTGATCACAAGTAGAAGTCTTATAAGTTAGGTGGTCATGTAGGTACCCTAACCTAGCACAACATAGATTTTCTATAGTTCATATTATAACATACCAAATTTTGTCTAAATTCATTCTTGAGTTATTATACTTAATCCTCCAAAATTAAATCCTCTTTTGCCAAATATGCATCATAGCTATACTTCATTCAATTATCTTGAAATCTCAGCCAAAAAAATGCAAATTATACTAATTTTCATCTATTCGTCCCATTTGAGACCCCCAAACGAATAATGAAACTCAATTAAAGATTCTTGACTTTGGATCACATAAAAGTGCAACTAGATAATTATAATTCTATTAATTAAGAAAGTAAAGTTGTTAGCAACCTCATAATTATGAATATGGGAGTTAATATTTTTAAATTTTGGATTAATACAAATTAAAGGCATGGTTAAAACTCTAGGTCAAAAGGATGAATAACTGGTGAGTTATAAATGATTATAGTTGAAGAAATTAAAGAGCAAATAAAAAATTAATATATGATCCAGTTACCCAGTCAAAAGGTATTTGACCCATCCCTAACCCCCCGCAAAATCTATCAATCACTACTCCTTTATCGTCGTTATAGAAGAGAAAACGGTGAGGTGAGTCTCTCTACCCCTTCTATAAATAGTCACCCCCCAAAACCATAAGGACCTTTTCTCCAATCGCTACTTCAACCCCTATCTAGAAGGCATTGCACCAACAAACCTACGAATACCAAGATCCCAATAGTTGCAGACCACCTTGATGACATGTAACCATCTTGAAGCCAGCCTCCTTACCTTCCTCACCCACATCTACTCATTTATAGGCTGAAAACATGAACCCTAGTACCCGAAATTTTCTCCACTTACATGTAATAATAACTCTATTCTAGTTTCCAACTGATGAACAAGAACCTCCTACTTGACCCTACTACTTTTGAGGTAGTGATCGACTCTAAAAACCATCAAGGAAACTTGATGGAGTACAACCCAATCGATCAACAATCACAACTCTCATAATCTTCCTCCTCATTGCCACCCCTTGCGACTTGTGATGGACCACTTCCTCAACCCTGATGCCCCACTTTATTCTAGGATGAAACCAACAAGCAACCCCCTCCCTCATGGTGTCTCATCATAGCCACATTGAGCAAGGCTACGTCTCCGATGAAGTTTATGATTCTACTTGATGAGCATTCAAAGCATCTCCTAGACCTGGGTTTTCCCTTAGAAACCAGTCATCAAAGATCAATGAAAAGATCATAATTCAGTAGTTACAACAATGAGATTATAGATCTATAATTTTATGAAAATCCACCATTTATCTATCAAACTAAGGAAGGTAAGTCAAAAGTTTGGTCATTCTTCTAAATCTAAAGAATCTATTTGTGATGTTTAAGAACGCTATATATTAATTAAGGGTTTAGGTGAAAATGTTCACATGAGAAATGTACAACTTAGTCCTATCTCAAATTAGTAGGCTCATATATATATATATATATATATATATATATATATATATATATATATATATATATATATATATATATATATATATATATATATATATATATATATATATATATATATATATATATATATATTTATATACAGAGAGAGAGAGAGGATATATATATATATATATATATATACGCACATGTACTTGGTGATGTATACACACATATGGATATATATGTATAGTAATATACAAAAACTAGAAAGTACAAATCAATAATCAGTATAGGTTAATACTAATGTAATGCATAAACCCCTAAATGATAACTAGGGTGATCTGGTGCCTTAAAGCCTACTCAAAACAATGACCTGGAACACTTAGTCAATTTAGTAACATATACATTTTATTTAGTGATATGTACATGTTAATGTATATATTTTATTAAATAAATAAATACTTTTCGTAGTGTACTATATTTCATATCTTAGATAGTGAAATATTTGGGTGTGGAATGATTTATTAAACAAGATGAAAAAAATACACATTGGGTTAATAAATAGCGGCCAATGTGTCACTTAAATCTAAAAGCGGCACACCCTAATCAAGATAGAAATCTAGAAAGGAATATCTTACTTAAGAGGAAATACAATTGTGGATGACTTTATAATGTGTAGCATTAAATTGTATACAATTTCACTTAGAATCACATGTAAAACTTTATAGAGTAATACATACTTTTGACTTAGTTGACTAATACATCTAATTAAAAGAACGAAATTACAAAATACATCTTATTCCATGGATATTCGAATATGTAGATATACTTAAACGCATACAGATAAGTATAATAATTAGAAATAGAATATGGATTGGTTTCAATAAATCTCAATATTAAAGAGATAATGATAATTCACTAGTAACATATGTGGTGGTTATCTATAAAATAAGATAAATGAACAAGTAAAATCAATTATACATATAATTCAACAAAAATCCCCAAAAAGGTAGATGATGGGAAGCTACCGACTAATAAGTAATATGGGAAAAACCTAATCCTGAATAAGTCAAATTAAACAACACTTAATTCCAAGCCAAAAGATAACCAAATTGTACCACACTTTGTAGATTTTTTGCACTTGGATCCATTCTTGGTGATTGTGCAATCTATGAGGTCTTGGACAAATTGAGGTACTAAATTCTTAATTCTATTATTGAGCTATTTATCCCCTCTTGGGTTTCATTTATATAATTTTGTAAAAGTGGTGAAGTAATTTTATTATAAGTCTTCCCTATTGTTGAAAGTCACTAGAACTAAATTGAATGTTGAACATTGCTAAATAATTAAAATATTGATTGATTTTGGTATTGGCACAAAAACTAAATATTGGCTAAAGAGCTTTGGCTCGCTGGATTTGGTGGGTCATATCCCCTAAACCTGTAGAGTGGATAATGAAAGATTCGAGGTCACCCAATACTAGTTACCCCCAGAGGTGAAAGTTCTATTCTATCATAGAGGAGAGAACACTAGACACCTAGTGTAATGACCACATTTGTGCTTAATTAGTAAACTAGTGTTTACCTGAATGATTACATGCTTGATTAGATTGAACATCGTTTAGACTTGATTAATGATAGTAGATCAATTGTGATGCTTCAAACCTAAGAATAAACTCTAACTATGATTTTAGTTTGAAGAATTAGGGTTTGAGAAATGTAAACCCTAATCGGCAAAAATTTGGGTTTTGATAGTACATGAATATGGAATTTGATCAGGATAGCAATGTGGTAAATGATTTTTCATATTTTATACAAATTTTTTATTTAATTTAATTTTGGATATGATATGGATAACTCAATCATACATATTGGAGAAAAATTTCTGAATATTTGAGTGTTCTTTGAATGTGGTTCTTGGTCAAACTATACTTCGACCAAAATGCTGACAGAGTGCTTTTCAGTAGTGTAGTGTTTTATTTTTAATTATTTATTTGTAACTCCAAATGATCTAAAATTTTAAATGGAGATCTGAAACTCAATCATAAACGAAATGTAAAATTTCATAAATTTTGGATGTGTTTAGACCTTATCATTAGATGAATTACAGTAATATTTTTATATGACATAAAATTCAGCGGAAATAAGAATAAGTATAGTTGCAATTGACCCAAGCATCTCAATTGCTCTATATGGTCAACCTAACACACAAGAAGCTCTCATAATTCGTGATTCATTACATAGAAACGAAATCCTAGAGAGAGCGGGAGAGTTAGGGTTTGAGAGGAGAAATTGATGGAGATGCTGACCTAGGGTTTTGCGGTCCGAGGAATGATGAAATCATGTAAATTTAGCTTCTTTGCATAGCCTTTCATGGTGAATCTTCTCTCACATGTCAAGATTTCGTCGCTCTCCTGATTGGATTCGAAATCATATCAAATCAAGTCCTTTTCTCACTCATTTATCATAATCCCTCATTTCTAGGGTTTCCGAGTTGAAAGGAAGAAGAATCGGGTGAATTTGTTAGGGATTTGATATGAGATTGAGATTTTCAGGGATGAGCTGAATTTTTAAGGTGTTTTCACACCTTAGGGTGAGTGGGAACTTCCTTTAAACATTTTATTGCACTAAATTTTGTTAAATCATCCATAAGCTTTAATTGCTTAGTATGCGACTACAAACCCTGAATTGTGTGTTTGATCTAAGTTGTTGCAAAATGATATGAAATGGATTCTTCCTCTATTTGGATCAATTTCAGATGATAAAATCATATTATAAGTGTATACAATACATCCTAATGATAATTCCCTAAGTATTCACAAAGGTTATAAGAGTAAACTGAAATATAGGGAATTTGTCGGTGACTGAAATTACTGTATAATTAAATAGAGACATTTGTTTATCTGGTTCCCCTTGGTTTTGAATGACTATTTATCTAAATTCATAGTACATATGTGTCAAATACTATCTTGGATTTTGGTTAAAGTGAGTAGTGTTTGTTTGGTATCTCACTGAAGATGGTGAAACCCTAGATGCGAGGAAAGTTGGATATTTGCGAATAGATATTGTGAAATCCATTTGAAGGGATTTTCTTGACATGATAGACTTTATTTATTCAATGCTATTATTGATGCATGATATCCTAGTGAACGACATGGAAACCCAAATTCAGTTCAGTTCCAAGGTTTCATACATATATTGATTTTATATGATTTGTTGATAGTAGTCTTTATTCAGTGAATGTTTATGTCACATGAAATCTTTATGGGAGCCATGGGAATAAGTTGTTTCCTAGTGAGAGGTGACAAGATGTGTGATGGCCTTGTGAGCCATGAGAATACTTGTACAACCAGTGAAATGTATACCTTGGTCTAAGGACCTAGAGGTAATGGTTACCTGTTACAGAGGTAACAATGCTATGTGATGATCTAAGGGTTTGAATACCCAGATCTAGTAATTATGATAATGATGTGAAGGGATGAGAATTCCCAGTAATGTGATAAGGGATTGAGATCCCAGGTATCATGTGTTGTAAAGATTTGAAAAGTACGTGATAGATGTATTACACCTTTCTTTGTAGCATTTGTTGTGTTTAAATGAAACCCTAAGGGTAGGGTGTTCAATGAATCAAGTATTGTGATATCAATGTTCTCAATTATTATTAATAATTATTGTCATGATAAGTAATTAACTCTTAATTGAGTTATGAGATGCACAACTCAAGATTTGGGTTGATATGCACGTTCTTTAAGAAATTCAAGATAAGTTGTAGGTGCTATTGACGATTACACATATGTCAAGTAATTAACTCTTATCAGTGTAATAAGATGATAACTTGCACGATTCTAGTGTGTATGTGCCAAGTAGACATGGAATCTATTTATTTAAGAATTTTAGTCTGCCTGCATGTATAATATGTTGATTACTCAATATATTACAATGTTTTAAATATACTTCTCTGCCAAGTTTAGAACAATATACATGTTGTATTATAACTTCAAATAAGTAGACGTGACACCATAGAGATACCAGAGTCAAGTATAAGTAACAGAAGGGTACAATGTAGAAAGACATTTCTAGGAATAATAAAATAATAGACTTACGAGCCCTAAACACCGTAGAAACCCTATGTGATATCTGCACCTTAGGGGTGCAACGACCTAATCCTAGAAGCGTCCAGTATACGGGGGTCGGAATGTGCTATCAGGTGGCACGAGGGATGAAGCCCTAGTAGAAGTCTCCTTAAATTATAGTTTGTAGTGTCCAATATCAACTAGAAGTCATGGTGGCACTAGAGTACAAAAAAGCCAAGAGGTGGCTTGACTCTCCGCATGTGTGCTCAGGTTAGAGGAGGAGTCCAGTTTAGGCCAAAGAGCCATTTCCCTATTGCAGACCAGGAGAGCAGTTAGACTTAGCATTTCCCGGGTGTGTCCGCAAGGTCTTGTACGGTGTGATCGTAGTGCACTATGAATCTTCATATGTAGAGTACATTGCATATGGTCAGGATATAATAAAATGAATGAGAGGTCAAACAAGTGTGTACAATTATTCAATTATTCTTTGTATGTTTCTGAATTATTAGTTCTCTTTATGATCAATCAAGCATTTTATATATTGATTCACTCTTATAAACATTTAGAGTATCCTGCCATATTTATGATTGTTAATTATTGGACTCTTTAAAGCATACTGTTGTTATAATTGATATCAATTGCTCAAAAGTATATTTGTAATTATATCAGTGATATAGACCGTTTCTTTGAAGTACTCATTCACTGAGCGAGTAGGCTCAGCCCTCTACTCAAAATTTTTAGGGAAATCTCATGGACTTGAAGAAGACATCATTGCATCACAGTAGATCTTCCACAGGAGTTAAGTCTCAGTATAGTTATGTTCAGTCGGTCCCTATCCCTCTAGGTCCTAGTATAGATGTGAGAGTGTTGTAAGTAATGTGTTGTATCTTTGTTTCCTTAATAAGAGAGAATGTATCTGATTATCATGTCATATGTGCCTGAGAATGAATGTATGGATGTGTATCATTTATGAAGAGATCATATTAAAATCAATGTTTATATTCCCTTGTAAAGTTAGTTTATGTGGTTCAATGTGAGAAAAGAAAGAGTTTTAAAAAGAAGAAAAAGTTAAGGGTGATCTTTGTATTACGTTAAATCTTCAATTTATGCCCTAATCTCATGATTAGTGGTAATTGTGAGATCAGGGTGTAACAACTTGGTATCAGATCTTAGGCTGAGTTGTCAGGGACCATTAAGTTAGTAAATTAGAGTCATAAGTGTGGCATATAGGAGATGTTATTATGTTAGCACTGGGGATTTGAGTATTTGGATATCCTGGCTCGGTATCTGAGTACTCGGATCAACCAGTATCAAGCTACTCTGTCTATTCTTTCATGTATACCCTAGCCAGGTTTACAGTGGAAGGATGGTCTAGAGAGGAACCCTAGAAATATTGGGGTTAGAAACAAGATAAGTAACATGAATTAAGAGAATAAATATAAAATGATATAGAACTTTCATTTCATATTGTTGTTTTATTGGAGATGAATGGAAATGCTCTTATATGTTTGAATTCAGATATTCAGTATTTTGAAATATATATAGGTCTTTAATATTTGTTGTACACTATGCAGTTGTAGCATTTACTGATTACATTTTTTGAATCAAGTAGACTAGAAATGATTTTTGAATGAACTTTCCTAATTGGATATTCTTTCCACATGTTTGAGATTAATAGAAGTTGGTTAATCTTAAGTAGCTCTTGGCTTCAGGACTGTAGGTTCGGCATGGTCTGGCTAGCAGGATGCATTACTGGGATCTAATGACTCCTATTAACAATATGATAAGAGTAGACTCTGGATAAATTAGACTTACATTGTAACATCCCAGGATTTGAGGCCTCGGATAAAACACTCTTAAAAGAAATGATTGGACTACCCATATCACCAAGGTGCACCTCCTTTTCCGGGAGCCCATCATTAAGAACTCCATAGTTAAGCATGCTCAACTTGGAGTAGTACTGGGATGGGTGACCTATCGGGAAGTTGATCCTGACATGCGCGTGAGTGAGGACAAAGCACGCAGTTAAGGCTAGTGGTGGTCTGTGGGGCTAGTCATCATTCCTGACACTCTACTAGAGCCTAGGGCAGTGGGCCCAGGTGTTTACAAATGGTATCAGAGCCAATTCCCCTCCAGTAGGTGGGGCCCACATGGGCATGGCATGCCAGTCTTGAGCCATGCAGTCCAGGCATGTAGGAAAGGGCTATCCATGGTTGACGTAGCCACCCTTGTGCTGGTATTCTGTGATCGGGAGCTGGGTGTCCATGGGTCAGTCTGGGTCTGCACTGAAATGGGGTGATATTATGAGGCCATATAGTTGAGCCTTGATGAGGACGTCAAGAGTCTAAGTGGGGGAGATTGTAACATCCCAGGATTTGAGGCCTCGAATAAAACACTCCTAAAAATATGATTGGACTACCCATATCACCAACGTGCACCTCCTTTTTCGGGAGCCCATCACTAAGAACACCATAGTTAAGCGTGCTCATCTTGGAGTAGTACTGGGATGGGTGACCTATTGGGAAGTTGAGTTGATCCTGGCATGCACGTGAGTGAGGACAAAGCGCGCAGTTAAGGCTAGTGGTGGTCTGTGGGGCCAGTCATCATTCCTGAAACTCTACTAGAGCCTAGGGCAGTGGGCCCATGTGTTTACACACATCATACTGAGAATGTACATACAATAAGACACTAAGATGTTGAAAGATATGGGAAAGATTACAATAGTTGGGAATCAGTTGAAACTGATATCTGAGACCCAACTTTGGGGCCTCATATGAGAAATCCTTAATTGGGAATAAAGGAACACCACACAAGGTTCAGATTAAGTTTAATGATTAATATTATAAGAACTCTAAATATGAAATATGGAAAGAATATGAGAAAATTATGTAAGGGGCCAAGATAGTAAGAATCAATCATGAGGAATGGACTATATAGTCAAGTATAATGTTTTTATGTACTCCAAAGCAAAGGAAAAATAGAAGAAAAGAGTTAAGTATAAAGATAAGTAAAAATAAGTGAAGAGTCTTTAGAAGAGTTAAAGTAAAGAGAATTAGATAAATATGTAAATCATAAGACTAGGATAAGAAACTAAGTTAAAACAAAGATAAATGTTGGAAATGATGAGCTTGATTAAGGAATGAGGGTTATGAAATAATTGAGAGCATGGAATGTATACCTTTATTAATAAGTTTAATACATTCATCCTTACTGCCTTTGGATTCTAAGTCTCTATAGAACAACAAACTAGTTTCTAAAAGAAGAACAAAAGTGTAGCTAAATAAATGAATAAGTCATACAAAGGTAGACTATATTCAGGAAGGAAAAACTTGATTGAAAGAGAAACTATGTTTCACCCATGCATGATCCCTTTGATTTAAAATGAAGGATATGTAATGTATTAAACATGAGGTGATACTAGTAGAGAGATTATGGATTTAGAATTTCAACTTCACATTAGTAGAAGGATAAAAGGAAATATATGCAACATGGTATACATGATCATACACATAAAAGAAGCAACATGATCATAAGAGAAAACTAGAAGTTAAAGATGACATGTGGAATAGTATTATATGGTAAGGGGATTATGGAAAGTAAAGAAGGGTTTGAAACATAATGGAGTAATATAGATTATAAAAGAAAGAGGTTGCGAGATTCAAGAAAGTGCTAATTAGTCAAGTATCCTTATTGATAATAATTAAACCTACATATGAGAAATGTATTATTGAATGTTTGAAGATAAGAATTCTAAGTTTCAAAATCATCTTCTCTTTCATATATTCCTTAATGAGAGCAATGTGGGAATGAAGTGATAAGAAAATGAATCATATCTGATGCATAACCACCATGGTAGAGGCATCTAGTGAATGTAATAATGACACACAATATGATGATGAAACCCTAGAAGGGAAAATTGAGAATGTAATCTATCTGAATGGCCAATTAAGATGAAGGAACTTCAATTGATAAGATAAGGAAGACTTTAGTAAAACTTGTGAGATCCAAAGTTTGAATTTCAAATTTAGGGAGCAAAGTCACACCACAATAACATCATCCTACTAATAAAGGCCAAACCCTAGAATGTTTAGAGTTGTACTAGTTCAAGGGTTGTCACTAGTGATTTGATCTTGAATACTAGCATCTCTATAAAACAAGATCATGAAATTTGCACTATGAGAAGTAAACTAGCACTGATAGTAATCCTAGCTAATCTGAAAGGTAGATAAACAATATGGAAATGATTTAGAGCAAAGGATAAGAAATAGATTTGAAATATAAGAGGTGTGTTTTGAATAAAAGGAGAAATACAATATGAGTGAAGTGTGATATGAAATAAATTCTTACAATAATATCAAGAATGATGAATAATCTATTCATACCTTGTATGTTTCAATTTTAGGAATGTTTAGTCAACATAATTAGAATGAGAAGGATAAGTAGCAAAAAGTAAGTAGTAGTGAATGAGGAGAGAGATAAGAGAAAATAATGGCTTTTAGTAATATGTGAATTTGTTTTAGAAGGATAATTTGTTGAAGGTATATTAAGGGATGTAAATTGGTTCTACGTATGATTTCAGTGTACATGTGCAAGCAATATGTTAATTAAAGGTGTCTGATAGTTGTAGTCATTCATACCAGTAATCCATCTTAGTATTATATAATTGTGGTATGGTGATATGGGTTGAATAATGATGGAACAAATGAAGGGTTACCCTGAATAAGGTAGACTTACCTATTCACTCATATGAATAGAAGGGATGATAACTATATTGTATTGATATTTAACCCTAATGAGGTATAGGTGGTTATACCTGGCTTTAATATAACTAAGTGATGGTAATTGGGTATGAATAGTCCTTGAATGACTAATACAATCATGGAGTACTTTGTTATTGTTGTTGAAACCCTAGTATGCTATAACCCGATGGCTACACCTTGAATTATGTGTGGGTTCATACTTGAGAATAATATGCAATGTGATGGTAATGCTTCACCTTATGCATCCATGATGCAATGGGGATGCCGTGAGTAGTATTGTAAATTGTTGTTGAATATAGTCTTCCAACTCAAGACTGGTTTGCTATTTGAGTAGCACAATAGTAAAATTCAAAATTACATGGTGAACTCTCTTTCGTGATTTAGAGGTAATACATAACAATAGTACATATTTAGCTATATGAATTGAGATAGTTGGATCAGATTATCGATGTTGAGGTAACACCTCAAGAGTATGAAAATATTGAAATGATTGTTTCTCTTTCTCTTTCCTATGATTGATTGTGGAATAGAGAATTTGTTTGTTGTCATTGAGAATTATTTCAAACATATTGTGATTAGAAAAGAAATGAAGGACTTAATGTGAAAAATTGCATTCAAGTATGAAATACAAGAATATAATGACATGTAAGATTTTAGAAGCTTAAAATAAACTTTGAATATACTTTGTTTGCATATTCATGTTTCGGGAATGAAACTTTGTAAGGGGGTGAGAATTGTAATGACCACATTTGTGCTTAATTGGTAAACTAGGGTTTACTTGAATGATTACATGCTTGATTAGATTAAACATCGTTTAGACTTGATTAATGATAGTAGATCAATTGTGATGTTCAAACCTAAGAATAAACTCTAACTATGACTTTTGTTTGAAGAATTGGGGTTTGAGAAATATAAACCCTAATCGAAAAAAATTAGGGTTTTGATAGTACATGAATATGAAATTTGATCAGGATAGCAGTGTGGTAAATGATTTTTCATATTTTCAACAAATTATTTATTTAATTGAATTTTGGATATGATATGGATAACTCAATAATGCATATTGTAGAAAAATTTCAGAATATTTGAGTGTTCTTTGAATGTGGTTCTCGATCGAACTATACTTCAACCAAAATGCTGACAGAGTGCATTTTAGAAGTGTAGTGTTTTATTTTTAAAGATTTGAAATTTTAACTGGGAATATGAAACTAAATCATAAAGAACATGTAAAATTTTCATAATTTTTTGATGTGTTTAGATCTTATCAGTAGACGAATTACAATAATATTTTTATGACAGAAAATTCTGCTAAAATAAGAAAAAGTATAGTGAGGGGTCAATGTGCAATTGACCCAAGCAGCTCAATTGCTCTATATGGTCAAACTAACACACTATAAGCTCTCATATATCGTGATTCATTCCAGAGACACAAAATCCTAGAGAGAGAAGGAGAGTTAGGATTTGAGAGGATAAATTAATGGAGATGCTGACCTAAGGTTTTATAGTCTGAGGAATGATGAAATCATGTAAGTTTAGCTTCTTTGCATAGCCTTTCATGGTGAATCTTCTCTCACATGTCAAGATTCCATCCCTCCCCTGATTGGATTCGAAATCATATCAAATCAAGTCCTTTTCTCACTATTTCTTCATAATCCCTCATTTCTAGGGTTTCTGAGTTGAAAGGAAGAAGAATCGGGTGAATTGCTAGGGATTTGATATGAGATCGAGATTTTCAGGGATGAGATGCAATTTTAAGGTGTTTTCACACCTTTGGGTGAGTGGGAACTTCCTTTAAACAGTTATTGCACGAAAATTGGTTAAATCATCCATAATCTTTAATTACTTAGTATGCAATTACAAACCCTGAATTGTGTGTTTGATCTAAGTTGTTGCAAAATGATATGAAACGGATTCTTCCTCTATTTGGATGAATTTTAGATGATAAAATAATATTAGAAGTGTATACAATACATCCTAATGAGAATTCCCTAAGTATTCACAGAGGTTATAAGAGTAAATTGAAGTATAGGGAATTTATCGGTGACTGAAATTGTTGTATAATTAAATAGAGAAATTTGTTTATCTGGATCTCCTTGGTTTTGAATGATTGTTTATCTAAAGTCACAGTACATATATGTCAGATACTATCTTAGATTTTGTTTAAAGTGTGTAGTGTTTGTTTGGCATCTCAATGAAGATGGTGAAACCCTAGATGTGAGGAAGGTTGGATATTTGCAAATAGATATCGTGAAATCCATTTGAAGGAATTTTCTTGACATGATAGACTTTATTTATTCAATGTTATTATTGATGCATGATATCTGAGTGAATGGCATGGAAACCCAAATTCAGCTAAGTTCCAAGGTTTCATACATACATTGATTTTATATGATTTGTTGATAGTAGACTTTATTTAGTGAATGTTTATGTCACATGAAATCTTTATGGGAGCCATGGGAATATGTTGTTGAGTAGTGAGAGGTGACAAGATGTGTGATGGCCTTATGATACATGAGAATACGTGTACAACCAGTGAAATGAATACCTTGGTCTAAGGACCTAGAGGTAATGGTTACCTGTTACAGAGGTAACAATGCTATGTGATGATCTAAGGGTTTTAATACCCAGATCCACTAATTATGATAATGATGTAAAGGGATGAGAATTACCAGTAATTTGATAAGGGATTGAGATCTCAAGTATCATGTGTTGTAAATATTTGAAAAGTACATGATAGATGTATTACACCTTTCTTTGTAGCATTTGTTGTGATTAAATGAATCCCTAAGGGTAGAGTGTTCAATGAATCAAGTATTGTGATATCAATGTTCTTAGTTATTATTAATAATTCTTATCACAATAAGTAATTAACTCTTAATTGAGTTCTGAGATGCACAACTCAAGATTTGGGTTGATATGCACGTTCTTTGAGATATTACAGATAATTTGCAGGTGTTATTGATGAATACTCATATGTCAAGTAATTAACTCTTATCGGTGTAATAAGATGATAAATTGCACAATTCTAGTGTGTATGTGCCACTAGAATAGATTATTCATCATACTTGTTATTACTGCAAGAATTTATTTCATATCACACTTCACTCATATTGCATTTCTCCTTTTGTTCAAAACACACCTCTTATATTTCAAATCTATTTCTTATCCTTTGCTCTAAATCATTTCCATATTGTTTATCCACCTTTCAAATTAGCTAGGATTACTATCAATGCTAGTTTACTTCTCATAGTGCAAATTTCATGATCTTGTTTTATTGAGATGCTAGTATTTAAGGTCAAATCACTAGTGACAACCCTTGAACTACTACAACTCTAAACATTCTAGGGTTTGGCCTTTATCAGTAGCATGACATATTGTGGTGTGACTTTGCTCCCTTAATTTGAAATTCAAACTTTGGATCTCACAAGTTTTTACTAAAGTCTTCCTTATCTTATGAAATGAATTTCCTTCATCTTAATTGGCCATTTAGATAGATTACATTCTCAATTTACCCTTCTAGGGTTTCATCATCATATTGTGTGTCATTATTACATTCACTAGATGCCTCTACCATGGTGGTTATGCATCAAATATGATTCATTTTCTTATCACTTCATTCCCACATTGCTCTCATTAAGGAAGATATGAAAGAGAAGATGATTTTGAGAATTAGAATTCTTATCTTCAAACATTCAATAATACATTTCTCATATGTAGGTTTAATTAATTATCAACAAGGATACTTGACTAATTAGCACTTTCTTGAATCTCGCAACCTCTTTCTTTTATAATATATATTACTCCATTATGTTTCAAACCCTTCTTTACTTTCCATAATCCCCTTACCATATACTACTATTCCACATGTCATCTTTAACTTCTAGTTTTCTCTTATGATCATGTTGGTTCTTTTATGTGTATGATCATGTATACCATGTTGCATATATTTCCTTTTATCCTTCTACTAATGTGAAGTTGAAATTCTAAATCCATAATCTCTCTACTAGTATCACCTCATGTTTAAAACATTACATATCCTTCATTTTAAATCAAAGGGATCATGCATGGATGAAACATAGTTTCTCTTTCAATCAAGTTTTTCCTTCCAGAATATAGTCTACCTTTGTATGACTTATTCATTTATTTAGATACACTTTTGTTCTTCTTTTAGAAACTAGTTTGTTGTTCTATAGAGACTTAGAATTCAAAGGCAGTAAGGATGAATGTATTAAACTTATTAATAAAGGTATACATTCCATGCTCTCAATTATATCATAACCCTCATTCCTTAATCAAGCTCATCATTTCCAATGTTTATCTTTGTTTTAACTTAGTTTCTTATCCTAGTCTTATGATTTACGTATTTATCTAATTCTCTTTACTTTAACTCTTCTAAAGACTCTTCACTTATTTTTACTTATCGTATACTTAACTCTTTTCTTCTATTTTTCCTTTGCTTTGGAGTACATAAAAACATTGTACTCGATTATATAGTCCATTCCTCATGATTGGTTTTTACTATCTTGGCCCCTTACATACTTATCTCATATTCTTTCCATATTTCATATTTAGAGTTCATATAAAATTAATCATTAAACTTAATATGAACCTTACGTCGTGTTCCTTTATTCCCAATTAAGGATTTCTCATATGAGGCCCCAAAGTTGGGTCTCAGATATCAGTTCCAACTGATTCTTAGCTATTCTAATCTTTTCCATATCTTTCAACATCTTAGTGTATGTACATTCTCAGTATGATTTGGGTCTAATTTATCCAGAGTCTACTCTTATCATATTGTTAGTAGGAGTCATTAGATCTCAGTAATACATCCTGCCATCTGGACCAGGGCGAACCTATCGTCCTGAATCCAAGAGCTACTTACGGTTAACCAACATTAAATGTCGATTATTAAGAACATCTGACGTCTATATTTAAAGATTAGTCAGACACGGGTATCACTTTTCATTCAGTGTCGGTTGAAGAAAAGAAACCGACACCTAACATAGCCCGCAAAATCCAAATTTTTTGAGCAAAAAAAAATTGTGCCAAAGTATCAGATACAACATCGGTGTTTTACCTAATAACCGACACTGAATGAAGATAAAATTTGGGCCAAAAATTCCAATATGGGTGTCGGTTGTCTTAGTATAACAGACGTGATAAGGGTGCACGCGCCGTCCCCGTCAAAAAAATTACGGTAAAGGAATGTCCAATTGGACGTCGGTTTGTTACTATCAACCGAAGACTATGGTCATTAATCGAGAACAATTTTTTTAATCGACACATGTATATATACGTCGGTTTTTGTCTAGTAAAAATCGATGACTATCATTGAGAATAGTTGTCGGTGTGTTTGTAGAACTGACACCTTTAGTTTTATGTGTCGGTTTTATTTAAGAACCGACACATATTGTTAACTTAACAGCACCCGCGCGAGCCCGACTCTTCCCCTTTCTCCGTTTCATTCATTCTGACGCTACTCTAGGGTTTGGTCCGGCGATTTTCTGCTCACCGCTGCTGCCGCCGGCTCCGGCAGCCTGCTCCCACCTCTGTCGCTGCTTTCTCTGGTCGTTGCTCCGGCTCCGGCGGCCTGCTCTCCTACTCTCCTGCTCTAGCTCCAGTGCCGCCTGCTCTCTACTCCAGCTCCGACGGCCTACTCTCCTGTTCCAGCTCTGGCGTCACCTGCTCTCCTGCTCCGATGTCGCCTGCTCTCCTACTCCAGCACCGTTCACCGCCGCTTCCCTCTCTTGCTTGCTGCTCCGGCCACCCACACACCCGCTCGCCACCGCCGCCGCACTCTGACCCGCTCACTGCTCATGGTACCTTCTTTCTCCTCTTCTCCACCATCTTCTTGTGAAATCGCAGGTTGGCACGGCCGTGCTGGGCAGCACGGCCATGTTGGTAGCACGGTCGTGCTGCGTAGCATGGCCGTGGTGGCTGATTTTGTGCTATATTTCTCAATTATATGTGTAATGATTATCTTGATGATTTTGTGTTGTATTGCTCAATAGGATACCTTAATTTGCGTGTAATGATTATCTTGATGATGTAAACCTAGGATATTTACTGTTTATTATTTACTGACAAGCATGATTAAATGATGTAAACTTAGGATATGAATGATGAAACTAGGATTGAAGGTATAAGAAGGATAGCAGATGTATTTGTTGGCCTAGAAACCCATCCAAGATTTACTCATTAGGAGTAAATCTTAGATAGTCCCCATTTTGGGACTGTTCTTGAACACCTAATCTCACTTAGGTTGTAAGTGTATAATGTGTATTGGGTTTTCGAGAAAATTTTGGTAGCATTTCCCCGTTTGTTCTCTAAGTACATATGTACTTAGAGAACAGCAGGGAAATGCTTTCGAATTTTTTTTGAAAACCCAATACACATTATACACTTACTAGTGAGATTAGGTGTTCAAGGATGGGATAGGTGGTACACATTTATTATATATAAGAATGACATCACATGTATTTGTTAACCCTATACCCTGATCTTGTTGTAATATATACTTGTTTTCTCATTGATCATAGAATGGATAGATCATGGATGTCAATTCGCAATCGCTGCACCCCAGAGTTTATTTCTGGTCTTGACCAGTTTATTAAATTTGTCGAGGAACATAGGAAACAACCTGGAGATAGGTTCTACTATCCATGTAGGCATTGCGGTAACAACTTGAAAGTCAACACTGGTGACGAAATCAAAATTCATATCATGTGCAACGAGATTATACAAGTCTATACAGAATGGCACTGGCATGGAGATATTTCAAACCCGAAACCAGTGGATGTCGATAGTAGTGCTTGTGTGGAAGAAGAAATTGCCTCCGATGACGTAGATGTGAATGAACCAGTTCCAATAGACATTGTTGATGCGATGCTGGATACTTGTGGGGTAGAGCACACCGATCGACCTCCCATTTTTAGAAACATTGTGCATGATGTTGAGATATCATTATACACAAGTTGTACTAAGTTTATGAAGCTTAGCGCTGTGATTGTATAAGCTAAAAGGTAACAATAGATGGAGTGACAAAAGCTTCACGTCATTGTTGTCTTTGTTGAAAGAAACGCTTCCTGAAGGAAACGAGCTGCCAATCTCAACATACCAGGTAAAGAAATTGTTTTTCCCAATGGGAATGGATGCTAAGAAGATACACGCATGCCTGAATGATTGTGTGTTATTTCAAAAGGACTACGTGGATTTGAAAGATTGTCTAAAATGTGGTGCGTCATGGTATAAATTGACGACTTCGGGGGAGTCCAAAACTAGTTCTCCTTCCAAGGTGAAGTGGTATCTACCTATAATGTCACAGATTCAACGCTTGTTTGCCAATATGATATATGCGAAGAATTTGAGGTGGCATGCAGATGTTAAGAAAAATAATGATGGGATCCTACGACATGCGTCTGATTCCCCACAGTGGAAGAAGATTGATCTATTGTACCCTAAATTTGGTGAAGAAGTCATGAATCTAACACTTGGACTATGTTTTTTGCAAGTGCAAAGGATAAGAGTCCACGTGAGGCTAAAATGTCATATTACGGTGTCATTGAAGACATATGGGAGTTTGACTACATAGATTTCAGAATTTCGCTCTTCAAATGTAATTGGGTTGATAACACTAAAGGAGTTATAGTGGATGAAATGGGTTTCACTTTAGTGAACTTTGAAAAGATTGGCGAGAAGGGTGAACCATTCATATTGGCATCACAGGCGAAACAAGTATTTTATATCGATGATCCTGCAAATGATAAATGGTCAGTTGTTCTTCATGGTAAAAGACAGTTCATTGAAGATCCTATAGATGAAGAAGAGTACTATGATAAGTATGATGACTCTAGTCCATTCTCAGTTGGGTTGCCAACGCCAGCAAGTATTGAAGCTAATGATGACTTGTATGTGCACGAAGATCACAATGAAGGATTGTTAATTGATAAAAACTCACAATATTAGAGGCATGTTTATATTTTTTATATGTTTTATTTTTCCATAATGTGAACTTTACAATGTGAATTACTTTACAATGTGAATTACTTTATAATGTGAATAACTTTACAATGTGAATGTGAACTTTACAATGTGAGCTTTACAATGTGTATTACTTTACAATGTGAACTTTACAATATGAATGTGGACTTTTAGATGGCTGAGCATTCTCCTGATGAGCGTGCTGATGATTACCGTGAGGGTGAGAACATCAATGTGCCGCCTCACAATGTAAGTTTTAAAAATATATCATATATTTATATGTACATGTCCATTTATAGTTATATCCTGTAAGTGTGTTTATTTTGTCAAATTTTAGGTTGATGATGCACATGTACCCTCTGAAGCACTTGAGGCACTTGATCAGCAACACCAAAAAGTTGACAAGAGAAGGGGCATCACTATGATGAAGAAGTTAATAGCGCAAAGGGGCAATGGACCCAAACTTGTTGTGGATTTTGATAATGCAAGAAATGCAATTGGAGTGAATCGCAATTCGTTTGTTTCATATCTTGGGTATGTTACTCGTAGCCATTGTGGTTGTAAGATAGATTCTTGGCATAAAGTTCCTAAGGGGAAGAAAGACGTAATATGGAAGGATTTATGCGTGAGTTATTATTAATTTGCAATTCTATTTTGTAGATTACTAATTTTTTGGATACTAGTTAATAGCAACTCTATTTTACAGAGTATATTTGAATTGGATGAAAATCTGCATTGTAAATGCATGATGCAACGCTGTGGGAGAGTCCTAAGGAACTATAGGACAAATCTCACCTGAGAATACATAAAAGAAGGTGGCAAGAAGAAGAAGACAGCCACTTAACAATGGAACTTCCAGGACCAAGAAGAATGGGATGTGTTTGTTGCTTCAAGACAAACTGATGAAGTCAATGTATTAGGCGTCACTCCTAATTTAATTAATATACGTTGTATTCACCTATTCATGATTAACATTTAGTGTTACCTAACTAGGCCCTTAGTGAGGCACAAAAAGCAAGGTGTGCACTGAATGTGCATGACCACACAATGGGTCCAAAGGGGTATACAGGCATTTGCCAAAGACTACAGGCTGAGTCTAATGCTCAGTCTACTGCAACTCAGGAGTCCTCTACTATAGGTTCCACACCACTGCCTCGCCATGATGTATGGATATCTGGGAGGCAAAATAAGAAGGGAGAAATAAGGAAGCCAGCAACTACTGAGGCGGCTGCAAAAATGGTAAAATACAACTCTTAGAGCAATCGTTCGAATATTGATTATTTGTGGTGTTTACTTAATTACAAATTTTTATTTTGGCGATTAGCGGGAGCTGCACGAGCTGAGGAAACAAGGCAAGTTCATCCCTGAGGGAACAAGGGATGAATTGACAGTTGCTCTGGGTAACCGAGAGCATCCTGGACGTGTTAGGGCTACAAGCGCTGGTGTGGGCAGCAAAGCATTCTTTGGGCCATCCCAACGCAAACATGTCCCAAAAGCGGGACTTTCACAAGAAGAGGTAACCTATTCTTTCTTTATAATGTTACTATAAAAGAGAATTCAATAATCAAAAGATAATGTTTCTTTTATCCATGTATAGGTAGATAAGTTAGTTGATAGGAAACTCGAAGAAGCAATGAGCAAGTGGTAGTCATCTCTGACTGCCACTCAGCAGACAGTACCTATGGTGTCCCACTCTATTCCTACTGCAGAGGTTGGGAGTAATCCTGTAGACCCATCACCTAGCACATCCGTTGTAAGTATTTTTATGACATAGTAACTAGTCTTTTCAAGATGATATGTATATATGTATATAACATTCTTTACACAAAAAATTTTAGGGGTTGAAGCCATGCCGACTAAAAAGTAAAGAATTTGTCATTGCAGAGGCATTGGCTTACCCATCCCTACTAGGGGAAATGCTTCATGGGTCTCCATTACCAGCTGGTTGGGTTCGTGTGAGCCCGGTACATATATTCCCCAAATGGATGGATCTTCCATTTCCATATGCCCACCCATATTGTGAAACGCTTGGTGAGGCACAAGGTGGAGTGATATTGTGGCCAAAAGCGGATGTCCTCTATACTAAAACTGTATGGTAAATTTACATTACGTTAAATTGTTAGTGTGTGTATATTATGTCAATTGATCTGAAATTATATATATATAGGTTAAAAAGAAGACACCCACAACATCTAGGCCTCCACCTCCACCTCCTACATTACCAAGTTGGGTTCCACATGACCTACCTGTCCCGTTAGATCCTAATTGTAGGGGTATGGCAATATGGTTAGGCGAACATTATATAAATTGCCCTATAATTGTTTCTATAGATGCAGATGTTGTAGGTCAATCATATGAAAGAAATCTATTTATACAAGATATTTTGGAGTTGTTTCAATATGATTGGCTGAATACACCTGTGATAGAGCTATGGATAAGGTGAGATCTTCTTTATACATCCATATACCTTGTGCAGGATCCGGTGATCTGGTTTCTTATTTATTAATGCATATGTAATACATGTTTTGCAGCTACTTAGACAAGATATGTGTAGACTTTTCATTTGAACATGTAGGATTTTTTATTCCATCTTTGATTAGTCTAGTAGCTAAAGACCCTCCGTCAATTCAACAATACTGCTGTGATGCTTTTACAAATTTTGTTCAAAATAAGAAGACGTTGATAATAGCTCCATTCAATGTGGAGTAAGTTTACTTTTCTTATTATAATTTGGACTTAAGAAAATTACATTTTTATTGTGGATTTTGAGTTATTAATTTTTAACTTTATACCACTAGCGGTATGCATAGGGAGTTACTAGTTATTGTCCCCGAGACGTTCACTGTCTATTATCTAGATCCTAAGGGGACTAAATTGAATTCAAAATATGGACACAAAATGAAAATGGCATTATTTCGGTGAGAAATATTTCATTTTCATATCCGTTGACATATGTTATTACATTACTATTTAATTATGCAATGTACTGTGTTACATTAACATGTAGGGGTTTAGATGAGTTCAAAAAGGCTAGAGGAAAGGTCCCTAAGAAAAAGAGCCAACAAATAACCTGGAAGAACGTGGAAGTAAGTTCCCGACTATAATGTATATATTATTTATGTGAACAATGCTTAATGAGTTGTATTTTTCAATATTTTGTATGTTTCAATTTATAGTGTGCTACACAAGACAATGGATGGGCATGTGCATACTATGTGATGTGATTTATGCACATGATTATCAAACATGCCGCAGTGGACATTGATACCATTCCTGAGGTACTATATATAGTCTCATTAGATAATATGAAATATATCAATCTTATTTATATATTATTAATTATATATATACATCATTCTCTTTGCAAGTGTTTAAAATTGACCACACTACAAGAAAGGCCTTACCAGATGTACATGCTCCCTATACGATGGGAGAATTAAATGAAGTAAGAGAAGAATGGGCAACAACCATACAAGTAGTGGGGGTTTTAACATATAATTGGGATGTTGATAGCAAATAATGACTAAAGAATGATATTTTGTAAATGAATTTCTGAATTATAATATGTGTGAATGTTTCTACATGTCTGAATTTTTCTACATGTGTCTGAATGTTTATACATGTGTGAATGTGAAAATGAATGAAATTGTTGGTTTCTATATGAATGTTTCTACATGTGTGAATGTGAAAATGAATGGAACTATAGATTTCTACATGAATGTTTCTACATGTGTGAAAATCAAATGGAACTACAGGTTGCTAAATGTGTGAAAATTAATGTTTTTAATTTTGCAGGTTTGTGGCCTGTTGTTGGCTGATATCAATGGATATTGAACTACAAGTTTCTCATCCTGCGACCAGTCACAACAGGTCTGCAGACTGACAGAAAAAAAAACTTGGAATAGGCGTCGGTTATTTGTTTAAAACTAACGACAAATGGTTACAGTGTCGGGTAAATAATTAAAAACGACACCTAATGCATGTGATGTTGCATCGGCTATCAATAACTGACGTCGATTTCCCTAATGAGGCCAGACACCATGGTCGTGCTGGCCATCACGGCCGTAGCAGCGGGCCAGACAACACGACCGTGCTGGCCAACACGACCGTGTTGGCCAGCACGACTGTGGCAGCGGGTGAGATGGCATTGGTTGTCACTAATAAACAACGTCGATAGTGCCCCAGATGGTGCCCTTTCTGTGGCACGAAGGTTTATGGTGTCGGTTTCAAAGCTAATAACCGGCGCCTATACCCTCCTACTGGTGCATTTTCGGTGGCGCGCGAAGGGTTGTGGCATCGGTCTGCGAACCGACGCCTAAAGGTTGGCCTTTTAGCGGTGCCCACATAGGTGTCGCATTAAATCCAACACTAAAGGCCTTAAATAACCGACACTAAAGGTCGGTTATGTACTAGTGAATTACACCTTAAATTATGTGTGGGTTCATACTTGAGAATAATATGGAATGTGATGCTAATGCTTCACCTTATGCATCCATGATGCAATGGGGATGTCATGAGTAGTATTGTAAATTGTTGTTGAATCTAGTCTTCCAACTCAAGACTGTTTTGATATTTGAGTAGCACAATAGTAAAATTCAAAAGAACATGGTGAAATCTTTTTCGTGATTTATAGGTAATACATAACAATGGTACATATTTAGAAGTATGAATTGAGATAGTTGGATCATATTATCAATGTTGAGGTAACACCTCAAGAGTATGAAAATATTGAAATGATTATTTCTCATTCTCCTTCCTATGATTGATTGTGGCATAGAGAATTTGTTTGTTTCCATTGAGAACTATTTCAAACATGTTGTGATTAGAAAAGCAATGAAGGAGTTAATGTTGAAAACTGCATTCAAGTATGAAATACTAGAATATAATGACATGTAAGATTTCAGAATCTTAAAATAAATTTTGATTATACTTTGTTTGCATATTTATGTTTCGGGGATGAAACTTTTTACGGGGGTGAGAATTGTAATGACCACATTTGTCCTTAATTGGTAAACTAGGGTTTACTTGAATGATTACATGTTTGATTAGATTGAACATTGTTTAGACTTGATTAATGATAGTTAGATCAATTGTGATGTTTCAAACCTAAGAAGAAACTCTAACTATGATTTTAGTTTGAAGAATTAGGGTTTGAGAAATGTAAACCCTAATCGGCAAAAATTAGGGTTTTGATAATACATGAATATAGAATTTGATCAGGACAACAGTGTGGTAAATTATTTTTCATATTTTCTACAAATTTTGTATTTAGTTGAATTTTGGATATGATATGGATAACTCAATAATACATATTGGAGAAAAATTTCATAATATTTGAGTGTTCTTTGAATGTGGTTCTCGATCAAACTATACTTTGACCAAAATGCTGACAGAGTGCTATTCAATAGTGTAGTGTTTTATTTTTAATTATTTATGGTAACTCAAAATGAGAAGAAATTTTTACTGGAGATCAAACTCAATACTAAACGTCATGTAAAATTTTCATAATTTTTGGATGCTTTTAGACCTTATCAGTAGACGAATTACAGTAATATTTTTATGACATAAAATTCAGCTGAAATAAGAAAAAGTATAGTGAGGGGTCAATGTGCAATTGACCCAAGCAGCTCAATTGCTCTATATGGCCAACCTAACACACTAGAATCTCTCATAATTCATTATTCATTCTAGAGAAACGAAATCCTATAGAGAGAGGGAGAGTTAGGGTTTGAGAGTAGAAATTGATGGAGATGTTGACCTAGGGTTTTGCGGTCCGAGGAATGATGAAATCATGTAAGTTTAGCTTCTTTGCATAGCCTTTCATGGTGAATCTTCTCTCACAAGTCAAGATTCCATCCCTCCCCTGATTGGATTCGAAATCATATCAAATCAAGTCCTTTTCTCACTCATTCTTCATAATCCCTCATTTCTAGGGTTTCCGAGTTGAAAGGAAGAAGAATTGGGTGAATTGCTTGGGATTTGATATGAGATCGAGATTTTCTAGGATGAGCTGCATTTTTAAGGTGTTTTTACACCTTAGGGTTAGTGAGAACTTCCTTTAAACAATTTATTGCATGAAAATTAGTTAAATCATCCATAATCTTTAATTGCTTAGTATGTGACTACAAACCCTAAATTGTGTGTTTGATCTAAGTTTTTTTTGGAAATAGGTAAATATATTGCTAAAAGGACTATACAAACAGACCGACTTACACAAGCATGACATCATATGGAACCAAAATATACATGGGTGTATCTAACTACAAAAAACCCCAGTATAATTTAGCACGGAGGGGCAACCCCCCGACCATGCCTTTTTTGGCCCTTAACATTCTAGCTATGTTGTTAGAAATCTTGTTAATCACTTCCTCTTCATTGTTAGCAGTTCTTTCATGAATCCTATGGTTCCTTTCTTCCCATACAAAAAAGCTAAAATCCGCCAGCAAGGCACAAGCCATGCCAAGCTGAGCTATGTTGCTGCTTCTGTTCACCAAGTAATCAGCTTTCGTCACCAAGCTATTACGATCATTCACTCCCCAAGTACATTTGAGGCATATCAGGTCCCAGATGTATGTCGAGAATTTACAAGTATTAAAGGTGTGGTCATGGTCTTCTTCTACCTCCTCACAGAGAGGGCATTCAGCAGCAACATGTAGTCCCCATCTTCTCATTCTATCTCTAGTAGGTAACTTCTTGAGGAAAATGATATGAAATGGATTCTTCTTCTATTTGGATGAATTTCAGATGATAAAATCTTATTCGAAGTGTATACAATACATCCTAATGAGAATTCTCCAAGTATTCACAGAGGTTATAAGCGTAAACTAAAATGTAGGGAATTTGTCGGTGACTGAAATTGCTGTATAATTAAATAGAGAAATGTATTTATCTGGATCCCCTTAGTTTTGAATGATTGTTTATCTAACTTCATAGTATATATATGTCAGATACTATCTTGGATTTTATTTAAAGTGAGTAGTGTTTGTTTGGTATCTCAATGAAGATGGTGAAACCCTAGATGCGAGGAAAGTTGGATATTTGCGAATAGATATCGTGAAATCCATTTGAATGGATTTTCTTAACATGATAGACTTTATTTATTCAATATTATAATTGATGCATGATATCCCAGTGAATGGTATGGAAACCCCAGCTCAGTTCCAAGGTTTCATACATATATTGATTTTATATGATTTGTTGATAGTAGTCTTTATTTAGTGAATGCTTATGTCGCATGAAATCTTTATGGGAGCCATGGGAATAAGTTGTTTACTAGTGGGAGGTGAAAAGATGTGTGATGGCCTTGTGAGCCATGATAATACTTGTACAACCAGTGAAATGAATACCTTGGTCTAAGGACCTAGAGGTAATGGTTACTTGTTACAGAGGTAACAATGCTATGTGATGATCTAAGGGTTTGAATACCCAGATCCAGTAATTATGATAATGATGTGAAGGGATGAGAATTCCTAGTAATGTGATAAGGTATTGATATCCCAGGTATCACGTGTTGTAAAGATTTGAAAAGTACGTGATATATGTATTACACCTTTCTTTCTAGAATTTGTTGTGATTAAATGAAACCCTAAGGGTAGGGTGTTCAATGAATCAAGTATTGTGATATCAATGTTCCCAATTATTATTAATAATTCTTGTCACGATAAGTAATTAACTCTTAATTGAGTTGTCAGATGCACAACTCAAGATTTGGGTTGATATGCACGTTCTTTGAGAAATTATAGATAAGTTGCAGGTGTTATTGACGATTACTCATATGTCAAGTAATTAACTCTTATCAGTGTAATAAGATGATAAATTGCACGATTCTAGTGTGTATGTGCCAAGTGGACATGTAATATGTTTATTTAAGAATTTTATTCGTTTTTTGGATAAGGTAGCTCTTTCTACATTGTACCCTTCTCTTACTTATACTTGACTCTGGTATGTCTATGGTGTCGTGTCTACTTATTTGAAGTTATAATACAACATGTATATTGTTCTAAACTTGGCAGAGCAGTATATTGAAAATAATGTAATATACTGAGTAATCAACATACTATACATGCACGCAGAATAAAATAATAGACTTAGGAGCCTTGAACATCGTAGAACCCCTATGTGAGGTCTGCGCCTTAGGGGTGAAACGACCTAACCCTGACAAAGTCTTGTATACGGGGGTAAGAACGTGCTATCAGGTGGCACGAGGGACGAAGCCCTTGTGGAAGTCTCCTTAAATTATAGTTTGAAGTGTCCAATATCAACCAGAAGTCCTGGTTGCACTAGAGTACAGAAAAGCCAAGAGGTGGCTTGACTCTCCGCCTGTGTGCTTAGGTTAGAGGAGGAGTCTAGTTTAGGCCAGAGAGCTATTTCCCTATTGTAGACCAGGAGAGTAGTCAGACTTAGAATTTCTCGGGTGTGTCCCCTAAGTCTTGTACGGTGTGATTGTAGTGCACTATGAGTCTTCATATGTAGAGGACACTGCATATGATTAGGGCATAATAAAATGAATGAGTGGTCAAACAAGTGTGTACAATTATTAAATTATTCTTTGAATGTTTCTGAATTATTAGTTCTCTTTATGATCAATCACACATTTCATATATTGATTCAATCTTATAAAAATTTAGAGTATCCTGCCATATTTATGATTGTCAATTATTAGAATCTTTAAAGCTTATTGTTGTTATAATTGATATCAATTTCTCAAAAGTATATATGTAATTATATCAATGCTTTAGACTGTTTTTTTGAAGTACTCATTCACTGAGTGAGTAGGCTCACCCCTCTACTCAAAAGTTTTAGGGAAATCACATGGAATTAAATAAGACATCATTACATCAGAGTAGATCTACCATAAGAGTTAAGTCTGAGTATAGTTAAGTTCAGTCGGTCCCTGTCACTCTAGGTCCTAGTATAGATGTGAGAGTGTTGTAAGTAATGTTTTGTATCTTTGTTTCCTTAATAAGAGAGAATGTATCTGATTATCATGTCATATGTACCTGAGAATGAATGTATGGATGTGTATCATTTATGATGAGATCATATTAAAGAAATCAATGTTTAGATTCCCTTGTAAAGTTAGTTTATGTGGTTCAATGCGAGAAAACAAAGAATTTGAAAAAGAATAAAAATTTAAGGGTGATCTTTGTATTATGTTAAATCCTCAATTTATGCCCTAATCTCATGATTAGTGGTAATTGTGAGATTGGGGTGTAACACCTAGCCACTGGTGAAGACAAAATATTGGATTTAGTGTGCAAATGGATAAATTATTTCATTTAGTATAATTGAATATCTTGATGTTAGTTTTGATAATCCCTTTATTGACTCTAGTTACCTCTTATGATGCTGACCTATTTTAGGTCTCCATCTTGTGCCATTTTGTACTTTATTCACATCTAAACCTAGTAGAATGCAAATTAAATCCCCCAATATGAGTATTACTATCAAATGCACTTATGGACGTTCTTTGCATTATTTTCAGGTACTTGGACCATGCTTTGGATGGATGATAGAGAAGGAAGGAGTTCTAGGGTTCCTCTGCTCATGGAGGGGTCCAAAGAAGGCCCCAAAGCTCCCTCAACCTACCTCAAATGGCCAAGATTCAAACTCAAGAAAACAAGTCCAATGATGATGAAGATTTAAGCTATTTTAGCCATCGAAGACCCCAACACGTCTGTGGGCATCCACCACGGTCATGTTAATTATAGACAAGAATCAACAAAGGAAGTCAGCATTTTTGCACCAAATGCACCACGGCCGTGGCCATAAGCACGATCGTGACCCATTGAAGACACCACGTCCGTAGCCATCATCACGACCATGGCCAGCAGAAGACATCACAGTCGTGGCCTCCTTCAACAGCCGTTGTAATTCTACACAACGCCCCCCAAAATCAACAGGGAGGTGACCCATTTTATACTTGAATGACATGGTCGTCGCCACTCACCACGGCTGAGGCCCTTGAAGACCGCCTTGCCCGTGGTACTCCCACGCTCATGACCTCCTCCTCCAACACGATCATGGTACCCCTTATCTAGAACGACCGTGGCACCCCGCCACAGTCGTGGCCACCACATATACTTATCCTTTCCACTCCCTTTCACACCTTGGCCATGTCCACACCCCCACGACCGTTCCATGCTACTCCCACCACGGTCGTGGCACATCAACATGGCTGTAGTGACCAACTAACCCTACCCATTTTCCACACTGCTTTTCCTATTCTACCCTTACTTACCCTAGTGTTTCCCCACCACCTATATATACATAGGTGGCAGCTGGAGCACAAAGGTTACACCCCCTTAGCTGCCATTACTCCTCTCCACCCACTCCTTGAGCATTCATTGCACTTCCCTTGCATGTATGCTCTCCAACCACCATTTCCACCTCATTTCCACCTTGGAAACCTAGATTTCTAGGTTTTCCTCCATAATCCCCTTGATTCTCATGCCCATATGTACCATTAGAGGAGATAGGTCATCCCCAATCTGCTAGGATGTGAAGAAGGAAGATCTACTTCGAGCTCCATGGAGTCCTATCCCCTTCTTCCCCTTTCTTTTACCTTTTCTTTGATCATGTCTAGCTAAGCCCCTAGTGGTGGGTTGTTTGGGGGTAAAAATGTGACTTTGATACCATGTTGGGGGAGAATAATTTGTAATGAACATAATTTCATTCTATGAGGATTGCCTTTGCTTCTATCTCATTTCCCATTATCTTGCATGTGATGTTTGCTCTTAAACTTAAATTTCTTGCTTTGTGATGTTTGATGACACTTAGCTTCTAGGAGAAAATGGAGTGTATGTAGCAATCTTAGGAATTGCTCCTAGGTCCAATTAGTGGATCCCTAGCTATCCCCCTTTGTTCCTACATACATATCCCTCCTTCTACAAGTAAGTGTGAGATCTAAGTGGCTAGTGTAAGTGTGATTAGTGCAATTGCCTAGGATTTTCTAAAGGCTAGATGGCTAGTAGCATGAGGTGAAAAACCCTCATCTCTACTCCCATTCCTACCCTTGGTCCTCAATTTCCCTAATACCACTTACCCTAGAAACCTATACTTAACAAGTCCTACTAGAATTACACCTAACCCTAGTTCTCTAACTAGTAGTATAGGGTACATTCTAATAGCACTTGCTTGTTGTTTGGTTTGGTAATCTAGATTGAGTTATGATAATTGCATGCCATGTTGACACCCCAAACTAATATCAAATCACATTCCCAAACAGCCCACCTACCTAACCCATTTCTTGAAACCCATCTTAATCTTCTTAGTTTGTTCATGCTAATCTAGTTTAATTACTTTTGTTCAATCTAGTTAATTGCTTAGTCTTGCTCTTTAGGGTTAACCCAGGCTCTTGCTCTCTCTAGTGGTTAACTTAGCTCTTAGTTTCTAATTTCTCTACTAGTGTAGTGTAGTTAACATTTGCTCATGTTTAGCTAATTGCTTAATCTAGTTCCTTAGACTTGCTTGCTTAGGATAATTTAGGGCTTGCGATAACTTAGGTTTCATATTGCCTTTACTTTCATGTTCGCTTAGTTTAACAACCAAAACCCCTTTTTAAACCCTTAAACCCTAGTCTCCGCTCTAGGAACGTAGCCAACGCTAACGTAGCTCTAGTGCCCCCTCTATCCCTGAGGATCGACCCCTATTCTTGTCTATCGCCTATACTACAATAGTACCCAGTGCACTTGCGGGTGACCTATTTAGTGTTGTGATCCAGTCTTGTTATGTTTTTATAAATTTCAAGAGATCATGTGCATTCGAGTTACGTGGAGTGCATCTAGTCACCTCTTGTTGGCTAGTGTGCACACCTCTAGCTCAGAAACACCAAGCTTTCTGGCACCGTTGCTGGGGATAGAGGTGCTCGTCCTAGCTAGTTAGTGTAGCTTAGCCTTTCCTATTGCGCTCATCATTGCTATTCTTTATTCTTTGTTCACTTTTGCATATTGCCATTTTGACCTGGTTTCTTGTTGTTTGTTTGTGCATTGTGCAGGTGACAGTTGTGCAGGTGCCATACACATTCTACTTGTACTGAATTGGTATTGTATGACCTTGACATAGGTAGGAGGAGATGCCAAAGTCACCACTGACATGTCAGAAAACAATCCCCATGGAAATTCTCAACCACCTCCACCGCAGTGCAACCACCCCCTCCATGAGTATTTCACCCCGGGGAACTACAATTCTCCCATTGCCACCCTAGTTGACCAAATGTAGGGTCAACAGTTCTCCATTCCACCCACACTCCTTAGACTCCTCCCTACCTACTATGGGATGGAGAATGAAAATCCCTACCATCACATCAGTGCATTCCTTGAGACTTGTTCCACCTTCTGTACCCCCGTTGCTACCGATGACTCCATCCGGAGGACTCTCTTCCTTTTGTCTTTAAGGAAAAAGATATAGAAAGGTACATTTTGAAGTCAAAGTTCGTGATTGGAATGAGGTCGAAAATGAGTTTCTCAAAAAGTTATTTCCAATTGCCAAGCTGACTCACACAAGAAGATATATCACCACCTTTCCCAAAAGGAAAATGAACCTTTCCATGAGACATGGGAAAGGTTCCAAAAGCTCCTTCGCGACTGCCCCCATCAAAAGGTACCATTATGGCAGCTAGTCCAAGCCTTCTACATCGGTCTTAAAGAGTTAAGTGAGAAAAATATTGACTCATCATGTGGTGTCACATTCATGGCAAAGCCACCCGAGGAGTCGTGGCCATTGTTTGAACACCTTGCTGAAAATTCCAGCCATCGAGTTTCTACTAAAGGGGAACATTACAGTCAGAACTATGTTCCTCCACCTTCTCCCGTAGCTCCATCCTGTACCGTTGCCAACCCCTACCTGATGAATATGATGGCTGACATGATGAACATGATGAAGAGCCAAGTTGGTGGTTCTTCTAGTCATTCCACCATGGCAGTTGAAGCCGAAGAAGAGGAAGTTCATGCTTTGCAGTCTTTTGGCAACTGGAACAATCAAGGTTCCGTTTCAACACTTACACTTCTGAGTAGAGAAACCATCCTATTTTTTCATGAAAGCAACAAAATGAATATGGTCAAGGATAAGGGAAACCAAGGCCACGATATAGCTCCAAGTTTGAAGATGAAGTGCTTGGAAGATTGAGAAGCTTGGATGAGGTGAAGAAGAGTGTATCCTCACATGGACAATCCATCAACCATCTTGAGTAAGTATTGGACCAAATCTCTCTTTCTCTATCTAGGAGGGAGGAAGGAAGACTCTCATCTCAACCAATGCCAAATACAAACAATGACGGCACTTTCCTAGAAAATACTCAAAGTTCATATGCTCCACCTTTATACCAAGCAGCACCAAATCCCTATGCTCCACACCTCCTCAAGCACCTCTCAACTATCAATATACTCCACCTCCACCTCATTCATACCAACAACCACCTCTACAATACCACCCCCATCTACAACAACCACAACCACCACAACAACTACAATTTCACCTCACCAAAGACCACCACCACCCCAACAGTCACAACCACCTCCACAAGCCTCTTCTTCTACTTCCCATGAGCATGTGAAGGCGGTGATGGTTTTAAGGAGTGGTCGGACTTTAAAGCATCCCCATGATACTATTATAGTTGATAGAGTAGCCAGTGAGGACAGAGGTGATACTGTGGTTAGACAGGTAGATATTAAGATACAACTTGTTGATACTGTGATGAGAGCTAGAGTTGATATTGTGACATCAGGTAGTGATACTATTGTTCCGAGTAGTGATACCATGATTCATGTGATTCCAGTGGATGATTCTATTGATCCGAGCCGTGTGGGAGCCCAACTCCCCACATTTCTTGATGCTCTTAAGGAGCCTTCTGTTGAAAGGAGAAGAAAGAACATACTAAAGACATCTTGGAGACCTTCAAATAAGTGAAAATCAACATTCCTTTGATTGATGCGGTAAAGCAAATCCCTTTTTATGCTAAGTTTCTAAAAGATTTGTGCACCTTTAAGAAAAAGACAATGGGGAGAACCCCAAATAAATCAAGCTCATCGAGTAAGTGAGCTCAATTCTACAACACACCATGCCAAGAAAGAGGAAAGACTCTGATGCTCCAATCATTTCATGCTACATTGGGGCACATCGCATAGACCAAGCCCTTCTAGACTTGGGCTCTAGCGTTAACTTGATGTCGTATGATGTGTTTGTCGAGATCCAAATGGGGCAATTGAGTCTAGCTCATTGTACTTTGCAGTTGGCTGACCGATCAATGAATACGCCTAGAGGGCATGTTGATGATGTTCTTGTGAGACTTGATGATGAGACTTCTATTTTCTTCCCCGCTGACTTCATTGTCTTAGACATGGAAAAAGATATAAGAAGGGTACCTATCATCTTGGGAAGGCCACTTCCTAGATACAGTTGCTGTAGTGATTCATGTGATGACCGAGACTATGTATGTGACATTCATGCACATGAAGATCCGGTTGAATATCTTTAAATCTTCACCCACAATCAAGGTAATAGGGGCCAATGAAGAAGATTGCTATTTTATTGAATTCCTTGATGAGATGTGGAGGAATGCTTACCTGCGTGGATTTAGACTACCACTCAAGGTAGAAATTTAGAGCCAATAGTTGAGTTCCTCGATGATGATGAAGTGAGTGAGCTAGCCTTAGTGGCTGCAAAAAAGGACCTCCCATAATTTTTGAACCATTAAAGAACTCTCTTGAAGAATATCCAACTCTTGAGCTAAAGTCACTCCCAGAAGGATTGAAGTATGATTTTCTAGGCTCAAATGACACCCTCCCGGTGATCATTTCTTCTGTTCTCTCACCATAACAAGAGGAGGCATTGATGAAAGTCTTAAAGAAGATCATCTAGGCCATTGGATGGTCTACTGCTGATTTGAGGGGTATTGACCCCTCCATTTGTGTGCACATGATCTATTTGGAGTATGATGCAAGGCCGACCCGCCAAATGTAAAGGCGGATGAATCCAAAGCTGAAGGAAGTTGTAACTCAAGAGGTGGTGAAGTTTCTAGATGTTGGGATTATTTATCCTATTTCTAATAGCACATGGGTGAGTCCCATCCAGGTTGTACCTAAAAAGGGTGGGATCACTGTGGTAGAGAATGTGGATGGTGAGCTTATGTTAGTCAGAGAACAATCAAAGTGAAGAATGTGTGTTGACTACATGAAGCTCAATGAAAAGACCAAGAAGGATCATTACCCTCTCCCATTTCTTGACCAGATTCTAGAGAGGCTAGTGGGGAAAAGCTTCTATTATTTTCTTAATGTACACTTTGGATACTTCCAAATTGTTGTGCATCCTATAGACCAAGAGAAGACGACATTTACTTTCCCAAGTGGTACATTTGCTTACTAGAGAATGCCATTTGGGCTATGTAATTCCCCTTCTACCTTTCAGAGATGTGTGACCTCAATCTTCGCTAATATGCTTGATTCATCGCTTGAAGGGTTCATGGATGATTTCTCGATTTTTGGTAAAACCTTTGATGAGTGCTTACTCCATTTGGCTATTGTTCTTGAGAGATGCGTCAAGGTTTGCCTAGTGCTATCTTGGGAGAAGAGCCATTTTATGGTACCTAAAGGCATTAGTCTGGGCCACCGGGTTTCAAAGGACAGGATTGGAGTTTATAGGGCCAAGGTGGGCCTCATTTCTACACTTACAATTCCTTCCACCGTAATACATGTCCGGTCTTTCTTGGGACATGTAGGCTTCTACCGCTGCTTCATCAAAGATTTAAGTAAGATCTTGAAACCTCTATGTCACTTGCTGGAGAATGATGTTGAGTTTCATTTTGATGACAAGTGTGTTCAAGCCTTCAACCACTTGAAGGAAAAGCTAGTTTTTGCTCCTATAATGCAGCCCCTAGACTTTTCTTTTCCATTTGAGATCATGACTGATGCATCCGACATGGCAGTGGGGGCTATGTTGGGCCAAAGAGTTGGCCAGATTCCACATGATATCTACTATGCAAGCAGGACTCTAGATGAAGCCCAAAGAAAATACACGACTATCGAGAAAGAGTTGCTTGCAGTTATCTTTGCCCTTGACAAGTTTAGATCTTATCTTATGCAAAATAAGGTGATTATATATATGGACCATGCTACTTTGAAATATCTAATGGCAAAGAAAAACTCCAAGCCGATGTTGATCCCTTGGATATTGTTGCTTTTAGAGTTTGATATTGAGATTGTAGATAAGAAGGGAGTAGAGAATTCTGCTTCCAATCATCTCTTTCGAATTGAAGAACCTTTTAATGACACAAGTAGAATCAAAGAGACAATGTCGCATGAGTAGTTGTTCCTACTCTCATCTTCTCAAAAGCCATGGTATAAACACATAGCTAACTTCTTAGCTAATGGAAGGATATCAAGCACTTGGATGAGGGAAGAAAGCAAAAGGTTATTTTCTATGGTAAAAAATTATGTTTGGGATGATCCTCACCTATTCAAGTATTCCCCAACCAACTTATTCATAGATGTGTTCCGAAGATGGAGCAGCAAGAAATTCTATCTATGTGTCATTCCAAAGTTTGTGGGATTCATTTTAGTGGAAAACATACTACTGCCAAGGTTCTTCAAAGTGGATTCTATTGGCCTTCCTTGTTTAATGACTCTCATGAATTCTGCAAGTGTTGTTTGAAGTGCCAAAAAATGGGCACTATCTCTAAGAGGGACATGATGCCTTTATCACCCATTCTTGTGGTGGATTGACTTTATGGGCCCTTTCCCCCCTCTTTTTGATATGTCTATATTTTGGTTTCAAAATATAGAGGCTGTTGCAACAAGGACAAATGATTACAAAGTGGTGTGTGACTTTGTGAAATCCAATAACTTTAGCTTTTTTGGTATTTCAAGAGCTATGATTAGTGACGGGGGAAGTTACTTAATCCACCACACCTTCGAAGGCTTGATTAAGAAACATGGAGTGAACCATCGTGTGGCTACTCCTTACCACCCCTAAACAAGTGGTCAAGTTGAGTTGGCCAATCGAGAGATAAAGCTCATTTTAGAAAAGATGGTGAGACCGGACCGCAAGGATTGGTCACTACGTCTCAATGAAGCTTTGTGGGCATATAGGACTACATACAAAGCCCCGATTGGCACCACAACGTTCAAGCTAGTGTATGGCAAAACCTGCCATTTGTCGGTTGAGATTATGGGATTTGAAAGCCATGGACTTTGATGGAGAGAATGTCAGAATGAAAAGAAAGTTTCATCTGAATGAGTTAGAGGAGATGCACCATGAAGCGTATGAAATATCCAAGTGCTACAAAGAGAGGACAAAGTTTCTACATGATATCCAAGTGCTACAAAGAGAGGACAAAGTTTCTACATGATAAGATGATCAAGAAGAAAGACTTTGAGCCCAGAAAGTGGGTATGGATGTATAACTCAAGGATGAAGTTCTTTCCCAGAAAACTCCAGTCTAGATGAGAAAGGCCTTATCTCATCAAGAAGGTGTATCCATCTGGATCTGTGTTGATTTGTGAGAAAGAAGGAGCTAGAGAATTCATCGTGAATGGTCAAAGATTGAAATCAATTGTGGAAGTAGGTCTAGACAAGGCATATCAAAGTTTTGCTATAGTAATGCTAGTGGAACAACATCAAGTTGATGAGGAAACGTGCTTTAATGCACATGAGAAAGACATTTACTTCAAAGATTCTTTAGGAATCCTAGGGAGATGAGTGAAGTCAAGAATCAATAAGCCCGACTGAAGGCGTAAAACTTAGCGCTAGTGGGAGGCAACCCACCTAGATTTGGGAGCTTTTTCACCAACCTTCTCTTTTTGATACTTTTACTTTCTTTTCCACAAAATACACACATATGTGTTTAATAGTTTTCTTTGAGTTTTGATGACATGGCAGGTGTTAGGCACTAAAGAGATAGGTATCAGAGGTGAATCATGACCACTAAGATCAATTTGTTGCAAAATCTTGAAGAAAAACAAAGTTCTTGATTTTGAGTTAAAAAAGTTGAAGAAATGACCCCACCACGGCCGTAGAGCTTGACCACGACCGTGGCAAAAGTTGTTCAAACACTTTTGTGGCCTCCCGCCATGACCTTTGTAATTGTTTATTGAAGAAGTTGAAGAAATCAAGTTGTTTGGACAAGTTTGCACACAATTGGCCACTGTCGTGGCCAACCGCCATGGTCGTGTCAAGGATAGATGGCCATGACCGTGGCAGGAGACCACGACCATGGTGAGGTCAGGTGGGTGCGATCTTCATCAACAACAGGACCGTGGCACAGACCACGACTGTGCTACCAAGCCCTCACCACGACCGTAGCCACCCGCCACGGCTGTGGCGCACCCTGACCCCACAAAAAAACATAACTTAAACTCCTCTCAAACCCGACCCTCCCCTCATGTTATCATTCTCATTCGCAAGAGCACATTTTTGGTGGCTCCCTCGACCTCCAGCATCTCCAAGCCTCCAAATCACCTTCAAAAAACCACCAATCACCCCCTAGTCATCCCTCTACCATTCCCCTTCCATTTCTACACCAAATCATCCATCAAACCGCCATCCACCACCATTTCTCCTCCATTTTGTCCTACAACAATCCCTCCACCAAAACCTCCATTTCTCACCCAGACCAAAACCTAATCATTCACCCACCATCTAAACCTTCATACCCTTCCATTCCACCTCTTAATCCACCTCCATCTCATCCTCTATCCACAAATCCAAATTTCACAGCCCTACCACCTCCTCTACATCCCAAAAATGAAGGGGATCACTAAGGCAGTGAAGAAAGGGGCTTAAAAGAGCCTTGATGCGATCACTGGAGGCAAGGCGTGAACCAAGAAAGCCTCCTCCCAGGTCTCCATGCCTTCACACACCCCTTCACCATCCAACGCCATCGCCCAATCACTCCACCACTCAATGTCAATGAGTGCATCCTGCACATGGTCACCCGGCAACCACCACATTACCGATGAGACATATAGGGGAGAGGAGGAGGAGGTATCTGAGGAGAACATTGACGACTCAATCGATGAGGTCGAGATGGTGGTTGCAAAGAGAAGACAAAGATCCAAAGCATCCTTGTCCTCATCAAAGCATTTGCTAAAGCCCACTTCGGCCTGCCATTCGACATCTTCCATGGCATCAGAGCATGGGAAGCAGCCACAAACAAGGTAACAATTTCATCCAGAGGAAAAGTAGTTTGTACAGTGGTATCTTGAACAACGGGTACCACTCAATCTTGATACTAGTTCATGGTCTCAATCATACAGGTTGGATGAAGAAGAGGAAGACAATGAAGATGAGGAGATGTAGCTGTCAGCTGAGGCAGAGGATATTCTGACACAATTGGAGGATGACAGGTTGCATGCCTTAGGAAAGGCCCTCGTTGGAGTGTCCTTTGGAAGTGGACACAGGAAAAGGAAAATTGCCCTCACATACCCAAAATGTATGACAAGGAGAGTTGTCTCCACCAGGTATGGATGTGAGAAGGTCATTGATGCGATGGGAATCAAGGTGGCTGTGGAGGGTAGCTTGAAGAAAATGGGGTTGTGGAACATTCTTTTCACACCGCAAACAACTTACACCACGTTGACTTGAGAATTCTTCGCCACACTTGAAAAGACGAAGGTGAGAGGTAATGATGCTATCAAATTTTCCATGATGGGCAACATGCACACTCTCATGGTAGCTGAATCGAATTGTGTATTTGCTGAAGAGGCCAAGAAAATGGATGATGACCTTCTTGAAAGAGAGGTGGATTTCAATTATGTACATTTTTGGTACCTCTTGATAGGAAGCAAGGACTACTATGCAGGGAGGTTAAAAACTTATATAAGCAATCCCCTGTTCCGTTATGTGCAAAAGGTTTTGGCCAATACCATTGTAGGAAGATATGATAATCAAGGCTCAATTTCTCAAAAAGACATGTTTGTCTTAATGGTAATGCACCACAAACAGTATATTGACCTTGGAGTGCATTTGATTGATCATATGAGGTCCATACTCTCCAAAAGTTAAGCACCTTTTGTCATGGGAGGGTTTATAACCTCAATTGCACTAGCTTTGGGGTATGATCTTTCTGGGTTTGAAGACATAGATGAAGCTCAATTCATTGACTTGAACTATCTTACTCACTCCCACACTATCACGATAAAGGACTAAAAAATGATGTATCATGCGAGTAATGTTGCAAATATTGAGCTTGAGCTGCCATACCATGTTGTGCCACTTCTCTCTGTGTTGGGAATCCCCCATAAACTGGAGGCCAAATTGTTGGAATGGCAACAGAACAACCCAAGGGAGACATACACTAGGGGAGCCACTGTCTCAAAAGAAGAAATTGATGAGTCCAATGTGCAAGGGTAGGAGTAAGAAGCTGAAAGAGAACGGCAACCCCAAAAGTCAAGAAGAAGGGACGAAGGAACATCCCAGCTGCAACAACCCTCAATCAACACCTACCATATGTCTACCATCTAGACACAACTTGAGAGCATTTACAAGACATAGAGTGACATGCAGCTGATCCAATAATACATGTGGCAAGACCAACAACAGATGCACCACCAAGTCAACCACATGTACCATTACCAGCATGCCCAAGCAACAAGAAACCCCAAATGGGGTGGATACTTTTGGGGTGGTATTGCTGGATATTCAGAGACATACTCTCCACTCCAGGATGACTACTGGGAACACTGCTACCAACATCCTCCTTCAGGCTTAGCTCCTCCTCAAGATCCTCCTCACTCATCTGAGTAGTCGCTGCAGCAGCCATGACACTTCCTCTATCTACCCTAAGCTATAGTTTCATGCTGAGGACAACATGATTCAAAAGTTTGGGGTGGATAGGGCGGTATGCACCACCCTATCTCTCTCTTTGTGATTTTTGTAATACCTATGCCATGCCATGAGTATGTAGCTTAGTTTTTCTTGTTTTTATTTTTGCTTGCATCCATGCATAGCATGTAGTTACTTTCATACACTTTTGCATAATTTTAAAAAATTTTGCTCTTTTTTCCATGCATTGCATATCATGAATATTTTTGGTAATTTTTGTATGTTTTAGCTAGGATTTTCTTGTTTAGTGTTTTAAGTTCAATAAGGTAGGTTTAGATGTGATTGAAGGCAAATTGGCACCATTTTGGCCAATTTTACCCAAATTGAATGTTCTTTCCTAAAAGCATGTTTTGACTTAATCTCCACTATTTGAAATGGAATTTTTAGTCTTTAAACAAATGCATGTCGTTTCTTAGAGTTTATTGCTATATGGTTTGCTTGTTTACTTTTTACATGTGCACCACTTCTGTCAAGTTTGTGAATGTTTCGGTTTAATTGTGAATTGAGTAAGCTATAAATTCTTAGAGCCTATGGAATCACTTGATATAAATGTGAATCTCATGTTGTTCAATCATGTGGTGTGATATCATTTGATGAGGTGTTGGATTATCTTTCATGTAGGAAATCTTATGTTGAAGACTACACTAATGACCCCTCTTTGAGCTGACTCTCCTTTCACCATCTTCATACCTCTCTGCCTCATGAAAGGATGCCCTAGTGCACATAATTAGCCTTGGCCACCTCCAAAAGTTTGGGGTTTCCATACCTACATCTCCCCACTTCACTCTATCCACCATATGTCATATCTACACCAAGGGCAAAGAAAAGAAAAGAAAAGAAAAGAAAAGAAAAGAAAAAGAAAGTAAAAATAAAATAAAAGGATGCTCCTGTTTAAGAGCATTCAAATAAAGAAAAGATGAGTGCTCTATGTAATAACACTCCAAAAATCTTTCCTCAACCTTTTCTTCTATTTTCATACCCTTTGAGCTAGAAAACATCAAATCTAGCTCGCCTTACCCTTTTCTACAACCATGTGGGTCAATTGGTGTGGTTTGAGGCATAAGATTGAATGCATGAAAGTGAAACAACACTCCTAGTCATCTTTGATTAACGCCAACATGAAACGATTTACCCGGAATGATATGAAGGACATATGGAAAGCTTGTATATTGTATGCTTTATATTTGAAGTCTGTATGCTCAGTGCTCATTTCATGATTGGTATGTGAAAGAGGAGAGGAGAGAGGCAGAACACATGCACTTAGTCACTTCCAAGACCATTTAGTCAATAATCATCTGTTACTATGCATTTGTCACTCTTGTTTTTTGAAAGAAAACTGAAAAGAGAGATAAAGCTGGAGCATACTTGAGGACAAGTATGTTTTAAGTTTGGGGTGGTGATGCAGCCCCATTTTAGGGCTCCATCTTGTGCCATTTTTTACTTTATTCACATCTAAACATAGTAGAATGCAAGTTAAATCCCCCAATATGAGTATTACTATCAAATGCACTTATGGACGTTCTTTGCATTATTTTTCAGGTACTTGGACCATGCTTTGGATAGATGAGAGAGAAGGAAGGAGTTCTAGGGTTCCTCCGCTCATGGAGGGATCCAAAGAAGGCTCCAAAGCTCCCTCAACCTACCCCTAATGGCCAAGATTCGACATTAAGTAAAGAAGTCCATTGATTATGAAGACTGAATCTATTTTAGCCATTAAAGACCCCACCACGGCCGTGGTCATCTGGTACGATTCCGCTAGAGGTGCGACACACTAGCTGATTTGTCCTGACTAGATGTGCCTCACGAGGTCGGAACACACATGATGGGGATTTGTTTTCAAAATTTATAAACCTAACTTAACACCTACTCACACTAAAACACTACACCCGCAAGCGCACAGGGTCGTGTCGTAGTATAGGAAGGTGGCAAGTACAGGGTCGATCCACAGGGAAAAGAGGGGGTGCTAGAGCTATGTTAGTTTTGCTGGGTTCCTACTACGGAGAATAGGGTTAAGGGTTTAAAGGTTGTTTTGATTGTTAAACTATTATGAACAAGCAAGTAATCAAAGGCAAAAATGAAATCTATGTTAACCCTAGACTAGATTAAGAATAAGAAGGAAAGAAAGGACTAAGCTAGGTATGAAAAGGCAAACTACACTAAGGCAAGCAAGAGAGAAGTGAAAGTGCAATTAAAGAGCTACACTAGCATGAACAAGATAAGAGAAAAGCAAGAAGCTAACTAAGCAAGGAAAGAACTAATTAAGCTAAGCAACCATAAAACTAGGGTTTCCAGCAGTAAAGAGATGTGTGGGCTATTTAGGGGTATGAACTTATCACTTAAGATGGGGGTGACATATGAACATTATGATTCCATTTAGATTATCCAAACCAAACAACAAGTTAGAGTCTAATGAATTAACCTAAGCTACTAACTGGCCATGGATATGCTAGGTTGTGCATAGGGGAACTAGTCCCTAACACCCCCTACTACCCTTACGAGGCTCAATTGGGTTAGGTATTAGGTTCAATTCAATTAGAGTCTAATCAAGTCTAAGTTTCTAGATTAGGCATTCCTAGGGAAATTAGGGGTCCAGGGTAGTAATGGGGAGGTGAGATTAGCGTTTTGGACCCCAATCCCCCCACATTCTAGTCTTGACAAGGCTCCATGCTAATTTCACTAGAATTACCTAGTCTAGATACTTAGATATCTCACATAGGTTTAGGGAGATAGATTAGGATGTAGGAAGATGGGAGGCAACCTAGGGATCCAAGAATTGGACCTAGGGGCAAATCCCAAAATTCACACATATAAGCAATTTGCCTAATTTCCTAGGTGATTCCACACACAAACCAACAAGCAATCCATGGAGAATGAGATGCAAATAGAATATAATCATTAACAAATGGAATTACAATGTTTACATGTCATTTTCCCCCAACATTGTATCAAAGTAACATAATATCCCCCAAACAGCCCACCCACAGGGGCCTAGCTACTCATAGAAATGGAAAATACAAAAACAAAGGAGAAAGAGGTAGAAGAAGCCATGGAGCTCGGTGTAGATGAAGAAATCCTCCTCTCCAGAAGCTGTAGGACGTCCTCCTCCCTCCTCCAAGGTGCAAGGGTCTGAAATGAAGGGGATTATGGGTAGGAACTAGTATAAACTAGTGATTTGGTGGTGGAAATGGTGAAATGGAGTGGAATGGAGGTGAAAATGGAGTGGAATGTGGTGGATGGCGATTTGGGGAGCTAGGAGGTGGTGGAAGGTAGCTAACCTCGTGCCCCAGCCGCCACCTAGGTATATATAGGTGTGGGGAGGAAGCACTTGGTCGAGTAGGGGCAAAATGGGTAAAGCAATGAAAACTAGGTGGGTTTTGTGAGTAGCACTGTCGTGGTGGGTCACCACGGCCGTGGTGGGTAGGGTAAACCACGATCGTGGTGGATGGGCATGGTCATGGGAATTAAAATGTGGAGATCAGAGGGATATGTTCATGGATGGCCACGGCCATGGGGGGTCACCACGGTCGTGGTGGGGACCAATGGCCACGGGCATGTTGATCACCACGGTCGTTTTTGCCATATTCATCAATTTTTAGGAGTTTTAGTGATTTTTTGTGCTTGGGGCATGTCCACCACGGCCATTGTGAAGTACCACGGCCATTTTGGTGTCCCTCCCATGCATTTGAGCTTTGAACTTGATCATCCATGGAGGGTATGACCGGCCTAAATCGTGCGTCCAAAAAGTGGACCGGATTTGAAGTAGTCGGACTTTTACATTTATAATCTAAAACCTTATAGGCCCCCACAACTTTGTTTACGGGGTCGAAGTAGATATACAGGGTCGAACACAGGGACAAGGGTGGTAGTGTTGAGAATGCGGAATCGACACGTTACACTCCAGTAAGGGTAAGGAGATGATAAAATTCCCCAAGGGAATAGCAGGATACGATCGATAAAATAAAATAAAATTATCTCCAAATGGAGTTATGAGGAAAATTAAGGTTTTAAGCATTTATCAGTTTTTAGGGGTTTTCATGCAACGGAAATAGAGAGATAACACTAATTCTATAGTAAGGAACGAAAGAGAAAGCTTCAGTAAAACAAGCGGCATCAGAAACATCTTGTACCCCCCCTCTCGAAGCGGGTACCTCTAACCAAGCATCAACACCCCTCTCGAGGTTGCTGGAATTAAGTTAGAGTGGAAAGGTTACTAAAGCAACTTCCATCCTGGGCACTCTCGCACTCCAGTATCGGACCAAACACTAGAGCCACAACACCTCTCTCAAGGCTGTTGCAACGGGAAAACACTATTCGGTAGCTAATCGAAACGTGATCCAAGCGTACAAGCTAGAGTTCAGATGTTAAACATAGCAATCATCCAACAAAGGTACAAACATAAAGCAGCAGATAATTAAACTCTTCTAATTCCATTAACATGTAAGGGTCTGATTACATTGCATAAGTAAAGGAAGTAAATGACTGAAATAAGTAAAGATAAGTGTCGCCTTCTTGATTTAGAAGGGTGACAGGCAGCAGCAGACCCCCCAGCCCGATACCGGCGGGAGCCTTGCCCGATACACCTGTTTCAGGCGGCACGCTCATGACAGGCAAATGTATCGTGTGGGGCGCCCTTTCCCGATATGATCGTGTCGGGCGGCACCCTCTCGGGCGACACACCACGACTGGCGATGCGTATCGGGCTCGGTATTGTGCCGGGCTAGAGTGTTGCCGGGTACTCCTATCGGGCGTTCTTGTTGGCCGATATCGGCCTACAGCGATGCCTGGGCTGATCCTAAGTGAACTATTCCCTCCCTCTCGGGATGGGGAAGTGCTCACCTAGAATTTCCCAACACACCTCTGAGGCACGACACGCAAGCTCCAGATGCTTTCCTTAGTTGTCTTTCGAGAAAACTTGAACTGTCTTTTCGGCTTCCTATAGCTGCTATTTATAGGCAGCGGTTGGGGGAAGTTATGGTTCTCTGTACGCCACGTGTCCTCCTTCAGCTCCATTATTACAGGTTTAGGGGTGCCCGATATGCGTGTCGCCCGACACAAGGTTGTCGGTCATCATGACGAGTGGCGCCTGCCGGTGAGTGGCATGTATCACGCGACATGCTTCAGCAGTCGTGGCAGGTCCGGCTCCCTGTCGGGTAGAAGGCGTATCGCTCGTCTGCTTCCTCTTGCGCGGCACCCTCGTGTCGCGCAGCAGTGTATCGTGCTGCCCTATCGGGCAGTGATCGTATCGGCCGACTGGTTGGTAGGAGGTTGATGTAGGTGGAACATGTTCGTGGGTTGGGACGGGTCTTTTTGCCGATAAATGTGTTAAAAACCGAGGAAAACTCTGTAAAAGATGATAAAATTGAGTTAATAGCGTAGCGTGGCCTATTTATTCAATAACACTACAAAAGGAGAGGAAAATAGTTTAAAAGGGAAGTTTTGATAACGAAATAAGGGCCAAAAACATCAAAAAATTTGGTGTTATCAACTCCCCCAAACTTAGAATTTTGATTGTCCTCAATCAGTCTTTGAACTTTGTTTTGTGATGCTTCTTCTTGACCGGTATAGTTTCTAGACCATGGGTTAGAGAGAGCATTGAGATGTCTCACAGAGAATGTGGCCTGACCACGAACAACAGACTTTATTTCTCCTGCCTTATTAAGCAAAAAAAAATTCCACAGCTTCAGCGAGACTTGGGTGCATGATTTTGAAGTTAGATTTCACACCAAACAGCTTTTGGGGGCAAAAAGTTGTGTTTGGGTAAGCTTAAGGCTTTTAGGGTTTTTCTTGTTTCCCATCAGTCCATCGAGGTACGGGTCTGTTACCGGGAAAGTGGTCCCTGCAGTCCAAGCCAGTTGGCTTTAGAGCAGTGATTTCACATCCTACGTACCACTGCCCCGGATCTACCATGCCTAAAGATGGGTACTTTTGGAAAACAAGTTGTGTATATATATTTCTTTCTTTATTTTGATTTGGCACAACTCTATTTCTTTTATTCACTCTCATAAGGCTATTCTCTCTTTTTGGGATTTTTGTTGGGTAAGGGAAAACAAGAGGAATTTTTGTTGCTGTTTGGGCAGCTTTTTCCTTCTGCATACATGTCTCTTAGCTGTTGCAAGATTATTTTTCAAAATTTTTGGCGTGGAAAGTCGTAGTCTTTTGTTGTTTGAGGCTACATTATCAGAAAGACATAACAAAACTTGCATCTCCTAAGGCACATAGAAAATAGACTGGCAAGAAGTCGTATCAGGTTTTTACTATATAGTGTCTTTGTACATATGTATGGAGACAAAATAAGAAAAAAATTTCAAAAATTTTAGCAACAAAATTTTTGTATTAGGCAATTACATGTACACATGATACAGGGAAGGGAACGAAAAAAAAACCAAAAGGGGTGAAGTTTGAAGAAGAAAAAATGTATACCTCCCTCACTGGTACATGGTACCCCCCCAAACTTGCTCCACACTCTGTCCCAGAGTTGTGAAGTAGATAAGGTAGGGTAATGTTAACCTAGTGAGGGTTAGCTGGTGAGCGCGCCCGCGCTAGATAGAAGCTCCCACACATATTCTCTTTGTTTGCTTTGGTAGTCGATGTGGTGGAGTTGGTCAGGCATCTCTTTATTTGATATCCATTTGAGGATGAAGATGTTGCAGTCAGTTGTACCAAAAGGCAAATTGAGGGTTCAGAATTGCAAGATTCAATGAGATCAGTCATGCACTTTAATTAATAGGTATTCCCTTAAACCAGTTAGACTTTTTAAGATACTTCCATTGTGAACATGAACAAAAGGACTGATCATCAATCTCAGTTTCTTTAAACTTTCATCATCTATTGAACTAGTCAGAGATATCCACTTATCTCTTCTAATACTTTTTCATAAATTGGTAGCCCCAAGAGAGGTCCATTTCCTTACCATAGTCTGTCTTCTGCGGTGGTTTAGGACCATCTCCAAAAGAGAAAATCAGTGGAAGTCTTTCTCCAGTGGCTTCTGGATTGAATGTGGGAATTCTGGGTTCATCAGTCATAAGGCCACCTTCTTCATGGGGGGTATCTTCTTTGGATATAGTATCCACAAGTGTTTTCTAGAGCTCTTTGTCTACCATAGGTCGGTTATCATTGTCATAATCTGCACGAGCCTTGTGTTTCCTTCTTGAGAGCTTTGCACTTGTTCTGGCTGCATCCTCTAGGAAAGAAAATGGACTCGTTACTTCTTCCTTCCTTGCTCTCTTCTCAGCAGTTAATGGCCCAGCTGCCTTATGATTTTGACATTTCTTCCTGACCGTTGTTGCTACAGCTGCGGCTTCAGTGTTGATTCTTCTGTTGTGTTTGTTGACTCGAACGGTGGTATGCTTTGCTCGGGCCATATCTGTTATCATTAAAAGAAAAACTATTTGCATGATAAAATTCAGCTTGATACAAAGTCCGGTTGTCGTTCAGCATTGGAAGATACAGAGAAAACTGTGCATCACACCCACCCGTGTCGGGTGATACGGTCGCGGGAAACAAACTGCCCGATAGGGACTTCCTGATAGAAAAGCAACGTGTCGCCCGATAACCAGAATGAGCGGGGCGGCACGAGGATGGGCGACAAGGCTATCACCCGATATGGCGTATCAGGCAAATGCGTACGAAAAACGTATAGCGCGGCACACGTGTCGGGCGACACAAGGAAAATCAACTAAAGTCATCCACCTGATACACTATGCGTTATAAGAAGCTCGTGTCGGGCAAACAGGTTGTCGGACTATACCTTTGCTATCTGAAGCTACACTGGACGACACAAGAGCAAAGGGAGAAATTACTACATGATACGGGTAGCTAGAAGAGCAAAAGTAATAGCCCGACACGGTAAAACCTCTGTACTATATATATCAATCTCAACCGGGGGTAAAACGGGTAAATTTGGGACACGTGTCGGCCGTTGAGGCAAGCCATTCCCAAGACGGATGGTCCCATCCGTCTAATCAAGGGTAATTACACTTCTTGCCCGATACGGGAGCTTGCCGCCTGGGCGTGTCGCCCAACACGGCTTATGCGACACCCGATATACCTTCGCCCGATATGGGTGCGTTTTGCACGCCGGTTGAGTTTCCGCCCGATACGAAGATTCAAGATAAAAACTAGAAGAAAGACTTAAAAACAAAGCGAAGGACGGTTGATGGGTAAAGCATCATTGGCCTAAGGTTAAATTCCCAGCCTCAGATAGTATTACCCATCCAGATCCATGAAATAGAGTGGTGGCCCATAAAATAGAAGAGTCAGCGCGCGTGGCGCATGCGCTGGCTCGGGCCTTATTACAGTCCAAATGTTCATAATGTTTGTCTTGCAAGAAAGTAAATAACATCCTATTCTAGGAAAAGTAAAAAGCTCGGGCTGCCTCCCGAGGAGCGTTGGAGTTTGCGTCGCCATCTTGACATCTTTAGTCCCTTCACTTTTCACATTCAACGGTATCCATGTCTTGCAAGTTGATCTCTGCCCTCCTAACAAAAGCTTCATCTTCATAGTACCTTTTCACCCTGTGCCCGTTTACTTGAAAAACCTTGGTCGGATCATCTTTGTCATATAGCTCCATCATTCTGGATGGGTATATCTTTGATACAGTGAACGGTCCCGACCATCTCATTTGTAACTTTCCTGGAAAAAGACGAATGGAGGATTTAAATAATAAAACTTTATCACCTTCACTTACGTCTTTCCTCCTCTTCTTTTCTTATTAATCAGATCTTTGAGAAACTTGGCATAAGTTGGCATCTCTTCTAAGGCGTCCAAAAAGGGAACTTCAAGATAAAGTTTCTTGATTGATTCCATGAACTTCTCGTGGCGCTTCTTCAGGTTTGCCTTTATCAGCTTGTATGGAAAAGGTAGCCTGGGAGCGTAAGGGCTTCTCCCACCAGGTAGCTCCTCAAAGGATCTCTATTTAGGCTCTCTGGAATTAGCTTGTCGATTTTCATCTTCTACGGGATTCCCACCCACAGTCCTTGATTCAGGTTCTGGTCTGGCCTCCTCATTATGCTCCACTGTCCTCCGGGATCTCAACACTGCCATTCTGGCAGATTCGGGGCTGGAGAGTATCTTTCTCGAAGGGTTCTTCATCAGATCGGCCATTTGGGCCAACTGTTGATCGATTTGAAGTTGGTGTGTCTGCATATTTGCCATCTGGAACTGCATGGAGTTTAGAACTCCTGGATTGGGAAGCACACTCTGCGCCAGCTGGTTAATGATTATATCTTGTCTCTTTATAAAAGCAAATAACTGTCCAACCAAGTTTGGTTGGTTTGAAACCCCGTCTTGGCCTTGACTGGTGTTCGAGAGAGGTCTAGCTCTCCCTTGGCGTTCACCTTCTGAAAGGGGTTGTTCAACAAGAGGTGGCATGTTTGATCTTGTCGATGCTCAGGTTAGCGGGAGGTCTTCCTTCTGAGAACCTGAAATAGCATGTAAACTCTAGTTAGAAAATCTGTTATTAATAATAAGAATCACTCATTTCAGGTAATGAATAATAAAAAGGAAAAAGAGAGTGCTATCAAGCTCATTTCTAAGCTTGAGGTACTCGAGTGTAGTTAGTGGATTCGGGTTCGTCAACAGTACCGTTTTGCCTTGTCCCCGGCAACGGCGCCAAAAAGTTGACCGGCCTAAATCGCGCGTCCAAAAAGTGGAACGGATTTGAAGTAGTTGGACTTTTACATTTATAACGCGAAACCTTCTAGTCCCCCGCAACTTTGTTTATGGGGTCGAAGTAGATATACGGGGTCAAACACAGGGACAAGGGTGGTAGTGTTGAGAACGCAGAATTGACACGTTACACTCCGGTAAGGGTAAGGAGATGATAAAATTCCCCAAGGGAACAGCAGGATAAGATCGATAAAACAAAAGAAAATTATCTCCAAATGGAGTTACGAGGAAAATTAAGGTTTTAAGCATTTATCAGTTTTTAGGGGGTTTTGTGCAACAGAAACAGAGAGATAACACTAATGCTATAGTAAGCAATGAAAGAGAAAGCTTCGGTAAAACAAGCGACATCAGAAACATCATGTACCCCTCCTCTCGAAGCGGGTACCTCTAACCAAGCATCAACACCCCCTCGAGGTTGTTGGACTTAAGTTAGAGTGAAAAGGTTACTAAAGCAACTCCGATCCTGGGCACTCTCGTACTCTAGTATCGGACCAAACACTAGAGCCACAACACCTCTCTCAAGGTTGTTGCAATGGGAAAACACGATTCGGTAGCTAATCGAAACGCGATCCAAGCGTACAAGCTAGAGTTCAGATGTTAAACATAGCAATCATCCAACAAAGGTACCAAACATAAAGCAGCAGATAATTAAACTCTTCTAATTCCATTAACATGTAAGGGTCTGATTACATTGCATAAGTAAAGGAAGTAAATGACTGAAATAAGTAAAGATAAGTGTCGCCTTCTTGATTTAGAAGGGCGACAGGCAGCAGTAGACCCTCCAGTCCGATACCGGGCGAGAGCCTTGCCCGATACACCTGTGTCGGGCGGCACAACCTCTCGGGTGGTACGCTCATGACGGGCAGATGTATCGCACGGGGCGCCTTGCCTGATATGATCGTGTCGGGCGGCATCCTCTCGGGAGACACGCCGCGACTGGCGATGTGTATCGGGCTCAGCATCATGTCGGGCTAGAGTGTTACTTCCATGTATCGGGTACTCCTATCGGGCGTTCTTGTTGGCCGATATCGGCCTGCAGTGATGCCCGGGCCGATCCTAAGTGAACCATTCCCTCCCTCTCGGGATGGGGAAATGCTCACCTAGAATTTCCCGGCACACCTCTGAGGCATGACACGCGAGCTCCAGATGCTTTCCTTAGTTGGCTTTCGAGAAAATCCGAACTGTCTTTTCGGCTTCTTGTAGCTGCTATATATAGGCAGTGGTTGGGGGAAGTTATGGTTCTCCGGACGCCACGTGTCCTCCTTCAGCTCCATTATTGTGGCTTCAGGGGTGCCCGATATGCGTGTCGCCCGACACAAGGATTTCGGGCTGCCGGTCATCGTGACGAGTGGCGCCTGCCGGTGGGTGGCCTGTATCGCGCGACATGCTTCAGCAGTCGTAGCGAGTCCGACTCCCTGTCGGGTAGAAGGCGTATCGCTTGTCTGCTTCCTCTTGCACGGAACCCTCGTGTCACGTGGTAGTGTATCGTGCTGCCCTATCGGGCAGTGACCGTATCAGCCGGCTGGTTGGTAGGAGGCTGATGCAGGTGGAACATGTTCGTGGACCGAGACGGGCTTTTTGCCGATAAATGTGTTAAAAACCGAGGAAAACTCTGCAAAAGATGATAAAATTGAGTTAATAGCGTAGCGTGGCCTGTTTATTCAAAAACACTACAAAAAGGAGAGGAAAACAATTTAAAAGGGCAGTTTTGATAATGAAATAAGGGCCAAAAACATCACAAAATTTGGTGTTATCAGGGTATTGCTTCAAAACTTTCTTTGACCACTTGGTGTAGGTTGGAAGTGGTTTTGGCCTCATTTTGGGCTCCTCCAAGCCTGAGGAAACCCTAGATTGAACCATCTTCTTTCCATGCCATCAAGTAGTGGACAAAGTACCTATAAAACATGCAAAAAGCCTCCATAAGTGCATTTGATAGAAATAAGCATATTGAAGAAATAAAATGTAATCTAACAAGTATAGATGTGGTTGAAATGCAATATGATACAAGATGAAGCCCTAAAATAGGGCTGAATCACCACCCCAAACTTGAAACATACTTGTCCTCAAGTATGCTCAAACTCAATTTCTCTACAAACTTTTCACATTCAAGACATGACAAATGTAATGTAAAAGGTGATAATTGATGAATGGGATCAATGATGACTAAGTGCATGCATTCCACCTCTCTCCTCTCCTACTTTCACAAACCAATCATGAAAAGAGCACAAAGCATATGAACTTCAAATATAGTGCATAGAACACACAAGTCATCCATATTTCTTTCATAAAGTTTTGGGTAAACCGTTTCATGTTGGTGTTAATCAAGGATGACTAGGAGTATTGTTTCACCTTCATGCATTCAGTCTTATGTTTCAAATCACACCAAATGAACCACATGGCTGAGAAAAGGGTGAAGTGAGCTAGGTTTGATGTTTCCTAGCTCAATGGGTATAATAGTCGAAGAAAGGGTTGCGCTAAGATTTTGGAGTGTTTTTACACACTCATCTTTTCTTTATTTGAATGCTCTTAAATAGGAGCATCCTTTTATTTTGTTTTTGCTTTTCTTTTTCTTTTTTCTTTGTTTTGTTGCCCTTGGTGTAGATAGGGCATATGGGGGATAGAGTGATGTAGAGAGATGGAGATGTGGCCACCCCAAACATTTAGAGGTGGCCACGGCTGATATGTGCACTTTGGCATCTTTTCATGAGGCGGATGGGTAAGAAGATGGTGAGTGAACAGTCGGGTCAAAGAGGGGTCATAGGTATGATTATCCACATAAGACATCATGCATGAAAATTAATACAATACTTCATCCTAGATATCACACCACATGAATGAAAAAGATGAAATTGATATATCAATCAAGTGATTCTACAAACACTAAGCGTTCAAAGCTTGCTCAACTTCACAATTCAGCCAAATCAATCACAACCATAAGAGAGGTGATGCACATGTAAAAAGTCAAACATTGATACCACTTAGCAATAAACAATGATAAGTCACTTGCATTTGTCAAAGGTCATCATTTTTAATCCAAAAAGTAGAGATTGGGTTGAAACACACTTTTAGACAAAAAATCTAAAATTTGGGAAAACTTGGCAAAAATGGTGCCAAGTTTCTAAGCCTATATTATTGAACTTAAAGCAGTAAACACGTAAATACTAGCTATAACATGCAAGTATTACCAAAAATCTACATGATATGCAATGCATGACAAAATGAGCATTTTTTTGAAAATTACGCAAAAATGGCAGGAATGTAAACTACATGGCATGCACGGATGCAAAGCAGTAAAGAAAATCCACACTAGATAGATCAAAAGCAAACCGAGATCATGTCAGACAAGTAATCAAAATGAGAGAATGAGATAGGTGGTTCATACCGCCCTACCACCCTAAACTTTTGAATCATGTTGTCCTCAGAATGAAACTAGAGCTTAGGGATAGTAGGGTGAAGATCATGGCTGGTGCAGAGCGTCAGAATGTAGGTCACCCTGTTGTGGCTGGTGGTCGACCCTCACCAAGTTCGTGGTTGATCGCCACGGTCGTGGCCACTCCTCTTCAACACAGCCATGGCGGATGGCCACGGCCATGGCCAATCTTCTAAAAATATTGTAACTTCAGCCAACTTGATGCAATAATTCCCACGGCCGTGGTTGGGTGCTACCGTCATGCTTGGCCACATGTGCCACAATTGTGGTTGAACTCCATGAATGTGGTGAGGGTGCTCCTTTAGTTTTCTCACTTCAAGAACTTGAACTTCACTTTTATTTGTTATTCAGTCGCATATTTGATTTAAAGACCATGACCTGCTTTTATACCCTCTCTCTCTATTGTCTAGCACCTGCTTCATCATCAAAACTAAAAAAAAACTATCAAGCACAAGCGTGCATGTGTGTTTGTATTTTCTTGGAAAGTGTAAAAGAAAAGCAAAGGTATCAAAAATTGAAGTTTGGGTGAAAAAATCCCAAACCTAGGTGGGTTGCCTCCCACAAGCGCTAAGTTTCATGCCTGCAGTTGGGCTTGTTGTTCTTTCACCATCAACCATGGTCCAAAAACAAAATGTTTTCACCCCCATCATAAGCAATCCTCTCAAATGCTTTCCTTGATTGATCCTCCTCCCAAGGGTCATGCGAGCTTCGTAAATCTTTTTCAACAATTCTCTCTCCTTGGGGATCATCATCATAGATCTTAATCAACCTTAAGTCCCTCAGAAATCTCATGCCATAGGTTTTCTCTCTCTTGAGGAATGGTTATTCATAGGCACCAAAGAAAGGGGTCTCAATCATATCCATTTTCTGATGGGAAGTAGGGGGAGCATGTGATAGTTTTGGTGGTGGCATCAGTGTTGATGGTCGTTGGACTTTAGGTGGAGGAGGGCATTGAGGTTGGAAGGTGAACTGGTAGGAGGGTTGTGGCAATGGAGGTGGTGGTAGTGTGTAAGGCTTAGGATAGCCTTGGAGGTAGTGTAGTGGATGAGGGAATTGAGGTTGGAAAGTGAAGTGGTGGGAAGGTTGCGACAATGGAGGTGGTGGAGGTGTGTAAGGCTTAGGATAGCCTTGGAAGTAGGGTGGTGGAGGAAATGGATGGGTTTGTGCATTTTGGCCTTCCATCTTATCTTCTCCGAGTGTCTTGTCACATGCATAAGGCACAACCAAACAAAAGAAATCAAGTTAGCAAACCAATATACACAAAGAATACAAAGAGAAATGAATAAAGTATAGCAATGATGAGGGCAGTAGGAAAAGTCAAAGCAAAACTAACTAGTTAGGCCGAACGCCTCTAATCCCTAGCAACGATGCCAAAAAGCTTGGTGTGATTCCACTAGAGGTGCGACACACTAGCCGATTTGACCCGACTAGATGCGCCCCACGAGGTCGGAACACACGTGATGGGGATTTTCTTTCAAAATTTATAAACCTAACTTAACCTACTCACACTAAAACACTACACCCGCAAGCATACGAGGTCGTGTCGTAGTATAGGAAGGTGGCAAGTACAGGGTTGATCCATAGGGAAAAGAGGGGGCACTAGAGCTAGGTTAGTTTTGCTGGGTTCCTACTGTGGAGACTAGGGTTAAGGGTTTAAAGGTTGTTTTGATTGTTAAACTGTTATGAACAAGCAAGTAATTAAAGTCGAGAATGAATTCTATGTTAACCCTAGACTAGATTAAGACTAAGCAGGAAAGAAAGAACTAAGATAGGTATGAAAAGGCAAATTACACTAAGGAAAGCAAGAGAGAAGTGAAAGTCCAATTAAAGAGCTACACTAGCATGAACAAGACAAGAGCAAAGCAAGAAGCTAACTAAGAAAGGAAAGAACTAATTAAGCCAAGCAAGCATAAAACTAGGGTTTCAAGCAGTAAAGAGATGTGTGGGCTATTTAGGGGTATGAACATATCACTTAAGTTGGGGGTGACATATGAACATTATGATTCCATTTAGATTATCCAAACCAAACAACAAGTTAGAGTCTAATGAATTAACCTAAGCTACTAATTGGCCATGGATATGCTAGGTTGTGCATAGGGGAACTAGTCCCTAACACCCCCTACAACCCTTACGAGGCTCAATTGGGTTAGGGATTAGGTTCAATTCTATTAGAGTCTAATCAAGTCTAAGTTTCTAGATTAGGCATTCCTAGGGCAATTAGGGGTCGAGGGTAGTAATGGTGGGGTGAGATTAGGGTTTTAGACCCCAATTCCCCCACATTCTAACCTTGAGAAGGCTCCATGCTAATTGCACTAGAATTACCTAATATAGCTACTTAGATCTCTCACATAGGTTTAGGGAGATTGATTAGGATGTAGGAAGATGGGAGGCAACCTAGGGATCTAAGAATTGGACCTAGGGGCAAATTTCAAAATTCATACATATAAGCAATTTGCCTAATTTCCTAGGTGATTCCACACACAAACCAGCAAGCAATCCATGGAGAATGAGATGCAAATAGAATATAATCATTAACAAATGGAATTACAACGTTTACAGGTCATTTCCCCCAACATTGTATCAAAGTAACATAATACCCCAAACAGCCCACCCAAAGGGGCCTAGCTACTCATAGAAATGGAAAATACAAAAACAAAGGAGAAAGAGGTAGAAGAAGCCATGGAGCTCGGTGTAGATGAAAAAATCCTCCTATCCAGCAGCTACAGGACGTCCTCCTCCCTCCTCCAAGGTGCAAGGGTGTGAAATGAAGGAGATTATGGGTAGGAACTAGTATAAACTAGTGATTTGGTGGTGGAAATGGTGAAATGGAGTGGAATGGAGGTGAAAATGGAGTGGAATGTGGTGGATGGCGATTTGGGGAGCTAGAAGGTGGTGGAAGGTAGCTAACCTTGTGCCCCAGCTGCCACCTCGGTATATATATGTATGGGGAGGAAGCACTAGGTCAAGTAGGGGAAAATCGGTAAAGCAGTGAAAACTAGGTGGGTTTTGTGAGTAGCACGGCCGTGGTGGGTCACCACGGCCGTGGTGGGTAGGGTAAACCACGGTCGTGGTGGATGGGCATGGTCGTGGGAATTAAATTTGGAGATCACAGGGATATGTTCATGGATGGCCACGGCCGTGGGGGGTCACCACGGTCGTGGTGGGGACGTATGGCCACGGGCATGTTGATCACCACGGTCGTTTTAGCCATATTCATCAATTTTTGGGAGTTTTAGTAATTTTTTGTGCTTGGGGCATGTCCACCGCGGCCGTGGTGAAGTACGAAGGTTGTTTTGGTGTCCCTCCCATGCATTTGAGATTTGAACTTGATCATCCATGGAGGGTATTGCTTCAAAACTTTCTTTGACCACTTGGGGTAGGTTGGAAGTGGTTTTGGCCTCATTTTGGGCTCCCCCAAGCCCGAGGAAAACCTAGATTAAACCATCTTCTTTCCTTGCCATCAAGTAGTGGACAAAGTACCTATAAAACATGCAAAAAGCCTCCATAAGTGCATTTGATAGAAATAAGCATATTGGGGGAAATAAATGTAATCTAACAAGTATAGATGTGGTTGAAATGCAATATGACACAAGATGTAGCCCTAAAATAGGGCTGAATCAGCATCCACTATGGTCGTGTTAATTATAGCCAAGAATCAATAGGGAAGTCAGCATTTTTTAACCAAATGTACCACAGTCGTGGCCATCAGCAAGGCCATGGCCCATTGAAGACACCACAAGTGTGGCCATCAGCACGGCCGTGGCCACCAAAAGACATCATGGTCGTGGCCTCCTGCAACGGTCATTGTAATTATGCACAACGCCCCCAAAATCAACAGGGAGGCGTCCCATTTATACTTGAATGACTACGGCCGTGGCCCTTGAAGATTGCCTCACCCGTGGCACTCCCCACACCCATGACCTCCTCCTCCAACACGATTGTGGTGCCTCTTACCCAACACAGTCGTGGCACCCCACCACGGCCATGGCCACCACATATACTTAGCCTTTCCACTCCCTTTCATACCTTGTTTGTGTCCACACCCCCACGATCATTCCATGCTACCCCCACCACAGTCGTGGCACCTCAACACGGCCGCGGTGACCAACTAACCCAACCCATTTTCTACACTGCTTTTCTTATTCTACCCCTACTTACCCTAATGCTTCTCCACCACCTATATATACATAGGTAGAGGCTGGAGCACCAAGGTTACACCCCCCTTAGCTGCCATTACTCCTCTCCACCCACTCCTTGAGCATTCATTGCACTTCCCTTGCATTTATGCTCTCAACCCACCATTTCTACCTCATTTCCACCTTGGAAACTGTAGCAACCGCCACCAAACTGACAGCCAAATCGTCACTAATTATGAAGAATAATCATAAAGGAGTGGATTAACAAAATCACTAAAATTTAAAACCATTTTGCAAAGAGATCCATTTCCTGGGAAACTCTTAATGAAAGAACCAAAACTTTATATTCATCAAGGTTCACATTGTACATACACTGTACCATCTCATCTCAAGGATAACATATAACAATTGCTTTGTCAAAACATATACTGAAGCAACATAAAACCTCGAGGCATACAAGCCAAAATATCATATTGTTCATAAAACCATCAGGTACTAAATCCAAGGATCTGAGAGTACAGAGACGACACATAGGACTTCTATCTACAAGACACGACAGACAGTACACTCAACCTGAGCAGTTACTGGTGTCCCTGTTGTTGTTGCCCTTCCTCTATAGATGGTCTCTACCTCCTCGTGCACGTCCACCTAAAAATTTTGGATCCCACGGGGTGAGACAATTGTCCCAGCGAGAGATATAACTCTACACCAACAATGTTATTATCATAAGTAAACAATATAAAATTGAGCAGAGGTTCTTTTATATTAATAAGCAAGGCTAATCACTGTGGATAAGAAGATTAGAACATTTCTCATTTTTTAAATCATTGTAACTATCTATGATAGGGCAAATAATCATCTATTCACTTCATAAGGAATATGAAGAACATGTGTATCATTTACTCATCATACTATACCAACATCTCAAGCTTATCATGGTATGACATCCACGAATCATTCTCATTTCTATCTGTTGGCCTCAGCCAATCTGCTAGCAAAGTATTGAATTGCACTAATCATGTGAATATACATCATTATATTATGTCCAGGTATTGGCTTATACCAATCCTGTGAAATTATATCTAGGTATTGGGATATGCCAATCCTGTGAAATTATATCCAGGTATTGGACTATGCCAATCCTATGAAATTATATCCATGTATTGGACTATGCCAATCCTGTGAAATTATATGCAGGATTTGGATTATGCCAATCATGTGAGGTTGTATCCAGGTTTTGGATTATGCCAATCCTGTAAAGTTATATCCAGGTATTGGGTTATCCTAATCCTGTGAAGTTATATCCAGATATTGGATTATGACAATCCTGTGAAGTTATATCCAAGTATTGGGTTATGCTAATCATGTGAAGTTATACCCAGGTATTGGGTTATGCTAATCCTGTGAAATTATATCCAGGTATTGGATTATGCCAATCATGTGAAGTTATATCCATGTATTGGATTATGCCAATCCTGTGAAGTTATTTCTAGGTATTGGGTTATCCCAATCCTGTGAAGTTATATCCATGTATTGGATTATGCCAATCCAGTGAAGTTATATCCAGGTATTGGGTTATCCCAATCCCGTGAAGTTATATCTAGGTATTGGATTATGCCAATCATGTGAGGTTATATCCAGGTATTGCATTATTCCAATACTATGAAATTATATCCAGGTATTGGATGATACCAATCCTGTGAAACTATATCCAGGTATTGGATGATACCAATCCTATGAAACTATATCCAAGTATTGGATGATACCAATCCTGTGAAACTATATTCATTCACATCCTTTATGTGATACAAGTATTCCTCATATCTCATTTAAGCATATTCAAAACACTATAGCCCTTATTTGTCTATAATCATAAAGCATGTATGACCAAAATTTTGTTAGTATTATAACCATTTATTATTATTATGATGTTATTGGGTTTCCATTTCCCTAGTTCATTTTGAACATTGCCATCTCTTACATCAAACTCTAGATCATGAGACTTTTATAAACATCTTGTCACCTCTCACCAGGCAACATCCATCTCTAGGTCATATGACCTGTATAAACATCATACTTGTTGTACAAGTATTTCACATGACTTACAAGACTCATATAATATGTATTATACAAAACATCATAGATCATAGTTAGCTATTCTCATTATTTCATGTATCAACATGGTTTCAATATCACATACCTATCATCACCATTCAATACAAGAGAAATACAACCTTCCCATAATTAGGGTTAGGGTTTCCCTTTATTAATCGATTAGGGCTTCCAGTATGTTCATCAAGAATCAAAACCCTAATTCATACTCCACACATATCAGGAGTATCAATGTATACTCATTACATGAGTATTATATAACTATAAGTTTCTCTTTCATCCTCACTATGATGTTGATTACATCATACTCCATTAGGTTGACTCAATCCTTCTCTCAAGGTACATTGGCCCATACTTGTCAAAATGCATTAAACTCTTTATGTCTTAATGTATCATTGGACATAACTCACTATGTGTGTCACTCAATCAAGTGTATTAGATTTTGGTGATTCCTCCATATCAGGTATATAGGTGTATCCTCATCACCATATCATGCATGAGATATCTCCTTATCTCCATATCGTGTATTCATATCGGGTTACTCAACCTTTAGGGTTTACATATCAGGTTTGACCCTTATAGTCATATCCCTTCAAAACCTTCATGGTATCATCCTACCCTTCATCATGTGATGAGTAATAGGATATACAACTGATTATTCACAAATAGTTCAAGTGTACAAACCAATAGGGATGTGGGGTTACAATGCATATCGGGTTTCACTTTCCCATGTTGGGTTTCAACATCATATCGGGTTAGGGTATCTTCTTGATACCATATCGTGTATAAGGTCGGTTCTTGACCCCATATAGTGCAAAAGATGTATGTATGTGTCAATCATATCATTCATGAGATATAAACTCATCACTATATCATTCTAGTGGTTTATTCATATCACCATACCGGGTTACTCCTCATCTAGGGTTTGTCATATCGGGTTTGAGTATATACTTGACTCCATGTCGTGCATGAGGTGTATACTTGACCTCATATCGTGCACATGGTGTATGCTTGACACCATATCATGCACAAGGTGTATAATTCATCATCATATCGTGTATAAGGTGTATGTATCCCCTTTGTACCGTTTTAATGATATGTTCACTTCACCATATCAATTTAGAGGTGCTTCAAACCAATATCGGGTTGAACCATATTAATGTCATCATCATCAACCTCTAGACTCTTATTCTTACTGTTCTACTTCATGTAAAACAGTCCTAGGTCACAAATAGAACTCATGGATTCATCAATTATGCAAGAAAATTCGAATTGAAAGTAAATCATCAACTATGGCAAGATTGATGGTAAATAATAACATAATTGAGTTCAAGTTATATAACCCACCTCAAGAGCAACTTCAAATATCCAAGCTCCAAATATTCACGTTCCCAAGGTTGAATATGATCTTATCAAAGGTCCAATACTTGATCTCCTCAACACTATGCACGATACCTCACCACTTGTGGCCGATATCCCTCACTTGTGGTTGATATCCTTCACTTGGCCGATATCACTTTGCTATGGGTGATATCACTTTTCTATGGCCGATACCAAGGCTCTATGCATGATAATCCTTCAACTATGCATGATACCAAGACTCTATGCATGATATCTAAGAGCAAGGGGGTGGTAAGATTCGAAAAAATCCACTAATAGGTGAAAGGAATGGTATATATACTTGAGGTTTCATGAAAAAGTGTGTATATGAGGTGTCATCATTTTAAGATACTAGGTGCCACGTGTCCATGCATGGTTGACACGTGTACATGCATGCACTCACATTTATCTTGACATGAAAAACACTTGAGGATAATCTAGAGATGATATTTTGTCCATCACGTATCTTGTTGGATAAGATATCTCAACTTAATCACCACTTTATTCACAACCCGAAACAACTTTTCCAAGGAAGTTGTAAACCAATACACTTCACCTCCTTGAGGTACTTTTCCTATCATGGAATTTTTCCAAGAGTTTACAAACTGATATGATACTCCCCCTATGGCTCCTTGGCCGATAGGCACTCTCATATGGACTCTACAACTCGATACAACTCAAGTTAGGGTTTCACATTCAACCCCTTTCTTGGTCTTTCTATCACCAAGAATACTATTACTTATACATGATTCAAACATGGTGTATAATTATTTCTATGTCCTCTAAAAGATACTAGGAGGGAGTAGGGATACTCTAGAGGTGGTAATTTGCATATCAACCATGCATTTGGGTAAATTACAATTTGTACCAAAATTGATACACAAGGTACTAGCATTATTCAAACAAGTTTAAATTTGGAATTTAGGCTTTCCGCAAGCCACACCTTGCATCATTCTCTCTCTTATGATGCTAAACACATGAGGTATGTTTAACATGTGACATATTGCAATATAACCCCTCATCTTGGGTAAATTGCATTTTGGTCCAAAACAAGAGAACATTGCTCAAACATTATTCAAATAGGACCAAACTTGAAACATAAGTTTTTCACCTGATAACAAAACACTTTAGAGGATTATATTAAAGTTATAAGCAACTTATTTAGGCTAAAAAATAGGGTTATCCCTAAACCCAGGTCAGGGATGTTACAAGTTGTAAACCCCTAACAAGGATTGCGTCCCTAAAATCCCAGATGAAGGGAGGCAATTGTTATTCATGCATCACATCATCAAGCCTCCACACAACATCTTGATGTCATGGAGATGCCATAGAACTTTGACCAGCATAAAGTTCTTCCATACAGGGTCATCATAGAATCTGTCATACAAGGCACATATGCAATTGTCCTTTCCATTAATGATTGTAGTGTCAATATGTCAGGTAACACTTTCTAAAATAGAGAAGTATTATACATACTTTGTATAACTCGGGTGTCAAACCTCATTGCTTTGTCACCTTTATCAACTCATATCTTTTATGTAATAAGATTCTTGATCTTGAAAGTTTTCCATACCCCTTACTTAGTTTAGCATTTCTCCTCCAAGGAAAAGCTAGAGTTACATTTTATCATCCATTTGGGACAACAAGTCTTATCATACTTTTATTTTGCCAATCTAATTTGTTGACACACACTAAACTTACTTATGACTAGAACCAACCATCTCGTTATCTGTTTATTTTCTTGTCATAAGGAGAGGCTATTTATCAAGAAGAACTATCTGAGAGGTATCTCTAGATGTTTTTTGCATAAGCTGCCTTAACAGATCTAGGAAGTTATCTTAACTTGATAAACTTTTCCCAAGACAATTCTACAATTGTTCCTTCAATTAATACATCCTTATCGATGTTATGTTTATGCAGAGCATAAACCCCTAACATATGATGTCCATACTATTGTATGTAACTAAAATAATCTCCAAGTTGGCCTTTCTAGGTAATCAACAATATTCATCTTTTTAGGAGTCATGCTCTCACTATCTCATACCATTAAAAATTCTTGGTCACTAGAATTCCTTACCTTGGTATTAGTTACATGTGTCAAAAACACATCATATACTTATTATTTCCATCCTCTATTGTTATTACCAAAACCAAACATATAATAGGACCTTTCTTTCATCTCAAGACATTACTTAACACACAAACTTTGTCTTGGAACTAAAATCTAGGACTAGATGATACTTTTAAAGTATCCTTCTATAGATTTCTTCTAATCCATGCACATTAAATGTAATAAGACTTATTTGATTGTCATGTCCCTGAAAGGAAATAACACAAGGAAACATAGTCCTTTTTATCACCCCATCATTATTCAAGGTTGTTTATTATAGAAAGAGATTATCATGAACTTTAAACTATTCATGTTTCATTCAATCTTGTTTTCTCTTAGGTTCCTTGCCTTCAAAATATAAAGATAATTAAATGTCATCATCCCTTAACATTATCATCATCATGATTACTAGATATGGGTATTTAAACCCTTAGTTCATCACTGAACATTGTTACCTCTTATCAGGTCATTGTTACCTCTAGGTCCTCAGACCAAGGTATACATTATACTAAACATCTTGTTTTGTTTAAGTTGATATGTGATTAAATTATATTCCTTCGTATAACAATTAGGATGTGGTATAAATATTTGTGCCACATCTCCTACTTCATTATGCTCTTTAGATTGTCTCAAAATGACTACTTGATCAGAGTAATCAGAAAGATAGCAATCTAAGAGTGGCATACTTACCTTGCCTTCAATAGATGAATACTTGACTAGGGTATTTAAGAACTGAAATTAGGTAGTATGCATTTTGTTTTATATTATGTTTCTTACTCTTATCATCTCTTTAGATTTTACTACTTAGTATCTCTAACTTTCTCTAGGTGTTTCTTTTACATTTCTTCCCTTTCTACATTAAGAGAGAAATTTCAAAACATATAAGAGAATATTGGAATAAATATATGTTCTCATCCTTCTTATCTCTTCCTTATGTCCTCATAGGACTAATTAAAGGAAGCTCAACAACAACTACCTTTCTTATAATTAGTAGGTAGAGAGAGGAAAAGGAAAGATAATTCAGAATGAAAAGTTTTATCTGACATGTTACCTCTTACGGTTCATCTAGTGTCTCGGCTGACTCTATATATAAAGTTTGGGACAAACCCAAGGAATTTATTTCAATATAAATGCCAAAATATTCTATCAAAATTCATTATTGATATTACCTGCTTAATTTTTAAAAATACAATGGAGACTCTTTGACATGATGGTTCTTTTTCTTAACAATGGTTGTAAATAAATACTTGATTGGAAAATAATGCAAATTAAACTCTTTTCATCACAAAATATTTCTTGATAAATACAACATGATCAATCTTTTGCAATCATATCCATTATGACTTGATATCGCTCATGTTATGGACAACAAAAAAGGACCTCATCATATTTAAATCCTCAAATATCTATATATAAGATACCAAAATGTTTAATTGGTATTAATTACTGAATTTTTAGCATCTTGACACTATTCTTATCTGACAAAAATATATCCATATGGATTTGGTTCATCCTAAATATTTACATAGAGTATCAATACTTACTTAGATAGAAAGTAATTTCATATGAAACTTTTTTTGGAGGGAATTTTTTTGACATATTCATTGGGGATGAATCAATTTTTGATGTCTCTATAATATTTTTGATAAAGGAAAATATAACGACATTGTAAGGACCCTGGCTTGGGTTTTGGACTAATCATTTTTGTTTTGCAAATTTAGTTGTTTATCACTTTAATCTAATCCTTTGAGGTGTTTTTTTATCATGTGACACACTTATGATTTATGTTTGGTTCTGTTTGGATAATGTTTGAGCAATGTTTGCTTATTTTGGACCAGAGTGCAATTTACCCAAGATGAGGGGTTATCTTGCAATATGCCACATTTTGAGCGTGCACATAGTGCTTTAGCATCATGAAAGAGATGGTGATGCCATGGGGTGCCTTGTAGAGAGCTTAAGTTTCAAGTTGAGCCTATGTGGATGATGCTTGTGCTTTGCGTGCTAGTTTTGGTGTAAATTGCAATTTGCCCAAAGTTAAGGGTTGACATGCAATTTACCATCCCTAGAGTGTTCCTTATCTTGTTTGACATCATGTAGAATATATATAAAAAGGTGGGTGCCTAGTTTGGATCTCGGGCAAGAGATGATATCGTTAGTAGTGATAATGATCTATGGACAATGTGTGTTTTGACCTTGGAATGTAGTGTATTGGTTTGGTGTAGTGTAGTGTATCGGTTTGGAGATGGGACACCCTTGGTAGGAAGCCAAGAGGCTCATACTCTACCTATAGTATATCACCATAATATTGCATGTTAAAGTGGTTGCATGTGGCCTTTGCACATGGACAAGTGTCACCTTGACTCTTAAGGTTATGACACCTCTCTTTTGATCTCTCTTTCTTCCCTCAACTATATAACCCCCTCCCTCTTCACACAAGTGAAACCTTTAATATATTCTTGTTCTTATCTTCTTGGCAGACGATCTTGGGAGCTTAAGGATCTATAGTAAGTCCCCATGAAGCTTGGGAGGTTGAGTTCCTTGCCCATGGTGATTCTTTGTTTAACTTCCATCTTGGTGAGTTACGTCTCTTGGTGAAAATTTCCTTGATATCTCTTCTTCATCTTCTTCTTCCACTCTCATACATGGATCATACCTTTTATAAAGTTTGAATAGGTTGTGGTTCTCTCTTTCCTTCTTTCCTCCTCAATACCTTGGAATCTTCTTCTTCTGTCTTGGAGATAAGGTTGAGGTCGAGTTTGGGACTCTTGATGGATCATCTTCAACTTTGAGAAAATGTGGGCTTTGGAGCTTTGATCATGGAGCTTGAACCCTTGATGGAAACCTTCTTGAGGCAGGTTATATAACTATTAGCCTTCTTTATTATTTTCACTCTTTCATGTGCTTATAATGATTCTCATCTCTAAATTGTTTATCCCATATATGTTGGAGGTTAATGATGGTCTTGAGAACTGATTTGATGAAGGTACCTCATTTAGTTTGATGTCCACATCTTGTACCTTCTTGCCTTGATAACAGTTTAAATAGTGGCGGATATCCTAAGGTTGAAGATGACAAGTCGACAAACTTTGATCTAGACAACACTCCAAGCTAGTTCAAACCCGACATGCTCTAGAGGGGTTAAACCGATATGCTTTGTTAGTTGACACCTTAGACCGATATGTTGAGGGTGCTATCCCAACATCCTTGTGGTGCTTAAATTGACATGCCTAACCAGTGCTTAAACAGACACACTAGATGATGGTATGGTCGATAGATGTGTCTAACCCGATACCAAGTGAGGAGCTTAAGACGATACAAGTGAATGTGTCTAGGCCGACACAAGGGTTAGTGTGTAGGCTGATACACCTTGATAAGGTCAAGACGACACATCATGTAGGTGCTAAACCAAGGTACCCTCCCATAGGAGAGAGACTGACACACTTTGTGGAGTAAGTGGTTGACACATCAGGGTGAAGCTAAGCCAAGATACTACCTTGTTGAGTGAGAAGCCAACACACTTTTAAGTAAGGTTAAACCAACACCCATGGAGAAGATGAAACTGATATATCAAAGGATGACCCAAGATGTTACAAACTGAGACACACCTTGATGAGGTTAACTGATACACCTAGTGGGTGTTAATACCATGTTGCAATATGGATGTCAAGTCGACACACCTTGTAAGGGATGAAATCAATACCTAGGGTTGATGATAAACTGATACCTTATGCTAATGCCAACCTGACATTTTGAGAAGGTGGTGAAACTGATATCACATGATGAGTGTGAAATTGATACCTTAAGTTGAAGGTGAAAGCGACATCTAGGGTTAGGGGATAGACCAAGATGCCATGTAATTGATTAGTTGATACATGTGTAATGAACATCTATACTCTTATGTATGGATATAGTCAATACAAAGTGTGATGATCTATCTAAGATGTCATGACTGTGAATGGTCAATCCTTAATTATGATGTGTATCTGTAAAAATCTCCAATAAGGTGGGAGGTTATAGAAGTAGGGTTTAGTGGTAAAGTAACCATATGATGATCCTAAGTCCTAATATGGTAATACTTATGTTCTCTCCTTAGTGAAAGATTGTAATCCATGGTAGGTGTCTTCTATATTCCTTTCTACATGATCATTATTTGTGAGAGAGGCTAATGAGACAACTATGTGTATACATGAAAGTGGAGATGAGACTTGTTGGAATCAAGGGGTGTTAGTTTTTGTGTAGAAACCACATGAATAAGTTTAATAATCTAATAAGTGCCTTGTTTATAATTTGAATTAAAATCCTCTAGTTATGTAATCTAAGGTTTGACATTCCTTAGTATGATAATGTGGTTGATAACTTGTGGAGGGTAATGACATATGGGTCACATAAAGATGAAACATCATGTTGGTGCAATAGTCAACATGTTTACATAATGCATTGTTGTAACCCACACATAACTTAATGAGATGATACACATATACATTTATAAAATGGTGATACCTGATGCTAATGACATGGTGATTTATTCATATCTAACTAATGTTGTTCAAACCTAAATCAGTTTCAAGAGAGTGGAAATTTGTGCAATTAGGGTGGGTGATGTAACCATCAGGTAAAACCCTAATTGGCTATATGTGAAGAGCACTGACCTTGATTCTAAGGGTAGGCCATATTATTAATAGAAAGAATGATATTGTACTCTCTCTCTCTTAAATTACATGACTTTAACCTTGTGAGTTAATTGGGTGTTATAATTAGTGAATATTATGAATATGGTTAAATAATATCAAGCATTGGCTATAAACCTCGATAAGGGAACATGGAAAGTATGAATATGTGAATGTGCATACTTGGTTATATTGTCTAATTCTTATCCTCATGCACTCCAACTTATGGGAGGTAGTGAAAGTAAGAGATTTGAGATAGAATGGTGCTTGAGAACCCTATATGGAATAAGCATGAAGCCTAGTCCAAAATTAGAGAACTTATGATGCATTGCTTGCTTTATTTAAAAGTATTTAATGTGTTGAAACATATTCTCTCTCTGATTATATAATATTAACTTTGCCACAGAGATGAATGTAATAGCTAATGATTGATATGGTATGTATATGTGATGTGGCACAAATTATGATTGGTATAAGCAATGATTATATGCCCAATGAAGCATGATGAGATAACAATGAATCACAAGTGTGATGTGATGGGTCTTATGACCTGGCAAGGACTTAGTGCCTAGTTGAGGTGATATCCTCCAGTACTGGAATGAGCGATTGATATCCCATGATAATATGTTGATGGTGAGAGACTTATGAATGGCAGTGATACAATGTTATGAGATGATGGGAATCATTTTATATTTAGAAGATTATATATTCTGTTGTAATACTATGCCCTTTCTTTTGAAGAATTTGTCAATGGTTTTTACGTTGTAACTTGATTTATGCTAAAAGACACTTTAATTGGTTTAATAAATCAAGTGGAATCTAATCATGTAGCTTGCCCTGTGTCATAGATCCATTCAGTACATCATTTGTTGGATGGTGAAATGAGTATCTCCTATGGGAACTCGGAGCACATACTGTTGAGTATGCGGGGACAACTTGGTACCCAAATATTAAGCAATTGAGTCTTTGGCCATGTGTGAGCCTCAGATCATGCCCCAACATTCGTGATATATGTGATATGTGATACAAGATTGGTCGTGGGCCATACCACGAGAGGAGTGCAGTTGTGGACCATAGCTCAATTTTTCTAGTGTCGTGACATGTACCAAGGCAGGGTAGACTTGTACAATTGGAATATATGTTGCTAGTAGCAGTTGACTTGTGATGTCACTGTAGGTTCACTCGTACTAATTGAGGGGGTGAGGTCGTGGAATTTAGGCTCTTCCATAGACCTTTTATGGCACTAATTTTGACTTTGTAGTTGTCAGTTGGATTTGGGTGGTACAACTCAAATACTCAGGGCATAATAAAATACATAATCAGTTGTGTAGTATACATGTATCTGATCAAATATAGAAACATTGGATGAGGCCTTGCTATTCTTTTAAACTATTTAGTTTACAAAAGTTATACATGTTCTTTGTATTCCTTTTCAAGCTTAAAGATAATCTACTATGTAGTGTAGATGCCTAAACTACTTATACAAGTGATAGTTTCCTTAAGAGAATTTGTTGAATCTACTCATCTTATAATGATAGTCCTTTCTTCTTAGTTATATGTGATAATAATAGATTTGGTGGATAGTTATATCTCTCACTGAGATTTTTATCTCACCCCATTGGTTAAATATCTAATCGGTGGACGTGCATGCCAAACTAAAGATCAGATAGTTGACGACATAAAATGAAGAGGAACTACACCTGGTGGATCACAATATGCAGATAACGTCTAGTAATAGAGTCCTATGTGACGTCCCTGTACACTCAGGTACTTGGGGGTGTTCACGATGTATTTTGATAACATGATGATCGATATGCGGTTTTTGGCTTGTGTGCCTTTGGTGGTACGTACATACATGTGGAACTATTATCGTATGTAATAGGTTGACTGAAAAATTATGATGTGGCTCCTTGAATATATGTTATGAAATGTAAGTATTGACTCTTGTGTAATAAATCTCAACTCATGGTGCTTGCTGCAAATCGGTTTTAATTTCCTGTGATTAAATTTAGAGTAATCTTGCTTTGTGTGGCAAATGGTGTCACATGCATAGATTCAGTTCATTACCTAAGTTTGCATGAGAAAATGCCACTAGAAATAATTTAGTGAGAAACTTTAAGTTAGAGTACAAGTTTAGATGGGATTTTTTTTTGTTATAATTAACCTTTTTTGTTATTGAATTAAATTTTTAATATAAAATAATGTCTAGAAATAAATTAGATGGAAATAAAAAAGAAAATTATTTGGAAGGAGGTTTTTTACTTGGAGGAAATGACATCCATGGAGGGAAAACTAATTTATAGTAAAATTTATTCTTATAAGGGAGTTTTTCAACAAAAAATGACAATTTTAGTTTTTAACAGTTACTTACCAAAATTTCTTGGTGTGAGAAACTTTCTGCTTGTAGAATAAGATGAGAAATAGTATACAGAAGGAGATATATTTTGGTGAAAAATAAAATTTATTAGTGGGAATCTTCAAATAAAGCATATATTCCTAGAGAAGGAAAATAATTTGGAAATATTTTTTACATATGTGTCAAAATAAAAACTGGATAGCTAACATTCTTGACATGGAATGTCAAAAACCACTGGGGCCAGGGGAATGTTCAAAGCATGATGGAGTCTGACGAAGGATCATATGTCACTTCTCCCTCCATCTAAATTTTTTCACTATCATTCACCATGCTTTTGTGTGGGGACAAAAATAGGCCAAAATTCCCATGGATATACCATGGAGAATTTCTCATTCACCATCATCAACCTTACCAAAATTTTCCAATCATTACCTTCCCAATGATTCGCCACATACCAATCATAGTTGAAGGGTCACAAAAGTTATTTTGTATTTTGATTTGTTTGATTCATGCCGATTTAAGATAGTTTTGTACGATATATATGCCATATCACACCTAGATAGTCAGTAATCATGCGAGGGGGCATATCATTCCTTCATTTACTTTTGCATATAAAATCAGTAGATGTGTTAAATACGTAGAAAATTATAATAAATCACCAGTTTATCACACGAATGAACATGTTTTCTGAATGATAAAAATAAGATGGATCTACTAGTATGGTTCTTAAAGTCTAAATTTGAGGTCCGCAATAAGGATGTATTAGGATTTGGTTATCCATGGATCCAATTTTGTAACAGGACATTACTATGTATATTCATTCTCATATTAACTCAAACATAATAATTGGAATTGACTTTTTTGATAATCAAATGAATTATAAAATAATCCATTAAAGTCATCATATGACTCTCTATCATGGCATGATACCAACAAAACCACATTCTTTTTTGTTCCCTTCTTACATATACAATAAGTAGAATAATGGCCTTCGTACTGCAAAAGTGAGATCTTACCCTTTTCTGAGAATCTAAAGGGTTATCCACGAAATATGAGTTATCATTATTTTTTGTTGTTCTCGTATCCATGTTCATATTGTATTCCCTTGTCTACCAATATTTTTCACAACATGATGTAGGGTTTTATCTAATTTCTTTCCACTAGTAATAAATTTTTGCAAATGAGTTCTACATAAATGGTTATCTTGAGTAAGAGTATCAATATTAGTATAAAGTTTGGAAATATATTCTCTAACATATATGAAACTCACCTCCAAATAGAGAGCCTTAGTCATGTATAAACTCTAAGTTAAGTATCTATTTGATTCTTTATATAGGAAAAATGGTTGAGATTGTAAGATACTTATGTCAAATATGAAAGAAGTGTTATATTCCATAAGAGTATGTACTTGAAAAATATGCCTATTATTTTCTGCTTGGACACCATTTAAGAGGAATTCAATGTCAATATATAAATTCTTGATCTCATTAATATTCTCATACAAAGAATCCACAATTTTAACAAGTTTATTTTTCTTGAATTTGTGTGATTTAACATATGCATATGAATTGAAAAGCATTTGAAATAAATTATTGAATGAAAATTTAGATGTAGCTCATTTACCTCATCACCTTCACTTGATCTTGCCATGTGTCCACATTACACTCATTTACATCCTCAATTGAGCTACCTGAAGGTTGAGTAGAGACGCAAGCCACCTTGTCATCTTTTTTTTTGAATCCTTCTTGTGTCACTAGTACTTCTTCTTACAATTTGATTCTCTCATCTTGTTTCTCTTATTGAATAGACCTTATTAACCTCTTTGCTATCATATTTGAGATGTCCTTTTGTCCATATTCATAGTAATGGGAGTGCAGGAGGAGAGCTTGCACTTAAATGGTTTTTCTTTCATATACATGTAACCCTCCTCACCTCAAGAATATTTATCACTTGAGGAAGAGTCTTTAACCCTAAAAAAATCCTACTTCTTGTAGGAAGATTATAGCTTGTCCTTTGCCTCTATTACATCTAGATTCACCTCATAGGTCATACGATTCCATGTGAGGTCTTAAAACAAACGAGTTTGGAGTTTGGAACTTCTCAATTACTACAACAATATGGTCCCATACAACAGTAAAAAAAATGTGGCATAGGTCCACAAATTCCAATATAGGCTATACGAGCAGGAAATGAATGTTGGCTAAACTAATGATGGAATAGGCCTTCATAATTTTTTTAGGCTAAGCCAACACTTGTAGTTGCTGGTACAAGTGTTTTAGATTAGCTCTAATGAGTTGCTACTGACGCTAAGCTATCACTTACAAGGTGCCACCACATGTTGCATGTTCGTTAATATAAGTACTATTGGTGCCAAAAATAACCAACTTATGACCTATACACCAACATTCATAAGTTGTTGATATAGATATGATAACCTCCAACATAGGGTTATATGATGAATTGATAGTAACAATATATGGATAGATTGAAATTTCTGGTTTGAAGTTGTTGGTGGCTAAATTAGGAAATACACCCTAGCTACTTAAGGTTGATGGTATAACTAGGTCATACAATTGTAAAAAATTGTTTTTAATTGGTATAAAATAGAAATATAATTTCACACATGAGAAACATAATATCTGATTTTTGAATATATGAGTTTATTATGACAAGCATTGTCAAATTAATTGGAAATTTTATTTAGTATTGAACATGAATTACACGGGGGACATTGACTTTTCCCTTTGTGAATATATAAGAAACAAGATCTCAAACTAATTTTTTTTACATATGATATCCTTAATACATTGTGTTGTATCCTTTTGTACATGAAATCACACAATATTATAGGTACACCACTTCGAGTCTTATACCATGCATGTAACCCTTGTTGCAACATGATTGTTCCTCACATGTCTGCAACAAACTGTTGCATATGACATAATTCAGCCATTAAGAATGAAAATATAGAATATATTGAGTGTTAGTGTGAACAATAAAAATGATTATTTCCAAGATACTAAATACAAATTTACAAAGTAAATATTTCTAGTAACCAAAATTTTCCCTAACCTTACCCCAATTGAATTGTTGCATCAAATACAATTATCATTCTTAAGTTGTAAAGGGGTTAAATTCAACATGTGAGTAATAGAGAGAAAATGATAGAGAAACTAAGTTGATTATGGATGAAAATACATGTAGGTTGATTGTGGCTGAGTTGTTGTCATGCATGGAAAACATTGTTGTATCCACCTTTTGTGCAATTCCAAACACTTCCTACGTTAGAAATTCAAGAGAGAAGGTTGAAAATTATATATGAAAATTTTGTAAACACGATGTGAATCTCTTTTAGAAAATCAATTATAGGCTACCCATAATAGAAACTTTAGAATCTCTCATTTCCAGTAGGTCACTTATTTTGAGTATTATTTTACATACATATAACGGCCTTGATTGCTTCAACTTTGTTTCGCTCATTTTTCCTTTGGTATCCTTTGTTGGAGATGATGCTGAAAAACAAACTTTGGGTTGCAAGAACTAAAAAAAGAATATGTTTTCTTATAAAAATAACTCTCATTGAGAATAAGTCACTCGATTAGAGTATTATAATACATAGTTATGATTTTCTCAATTGCTTCAAATTTATTCTGCTCATCTTTCTTTTGATATCCTTCATTGGAGGCTTGATGATGCCCATAACACAACCCTGGAACTAAAGAACTGAAACAAAGAATGCCTTTTCACAAAAAGTTAATTGTTAGGTATATATAAATGCAATTAGTATATTTCTTTTTTGATTGCATGTTGGGGACTATTTTTGATCAATTTTTATATACCCTCATTATCTGTAGAGCTGGTCTGCAACCACTACTATGCATCTCCCACAAATGCAAAACACATGTGAATGTTACCTTAACTTATCTAGAAGAAACAAATTACATTGTGGACTAGACATTGAAAGGTAGAATTAGGAACGAGTAATCGAAAAACTAATCTATGAAGAAATAACTCTTAATCAAGTAATAGAAGATTAAACCTTGCCAGTAATTGAGTAATGTAAAACCAGTATCGGTCCAGGAGACAACACCTACAAAAGCAATCAACAATATGTAGGCTCACTGATAACATCAGTTTTTGTGACGTTTTTGCCCTTTATTTTGTTATCAAAACTGCCCTTTTCTGTTATTTTCCTCTATTTTATTAGCATTTGCGCAATAATTGGCCAAGAAATGCTCTTACTCTAATTTTCCTATCTTTCGCAGAATGTTCCTCGCTTTTGTGAAATAAGGCCGATTCCGGCCCATGAATAAGTCGAGACCCGTCTCGGCCTCCCTGACGCCCGATACAGCCTCTGCCCGACACGGGCTGGGCGACACAGAGAGGGGCGCTGCGTGACTGGAACGTGCCGACCGACACACCTTCTACCCGACAGGGAGCCAAAGCCGCATCGACGACCCAGCTCGTCGGGCGACATAGCCACCCACCGGCAGGCGTGCCGCTCGCCACGTGACCGATAGCCAGCACCTCGCTCCAAAAAATGCCTGTATCGGCCATCCATCTCCATCGACCGGCATATAAGGGAGCTACGTGGCGCTTCGAGCACCATGTCTTCTCACCAACCAGCTGACTATAAATAGCAGCTACAGGGAGCTGAAAAGACGGGTCGGAACAGTTCGCAACGGGTGGTCAGTTCGGAGTCGGACCATCAGACAGCGGACAATTAGACAGTTGGGAGCTTGAGAGAGGGAACTCCGAGAGCAAACGTATCGTGCCCCAGTGCTCGTCTCGGGCGACACTAGGTGAGCTCCTCCTCATCCCGAGAGGGAGAGGACAGTTCACTTAGGACCATCCCGAGCGACACTGTGAGCCGATATCGGCCGACATAGCTGCCCGACATGAGTGTCCGACATCAATAATGCTTAGCTCTTAGCCCGACACGATATCAACCCGATACGCTTAGTATATCGAGTGTGCCGCCCGAGAGGGTGTGTCGCCCGATGTGAGCGTATCGGCTGGAGCTCTTGACCGATGCAGTCGCCAGTCGGTACGTGCCGCCCGAGAGGGTGTGTCGCCCAACACCTCTGTATCAGGCTAGGCCTCTGACCGATATCGGGCAGGAGAGCTACAGCACCCCGTCGCCCTTCTACATCAAGGAGGCGACATCTATCTTTTAATTCTGTTATTTAATTCTTTGTTTATGTAATGAATTAAGACCTTTAAATGTTTATGGAAATAGAAATATTTAATTGCTTGTTGCTCTATGCTTGGTGCACAATGTGGGATGACTGCTCTGTTTAATATCCAAACTCTAGCTTGCATGTTTTGGATCGCGTTTCGCTTAGCTACCGAACAGTTTTCCCATTGCAACAACTTCGAGAGTTGTGTTGCGACTCTAGTGTTTGGTCTGATTCTGGAGTACGAGAGTGCCCGGAACGGAGTTGTTTCTATAACATTCCGCTCTAACTGAAGCCCAGCAACCTCGAGAGGGGTGTTGATGTAGAGGTTAGAGGTACCCGCTCTGAGAGGAGGGGTGCAGGGTGTTACCGATGCCGCTTTTTCTACTATAGTCTTATCCTTCGTACCTTGCATGTGATGTAGTGGTTATCTTTTTGCTTCTGTTGCATGAAAAACCCCTAAAAACTGCTAAATGACTAAAAACTTAAATCTCTCTTGTAGCTCCATTTGGAGATAGTTTTCTTATTTATTTCGTGACATCTTACCGTTCCCTTTCGGGAATTTATATCTCTTTATACCTGCCGGAGTGTAGCGTGTCGATTCATGGTTCTTGACACTACCCCCTTGTCCCTGTGTTCGACCCCGTATGAATACTTCGACCCCGTAACCAAAGTTGCGGGGGCCTAGAAGGATTCGGGTTTATAAATGTAAAAGCTCGACTACCTCAAATCCGCCACCACTTTTGGACGTGCGATTTAGGCCGGTCAACTTTTTGGCGTCGTTGTCGGGGACAAGGAAATAGCGGTACTGTAAGACAAACCTGAAACCACTAACTACACTCTAGTGCCTCAAGCTTAGAAATGAGCTTGACAACACTCTTTTTGCTTTTCTTTCTTTTCTTAGCATTATTCTTGCTTTAAAATAAAATTTTAATTTTCTGAACTCAATTTTCTATGCCCTTTTCAGGAACTCTGAAGATTTGTGACTTGTTCCGCCAAGCTTTGAGACATGTCTCGCTGCGAGTAGTCCCTTTCTGCAGATGAATGTCATGGCAAAGGCAAGAGGTCAAGCCAGCCTAACTTGGTTGGCCAGCTTTCTGCCTATATAAAGAGACAGGATGCCATCATCAGCCGACTGGTGCAGAACACGCTCCCTAGCCCTGGGACTCTGGATTCAATGCAGTGCCAGATGGCCAGCTTGCAAACGCGCCAGCGCGAGGTTGATCAGCGACTGACCCAGATGGCTTCTCTGATGGAGAATCCTGCAATAAAATCACTTCCACACCTTGAATCTGTCGTGATGGCGATCCTGAGGTCCAGTAGGACGCTGGAGCGCCCTGATGAAGCCAGGCTCGAGCCCGAGCTAAGGCCTGAGGGTGCAGACCCAGCAGAAGAAGAAAGACAGGCAGACGTTCGGGAGTCTGCGCAAGGTTTCCCTGAGGAGCTACCCAGCAAAAGGAATACCTACGCTCCTAGGATTCCGTTCCCGTACAAACTAATAAAGGAGAATCTGAAGAAGCGTCACGAAAGGTTCATTGACTCGATCAGGAAACTGCATCTTGAAGTCCCCTTCCTTGACGCCCTGGAGGGGATGCCTACGTACGCCAAGTTCCTCAAGGACCTTATCACGAAGAAGAGAAGGGGAGGAAGGATAGAGACAGTGCAGCTAGCTTCCGCCTCCTCCTCCTTCCTGAAGCCCGACATGCCAAATAAGAGGAGGGATCACAGAGCTTTCACAATCCCTTTTGCCATTGGAGATAACGTCGAGCACAAAGGTCTAGCAGACTTGGGGGCAAGCATTAGCCTCATGCCTCTAAGTTTCGCACGAAGGGTGGGCTTGACCGACATGGTTAGAACCAGCATGCAGATTCAACTGGCACACCACACCTTTAAGAGACCCGTTGGCATTGTCGAAGATGTGACGATAAGGGTTGGCGATTTCTTCATCCCTTGCGATATAGTCATCATAGATACAGATGAAGACCCCTGGTGCCCGATCATCTTTGGGCGTCCCTTCTTGGCAACAGGAAGAGCACTGATTGATGTCTCCGAGGGGATGATCACCTTAAGGGTCGGAAACGACCATATGGACTTCAAGCTGAAAGAAATAATGAGGAGCCCATCCATCTCTGAATCAGCACAGTTTGCAGATAGTTACAATAAATTCTGCGAGGAGTAGAGGAAGACATCCGGACAGTAGACCCACTCTTGAGGGCTCTAAACTGTCAAGAGCCTGACCTCGAAGATCCTGAAGTCACAAAGCATCTCGACCTTCTCAGCCTTTCTGAGGAAGGCTTGCAAGAGGAAGATATGGGGGTAGAGTCTGCGATGTATGTCTCTCTTGAAGGAGAACCTCAGGAAAAGACACTCGGACCAAAACTAGAGTTAAAAGTGTTACCCGAGGGCCTGAAGTACGAATTCTTAGATGAATAGCACAGAAACCCCGTCATCGTGAATGCCGATCTTTCAAGCAGCCAGCTAGACTAACTCCTTGAAGAGCTAAGACTCCACAGGGGGGTCTATAGGATACTCAGTAGATGATATCAAAGGCCTTAGCCCCGCCTTGTGCATGCATCGCATCAACCTGGAGGAATCTGCCAAGGCTCTGGCCCAACCCCAGAGGAAGCTGAATCAGATGCTCAAGGAGGTCGTCAAGAAAGAGGTAATAAAGCTTAGGGATGCGGGAATCATTTACCCAATCAATGACAGCAATTGGGTAAGTCTGATCCACGTAGTACCCAAAAAGGGCGGGATGACGGTGGTCAGGGGTGAGAAGGGTGACGAGGTGGCGGTAAGGACTGTCACCGGCTGGCGGATGTGCATTGATTACCGAAAGCTTAATCAGGCTACGAAGAAGGATCATTTTCCTCTACCTTTTATTGACCAAGTTCTTGAAAGGTTAGCGCATCACGATTTCTTTTGTTTTCTTGATGGCTTTTCAGGTTTTTTACTAGGTACCCATCTTACCCGATGATCAAGAGAAAACAACGTTCACCTGCCTTTACGGCACTTATGCCTTCCGAAGGACGCCCTTCGGACTCTGCAACGCCCCCGCCACCTTTCAACGATGCATGGTATCAATGTTCTCAGACTTTCTGGAAGACATCGTAGAAGTTTTCATGGACGATTTTTCTGTCTATGGAAAGGACTTCGATAGCTTCCTGAAGAATCTGTCATTGGTCCTTCAAAGGTGCGAGTAGAAAAGCCTAATTCTGAACTGGGAGAAGTGTCATTTCATGGTACGGGAGGGCATCGTCCTCGGGCATAAGATCTCGAAGCGTGGGATCGAGGTGGACGCAAGCAAGGTTGAAACAATATCCAAACTTCCTCCACCAAGGTCCATGACGGGGGTGCGAAGCTTCCTCGGACACGCGGGATATTACCAAAGATTCATCAAGGACTTCTCAAGGATCTCCAAACCACTGTCCAATCTTCTGGTAAAGGATGCTGAATTGTTTTTTCTCTAACGATTGTCTAAGTCCTTTTCAGGCCCTAAAAGACGCTTTAACCTCACCACCAATCCTTCAAGCACCAGAATGGGGTTTACCTTTTGATCTGATGTGCGACGCTGGCGACTACGCGGTTGGGGCAGTCCTGGGGCAAAAGAAAGACAAGAAGCACCATGTGATCTTCTACGCGAGTCGCACGATGGACGAAGCTCAGGTGAACTACACAACCACTGAGAAGGAGATGCTAGTGATCATCTTCGCATTTGATAAATTCAGGTCGTATCTCGTTGGAGCCAAGGTCAAGGTATATACAGATCACGGGGCTATAAAGTACTTGATGCAAAAGAAAGACGCCAAGCCCAGACTGTTGAGGTGGGCCTTGCTGCTCCAAGAGTTTGACCATGAAATTATCGACAAGAAGGGCGCAGAGAATGTGGCCGCAGACCACCTATCAACAATCGTGACTGAGAAAGAGAGAGGACCTCCCATCAACAACGACTACACCGATGAAGCTCTTATGTTGGCCGAAGCCCAAGAAGAAAGCCTACCCTGGTTTGCAGACATCTGCAATTATCTTGCTTGTGGTGAGCTGCCTCCTGACATTACGTACAATCAGAAGAAGAAACTTCTCGTGGATGTTATGAACTACTACTGGGATGATCCCCTCCTGTTCAAAAGATGTGCCGACAACTTATACAGGAGGTGCATCCCAGAAGAAGAAACCGCGGACATCCTGAAGCAATGCCACGCCTCCTCCTATGGTGGTCACCTAGGCAGTGAGAGAATAGCTGGGAAGGTGCTACAGTCAGGTTTCTTCTGACCTTCCTTATTTAAAGATGCCGCACAATTTGTGCAGGTTTGCAAAGAGTGCCAGTTCATGGGGAACATAGGGAAGAGGAACAAAATGCCTATGGCAAGCTGGATTGAAGTGGAGATATTTGACGTATGGGGGATCGATTACATGGGACCGTTTCCCCCATCCCGAGGGTATTACTACATTCTCGTGGCGGTGGATTATGTATCAAAGTGGGTGGAAGAGGTAGCCACCCAGACCTGCGACGCCAAGTCAGTTATTTAGCTCTTTGAGAATACCATCTTCCCTCGTTTCGACATCCCACGAACAGTAATAAGCGATGGAGGGTCGCACTTCGGAGAAAGATAGTTCGAAGCACTTCTGTGCAAGTATGGAGTGAAGCACAAGATCGCTACACCCTACCATCCCCAGACGTCAGGATAGGTAGAGGTCTCCAACAGACAAATCAAGCAGATCTTGGAGAAAACTGTCAGCCGAACAAGGAAAGATTGGTCCATGAAACTCGACGACGCATTATGGGCCTACCGCACCGCTTACAAAACACCCATTGGAACCAACCTCTACCGTCTGATCTACGGAAAATCATGCCACCTACCATTGGAATTGGAACACAAGGCCCTCTGGGCAATCAAGTTCCTAAATATGGACCTCGACAAAGCTGGAGAAAAGAGATTTCTGCAACTTCAAGAGCTCAAAGAGCTGAGAATGAATGCCTACAAAAATGCAAAAATCTACAAACAGAGGACCAAGTTGTGGCATGATGCCCATCTCAGGAGAAAGGTTGTAAGCGAAGGATATAAGGTCTTGTTATTTAAGTCCTCTATTCGTCTTTTCCCTGGGAAGTTGCAAACGAGGTGGTTTGGACCGTTCACAGTGTCAAAGATATATCCATCAGGAATGATTGAGCTCTACGACAAAGATGATCCGACCAAGGCCTTCCAGGTGAATGGGCACAGGGTAAAAAGGTTCTATGAAGACGAAGCGTTTGTCAGGAGGACAGAGATCACTCTGCAAGATACGGGTACAGTTGAGGGCTGAACAAGATGATCCTACACCGGTCGAGCTGGCGACGCAAAACCCAGTGCTCCTCGGGAGGCAGCCCGAGTTCTTCTTTCTTTCTTTCTTAGAATAGGTTGCATTTTTTCTTATAACCGGCGAAAACAAACATTATGAATTGTAATAAGGCTCGAGTCAGAGAACGCGCCAAGCGTGCCGACTCTTCTGTTTTATGGGTCATCGCTTAATTTTCCGAAGCTTTGACGAGCATCTCTATCTGAGGGCAATGGGCTCTGTCCTGACCGATGATGTCTTGCCCGTCAAACGCTTTTTCCCACTTTGTTTTAAGTTTTTCGGCCTCCTGTTTTAGGCCGTGTCGGGCAGCAGCTCAGCTGGTGCGTAGAATCGCTCGTATCGGGCCAGAGTTTCTTGGGCACCGCAAGCGCCGCGACGGTTAGCATCCCCGAACGACATCTGTTTCGTGCGAGGGAGTAAATGCCCTTCACTTTGGCCGACGGGACCGTCGTCTCGGGAACGACATGTTTTAACCAGACGACGTGCGCGCCCTGATCTGACCGATTTGCCCCCAGTTGAACTCGGTATAAATACGAAGGGGGGGACCATCGTGTCGGGCTACCTCACTTGTTCACTTTTCAGCCACCTGGAACGCATGCAGTGACCCGTTTTTTGCTCGTGTGTCGGCCATCTTGCCTTCACTCTAGTATCAGGCGATGTCTCCTATTAGCAAGGGTATAGCCCGACACACCTTTTACCTGACACATTTTCTTTTGCCCGACACGGGTTTTGTATCGTGCGCTTGGTATCGGTCGACATGTTGATTTCTTATCGGCCGACATGTTTGTCGCCCGACATGGTTATAGACCGACACGATTATCGACCGATAACCTTGTCGCCCGGCACAAGTTTTCTTAGCGCACGCTGCTGATCAGGTTTCCACACCTTGAAGGTTTTTATCGCCCGACATAATTAAGCGCTCCATATGACCTTGTCGACCGATACCACGGTGTCAGGCGGCGAGTAGTTCTGTGTGGCACTCCTTGTATCGTCCAATTTTGTATCGACTCGAGTTTCTTTTGGTGGACGATACCCGGATTTTTGAAATAAGTCTTGTTTGTCTTTCATCAGGCGACACGTTTTTCTTTTAGAGCGTCCTATCGGGCAGTTGCCCTGTGGTGACATTATCGCCCGATACACCCTTATCGGGAGGTATGTTGTTCAGTGCGACAGACATATCGCCCGATCCCGTCTCGCCCAAGATTTAATAAAGTTTTTCTTTTTATCTTTATCTGCCTAACGTATAAATAAATTTTGATTTTAAATAACAGGTATGGCTCATATGGAGAAAACCACCAGCCGCGGCAACAACGGAGCGGGGATCAGCAACAACTGTCGGGCAGAAACGGCACCAATAAGAAAGGGATGGATTCTTCTTCATATGATGGCTCAAATGGAGGGTTACATTATTATAAGATGTTTTCTACAGTGGTTTAGGACCATCTCCTGAAACAGCTCGAGTACGGCAACCAAGGCCTCCGAACAAGTTCGGGGCATTCCGGTTCCGCCCTCCTAGGGGAGAGGGGCCACCCTGACTACACACTCAAGGGAACTGATCTGGGACTGATAATCAGTCCTTTTGTTCATGTTCACACCGGAGATTTGGAGAAAAGGTGGGCTAGAAGTGAATTTTGAGGGTTTACACCCCTGCTCAATCTCTCATTGGCAGTAGCAAAACCTGCTAGACAATCTCCAAATGGCATGCTGCAACTTCGTAGGAGCATATCGCAGCACATCAGCGAGCTAACCCTCACTGGCTAGACACTGCCTCACCCTGACCTTTTCACCACTTTGGGACAGAGTGTGGAGTAAGTTTGGGGGGGGTACCCGTATGCCAGTGTGGGAGGTATAAAATTTTTAACTCTTCAAGCTTTCTACGATGTGCTCTTATAGCTTTCTATATATCTGATATACACATGTATGCCATATAAAAAGAAAAAATTTCAAAAATCTTTCCTTTACAAATTTCTACCCCTATGCATATGTACAAAGTTGTTGTAATAATGTAGTAAAAATATAATGTTACTTTTTGCAAAGTTTATTTTCTTTGTGCTAAATGTGATGCAAGTCCTGTTATATCTTTTTGATAATGCTGCTCCAAACGAACAAAAGAGTATACTTTGCCATGTCAAAAATTTCAAAAATATAATAATCTCGCAAACAGCTAAGAGACGAGTATGGAGAAGGAAAAAGCTGCCCAAACAGCAACAATCTCTTTGTTTCCCTCACCCAACAAAATCCCAAAAAGAGAGAGAAGCCTTATGAGCATGAATAAAAGCATGAGAGTTGTGCCCAATAAAAGAAAAAGAAATATATATATATATATATATATATATATATATATATATATATATATATATATATATACTCCTCTTGTTTCCCAAAAGTACCCATCTTTAGGCATGGTAGATCCGGGGCAGTGGTACGTAGGATGTGAAATCACTGCTCTAAAGCCAACTGGCTTGGACTGCAGGGACCACTTGCCCGTTAACTGACCCTTACCTGGATGGACTGATAGGAAACAAGATGAAAAACCCAAAAAGCCTTATCCTACCCTATACACAACTTTCTGTCCCAAAAAAAAAGTTGTTTGGTGCATAAGCTAACTTCGGAATCATACAACAAAGTCTCGCTGAAGCTGTAGAGAAAAATTTTATTGAAATAATAAGGCTAGAAAACGCTTAGTCTTTTGTTTAAGTGAAGCAGCATTATATCTAAGGGCATTACTACACTTGTTTTACCTATTGGCCTGAAAGATATCCGAGCAAAAAGAAGCATCACAAAAATATAGTTTAAATATTGATTGAGGACAATCAAAACGCTAAGTTTGGGGGAGTTGATAACATCAGTTTTTGTGACGTTTTTTCCCTTTATTTTGTTATCAAAACTGCCCTTTTCTGCTATTTTCCTCTATTTTATTAGCATTTTCACAATAATTGGCCAAGCAATGCTCTTACTCTAATTTTCCTATCTTTCGTAGAATTTTCCTCGCTTTTGTGCAATAAGGCCGATTCCGGCCCATGAATAAGTCCAGACCTGTCTCGGCCTCCCTGACGCCCGATACAGCCTCTGCCCGACACGGGCTGGGCGACACAGAGAGGGGCGCTCCATGACTGGAGCGTGCCGGCCGACACACCTTCTACCCGACAGGTTGCCAAAGCCGCATCGACGACCCAGCTCGTCGGGCGACACAACCACCCACCGGCAGGCGTGCCGCCCGCCACGTGATCGATAGCCAGCACCTCGCTCCAAGAAATGCCTGTATCGGTCGTCCATCTCCATCGACCGGCGTATAAGGGAGCTACGTGGTGCTTCGAGCACCATGTCTTCTCACCAACCAGGTGACTATAAATAGCAGCTACAGGGAGCCGAAAAGACGGGTCGGAACAGTTCGCAACGGCTGGTCAGTTCGGAGTCAGACAGCGGACAGTTGGGAGCTTGAGCGAGGGAACTCCAAGAGCAAACGTATCGTGCCCCAGTGCTCGTCTCGGGCGACACTAGGTGAGCTCCTCCTCATCCCGAGAGGGAGAGGACAGTTCACTTAGGACCGTCCCGAGCGACACTGTGGGCCGATATCAGCCGACTTAGCTGCCCGACATGAGTGTCCGACATCAATAATGCTTAGCTCTTAGCCCGACACGATATCAACCCGATACGCTTAGTATATCAAGTGTGCCGCCCGAGAGGGTGTGTCGCCCGATGTGAGCGTATCGGCCGGAGCCCTTGACCGATGCAGTCGCCAGTCGGTACGTGCCGCCCGAGAGGGTGTGTCGCCCGATGTGAGCGTATCGGCCGGAGCCCTTGACCGATGCAGTCGCCAGTCGGTACGTGCCGCCCGAGAGGGTGTGTCGCCCGACACCTCTGTATCAGGCTAGGCCTCTGACCGATATCGGGCAGGAGAGCTACAGCACCCCGTCGCCCTTCTACATCAAGGAGGCGACATCTATCTTTTAATTCTGTTATTTAATTCTTTGTTTATGTAATGAATTAAGACCTTTAAATGTTTATGGAAATGGAAAGATTTAATTGCTTGTTTCTCTATGCTTGGTGCACAATGTGGGATGACTGCTCTATTTAATATCCAAACTCTAGCTTGCATGTTTTGGATCGCGTTTCGCTTAGCTACCGAACAGTTTTCCCGTCGCAACAACTTCGAGAGTTGTGTTGTGGCTCTAGTGTTTGGTCCAATTCTGGAGTATGAGAGTGCCTGGAACGGAGCTGTTTCTATAACATTCCGCTCTAACTGAAGCCCAGCAACCTCGAGAGGGGTGTTGATGTAGAGGTTAGAGGTACCCACTTTGAGAGGAGGGGTGCAGGGTGTTACCGCTGCCGCTTGTTTTACTATAGTCTTATCCTTCGTACCTTGCATGTGATGTAGTGGTTATCTTTCTGCTTCTGTTGCATGAAAAACCCCTAAAAACTGCTAAATGACTAAAACCTTAAATCTCTCTTGTAGCTTCATTTAGAGATAGTTTTCTTATTTATTTCGTGACATCTTACCGTTCCCTTTCGGGAATTTATATCTCTTTATACCTGCCGGAGTGTAGCGTGTCGATTCATGGTTCTTAACACTACCCCCTTGTCCCTGTGTTCGACCCTGTAAGCAAAGTTGCGGGGGCCTAGAAGGATTCGGGTTTATAAATGTAAAAGCTCGACTACCTCAAATCCACCTCCACTTTTGGACACGCGATTTAGGCCGGTCAACTTTTTTCCGTCGTTGCCGGGGACAAGGCAATAGTGGTACTGTAAGACGAACCTGAAACCACTAACTACACTCCAGTGCCTCAAGCTTAGAAATGAGCTTGACAACACTCTTTTTCCTTTTCTTTCTTTTCTTAGCATTATTCTTGCTTTAAAATAAAAATTTAATTTTCTGAACTCAATTTTCTATGCCCTTTTCAGGAACTCTGAAGATTTGTGACTTGTTCCGCCAAGCTTTGAGACATGTCTCGCTGCGAGCAGTCCCTTTCTGCAGATGAATGTCAGGGCAAAGGCAAGAGGTCAAGCCAGCCTAACTTGGTTGGCCAGCTTTCTGCCTATATAAAGAGACAGGATGCCATCATCAGCCGACTGGTGCAGAACACGCTCCCTAGCCCTGGGGCTCTTGATTCAATGCAGTGCCAGATGGCCATCTTGCAGACGCGCCAGCCCGAGGTTGATCAGCGACTAACCCAGATGGCTTCTCTGATGGAGAATCCTGCAATAAAATCACTTCCACACCCTGAATCTGTTGTGATGGCGATCTTGAGGTCTGGAAGGACGCTGGAGCGTCCTGATGAAGCCAGGCCCGAGCCCGAGCTAAGGCCTGAGGGTGCGGACCCAGCAGAAGAAGAAAGACAGGCAGACGTTCGGGAGTCTGCGCAAGGTTTCCCTGAGGAGCTACCCGACAGAAGGAATACCTACGCTCCTAGGATTCCGTTCCCGTACAAACTAATAAAGGAGAATCTAAAGAAGCGTCACGAAAGGTTCATGGACTCGAACAGGAAACTGCATCTTGAAGTCCCCTTCCTTGACGCCCTGGAGGGGATGCCTACGTACGCCAAGTTCCTTAAGGACCTTATCACGAAGAAGAGAAGGGGAGGAAGGATAGAGACAGTGCAGCTAGCTTCCGCCTCCTCCGCCTTCCTGAAGCCGGACATGCCAAATAAGAGGAGGGATCCCAGAGCTTTCACAATCCCTTTTGACATTGGAGATAACGTCGAGCACAAAGGTCTAGCAGACTTGGGGGCAAGCATTAGCCTCATGCCTCTAAGTTTCGCACGAAGGGTGGGCTTGACCGACATGGTTGGAACCAGCATGCAGATTCAACTAACACACCACACCTTTAAGAGACTCGTTGGCATTGTCGAAGATGTGATGATAAGGGTTGGCAATTTCTTCATCCCTTGATATATAGTCATCATAGATACAGCTGAAGACCCCCGGTGCCCGATCATCTTTGGGCATCCATTCTTGGCAATAGGAAGAGCACTAATTGATGTCTTTGAGGGGATGATCACATTAAGGGTCGGAAACGACCATATGGACTTCAAGCTAAAAGAAATAATGAGGAGCCGATCCATCTCTTTATCAGCACAGTTCGCAGATAGTTACAATAAATTCTGTGAGAAGATAGAGGAAGACATCCGGACAGTAGACCCGCTCTTGAGGGCTCTAAACTGTCAAGAGCCTGACCTCGAAGATCCTGAAGTGGCAAAGCATCTTGACCTTCTCAGCCTTTCTGAGGAAGGCTTGCAAGAGGAAGATATGGGGGTAGAGTCTGCGATGTATGTCTCTCTTGAAGGAGAACCTCAGGAGAAGACACCCGGACCAAAACCAGACTTAAAAGCGTTACCCGAGGGCCTGAAGTACGAATTCTTAGATGAATAGCACAGAAACCCCGTCATCGTGAACGCCGATCTTTCGAGCAGCCAGCTAGACTAACTCCTTGAAGAGCTAAGACTCCACAGGGGGGGCTATAGGATACCGAACCGTTTTCCCGAACAGGTATGACTACCGAACCATTTTCCCGTCGCAACAACTTCGAGAGTTGTGTTGCGGCTCTAGTGTTTGGTTCGATTCTGGAGTACGAGAGTGCCTGGAACGGAGCTGTTTCTGTAACATTCCGCTCTAACTGAAGCCCAGTAACCTCGAGAGGGGTGTTGATGTAGAGGTTAGAGGTACCCGCTCTGAGAGGAGGGGTGTAGGGTGTTACCACTGCCGCTTGTTTTACTATAGTCTTATCCTTCGTACCTTGCCTATGTTGTAGTGGTTATCTTTCTGCTTCTGTTGCATGAAAAACCCCTAAAAATTGCTTAATGACTAAAACCTTAAATCTCTCTTGTAGCTCCATTTGGAGATAGTTTTCCTGTTTATTTCGTGACATCTTACCGTTCCCTTTCGGGAATTTATATCTCTTTATACCTGCCGGAGTGTAGCGTGTCAATTCATGGTTCTCAACAGTACCCCCTTGTCCCTGTGTTTGACCCCCTATGACTACTTCGACCCCGTAAGCAAAGTTGCGGGGGCCTAGAAGGATTCGGGTTTATAAATGTAAAAGCTCGACTACCTCAAATCCACCTCCACTTTTGGATGCGCGATTTAGGCCGGTCACTCACTTTTCTAGATCTTGGGAGCAGGAAGCTCACTTTTCCAGATCATGAGAGAAGGAAACTTGCTTTGCCAATTTATCTGGTGTTATTCCCAACCCAAATTGTGATGGTCTGACAACCTTCATACTATGTTCCTTTAGCATTAATACATAAAAGAACAACAACAAAGGACCCACTACAAACACCTAAATGGTGTCCTATACTGGGTTCTATTGCATTACTTCTTAGTCATGTAATATCTTATGGAGGGTGTGATTAGAGCTAAAAAGTACTAATGTAAATCATTATTATATGGGTTTACTTCTCGAGTTAGTGTGCCTTCCTAGTATATAGGTGCTTCCACAATACAGATAGGATGAATCCTCAAATAATCCTCATAGGAACCCTTCTGAAACATTCAATTTTTGTACACCTTTTGCATAGACTTCCAGAGAAACTAAGTGAGAGTCCTTGAATACAACAAGTAGTTTCCTTGTTCTACAAATAAGGGTGAGTGAGAGAAATTTAACCCCAGGGATATGATGGCTTGAATAAAAAGATGTCTCACCAAGCTCTTGCTTCGCAGGGGGGAGGGGAAACCCCAGGGAAACATATATATGCTATTTATGATCCTTGTGGAGGCATAGATGGTGCACCACCCTTTTGTGATATCCCACGACCTTGTTTCCTCAAGTAGATGACAGATCATTGGCAAACCACCACCACCTAACAATGGAGGCTAGGTGTCGGAACAATATTAAGGTCTGTTGGACCCTAAATTTTGACTTGGCATGAATTTATCCATATAACTACAAGTCTCATTTTAGTAAATTGGGCTACAGTGGCTTGGTAAAACTCCCGCCTAAAAATTCCCTAAAAATCACTCTAAAATTGCCATCTTTATATGTTTCTATGTAGATTAAGGTTACGTTCAATCTAAACTTACAATAGAGGTTAGTATAAATGTACCAACATGAATTACATGTGACAATAAATCTAACTTATACCAGCTTAATACATATGGTGTCGGCACATGATGTCAATATTAACAAGGTTTCTTGCAATAAATAGCTCTCACTTTCTTCTTGAAGTGGTAGATGATGATGAGGGGAATCTACTCCACTTGTTCTTTATGTTGAATGTGATTCTTAAATGATCCTAGGCCATTGATTAGACATGGGAACTAGGATTGCATGTCTCTGATGGATTTTGCATTGGACATATTGAAGAGCAAAAATTAGTGTTGGAACATGTTGATATTTGAATCCTTTATTTGAAGTGTCCTTTCATGTGTGATGGATACATTTTGTCTTATATCTTTGGTTATTTGACATGATTAGATGTGTTTGATGTAGGAAAATGGAAGGTCAACATAGAGGATGCTAGATTCCCTACAGTTTAGTTGGCCTTTCAAAATTGTATTCTTGTATAACAGTTTAGTTAACCTTAGGGCATGGAATAAGGGAGGAGCACCATATTCCACATGTGAATTATAATTCCTTTTATTTAAAATTGCATCCACCTTCAACTATGATAATGGGATTCATCAAGGATTTAATGAGAGTGGAGTATCCTCCATCTAGACCAATTTGCCCTAGAAAGTGGGATTCCATCTTCCTACTCATGAAAGTATTGATTGGAGAAGTCAATTGATCTGAAACCACGTGCATGATCCTAGGACTAGTAGGAGGTGAATCTATATAGTAAACACAAACAACATGTAGGACCTCTAAATATTCCACAAATGATTAAACAATAAAGGCACATGGTAGAGAGCAATCACAAAATGACACACTATATAGTGGTTCTAGCTTGAAATATCATAATCCACTAACATGTGTTCACCTACTTGGATTTCTTAACCATGATAAGTATATTTCATTACAAACAAAATAACTAACACCATGCATTCTCTTTTAGTCAAGGAGTAATGGATTCATTTCTAGGAAAGAAGCCACTGAACGAGACAAAGGGTCAACCTATCTAGCAACCTTCTTCTCCATGTAAGGGAATTAAGTCCCCTTGAGACAATGAGACTGAAAGGATGAATCATATCCTTACAAGTCAAAATAAAGAAATATATTACTTTGAGGTAATTTTAATCTATCAGTTGAGTAAGAAAGTGTAATCTCTAGAAGGAATTTGTGTGCTCCTTGTAGCATAAACCCAACTTTGTAGCATTCAAATCACTTTGTAACCATGGCAAGTGTTACAATCCATACCTTGCTTTACTGGTAAATTGAGAGCTAAGATGGTCATGGTATTAGTTACATCAATAACACTTTGTATTATTAACTAGTTGATATAGGTTTTATCTTAGCTTAAACTTGTTATTCAATAAGCTAAAGAAAATATGTGTTGCATATACATTAAGGTTTGGACCTTGATCGATGTAATGATAACACATACACATTGTTAGAAATATATTTAAGAAAATTTTATGTAGTAATTAACTAAGAAATTATCATTTGAGAATTTATCAAACTTTGTTGAAAGATTGTAAATAATTCAATTATGAATGCAACACAAGAATGAAAAAAATCAGAGTGAAAATGAGAAAGTTTTGCACTTTTATTTTCACATAGAACTACCTCTGGTTGACAATTGAATGTTCAACAACATATGGTTTGCCAACCGATGGCTTGCCAAATGATGGGTTGTGCTATGTTGTCGTCCAACACAACCAATTACAAAAATGGATATAATTTTTAATAAACTATTGGGAATTCAATGATGTTTGTTTTGCTGGATTAGTATTTCAATCATCTGTACAACTAGATCCTATACCACAAAAAATACACACGAGAAGGCTATTCTTAGGGAAATTTTAGGAAATAACATGAGACAATTGCAAACCTAATAGTAGGATCATCAAGGTAAGTCTAAATTGATGGTTTTCCCTTAGTTCTCTCTCCATCCCTTCTTGAAGCACTAGAGCAAGGCTAACCAGAAGTTTCTTTCCTTTTTCTTGCTTCTTAATCTTCTTCATCCAGCATGCACTGTTTGGATATGCAGATCTCACGTTAGGTCGTTTGATGGCGGTTGTTGAGATTTTATCTCAAACTAAGTTGGGTAAATCAATGTATGGAGTGGGATCCCAGAGCGAAACCACTCCCTACTAAAATAAAATGGCAACATCCCAAACCAAACACCAATATAATTTTTTTCTCAAAAGGATGAAACCAATTTAATCAACATGAATGTATCATAACACCAAAGTAGAATAAAGTCTCCCACGAGGTCAGCTACACTTGTTGTGGTCTATGTCCTCCTTGATTTCCTTCTCCTAGTCCAACACTTGGGGCTGGAAGCATACCCCACAAAAGGAAAATAAAAGAGAATATCAATAAAAAGCTAGTATGTGCTTGCTAAAAAGAAATTGAGCAATATATTAAGAATGAGGGGCATCAAGTATAAAGGATTCCCATAAAAAAGGTAAGGACTACCCAAAAGGGCATAAGAGGAAAGAATCACTATCATATCATATAGGAAAAACTTGCCATAAAATCAATAGTAAAAGTGGTGCCACAAAAGCACACATAAAACTTTTTGGGCACAAAACCCATAACATGCCTGCATGTATGTGAGATAAACATAGCATTAGAACAACGTAAATAACAAAGGCGACCAAGCCTCATAAACTTGAAACCTGATCGAGATTGGCACATAACCAAACTCCCAATAAATAAAAATATGGGCCAAACCTCATAAATTTGAAACCCATGTATGGGGCACATAACCTCCATCCCAAAATATAATAAGGGAACATAACCCAAATCCAATGCAGTTATATTACTCTAGGGATATTGAGTCACACAACATGCTTAATAGAGAGGTAGGTAGAAAGTACAGTCAGATTTTACAAATTACTCACCACAAAAGTGACCATCATAATCATCCACCTCAAAGTGGGCATACAACAACAAATTGAGTTCCATCATGAACAAAGCATAAGAAAAGACCAAAAGAATATCTAAAGATCAATAAAAAATAAAAGGTGCTTCTCATGAAGCATATTTTCTGAAAGAACAAGATATGGTGTAGGATAATGTCCATAGGACCACGAGAATGATAAAAATAGGTTATTGCTCAATAAGAATAATAGAGGATAAACATGCATTTGGAGAGAGAAATTAGAAATGGCTCAATATAGAAATAATGTGGGAGGCAATCATACCTTACTCAAGGATCTAAATAGTCTAAAGCTAGTCTGAGATCCAAGACGAGGTCTCCAAAACACCTACGATGCATATATGTAGAATTAGGGTTAGGTTTACATTGATTATTCAAAACCCTATACATCGCCTTTTTAATATTAGTGAATTAGGTTCTGAAAGCCATGCCATGTTTTAGATTATATTTTTTGAGTTCAAAACATATTTTTTTATATTTCTCTCACTTAAGAATTATTTGTTATAAATTTTGCAAGTTATTATCTACTTAGTTTAATCCGTTGAAAAACACCCTTTATAAAACATTGGATTTAGGTGATGAAACTAGTACCATTAGATAGCTCTTAATTTTATGAATCCAATGACTATTTATTTGTAATTTTTGCCTAAGTAGAGAATTGGCTATGAGGTTTCAAAGATCGACCCATCAGAAAAATCCAAGTAAGCGACAAACTCGCGGGAAGGAAAGAGAGAGAGAGCAGGGCCCGACCGATGACTTTGCCCAATAGCAATCGGCTACTTTACTTGGTCAAAAGTGGTCAACGACGCACTGACCTACCCCAAACACAAGGAAACATATGCAAAACGACATAAATACCCTTGATCGGGGAAAACAAAGAAAACAGAGAACAAGGAGGGTAGAATAGTAATTCGATTGAGAGGATTCTTCCCCCACCTGCTCGTGCCATGGCTGCCCAAGTAGCTTGGCCGAGTTTGGGTGAATCTGCGATGTGCGACCATTGAGAAAACCGAAGTCAGAGAAAGCTAGCCAAAGACGTTATGAACTCACCAAGATGGTCAATTGAGATGTTGGTTTCTCTAAAGCCACACGAGTAGTGCCATAAGCACAATATGTAAAATCCGATCGTTGACTGACAAAACAAGGATGAGCAATGCAATTGGAACTAGAGAAGGACTAGGTAAAGTGCAACGAAGATGGGGTATAGTCCCCTATTTATATGGTTGAGTCCTAGGGCGACATCACATTGGCCGTGAGAGATCTTGGGACCCAAGTTTTTGGGTGTTTCCCGAATCTTTGCCAATAGGTCATAATTTACGGATAGATTGGCGTAGAAAGTTATTGGGAAACTCATCAAACAAAAATCTTGAGGAAACGTGGAGAGATGACCGACAAAATCAAGAAATAAAAATCAACAAGGGCGACACCTAATTTTGGTTTGGTCACGAGGTAGAGCAGGACTCACAACCATCTGATAAATGATCCAATGGCTCTGGAAGTAGTGTGACATTAAACCAAGAAACCTTATCCAAACCGAACTCCGAATAAAGTGTAAAACTCAATATTTAATGTTTTCTTTCTCTTCATTTAAGGGTGTAAACAAATCCCAATTTTAATGAAATTTGACGCCTAACCTATTTTTGATATGAGGAATCTGAATATGTATTTAGTTTTGCCTTTTGGGAACTTTTACTGTGTTAAATAAATCAAGTCTTATTTTCTTTTCATCCTATATTAATGGTTATAAGATTATCATTGATGAAACTTCACCCACAAGTCACATTAAGTGCCTTGGATACAAATTTGCCATCAATTTTACATGTTGGAGTTGTTTGTACAATTATTTAATATTTTGAAGGTTCTACACACTTTCTCTCTCCTTACTTCAAATGTATATTAAAGATTATCCAAATTATATGAAAATTCACCCAAAGGCTATTTTAATGTGTAGACTACTAATCCAAAGTTATTTTCCACTTTTGGAGTCATTAAGTATTTTATTTCCAATCTTAAAGGAAAAACACCTTTTATTTTCTAAATGAAATAGATGTGATCATTATTATCCTAAATTTGTGAAACTTGGCCTCCAAGCTAAAGCATATCCAAAGAAAATGAATTTGAGGTTATTTTTAACCAATAAGTTTACCTTTTATAAAATTTTACCCATTATCCATTATTTCTCTTATTAAGTAATTCAATATCATATTACCTTGCTTAATGGGTTATTTTTTAACTTTTTATCTCTTCCTTATTCTAAAAAGCTAAGGAAAGATCTAGAATGAATCTACTCTATTCTTATCTCACATAAGTTTATTTATTTCATATTTAGTTTATGTATTATTATTCTCAATTTTGGACACCTTGTCCCATTAAGCACATTATTACCTCATCTGACATATCATATGTACCCTTCATTGATCTTATGATTAAATTGAAAATATTATGTCATCCCTGTTTGGCCAAGCCCAAAGACTAAGGTCTTAAACCTCTTAACCCTAGAATAAGATTAAGTTCTAGGTTTCAGTATGTTACATCATACCACCCCTTAATGGGATTTCATCCTCAAAATCTAAATGACCAAATCTAACAAACAACTATTTACCACCCCTTAAAAAGTTGCATCCTAATAAGTCAAGAAATTCTATTGGTAGAAGGATAACTTTCTTACATATAACCACAAGGTACCATGCAAAAAGGAAACATAACTTGAAAGTCTAACTATTGGACTAAGGGTTACCTTCGACATGATCATCGTTATAGACTTCTTGACCATCCAATGCAAAAACTATTCCAGCTCGCCTTTCCACATGTCTTCAACCATTTTTGTTACCATTATTCTGATGAGGCACTTGAGGTTGTTGTTTTTGTTGAGCTAGTGCATGTCCATTATGAATGTTGGGGCACTTAGGTCGAATGTGTCCAGGTTCATTACAAGAATGACATATCACTGGAGTGCCATGTTGAGGTTTATCCTAAGAACACTTCCCTGGAGGATGGTAACCTTTGCACTTAGCACACTTATCTCTTTTCTGCTCATCTCTTGAGGGCTTCCTCTTCTAGTCAAACTCCCTAGGTTGAAACCTTGGATAAGACTCTACAACCAAAGATTTATTGACCATTTTCTGAAAGGTCAAGGATAGTTGTGGGATAATAGCACGACCCACGTTGTAGTTGAGTCCTTGAAGGAATAGGTCAGCCCTACGTTCCTCACTCAATCCAATTGCATAACGTTCCAATAATAGAAACTTTTGTACAAGTGCAGAAACAGATAAGGAACATTGCTTCAAGTTGTTGAACTCTGCTTCCTTCTTCTTTAGGGTTGTAGTGCAGATGTGCTTCCCACGAAAAAGCACCAAAAATTGTTCCCATCTCATGGTAGAGATATCACGTATCCTTCCTATCTTGTTCCACCAAACTCGAGCGGGTCCATCCAAAACATATGCAGCAAATCTAACCTTCTGGAGGGCAGGACATGCCATACCAACAAAGATCCTCTCTATTGCTAATACCCAATCATCAGCTTTGTCGACGATCTCTATTTGACCTTCACCCTTGAAGGAGGGTGGTTGCATATTCATGAATTCCATTATGGAATACTCCTTAGGATTTTTAGGCACATACGGATCTTTCATATTCCCTACCATGGTAGTAGAAAAAGGTTATTAAAACATGGCCAACTCTTAATCTAGAGAGATGACTACGCCTACACTAGTAGAGATTGGGGTTTCCTGACCTACTGATGGTCCACTTCTAGTCAAAGGAGTACCTTGAGTCACTGGTGTGGTAAAGGGTGGATCCATCCTTGGCATTCCAAACCTAGGGTTCTGGTATGTCTCATAACCATACTGGTTGTCAACAGTTGAGTTATCTCCCACCACGAGGATTTTTCCTGCACAAGGCAAGGGTACTAGGTATAAGCAACCTATGGAAAAAGGTAAACATCCTAAGGGAGATAAGATTGAAATAGTTAGATAATCGACAACCATTAGCTCTGATACCATTATGTAAAGAGTGGGATCCCAGAGGGGAACCACTCCCTACTAAAAATAAAAAGGCAAAATCCCAAACCAAACACGAACATAAAATTTTTCTCGAAAGGGATGAAACGAATTTATTCAACATGAATGTATCATAGAACCAAAGTAGTTGTGGAATATAAAGATGTATTTAAAAATTACAAAGCTTGTTATCAACACTATCCATCACCATACAGGGTCAGATAAACGGAAAAAGTAACTACATGTAGAACTAGCTGAGGATCACCTAACAACTTCAAGCAAAGTATCCCACGACGTCATCTACACTTGTTGTGGTCCAAGTCCTCCCTGATTTCCTTCTCCTAGTTTAACACATGGGGCTGGAAGTGTACCCCACAAAAGGAAAAGAAAAGAGAATATCAACAAAAAGCTGGTATGTGCATGCTAAAAAGAAATTGAGCAATATATTAATAATGAGGGGCATCAAGTATAAAGGCTTCCCATAAAAGCGGTAAGGACTACTCAAAAAGGGCATAATAGGAAAGAATAAATATCATATGATAAAGGAAATGCTTGTCATAAAATCAATAGCAAAAGTGGTAACACAAAAGCACACATAAACCCTTTTTGGGCACAAAACCCATAACAACATGCATGTATGTGAGATAAACATAGCACTCAAACAAATAAATAACAATGACAACCAAGCCTCATAAACTTGAAACCTAATAGAGATTGGCACATAACCAAACTCCCAATTTTAATAAAAATGTGGGCCAAAACTCATAAATTTGAAACCCATGTATGGGGCACATAACCTCCATCCCAAAATTTAATAAGGGCACATCACCCAAAACCAATGCAATTTTATTACTCTAGGGCTACTGAGTCACACAACATGCTTAATAGAGAGGCTAGTAAAAAGTATAGTCATATTTTACAAATTAATCACCACAAAAGTGGCCATCATAATCATCCACCTCAAAGTGGGCATATAACAACAAATTGAGTTCGATCATGAAAAAAACATAAGAAAAGACCAAAAGAATGTCCAAACATCAATAACAAATAAAAGGTACTTATCATGAAGAATATTTCCAAAACAATAAGATATGGTGTAGGCTAATGTCCACAGGACCAAGAAAATGATAAAAATAGGTTATTGGTCAATAAGAATAATAGAGGATGCAAACATACATATATAGAGAGAAATTAGAAATTCTCAATATAGAAATAATGTGGGATGCAATCATACCATACTCAAGAATCTAAATAGTCCAATGTTAGTCCTAGATCTAAGCCTAGGTCTCCAAAATGCCTATGATGCATATATGTAGGATTAGGGTTAGGTTTACATTAATTATTTAAAACCCTAAAAATCACATTTTTAATATGGGTGAATTAGTTTCTCAAAACCATGCCATGTTTTAGATTATCTTTTTTTAGTTCAAAACATATTTTATTATATTTTTTGACTTATGAATTATTCGTTATAGATTTTGCAAGTTATTATCTACTTAGATTAATCCATTAAAAACACCCTTTATAAAATATTGGATTTAGGTGATGAAACTAGTACATTATATATCTCTTATTTTTCTAAATCAAATCACTATTTATTTGTAATTTTTGGATAAGTAGATAATTAGTTATGATTTTTCAAAGCTCGACCAACCAGAAAATTCCAAGTAAGTGACAGACTCGCGAGAAGGCAAGAGAGGGAGAGACAGCGGGGCACGGCCTGTGACTTGGCCCAATAGCAAGTAGTCAAATCACTTGGTCAAACCCGATCAGCAGCTCACTGACCCACCCCAAATACAAGGAAACATAGGCAAAAATACATAAATACCCTTGATCAGGAAAATGAAGAAAGCAGAGAATGAGGAGGGTATACACCTAATTTGTCCAAGGGGATTCTTCCCCCACCTGCTTGTGCCATGGATGCCCGAGCAGCTTGGTTGAGTTTGGGAAAATCCACGATGTACGACCATTGAGCAAACTGAAGTCAGAGAAAGCTAGATAAGGACGTTACGAACTCACCAAGATGGTCAATTGATATGTTGGTTCATCCAAAGCCACATGAGCAGTGCCGCAAGCACAAGATGCAAAACCCAATCGCTGACTGAAAAAATGGGGATGAGCAATGCAATTAGAAGTAGAGAAGGACTAGGTAAATTGTGGCAAAGATGGGGGTGTAGTCCCCTATTTATATGGTTGAGTCTTAGGACGACATCACCTTGGTCGTGAGATCTTGGGACACAAGATTTTGGGCATTTTCCAAATATTCACCGATAGGTCATAATTTAGGGATAGATCGATGCGGAAAATTATTAGGAAACTCATGGAATAAAATTCTTGAGGAATCGTAGGGAGATGACAGAGAAAATTGAGAAATAAAAATCAACAGGGGTGGTGCCTAATTCCAGTTTGGTCACGAGGTAGAGGGTGAGTCACGTCCATCAGATCACCGATTCAATAGCTCTAGAAGTAGTGTGACATTAAACCAAGAAACCTTATCCAAATTGAAATCTGAATAAAGTGTAAAACTCAATTATTTAATTTTTTTCTCTCTCTTCATTTGAGGGTGCAAATGAATCCCAATTTTAATGAAATTTGACACTCAACCTATTTTTGATATGAGCAAACTAAATATGCAATTAGTTTTGCCTTTTGGGAACTTTTAACATGTTAAATAAATCAACTCTTATTTTCTCTTTCCACCTTCATTAATGGTTATAAGATTATCCAAATTTGATGAAACTTCACCCACAAGTCTCATTAAGTACCTTGGATACAAATTTGCATCAATTTTACATTTTGGAGTTGTTTGTACAATTATTTAATATTTTGAAGGTTCTACACAATTTCTCTTTCCTAACTTCACACGTATATTAAAGATTATCTAAATTATATGAAAATTCATCCAAAGTCTATTTTTAATGTGTAGATTACGAATCCAAAGTTATTTTCCACTTTTGGAGTCTTTACATATTTTATTTCTCATTTTAAAGGAAAACACCTTTTCTTTTCTAAATAAATTAGATGTGATCATTATTATCCTAAATTTGTGAAACTTGGCCTTCAAGCCAAAGCATATCCAAAGAAAATGAATCTGAGGTTATTTTTAACTAATAAGTTGTCCTTTTATTAATTTTAATCCATTATCCAATATTTCCATTATTTCTCTTATTAAATAATTCAGTATCATATTACCTTACTTAAAGGGTTGTTATTTATCTTTTTATCTCTTCCTTGTTCTAAAAAGCTAAGGAAATATCTAGAATGAATCTACTCTATCCTTATCTCACATAAGTTATTTATTTCATATTTAGTTTATGTATTATTGTTCTCAATTTTGAACACCTTTTCCCGTTAAGCACATTATTACCTCATGTGAAATATCATGTGTACCCTTCATTGATCTTATGATTAAATCAAATATATTATGTAATCCTTGTTTGGACAAGCCCAAAGACTAAGGTCTCAAACCTCTTAACCCCAGAATAAGATTAAGTTCTAGGTTTCGGTATGTTAAAATCAAGGCCGAGAAATCAAGATAATATCCAATATCAACAACCTAGGAGCAAATTCATGGTGAGTATAAAATCACCTTTAAACCTTGATTCCTACATAAATTAAGCCTAATAATCATATGGGACATGTATTGTCTTCTATGAAAACTAATGATTTTGATTTATTGGGCTTAAGCATGAGATTTTAGTTGAATTATTGATTAGTTTCATATTCCCATGATGTCATATAGATGTTTTTATCTATAGAATTATTTGCTATGAAGTTGTAGTGAATGTTCATGGTAGAATTAGAGTCACTGAAACCCCTAGTTTGCCCTAGTTTCTATAGTAATGAATCATATTATGAATATGTGATCTAGCCAACATTATTTCTAGTTATATACTTATGAGGTTAAAAGAACTGTTCATTTTCATAATTATTAATATGCTCATTTTATCAATTCAAGTAGATCACTTTGTTTATTCCAATGATTTAGTTTAGGTTCAATGTTTAGAAAGTGAAAATAGAAGCCTTAAGTACATAATTAAGCTAAGAGTAGTATTGTAGTAAGTCCATCAATGAAACTAAAGAATAAACAACACATCAGATACTCTAAACACCATAGAGTCCATCGTATAAGTCTACAACATGAAGGAGGAAACATGCCTATCGACTGACAGAGTCTAGGATGAGGTAGGCTAGTCGTACCAAAGAGGTACATGGGACTAAGCCTAGTAAGGATGATCTCCTTTAGTTAGTAAGGTTCCTAACATTAACTGGAGATTTTGGTTGTACCTGGTGCAGTTTAGTCATTTTAGTTCCTACTCAGTAGGTCAGTCCTTGTGGAACCATTAATGAAAGTAATTAAGCCAAGTGTTTTGACTCCCCGCATGAGTACCCAAGTTCAGAGGAGCAGTTCAATTTTACCATCCAATTGTTATCCGCTGAGGCCATACATGGCGAGCCCTGTTGCTGGCCATGTAGATAGTTTAGTGGACTTAGAGTCTCATGTTTACTTTAAGTCTTATACAGTGAGATCGTAAATTGTTGTAATACTTCCACATGCTATGAACTTCATCTAGGTCTAGGGCATAACAAATGGATTGTGGATTTAGTTTGTTTACTTAATGTAGTTGTTATTAGACTCATCTCATGTGGGGTGGTTTATAAATTTCAATTGTCATGATTATGTTCTTTTGTATTATAATTCAATTACCAATATATATCTGAATTCATAGTTTCTTGATGACTTTCCATGCACTGAGCTAGTGGTTGAGACACTCTATAGAAAGATTTTTTAAGAATAGGTCCAACTTAGTAGGAGAAGTCAAAAGCTAAATTTAATTAGGAGTAGATCAACTGAGGTCTTGAGAGGAATAACTAAATTAGTTTTATGATCTCCCATACTTCCTATGGTCTTGGGAATGTGAGAGTGAGGATTGAGGTCAGTTTTGTAATAAGATATAATTGATGTAAATTAAAGTAAGAGCCAGTTTCTTTTAATTACATGTTATAGTAAAAATCAATAGTGAACATGTGATGCTTATGATTAAATCATATATTCTCATTTTAGTTAACATGGTGTTTCATTAGTACTACAGATTTATAGAAAGAATTTTTTGACTACTTTCTGTTAGTGATTAGAAGTGAATGGTCAGTCTAATCCCTCTTTGACAAGCTTCAACCCTGATTAGTAGGTTTGGGTTGTGTCAGTAGGCTCCCAAGTGGTTCTATTTTAATCTTTGAATGTTCCTACTAGTTAGTAGAGGTGATAAAAAGGAATTATATACATTTATAAGGTAGGTAAAAACCTAATAGGGTCTTGAAAAAATTGCAGCTTACCAAGAAGGCACTGAAGGTGTGGAGCAAAGAGAAGGTGAATCTTAAAACTCCTATACAAAGCTACCAAGACGTACGAAGATGCAACCACAATATCTAGAACTATGCCTGACAACGCTCAAGCCATCAATGATGAGATTAGAGCGGAGGAAAGATTGAGGAAGTTGAAGAAGGCCAAAGAAAGGTTTCATTGGCATTGTAGCCGTATGAAGTGGATAGCTGATGGTGACTTCTACACTAGAGTCTACCACTCAACCATCAAGAATAAGGAGATGAGGGAAGATATTCATGAGCTTATTAATGAGCATGGTCAGATTGTTGACAGTAGAGAAGAAATAGCAGTGTGCGCAGACAATTACTTCCAAAAGCTGTACAACCAGCCCATCATTAAAGACAGTAAGTATGGTGATATGCTCCCAAGCAAAAGAGTTAATGATAGTATGAACGAGGAACTATGAAAACCTTCTCTCAAGGTACATTGGCCTACAATTATCAAAATACATTGAACTCTATACATCTTAATGTATCATTTGACATAACACACTTCATGTGTTACTCAATCAAGTATATTGGATTGAGGTTCTTCCACCATATCAGTCAAAGTGGTGTGTGTGTGATTCACACCATATCGGGAAGAGAGGTGTGTCTATGCTTCACACCATATCGGGCAAAGAAGTGTGTGTATGCTTCACACCATATCGGGCAAAGAGGTGTGTGTGTATGCTTCACACCATATCGGGTTGCTCTACATTAGAGTTTGCATATCAGGTTAAACCCTTATGCTCATACCTCTTCAAACCTTCATGGTATCAACCTACCCTTCACCATGGGTTAAGTGACAGCCTAGACAACAGTTTAGTCTAAACCAAACCAAGTTTACAAACCAATAGGGGTGTGGGGTTCTAAGGTATGTCAGGTTTCATATTACCATGTTGGGTTTCAGCACCATATCGGGTTAGAGGTACTTCAACCCGATATTGGGTTGAGCCATGATGATGTCATCATCATCAAGCTCTAGACTTCGTTACTTACTGTTCTAGCTCATGTAAAATAGTCCTATGTCACTAATAGAACTCATGGATTCATCAATTATACAAGAAAACTCAAAATTGAAAGTAGATCATCAAGTATGGCAAGATTGATGGTGAATAATAACATGATTGGGTTCAAGTTATATAACCCACCTTAAGAACAACTTGAAAGATCCAATCTCCAAAGCTTCACGTTCCCAAGGTTGAAGATGAACTTATCACAGATCCAAGACTCGTTCACAACTCTTCTACATGCAAGGAATCACCATAGTTAAGTACTTGGTGAAGAAGAAAAGAAAGGAAGAATCACAACCCGAGATCATGCTTTATCCAAGGTTGAAGGTGACCATGGCTTCACCTTAAGCTTAATGGCTCGAGCTCCTCCTTGATCCTCAACTCTTTGCATGATATCTAAGAGAAATGAACTAATAGGTTTCTAAAAGATTCACTAGTAGGTGAAAGGAGTGGTATATATAATTAAGGTTCATGAGAGAGGGAGTATAAGAGGTGTCATCATTTTACACTACTAGGTGTCATGTGTCCAAGCACGGTTGACACGTGTCCATGCAAACATATTTATCATAAAATGAAAATCTCTTGAGGATAATCTAGGGATAATATTTCGGCCATTAGTTATCTTGTTGAGAAAGATATTTCAACTCAACATCACTTTATTCACAAACCGATACACATTTTCTAAGGAAAGTTGCAAACTAATATCCATAACCTCCTTGAGGTTCTTAACCCATCATGGCAAAGGCCAAGAGTTGATAAAATGATATGTGACCTCCTATATGGCTCCTTGTCTAATAGGCATCCCCATATAAGCTATACAACTTGATACAACTCAATACAACTCAAATTAGGGTTTCAATTATACAATTCTTCTTGGTCTTTTCATCACCAAGAATGCTACCACTCAAAGATGATTCAAACATGGTGAATCTTTCTTTATCTCTCCTCTAGATTATGCCAAGAGATAGTAGGGACACTTTTGAGGTGGTAATTTTCGTATCAACCCTACATTTTGGGTGAATTGCAAATTGCACCAAAATTGGTACACAAGGCACAAGCATTATTCAAACAAGTTTTAACTTGAAACTTAGGCTTTCCACAAGACACCCCTTAGCATCAATCTCTCTCTTATGATGATAAAGCACTTGATGAATGTTCAAAATGTGACATATGGCAATATAATCCCTCATCTTGGGTAAATTGCAATTTACACTCAAACTATCATATAATGCCCAAATAGTTTGCAATTAAGCTCAAACTTGAAAATTAAACTCCAAGAGAGTCTTAATTACTTTTCATAAGATTAAAAAAGTTTATAATAACTTACTTAAGCAAAAATTTCAAGTTTATGGCATAACCCAGGTCAGGGATGTTACATCATGTATGATAATGAACAATACCATGTGATGATGTGACAAGGTTTATGTTTTATGCATATTATATCTTCTAAAGTTGAAATCTACCCTTATATTTGTAGAATCTTTTTAGGTTTTTTATGTAACTTGATTGATGCAGTTAAAAGGCACCCAATTGGCACTAACTAATCAAGAGGAACCCTAATCATGTAGTTGCTCTGTGCCATAGAGACTTTCTAGACGGTGAACTGAGTATTCCTAATGAAAACGCAGAGCACATACTTTTGAGTATGCAAAGTGTATGAGAATGTGTGTACTTGTCATCTTGATCCTAAAGGTTTTGAGGATGGTTGAGGTCATGCCTCGACTAGAGAATTGCTATAGTCATATCTCACATATATGATGTGATCGAGGATAGTTGCGGTTGTACCGCAGATGTTTGGGTTGTATGCCCTATTTTCTCTAGTACCATAACCTTTTTAAGGGCAGACTAGGCTGTTCAATAGCGTAATGACCTATATCCAAGGGTATACTAGGCTGATTTGTAGCTTGATCTTATGTGTCACTATGGCAGACTCATACTGACCGAGGGCCAATGAGTTCTGAGGATTCTAGCTCTCCTATAGATCTTATCTGACACTGATTTTGAATTTGCAGTGATTAGTTGGAATTGAGTGGTATACCTTAATTCATAAAAGACGTAACACAACTGTATTGTATATTTTCTTAGGGTTAAACATGTTTCACATTGGATGTTGACCCTTACCTTATTTCTTATACTGCTTAGTTGTTATGTAATGTGGTAAGAGAGATTAACTATTAATAGATGTTGTTCTTACATGTTATTCATATTCCTTCTAGATATATATGTTACTATGCCTACCTGTTTAGCTTGCTTAATCTGTTTAACCTTATGGAATAGTTTAAAATGTTTAAACAGAGTAATTTGCTTAACTTGTTTACTCATATATCTAATGTAATTAATGATTTTCAGTTGACAGTTATATCTCTCATTGGTACATGGGTCTCACCTCATGGGTTACCACATCTTTTTAGGGGGTCATCAACGGCGAGGTCAAGATCGTGTCGCTAAAGAAGAGCAACTTCAAGAGCAGTGGGATCAGAAGGTTGGATAGTTGTTAGTAGAGTTCTAGTATCCTCCTTGTACTCTCAGGTTCGAGCATGGTATGTTTTGTAGGTAATATGGATATTGACATGTGGTTTTGGCAATATGCCTTAGTTTGTATATGACATGTTTAAGTGGAATATCTATCTTTTATATATAGGTTGTGGTTGATGCCACTAGACATGTATGCATTATGTATAGTCTTGGTTTGGTGTGTGTTGATATACAAATTGTTGGATCTTTATGTAATGATCTAAACATGATAGTAAAGTTTAAATTGGTTGTAGTTTATTCTATTTTCTGGGGTTTGGTTAATTAGTGGTTGATCACACACTTTTTTTTTAGTTATGTCATTTGGTGTGGCACAGTGTCACACATACATAATAGATTAAGGTTTTTATGTGTATTGCACAATGGAACACATCTTAAATTTTGATATTATGTTAAGGTATTTGATTTAATAGTCATATGTATCCAATCATCACTACATATAATCTAACAATCACAACATTTGCGAGAAAATAGGATACAAAAACTAGTACAAAAACTTGATCCAACAAGAGTTGTAGAAAAACAACCAAGAGATTCATGTCTCTTATAGAGTATTCCACTCAGCTGATTGGCAAGCCAACCACCCAATTGGATTCCCCATTAGGGTAGCCCTTCAGTTGTCGGGTTCATGACTTTGCATATATCACAAATCCTCTAAGGTCATTCCTTGTTGGTGTGGGATTCTGATTGTCTCCTCCTCTCCATTGTTGTCCATCAATGATGTCAAGACATCATCCTATTCTAATTGCAAGAAGTAGACCTTCCAAGGAGAATGTAGAGATAGAGGCATGGCATGCAAGCCATGTACATGCTACATACTTTTGTCACAAGAAGATAGGTTATATTATATGTTTAAGATCATTCACTACAAAAAACTAGTTGCCATATCCACATCCATATCCACACAAAAATGCCAATTTTAAAAGTGTCACATCAGTTCATGTCATAGATATATATCATATCATATATGATATTATGTGAATAGCATGGATACAATTGCACAATATTTGTTCAATAGATCACTTGCAATTCAAAACTCAAACTAGCATACGAAGTTGGCTCTAATACCACTATAGGGTTTTAAGGGAAGTAGCACAATATAAATACAAAAATTCCCCAAAAAAATCTTAGTCAGTGGATCCATTATAGCCATAAAATATCATTATATTAAAGTCATGGAAGGGTTATCAAATACATATTGATGCACACTAGTTGTCCTACAACTAGACACATATTATTGTTGTAGTAGGATTTCCACTTCTATATCCGGATTTGAATTGGTTGTTGTTGTTTCTACCTTGTCGTTGGAGCAACACCTTGTCTTGTACTTGAATATATTTCTTATCCCCAAGTTTCAACCGAAGGGCCTCAATCTCTACGTCATCCACATAGATGCAAGAACTCTTGGTGCATCACCTTGGTCACCAAGAGGAAGCATAACTCAGTCGTCGATGTACTAGCATCGCTCACTCTCCTTCTCCTTATCTTGAGGGTTGTTGTCTTTAGGATGCGTTTTTTTCTCTCATAAAGGAATGACTCTTAGAAAACTTGTCTCATAATGTGTATATCTCATTTTGGACATCCACCCCTTTATATAGGAGAGTCATGGGTTAGGATTTCTAAAAAATCCAATCTCATTCCTAGTTGCAACTTATAATCAGAATCAAATAGGAAAACTCAAACAAACATCCCACTCCTATGGTTCACTAATTAATTGGATGACTCGTTAACCCACTGGATTGATTGGACTATCCATTTCATGATTCATTCAGTCAACATGTGATGTTCTAGTTAGAATTTCTCATTTTGTTTCCAAGTCAATAGAGTCTTTCCAATTCTTATTCAACCCTAATTTCACCCACTTGACCAACTAGACTATCTGGCATGCAGTTGTCTACTTTTTGTGATCAGTTAGTCGATTGAAATTGAACCAACCAAATTATTCAAATCATTTAGTTGGTCAAATGGCTTGCCCAATAGTTTGGTTGGGTAGAAATCAGCCTGAACATATTCTAGAACCATTCTAATCATATGTGTGATTGTGAACTTCAATTCATTTAAGCATTCTTGTGTCTGTGACCCTGTGGGTTCTTTATTATGTTGGAAATGTTGTTCAAAACCTCAAAAGAAAATATTGGTGTGTATATACACATTGTTGTTACCCAAGTAATAAGAATTACATTGGAGAAAAACTTCAACCGATACAGTGACCAATGTTACCATGACCATATTATCCCTTTGTTACAGATATCCAAATTAAAACCAAGTAATGGACTTTTTATTGTATTGACACTCAATCTATGTTTCTTGAACCATAGTACGACATTGATATTATGTGATCTCAATATCATGCATTAACCCACATGAGCTTGGACAGGCATATCATCATCTCACTTATCAAGTATCCATGATATCACTCTAATGGAGGGATAAACTGTTAATATGTATGCCCAGAGAGCCAATCATATGATGGCTGTGATGGCATATTAGACTAATAATAATAATGGAAAGCTTCCAATTCATTCTATTTCACTCGGTTATGAGATGGTGAGGAAACAAAATGAATGTCTAAATAATGATATTACTCAATGATGTATGTCTTAAAGTACATGACTTGAACAATGAGATCATATGGATGTTAAGAGTATGTTCATTCTTACCATGTCCCTAGTTGGATGTTACTATGGAAGGTAGATAGACAATAGTATCACTTAATACTAGAGTGTGTTTGGTTAATGATAGAATCTTATTAGTCACGATGTGTGATATCAAACCAAGCACATAGATACTTGTTAGGGAACATTGTATCAAATAGAACCACCTAGAGAGTGACACATGGAAACCATAATTGGTGGTCATAGTCATCTCTCAAAGTGAAGGTGGTGATTGTGGTTCTTAAACTCGAAGTCACTACACTCATCACATGTCATTCGCTATACTTTGACATTATCCAATGTAGCCATGAATAAGGATTGACAAAATAGTGAGTGTTGGGTAATTGTGACACATGAGGAATGAGTATGAGTTATGTAGATGGGATTTGTCCCTACTAATGGAGTATTATACCATGGACACTTGATAAGAAAGACTAAGAAAAGCATGCCCATGCACATGTGAATCAATATATGATATTAGGTCACATATATCTCAGATAGTATGCTCTAGATTCAAGGAACATGGATTGAACATTGAGAGGATAATGATTCCATGCCTCGAGTTCATTTCAGATATCAGAGACAAATGAATTATACAATCACTATAACACCTTACACAGATTGTAGGTTGAAGTTGTTATCCAAATTTCCACTCACTTGGGTAGCACTGATGTGTGAGTAGGAACCAAACTAGTTATGGACATTCACTGGCAACATGATATGGGACCTATAGGGTCACACACATAGGAATTCACCTAGAATAAGAGTTTAATCATGAATGATAACTGAATTGATTATGAAAGTGTTTAGGTATTCAATTAGAGCATCAAATCAACTAACTAGACTCCCAACTGATCAACTAATGTGGTGAAATGACTGGTTGGAGTGTCAGGTTGATTAGAAATTGAATTGGCTGAGTTCTTCCTGAACCAGGGGCTTGAGCCGACCAGTTCACCTAGTTCACCAATCAGTTGGGGTCGTGAGGTGACTGACTTGTAGGGTGAGACACGTAGTTTGTGGAGAAATTCGATTACATCAAGGATTAGTGCTGACGTTATGTTGTGCATTGATTGGATTCAAGTTACCAATCCATGTGCGATTGGGAAACATGGTGAAATGAACGCTTTGCTGAGTGAACCGATCAGCTCACATGCCTATCGACCGGTTTTCTTGACAAATTGATCGGTTGGCCGCTCAGAGGTTGTGAATTTCGTGATATTCCAGTCCCTTCCATTCCCACACAGACTGGGAACCCTGACCCTAACTATAAAGAATTGAAATCATCTCTCCACTAAAAATGGTAAACAAAATCCAATGAATAGAAGCAAAAGTTAAAATTTTGACTATATTCAATTTAATAAAGAGTACATCATTTCCCCCCAATAAGGGTGTACATACTTTATACAAACTACATCAATATGTCTCCAATAAAATAACTTAACAATTAAGTTCACGATGGAAGGATGAACACCTTCTCCTAGTCTTAGGCTGGTTCACCATGCTCCTACTGCGCACTCCAATCCTAAACCTGGGTGGTTGGGATCACCCAACAAGAGGAGAGAAAAGGCATGTGTCAAATTAAATGAATAAGTACATTTAACACTTTAAAATATGGAAAAGTAAAGATATACTAAGCTAAGAGGTTTCAAGAGTAGGAGGCAAGTAAATAATTAAGAATTCTACCAAGTAAATTAGTAACAAAGTTGCATGCATGATTTAATATGACTACATTAAGCTAATATAGGGTTGAGGCACCTACCTAACCTCAACCAAAATAAATAGGTCAGGGATAGTGGTCACATTCCCAAACACCTACAATATATATAAGTGGGGAGAGTGGTCACATTCCTCACGGCTCATGCCCAAACTATGGATGGTTTGTACTCTTGTACACTACATTAGTTAATTAGTCATTTACAATATCATGCTAGAATAATTTAATGGCAGATTTAAGAAATTGAAAACTTTGCAAGTGGGGTCCAAGACCCTAGAATAATTGAAGTAATGGTGCCACAAGAAGTTAATAAAGAGAATAAAGTCTAAGGCAATGCTTCATTGGAAATATTAGGGTTGGATATCAAAATGCCCAACTGAAGGATAAGTGTTTAAACAGATATATAAATAGGATTGCACATAAACAAACCTCTTTTAACACATAAAGGTTAACTTGAATAGTATACTTTGGTCCACAATGTCAACTTTTCATCTTATAAACACATTATGTATGTCAGCCAAGTCAAAGTGAACATATTCATTCCTATTATATTTTTATATTATTCTTACCCAATTCCCGATTATCTAATATCATGTTAGGGTTTATGATTTTAATCTTTGTTGAGAGAATATGCGATTCTTTAGATAAAAATCTTAGTTCTAATTACCCATCTTTAGTCACATAAGTCTTTGTAACTCATATATTTGTGAATAATAATATATATTCTTCCAATAGGTTTAACGATGTCATTCTTTTATCTATAATGTGAATCCATATTATTCCTAACATCATGATTACCATGTATATTGGTGTAAGTATATTCCACATTAATATCTATTAGGTTCAATACACATGCTTTGATCTAACTAACATGTCATCTAGATATATGTTTATAAAAGTACATTCTTTTACACATTATTATCTTTTTCACCATTTAATTCATAAGAAAACAATATATTTATATGCATTCCATAATTATATTTGCGTAAATAATTACCATCTATTGCATAAATATGTATTTGTGTATCTAGGGTTTGTTGAAACATGACTATCAATATTCTTGATAATTTATGTGTAGTATTAAAATTCTACCATCTTATATATAATCTTCCATTATTAGTTGAGCCATGACATTCAAGATTACATTAAGGCAACATGCTCATATTACATCCATCGTTTGATATGTAGTACTACATGGATACATGTATAAAATAACAAGATGTATACAAGTAGGCCAATATGTTACAGTAATGTGAACACATTTTGTAAAACAATTTCTTAGTCATAGATCTACTATACGGATCATAAATTAAGATTTTGATATCATCTTTAACCACACTCTTACATACATGACCTATTACGATTATTTCCTATATATGGTTCAATATATCATCATTACGATCATACTCATATGTATAATTGTATTTATATATATACCTAGGGTTAACTTGATTACAAGGTGCGTGTATTACCATGGTTATCTAAGCCACTATTGTTCGATTACCTAGTAAACTGAATTTGCAACAGAGTGTGTTATATATGAACTAACCTGCAGATTGATGGTTCAATAGATTGGAGTTTCATGTGGTATGGACTCCATGGATCTGCTTGGAGTTGGACCTACTGATGGTGAGGTCTGAAGAGGTCGTCGAGGTTTTGGGCCTTTGCTAGAGTGGTGGCGGGCCATCTCCAGTTTTGGTGTCACGAGGAGGGACACAACACCTCGTCAGTCTCGTTTCCCACATTGCAGAGGAGAAGGAGTCGACGGTGATGTAGATGAGAAGTCAAAGGCGTTTCACTTGGTGGCTATGATGCCCTACTTGTTAGAGTGGTCGATGTAGGTGACACACCCCGATCTCACACTGACCACTAATCACGAGATTAGGGCGCGACGGAGGGATTATCACATAAACAAATCACTGAGAACTTTTTCTATTTAAAACCTCGTAATGATATCCAGATTATTGTTGTAAACTAAAACATAATAAACTATTGCAGAAGCATTTCAAATAAACTGGCTAGAGTAAGCAAACAGAGTTTACAACATGTAACATTTTTTAACATAAAGTAAACATAACAGTTAATTTACATCTTTATACACATTCCACATACACACTCTCTCTCACCCACGCCATGTCCCAAGGATCGAGGGGAAAGGACTAAGAGACCTCTAACTAGACTAACTACAAACCTTTTAATAACTAGGCGTTAGGATGAAACGATCCTTCTAATTCCTGTTGTTGGCGATAACCTGAAAATGTTTTGAGTAGAGGTATGAGCCTACTCTCTCAGTGAATAGCCTTTCATTTAGCTATCACTAAACAACTCATCAGATTTATAAAATTTAAATAACATGAATACAGTACAAACAGGGCAGTTCTAATGACATAGCAGATTACAGAATATAGTCGCATTTCTATGCAACAATAGGTAATTTAAACCAATAAACAGATATAATGAATTGGCACAAAAGTTCGGATATATTAATTTACTGTGATCCTATATGATTACATAATTATTTTATTATTCCCCAAACATATGCAGCGCACTCTACATATGAAGATCTGTAGCGAACTACGATCCCACCGTACAAGACTTAGCGACACACCCGGGAAATGCTAAGTCTGATTGTCCGTCCTGGTCTGCACAGGACTCTCGGGCGCACAAGGGCCCCAGGCGCACAAGGGCCTGTCTGCACTAACTCCGAGTGCTCTGGACTCCTCCCACCCTGTAGTGCACAGTCGGAGGGTCTGGGTTACCACCGTGACACAAGCACGGATTAATGTTGAATAACCCCCATTTTTCTCCAGTGCCACCGTGACACAAGCACGTGTTGTTGTTGGACACTGTCTGTCTGCCCTCGTGCCACCGTGACACACGCACGGATTATTTTTGAACACGAGCCCGACCATCTAGGCACAAGGCTAGATCGATCGTTTCACCCCAAAGGTACAGACCGCGCAATGGGGTTCTACGGTGTTGGGGCACCTAAGTCTATTAACTGATTAACATATAACCATTTAAACAGGAAAATCACATTTACTGATTTCATATCAGATCACAATACACTGTCATTCCAAACTGACAGAGCAATATATTTTAAATCATTGTAATTTCTGAGAAATTATCATACCATGCATTCAGACAAATTAGTAATGCATAAATAACCCAACTTATTTCAATTTGGCACATACATAGCGAATTTACACAATTGAGCATCTTATTGCACAAATTAAAGAAATTTGCTTCACATGTGAGAATCATACTCAACAATTATCAATTCTCTAAATTTCTCAAAAAACGTGCACATTAACCCAAATCCTGGTTTGTGCATCACTTAACTCAATTAAGAGTTAATTACATATCACAACACAATTTAATAACAATACTTGAGAATTTCTGGTAATAATTCAGAGAAATGTGCCCTTTCATGTAAATATCAATTTATACATATTAACATCAAAAAATATATGCAATTAAGGTTTTATTGCATATTTTTATTTATTCATATAAACTTTGAAATCGTACATCTGATAATGTATCAGAAATCTTCATTGTCTGGGTTCATACCCAAATCATACCATTTTCAGACATGAATTTCTAATTTCAACATTCAAACAAGCAATTTAGGTTCCAATGAACCATATAAATCTACCGATTCAATCCACACTGATCAATTGCTAAATTTAATCATATAACAGCGTCTAGAAGCAATTTATGAAATAAAAAGACGGGCGACGCCAAACGCCACCCTACGCCTGATAACGACTGTTATCAGCGTAATTCGCGCACAAAATAGAAAATATTCAAACGCCTGAGTTTATTAATGATAAATAAATGAAATTCTACTCACAGCGATTTGGACTGTCCAGATTCGTCCGGAGGTGCATCCAAGGCCTGATTCCGGGTGATTTTCTATTGTCTTCTACCTTGGAATTTTCACTGTTCACGGCTGTTTTGTACAGAACAAACCAACGCTTAACCCAGTTGACGGAAGAACCTTGATTACTGGTTGGAACTTTAACTAGGAGCTGTGAAATCTGCTGGAACCTCGAAATCGAAGCTCAAGAGAAGCCCCCTTGCTGCTGGGCGCGCCCAAGAAGCTTTCCTGGCTACTGTCGCAGCAGCAGGTTGGGTGTCGGACGGCTGCCCCAGTCCAAGAAGCAAAGAAGCATGTAGCTAGGCAGGTAGGGGAGGAAGAGAAGAAGAAGAGAGGAGCGAGAAAGGAAGAAGGAAGAGAGGAAGAAGAGAACCGCCGGATCGGAGCTCCTGCGCTCCAAGGAGTCGCGGCTCTACTGCGGCTCAATCACCCTGTGCGCCACTTAAGCAAATAGAAAATAAACGGATAAGCAACAGAGAACAAAAGAAGACTTATAAAGAAAACGTTTTGGACATTTTGCAATTTCGACCCTGGAATCGGAAAATATCATAAATTTTGACTCAAAAGTCCAAATCAGGTGATTTCTTTTGCATATTTTCAAGAATGAGGCCCACTACAAACCCAAGGCATAAAAACAAGCTAATTACACTGTTTTACTGATTCAAAATTCCAATTGCATCCAATTATTACTTTACTCAAATTAATCATCTTAATTATGCACTAATTGATCTTATGTGCTTAATTCAACTAAATCAAGTTAATGATTCACTAACTACCTCATAAGCACATATGTTAGCTCAAATAACTTTAATTAGGCTCAAATTATAAAGCTTACCAATAAACTTTGAAACGGGTCATAACAATCTCCCTCCCTTATAAGAATTTCGTCTCGAAATTCCTAAAAGAGAAAAGGAAACTTGTTACGCATCTCTGACTCAAGCTCCCACGTAGCTTCCTCTAGGTTATGATTCCTCCACAAAACTTTCACCAATGGTATCTCACGGTTCTTAAGCTTCTTGATCCTCTGATCAACTATCTGGATTGGTCCCTCAACATAGGACACATCTGATCTAAGCTGTGCAGGTTCTGGGTCAACTATCTTTTCCGTACCAGGGTAACATTTCTTAAGCATAGACACATGAAACACATCATGAAGATTAGCTAACTCAGATGGAAAATCCAACTTATAGGCTACAGGTCCAATCCTCTCAATGATAGGATATGGGCCCATAAACCTAGGAGTCAACTTACCCCTCTTGCCAAACCATAGCACTCCCTTCCATGGTGAAACCTTCAAATAAACCTCGTCACCAACCTCAAACTCAAGAGGTCGACGTCGTCTCTCTACATAACTTTTCTGTCTGTCCTGAGCAGCTTTCAACTGATCCCTGATCACAGATATCTTCTCTGTAGTTATATCAACTATCTCAGGTCCAAGAATTTCTTTCTCGCCAACTTCGTACCAACAAACTGGTGATCTACACTTCCTGCCATATAGAGCTTCATATGGGGCCATTCCAAGACTAGAATGGTAGCTGTTGTTATATGCAAACTCTATCAGGCTTAAGTGTTCTTCCCAGTTACCTCTGAACTGCAGAACGCATGCTCTCAGCATGTGTTCAAGGGTCTGAATGGTCCTCTCAGATTGACCATCTGTCTTCGGGTGAAACGCTGTACTAAACCTTAGCTTTGTGCCCAACGCACGATGTAACTGATTCCAGAATCTGGATGTAAACTTAGGATCTCTGTCAGAAATAATGGAAACTGGAATCCCATGTAATCTGATTACCTCATCCACATAAATCTTGGCCAGCTTTGGTACATCAAAGGTTGACTTGACAGGAAGAAAGTGAGCAGACTTTGTTAGTCTATCCACGATCACCCATATCGAGTCTGAACCCCTAGGCGTCCTGGGTAACCCTACCACAAAGTCCATCGTGATGTGTTCCCATTTCCATTCAGGTATAGGAAGCGACTGCAAGGTACCAGTAGGTTTCTGATGCTCAGCTTTAACCTGCTGACACACTCCACATCTAGCCACGTATTCAGCCACATCCTTCTTCATACCAGACCACCAGTACAGCTCTTTGAGTTTCCTGTACATCTTTGTGTTACCTGGATGCATAGCATACATAGAAGCATGCGCTTCTTCAAGAATTCGTGCTTTCAGCTCACTGTTCCCAGGTACACACAACCTGTCATGAAGATATAACACACCATCGTCAGAAAATCTGAATTCTGACCTTTTACCTTCTGACATATCCTGCATAGTCTGCCTCAACTCATTATCACTCTGTTGCAATTCCTTAATCTGATCATAGAAAATAGGTTTGACTTGCATCTGAGCAATCAACCCACTCTGTCCAATCACATTCAAGTATAAATTCAACTTTCGCATATCTACAAGCAAGTCTCTCTTGAAACATGCCATAGAAAATGCATCTACATTTAAACTTGAGTTTCTACTCAAGGCATCTTCTACAACATTCGCTTTACCAGGATGGTAATTGATTGTCACATCATAATCTTTAATTAGCTCAAGCCATCTGCGCTGTCTCAGATTCAAATCCTTCTGAGTAAAGATATACTTCAGGCTCTTATGATTCGTAAACACCTGACATGTCTCACCATACAAATAGTGATGCCATGTCTTAAGAGCATGAACTATAGCAGCTAATTCGAGATCATGAGTAGGATAGTTCTCTTCATTCTTCTTAAGCTGTCTAGATGCATAAGCCACAACTTTGCCTTCCTGCATCAGCACACAGCCCAAACCTCTCCTGGAAGCATCGCAGAACACTGTATAACCTTTATCTGCCTCAGGCAACACTAACACTGGCGCTGTGGTCAACTTCCTCTTCAAAATATGAAAACTCTTCTCGCAGTTATCAGACCAAACAAACGGTGTATTCTTCCTTGTCAGGCGTGTCAAAGGTGATGCTAACACACTAAAGTTTTGTATAAACCTTCTGTAATAACCTGCTAATCCCAAGAAACTTCTGATCTCAGTAGGAGCCTTAGGTTGTTCCCACTGAAGCACGGAATCAACTTTCTTAGGATCGACGCTAACTCCATCTCTCGAGATAACATGTCCAAGAAATGCTACCTCAGCCAACCAGAACTCACACTTGCTAAATTTAGCATACAGTTGGTGTTGCCTCAACAACTGCAACACTACTCTCAGGTGTTGCTCATGTTGTACATCGTCTCTGGAGTAGATCAGTATATCGTCTATAAAGACTACAATAAACTGATCTAGGAATGGTTTAAAAATCCGATTCATCATATCCATAAAGGCTGCTGGGGCATTGGTCAGCCCAAACGACATGACCAAAAACTCATAATGCCCATACCTGGTTCTGAAAGCTGTTTTGGGAATATCCGAAGCCTTTATTCTGAGCTGATGATATCCAGATCTCAAATCTATCTTAGAGAAGATCGTCGCTCCACGCAACTGATCAAACAGATCGTCTATTCTCGGCAATGGATACTTGTTCTTAATAGTGATCTTGTTCAATTGCCTGTAATCTATACAGAGACGCATGGTACCATCCTTTTTCTTAACAAACAGGACTGGAGCACCCCATGGTGAAGAACTGGGTCTAATGAAACCCTTATCCAGCAATTCCTGCAGCTGCACCTTGAGTTCCTTCAACTCTGCAGGTGCCATTCTATAGGCTGGCAGTGCTACTGGATGACTATCTGGATATACTTCAATCTCAAAATCCAGATCTCTAACAGGAGGTAAGCTTGGCAAATCCTCTGGAAAAACATCAGAAAACTCATGAACCATGGGCACATCATAAACACTGGTGGTGCTCTTCTCTGCTATAGTGTTAATCACATGAGCAAGGAACGCTTCACACCCTTTCTGTAGCATCTTATCAGCTACAGCAGCTGATATTATGCACGTAGGCACAACTTTCCTATCTCCAGTAAAGACACAAGAAAATTCACCTAGTTGAAAGGTAGCTTCCTTCTTCCAACAATCGAGTTGCACTCGATATGTCTCAAGACAATCCATACCCAAGATGACTTGAAAAGTATTGACATCCAAGGGTATGAGATTAGCAGCAAAGGTGTAACCTCCAAAAGATAATAAACATCCAGGACAGAACTCAGTCAGAACCGTTGGTCCGCCTAGTGGAACCCTCAACACTAACTCATCTACTAACTCTTGAGATAACAAATTAAGTTCACCAACTAAAGAACATCGTATAAAAGAGTGAGTAGCACCCAGATCTATCAAAACTGAAACTGGTATACTATTAAACAAAAAAATTTCTCCTGTAACAACTTGTGAAGAAATTATACCTTCCTGAGGTGTCAAAGAGAAGAAACGTGCTGGAGCTCTCCCTCTGCCACGCTGTCCTCTCTGACCAATCCTGCCACTGGGCATTCCACCACCTCTAGAACCAGAAGCCACAGAAGAACTCGGTCCTTCAGCTGGTGGTTGTCTCTGAGCATCATAAAACTGGGGCTGAGAAGCCTGTGATGCTGCTGGTTGAAGCTGAGGGAAAAACTTCTTTATATGTCCTATCTTCCCACAGTGGTAACATTCTGTAAAATCTAAACCCCAACATTGCCCAGAGTGTACTCTTCCACAAGCATTACATACTCGCATCTCCTGCCTCAGTGGACCAGTCACAGAAGTAGATGATCCAGATGGCCGCCCACTAGATGCACAGCTCCATCTACCTGGGCTATGTCTCCCCCTGCCCCTAGAAGACGAAACGTCCTTGGATCTCTGTTTACCGAAGCAGCTGAAGCCACGCCCAAATTTAGAAAAGAAACCTCTACCTCCACCTCTGTATCCACTACTGGACTGTCCTCTACTGAAATCTGCAGATCTCTTCTTAGACTCAGGCACCTTGTCAGCATTCACAGATTCCTCAACCTGTCTAGCAGCCTCAACAAACTCACCAAAGTTCTCTCTGTTCCTCCTACTAATAGTAGAAACGGTATGTCGAATCTCTGGCTTCAGCCCTTCTTGAAACCTTCTGCATCTTTCTAAGTTGTTAGGAACAAGCTGCGGACAGAAGTTCGCTAACCGGGTGAAAAGCACTTCATACTCATTAAGTGTCATGTTCTCCTGCTTAATATTCTGTAACTGCCTGATTTTCTCATTAAGGAAGGTAGGTGGATAAAACTTAAGATGGAACTCTTCAGAGAAATCCTGCCAAGAAAGCTCTATACATCTCCTCTTTTCCTCCACACTATGCCACCACAGCTCTGCATCGCCTGTCAAAAGATAGACTGCATGATTAATCTTTTTCTCTTCTGAAAGCTCCATCAAGCGAAAGACCTTCTCTAGCTGTCTAAACCATTCATCATCCTCTTCTAGATCCGTAGTGCCACTAAACTCTGTGCCACCAAGCTTCTTTACAAGCTCATAAGATCGCATCAGATCCTTGCTGCTGGTAGAAGTAGAAGCTCGCCTATCAGCCTTGTACCTCTCTTTGGTTTCCAGAAACATCCTGTACATCCGGGATGCTTCATCCACGTGGTCACCACCACCTGGACCCAAGTACAGCGGATCAGGGCCAACATGGCTCTCGGCCTGATCATCACGATCAAAGCCTCTTCCTGCCATCTGCAATGATATAAAAGAATATTTCCTGTTAGAAGACTACAGATAGAAGAAAGACTCCTAAACCTTAATCCTATTGGTCTCTTATCGTCCCCTGATCTGGACTTAAGGTATTCATATACTCAACCTATGCTCTGATACCAAGATGACACACCCCGATCTCACACTGACCACTAATCACGAGATTAGGGCGCGACGGAGGGATTATCACATAAACAAATCACTGAGAACTTTTTCTATTTAAAACCTCGTAATGATATCCAGATTATTGTTGTAAACTAAAACATAATAAACTATTGCAGAAGCATTTCATATAAACTGGCTAGAGTAAGCAAACAGAGTTTATAACATGTAACATTTTCTAACATAAAGTAAACATAACAGTTAATTTACATCTTTATACACATTCCACATACACACTCTCTCTCACCCACGCCATGTCCCAAGGATCGAGGGGAAAGGACTAAGAGACCTCTAACTAGACTAACTACAAACCTTTTAATAACTAGGCATTAGGATGAAACGATCCTTCTGATTCCTGCTGTTGGCGATAACCTGAAAATGTTTTGAGTAGAGGTATGAGCCTACTCGCTCAGTGAATAGCCTTTCATTTAGCTATCACTAAACAACTCATCAGATTTATAAAATTTAAATAACATGAATACAGTACAAACAGGGCAGTTCTAATGACATAGCAGATTACAGAATATAGTCGCATTTCTATGCAACAACAGGTAATTTAAACCAATAAACAGATATAATGAATTGGCACAAAAGTTCGGATATATTAATTTACTATGATCCTATATGATTACATAATTATTTTATTATTCCCCAAACATATGCAGCGCACTCTACATATGAAGATCTGTAGTGAACTACGATCCCACCGTACAAGACTTAGCGACACACCCGGGAAATGCTAAGTCTGACTGTCCATCCTGGTCTGCACAGGACTCTCGGGCGCACAAGGGCCCCAGGCGCACAAGGGCCTGTCTGCACTAACTCCGAGTGCTCTGGACTCCTCCCACCCTGTAGTGCACAGTCGGAGGGTCTGGGTTACCACCATGACACAAGCACGGATTAATGTTGAATAACCCCCATTTTTCTCCAGTGCCACCGTGACACAAGCACGTGTTGTTGTTGGACATTGTTTGTCTGCCCTCGTGCCACCGTGACACACACACGGATTATTGTTGAACACGAGCCCGACCATCTAGGCACAAGGCTAGATCGATCGTTTCACCCCAAAGGTACAGACCGCGCAATGGGGTTCTACGGTGTTGGGGCACCTAAGTCTATTAACTGATTAACATATAACCATTTAAACAGGAAAATCACATTTACTGATTTCATATCAGATCACAATACACTGTCATTCCAAACTGACAGAGCAATATATTTTAAATCATTGTAAATTCTGAGAAATTCCCATACTATGCATTCAGACAAATTAGTAATGCATAAATAACCCAACTTATTTCAATTTGGCACATACATAGCGAATTTACGCAATTGAGCATCTTATTGCACAAATTAAAGAAATTTGCTTCACATGTGAGAATCATACTCAACAATTATCAATTCTCTAAATTTCTCGAAAAACGTGCACATTAACCCAAATCCTGGTTTGTGCATCACTTAACTCAATTAAGAGTTAATTACATATCACAACACAATTTAATAACAATACTTGAGAATTTCTGGTAATAATTCAGAGAAATGTGCCATTTCATGTAAATATCAATTTATACATATTAACATCAAAAAATATGTGCAATTAAGGTTTTATTGCATATTTTTATTTATTCATATAAACTTTGAAATCATACATCTGATAATTTATCAGAAATCTTCATTGTCTGGGTTCATACCCAAATCATACCATTTTCAGACATGAATTTCTAATTTCAACATTCAAACAAGCAATTTAGGTTCCAATGAACCATATAAATCTACCGATTCAATCCACACTGATCAATTGCTAAATTTAATCATATAACAGCGTCTAGAAGCAATTTATGAAATAAAAAGATGGGCGACGCCAAACGCCACCCTACGCCTGATAACGACTGTTATCAGCGTAATTCGCGCACAAAATAGAAAATATTCAAACGCCTGAGTTTATTAATGATAAATAAATGAAATTCTACTCACAGCGATTTGGACTGTCCGGATTCGTCCGGAGGTGCATCCAAGGCCTGATTCCGGGTGATTTTCTATTATCTTCTACCTTGGGATTTTCACTGTTCACGGCTATTTTGTACAGAACAAACCAACGCTTAACCCAGTTGACGGAAGAACCTTGATTACTGGTTGGAACTTTAACTAGGAGCTGTGAAATCTGCTGGAACCTCGAAATCGAAGCTCAAGAGAAGCCCCCTTGCTGCTGGGCGTGCCCAAGAAGCTTTCCTGGCTACTGTCACAGCAGCAGGTTGGGTGTCGGACGGCTGCCCCAGTCCAAGCAGCAAAGAAGCATGTAGCTAGGCGGGTAGGGGAGGAAGAGAAGAAGAAGAGAGGAGCGAGAAAGGAAGAAGGAAGAGAGGAAGAAGAGAACCGCCAGATCGGAGCTCCTGCGCTCCAAGGAGTCGCGGCTCTACTGCGGCTCAATCACCCTGTGCGCCGCTTAAGCAAATAGCAAATAAACGGATAAGCAACAGAGAACAAAAGAAGACTTATAAACAAAAAGTTTTGGACATTTTGCAATTTCGACCCTGGAATCGGAAAATATCATAAATTTTGACTCAAAAGTCCAAATCAGGTGATTTCTTTTGCATATTTTCAAGAATGAGGCCCTCTACAAACCCAAGGCATAAAAACAAGATAATTACACTGTTTTACTGATTCAAAATTCCAATTGCATCCAATTATTACTTTACTCAAATTAATCATCTTAATTATGCACTAATTGATCTTATGTGCTTAATTCAACTAAATCAAGTTAATGATTCACTAACTACCTCATAAGCACATATGTTAGCTCAAATAACTTTAATTAGTCTCAAATTATAAAGCTTACCAATAAACTTTGAAATGGGTCATAACAATCTCCCTCCCTTATAAGAATTTCGTCCCGAAATTCCTAAAAGAGAAAAGGAAACTTATTACGCATCTCTGACTCAAGCTCCCACGTAGCTTCCTCTAGGTTATGATTCCTCCACAAAACTTTCACCAATGGTATCTCACGGTTCTTAAGCTTCTTGATCCTCTGATCAACTATCTGGATTGGTCCCTCAACATAGGACACATCTGATCTAAGCTGTGCAGGTTCTGGGTCAACTATCTTTTCCGTACCAGGGTAACATTTCTTAAGCATAGACATATGAAACACATCATGAAGATTAGCTAACTCAGATGGAAAATCCAACTTATAGGCTACAGGTCCAATCCTCTCAATGATAGGATATGGGCCCATAAACCTAGGAGTCAACTTACCCCTCTTGCCAAACCATAGCACTCCCTTCCATGGTGAAACCTTCAAATAAACCTCGTCACCAACCTCAAACTCAAGAGGTCGACGTCGTCTCTCTGCATAACTTTTCTGTCTGTCCTGAGCAGCTTTCAACTGATCCCTGATCACAGATATCTTCTCTGTAGTTATATCAACTATCTCAGGTCCAAGAATTTCTTTCTCGCCAACTTCGTACCAACAAACTGGTGATCTACACTTCCTGCCATATAGAGCTTCATATGGGGCCATTCCAAGACTAGAATGGTAGTTGTTGTTATATGCAAACTCTATCAGGCTTAAGTGTTCTTCCCAGTTACCTCTGAACTGCAGAACGCATGCTCTCAGCATGTCTTCAAGGATCTGAATGGTCCTCTCAGATTGACCATATGTCTGCGGGTGAAACGTTGTACTAAACCTTAGCTTTGTGCCCAACGCACGATGTAACTGATTCTAGAATCTGGATGTAAACTTAGGATCTCTGTCAGAAATAATGGAAACTGGAATCCCATGTAATCTGATTACCTCATCCACATAAATCTTGGCCAGCTTTGGTACATCAAAGGTTGACTTGACAGGAAGAAAGTGAGCAGACTTAGTTAGTCTATCCACGATCACCCATATCGAGTCTGAACCCCTAGGCGTCCTGGGTAACCCTACTACAAAGTCCATCGTGATGTGTTCCCATTTCCATTCAGGTATAGGAAGCGACTGCAAGGTACCAGCAGGTTTCTGATGCTCAGCTTTAACCTGCTGACACACTCCACATCTAGCCACGTATTCAGCCACATCCTTCTTCATACCAGACCACCAGTACAGCTCTTTGAGGTTCATGTACATCTTTGTGTTACCTGGATGCATAGCATACATAGAAGCATGCGCTTCTTCAAGAATTCGTGCTTTCAGCTCACTGTTCCCAGGTACACACAACCTGTCATGAAGATATAACACACCATCGTCAGAAAACCTGAATTCTGACCTTTTACCTTCCGACATGTCCTGCATAGTCTGCCTCAACTCATTATCACTCTGTTGCAATTCCTTAATCTGATCATAGAAAATAGGTTTGACTTGCATCTGAGCAATCAACCCACTCTGTCCAATCACATTCAAGTCTAAATTCAACTTTCGCATATCTACAAGCAAGTCTCTCTTGAAACATGCCATAGAAAATGCATCTATAATTGAACTTGAGTTTCTACTCAAGGCATCTGCTACAACAATCGCTTTATCAGGATGGTAATCGATTGTCACATCATAATCTTTAATTAGCTCAAGCCATCTGCGCTGTCTCAGATTCAAATCCTTCTGAGTAAAGATATACTTCAGGCTCTTATGATCCGTAAACACCTGACATGTCTCACCATACAAATAGTGACGCCATGTCTTAAGAGCATGAACTATAGCAGCTAATTCGAGATCATGAGTAGGATAGTTCTCTTCATTCTTCTTAAGCTGTCTAGATGCATAAGCCACAACTTTGCCTTCCTGCATCAGCACACAGCCCAAACCTCTCCTGGAAGCATCGCAGAACACTGTATAACCTTTATCTGCCTCAGGCAACACTAACACTGGCGTTGTGGTCAACTTCCTCTTCAAAATATGAAAACTCTTCTCCCAGTTATCAGACCAAACAAACGGTGCATTCTTCCTTGTCAGGCGTGTCAAAGGTGATGCTAACACACTAAAGTTCTGTATAAACCTTCTGTAATAACCTGCTAATCCCAAGAAACTTCTGATCTCAGTAGGAGTCTTAGGCTGTTCCCACTGAAGCACAGAATCAACTTTCTTAGGATCGACGCTAACTCCATCTCTCGAGATAACATGTCCAAGAAATGCTACCTCAGCCAACCAGAACTCACACTTGCTAAATTTAGCATACAGTTGGTGTTGCCTCAACAACTGCAACACTACTCTCAGGTGTTGCTCATGTTGTACATCGTCTCTGGAGTAGATCAGTATATCATCTATAAAGACTACAATAAACTGATCTAGGAATGGTTTAAAAATCCGATTCATCATATCCATAAAGGCTGCTGGGGCATTGGTCAGCCCAAACGACATGACCAAAAACTCATAATGCCCATACCTGGTTCTGAAAGCTGTTTTGGGAATATCCGAAGCCTTTATTCTGAGCTGATGATATCCAAATCTCAAATCTATCTTAGAGAAGATCGTCGCTCCACGCAACTGATCAAACAGATCGTCTATTCTCGGCAATGGATACTTGTTCTTAATAGTGATCTTGTTCAATTGCCTGTAATCTATACAGAGACGCATGGTACCATCCTTTTTCTTAACAAACAGGACTGGAGAACCCCATGGTGAAGAACTGGGTCTAATGAAACCCTTATCCAGCAATTCCTGCAGCTGCACCTTGAGTTCCTTCAACTCTGCAGGTTCCATTCTATAGGCTGGCAGTGCTACTGGATGACTATCTGGATATACTTCAATCTCAAAATCTAGATCTCTAACAGGAGGTAAGCCTGGAAAATCCTCTGGAAAAACATCAGAAAACTCACGAACCACGGGCACATCATAAACACTGGCGGTGCTCTTCTCTGCTATAGTGTTAATCACATGAGCAAGGAACGCTTCACACCCTTTCTGTAGCATCTTATCAGCTACAGCAGCTGATATTATGCACGTAGGCACAACTTTCCTATCTCCAGTAAAGACACAAGAAAATTCACCTAGTTGAAAGGTAGCTTCCTTCTTCCAACAATCGAGTTGCACTCGATATGTCTCAAGACAATCCATACCCAAGATGACTTGAAAAGTATTGACATCCAAGGGTATGAGATTAGCAGCAAAGGTGTAACCTCCAAAAGATAATAAACATCCAGGACAGAACTCAGTCAGAACCGTTGGTCCGCCTAGTGGAACCCTCAACACTAACTCATCTACTAACTCTTGAGATAACAAATTAAGTTCACCAACTAAAGAACATCGTATAAAAGAGTGAGTAGCACCCAGATCTATCAAAACTGAAACTGGTATACTATTAAACAAAAAAATTTCTCCTGTAACAACTTGTGAAGAAATTATACCTTCCTGAGGTGTCAAAGAGAAGAAACGTGCTGGAGCTCTCCCTCTGCCACGCTGTCCTCTCTGACCAATCCTGCCACTGGGCATTCCACCACCTCTAGAACCAGAAGCCACAGAAGAACTCGGTCCTTCAGCTGGAGGTTGTCTTTGAGCATCATAAAACTGGGGCTGAGAAGCCTGTGATGCTGCTGGTTGAAGCTGAGGGCAAAACTTCTTTATATGTCCTATCTTCCCACAGTGGTAACATTCTGTAAAATCTAAACCCCAACATTGCCCAGAGTGTACTCTTCCACAAGCATTACATACTCGCATCTCCTGCCTCAGTGGACCAGTCACAGAAGTAGATGATCCAGATGGCCGCCCACTGGATGCACAGCTCCATCTACCTGGGCTATGTCTCCCCCTGCCCCTAGAAGACGAAACGTCCTTGGATCTCTATTTACCGAAGCAGCTAAAGCCACGCACAAATTTAGAAAAGAAACCTCTACCTCCACCTCTGTATCCACTACTGGACTGTCCTCTACTGAAATCTGCAGATCTCTTCTTAGACTCAGGCACCTTGTCAGCATTCACAGATTCCTCAACCTGTCTAGTAGCCTCAACAAACTCACCAAAGTTCTCTCTGTTCCTCCTACTAATAGCAGAAACGGTATGCCGAATCTCTGGCCTCAGCCCTTCTTGAAACCTTCTGCATCTTTCTAAGTTGTCAGGAACAAGCTGCGGACAGAAGTTCGCTAACCGGGTGAAAAGCGCTTCATACTCAGTAACTGTCTTGTTCTCCTGCTTAATATTCTATAACTGCCTGATTTTCTCATTAAGGAAGGTAGGTGGATAAAACTTAAGATGGAACTCTTCAGAGAAATCCTGCCATGAAAGCTCTATACCTCTCCTCTTTTCCTCCACACTATGCCACCACAGCTCTGCATCGCCTATCAAAAGATAGACTGCATGATTAATCTTTTTCTCTTCTGAAAGCTCCATCAAGCGAAAGACCTTCTCTATCTGTCTAAACCATTCATCAGCCTCTGCTAGATCCGTAGTGCCACTAAACTCTGTGCCACCAAGCTTCTTTACAAGCTCATAAGATCGCATCAGATCCTTGCTGCTGGTAGAAGTAGAAGCTCGCCTATCAGCCTTGTACCTCTCTTTGGTTTCCAGAAACATCCTGTACATCCGGGATGCTTCATCCACGTGGTCACCACCACCTAGACCCAAGTACAGCGGATCAGGGCCAACATGGCTCTCGGCCTGATCATCACGATCAAAGCCTCTTCCTGCCATCTGCAATGATATAACAGAATATTTCCTGTTAGAAGACTACAGATAGAAGAAAGACTCCTAAACCTTAATCCTATTGGTCTCTTATCGTCCCCTGATCTGGACTTAAGGTATTCATATACTCAACCTATGCTCTGATACCAAGATGACACACCCCGATCTCACACTGACCACTAATCACGAGATTAGGGCGCGACGGAGGGATTATCACATAAACAAATCACTGAGAACTTTTTCTATTTAAAACCTCGTAATGATATCCAGATTATTGTTGTAAACTAAAACAGAATAAACTATTGCAGAAGCATTTCAAATAAACTGGCTAGAGCAAGCAAACAGAGTTTACAACATGTAACATTTTTTAACATAAAGTAAACATAACAGTTAATTTACATCTTTATACACATTCCACATACACACTCTCTCTCACCCACGCCATGTCCCAAGGATCGAGGGGAAAGGACTAAGAGACCTCTAACTAGACTAACTACAAACCTTTTAATAACTAGGCGTTAGGATGAAATGATCCTTCTGATTCCTGCTGTTGGCGATAACCTGAAAATGTTTTGAGTAGAGGTATGAGCCTACTCGCTCAGTGAATAGCCTTTCATTTAGCTATCACTAAACAACTCATCAGATTTATAAAATTTAAATAACATGAATACAGTACAAACAGGGCAGTTCTAATGACATAGCAGATTACAGAATATAGTCGCATTTCTATGCAACAACAGGTAATTTAAACCAATAAACAGATATAATGAATTGGCACAAAAGTTCGGATATATTAATTTACTATGATCCTATATGATTACATAATTATTTTATTATTCCCCAAACATATGCAGCGCACTCTACATATGAAGATCTGTAGCGAACTACGATCCCACCGTACAAGACTTAGCGACACACCCGGGAAATGCTAAGTCTGACTGTCTGTCCTGGTCTGCACAGGACTCTCGGGCGCACAAGGGCCCCAGGCGCACAAGGGCCTGTCTGCACTAACTCCGAGTGCTTTGGACTCCTCCCACCCTGTAGTGCACAGTCGGAGGGTCTGGGTTACCACCGTGACACAAGCACGGATTAATGTTGAATAACCCCATTTTTCTCCAGTGCCACCGTGACACAAGCACGTGTTGTTGTTGGACACTGTCTGTCTGCCCTCGTGCCACCGTGACACACGCACGGATTATTGTTGAACACGAGCCCGACCATCTAGGCACAAGGCTAGATCGATCGTTTCACCCCAAAGGTACAGACCGCGCAATGGGTTTCTACGGTGTTGGGGCACCTAAGTCTATTAACTGATTAACATATAACCATTTAAACAGGAAAATCACATTTACTGATTTCATATCAGATCACAATACACTGTCATTCCAAACTGACAGAACAATATATTTTAAATCATTGTAATTTCTGAGAAATTCTCATACCATGCATTTAGACAAATTAGTAATGCATAAATAACCCAACTTATTTCAATTTGGCACATACATAGCGAATTTACGCAATTGAGCATCTTATTGCACAAATTAAAGAAATTTGCTTCACATGTGAGAATCATACTCAACAATTATCAATTCTCTAAATTTCTCGAAAAACGTGCACATTAACCCAAATCCTGGTTTGTGCATCACTTAACTCAATTAAGAGTTAATTACATATCACAACACAATTTAATAACAATACTTGAGAATTTCTGGTAATAATTCAGAGAAATGTGCCATTTCATGTAAATATCAATTTATACATATTAACATCAAAAAATATGTGCAATTAAGGTTTTATTGCATATTTTTATTTATTCATATGAACTTTGAAATCGTACATCTGATAATTTATCAGAAATCTTCATTGTCTGGGTTCATACCCAAATCATACCATTTTCAGACATGAATTTCTAATTTCAACATTCAAACAAGCAATTTAGGTTCCAATGAACCATATAAATCTACCGATTCAATCCACACTGATCAATTGCTAAATTTAATCATATAACAACGTCTAGAAGCAATTTATGAATAAAAAGACGGGCGACGCCAAACGCCACCCTACGCCTGATAACGACTGTTATCAGCGTAATTCGCGCACAAAATAGAAAATATTCAAACGCCTGAGTTTCTTAATGATAAATAAATGAAATTCTACTCACAGCGATTTGGACTGCCCGGATTCGTCCGGAGGTGCATCCAAGGCCTGATTCCGGGTGATTTTCTATTGTCTTCTACCTTGGGATTTTCACTGTTCACGGCTGTTTTGTACAGAACAAACCAACGCTTAACCCAGTTGACGGAAGAACCTTGATTACTGGTTGGAACTTTAACTAGGAGCTGTGAAATCTGCTGGAACCTCGAAATCGAAGCTCAAGAGAAGCCCCCTTGCTGCTGGGCGCGCCCAAGAAGCTTTCCTGGCTAATGTCACAGCAGCAGGTTGGGTGTCGGACGGCTGCCCCAGTCCAAGCAGCAAAGAAGCATGTAGCTAGGCGGGTAGGGGAGGAAGAGAAGAAGAAGAGAGGAGCGAGAAAGGAAGAAGGAAGAGAGGAAGAAGAGAACCGCCGGATCGGAGCTCCTGCGCTCCAAGGAGTCACGGCTCTACTGCGGCTCAATCACCCTGTGCGCCGCTTAAGCAAATAGCAAATAAACGGATAAGCAACAGAGAACAAAAGAAGACTTATAAAGAAAAAGTTTTGGACATTTTGCAATTTCGACCCTGGAATCGGAAAATATCATAAATTTTGACTCAAAAGTCCAAATCAGGTGATTTCTTTTGCATATTTTCAAGAATGAGGCCCACTACAAACCCAAGGCATAAAAGCAAGCTAATTACACTGTTTTACTGATTCAAAATTCCAATTGCATCCAATTATTACTTTACTCAAATTAATCATCTTAATTATGCACTAATTGATCTTATGTGCTTAATTCAACTAAATCAAGTTAATGATTCACTAACTACCTCATAAGCACATATGTTAGCTCAAATAACTTTAATTAGGCTCAAATTATAAAGCTTACCAATAAACTTTGAAACGGGTCATAACAGTAGGAGAGGGCTCCTAGACGGTGGCAACATCAGTTGGTGGTTGTGGGTGCCCTACTTTTAGGGTTGTTGGCGCAAGGTAGGGTGACTAGATCTTCCACTGTTAGGCGGCTATTCCTTTGTCTAGGAGAAGATGATGGTGTTCCTGGTGCAACCATCGCTAGGTGCATAGGGCTGAAGATGCAGCGTCAACGATCCCCCTTCGGTGTCTATGGCCCCACTACTAGTAAAGGAGATGGCCTATTGTGGTTTGGTGGTTGCTGACGCGATGCCAAGGGTGGATTCTTCCATAGGTGGCAGATCTTTGCAACGACACATTGAGGCAGGGAAGGGTGCACAGTCTGGAAAGACCACGCATGGGCCACCGACGTCTGGTCAGGTGGTGTTGTCGAATTGCAGATGACATTGCAAAAGAGAAAGATGTAAGAGTCAACGACATTTTTTGTAACATCCGTTGGGTCGGGTTAGACGATGAGAGGAAGATGGGCGGCTAGGGTTTCATGTGAGGAGGAGGACAAGTGGAAAGTAAGGAATGAGGGGGGGAGATATAGGAGGCAAATGAGGAACAGAAGGAAGGAGGTATCTTTCATTCAAGGGGCAATGGGGGCGTCGCCCATTTTGGAAGGGAAGAACACTGATATCACGTGAGATAGAGGGGGAAGTAACACAAGGATGTGTTACATTGGGGGAGAATGCATTTAGGAAAATACTTGAGTGCTTATTCAATTACCACTATTAATATCTAAGACAATTAAGGTTTTCAATACCAATTCAATTGGGACAACAATTAATATCCGATTTTTAAGCAATTTAAAAGGGCAAGTTAATTAGGAGTCAAGCAGATTTCCTTTTTCACATGCATTAGGCATTTATATTATTAGAGTTTTCATATTCATTTAATTGATTAGAAGGGTAAAGAAATTCCAATTGACTTGAAAATTCATGGGTTTGCTAATTAAAGTGTGTGGAGACTAACTTTACATTAATTCCTCCTTTTGAATGCATTTTGTATTTGATTGTATGCTAAGAACTTAATATATATATTTAGTACCTTTTTAATAAATTTTGATATAAAATTTCTTATGTCTCCTTTCTTGTCCCAAAAAGCCATAAAACTCTAAATTAATAAAATCTACTAATTCTCTCTCATTAATGGTCATTTTGCATTATTAGACTCTAATTAACACAATAGTTGAGATATTTATGCAAAAACCAATTTACTGAAATGAAAGTGGGTCAAGTATAATTCACATCATTAAGTATTTCTCAATTTCAACATTGAAGACAAAGAGGATAGAAAAGATAGGGAAATTTAGGAAAGGACAAAAAGGATATGAAGGAAATAAAATCTTGAAAATGGGTTAAATAGCAAATAAACCCAAGATTCAGTATGTTACACTAACCCCTCCTATAAATAGAGGTACTAGGGGCTTCTCAGACACAACTTAATTGTCTCTGATAATTCATGTCATATCTGGTTGTGTAACCAATAGAGAACCCAAGAATGTCCTAATTGATAAAGGGAGAGATAGCAAGGGAGAACAATTGTGGGAGAGTAAGTTGGTGAATAGTACACCAATGGGAGGGATAACTTCTTCCTATTTTTTATCAGAGCCACATCAATTTACTATGTGGACTACCATGGAGGTGAGGTGAGGGCGACACAGAGCTATATCATATTGGTATCAGAGCCACATCAATTTATATGTTTTGGGACAATCAATATGATCAAATTTTTGGTTTTCATTGTTTATTTATTGCATACAATGAGAATACTTAAACTAATTAATGTGCAAATCCAATCAATGACCACATATAATCCCAAACTAATATATATATATATATATGGTATGATATGATAGATTATATATGCAATTTACATGCGTTGCCCTAAAACTAAGTTTTGATGGTGTATGTATAGCATGGTTATGGCCAATAATCAAGATATCTCTATGTGATTGGATGGTTTATTTTATTCCTATTTTATCTCAGTTAGCAAACCGAGTCTCTACCTTCTTCTTCTCAATGTAAAAGTATTATTCTTTTCTACCTTTGCTCCCCTCAAATGTAACTCGAGGATTTTCTTTACCATGTAATTAGTTTAATAGCAATAGGATAGTTTCTTCTCTTGCAACGATGAAGATGACGATCAGCATCAGGCCAGCCGACCATTTCATGTGATCAGCCGACTGGATGGAGGACCAAGGAGGACAAAACGCAAGAGTGCAAATCAATTTCTAGGTGGACCCAACCGACCGTTTGGAGGTGTCCATATATAAATTGGACATGGGGACAGACGTCTTCTTCATACGATCAAACGACCGACCAAGAGGTGAGATGACCGGTTTAAGGGTTGAAGTGATCAATTTGGATTGGCAAGCACATATCTACACCAATAATAGGTTCTTGCATGTGATGTAGACCTAGGTGGTAGTAATTCCTTGGGAATCTAAGGAATTGTAATAGATATGGCCATAAACATTGCTAATGTTTTATATTGCAAGTTTGTGTTGTGGGATATAGCATGTATATGATACATACTAATATGTGGTAATTGTATATGTATGTGTACATATATATACATATATATGTATATATACACATATACATATATATAAATAAATATATATATATATAAATCCCTCAATCAAACATATTAAGTCTAAGGTGCTTTCCATTAGTGACACACATGAAATTTTGATTGACCAAGCATAGGTTACACCCAAGCATGGTGCACCATCCATCTCATGAAGTGTGATGGTAGATATGTAGATTTTTCCCAAGCAGGGTGCATATCTATCATGTTGGCTTTTGGGTCGGGCTTAACTAAGTGACCTTAATGAAATTAAGCACTAGAGGCATGAAAATGAGTACAAAGAGTGGTGCATATCATCTATCCAAGAACTACATAATATGAAATTGACAAATTTTGCCCACCTTAATGATTGATTATGGACGCTGGCGTTGGCCGGGTAATAATTGAAAATGTTGCATCTTGTCTCATTAGAATATTGTTTGCTATAATCATTTGAATTGATAATTGAGGGTGGTCAATTTGATCAAAATAATGAGAGATATAGCTATTTAAAGACCTAATTAATATAATCAATTTAATAAACTAAAATAAAATAAAAATGACTTTTGAAAAAAAATGCAAATTCTTTTGTAGAATCAAATGACAACATATAACAACAAATTTTCTCTACGGTTAGTACTTGAAAAGGACATGTTAAATGGGAACAACTTCAACGATTGGTTCAAGATGTTGAGAATCATTCTCACATAGGAGCGCAAGCTCTATGTCCTAGAGACATCAGAGCCAGATCTAACCCTTCCCAATGCACCTATGGCTGATATGGATGCTTACAAGAAGCATACTGAAGATTCCTTTTGTGACATCCCACTATCACACAAACAACGGAATTCCACGCAAAAACGTGAGGAACCGTCATCAACATCGTATTACCAAAAACACGGGTTAATTAAAACCGATTGCAGAAAAAAGATAAGAAAGGAACTATTATAACCAGATCCACATCCTACAAAGAAACATGTTATATAAATATACATCAACTTGATACATGTCCACCGTTCATAGGATCCAGCTGTCACTTATCAATAAAGGATGCATCACCTGTTTATATACATAACAGACCTAGCCAGGTCAACAACATGATAAGAAAGTCATACCAACTATATATCGTGAAACCTCGTCAAAACACCTCCAAGGACCTGAGAGTACAGGGATGACTCTAGGACTCTACTATAAAACAACCACAAAAGCAGCATATCCATCTCTTGCCTTCTACTGTTCTTCTTGTTGCTCGGCCGCAACCTCACGACCACTACCACGTCTAGCTCGATCACCTAAAAAGGGTTTTAAACCAACGGGGTGAGACACACAGTCCCAGCGAGAAACATAACCCCCGCCGAAACTATAAAACCCCAAAGGAGAGTTATAACAGATAAAACTGATATAAGCAAATTGTATATGAGCAGCACATCGAGTAGAACTAACTTGTTACAACATCTTACTGAGATATTTTAGGAAGCATATGCACAGATAATAACATGGAACATGATTGATAAGAAAAGTCTAATAAGAACTTATCATAACATCTGAGGAACATGTAATTAGTTGCAAGATATAACTAGGGCAACCATACAAACAAGGCCTCAACCAATTTTCTGTGTTTTCCTTAAGCAAAATATACTATACGGATGGATTACGATTTATTATTCCCTGAGGAAATGAGCCTTACCGCTCAAATCAAACCTTCAATTGTGAAACCCAAAGCTGGTGCCATACAAGGTCAATGGAAGAGACGGAATCCATGACCTCATCTCCTCGTGGTCAGCGCATGAGAACCAAAGCAGGACTGCAGTCTCTTTCTTAAGTGGCCTCAGCCACACAGGGTCAGACTACCCTCTGCCTAGCCCACCTTGGTAGAGGTATCGGCGCTAGAAAATCGAGCCATGGGCATGTTCACCGTGCTCCAACATCATTGAGCCATGGGCCTATTCACCATGCTCCATCACATATCCTGAGCCATGGGCCTGTTCACCATGCTCTAACCACACTGAGCCACGAGCCTGAAATCGTGCTATAAACATGCACTACTACTTAGGGCATAGGTGCACCCCGCATATTCAACAATATGTGTTCCAGGTTAACCCTTAGGAGAACATGTTTCACCATCACCAAACTCCTGACGATGATGGATCTCTGGCCAGGGCAAACTACATGAAAAGTTCCTCTGTAATTAATTACTGCATTTTAAGTGGATTGCAAGACTCAACCAAGTTATGTAACATGCAACTATAACAATAATGAATAAACATAAAACACATTATCTTGTGTTACATCGTCACTCTTATTCTCAAAGCCATCAAAATCATCCTGATCCATCACAAGGATCCAACATTACATGTTACCACTTGGCCTCTTGCCAATCATCAAGAATCCATCTCAAGGATCAATATCATAGGGACTTAATCCCATCATCAAGGCACACATTGCCATCCCATGGGTAGCACCCATCATATATCACTGGGTTCATCATAACCCTTGATGTCCCATATCATACCATTGTCATGACATCACCATGGCCTCATCATACAAAATGGTACCTGCATGGTTAGCATAAGCATAGAAGTACAACTGTGCTCATACAAGGAACATCTTAAACTTATTGCATATATCGAGAGAGATATAATCGTGCTTATTGGACGAGCATATCTATGCATGACATTATCATATATAACTTTGCAATCAAGCATTAGGGTTACCAGCCGAACACAAAGTACAACCCTCACTATAGATATATAGGGTAAGGGACAACCCTCACCAAAGGCACCACAACCCTTACTAAAGGCACAACGTCTCTCACCAAAGAGTGTGACGCCCATCACTATAGTGGTTAAGCATGCAACTCTTCACCACCTACTGTATCGGCCAGCACCCATCTAGGGCTACAACCTTATTGGCCAACAACTATCACCTACATATCGGGCAACATCCAACCAGAAGATATCGGCCAAGGAAGTAGGTAAGCTTCATAATGCCTAAGGAAGCAAACCCTAACGTCAACTTCGTATCGCCCAAGCCATTAAGGCACTATGTCGAGCACAACCATAACGTGCAATGCCTAAACAACACACTTTTGTCACCCATCCAGATCAACACAACATATCGGGCAACACACATGCCATCTCGTCCAACCAAAAGGGTCAGCATACAATGTTGTGTCATACTACCTGTATCGAGCAACGCCCCGAGATGGGCAACGTCGTGATGAGTAATACACCTACATGGGGGCAACGGGCAGCACTACCCAAGAGGGTATTGTGCAAGGCAACAACAACGCCTGATGCCCAGTCCAAACGCAATGTCACCTTACTCTCCTGATAATGGCCATCATGCATATCTGTCATCCAAGACTATCAGGAAAAGCAGCATCCAACAAGGTGTCAGGCAGCACCATCCAAAAGGATGTCGTGCAAGGTACCAACATGCCATGACGCCCAACACAGACCATCTAACGCCCAAGGCACATCCCTGTCGGCCAACATAATATCGTACAACAACACCTCTTGGGTAAGGACCCACGTCGGTCAAGAAGGTCAACAAGACATCCATCTAGCATATCGCCCAAGCTCAACCTAGGGATAACAGGCAAGGGTCCAATGGTCATGACGGGTTGGTCATCTTCAACCTCAAGACTGCCACCAAGAAACCCTAATGGGTCAAGAGAGTTGGCTCACCTCTCAACAACCAAGTGAGAGGGGTTTTGCACAACTTCCATCACATATCGGGCAGCAAGGTGGGTCATCACCATATCGACCAACCCTCCAACCTCAACTAGGTCAGCAACAACCAAAGGCTCACCTCTCAAGTCCATGGTGAGAGAGGGGTATTTCCCAAGCAACTAGAGTATAGACTCACCTCTCAATGACTAAGGAAGAGAGGGGTTTTGCCTACACCACTAGAGCTCAAGCTCACCTCTAAAAACCAAAGGGATAGAAAGGGATTTTGCCCCAAGAACACACCACATGCACCATGCAATTAGGGAACCCTAGGCTCACCTCACAACAACTAAGAGAGGGGTTTTTCCCAAAGAACCCTAATCCAATGGTTCGACCAACAAGGTCCAAGAACACATCTAAACAACATAACCATGTCATCATATCACACAATGTCAAGGGTACATACTAGAGCAAAGATATTACTAACAATATAAGCATGGCCGATTAAGATAGCACATAAACAAACAACATAAAAAGAAGGTAAAGAAGTAGTATAGTTAGGGTTAAAAATTATGTATCCCACCTTAAGCACAAACTCCAAGCTCCAAGCTCCACCTTCGACCACCTCAAGAAAGGAAGGGAACCTATCACCTCCATGGCCAAAAAATCAAGGAAGAAGGTGATACCAAGGAAAGAGAGGAAGATACTCACCACAAGAGAAGAATGAGCACGGCACACTCTAGGGTTTCAGCCACAACTAGAGGAAGAAGAAGACTCCACCAAGGATATCGGCCAAGCCACCAACTGTATCGGCCACCGCTCTTGCTGTATCGGCCACCACTCCCTCTTCTCTTCTCCTAGCTTGACCACCAAAGGAAAAGGGAGCAACTAAGGGTACCAAAGAGGCCTAGAAAGCAAGAAGGGTTGCTTATATACTAAGGGGTGAAGGGAGAGAGCAAGGCAAGGTGGCACCCACCCCTAGCACACTTGTCCAAGGGTTATGCCACATGCTAGCACCCCAAACCACATGTCCATGACTTGCCACCCACCAGTAAAGCAACTGCCACTTGTTTCAAAGATGGTGACACAAATGAGCTAGGTCAAGAGGGTGTGTGTCGCCCATCATGGCAACCTGGCACACCATGGTTGAAACACCACTTGGCCGATACAATTATGGCGGATACACAACTGGCCTGATACAAGCAAGCACTCATGGTCGATACACCAAGGTCCAGCTCGATACAAGCTCCAACAAGACTCAACACAACTCAAACAAGGCCCAACAAAGTCCAAATCCACTTCAGCAAAGATCCCAACCCATCCTCTCAACTCTCGAGGATGCAAGGAAAGAGAAAGACATCTCTCAAGATGACAAACTGACACACCAACCCTAGAACTTGGGTAAATTGCAAGTTGTACCTCAACCTCTCAACAAGGCACAAACAAACCCTAATCATGACTCAGGTGATTAGCAAACATCTAAACACAAGGTTTAGGCAAAGCAAACAGGGTAAGCCCAAAAACGGAGGTCAGGGTCCTTACAAGCCATAAACCCCTACAAAAGGATTTCGTCCCCAAAATCTGAAGAGAAAAATGAGGGATACTTCCTCCTCATTTCTTCCTCGAGCTCCCACGTGGCTTCCTCAATGCCACGATGATGCCAAAGAACCTTCACAAGAACCAGGTCCTTCCTCTTCAACTTCTTTACTTTTCTGTCAAGGATCAACACTCGACCTTCCTCATAGGTCATGTCTTCATCAAGCTCGACCTCAACTGGCTGAATCACTATCTCCGTTCTAGGATGACTTTTCTTTAGTGTATTGACATGGAATAGTGGATGCAACATGTGCAACTGTGGCGGTAGCTCTAACTTGTAATCTACCTTTCCAACACGTGCTATTACCAGATATGGCCCCATATGCCTGGGAGCCAACTTGCTTTTCCAGCCAAACCTCAGCACGCCTTTCCATGGTGAGACCTTGAGATACACCTTGTCTCCCACCTGGAATTCTAGAGGTCGTCGGCGATTATCTACATATGACTTTTGTATGTCATGTGCCGTTTTCAACTGTTGTTGTATCACCCTGATCTTCTATGTTGTCTGCTACACTAACTCAGGACCCAAAATCTTATACTTGTTGGACTCATACCAACATAAAGGAGATCTGCACTTCTTGCCATATAAAGCCTCATAAGGTGCCATGTCGATACTTCGTTGGTAACTTTTGTTGTAGGAAAACTCTATCAAACTGAGATGCACGTCCCAACCACCTAGGAACTGCAAAACACAAGCTCAGAGAAGATCTTCCAAAGTCTGAATAGTCCTTTCAGACTGTCCATCAGTCTGTGGGTGGAAAGCAGTAATGAACTTCAAGTACATTCCCAATGCTCTATCCAACTGTTCCTAAAAACAACTCATGAACTGAGGACCTCTATTGGAGACTATCATTATTGGCACACCATGAAAATGCACTATCTCATCCACATACACATGAGCAAGCTTCTCTACTGTATATGTCATCTTCACATGTATGAAATGAGCAGACTTTGTCAATATGTCCACTATCACCGAGATAGAATCATGATTTCTAGCTGTCCTCGGAAGACCATCGACAAAATCCATGGTTACATGATCCCATTTCCACTGCGGTATTGGCATGGGTTGCAACATTCCTGCCAGCTTCTGATGCTCATCCTTAACCTGCTAGAATACTGCACACCTGGCCACAAACTCGGCCACATCTTTCTTCAAGCCAGGCCAACAATACAGATCCTTCATATTGTGATACATCTTGGTGACACCTAGATGCATAGCATACATAGATGTGTGTGCTTCCTCAAGCACTAACTTCCTCAGATCATCCACATCAGGAACCATCATCCTATTAGGATAACAAACTAGTCCATCCTCGGACTCATGGAAGCCATCACGCTTCCGCTGCCAAACTCTGATCTGATCAACTGGACTGTAGCATTTTCCTACTGTGCTTCTTTGATCTGCTGCCTCAATGTAGGCTTCACTTGCATCTGTGCCAACAATCCTACCAACAAAGATACTTCCAACTGTACATTCATCTGCCGTAAAGAGACGAACATATCCCGCCTATGGCATATCAAAGAACTCAATTGTGCCTTCTTCGTAGGAAGAGAAGAAGACTTCATGCTAAGTGCATCAGCTACCATGTTCGCCTTACCAGGATGATACTCAATGGTGCAATCATAATCATTGTTCATCTCCATCCAGTGGCATTGTTGCATGTTCATCTCACTCTGTGAGAATATATACTTCAGGTTCTTATGATCCGTAAAGATTTGACACACCTCCCCATAAAGATAGTGTCTCCAAATCTTTAACACATGGACCACCTCTTCCAGCTCCAAATCATGTGTCAGATAACTCTCCTCATGTTTCTTAAGCTGTCGTGAAGCAAAAGAAACCACATGATCTTCATGCATCAACACACATCCTAAGCCTTTCTTGGAAGCATCGCAAAAAACAATGTAGCCTTTCCCAGGTTCTGGCAGCACCAACACTGGAGCACTAGTCAGCTTCTCCTTCAAACTTTGGAAAGGTTGCTGACAACGATCATCCCAATCAAAAGGTACATCCTTCGTGGTATACTTTGTCAACGGAAATGCGATTACACTGAAGTTCTCTGGTAGTATCCTATTAAACCCAGAAAACTACAAAATTCAATCGGCGTCTTTGGTTGCTCCCATTCAGCAACTGACTCCACCTTCTTGGGGTCCACTCTGACTCCTTCCATTGATATCACATGACCCAAGAAAGTCACTTCCTTCAACCAGAATTCACACTTCCTAAACTTGGCATACAACTGGTGTTGGCAAAGGAGAGTCAATGCTTGTCAAAGATGATGTTCGTGTTGTTGATTGTCCTGACTATAGATCAAGATGTCATCTATGAAAACCAAAACAAACTGATCTAAAAATGGACGGAACACCCTATTCATCAGATCCATGAAAGTAGCAGGTGCATTGGTTAGCCTAAACAGCATAACCACAAACTCAAAGTGACCATATCTTGTCCTGAAAGCTGACTTTGGTATGTCATCCTCCTTGATTCTAAGCTGATGATATCCAGACCGCAAATCGATCTTTGAGAACACTGTAGCACCACACAACTGATCAAACAGATTGTCTATCCTTGGCAAAGGATATTTGTTTTTTTATCGTAACTTCGTTCAACTACCGGTAATCTATGCACAAACACATTGATCCATCCTTCTTCTTTACGAATAGGACTAGAGCACCCCACGAAGATGTGCTCGGTATGATGAAACCTTTATCTAGCAACTCCTATAACTGCTTCTTCAGCTCTGCCATCTCAGCTGGAGCCATACTGTATGGTGTCTGAGGAACTGGTTGTGTCCCTGACACTGGATTGATCTCAAAATCAATCTCTCGAGGTGGGGGAACACCGAGAAACTCATCGGGAAATAGATCTGCAAACTCTCTGACAACAGGCACATCCTCAAGGCTAGAACCTTCCACTTTGGTATACATAACATGAGCCAAAAAGCTCTACAACCTTGCTGCAATAACTTTTCTGCCACCATTACTGACACCAAACATGTCGAAAGAATCTTCCTATCTCCCTGGAAGATCCACTTCTCACCATCATCAGCAAACACTGCTTGCTTGGAACCATAGTCCAGCACAACCTTATATCTCTCTAAGGTATCCATCCCAAGGATTACATCGAATCCATGCATATCAAGTGGTATGAGATCCACTTGTATGTTGTGTCCCAGAAAGGATAGAACACAAGATGGACACACTTCTCAAAGCTTCGAGGAACCATTGAGAGGGGTTTCTAACAACACGCTATCTTTCTTACAACTAATAGGTAAAAGACAACTATCAAGCATACTACGAGCGATAAAAGAGTGTGTAGCACCCAGGTCAACCAGAACATATACAAAGCAATAAGAAGACAAATCAAAATGAAATACAAAGCAAGAGTGGACTATGCGAAGCAAGAGTTTTTGTGGCTTTTAGTCTATATTTAGAATTTATCTTAGCCCATTGGGCATGTAATAGAGTTATTTGAACTACTATTTCATTATGCCAAAAATAGAAACATTTTACTTTATGCATCTTGTATGTCAAGGATGACAAATCAATAAAGAGTTGCTAATGCTTATATTTCAAAGATGTGATCTTGTATGTCAATGCCCAATTTAGCGATCTTAATATGAAAGGATCTAAAGATTAAATCAAACAATTTGTAGCATTGTCATCTAGAGCACATATATGAGAAATGCATTACTAGAATCCATACTTATATTTATCTAGACTCTTTTGGCTATGGCTATTGAACCAACAAGATACATGCAAATCTCATTTATGAGCTACATGACAAACTACCTCTCACTAGGTGTAGTGGAGAGAACAAGCTTTTTGTTAGTACTTATACATATTGATGTACATAGATCTATTAGAATAAATGCTACAACTAGTTGTTTGTAATTCATTATATTCACTGATGATCTCAGTTGATATAGGGTTTGTATTCGATGAAATACAAATAGGAATCTCTTCAATTGTTCCAGGAGATTATAAATGAAGTACAATTTTTATAAAAGTATTAAGATACTTTGATATGATCAAATGTTGCATACTTTATGACAATAGTTTGAGGACCTTCTTGAAGGACTATGATAGGGTATCACAAGTCAAATCCACCTGAAACATGATGATGTATCAAAAATAAGGAATTACATCCTGATAAATCATGATATAATTATAATTAAATCTAATCTTCTAATCTCCTCATAGATATATGCTTTACACTAAAACAATGTTCCCAGTCTAAAATGGTTTATAAAACATCATATGAGATATGACATGAGAATGTCCCAATATGTCTTAAGGATTGAAACTTTTCTAGAGAAAATAGTTTTTTGAAAGATGAATCACAAACCATGATCGTTGAATGCTACTTTAATCCTAATCTGAAAACAAAATGTTTGTTTCTAGGATAACTGAGTTCCAAAAGAATCAGTAGGAATAGAAGTCAAACTCAAAAGGTTCAAGGTCAACAATAAGGTATAGTGAGAATAATTGGGAATTACACATTGTTGTGGAATCTCAAATTCCTCATGTAACACAGCACCTCATAATTTCTAGTAGAAACATCTGAGATTGAAATATTGTGAATCCAACAACTCAGATTGGTTTGTCATAAGATGATGAGCTAACAAATAAAATATAATCTATTGAGATCTAGAATTTGAGAAATGGCTTAAAGCCATTATGGATTCCATGTTCACTGGAAAGGCATGACCTTGGTAGTAACACCTAAAGGGGTAAAACCCAAAGGGTGAAGTTGGGTTTTCATTGCAAAGACCAAGATGGATAACCTAAAAGGACAAATTGGATGCAAAGGTATTCAAACCAGTTCAAATTGTTGAACATGAAGAAATTCCTTCATCAATTGTCATCTTGTTGTTGCAGCTAGTATAGACTATGTGATTTGTCATATGAAGCTTAAAACCACATTTCTTAAAAGGAATATATGACAGGATGTGTACGTGACTCAACCTAAAGTTTTTATAAGTTCATGAATGCAAATAAAGTTTATAAGCTACAACATTGAACATGAGAGATTTAAATAATCATCTCAGAGATGGTATCTTTTGACTTGACAAGATAGTCAAATAGTTTGACTTGACCTAAGATAAAAGTTTGAAACTTGTGATTAAACATATTTAGTGGGAGCATATATAAATATTCCACGTATTATGGGGAATAACATCTCAATACTATAAACATTGGGACCTGGAATAGAAAACACCTTTAGCAATGAAGGATCAGGTGAAACATCCTATGTGATAGGGATTGAGATCTATATAGATAGTTCTTGAAAGTTTCATAACCTAATTATGAGTAATAATAAGATGTTGAAAGAGTTCAACATGAGAGATTCTATGAGAGAGAATCTGACCATGATTCATGGGATTAGTCTCTCAAGAACCTTATGTTCCAATTCTTATGAAGAATGGAAATACATGAGTAAAATGCCATATGCATTGGCAATTGGTTCTATCACACATGCTATTTAAATGTACTCATCCCATAGTCTTATATGATTGTACGTGACAAGATGGTATTATGACATACCAATAAGGGTCACTGGAATGACATTAAAGACATCCATTAGTACTTGAGAAGCACTAAGGATGTGTTGTTAGATTATAGCAACACGGAAGTGTTGGGTGTAAGGAGTTACACCAATGCAAGCTTCCAAAATGACATAAAGTAATCACAATATAAAATGTGTTTAATTTCAAGAAAAGAGTTGTAAGTTGGAAGCGCTCTGAACTACAGACCATTAATTCAATTTTACAATACAAGTAGAGTATCTTGGTGTTGTGAACACATGAGTGGGTACTATATGGATCTAGAAGTTCATATAGATGAACTTAAAGATGTTACAACCATTGATGACATAGTAGAGATATTGTGACAACCTCAGTTTTCTCTCTCTTTGATTGTACCCTTTCTCTTACTGTCTGTGACTCAAATCCACTCAATTGAGTTAAATACCAAGGTATTATTATGGTGATGCTCTAATTTGGTGACATCAATAATCAATTGCACAATGTGTGGCATCAATCTGCACTTTTGAGCTTAATATCATGCTTTAATAAATTGTCTTCTTGAATCTTATCACTATAATTTTTTTACTCTAGTATGTATACCAGGATGTAAAGGATTCAATTCTAAATCCAACGGTGTAAAAAAAACCTCTTTTGGATCAACAGATCAAAAGTTATGCCCCTTCGAAATTTCCTAGTTATTTATGCTTTATTTTGGTCTTTTTCCCTTGACTGGGGCCGGCCTTAATGGGTCCAATTAGGCTAAGTCACTGCCCAACATCTTTTCCTCCTTCCCCTTCCACTTTGGGGAAAAATCGTGAGGCTGAGAGGGTCATCTCTTACCCCCACCTACATCAGGTAGTGAACAGAGGACCAATATGATGGACAACACACCCAAACCCTAACCACCTCGATCCATTTATAGCATCCCCTTTCATCTGTTGTTTCCTTCTTCACTCCTTCCTTTCTACCTTCATTTAGGTCTGGCCGCCACACCCTTCTCACCCTCCTTTGTTGCTTGACAGTAGCTGGACCACTGCCTCTCCCTCGCTGGCGTGCTGCTTTGGGCATCTTCGGCAGAGGCTAACCCCACTATCACCATCACTGTGGTGGAAAGAGAGCTCACTGCCACTTGCAATGCTCGTCTTCCTCAATCCTACCCCTCGTCCCTCTCTCATTGTTGTTGTTCTGTCCCAGAATAATCTTGAAGAGGTTCCTATGGCCAGCCACAAGCCCTAGGCACCACGGTCGCATCCAAAACTCATGGACCCCCCACCTACCTCCGACCTACTTTTCCATCATCTGCCATGGGTGCATCTTCCCTTAGTGAGGCTGGCGCCTTCCTGTGAGGTATCCCCTATTCCTTCTTGGGAAATAGAGGATGCACAATGAGGAAGCAGGAGAGCAGACAAGCTGAGTAGTGGGTGAGTGGCCTAGAAACACGTTGACCCAAAACTAGAGGCCCAGCCTGGTCTTAGGAGACCAGCCGCGGGATGGAGGGTGGACCACCAAGGTCCCATGATCCAACAGTCCCGAGTTGTCAATAAATGACATGGGTATGCCGCCACTTATTGTATAGTTTTTAATCAAAAGTTCTAAAATTCATAACTTCCATTTGCCTTGGCCAAAAGTTATGATTGAATATATCAAATCTCTCAGCATGACGAGACCTGCAATTTGGGCATAGTTTCAACCCTTGAAACTCCTTAGTTTGTCCATGTTTTGCTATATATGTATCATTTGACTACTTTGACCATGTTAAATGCATGATATCTATAAAGATTGAACCTTTGATTTCCTTGTTTCACTCCAAATCTTTATGTAAGTATATTTCATGCATATTTGAACTCTTTGAGGGTCCAAAGCACCCCAAGGTCTCATAAGTGACGCATTATGCACATACATGACATATTGTGAATATCAATTATGTTACTTGCCCCATTAATGTGAATCTTGCTCCATAATGACTCAAATGATTAATCAACTCTGAGACCAGGGACTAATGTTCTCCATGATACAAGGACCATCCCCAATATCCTTTTTGTCTATGTTTGCTCGACATGGCCCTATATACATAAATGTATCCCTATTATGTAAATCTTGGGTTATACCTTAGTACAACTAATGTGGTTCACTTGAACTATGCATCAAATGCCTATCCTTTCTTGAAATTAGTAACCTCATGATGCATTGTGGATGTAGTCACTAAGACAGACTCTCTTACTCTATTGTGGGGTTTGTAACCCTAGTTTTCCTGTTGTGACCTTTCTGCCTTGAATTGGGGTTCTTGTGCCCTAATCTTATGCGGAGCTTATTTTATGAACTCCCCTATCTAATATTAGTTGACTCTATTAATGATGCTTTCTCTTGATTTGGATGTCCACCTAGGTCACATCTTGAACCTTGTTGATATCTACTTGAACGTTGAGGTGTTGATACCATGTTTGGATTGTGATGCATATACCCTAGGGGACATCCACCTTAACTTGGAATGTGCTTCTTATATCCTAATATTGCTGATATAAACTCACATCTTGTCCAAACCTCATGTCTTGATGATCCATGACGTTGGTTGCTACACATCAGTCTTTTGATCTTAAAATGCAAGTATGTAACTTAAGGTCTTGTATTAATCATAGAACATGAATGGAACCTCAAAATGACATGAAACTTGAACAACACCTTCATGATGACATCTATATCAGTAAAAGACCATCTAATTTACTAATAAGAAACTTGGAACCTATCTTGGCCAAAACCCTAAAATGAAGCTAGTTAGGGTTAATGGTGAGAATCTAATGCATGTACGTAATCTTATTGTTAATCAGGTGTTTCTTGTGGTAGATGATCAAGGATAAGTTAAGTTATGAATATCTAAAATCAGGTGCATGCTTTAAATAAGTATATGGCTATGGCTTTCTTGCTTGAAATGTGATACATATGTATGCTTGCTTACTTGCTCATATATTGCCATGTAGTATTCTAGTATGTACTCGATGATTTTCTCGTATTGTTGTTTTGTAACTTGCAAACATAATATAGAAACTCCATTATACAAACCTCATACACCTGCCTGAAGTTTTAGGGTAAGGACATGAGGATGGGCATCCTACTTGAGTTATCAAGATAGGGTGGATCGTTGATAAAAGGGTTGGCTAATCTTCAGCACCCTCCTAGACTCTTCCAGTGAGAAGTTGTCCATAAAAGGCCTTATGAATACATGATATTGATGAATGCATGAAATGATGGTATAATTGGAGTGAAATGACGTAAAACATGGGCTCTTATTCTGCCAAAATACTTAACTTGTTTATTTCTTGTTCGTTACTTCTGCAAATCTATTTAAATTATGAAAAGCTTATGTATATGTATCTTTTAGCCTTGTACTCAGCACCTCGTGTGCTTGACCCGCCTTGTTTCACATTTGTTTTAGGTTCAGAGATGGCTAGAAGTGATGGGCTTGGTGAGCTATGTCAGGTGTACTTATTGTAGGATCCCTAACATACATGAATAGTCTTGTAAAACTGTACTCTTGAATATGTAAGTGAAAGCTTGTAATAAAAGGATGTTGCTTAATAATACTGTTGAATTTTGAGATATTGTTGGTGCCTTTATCTTGTTACTTGTTCATGTATGTTAAGCATTTCACACTTTCGCATGTTGTCTTTAGTATTCATTTGGTTCATGGGACTGGGATTCTAATTCCATGATAGATGGGATTAGAGCATGAACAATAACTACACCAAACATGACTCACATGAAAAACAAACTAAACTCACTTTACATCTCAACCCTAGAAACTTAATGAGTTGTCCTTTGTGGACTAAGTTGACTTAACCTCTAGGTTAGAACCTAGATCTTCTAGAACTAAGTGTAGGCTTGTGTAATCCTTAGAGCCTTCTTTTCTCCTCCTTCTGTCGTGTAGTATGGGTTGTAGGTTTAGGAGGGTGAGAAAAGGAAGTTCTTACTACAACCCTAGATAGATTGGGAACCCTGACCCTAACCCCTCCTATAAATAGAGGGGTACCGGGGGCTTCTCAGACACAACTCAATTGCCTTTGAAAATTGTTGTCCTCTCTGGTTGTGGTAACCAATAGAGAGCCTCAACGAGTCCTACCCAATAAAGGGAGGGATAGCAAGGGAGAATAGTTGTACGAGAGTAAGTTGGTGACTAGTACACCAATGGGAGGAATAACTCCTTCATGTCTATTCTATTAAGATGAAAAGAGTTCTAGGTGGTCTGTGTGGACTAGCATAGGGGCGAGGTCGCTGTTTCCCATCACTAGTAGGACAACATCAGCTAGCAGTCCATGGAGGATCTGCTATTGAGTCTTCTATCCATGGTGGAGACCAGGAGCTACTGAAAATGAGTCCCAGTGAAACTAGGAATGTTGCACTACTACAACAAGTTATAGTCACTGGACTTGCTCCATGACCAGGTATGAACTCGTTAAACCATCCTTTCCATTACATAGATGTTGACACAATCTTGATATTCTAGGGCATATGGATAGATAATATTTTTTTCCACTGGATACTACGTTCCCATAATTCCCTACATAAATTCCATCTACAACACTTACTATAATCCACAAGTTTTACAATGTACACAATCACAACTTGTATAGAAACCCTTATTCAGAGTCACATTGGGTAGTGTAGAAATACACAGAACAACATGTGATTATTTTGGTGACTTCAGATCTAAGGATCACAATGACCATTGTCACAATTTAGATATGACTCCAACTTCCATAATATGGCTTCCAAGTGTAACTATTTAAGTGAGTTTGTCCAGTACAAATTGTTCTCTAACAAGTACCTGTATTTCTGATTTGTATCCATATCATGACTAAAGAGATATAATCATGGATTAACATGTGCACTAGTCTTATATATTATTATTTTCCTATAATATCCACAATAATAACATACATACAAGAATGAGTACTTTTTAGTATGCATATGATACTCAAACCAAACCATAAGACGTCTAGTTCAAACATTCTTAGGACACTATTAATTTTATACATTATCTCTATACAATAGTAAATGGTATTAGACTAAAATGACCGACAAGTGATTACAAGACTGGAATAAATAGAAGTCTAGACAGGATAACACTCTTTTACTTCCCAATATGGGACTAAACACTTGACATACTCGAACACTCCTCATCAAGATGGATCATGGGTGCAACACATGTGCATCTTGGAAAGATAGACACAAAAATGACACACAAACACAAAATATAAAATTGAAGATATACACAACCCACACCAAAGATCACTCCTTATTGAAGTATATAGTGTAAAAGTAGTATCTAATAAGTCTAACCCTCTCTACAGAACATAGAAGTGGAATAGTTTGTGTGAACAAAACCATGCAAACATAGATAGAAAAAGTGCCTCCCATATAAATCAAGTAACATATGGAGCAGTAGATAAAAATAAACATGTGAATCAGTTTCCATCTCAGTCTTCAACATCATAGTCCAAAGCGTGCTAGGTCACTGTCTAAATAGCATGCATAAAAAGCATAGCCAATTAGGAAAACAACATGCAAACACAACACTACAAGAAAATAGTAAAGAAGATGTATCTAAAACAACCTCTTGTGCAAATTAGAAGGAGACAAACAACTTCAAGTTCCATAGTAGCAAGAAATGAAACACTAGAACCTAATCTCTCCAAAAAGAACATATAATTATAGTCAAGATCCATAAATACATATAAAATAGAAGGAAAATCCTCATAGATAACTATAGAAATAACTTTCCACTCTTCATCTGACCTCTCATCAATTCTCCTTACTTATGTTTATTATCCTCCCCTTACATCAACCATGTAGAACAACAATAATAAGTCAAGATACAATTCCATCCAGGAATACACCCCTTGATGCATGGTGTAAGAGGAAAAAATTCCTTAGCTAGAATTTCACTACCCAAAAATTAAGGAATCCTTAATCATCAACAAGACGTGTAACTTCCCTAGCCCCATCTCAAAATTTACATCACAATGTAGACATAAAAAAAGATGGCTGATACGTTCATTATTTGATGCACTGAATCACATCAGTATAAGATGGTGTGCGCGTGGGACACACACACCTAGGCTAAAAAATTGGTAGACCCTATTGTACATACTTAAGTAGTCAAACATTTATGCACAAGCATATAGATTCATATTGTAGTATTCAAAGATGGTAATTAGGGGTCAAACCCAAGGGAGCAAGGAGGCACTAGAGATATGCTCACTATGGCTAGGTTCCTAATGTAAAGTCTAGGGTTTAATGGTTTAGCTTGGTTTTAGTTGAGGTACACTAAGGGTGGCAGGACAAGAAATTAAAGGAAAGCAAGAACAAAACCTACTTGAACCCTAGAAATTTAATTCCAATTAGCAAGGAAAATGAATCTAAGCAATAAGAGAGATAATTTAGACTAAGGAAAGTAATAACAAGTTAACACTAACACTAACCTAACAAAACAATTCTACTTATCAAAATAGATAGGTCATTAGCTAAACTAGGCAAGAGAGAGCACTAAACTAGCAACTTAGGCAAGAAACTACATTAGACTAGCAATTATCAACTAGGGAAAGCCAAGGACTAAGTTAGTAACTAACCAGATAAAGCAAGCACGGGAAAACACAAATGAGCACCAACTACTCTAGCATGAACAAGTCAAGTGACTAATTAAGAAAGAGAAATGCCTAACTAATCTAACACTAGCTAAGAAAGAAAACAATTACGGTTTTAAACAAGTTATGGAAGTGTGGGCCATTTGTGGTAATGTGAGTAGAACCTAGGTTAGGGGTCATAACATGCAATTACAACTCATCCATTTAGATTGTTAAACCAAACAACAAGATATATTATGGAGAATTTCTATAAACTACTAATTGTCCATGGATGGAATAGGGTGTGTGTAAGGGAACCACTCCCTAGAACACCCTATCCAACCATGCTAGGCTCATTCAGATTAGGGTTTAGGTGAAATTCTACTAGCATCCAATAAAGTTTAGATTTCTAGAATAGAAGCCCATAGGGAAATTGAGCTCCAAGGATAGTCCAAGGATAGTAATGGATGGTGGAAATGATGATTTTCACCTCACATCACCTACCATCTACCCTTTACGTAGCTCCAAACCAATTGCATTAAATGCCTTTAGACTAGCTACCTAGTTCCCAAGCACAGGAGAATGGATATATATGTGTGAAGATGGGGTGCTATATAGGGATCTACTAGTTGTACCTAAAAGAAAATTCTAAAATAACCACTTATAGGCCATTTTCTCTTAGAACTTAGGTGGTTTCAAGCACACATCACAATATAATCAATGTTTTCAAGATAAATCCACAAGATAGTTTATGGGAAATTAGATAGAAGTCAAAGATAATCAATATAAAATGAAATTATAGAGTTTACAAGTTACTTTCCCCCAACATGGTATCAAAGTCACATTTAGACCCTTAACAAACCCACCTAGGGGGCCTTAGCTACTCATGGAACAAAAATAGCAAAAGAAGAACTAGAAGAGAGAATAGTCGTGGAAGCTCATGGAAGTCCTCTACTTCCTCACCTCTAGTAGTAACAACTCATAATCCTCTCTCCTTGGTGGGTGTTTAGCATAGAAAAATGAACAGAAGTAGCCAAAAACCTAGAAAACTAGGATTTTGAGGTAGGAGAAAGTGGAAATGAAGTAGGACTAGGTGGGAGTAGGTGGGAGCTCAATGAATGTGGTAGTCGGTAGAAATAAAAGCCAAGGGGGTGAACCTTCAACTCCCATCCGCCATTATTGTATATATATTGGTTTGGGAAGCCGAGGGTTAAGTGGGGAAAAATAGGAAAAGGAGTGCAATTGAACTAGGTTTTTCTGGTTACGACTGTTCTAGGTAGAAGAACCATGGTGACTGGTGGTTGGAGGGTAGCAAAATCATGCTCAGAGAGAGCATGCATTCTGAGGAATGAGAAAAATCACCATTGAGAGGGTGGGTCTTTGGAGACTGGTAGCACAGGTGTACTGGATAGTACTGTCATGGTGACTGTGAGCTGGCACAACCATGCTGGGCAACACTAACTTGGTGGGGGACTTCGGTCTTGATCTTTCTTCTGAGCACGAGCCTCCTAGACTCTAGACAACATGACTATTCTAATTGACACAACCTTGCTGGGATCTTCTTGGCATGGTCATGTTTCTAGACTTGTCCTGGGCTACTTCAAGTTTGTGATTTAACTGTAACTTTAGGCTTGGGTAGCATGGTTGTTCAGTGGCACCATGGTTGTGTTGGGGGCTTTTGCTTGAACTTTAATCTTCAACTTCCTAGTCCTTGGAGTTATTTTCTCTAAGTCAACCCTTAGAGACTAGGGGTAGGTTGGGGAAGCTCTTGGACTCCCTCTGGGATCCTCATAGAGTAGAAGAACCCTTAGATCATCCTCCTTCTCTCCTTTGTGTCTAAAATGCAGTCTAAATACCTAAAAATTACAGAGAACATCTATAAGTGCATTTGATAGTAAACCATTTATTGAGAGACATAGCATGTATTCTAACATATTTAGATATGATTAAAGTACAATAAGACACAAGATGAAGTCCTAAAATAGGACCACTCATAAGCCTGCTAGCCAAGGCAGTGCAGACTGCAATTCTTGGTATGTACAATCATGAAAACACTATTGACGGGAAGTAGGGTTGGTAGTTGCAAGCGGTGATGGTATTTGTAAAAGAGCATTAAGAGTGTGGAACAGGTGAAAGAAGTGAGACAAAACTTGCTTTTACAATTGGGAGACTAGGAGTGGGGCCTCTATGAACATGGTATAAAAAAAAGGCTCAAGGGAGGGAGAGTCAAGTAATAACAAAAAGGGTTATGTAACACAGTTAAAGCACTTGAGAAAAAATGGGAGGTAGACGAAAAAGGAATGATGGAAATAAGGAAAATAAGAAAAAGAAACAAATTATAAAATGTAAGTAATACAAATGGAAACAAAGAATGATGAATACAACAAAAGTGGAAGAAAGAATGAGAGGAATAAAGAATAATGGGGGAGAAATAACATATAACTATTTGATTAGGAGAAAAACTTTGACTAGGAATGAAAGAAATGCTAGTGGGAGAGGATGTAGGACATAAAGAAGAAAACCAAAATATAAATAAATAAAGGAAGCAGAGTAAAAGTGTTGTCTTGGATGGAAAATAGACAAGAAAAAGGAAAGGAAAAAAGGAAAGTTAAACCTGCTGTGTGAATAGACCATGAAGGCTAGATATATCTCTTTCGGGCGACCAAGCTAAGAAAGAGCATTGACCACCAACATGTAATTATTTCCTTTCTCCTAAGGCAGCAGTTGGATCAATGCTCTGATATTATGTAGGATAGTAAATGAAAATAAACATAGATGGCCAACAAGTGATCACAAGAATTGAATAAATAGGAGTCTAGTCAGGACAATATTCATGTACTTCCCAACATGCGACTAAAGCATAATATACTCTTACAATCTTGATGCTAAAATAAACATAATAAGTAGATTTGTCTTTATTCATAATCAAATCACACATAATGTATATTACAATAATCACATAATGACTCTCAATACATATAACCAATAAGTATGACATAATCAAATTTGTTCATTATCTCAATACTTAATAATCGAATTTGTCTTTATTTATAATCAAATCATATATAATGTATCCCTGTTACAATAATCACATGATTGCTCTCAATGCTTACAATCGACATGTGACAATTCTACTAATAATTTAACATAGATGTTTAAAATTACCTTAAAAAATGATCCTAAATATGCTTGGTTCTATATTTTTATTGGTTTTCAAACATAGGTGCGTAAGTGATACACTTTTGCAAGTTCAAGTCAATATGCTAGTTTTGATGTCCATGGAATTTGCGTTTAGAAACCTTGCATATGTCACATACATGACTTGAATCTACACCTTTTAATTTTACATTCTTAGAATAGAAATATTTTGTAGAAGAAAATTGAGCTAATCATCTATATACATGTTTTCTAGGAAAACCACATATGGTTGCATTAGCGTTTGATTCTTTGTTCTCGCTGGACTAGTAGATATGGTATAACAATTTTCCTCAAATGTTTCATGAATATGGAGTCCTATTATTAGGATCTGAAGTCTTCTTTGTCTATCTTAGGACATAAGAGTTATAAAGAAATTTTTTGAGCATAGTCTATGACAAACCCGTATGTCCAACCGATTCCGAAGATTGTAAATGAGTATTTTGTCCTGTACAACTAACATCAACAAAGCAATAAAAGTGAGAGAAGTAGAAGAGAGAGAAAATCATTTTGCCGATAACTTTCAATATGATATGTATTTTTTATGAAATAAAAGTATTAGATTCTTTATAAAAATTATTTTTCAACAAACTAACATTGACATGCTACATAGAACTAAGAGAAATATAGTATTTGTGTTTAGGGTACAATACACATGATCTAGCAATACTTGTATTTTGGGTGCATTACATCAACAAATAAACATCCGTATTCTACCCCAAAATGGTAGTAATGTACTACAAAACACGAGTATTGTACCCCTTTATTTATCTAACCGAGTATATCACCAATGTTTTGGAGTATAATGCATATATTTTGGGATACATTTCATTTTTGAGGGTACAATACTAATATTTTACTTCCTAATGTACTACCCATAATACGAGTACTATACCCAATACATGTATAATTATATTTTTTTTTACTTGATGATCAATTCGAGTATGACATCAATATTTTAAGGTACAATACATATATTTTAGGATACGATACCTATATTTTGCGGTATATTACCGTCGTTTTGGAAGTATAATACTAATATTGTTCTCATTTTGAAATGCAATATTTGTATTTTATGAATACTATACTTTTTTACACTTCTCTCTTCTATTGTTATACTTTTTCTTAGGGGTGAGCATTCGGTTAATTCGGTCGGTTACGGTTAATTCGGTTCGGTTAAACGGTTAATTTATAGTTTGAGATTTTAACCATTAACCTAACCAAATTGAGTCGGTTAATTCGGTTATTATCCAATCGGTTAATGGTTAATTCGGTCGGTTAATTTGGTTAACCAAATAACACTCACATAATAATATTATTTGAAATAGTCATAGAATTTGGGACAATATTGTTATATTATAGTAGTATTATTGTAAATTTAATTTTGTATGGCTCGTAAAAACTTGATTACTATATATATGGGAAAGTATTTTGAAATAAAATTACAACTATATATGTATATATGCATGTGTAGTATATTATTTATGAATAAATTCTGATTATTCGGTTAATTCGGTTAACCAAACCAAAAATATCTTTAACCATCAAATTAACCATTTAACCGATTAACCGAAATAAATTAACCAAATTAACCGAATTAACCAAATTGACCCAAAAAAATTAACCATTCGGAATTAACCGTTTGGTTAATCGGTTATTAACCAAATTCTGCTCACCCCTACTTTTTCTTAGTATGTCTATTTTTAAGCAATAATCAGGCATCCCAATAAGCGGATGGGTGATCGAGTGTGTGAAAGAGTTTGAATAGCCTAACTCATTTATAAATGGAGACGCAATGGAGGAGATAGGACCTAATGCACCAATAAATAAATCTGTTAATCTGGCGGAGAATTTTCTGACAGCGGCGTAAAGGCACAACGACCTTTGCCCATTGGCGATGCTGATGTTGACGTCCCTTCTCACCGACAGTAAGTAGCCCAACCCGGGCGGAGGAGAGAAGCCAGTCGACCTCCTTTCCCTTACCAGGCGCCCACAGTGGAGGCCTAACGTGGGAGGGGGGATGGGGAATTTCAAGCCTTTCCGTCACCGTCACGTACCTATTTCTGGATTGAAATATGTTACGTGGATATCATTTTGGAACTCAAAATGGAACTACACTCATTCTCTTAGTGGGTTCCATTTTGTACCTCTCATTCTCCACCACATATTTGAGAGTTTTAACATATAAAAAATATATTTTATTTGTTATACCCTCAAAACATGTGGTTGAGAATAAGTGAAGTTCCGTTATGAGTTTCAAAATAGGTCTAGATAGCAAACCTCTTCCAGATTAAGGCAAAGCTATCTTGATTTATGGAATTGTTGCTACACGATCTATTTATTCACTGCCGCATTTGATTGTGGGTGTATGCGAGCCAATCTTTTGCCAAATTGCTATTGGGAGATTGCCTATTTTTGTTTTTGACAGATATCATATTTTCAAAGGAAGTAAGATTGTAGGTTGCGGTTGTATTCCAAGCCATCATGCGCCCTATGTTTTGCCATTAGGGTCTGTTTGGAAGGGTATAATTAGGGTACTAAATGCGTTTTAGATTGTATGATGTACAAAAACATAAAATTTAAACTACTACTTATTTGGTAGAATGTAGTTAGAATTTTATTTTTTATTTTCATTTTCATTTATTTGGTTGACTAGTAAGTCCAGTAAAATAATAATGATAACTATTGCTATTCATATGTTCGGTACATCAGGCATGCAACAATTATCCATATGTTCGTATCGTAGTCAAGCCGGTGCAGCAGGCATTCAGAGAAGCAAAATCGTCAATTTGACCACGCGGGGAGAGAGGGAGAAAGAGGGAGGGAGAGATAGATAGATAGAGAGGGAGAGAGCGAGTTCACAGGGTCGGTCACATTTTCTCTCAGACACCCGACACCTTTTACACTAATACAGGAAAAAAGCACCGCGACAGATGGCACAACGTCAGGATGGATAGTGCGTAACTACACCTGACCGCACCCAGATCGCGCGGTATATTTTTCAGTGGATTCACGACCGAGTAGCCATGTACAATTGCAATTCGAGGAACTTTACCTTATTATATCCTACCAAACAAATTTCAGATTTAAAAAGATGACACTTAACTCATTTTTTCAAAGAACAACTTACAAAACAGGGCCTAAGGGCAGATGGTCTAAGGGTCGACGCCGGTTGCGATCAGGTCGGTGCCCTATTCCTTGGCGTGCTACTGGTTTTCACACTGGCAATTTCAATCCTACTATCCTATATCCTCCTTGTTCTGGCTTCTCACGAAGTTGGGAGGTCAGGATCCAGTTGTTGAAGGGATTGTTAATCATGAAGAATTAGCACAGATGGCCCTCCGGAACGCGAGCCATGGTGACGGCTACTAAAGGGAAGTGGGATATGAGACAGTGGCGGAGCCACTTTAGGGCCATGTGAGATGTTGTGCGATGAATTAAATTTTGATCTTCACGCACAGACCTGTCCAACTGGGTTAAAATCCACGGACGCCCACGAGTTGACCCGTTTATATTGGTTTTGGGTGATGAAATTTGCCACCCGTTGAAAATCATCCAAACCCATTCTCACTCGTTTATTTAGCGGGTTTCACGGGTGACCCGCGGGCTCCCGCGGGTGACCCAGTTAACTGAAGCACATATATTTGTATACATAATAAACACATACACCTATTAAAATATGTTACTTGTTTCATACAGATTAACTCTTTACCTTTACCAACAATAATTGTATTCTCTTTATTTTATGTTGCAATAAACAATAATAAATACTTGTAATATTAGGAATGTCTAATGTTACATGAAAAAATTATGTGTTATTTTTCATAATATTTAACTATAAAAACTACATGAGTTTTCCTATTTTACATCAACATACAAACTATTTTTTCTTTAAATTTGCATTAACATATATCAACAATTAACCACATGGTTTAATGTCAAACATATTAGTTGGTTCGTTCTTTTGCACTATATTTGATATAAAACAATAGTTATATGTTGTTTTAAATGTTATTTTTAGTGTTAAAAAGCAACTAACAACTTATTGTTGATTGGACACATTTTATATCGACACCCGCAACCCGCTGGGTCGGGTTTGGGTGTGCTTTTCTTCCACTCATTTTGAACTGTATCTTTTTGACCCCCACCGACAATGACCCAACCTAAACCCAACCCACCCACCTGTTTGACAGGTCTAGCACCACCAAACCAGCTTCCACTCTCCAAAACCAGCTTCTGCTCCACTGTCCCCTCCTCTCCCACTTTCTTTTTCGTCCCACTAAACAACTGACACGTGACAATCAACAATAACACTGTCAAAATCAGTCTAAAAGGCTGGAGAAAGTTGTTTGAAAAGAGGACGTGACATACATTAATTGGGTGGTTGGTGGATGTTATATAATAGACTAATAAATTTATTTTACCTATAACTTTCGAACCGTGATGAATTTTTTGATGAAACAAAAATCATTCGATTCGTCATGAAAAATACAATCAAAGACTAATGTTGATATATTTTTGAGAAAAAAATGGTATGTAGTGATGTGATGAGAGAAAAAATAGGTTTTTTTATAATTTTTAAGCCATGATAAATTTTAAACGAAATAAAAACTATTAGATTTGTAATAAAAATACCTTCAAACAAATCTAACGTTGAGAGAAAAAACAAGCTGACAGTAAAATATATATAAAAAGAATACTTAAAAATTCCACAGATGAATTAACGCTCAACGCTTATTTGACATTCAAAGATGGTTCATTGACGCTCAAAAGGATTCACTAACACCCAAAAATATAAAATAACACCCAAGTAAATATTGTATGCATTAAATCATGACTTAGGCAATAATAACAAAAAATAGCATAATGACACCCAAATAGGTTTGTTTGACACCTAAGAATAACTTAATGGAGCCCAAATATGGTGATACACATTAAATAAGGTGTAAGGATATTTCACACCCAACAACAAATTAGTGACGCCCAAAAATGACTGATTGACACCCAGAGATGGTTAATTGACGCCCAAAAAGGTTCATTGACACACATAATTATAAAAATGACTCCTAGGTAAATATTATATATGTTAAATCACGACTAAATATAATTGACAACAAAAAATAACATAATAATACCCAAATAGATTTGTTTGACACCCAAAAATAATTTAGTGGCGCCCAGATATGATTGCACCCATTAAATTAAGTGTAAGAGTATTTGACATCCAATATCAACTTAATGGTGCCTAGAAATAATTGTTTAACGCTCAAACAATTAACAAATCTATGAATGAATTGGAATCCAATGGTTAATTGACACCCATAGGTGCTTCAATGATACTCAGAAATTGTTCATTGACACCCAAAAATATAAAAATGGCTCCCAAGTAAATATTATACGCGTTATATCACAACTAAGATAACTGTCAATCAAAAATAACAAATGACACTCAAATAAGTTTATTTGACACTCAATAATAACTTAATGGCACCCAAATATAGTTCTAGGTATTAAATAAGGTGTAAGATGCTTTACTGACACCTAAAAATGATTCATTGACGCCAAAAAAGGATTCACTGGCACCCAAAAGTATAAAATGATGCCTAAGTAAATATTATATGCGTTAAATCAGGACTAAGATAATTGACAACCAAAAACAACATAATGGCGCCCAAATAGCTTTGTTTGACACCCAAGAACAACTTAATGATGCTCAAATATGGTGGTACACATTAAATAAAGTGTAAATGTATTTTACACCCAACAACAATGTAATGATGCCCAAATACATTTGTTTAATACCTAAGAACAACTTAATGACGCCCAAATATGATTGTACCCATTAAATTGAGTGTAAGAGTATTGGACACCTAACAACAACTTAATGGTGCCGATGAATGATTGTTTGACACCCAAACAGTTAGCAAATCCACAAATGAATTGGGGCCCAATGGTTAATTGACACCCATATATGTTTTAATGACCCCAGAAACGGTTCATTGACACCGAGAAATATAAAAATAGTGTCCAAGTAAATAATGTATGTGTTATATCACCGCTAAGACAATTAACAACCAAAAACAATATAATGATGCCCAAATAAGTTTGTTTGATACCCAAGAATAACTTAATGGCTCCCAAATATAGTTGTATGCATTAATAAGGTGTAAGGGTACTTTACACCCAATAACAACTTAATAGAGCCAAGAAATGGTTAATTGACACCTAGAGATGATTATTTGACGCCCAAAAATGGTTCATTTACCCCTAAAATTATAAAAATAGCTCCCAAATTAAAATGTATGTGTTAAATCACGGTTAAAATCATTGACAATCAAAACCAACATAATGGCGCCCAGATAGATTTATTTGACACCCAAGAACAACTTAATGATGCTCAAATATTAAAGTGTAATGGTACTTCACGTCCAACAACAACTTAATGGCGCATAGAGATGACTAATCGACACCCAAAGATGGTTAATTGACGCCTAAAAATGATTTATTGACACCCAGGATAATAAAATGGCTCCCAAATAAATATTATATCTGTTAAATCACGACCAAGTATAATTGACAACTAATATCAAGGTAATGATGCCCAAATATATTTGTTTGACACCAAAAATAGTTTATTGACAACTAAAAGTATACAAATGACGCTTTTAGAGATTTAAGACAATTTTAACAATTTTTAGGTACTGTTTAGCCATTTTTAGGCGCTATTTAGTCATATTTTAGCGTTTTTCAGCCATTTGTGGGCATATCACCATTTCTTGGTATTTGTATTCATTTTTGGGTGCTATATAGTCATCTTTAGCCGTCTTTAGTTAACTTTAGGTGCATATTTACTATTTTCAAGCACTTAATTTTTGGGCACATATTTATCAATTTTTAGACACTTTTAACGATAAATACACGCCTAATTATCATGAATACATACCTACTTTTTTTATGTCCTCCATTTAGTGCTCTCACTTCCCATCTCTCATTATTTCTCTCACTTCCCTCATCCTCTCCCACCACTTTTCTACTTGCTTCCCTAATCTTCCATCATCACTTCTCTCATCATTTTTTTACCTCTTTCCTCAAAATTATATCAACATTACTCTTGTTTGAATGTATTTTTTATCACAAATTTTATAATTTTTATTTTTTCAAAAAATCATCATGGTTTAGAAATTATAAACAAAATAATTTTCTCTCTCATCACATCACCTCTACATATACTTTTTTCTCAAATATATATGGTCTTGTTGGCTTGCATTTTTTATAAGGAATCCAATAGTTTTTATTTTGTCTAAAAATTCTTCACAGTTTAAAATTTATACGTAAAACAAATTTATTTCTTTATTACATAACCTTCACCAACTACCTCACCCAATAAATATCCTTTCACGTCACTCCGAAATTATCCTTGAACGCCACCGCCACCTCACCCGCCACCCCGCTAATACTATCATAAAAAGACAAAACTTCTCAATTTTTCTAAAACCACCGTCCAGTTTGAGCGTAACTTGCGTGTGACCGGGAATTTGCGTGACCAAATCATTTTTGTTCTACGATGGTGTTCCAGTTTCTGATGCCGGCAATCCATGCTGTGTTATTGACGACCTGAGTTCATCACGAATACAAAGAAACACAATGACTTTGGAAAAAAAAAACACCAATGGTGCACTTGAAGCATGAAGAAGCACAATGTCACTAGAAATCACACCAATGATGCACTGGAAACACAATGCTAGTGAGAAAGAAGTGCCACAATGACATTGGAAGATGGATGTACTAAATAATAAGAAGCTTCATATATATCATAATAGTCTGGATGTATAAATATTTTCTCTTTCAACTCTGTCTCCTCAGATTTCCTATTTTCTCTTTGAAATTTGTCTCCTCAATTACTCCCTACACTCAAATTGTGAAATTATTGAGTAGTTGGTGTGAAAAAAATAATACCCCCTAGACGTGGAAATTGATGCTCACATGAAAGATTGTAGGGTGGGATTGAATGGAGAGGAAGAAAAAACACAATGCCCCTTTTGGTGCTTTATAAATTAACACGGGGTCTTTCGTCTCTCTTTGTTTTTAAATTTTTCTTATTACTTTGTTCCCCCTTTCTTTTTCTAATATCGTATTTTTCTTTCCCCTTCAATAATCTTATCTTTCTCATTCATTTGTTTCATTTATTTTATGTAACATAATCCCACCATTTTTTTAGTTATTGATGGTCCAATTAAATGACATGCATTTTTTTACAGTCACTAGAAAGCAATAAATAATATATTATTAAAGAATAGTAGGAATTGAAAAGACACACGTAAAACTTTCATGGTTTTATACGATCAAGGAAATTAAACAAAAGACAGGTGCCATCGGAAAGAAAAGTTTCCATCAGATGAAAAGATGGAGGTGCGGTAAGAAAACGGAAAGAGTATTGGGTAGGATCCAAGTCAATATTGGCTGTATAAAATAAAAAAATAAAAGTGGTTGGTAGGAGGTTTAAAGTAAAAAAAAATAATAACATGTGATGATTCAAATAGAAATGAGAAAAGAAAGTATTGGCTGATAATGATGACACGAGAAAAGTTAAAAAAAATAATCATTGTCCAGGAAAGAAAATTTTATTGGCATTACTATTGGAGAATGAAATGAGAAAATAAAACCATAGATTGAAAGGAAGATTTCCTTGGCATTGTGGGCTGTAGTAGACATGTTTTATGCACGCTAAGGATGGGAGGATGTTGGGAAGTGATGACTAGATAAATAAGATTAGGGGAGGCATATAAAGTAGATGATGATGGAAATGGAGACCAAAAATATATTGGATTTTATGATGAATAAAGAAGAACTAAGACGTCCATAGAGGCTAGGATGATGCCTAGAAGGTGGTCAAGCCAAAAAGAGACATTGAACATCTAAAGGTAGACACTCTCCTTTGTCGCTCTAGGTTAGGATCGATGTTCAAATGCTATATGGAAAATAAGATGGGAGGCTAACATGATATTTTCTTATTGATGGAAGGAACATTCCTCTCCTATATATAGGAAAGGATGTAAGTACAAGGGAGGTAAAATTAACCCTAATGAGCTAAGACAAGTAGGCCCATATGACTTAAAAAACTAAATAACAATAATTCTAACATTGAGGATTTGTGCCTTGACCCAACAATATTATCAGAGGGCACACCAATGGTTCTCGATAAGATAATTAACCACTCTAGATTTTCACAACTCCATATGTGGAGCTTTTTGTAACATTCATTGTTTCTTAGATAGTAAGGAGGAAAGCAAAGGATTTATATGTATGATCTCTCATCTCAAGAAGGTGCACCTTTACAATGATAAGCGCAATAGTGTGTTATGGGAAGCCATTCAGAATGACCAAAAAATATTTCTTACAGTGTAAGAGATTGAAGTTCCTTGATAAATGAATATGCAGAACATGTATGAGAATTTAGGTTGTAAAACATGCATGTCATCATACCATTGGCCTTAGGTCTAGGTTGCTAATGTGACAGGGGAGATTCCATGACACGTCGTTGGAATCTTAAAGCCACCCTAAGGGCCATGTGCTTTCTATTGACATGGAGGCACCAATCCCATATGCTGAGCTTCTTGACTGTATTTCCAAAGTACCTATTATCACTATGAAGATCATCCCTCAATCATCTTACATTCCCCCAAGTATTGAAAGAAGTTCTTTACATAGTGGTCACCAAGTCGGGTTTTGTTGCCGCTTGGGTGAGATTGTTGCTCCTTCTTCATTGCACTTTTAGGTATATAGGCCTTATAATAGGCAGGATAGTAGGTCTGGTAATAGTAAGTCACAACAAAAATGTCAAATTTTATGCTCACTTACTACTTGGGGAGAAGTAGGTGACATTGCCAAGTTAGTGTCAAACTGTTTAATATTCTTAGACAACTTACTATGGGCAACATAGTTGAAAACTCCAAGGTTGAGGATAAAAAGGAGAATCCTAACATCAGGAAGTACCTCCATAAGGTTGCAGATAATTTTTTCACAATAAATTTGAAGGTCTTGTGCTCATTAGGTGTGGGTTGATGCAATGGAGATACCATGAAGGATTTGAAGGCTAAGAACCTGTAGAAACCACCTTCTTCCTTACCAAGTATCATGTTTTATAAATCTCCCTTCGTATCATATATTGAAACTATTCTTGTATGTATGAAATCATTCCCTAAAGGGACTTCGTGTGGCACATATAGGTTGAGGGAACCACACATATTAGACATTTGTGTGAAGAGGGGTCTGTTGTGGCCATAATTCTTTTACATGCCATCACTGCAACATCCCAAGATTTGAGACCTCAGATAAAGTGATCTTCACATGAATGATTGACTATCCATATCACCAAGGTTCACCTCCTTTTCAGGGATCCCATCACTAAAATAACTTTGTGGTTAAGCATGCTCAACCGAGACTTACTAGGATGGACAACCAATTATAAGTTTATTCTGGCTTATGCGTGAGTGAGGACAATGTGAAATTAAGTCTAGTGGTGGTCTATGGGGCCAATCATCATTCTTAAAACTCTACTAGAGCCTTGGACAACGGGCCTGAGTGTTATAAATGATATATGAGCCATAACCTCTCTAGTAGGTGGGCCCCACATGGTCATGTGGCATGCTTGTCTTGAGCCGTGCAGTCCAAGCATGTTGAAAAGGGCTGTCCATGGTGACGTGCCAACCTTGTGCTTGTATTCCATGATTGGAAGCTGGGTGTCCATGGGCCATTCTGGGTCTGTACTGAAATGAAAAAAATATTATGAGGCTATATGGTTGAGCCTTGACAAGGATGTCAAGACTCTAGGTGAGGGAGATTGTAACGTATCATGATTTGAGGCCTCAAATAAAATGATCTTAAAAGGAATCATTGAACTCCATATCACCAAGTGCACCTCCTTTTCAGGAAGCCCATAACTAAAGGAACTTTGAGATCAAGCATGCTCAGTAGTACTAGGATGGGTGACCAGTTGGGAAGTTTGTACTGGTTTATGCATGAGTGAAGACAAAGCACACAATTAAGGCTAGTGGTGGTCTGTGGGGGCAGTCGTCATCCTTGAAATGCTACTAAAACCTTAGGAAGTGGGATTGGGTGTTACAATCACTCTGGTGGTTAACTTATGGTTGGTGGGAAGGTGCCCCTTGAGCTTGGCTGAGTTTATAGCCTCCACACCGGTTATGCCTATGCTCAAGCCTAACAATAGAATACGTCCCATCACAGTGGGTACTATTTGAAGGCATTAAGTGTCTAAATTTGAAATTCTAAGAGTGAGAAAGAGATATATATATATATATCAATGACTTTCAACTCGAAGTTGGTGTATTTGGCTATGCATAAGTAGTTTTGAACAATGTTTATAGGGTATTGAGTGCTTAACATGAAGACGAGTCTCTCTCTATCCTTATAGTTGTTAGGAAATATGGTATCAGATATGGCATCAGAAATAAAAAAAATTTACTCGCCATATTTCCCATAAACAGTAGATCGCGTGAATAACTGTGAGATGGGAATTGCAAGACATATACTTGGTCCTAGATCAATTCCAATGAAAATCCTTACTGCAGTGTGGTACTTTGTCAAGTTGCACTTTTATGCTTGTTGTCATCGTCCTCCTGGTCTGGCACCACAGATGGCGGTTAACGGTATACTCCTAGCAGCAACTAGAACTTCCTCGCCTCTAGAGTAGTCAACATGGACTATCGGGAACTCCAATCGTTCTACATGATCATACATGAAGGAGTTGTACCTTCTATTTGACGTGCTAGTGTCAAATTACTCTCCCACAATTGTCTCTCCCTTGCTGTTCCTCCCTTGGACTGGTAGAACTTGCTTGGGTTCTCTTAGTTACTACAAATAGAGAAGACAACAATTGTCAAAGATAATTAATGTATTTGGGAAGCCCCAGTACCCATCTATTAATAGGAGGGTCAAGATTCCCAATCTGAACGGGAGTCGAAGGGGACCGAATTTCATGAATTTTTGAAACCCACAAACATTGAAGCGATCAGTTCACACATAAGGCGATCAATTCAACACTTGAATTGGTTGTTTCACTATGTTTCCTATTTGAAATTATTTGATAATTAATATTTGATTAATGCACAACATGACGTCAGCATCAATCCTTGATCAAATCCCATTGATCTAATAAATGGCCTGTTCACAACCTGAGCCGATCAGTTCCAATTGATTCGATTGGTTCACTTATTGAGCCAGTCATTTTAGTGTGTAGATTAATGCCTAACACATTATAATCAATATTAAACATCATTCATAAATAAACTCCTATTCTGAGTGCATTCCTATGTGTGTGACCTATAGGTCCCAAATCATGTAGGCAATGAATTCTCATAACTAATTTATGACATGACAAGCAAAGATTGGTATCTAGAAAGAAATCATTTCTATCCAAGTAATTCAAAAATTTAGAGAACAACTTGAACCTACAATCTGTGATTGGTGTTACAATGATTGTATAGTTCTTTTGTCTCTGAATCTAGATCCAACTCGAGGCATGAAATCGTCATCCTCTTCAATGTGTAGTCCATGTTCCTTGAACTTGAGCAGACTGTAAGAGATATATGTGAACTCATCCTCATATATTGATTTACGTGCACATGGCCATGCTTTTCTTAGTCTCTTTTATCAAGTGGCTAGGATATCAAACTCCTGTAGGAGGAACAAATCCCATCTACATTACTCACATGCATTCCCCATGTGTCATAATGCATTTGAACATCACCTTTATGGCAACCCTTGTTCAAGGCCACATTTGATGATGACAAAAGACATCAAACAACATGTGATGGGTGTAGTGATTTCAGGTCTAAGAACCACAATCACCACCATCACTATGAGGGATGATTCTGACTACCATTATATGGTTTCCATATATCACTCTCAAGGTGGGGCTGTCTAATACATTATTTCTAACAAGTATCTATGCGGTTGGTTCAATATCATATATCATTATGTCATAAACCAATACACACTCTAGTCTTCAGAGTTATTGTTGTTTATTAGCCTTCTACAATACGAACCGACTAGGGACATAACAAGACTACATATGCTCTTGACATCCATTTGATCTCATTGTTCAGCTCCTTAACCGAAGACATATGTTATTGAGTAATACCATTCTTTAGACATTTATTATGTAAGATCATTATCTCATAACTAAATAAAATAGAATAAATTAGAAAATTGCCTTTATTATTAATCAAATCATTTACAAGTAATGCCATTACAATCATCATATGATTAACTCTTTAGGAATACATACCAACAAACTCCCACTTGCTCTTAGATCTAATCACCCATGAAATTAATCCCAAGTGATCTAACATGACCATCATGCTTCTACTGCGATAGTATTTTTGTCAAGGGGTCAACAATATTGCTTTTGGTTGGCACTCTACAACTCTTCACATCTCTCGTATTATATGGAACCACCTTTGTATGTGCTTGGAATGCTGATGTGACCTGGGTTCCTTAGCTTGTGCAATAGGTCCATTGTTGTCACAATGTAGCTCAATTGCATTGCTAATGCTTGGAACCACCCCAAGTTCAGAAATGAACTTCTTGATCTATACAACTTCCTTATCTACATTAGATACAACAATATACACGACCTCTATTATAGAATCTAATTGTCTCTTTCTTGGAAGTCTTCTAGCTTATAACACCATTGTTGAGGCAAAACACAAGTCCAAAATGCGATCGATAATCATCTTTGTTAGTTCAGAAGATTGCATCGATATAACCTTTTACCACCAACTCTTCCTCACCAACGCAGATAAGCAACTGATTCTTAGTTCTTCTCAAGTACTTAAGGATGTTCTTCACGACAGTCCAGTGGGCATCACCAAGACCTTGACTGATATCTACTTGTCATGCTCAAGGCATATGAGACATTGGGACAAGTACATAGCATTGCGTACATGATAGATCCAATTGTATATGCATATGGAGTCTCATTCACACGTTCCCTTTCTTTACAGGATTTGGGACATTGAGCTCTAGAGAGGTAGTAACACCATGAGACATGGGTAGGTTCCCTCTCCTGGAGTTCTCCATGCTGAACCTTTTCAACATTTTGTCAATGTATGTACTCTGACTTAGTCCAAGAAGCCTTCTAGATCTATCTCTATAGATCTTGATTCCTAAGATATAGGATGCTTCACCTAAGTCCTTCATAAATAATGTATTTTCCAGCCAAGTCTTTATCATTTGTAAAGTATATATGTCATTCCCCATCAATAGTATGTAATACACATACAATATGAGGAATAAAATCATTCTCCCCCTAACCTTCTTGTAGATACATGGTTCATGTTCATTTTAACTAAGGACAAACTCTTTGATTATTTCATCAAAATGTAGATTCTAGTCCCAAGATGTTTGATTAAATCCATAAATTGACCTTTGTAGCTTATAAACTTTATTTGCATCCTTTGGGATTATAAAACCCTCATGTTGCATCATATACACATCCTTAAGAAGATTCCCATTAAGGAATGCAGTTTTAACATCCATATGCCAAATCTCATAGTCATGATAAGATGCAATTTCAAGCATGATCCTGATGGGATTAACCATGGAAACTGGAAAAAATGTTTTATCATAATCAACACCTTGAACTTGTTTGAAACCATTTGAAACCAATCAACCTTTGTAAGTTTGTATATTTCCATCCATGGAAGTATTATTCTTGAAGACCGACTTGCACCCTATAGGTTTTACCCCTTTAGGTGGATCCACCATGGTCCACACCTTGTTGATGTACATGGATTCCATCTCAGATATCATGGCTTCTGGCCACTTCTTAGATTTTAGTCCCTTAATATCTTATAGGTAGGTAATTTTCTCATAATCAATGAACATTTCATTGCCTTCTTGAGTCGCAAGATTACCAAATCTTTTGAGCTCAAAGCATTTCCTACTAGATTTATGAGATTCTTATATTACTTGAGAAATTTGAGATTTCACAATGGTTTGTGACTCTCTATGTTCATCTTACACCTCTACATGTTTGGTTCTCTCTTGTTGGTCTTAAACTTCTTCTAGTTCTACTTTTCTCCCACTGATTCCTTTAGAAATAAATTCCTTTTCCAGGAATGAAGCATCATTTAGCAAAGAATGACTCTGGTTACCTGTGACAAAGTGGAATTTTGCATAAGAATGAAGTAATTACCCTTTTACCCTCTTTATGTTCACTCATGGTCCCAGATTATTTTTCTTATCTTCATAATCAATGTTGAGACTCAAATTTGAAATATGGTGATCGATGTGATCTTTATACACATTATAACACCTTAAATTTGATTAATTCATCACTTTGTCCAAAGAAGCAAATTGATCCATCAAACTTTATCTTTTGGTTCTTAAACTTTTTATAAATATTCTCCACATTTTTTTGAAGCTATGGTCCAAATTTCATGTCATTTGGACATTCCTACGATTCACAATGATTTCTTGAAGTTTTATGCTAAAAACCCCTTCATTTGCCTTTTTAATTGGTTTTTCCACATCAGCTATCCAGGGCAAGGCATCAGGGATGCATTTTGGCCCTTGGATCTGCCTCTCATAGATCCAGGCTAGATTTGATGGCCATTGTGTCATCTTCAACCTCCCACTGATTGCGGGGAGGTATTAATGCGACTAAAATGAGCAATTCAACTCTCTTGACCTCGATTTGAAAATCCGAGCGGACAAAAAGATTCGCCTCATGATTTCAAACTCATCCAGTCCTACTTTGACCACCATTAATTATCAAATTTGCCACAAAAATGATTATGTATTTTCTCCCTCTCTTTTCGGCGGCCATGGCTGCTGCCCCAAGTTTGTTTGCCCTAAAATCTACCCTCCAGTCCTATATAAACCCCCCAAAGGACCACTGCTATCATCCATCACGAGAACACCTTGGATTTGCACTCTCCCATGGCCTGCTTCACCCTCGATGTCTCCTTGCCACCTCCTGCTACCATAGCACCGACACCACATAGCTGAGTTGGGCGTTCCTTCCCCTCACCCCCTCTCATCAATCCGCCATCGCCACCACCTCCGTGAAGTCAGCACGAGCTTGGACGACTTGCTCATAGCCTTGCTTGGCCCCTCCTACTCCAAAAGCCCTCCACTCCGGCAAACCCTCTTCCCTGCTCCCAAGCTTGTGCAGAAGTCAGTGTGGACAAGAGTCAGGAACCAAACCACACTGGCTCAAGGAGCCCTGAACCGGTCAGCCCAGAACAGAAACCCTTGGCCTGAGGGGTCCAACTAACCAATGCTTGAACTAATAAGTCAAAGGGTGAACCGGCCAATCAGGGATCATACTGGATCCTCTGAAAAGTGAGTTGTGACTCAACGTGGCCAAATCTAGTCCATCCCTTACACATCCAATGACCCTCATTTTTCCATATTAAGGTAAATATTCCCCTCTCTACTCAAAATTTCAAATAAATGCCAGATCTTGTTTAAATCGTAGAAAATGCATCCAAACTCCAAAAATGATAAACAAATAGTCAACATTGATAGAAAAAATCTAGTGAAACTTTTTAAAAATACTTTTGAAGCCTAATTCTTAATATTTATCACTGATATTCCTAGATCTTGTTCCTTTTCTTATTTAATTTGTCAAATGACTCTATTTTAATGATTAATCTCTTAAAATCCTAATATTTGACTATAATAATCATCTTGAAACCAAACTTGACTAAATATGAGTTTATATCTGATCTTGTAACTCATCTCTCCTAGAATGTGAATCATGCACATTGAACTAAGGATTAACCTTAATATTGTGATAATGGATCTAAATCTTGTGAAAACCTTGATGATGTGTATGATTCACAACTCTATTTTAAATAAACTGATCTTGATTTCCAATTATGCTAAGTATCATGATGATGACTTAGGAATGCGATGATGACTTGAATATTGATCATTAGGGTTAAAACATAGGATCCTAGAAAACCTAGGTAAGTCATTCACACTCAAAATACTTAACACTTGAAATAATGTTGGACATATTGACATATTGGTTGATTATAAGTGAATGAACCAACCCTAAGGTTGACATAGGAAACGTATAACCCTAATCTCAAGTATTAAAACATGATATTCTGAACATCATGATCTTGACCCTCGATCCAATCTTGATTATTTAGGATCTGGCTCAAAGGGTTGACCTATTGACTCAGATATTGATCTATACTCAAAATCCTCAGTGAAAGGTACACTATTATATAACTCCTCCTTGATTGTATTGAAGATACTTTTATGTATCTCTTGACTGTATACTTGGCTACTTACTTGGATGATCTACTGTTCCCTATGATTAGTCTTCTATTTTTCTATACTATATTTTGAAAAACATGAAAACATAAATTGCATGCCCATTATGACTGTCCGTATATTGATAATGATGATGACATTGATAATGTTGATAATGTTGGTATTGAGTGCAACAACCCCCTCATTTGGAGGTGGGGCTTGTACTTTGGCATCCTATTTCATATGGTGAGAAGGAGCCTAGTGACCTTCCCCATCGTGTTGGGGTAATAGAGTCACACAAAATATATAAGCATGCTTATTTGATTACAACATAATGGGAACTCATAATAAAAATTGAATCGTTGAATAACAAACATTTTTTTGAATGATATTGGTTTTAGAAATCATTTGTTATTCTTTTGAATATAAGTCCTGCTAAGTATACTCTTTTGTTATAAACCACTTTACTTGATTTTGATAACGTATCGTGCAATTGCATGATTGTGTCTGGATTTTCTTGATTTTAGGCAATACAAATGGAATAATGAATAAGATCGCTTTTGCACTCTACATACTTGGATGACAAAGATAAATCAGATATATCTCCATATTGGGTTAGTTGTTCTTTAAATGTCTAGTTTTTGAGTTATTTTTTCTTATTATATATGCCAGTGTGATAGATCCTTTCAGACCACTCAGGGACGGGCGCTTCAATCCCTTTATCACTGCCTAGGCAGTGGGATTGGGATTGGGGTAAGAATGGTTCCGTGACATTACCATAATTAACATCTTCAGGCTTCTATATAAACATTGTGTTGTCAATTGGGTTATATAAGTAGTATCCCTTTATTTCCTTGATATATCCATCAAAATAACATTTATCAGATCTAGGGCCAAACGTTTTAGGAAATATTTTCTTGATATAAGCTTCACTCCCTCAATTCCTCATAAAATGCTTTCCAGTCCATATTTCACATGGTGGATTTTGAAGTGAATTAAATGGTACAGAGTTAAGTATAAACGTTGCAATTTCTAGAGCATAGCCCCTGAAGGAAGTTGGAAGATGGACACAACTCATCATTGATCACACCATATCTAGAAATGAGCAATTCCTTATTTCTAATACACCATTGTGCTATGGTGTTCCAAGTGGAATGCATAGTGATATGATACCACAAGTTTGCAGAAGGTCCTCAAACTCTTGGCTTAAGTATTCCCCACCCCGACCAGAACAAAGTGTTTTGATACTCTTACCAAGTTGGTTCTATAATTCATTCATGAAATCCTTGAACTTTTTAAGAGTTTCTAACTTATGTTTCATAATGTAAACATAACCATACCTACTGAAATTATCAGTGAAGGTAATGAAGTATTAATACCCACCTCTAGCATTTGTTCTAAAAGGCCCACATACATCAGTATGTATGAGTCCTAATAGATCACCGGATCTCTCTATTTCTCATGAAGGGAGTTTTGGTCATCTTGTCCAACAAACAAGAGTCACATGTCTCTATTGACTTGAAATAAAAACATTCTAGAGAACCATCTTTATGAAGTCTAGATATGTGATTCTCCTTGATGTGCCCTAGACAAAAATGTCAAAGATATGTTTTGTTTGAGTTATCGAGTTTTATATTTTTGGTATTTTCATTATAAAAGTTTGTCTTAAGATTTAACACATAAAGACCATAAGTCATTGGGGGCACTGCCATAAAAGATCTCATCTTTTGAAATAGAACATTGATCATTCTTTATATGAAATTCATATCCATCCTTGTCCATAAAAGATACAAAAATAATATTTCTATTAACGACAAGCACAACATAATATTTCTTTAACTCTTTTACAAGCCTCGTGGGCAGATATAAACTATTGGCTCCAACTATAGTGGCAACAACTCTTGCTCCATTTGCAATGCACAATTTCACCTCACCCTTTATTAAAGGCTTACTTCTTTTTATATCCATCATATTCAAACATATGTGAGATCCACATTCAATATCTATTACCCAATATGAATAAGTCGATAGATTTACCTCAATAATGTATATACCTAAAGTGGAGATATCTATCCCCTCCTTCTTCTTCCTTAGTTCCTCCAGATAGTGATGACAATTTCTCTTTCAATGTCCAGGCTGGTGACAATGGTGATAATCACCTCCTTTGATAACTCCTACTTTTGGTTTGAGTGTAGAAGACTTGGGATTTTGGCTATCTTTAGAACTCTTTTGTAGATTTGGCTTTGCCCTTGGATTTTCCTTTTATTCTTTTGATCATCATCACAAACTTGGGCTTGTCTTTCTTCATTTACACTTCAACGGTTCTCAAACATTCCAAGTAATTTTGACAACATCTTGCCAAAATTATTCATGTTGTAATTCATAACAAACTGACTGTATGACTCTAGTAGTGACTGTAAACTCACATTAGTGGTCAACTCTTGACCCAAGGGAAATCCCAATCTTGCAAGGTTCTCCACATACCCAATAAGCTTGATCACATGGGGACATCTGGACCTCCTTCTACCATGTTGCACCTGAACATCACCTTGGAGACATCGTATCTCTTTTATCTTGCCTGATCTTGGAACATGTTCTTAAGATGTGTGACCATCTTAATTACATATATATTTTTATGCTGTCTCTACAACTCATAGTCCATTGAGCACATCATCATGCACTTGACATCTACACCATCCTTAGAGTGATTCTTATAAGCATCTTTGTTAGCCTTAGGCACACTAGGAACACGTTCACCTAGCTCTGATGTTTCTAGGACATAGAGCTTGTGCTCTTCTGTGAGAACAATTCTCAATGTCCTAAACCAATCATGGAAATTATTCCCATTCAACTTGTCCTTCTTAAGGATTGATCACAAATAGAATGTGTTGTTTGTCGTCATTTGATTCTACAAGAGAGAAGTTTGCAATTTGTCAAAACCCTTCTGATTTGATTTGATTAAAATAAAATTTGATTATGTTTCTGTAGGCCTTTAATTAGCTATTTCTCCCACTATTTTTTAAATTGATCACCCTCATCAATTTAGAAGATTGCATCGTATACTGTTCTAGTGAGCCGAGATCCATATTTCATCAAATCATGAGTCACATTTGGATGATCGCCCACAACTTGACTATTTAGGTAGGAAACTTTTGTGAATTACATCTACATGCTATTCTTGGATAGATGGTATGCACAACTCTTTGGCATAATCTATCTGTATGATTCTAGGTATTTAATCTCATTAAGATCACCTAGTTAAGCCTGTCCCAAAAGCCAACACGATAGAATACACACCCTACTTTGGAAGATCTATATATCTACCATCACAATTCCACAAGGTGGGCAACACACCATGCTTTAGCATAACCTATGCTTAGTCGATCAAGCTTTTCATGTGTGTTGCTAATAGAAAGAATCTAAGACTTAATATGTGTGATTGGGGGATTTTATATTTACATATATATATATATATATACATATCCAATCATCACATACTTATCGTACATATCATATACATGCTATAACCACAACGAAAACATGCAATAATAAACATAAGAAATGGTTATGGCCATACTATTATAATTCCTTGGATCCACAAGGAATTACTACCACCTAAGGTCCACATCATATGTAGCACCTTGTTGTTGATGAAGAGATCTATGTTGGATCCAGTCTGGGTCCATCGATGCAACCCTTGAACTGGTAGTCTAGCCTCTTGGTCAGTCAGTTGGTCTCATGGATCGATCATATAGCCTCCAGTACTTACAAGATCTGGACCCCTCCAGCTGGTCAGTGGGGCCACCAGCCAATCAACTAGCTCCTTGTATCATCATCCTTCTTGGTCATCCAACTGATCGGTTCGTTTCCTAAACCACTGCAGAATGCCCTCTTTGCCATAACAAATATAAAAGCTATCCTAATCCTACTTAACATATTACATTGTAATTGGGAAACCTTGAGTTAAATTCGAGGGGAGTATAGGAAGGAGATATTAAGACTTATACATATGGAAAAGAAGAGAGAGGCTCAATATGCAAACCAAGATATAAAAAGGAACAAGAAACCATCCAACCAAGCACAAAAGGTGTAGGGGTAAAGGCCATAACTAAGCTTCTAACCACTATTGAAATAATTTTTAGGACGACAACTATTGCATATTTATCATATGATGTATATCAGGACCGTATGTGGAATTTAGTCAGATATGTACATTAATCATTTTCAATATTCACATCATTTGTGCAATAAATAAATGATAAAATAAAAATCCATTCATATTAATCAAATCCCAAAGTATAGTAAATTGACGTTCCTTTGATACCACTATTGGGAAATATGGTAGAGAATTTTTTTTACTCACCATATTCCCCATGAAAAGTAGATCACTCAATAACTATGAGATGGGAAAAGGGTTGCATGGCATATACGTGGTCCTAGAGCAAGTCCAGTGACAATGCGTGTTGTAGTGTGCTACTTCGTCGAGTTGCACTTTGATGGTTGTCATTGTCATCCTCCTGGTCTGGCACCACAGATGGCGGTTGGCAATGTCCTCCTAATGGCATGTAGAACCTCCTCGCCTCTAGAGTAGTCCACACGAACCACTCTGGGAACTCCCGTCATTCCAAATGAATGGATGGGAAGGACTTTTCCCTTCTAGATGATGTGTTAGCATTAACTTGCTCTTCCACAATTGTCTCTCCCTTGCTGTTCCTCCCTTTGATGGGTAGAGCTTGCTCGGGCTCTCTTGGTTACTACGACTAGAGAAGAAAATAGTTGTTAGAGCTAATTAATGTGTCTAGGAAGCCCCATGCACCCCTCTATTTATAGGAGGGTTAGGGTTCCCAATCTGATAGGGAGTCAAAGGGGTTAAAATTTTATGAATTTTCACACCTATAAATGTCAAACCAGTTGGTTCACCAGTGAACCAGCTAGTTCACACATGAGATGATCAGTTCAACACTTGAACTGGTCATTCCACAATGTTTGCTATTCACAATTCTTTTGACAATTAATATTTGATTCATGTACAATATGACATCAACATAAATCCTTGATCAAATCTCATTGATCTACTAAATGACTGGTTCACAACCTGAGCTGTTTAGTTCATGCACCTCAGTGGATTGTTTCACTTTCTAAATAGGTCATTTCAGAGTGCATATTGCCAATCTTGTTTAAATTGAATACCTAACACTTCGGTAATCAAGCTAAACATCATTTGTGAATAAACTCCTATTCCAAGTGCATTCCTATGTGTGTGACCCTATAGGTCCCAAATTATATTGCAATGAATGCCCATAAATAATTTATGACATCACAAGCAAAGATTGGTATCTAGCAATACATCATTGCTTCCCAAGTAATTCAGAAAGTTGGAGAACAACTTCAACCCATAATCCGTGTTTGGTGTTACAGTGATTGTATAGTTCCTTTGTCTCTGATATCTAGATTGAACTTGGGGCATGGAATCATCATCCTCTTCAACATTCAATCCATGTTCCTTGAACTTGAGTAGACTGTCTGAGATATATGAGAACTCTACATCATATATTGATTCACATGCACATGGCCATGCTTTTCTCAGTCTCACTTGTCAAGTGTCTAAGATATCAAACTCCTATAGGAGGAACAAATCCCATCTACATCACTCACAATCATTTCCCATGTCTCATAATACATTTCAACATCACCTTTATGGCAACCCTTATCTAAGGTCACGTTTGATGATGATAAAGTACATCGAACAACATGTGATGAGTGTAGTGATTTTAGATCCAACAACCATAATCACCACCATCACTATGAGAGATGATTCTGACTACCATTCTATGGTTTCCATGTATCACTCTCAAGATGGGTCTATCTGATACATTGTTCTCTAACAAGTATCTATGTGTTCGGTTTGATATCACCTATCATGACTAATGAGATTTAGTCATCAACCAACACACACTCTAGTCCTAAGTGTTATTGTTGTCTATCAGCCTTCCACAATAATAGCTGACTAGGGAGATAACAAGAATGTATATACTCTTGACATCCATATGATCTTATTGTTCAAATTCTCAACTCAAAGACACATTTCATTGACTAATATCATTCTTTAGACATTTATTATGTAACATCATCATATCATAATAGAATAAAACATAATAAATTGGAAGATTGCCTTTATTATTAATCTAATGATTTACGAGTTATGCCATTACAATCATTATATGGTTGGATCTTTGGGCATACATACCAACAATAGTAGATTTCTCAAATGCTTTTGACATAGTGGATATGATGGTGCTACTTTGGGAGGTGTGGGTGAGTTCCTATTTATTTCTTTGTGGATGGAGTTCTTATGTGGACAAGAAGTAAGGTTGTACATTGGGGACAAGCATATCCAATCAACCAATGGAGTATTATAAAGAGGTCCTTTAATGCCACTTCTCATTGCCCTTATACTACATCCACTTCTTCATGAGATTAAAGACAACTACAACCTTCTTGTTCATGCTTGGTTCTTGATTACGAGACTATTATCAGGGACATACATGAGGTGGCCAAGGTGCTTGAAATCATTTAGAGGAATGGTCCCAATTTGGGTTTTGAACTTAATATCCATAAAATTAAGCTTTTTTTCCCCACATGTGATGATAGAAAGCTTTTGAAGGGTTTGTTTCCTGAGGGCATTAGGAGCCCTTTGCTGAGAGTGAATTTACTTGGAGGAGAAGTTAGAATGTATAGTGATTTCATTAAAGTGTTGGCCACGAGGAGGGATGCCAAGCCTAATGAGATGATGTTTCTACCACAACTTTGTGATCCATAGAGTGAGATCCTTTTGTTTTGATCATGTATTGACATCTGTAAGCTTTTGTTTGGCCCAAGTACATGAAAATGACACATATGGAGGAGACAACCATGTTGTTTAACAAAGGTTTATAAGGGTTCGTTGAAGACATAGTGGTTTGTGGAGGGTGCTTCTTTGGGTAACTTCAATGGAAGATCCCTTTCCTCACATACTTTCATGACCTCTTGGGCCCAATCATGGGTGATTAGGAATCATATTTTGCAAAGAAACAATATTGTGGTGTGGATTCTAATTTTCACAAGTGATTTAGATTTTCTTCTTTTCATAATTCCAACTTTCAACCTTAGTATTTTTGCTAACAAGGACACCACCCCCTAAAGTTCAACATACCTTTGACAAGTCCTTTTTAGCAAAACTTTTAAGGACATGCAATATAAGTTTTCCATGATCTTAGACAAAAAGAAGTTTTGGATGTCTATAAGCTAATCATGCACATGGTTTTCTACTTGCTATTACCCTTGATATATTAGTCTTGAATATGACATCACTTGATTATCCTACAATCCTCAAGTATGCCTTATGATTTCTTTATTTCTAGTTGATGAGGTATGCCTTATTTTCTTTAAAGCATGATTGGATGATCTTGGAGCGCACACGGTTCATTGTAGGGAGCTCCCAGGATTCAACTAAATACATGATCTTGTTAGAGATATTTGTATGACGTACTTGGATACATAGGAGTTGCTACTAAGAAATAAGCACCTTTGCACTTTTAACCAATCCAAAAAAGGGAATATTGACATTTAATATAATTGATGTCCTGATTTTTAAATGGGTTGGTGGGAGGCATGCATGTGTTTACCTAACCAGAGTTTCTTCATTTATGGGCTTGAGGGATGGGCCATTCACTATGGGACATGCTTCCCTCAAGGTCACCTCAGCCAAAGTGCTCAAACATGAGAATCATGTGTTGACATCAACACACTTTTATAACTTTTGGGTTTGATATCTTTAGTTTCTTAGCACTTGATGATGAGGAACTTCTCAAGAGGGTTCAAAAAGTTATAAATGTAATGTTATGGCCCCTAAATCGATAGATGTAGTTTTTAGAAGAATTTTTTATACAACATAGAAAGGGAAGGCAACACAACTTGTTGCTTTCCTTCCTTCTTTACCATTGTAAAATTTTCTCTTATATAAGACCCAATTAGTAGGGATCAATTTTGATCTTTGAAGTCCAAACTCTCAACAAGAAGTGCTTTTATCTTGGATCATAACGCCATCTTGATCTAGGTGCATCTATTGGCCTCCGAAGAGGAAATGACTGAATACCCCCTAATATAATTGGGTTCTTACTAATTCTAGCTGGCTTTCGGAACTAAAGACCACTCCTATGAGACCCAAAATGCCATCTTAATGTGTGAAAATAAATACACTTCTGACAAGAGCTAGATTCACACATTGATTATATGATAAGTTTAAGGTCAATTTCAACTGGAATTATCATCTCTAAATGGAATGATTAGATTCTTTCTAGGTAGCTAGTTTTTAGGGGGTTACATTTTTGAATACAATGGTTAGTGACACGTGAATTGGGTTCTAGATTATATATATTGAATCAGAGTTAAGTTGAAATCAGGATACATATTACATGAAATGGAGTCACATTAAAGATCCATGTCATCAAAATTGAGGTGTTGACACATGCCTCACCGGGCCACCAAATTATACTCTACATCTAGGTTTTGTCTATTTATGAAATTCAACTAATCATTAAGAAAAAAAATCTAGACCCACCACCAATTACTAAACTACCTCCTATCACCATCATATGTCTTCATCACATAAATTTTATACTAAGAGAACTAACACGAATGACATCATCAAGGTTGATAACATGAGGAGTGGAAAGTCTATCGGTGAGGCCAACAATGAAGTCAAGACCCTCATTGAGTAGAATAATCAATTTTGTGTAAATATGACTGAAAGGTCTAAAGGGGTTCCGCTCACATTAATTTTTTTCCCTTATAATAGTTTTTAGACTCTAATACGTCCTTAATTTGACTTTTATATGGTAATTCATATTATTTTATTAAAATATATATACTAATGATTATTTGATTTAGCTAATTGAGAATCTTATTCTCAATCTCAATTCCTATATGTTCAACCATCACGGTAGGAGGTATTTAGACTTAAACAATATTTATCTAATAATAGACCAATTTTACACATTTTTTGCATTAATGTTTGATCCATTCTTGACTGATCTAAAATGCATTGTTTTATTTAATTGCCTATGTGATTAATGAGGGTCATGAAAATGTATTTATTCTTCAAAATTCTTCTTAACACTTGGATTTTCTCTATAATGTATGTACCTTAAATGGTTAATGGCATGTAGTTTTCTACCGATGTATATATGAGATATTAATATTATAAAGTTTTTAAATTGTATTAATTGTCCATGTTATGATTTAAGATCAACATTAAATATTATGTATTTTTCTTAGTTCTTAGTTGGCATAAACATAACACTTATGAGAGTGTAGGAATGTAAGAAATTTTTCTTTGTGATTGTAACGACCCACACTTTTGAGTGTCTAAAAGACTTTAAAGTCCCAGATCATTACTCATAAATTCTAGGTTCAGATTCAATAAATAATACAAAATAGTAAACAATTTCCATTAATGAGCAAATAGTTACATGTTTGCATAAAAATCTCCTCTAAGGAGTTACATAAATTTTAGAAAGAGTTAACATGTACATGTATGATGATATACCATTATATCTAAACCTTCAAGAATAACTTTAGTGTCTTCAACATCTTTTTTTGTAATCTCATGTCCACAAATGAAGTATACCTGATACCTAAAACACCAACAAACAAATACACGGTTAGTATATTCCTATACTGGTACGTGGGTTCATCCAATAATCACACATACACATATAAGCAAGCATATTTATCTTGCACATAAGAACATAAACTTATTTTCATATTCTAACACATATTTAGTATACTACCTCAGGTGTAATCACTATCCCTTCATTGCTCGTGTGCATTTCCCTTAAGACCAGTCTAACCCAGGGTTCAAAATATTGTTATTTACTTTTCATGATACTCATAGGAACTTTATAATTTACAAGAAGTAAATAAACAAGCAAGCAAATTATCATTCATTCAATCTCATCGAGCCTCGCCAAACTCAGAATTCAATACATGTATTCATAAGCGTAACCACGTACCTTATGCCATTGTAGAAACCATGTAAAAATCTCATATACCTTAAGAGTGCATCCAAACATCAAAGCAACAATGTATTCAATCTGAAATATACATACTACATGTTTCACCATGTATTCACATTACATTAATCAGATCTAGATGTCCTAAACTAGGGTTTAGGGATGTCTCGTGTTTGGACCAGGGATTAAGGTTACAAACCTAATTCCATCATATCATGGTTTCTAAGATTACAAATCCAATTATGCATATGAGGTTAAACCCTATTCATCATCTTAGGCATATTAGGTTATTTATTATACCAAGATCACATTATCAGCATTAGATCATAACAAGATGTCGACATTGGTTTTAAAACCCTAAAACAACATGTATAAGATTATTAATGTAGAAACATCAATTATTCATCAGTATCAAGCATTTCTTCATTATACATAACAAGATTAGGTATTAGCTCAACCTAAACAAATCTACTCAATTAAGCATCATATTAAAGTAAATCTAGATCTTCCTTTCTATTAATCATATTAAAACATGTATTGCATATACTTTTAGAACAAGAAGCATAATTTGACTCTGATTATATATTTCTTGGATTCCTTTTGTTTTTCTGAGCAATTTTCATACATAACTATCTAATTTCGAGTTACCAATTATTAGTTATAATTTTTGTAAGATTAGCATGTTTGGACCAATCAGCAAGTGCCACATAGGCAACTAACTCTCTTTTATCTATATCTACAAACTAGGTTAAATTTATAACAAAAATACCTTTCTCTCCCTCTCACAGTGACTCAGACTCATGTGTGTCTAGGGGCATTATTGTCCAATGGCTATTAGCTATCCCCAACCTCTCGTTGCGTCGAGCTGCCGCACATATACCAACACCAATGATGCACCCCTCGCGACCCTGTGAGCGTAGGTCAAACCGCACGGATGTCGTCGTAGACTAGCATCCACCTACTCGTAGGTCGGTTCCACCTTCCTTGGTCATAGCTATGGTGATCCCTTCACCCTGATCTCTTTTCCTACCAGCTGTCGTCATGAGGACACCACCTCCAACCTTCCAGACGCTGAAGGTGCCGCCTATAGGGGGTCTTCTCTCCATCACCTAAGGTGGTGACAATATGTGTTCACACCTATTTCTTTCCTCCTCGCACCCTCATGCATCCGCTGCGCACGTTGTGGCTACCGAGTTGGGATCTGCGTCGTGACTGTTGAGCCTGGACCTACACTGCAAGCGGCCCGCTCTGCACTGTAGCATCACTATTCAGCCTCCCTCCCTGTGAGAGACATGCCCTAAATCACTACTTCACCTTCATGTGCGGGTGCTGTAGACATGGTTGTTCCTGCCTTATCTTCATGTTGGCCGCTTGATCGTCCTCCTCTGTAGTCCTGGTGTGAGGTGCCACCGCCTCAACCTACTCCAACGAGGCGCAACTACAACCCCGACCACCATGCCATTCCCTTCCCCGACCTCACCTCTCTAGTTCTATCAACCTTCTCCTATCCGCGAGTCTCTACGCTGGACTGTGTGTGTATGTGTGGCTCTGTGTCTGACCCTGCCGCATAGTACCACCCTCAACCTAGCACGACCTCGATGGCCTCCTGTGGGTTATCTTGTCTCCTTGGGCTGATGGCAGTGTAGCGCATGCCCACAGTTCCTGGCTAGGACATGAAGGCTTCTTTGTGGGAGGTAGTACCATGCCTTAGGGGGGTCTGTTTGAGAAAGTTTTGAACATCATGAGTACCATCATCACTTCCATTAAAGCCACATCTTAACCGGTCACAAGAGGGATGCCCGAGTTCCCTATATATATACAACCTTGGAGAAACCCTAAGGGTTACGATGGAGAGAGGAACAAGAAGAGTCCAATTCCTTTCCTTATACACTCACTTATGGGAGGGATAGACCCGATGGTCTAGAAGATGAAACCTTCCTTATACATATTCTTGAGTGAAATCCAATGTGAGTCACAATCTACCCAAGTTGGTAAGGTGTTTCCATACGTGATTGCCAAGGAATAGTAAGGCAAGGAATTAGATTAAATCCCTTCTTCCTTTATTCCTAACATTATGTCTAACACATAATTGTTTCCTTTTCCTAAGATTTAAAAGGTATTTTTATTCAATCATTCAACTTCGACTAGGAAAGATTATACTTCCTCTCCTAATCTTTTCTTTCTCTTGATTAACATAAATCACACATGGTTACACAAATACATAATTGTTAAAAGGATTACTGTAACGACCCCGCCTCCTGATAACCCCCAATTAAGGGAGACCGAAAGGTCAGTGCCGTTATCCAATTAACAGGATCAAAGGTTCGACAAATAATCAATAACAATTATGAAATTCTACTAACTAACTGAAATTTGGTATAAAATTAAACTTTACTTACCTTTGAAAACCTTGGAAATCTATCTATCCTGGTCTTGAATTATTCTATTTAATCCTCCTTGCACTTTATTTCTTTTTCCGCAATGTGTCACTTTACTGTTTGTTCTTTCAATTGTTGCTCCTAAAACGCCGACAAACAAAACGTCGGTCAATATATCAAAATATACTGGTATGTGGGAACAACCAAAATCTTGCAAATATGGCTAACAATTTAATAATCACAATCAAATTAATTAACAAGACAAATTACACTTTTCAGTATGACATTCTCCACAACTTTTGCCCTAACCCTGGCATACCCACCTTAGGGTGCCCTTTGTCAATGACTTATGGCCACCTTCTCAATCCCGAGCTTGGTGCCTGGGGGTCACCACTCATGGTGGCCACTAGTCATGCAATATCATAGGCCACATTCTCATTCCCGAGCTTGGTGCCTGGGGTCACCACTCAAGGTGTCCATTGGTCTACCCATCTGGGCCTGACCTTTGGCATCATCCATCAGGGTGGCAGGTAGGTGCGAGAATACATATTTCTATTTTTAATGTGATAATCATAGTGACTTTATGATTTGCAAATATGAACATCCAACAAAATAATTTGCATTCAATGTGATTAACCATCTAGAAAATCCTCGGGAAACTAAGGCGGTTATCCATAATTAACCACATACCTGATCCAGAGAAACTTGATTGTCCAAGCAATAAGGATAAAGAATCAATCAACAAGCAATCAACAATATCCTGAAATTAATGCATACGATCCAAGTGTTATAGTTTATCCAAAACATTCCAAAGCTAGACTTGGATTCCACCTTAGGCTTTCTAGACCATATTAGGGTTTTATTAGGGTTTTTGCCTCCATAACGCTTTTATCATATTAAATGCTCTCTTAGTTCATAAACCCTAATTTCAATATCAAAAGCCCAATTAAAGTCGATCATTTCTCTTTTATACCAAAATTACCTTCTTTATCCTTTTAAGTTATTTCAAGGTCATTAGACTCAATTATCACCTTTAGTTTCTTTCATATTAACAACTCATAATTCATTATGGTCTAATTCCCATATGAACCCCATTTATTATTAATTCTACCTTGATTCAATTAAAAACCCTAATTTCTATATTAAGGTTATTTTTCCACAAATTAGGGACTTTAATGCTCAAAATAGCTTAGATTCAGTATATTCCACTTTAATCATGAAATTAGTCAATTAAAGCCATTAAGAGTCGAATTTACCAACATTAGGGTTTCAAGGCCCATTAAAGAATTATTCATGCACATTAAACTCGAAATTATGCAAATTCATCCTTTTTGTTCCTAATGTTCCCTTTCATCATTAACAGGTTAGTACTAACCCTAATCATCCATTAAACCCTTATAAATATATTATTCATCTCAAAGTAGGGTTATTTAAACATTAACACATTAAAGTTGCTATCATCCATTACTTTTCGAATTACAAGAGAAATTATCCTCTAAACATATTTTTATTAGATTCCTCTCATTTTTCTGAGCAAAATTCATGTATAAACTTTTGTCATCCGAGCTACTATTAAAGAGTTATGATTTTTGGAAGAAGTACCTTTTTAGAACAACCGGAAGCCGCCACGTCATCTTATGCATGCAACTCGGCCCACGTTTGAGTTTATAACCAAATGACTAGTTTACCCTCAACTTAAAGTTCGGCTCTTTTGGCCCGCGGAGGGCAATTCTGTCCAGCGCCACTTTTCCTTTCTTCCACCTTGAGCAGGTCGACACCTACTGCCCTAGCCGCCGTTTTGCAGCAACCTCATGCGTTCTCCTTTCTCTCCAAGGTCCGGCGACCATCGGGGATGTTTCCCCTACCTCCGTCTGCCCTCGGCGCTCAGCTGGGTGCCTCCGTTTGCAGCGATGGCGGCCAGTTTGGCCTGAACACACCTGCTGTGCGTGGCTGCCGTAGCAGCAGTGCTGCGGCTACTGCGACCAGCCTAGGGCAGGGCCGCGATGGCGAAGCCCCTCCCCAAACTCGTGGGCATCCATCCTCCATCCCGACTACAAACGATCACTCGTTGCGCATGAGTTAGAGCCTTCTTCACATGTTAGGGTTTGAACGTGGAAGAACAAGAAGAGAAAGAAGAGATACATGTGGGATCTCTTTTGGGACTCGAACCAGAAGGCCAACCCCTTATATAGGGGAGGGTTTTTGCACCCCAAGATGTGCATCCTCCAGGATGCAAGATCTTGTCCCAATAGGAAACTAATTCATTCATGGAAAAGAAATCCTTCTCTCCTATTTACCTTCTTGATATACATTATTGCGTGGATAATTAGAAATACAAAACTCCTCTCTCTTATTCTCTTTATTCATGCCTTTTTATTCATTGGCCTCGAAATAATATTTTCCTTACGTAGGAAATACTTTCTTCTTAACAAAACCACATAAGTCATTAATTATGTATTCCTATTATCTTTTTATTTTGCAATTTTGGTATTTTCTCTTTCTTTCCTCTTTATTGGGACTCCTTTGACCCCAAGGAACTCTAAGAATTCGAAATTCATTCTTGGATTACATTCCTTTGCCTTCTAGAGGTTTCTACCTCATCTCTCTTTTCTCAACAACTCAATTATTCATTACTTAATTGAATTTCCTTGTTATTGGGCCCAATATCCAATAAATCCCATAAATCAAACAACAAGGTTATTTTTAAATGAAATCCATTTATTCACAACAAATTATATCATTATTTTTCCAAATATCTTTAATATGAGAAATTGCATTTCTCACCAAAGGAACCCAAAATTTGGGATTGTAACATCTATTGTAACATGCCAGGATTTGAGGCCTTGGATAAAACAGTCTTAAAAGGAATGATTGGACTACCCATATTACCAAGGTGCACCTCCTTTTCTGGGATCCCATCACTAAAGAACTCCATAGTTAAGCGTTCTCAGCTTGGAGTAGTACTAGGATGGGTGACCAGTCGAGAAGTTGATTCTGGCTTGCGCGTCAGTGTGGAAAAAGTGCACAGTTAAGGCTAGTGATGGTTTGTGGGGGCCAGTCGTCATGCCTGAAACTCTGCTAGTGCCTTGGGCAGTGGGCCCAGGCATTACAATTACATTAAATATCTTTCCATATATGAATTCCTCTTATTTAACTTGTGCTGCAAGCACCCATGCCATAAAGGTGATTAAGTTTATTATTCCACCAATAATACTATTGAGGAAATTATAAATCAATTCATTTATATTCTTCAATTTTTTAATCAAATTTGAGGATATAACATTCACCCCTCCTTAAAAGGAATTTTGTCCCCAAAATTCAATCCTAGTAAGCTTATGGGGAATGATAATCCATCTTAATATCACAACCTAGGGTTAGCACCCCACTTAGATTTCTTTATTATCTTTTATGGATAAGCCAACTCCTCACATTATTACTAGGATTGATACTTGAATTCAATTCAAGGTACACCCACATCCTTAGTATATACATATGATATATCTCTTAAAGATTTCATTTTTTATTTATGATTTCAAATTCCACTTGGTGATTACCTTTTCAACTAGGTTTCCAACCTATTATTCATTATTTCCATGTAAGGGTGAGGTGACACCTCTAACCCTAGTTGATGTCATTACACATTCAATGTAGGATATTCATCCTCTTTATCTCAATTTAAAGCATAACATGTGTCTATCCAATCTCCCTCCCTCATAATGAGATGAAATAAGCATTTGACTACAACCCAAACACAAAGTTCATTCCATTCCAAGAGCAGAGATGGTACATCCATACATTATCTTTCAATTTCACATATTAAGTTGAATCGTACCTGATATGATTCTAAGCATACTTGTTCTTAATTTCATAGTATTCATAAATTCCATGAAGTCAAGTGACTCTTTTCTTACTCTTAAGTTAGGGAACAACTTCTCTCAAGTTTTCATAACTTCAATATATCTTGTATATTTACACCTCATGTTTTATAAGTCTTAGCCAATTCCTTGAGGTCTCTAGGGGTATAGGTACATTTGGAGTGATCTCATCCTTATGCATCAAGGGAGTGCCTTTCACATTCACCTATTAGGCTACATGATCCTCATGGAGGTAGCTAATCTCCTGAGTCATGTACCTTGGACAAGCCTAGCTGTTACCTCCCGACCACATGGTCATGTGCATTCAGGGCATATCAACTCCCAACCCATCGGTTCTATGTACCTCTAATACACCCTACTTGACCCTAGGATTACATTAGGACTCTACCCTCCCTAAGGGTTTCTTTTGATATGTCACATCCTTTAAGCACATTATTCTCTCATTTAATTCTTTACCCCAGATTGCCTTCATCTCTCTCTTTTGAGTAGACATTATGCAGTGTAGTCCCAACATTAGGCTCAGGCCACCTATCCTCTAGGGCTTGGTGCCATGTCAAATTTCCCTCCTAGGCTTGACCTTCTGTGATCTTCCCCTCCAGGGGCTTGATCTTAAACATCTTCACTATGGACTTAGGCCACTTTCCCTCCTAGGCTTGTTTCCTTACTGGTCTTCCCTCCTGGGCTTGAATATTTCATGACCTTCCCTCCTGGGGTTGGTTGTCCAATTAGGCCACCTTCACTCCTGGGCTTGGTGCCTTTCTGGTCTTCCCTCCTGGGCTTGACCAGTTGTGTCACTCAGGGATGGCATCCTTGGGTTCAAAGAATAATTGCTTTCATCTTTATATTTTTTACTCTTCACCCCTCTAGGTAAGGATTAAGGTAATCTCAATACTTAAATATATTTATTCACTTACATTTTAAGGGAAAGTCCTAGCCTAGGGTGCCTTCTTGGATCATAGGAGGGGGTTAGGCTCTCTAGCCACAACTTGATCCCAAAATCGAAGGTTTTGCCTCCCTCCTAGGTCAACTTCCCACTCTTGGGTTGACCCACCCCTGGTTGTCATACTAACCCTAAAGATTTCATAGATAACTTTTATCATATAACATATCAACCCATGTTTTCTCAATTTCTAGAATACCTCCTCATGGTTTCTGTCCATTCAGTGAACTCGAGTCACCTTCCCATCCAGGGGCTTGGTGCTACATCGGTCTTCCCCACCAGGGGCTTGGCCACCATCACCAAACTTCTAGAGACAATATGAGGTGTTTGCGTAAGTTATATTCAAACTTTCATCTTCATATATATATATATATATATATATATATATATATATATATATATAGTCAGGCTAGAATACACTCGAGTGTATCCGGAGCGGAATACACTCAAGTAGTTTTTCATGATGAAATATTTTTTTTGAAAATCTAATCCATTGATCTTCTTAAACATCTCGTGAACAACTCATATGCAAAATTTGAGCACATTTGGATATGTATAGCTCATGTTATGAAGACCGCAAAAATTAAGCATTTCAAATTAGTTTCGCGCGTCGATTTTGTTGCCCATGGATGAGTGACTTACACTCATCCAAATGGGCTCAAAATTTGTATATAGCCTAGTTATAGTATTACGGTGAAGATCAATGGTTTACATTTTGCAAAAAATAGTCTTAATATACAAACACACTTGAGTGTATTCGTGTGATCCGTACACTCGAGTGAATTCTAGCCTGACTCTCTCTCTCTCTCTCTCTCTATATATATATATATATATATATATATATATATATAACTATTGAGTTCATATATTTCTTGAGACCTCTTACATAAGTGTTATGCTCCTCGTGCACACATGCATGGGAGACTGGATCATCTAAACCCATCCCTTTATCTTTCTTATTCCTGATTTCAAGTTTCATATGGGTGGTGTCCCATACCACCACGCCATTCTCATTACTTAATATTAATGTTGTAGGGTTAGGATTAGGGACTATACTCTACCTCTTAGAGTTTCCATATCCCTTGTCTTCCTAGAGTTTTCATACCCTAATAGGTTATCTCAACCGAGTCCTTCCTCCATGGAAGGGCTTACCCAAACTTGTATCTTTCTAGTATCTACCCTCTCTAGAGGGACCTACACAAAAGGTTACATCTTTTCATGTTTGACTCCTCTAATTAACAATTTTCTTTTCAAGGATTTATTAAGCAAAGAGATGAGAAGTAGACAAAATGTGAGATGAGAAACCTAAAAGATACATTATGATTTAACAATCTCCTCTTAAGTTTCTAAGGATGATTTGAAATTATAAACTATTAAGTATTAGTTGATGCATATGTGTTCTGATGCCAAATGTAACGACCCGCTAAGAGACCTTAAAGTCGCAAATCATTACTCATACATTCCAGGATCAGATTCAAGAAATAATACAGAATAGTAAATAATTTCCATTAATGAACAAATAGTTACATGTTTGCATAAAAAGCTCCTCTAAGGATTTACATAAATTTTAGAAAGAGTTAACATGTACATGTATGATGGTATACCATTATATCTAAACATTCAAGAATAACTTTAGTGTCTTCAACATCTTTATTTGTAACCTCATTCCACGAATCAAGTATACCTAATACCTAAAACACTGACAAACAAATACACGGTCAGTATTTTCCTATGCTGGTACGTGGGTTCATTCAATAATCACATGTACACATATAAGCAAACATCTTTATCTTACACATAAGAACATAAACTTGTTTTCATATTCTAACCCATATCTAGTCTACTACTTCAGGTGTAACCACTGTCCCTCCGGGGCTCGTGTGCGTTACCCATAACACCAGTCTAACCTTGGGTTCAGAATATTGTTATTTACTTTTCATGATACTCATAGGAACTTTATAATTTGCAAGAAGTAAATAAACAAGCAAGCATATTATCATTCGTTCAATCTCATCGAGAAACCTTGACAAACTCAAAATTTGATACATGTATTCATAAGCGTAACCACATACCTTATACCATTTCAGAAACCATGCAGAAATCTCATATACTTTAAGAGTGCATCCAAACATCAAAGCAACAATGTATTCAACCTGAAATATATATACTACATATATGTCACCATGTATTCACATTACATTAATCAGATCTAGATGTGACCCTAAACTAGGGTTTAGGGCTATCTCATGTTTGGACCAGGGATTAAGGTTACAAACCCTAATTTCATCATATCATGATTTTTAAGATTACAAGTCTAGTTACGCATATTAGGTTAAACCCTATTCATCATCTTAGGCATATTAGACTATTTATGATACCTAGATCACATTATCAACATTAGATCATAGCAAGATGTCGACATTGGTTTTACAACCCTAAAATAACATGTATAAGATTATTAATCTAGAAATGTCAATTATTCATGAATATCAAGCATTTCTTCATTATAAATAATAATTAGGTATTAGCTCAACCTAAATGAATCTACTCAAGTAAGCATTGTATTAAAGCAAATCTAGATCTTCCTTTCTATTAATCATATTAAAACATGTATTGAATACAATTTTATAATAGTAAGTATAATTTGACATTGATTTTTTTTTTTTGGATTGCTCTTGTTTTTCTGAGCAATTTTCATATATAACTTGTCTAATTCTGAGGTACCAATTATTATTTATGATTTTTGCAAGATTAGCATGTTTGGACCAATCACCAAGCGCCACATAGGCAACTAACTCTCTTTTATCTATATCCGCGAACCAAGTTAAGTTTATAATGAAAATACCTTTCTCTCCCTCTCACGTTGACTCAGGCTGCTATGTGTCTAGGGGCATTATTTTCTAATGGCTATTAGCCATCCCCAACCTCTCGTTGTGTCAGGCTGCCCGCACGCATACCAACGCTGACGACGCACCCCTCGCGACCCTACGTGTGCAGGTCACCCCGCACGGACGTCGATGCGGACCATCATCCACATACTCGTAGGTCAGTTCCACCTTCCTTGGTCATAGCTATGGTGATCCCTTCACCCCGATCCCCTTGCCTACCAGCTGTCGATATGAGGACACCACCTCCAGCCTTCCGGACGCTGAAGGTGCCGCCTGTCGGGGGTCTTCTCTCCATCGCCTAAGGTGCCGACAACATGTGTTTGTGCCTGTTTCTTTCCTCCTCACACCCTCATGCTTCCACTGCGCACGTTGCAGCTGCTGAGCTGGGATCTGGACTGTGGTTGTTGAGCCCAGACCTGCAATGCGGGTGGCCCTCTCTCCACTACAGCATCACTGTTTGACCTCCCTCCCTGTGAGAGACAAGCCCTGAATTGCAACTTCACCTTCACGTGTGGGTGCTACAAACATGGTCACACCTGCCTTCTCTTCACACAGGCTGCTTGATCGTCCCTATCTACAGTCCTGGTGTGAGGCGCCACCGCCTCAGCCTGCTCCAACGAGGCGCAACTACAACCCCGACCACCGTGCCAACCCTCTTCTCCCTTTTTCGACCTCGCCTCTCTAGTTCTATCATCCTTCGCCTGTCTGCGGGTCTCTATGCTGGACTATGCGTGTATATGTGGCTCTATGTTTGGCCTCACCGCATGTTGCTGCCCCCACCCTAGCATCGCCTCGATGGCCTCCTGTGGGTTGTCTTGGTTCCATGGGCTGATGGCAGTACAATGCCTGCCCACAGTTCCCGGCTAGGACATGAAGGCTTCTTTGTGGGAGACAGTACCATGCCTTAGGGGGTCTATTTGAGAAAGTTTTAAACATCATGGTTACCATCGTCACTTCCATGTCTAGCCAGATCTTACCCAACCACGAGAGGGATGCCTGGGTTCCCTATATATATACAACCTTAGAGAAACCCTAAGGGTTACGACGAAGAGAGGAATAGGGAGAGTCCAGTTCCTTTCCTTATACACTCATTGATGGGAGGGAGAGACCCGATGGTCTAGAAGAGGAAACCTTCCTTATACATATTCTTGTGTTAAATCCAACGTGAGTCACAATCTAACCAAGTTGGGAAGGTGTTTCCATACATGATTGCCAAGGAATAACAAGGCAAGGAATTAAATTAAATCCCTTCTTCTTTTATTCTTAACATTATGTCTAACACATAATTGTTTCCTTTTCGTAAGATTTAAAAGGTATTTTTATTCAATCATTCAACTTTGACTAGGAAAGATTATACTTCCTCTCCTAATTTTTTCTTTATCTTAATTAACATAAATCACACATGGTTACACATATACATAATTGTTAAAAGGATTAATTAAATATCTTTCCATATATGAATTCCTCTTATTTAACTTGTGCCGCAAGAACCCATGCCATAAAGTTGATTAAGTTTATTATTCCACCAGTAATACCATTGAGGAAATTATAAACCAATTCATTTATATTCTTCATTTTTTTTATCAAATTTGAGGATATAACAGTGATACTTCTCAACGTTTGTATACACCATATTTTATTTTGGATCATGATTGAGATAAAAAAATTAAGTTGCTGTTCGATAGACTCAAAGTCATTGATGACGAACATGCATATTTTGTTTCAGATATGATTTGGATTCCTTAGTATGTTGAAGGGAGTATCCTTTATGGCATTTAATCTGCATTCATATATCCCATTAAATTTTTGTGGCACTCTGAGTGTTTGACACCAAAAAAATAGGAAAAGCCACTATAAAAATGTAAAAAATGTCCCACTTAACATCATAAATCAAGAAGGAGAAGAAATGAGTAGAAAAAATGCCTATATAATTTTCACGTAGGCCACAATACAAGTTCCATATATACATCCATATGTAGAAATCTATACAAGATTATCGTATATGTGAAAAAGGTCACCACTTGTTTATACAAAAGATCTTCCTATTTATATTTGATCAAACGAGCAACATGTTTGAGGCATACAAGAGAAAATGCACTATATATATGTCATATTATAAAACACTATGTATACCAAGGTTTATAGATGTGACTACTCATTGCCACAATGACTACACACCCACCTTTAGCTTTTCTTCCCTTTAGAAGGTGACTCCTCATTGATAAACCCCTAGTATGAGGCTAAAAAACCTAATAAGGATAGAAAACCCCCAGAGAGAGATTGAAGTGACATAGAGATATAATGCACTTATAAAGTATTCTAACTATATAAGTCTGCAATGTTTGCAGAATTTAAACAATCATATGATACAAAGAAAACCACAAAATGTTTTTAGCAAAAGAGATTATATAAAGTACACAAAAAATTCATGTGCTACACACATAAGAGAAATAGAAGCCTTACAAAGTGAAAATAGTAAGATGCTACACAGATAACATTACATGAGTTGGTTATGTATTTTTATTATAAAGCAATTGGTAGTTGAGATGAACTACCAAAAATGCTGGCTAGTGACTAGCCCACTTCACATGGTTTTATGATTTTTTGGTCTCCATGAGACTCCACCACACCTTGGTTAGTGTGAGAATAAAAAGTACATGCTCATCATCATGCGATATATATATAAACAACAAACCAATCCTAGGTTCTCAGGTCACAACACCTATCATACCATAAGTCAATACTATCCTTTTATGATCATATCATATTTCTTATTGACATTTGAAAGACTTCTAGTAATGACATGACATATGAACTCAACCACTCTCATATAAATTGGCGGTATCAAGGAACCAAGGGGACCATACCTCATACTAATTCTCGACAAAATTTTTATATTCAACAATATATGCATGCCTATGAGTACATTCTCACAATAAAACGATATGTATTCAAATATATCAACTTTTAAAAATTGGGATAGTGATACCGTGACATGGAAATATATGAATCATGATTTTAATAGTTTCTTAAGCCTTTTTCTTGCCTTTTCTAGAACAAAAGGGAAAAATTCAAATTATTATGCTAAGGTATACACAAATAAGGCATCAAAAACAATAACATCTTAATTCAATCTAACCAAGAACTTATATGGACATAAATTCCATCATTTTAACAATGCAAGGGCCATATCATCATGATGGTTCAATAGTCACCATTTTCTACTACAAAATATTGTCATAATAGTGAGCAATCACCATGCAAATTTAAATATACCATCATTCAACGTCATGGGAAAATGGAAAATGCCTAATTTAGACTTTTAGGGCAAGATACATGGAAAGTGTAAACTATTCAATAACACAATGATCATCTTTTTTCATAATAGAAAAGTAATAATAATATGGCTAATAATCCCATAGTTTAAAAAAATAGCAAAAAACCCTACAAAAATACCATTCTGGCCATTACAACATGTATTAATGAGATTGAATGATTGCATGTAGTAGATACTTAAAAATATACAAAATAGATGATGAATATCTCTTCCAAGTAAGCCCACTCAAGCTGCAACCATTGTAAGGTAGGTGCAAAATAAGAGATCATTATGTAAAGGGAGGGATTTCTATCACAGAGATTAAAGGATTTTTTCGAAGAGGGTATAAGAGAGAATGTGTTCAGGACAATGTGGCGAGTCTTCTATACATTTTTTATCAATGCATAGTTGGAATTCATTACATAATACATAGATGATATCATAATTTTTCTCAAACTGAATGAGAATAACATCATAAATGCCACTTGTATCCTAGACATATTCACATCTCTATGGACTCAAGATAAATTTCCATAAACCAACCATCATTGGCACTCACCTCCTTTAGAAATATATGGATTGATTTAAACACCTTCTAGATTGAAAAAAAAGAAGCCTTCCTTATTGAACACTTGGGCTTTCCTCTTGCTCCTACTTGACTGCCAAACAATGCCCAAAATCCTATCATCATTTTTTAAAGAGAAACTATCTATCTAGAAAAAACAAACCCTAAGATTAGCCAGACGCCTCACGCTCCTCAAATCCTCTCTCATTCTTCTCATTACATACTATTTGAGATGTATACTTCTCCCTTTTGGCATTCACCAAAAAACATACGCTATTCTTAGATCCTTTCAATGGGTAACATTAAAGATAAAAAGAAATTACAATTAGTCAACTGGGAATGATCTACAAACCAAAAATTCAAGGTGGATGGGGCATCATCAACCTCAAGATACACTCACAATATCTTGTACAAGAAATCTTTGCAATATTATGTACAAACACCCCACCACTAGGACAAAACCTATCCTCCGTTAATATTATTCCAAAGATCACCCTGGCATACCGATATAAGCTCCAATATCTCAACCCCTTAGAGATATCTCAACTAAATAATATACATCATAAAAGAGGGATTCAAATTCCTCTTCTCCTATTCAAAAACACATTTCTTCAAAAGACCCTTGGGTAGAAGGAAAAACCATTTTAATATGAACCTCAATACCAACATACCACAAAACCTTATTATCCTTACAACAAAAATAGAGCTAAAACTCTTATAATCATGATGAAATTACAAATAAAAAATCTACCTTGAGCACCTCCTCCAAGACTCAAATATAAATAATATAAAAAACCAACTATTCTCAAGAAATTGTTTGATGAAAGTTAAAAGGGTCCCATGTGATATATACACCTTCAAATCTACATATTCTCTCTACACATACATGCATCACAACACATTATGGAAAAGAATTATGTAAAATCAAATGCCTACCTAAATTCTCATTTGAATACAGATGATTGGACATGAAAAATGTATGACTAGAGAAAAATGGAATATGAAAAGTTTCCATGCACCAACTATCTGCCTATTCTGCCATGCATACCATGAAAATAATGAACACCTTTTTTCCCCTATGTACACATACAAAAAGCCTATGGAAACTACATTACACACACACACACACACACACACACACACACACATATATATATATATATATATATATATATATATATTGAAACTATTCACAAACTAAATTGTAAAAATAGATAAATTTGTGCTAAAACATTAAATCCTATCCTGCAATATCATATGGAATGTTTGGACTAGAAACATGATTCTTTTTTGTAACTAATTTACTTCAAATATAGACTAGCACAAAAGTATTACTGATCTATATGATGACAATATCTTGACTCATTATTGATGCATACCATATGACCAAGGAATCTGAACAAGGCCACTTTCTTCATGAAAAAACTATGAAGATATTGAACATGGTACATATACATTGGAGCAAATTCTGGAGGACACTGAAGAAGATTGAGTAAATTATTCATCCTGAGCCAATGCTTTGCTAGTCTATCTATATTCTAATCCACATTTTAAAGTTATTTTGAGGATTTATATGGGGTGCTTCCCCCACCTATCCCTAAGAATCGTTTTGATAGGTGTTTATGATACTTCTTGTACCTTAAATACTTATCCATACTCTTCCACCCTTTTGTAAGATGACTTCATTAATGTGATCTCAGATGTTATTTCATTATTAATGCCATGGAACCTTACTATATATAAGTCATAAGAAATAATTAAACAAGAAAAGATGATAATATATGGAACCACTTTCATGGATTCATTCTAAAGAAGCTAGGAAAGGTGATTCTAGGCTTTGAATTTCCAAAAAAATCAAGATGAATCACTAACATGCACCGATGTGCACAAGCTATACCCTTAAGATCACCCTCCTCTCAATCTCATAGTGTTTAAAATCCTCAAAATGATCTAAAAAGGCCTTGTAATGAAGGGATCACGTACTAGTAGATAGATGGAGGAGAAAATTCTATTTCAACCCACAAAAAGTGCAATTGGGCATTGAAAATACATATCGGTCTCACATCCAATGCACATATTATGGGGCCAGTATGTGTCCATCAAACCTATATTGGGTTTCTTGACCCTACATGATGCATCCCCATACACACAATGAGAGCATCCAAAAGCTCCCTTGGAGCCAAAAACCAATCCTTTGCATTAGTGGATCCCTTCAAGCAATGTATGCAAATTAAGGTACACTTTTAGATCCAATACTTCAAATGTTTCACATCAGAAAAATTTGAACATACATTATTCTCATCATTTAAAAAATGTATGCACAAAATTTCTAGACATGATCTAAAATTACTATGTAATCCAAAGAAATAAAAACTAAAAAAATAATAGAAATAGTGATTTTTAATAAAGCTTTTGACAAGATGAGTTTGTCCTTCATCTAAGATACACTCTATCAAACGTCCCTACCAAGTGACCTCATATCCATCATCATGAATACACTATGTCAAACGTCCCTGCGAAGTAATCTTGTATCCATCATCATGTAAATCATCACTATAGGTAGCACATTGATTCTCTAGAATGAAGAAGCATAGGAACCTTCAAACCATCATCCGGAGTAAAACAATGAAATCCACTCTCCCCATATCTCTCCATCCTATGTCTAGAGAGATTAAGTTAGCTAATATTATTATAAGAATCTAATGGAAACTGGAAACCCATCTCTTTAACCAAAGGTAAAACCACCTTCACACATGCTAGCTTTGTAGATGACATCATGCACTTTGGAGAAGCATCACATGAACAAATGGAAACCACTTTGAAATGTCTTCACATCTTCAAGAAGGCCTCTGGACAAACCCTCTCCATAGACAAGTCAAGTATTTTCTTCTCGTACAACACATCTCAAACTCTAAGCAAACAAATATGCAAGATCTCCAAGATTAAGGAATCAACCAATATTGGTAGATGCCTTGGAGTCCCAATGATACATAGTAGGAAAACCAAAGAGAATTTACACTTCATTACTTCAAAAATTCAACAACAGATTATGAGTTAGAATAACAACACATTATATCTCGCAAGATGAATTACTGGCTAAATCGACTCTCTATTCTCAACCTACATACACAATGCAATGTATATCCCTCCCCTTATCAATCTATGATAGAATCAACCAACTTATTAGACACTTCATATGGAACAACTCAGTTAGTAGTCACCATCTGAAACTAGTGGCATGAAAAAATCTTACCTAACCATGTAGTCAAAGAGGTTTAGGTATACATCCCATCTGAGAATTTAACAAGGTCATGTCAATGAAAATATGTTGGGATTTTATCAAGGGCACTAATATCCCATGGATGGCGCTTATGAGGGAGAAATACACTGGTTCCAACGGGTTTCAAATCTTCTGGGCTGTACACATTGAAAAACCTTCTATCAAGCATGGACAAGATACTCAGAAACTCAAAGAAAGCTATTCTTATGGGGTTTGGACACCAATGTTTGGATGGGTGAATGGATATGTGAAAATTGTGCACCTTCTCTCAAATATGAAAAAAATCATCCCAATAGACATCCGAGACCTAAAGGTTTCATCTCTAGTAACATACATCAACCAATGGGACACAAGCTTCCTAAAGGATTGGTTTATAAGTGATACAATATCAATGATTCTCAGAATACCAATGCCTATCATCTCATTGTCATCTAATGGAGTTGTCTAGAAGCTCTCATCAGATGGGGAATTCACAACAAGATTGGCATACAAGTTATTAACCAACCTTCCAGGCAATACACAAGAAGAGGGATGTTTCGAACTCATTTTCAAACTGCATAGATGACAAGACAAAACACCTTTCTTTGGCTGGTCCACCACGAGAGGATCATAACCAATCATTTGTATTTTATAAGAGATATGACTTCAGAAGATAAAATCCCTCACTATAGTTTTGAAGATAAAACCACTATGCATACTTTACATGACTGCACACCTAGTAAATCCTTATGGCAGTGCTTAATACTTCCCCAAGTTACTTCTTTCTTTGAATACATGTCACTGACCCAACGGCTTGCAACAATATGAAGACCCTTAAAGATATCCCTATTTGGTTGAAAACCTTCTCAACAACTTGTTGGATGCAATGGAAAGAAAGAAATGATAAAATATTCAACAATAGAGAAACACCTATCACTCGATTGCTATCTATATGCCGAGTAGATGTGTCATCTATCAACTCTGCCATGAACCAATCCATAGCTCCATCAACATGAAAGGACTCCTCTAGAAGAAATCAACAAGCAATCATACAGAACAACTCATTCCTTGTCAATGTGGATGCAACAATTAAACTAAATTACAAATGACATGCACCCGTATGAGATCACAATGATCACTGGATACATGGAGGCACCAAGCTATTGGAAAGACATGACCCTCTAAATGGAGAATTTACATGCAATGTTAGATGGAATTGCACACCGCAAACATGCTGATAGGCCATGCCACATGGTTATATATTCCATAGTGGTGATAAACTACATTACAAGGCCACGTTCTTGCCTATGAAAATACAGATTAATATTGGAACTCATAACCCAATCATATAAGGCCTCTAGAGTTCAATATATTGTCACTTGAATAAAAATCAAAATCAATTGGTTGATCAACTAGAAAAGCATTACCTAAGATTTATGCTGACCAAGGACCATGAACTCAATGCCATCAGTTCCTAGATGAAGATTTCACAAAGGAGCTCCAAAGTTTCTCAAAAAGACATCGCCAGGGTAATGCAAGCATCAAGAATGATTGCTATATAATCAACTAATAGTTTAATTGGATGGCCAAAAAAAGAGAGGAAATTCTAGGTCCACGAACTTACATTTTTGTCCTTATAGAGAAGCAACTAATGACTGAAGAAAAATAAATTGATAGTTGATAAGTGAGCTCATATGTCTATAAAACATGAAGCAAGTTATATTATGAACCCACCTAGAAATAGGGTTGTAACCTATGACTTGGCATTGAATCAATAGGCTATTCCCACTATTTATGTATATTGGATTAGAGAAAGATGCGAGGGTAGATAATTTGGTTGTCGGTGAATACACATACAATACCAAAGTGAATGTCACAAGAAAATGTTGAAGATTTGATATGATTTTTTTATGTTACACCTGTGTGTATGGGAGACTAATTACTATTTCCAATCATGAAAAGAGATATTGGGTTAGTTTACACTCTCTTTAACAAATGTGATTTTCTAACTATTCAAGAACTTTATATTACATTTATGTATTTCCTCTATGGAATTATCCATTAAGATTAATTTCCAATTTTTCTTCACTATTTCTTAAATTCCAAGATAAGGCACTAGTCAATCAAGATTTCTAAAATTTATTTTTTTAAAATTTACTTCTCCACTATTTCCAACCGTATGTTATGTTTCATATGAATATTCCTCAAGGAAGAATTTTGTTGCATGATTTTGGAAGAGAGTATAGTCTAATTTTCTAGTAAAGATGTGATTGTGTCAAGTAATTAACACATGATATACCGAGTTCTATCATTACACTGAAACACCAAATATTCAACACAAGGAGGCAGTAAGGAAATCTTTTGACTATTTAACAAAAAATAAATAAACCAATTGATATGAAGGAGGAATGATTAAATCTACGAAAAACACTAAATGAAAAAAAAACACTAAGCATAAATTTAAATAACAACATCAATGATAAATGACAATGAAAGATATATGATGTTGGAAGCTAGGTTGAGGGTCTTCACTCTACTCTTTCAAAAACTACCTCCCATATTAGCAATTTTGGATACTTATCACAAATTATCTATGTTCTCCACTTCTATACTTCTTGAAAATCAAAGTGGGGGACATCCATTTAGTGTTTAACTCCCTACTTTGAGATAAGTACACTGCCCTTTAGTAATGACCTATACTAGAACCAAAGGAAAATCCACTTTCTTTCTTAAATTCCTCCCACTCTACTCAAGATATGTTTATAATAGCCTCTCTCAAGTTCAACCAATGACAATAAGGAAAATCACTACGGTAGCTTTCAACATCAACATGGACAACAAGTACAAGGGTAGAAAATAGAATTGAATTGTATTATACTACAATAATTGACAAATTCCATAGAAATGTCCTACAAGGATAAATCCCACTAGTATAGGAATATACAAAGCTTCTTATATAGAACAAAACCCACAACAAGTGAAGTAAGACAAACAAAATTAAGAAAGGAATGGAAATATAAAAGATATATGTGATTCTCTTTGTTGTTAATATTTGTAAAGATTTCATACTTTGAACACATGCTAATTCTTCCTACCAATGGATTATTTCCTTCCATGATATGGTGTATAGTGATTGGTGGTGGATGTGAGTAGAATTCAGAGATGAAGAAGCGATGGTAAAAGGTGGTGAGGTTAATAAAGAAAGAATTTCTCCTTATTATCCTCTCATAGAAGGTATCAAATAAGTTGGACCTTCTCAGTCATATAACATCAACTTTACCACTTGGGTGCCACTACATTGGCAAATAAGTTGGACCTTGATCACGTGGGGAGAGTAAAACATGAAATTTGATGGTCATAAGGTTAGTATGAGGCATATGAATATGTAATAATATATTCATAGGGAAGTGATAAATATCTATTGGGACTCAATCACCTAATCAATAGTTGTGTTCAAAATGGAAATCAATGGTGAGTCATTGAGTCTTTTATCCAAGTGGAAATCTATCTTAATCAATGCCAGATTATTTTTGAATAATTGTGATATCATCCCACATAAGGCTTTATGATCTTTATTTTAGGCTTGAGTAGATGTGTTAGAATGATGGGGAAGAGAAACATGGTAGGCTTCTTCTTTAGCCTTGTTTGGTTTACATTGACATTGTGAAAAATAAGATGGAGGCTAATGAGATATTTCTTATAGAGAGATGATTAATTCTCTCCAGTATATAGAAAAGGAATCTTGTACCAGGAAGTGGAACTTAACCCTAATTAGACAAGACATTTAGGTCCACATAACAAATGGCCTATTAACTAATAACACTTTCTAAAATCTAACAATCCTCCTAAAGATGGAGTATGGGCGAGACACGTATCCAACTTGTACTTATAAGACTCAACTGGATGATATAAAAAATGAAAATAAAAATAAAAATGTCACTCCTCATATAAGATTTACACCCCTAAAACATCACTCTACATTAATGATTTGATGACAACTCCTACGAAGTTATGTTTTGTGGGATGGAAGTAATTGAGCTTCGGAGAAGATCTCTTGAAGTGCATATGGAATGAAGAACATCACCATAAATATGGATTAGATTATCAAAGAACCACAAATATGCCATCATTGGAAATAAATGTGTGATGGGAAAATAGACAATCAACACATCCAATGTTGTAGCAGTAGAGGCATCTTCAAACACAAATATGATGAGGTAATAGTAGCTATCAAACTGGACCCATATGGAGTGCCATTCTCAGAGATTTTATGGGAATAAAATATACCATCAAGGAAATACCATGTACACCACCAGAGTAACTATCATGGAACTTGGGAAATGACTTTTGCAACTCTAAGACGACATGAATATAATAGGACATCATGGATAAAATTTGGAGGAATCATCAACCTTGCATGAGTAGTATTTGTAGGCTTGATATTTATGAGCTTCTAAGAAGTAAACATCTCTCTTATGATATGCAACATGATAATAAAAAACTTACACCAAAGAGAACAAGAGTCTAGAATAAGCACAACAAGCTCTGTTAAATGAGTGTCAATGTTGTAACTCAAATTCTTCAACATTGCATGAAAATGGTAGCCAAGATGAATAAGCAAAGAGAAAATAGCCAACCTACATGCATATTGTATCACAGATGCAAAGAATCACGATGTAATTGGAGAAGATATACACCAATAATGCTCTGGAAGCACAATGCTTAGTGGGAATGAGGTACTACAAAGACATCAGAACATGGTCGTGTAAAATAATAAAATGCTGCATGGATATTAGAATATCTTAGACTAATACATACAATCTCTATAATAATATTTCTCCTAACACTCTTCATACACTCTCTCTCTTACTACTAATAATCTGTCTCTCCTCTAGTTTCTCCACACCAATAATGAAATGAATGAGTAATTTGTGTGGAAAAGAGACAATACCCCCTACACGTGGAAAGGTATGTAGACATGATGGGTGGTAGGGGGAATAAATTTGTGAAAACAGAGTTGTTGTAGAGTTGAAGGTAGAGTCAAAGGATATGTAGGAAAATATGTGAAGGATTTGAATTAATATTCAAATCAATGTGCATCATGACCCATTTATATAGATCTAAGTAGAAAAATAAATGAATCTTTACAAAAAAAAGGATGGAGTATGTTGGGGGGGGGAGCCTTCCGTGGAATGGAGTAGGTCAAAAGTTAGATCAAAATAAGGATATGATAAGTAGCATGAATTTTTTGTATAGGAGACTATTTGGTAGCAACAAAGTGAGTGGTTGGGAGAATAGGGTAACGAGGGAATAGTGACAGGAAACCATAGTCAACAAGGAAGAGAGGGCAAGCTACAACAATATGCCAACTATTGCTATATCATGAAATCGTGCCTTCTTTGCATGATTCTTTGCTATCGCCTCTATGATTTTATTATTTTTGTACCCTCACCCACTGTTAAACCCTGAGGTCATTATTCCAGAATAGTGGCATCTAGGAAGGGCCCAAGCATGAAGAATCATGCCTGGAAGTGATCAAGGAGTGTGGAATTGTCACACCAATGTGCATCAGTGTTTGTGAACACAATCTTCTTGAGATCCACATGGTCCATGTCTTGCACGTTGATCAAGTATAGTAGACTTTAAATGACTATTCTAGGATAATGAGTTGTAAAGATGTTAAATACATGGACTTGGGCCACCTTCCCTTTCTAGGGCTTGGTGCCATTTTGGCCTTCCCTATCTGGGGCTTGACCTCTTTGTGACCTTCCCTATCCGAGGCTTGGTCATAGTCATCTACATAGTGGAATTGGGCCATCTTTCTTATCTAGGGCTTGGTGCCATATCGGTCTTCCCAATATGAGGCTTGACCTTTTTGTGACCTTCCCTATCTAGGGCTTGTTTGTCTACACTATGGACTCAAGACACCTTCCCTATCTGGGGCTTGGTGCCATACCGACCTTCCCAATATGGGGCTTGGTAATAGTGTCCCTTAGAGATGGCATACTTGGGTTCAAGAAGTATACTCAATATATGTGCTTTCATGCTTTGCATACTTAATCTTGCAATATTTAGGTGACATTCAAGGTAATATCAATTCTTTAGCTTATTTCAATTCACCCTTATAGGGAAGGTCCTAACCTAGGGTTCCTTTTTGACTCATAGGAGGATGTTAGGCTCTCTATCCACAACTTGACTCCACAAGTTTAGGGTTTTTCGTCCCCATAGGTCCTTTTACCATTCTTGGGTTGAACCACCCCAGGTCCAGACACCAAACCTAAAAATTGAATTAAAGGTTTCATATTTTGATTTACAACCATTTATTGCTCATGTTTCTTAAAACCCTTTACATGAATGCCTTGCTCCACATACATGCATGCATGGGGGACTAGGTCACCTTAACTCATTTGGATTTTCCTTTTACCCTAATTAGGGTTAATAGGGGTAGGGTTACTATATCACCACACTACTCCCCTTTCCCATGATTAGGGTCTTGGGTAGGGTTAAAGACTACACCCTGAATCTTAGGGTTTCTATATCCCTTGACCCACTAGGTTTACCATCTAGGGTCTACCCTAGCAAGGAAAAACCCATAAAAAAATTGTCTTTACTTTATCAATATTTCCATATTACATGTACATTAATTGGCAAAGGATGCCTTAATCCTACTTCTTCTCAAAACCCTAACTTGATATGAGGGGGAAAGTTTCTTTTTAGGGTTTATTATGAAAGAGGGAGAGAAGTGGATGAAATTTGAGATGAGAAGACTTAGAGGAAATATTACTTCAGGAAAACCCTAAGTTCTATCCAGGCTGATATCTCACTATTATGGGAGTGCTCATATACCAACTTATGGTGTGAAGGAAAAATATTGCCAGCCCCCAAAATGAAAATCCATTCTAGACACCATTACCATTAGGTTATTCCCTATATTTCTAAAAATTACTTGAAACTATAAACTATTCAATTATTTCAAAAATATGGGCTCTAATACCAAATGTAGCGACCTCACTTTTGAACATCCCTCAATCTAGGAAGGACCTTAAAGGTGAGAGACATTTGTAGGGAATATGGAACATATAAGACAATGATTTGTTTACATCCATATTCCCCTTCGATAGTAAATTATATCAACAACTATGAATTGGGAAGGAAAGGTTGCAAGAGATATACTTAGTCTTGAAGTAAGTCCAACAACTATCCTTGCATCATCATGCTGCTTCTTTAATCAACGCTCAAGCAATAGTCATCAATGGCCTCCTGGTGCAACACCATAGACGAAGGTTGACGATGTCCTCCTAGTGGATGAAAAATGCCTCCTTGCCTCTACCTAGTCCACAAGGACCACTGGTAATTCCATGATGTGCTACCATAGACAACATGATACGGTTCTCCTTCAAACTTTAACAACCTAGGGTTGATTCACACTCTTGTATTGTCTCTCCCTTGCCGTCCCTCCCTTTCACCCATAGCACTTGTATGGGGTCTTTAGTTACCACAACTACATCGGAAAACTCTTGTCAAAGAGAATTGTTGTGTCTGTAGAAATCCTCAACTACCCCTCTATTTATAGGAGGGTCACGGTCAGGATTTCCAGATCAATTGGGAGTCGAGGAAAGGAAATTTTATGATTTTTCCAGAACCTACAAACCATGAACCGGTTGGTTCAACAGTTGATAACATCCTTTTTGGGGTTATTTATGGCCTATATTTTGTTGTCAAAACTGCCCTCTAAACTGTTTTTCCTATCAATTTTGTTATTTTTTAAACAAAACTAAACTGCACTATGCTCTGACCAAAATTTGCATCCTTTTACAGAGTTTTTCCTTGTCTTTCCACCAAAAAGGCCGTCCCGGCCCATGAACGACGTTTACCTGCATCAACCCTCCTACCAGTCGACCGACACACTCATTACCTGTCACACAACTTCTCAATATAGCTACCACATGACATGGGTGTGTCGCACAAGAAGACTCCACTGGGCGATACGCCGCTTACCCGACAGGGAGCTGTACTCACCATGACTACTCTCCCGATGTAGAGTGTCGCATGATACGAGCCACCCACCGGCAGGCGCCCACCCGTCACGACTACCCGACACACTTGCAACCCAGCACCCACTGTGCTGGGTGACATGCATGTCGATCATCCCCGAAGCCGCACTAATAGAGTCGATGGAGGACACGTGGCGCCCAAAGAACCGCAAATTCTTCCAACCGCTGTCTATAAATAGCAGCTACATGACTCCGATGGGACGGGTCAGAACTCTAGTGAAAGCTAGCCTTGGAAAGCTTCAGGAGCTAGTGTGACACGTTCCAAGGGCGTATTGGGCGATACTAGGTGAGCACACCCCCTACCCGAGATGGGTGAGAGTGGTTCACTTAGAACCCATCCCGGTAGCCACAACAGCCTGATATGACTAAGAAGGCCACCTGATGTGCTGGGTTCCTAGATGGGCTCTTTCCCGAGATGGCTCACCCCTACACCCGATACAAGGAACCCGATAACCTAAGTCATCTCTAACCTAAAACGATATCGAACATGATATGGAACACCGTCATGGTGTGTCGCCTGAGAGGGTGGTACCCTGACCACACCTGTATCAGGTAGGGTGCCTTGACCAATACGCCTGCCTGTCATGGCCTGTCACCCGACAGGGGCTGGCTGCCCGACACGGGTATGTCGGTCAGAGCTCCCGCCCAGTATTAGGTTAAAGACACCTTAGGGGTCTGTTGTCGTATATCACCCTCCTATATCAAGGAGGCGATACCTATCTTCTCTTTTTACAGTCATTTACTTTCTTTATTTACACAATGTAACTAACCCTTTTATACAATGTTCATGCTAATGGAATTAGTGGAGTTTAATACCTATTGCTATGTGTTTGGTCCCTTTTTGTTGGATGATTTCTTTTTAGCATCTGAACTCTAGCTTGTATGCTTAGATCATGTTTTGACTAGCTATTGAATCGTGTTTCCCATTTCAACTCCCTCGAGAGAGGTGTTGTAACTCTAGCATTTGGTCAGATCAGGGAGTACGAGAATACCCAGGGTCAGTGTTGCTTCAGTTATCTTTCCACTCGAACCCCAGTCCACCACCTTTAAGAGAGGGTGTTGGTGCTTAGTTGGAGGTACCCTATTTGAGAGAAGGGGTACTGGATGTTTTCTGCTGCCGCTTGTTATGCCTGAGTTTTCTTCCTCCGTTCCTTACCTAGGCAATAGTGTTATCTCCTCAGGTTCCATTGCACAAAACTCCTAAAAATTGATGAAATGCCAAAACCTTAAATCTTCCTTGTAACTCTAGTTGGAGATATCTTTTTCTTTATAACACTTTCTTGTGGCATTTTGTTTCCTTTTATTCTTTTGTTTTGCCGTTCTTGATTTACTGTTCCCTCGGGAACATTTTCTTACCCTTCTTTTACCGGAGTGTAGAGTGTTGATTCCGCATTCTTAGCACGACCACCCTTGTCCCTGTGGTTCGACCCCGATCGCTACTTCGGACCCCGTTATCGTTGTGGGGGCCTAAGAGTCGGGTTATTTAAAAGTCCGACTACTTCAAATCCACTCATTTTGGATGCGTGATTTAGGCCGGTCACCAGTGAACTGTTTAGTTCACTCATGAGATGATTGATTCAACACTTGAACCGGTTGTTTCACTACATTTCCTATTCACAATTGCATTAGCATTTAATATTCGATTAATGTAAAATAGGATATCAACATCAATCCGTATTCTAATGGTATTAATCATTGAACGAAGCAATTCACAAGTTGAACCGGTTGTTTCAGACCTTGAATCGATTGTTTCACTAAGTGAACCAATTGGTTCATGTCCTAACTCAGGCAATATTGAAACAATGCAGTTTAAATTAACTTGACACTTGAATCAATTGGTTCAACACTTGAACCAGTTGATATATAGTCTAGTCAGTCAATTTTCAACCATTATTGTTGAAGTTTAATACTTAAAAACTTTACTAATCAAATTAAACATCAATCATGAATAAAATCCTATTCCGGGTGCATCCTATGTGTTGGCCCAATAGGTCCCAAGTTACATTATCAGTTTATGTCCATCAACACATCATTGCTACCCAAGTAATTGGAATGTTGGAGAACAACTTCAACCTAGAATATGTGATAAGTGTTGTTGTGATCATATACATCCTTTGTGTCTGATATCCAATTTGAACTCGAGGTGTGGAATCATCATCCTCTCAATGTTTGATCCATGTTACTTGAATTAGAGCAGACTATATGAGATTCATGTGAGCTCACATATCACATATTTAGTCACACAAGTATATCCATACGTTTCTTAGTCTCGGTTATCAAGTTGTTTGGATATCAATCCCCTCTAGGAGGGACAAATCCCATCTTACATCACTCACACTCAATCCCCATGTGTCACAACATATATGAACATCACATTTATGGCAACCATTATTCAAGGTCACATTGGATGATGTCAAAATACATCGAACGACATGTGATGAGTATAGTGATTTTAGGTCTAAGAATCACAATCAATACTAGCACTATGAGAGATAATGCTAACTACCATTCCATGGTATCCATGTATCACTCTCAAGGTGGGCCTATCTGATACACTGTACTCTAACATGTACCTGTGTCCTTGGTTTGATATCCCATATAATGACATGAGATTCTATCATAAACCAACACATACTCTAGTCTTATGTAGTATGATTGTCCATTTTTCTTCCACAAGAATATCTGATTAGGGACATAACAAGAATGGATGTACTCTTCTCATACATCTGATCCCATTATTTAGGTCCTCAACTTGAAGACATATGTCATCAAGCATCATCATTATTTAGACATTAATCATGTCTGTGTCATCATCTCATGAATGAGACAAACATAATAGATGTAAGTGCCTTTATCATAATCAAATTAGGTATCTAATGCCCCATTACAATCATCATATGATTGTATCTATAGGCATACATACCAACATACTCCCACTTGCACTTAGAGACAATCACCCGCAAATCTTATTCCACGTGATTTTAACATGTCCATCATGTTTATGCTATGCACACTTTTATAGCGGGTTAGCAATGTTTGCCTCTAGTCGGTGTTTTGCAAGTTTCACATCTCCTTATTGTATGACTTTTCATATGAGATGGATTCGCCATATTATGCTATATGAGATTCCTTTCATATCCACTAGCTCCATTGTGTCATAGCATTTCTACTGTGTCATCAATGGTTGGAACCTCCCACAAGTTCATGTATTTGAACTTCTTTGATCCATACAATATCCTCTACTGTTCTCAAAATGACAAGGTACTCGATTTCTATTGTAGATTTATACAACTATCTCCTACTTGGAACTTTTCCATCTTATAGTTCTTGTCTTAAGGTCAAACGTAAATTTAGATTGCAGTCATTAATTTTCTTTGTTATTTTGGAAGCTTGCATCAGTGTAACCCCTTACACCCAAATCTTCCCATAACTTAAATAACCAATCCTTTTAGTGCTTCTCAAGTACTTAAGGATGTTCTTCATGGAAGTCTAGTGTCCTTGACTAGGATCTAACATATATCCTCTCATCATGTCCAATGCTTATGAGACAACATGATGAGTACATAACATTGCATACATGTTAGATCCATTTACAAATGCATATGGCAAATTTTCATGTTTTTCCCATTCTTCACAAGAACTGGACACTAGGTTCTTGAGGGACTAATCCCATGGAACATGGATAGATTTTCTCTCATTGAGTCCTACATGTTGAACCCCTTGATTATATTTCCAATGTATGTGCTCTTTATTAGGTTAAGAAGCTTTTCAGATCTATCTCTATAGATCTCAATGACTATCACATAGGACGCTTTGCCTAAACCCTTCATAGAGAAGGTACTTCCCTTGCTAGGTTTTAATAATAGTATAAGGATGTTATTCCCCATCATTATGTGTAATATAAATATGCTCCTATTAAACTTCTATAATCACAAATTTCATCTTTATTTCGACTTAAGTCAAACTCTTTAACTATCTTGTCAAATCAAAGATTCTAGTTCTAAGATGGTTGCTCCAATCCATCAATTGACCTTGTATCTTATAGACTTCATTTGCATTATATGGATTTATAAAACATTTAGACTATTTCATATACACATACTCTACAATATTCTTGTTAAGGAATGTAGTTTTAACATCCTTTTTGCCAAATCTCATAGTCATATTAAGTTGCAATAGCAAGCATAATCCTGATGGATTTAACCATGGAAGTTGGTGAAGCAATTTCATCATGTTCAACAGCTTGAACTAGTTTGAAACCCTTCACAACCAATCTGCTCTTATAGGTTTGCACACTACCATCCATGTTGGTCTTCTTCTTGAAGACCCAATTGCACCCTACGGGTTTTACCCCTTCAGGTGGATCCACCAAGGTCAAACCTTGTTGGTGTACATGGAGTCCATCTTTGATCTCATGGCCTCAAGCCATGTCTTAGATTCTAGTCCCTCAATAACATCTAGGTAGGTTGTTGACCCATCATCTATGACCAAGTCACCACCTTCTTGAGTTATAAGATCTCATAATCTTTCAAGTTAAAAGTGCGTTCTACTAGAACCGTGAGGTTTTGTGTTACCTAAGGAACTTGAGATTCCACAAAAAATTGTGATTCTCCTTGTTCCTACTATACCTATTTAGGTTCAACATTTTCTTGTTGGTCTTGAACTTTTTGAGTTCTACTTTACTCCCACTGATTCCTTTGAAATTCAATTCCTCTTAAGGAATATAGCCAACCTCACAACAAACATTTTGTTGTTGAATTGGAATATAAAAGTAGTATTCAACAAGATAAAATTTATGTGATTTGTGGACAAAGCTTTTCAAGAACAATTTTCTTGTAAAATATTTCATCCCTAATCTTTATAAAGGACATACCACGACACTTCCCATGTCATATCTCATATGATGTCTTTCAAACCAATTTACAGGGTACATTGTTTTACTTTAAAACATGTGCTTGAAAAGAAATAGAAAGATTAGCTAGATTTATTGATAATCACACATGACATAACAGGGCATGATTCCTTCTCTCTGATACATCATTATGTTTCAGGTGAAGTTCATTGTGATACACTATCATAGTCTCTCCATAAGGTCATCAAGCTCTTGTTTAAAATATTTTGACATCAGTCATATCAAAGTGTCTTAATACTTTTACCAAGCTAGTTGTGCACTTCATTCATGATATCCTTGAATACTTCAAGAGACCCTATCTTGTATTTTATTAAATACAATGTACCATATCTACTGAGACCATGAGTATATATAATGAGGCATTTTTAACTACCGCTAGCATTTATTTTGAAAGGTGTACATACATCAATATGTATGATCCCTAATAGAATACTCACTCTCCCACTACATCTAGTGAAAGGTTGTTTTATCATATCAGCAAATAAATAAGACTTTCATGTCTCTATTGGTTCATCAACCAAAAGAGTTTAGGCAATCATCATTATTGTTTCTAGAAATGCATTTATCATTTATGTGCTTTAGATGAAAATGCTATAGGTATTCATTATTTGAGTCATTGAGTCATTCAACATATTTTCTATACACATTTGTCTTTAGAACTATCAAGTATAAACTATGAGACATAGGACATTGCCACACAAGATCTTATCTTTTAATATGAAACATCAATTTATTCATAATATTCTTGTCCATACAAGATACATGATGTTTTCATCAATGGGAGATATACAATAGCAATTCACTAATTCTATTCCGTGCCCCTCAGGACGAATGTCAGATTCTAACTATAGTGATAGAAACTCTTGTTCCACAAAGTTCTAGCTCACATCTTCTTGGGTTTTGAAGTGGCGATCTCTATCTCCTTCTTCCTAAGATTCTCTATATAAAGAGGGAAGTTCTTGGGCCACCCAACCATGCTAACTGAGATTACTAAAAACCCAAAACATGATCCATCACTAATTAACCACATAGCCAGAAAAAGAGGATAATTAAAACCAAGTTAAACATCTCAAACATGTCTGGGAACATTTACATGTAGTTCCAACATTCTGCATAAATGCACATACCATACTAGGCATCTATACAACTGTCCAGTGGCCTCAATCACAACATGTATACAAAAGCATTTTTTCACATATTTACATTCCATATACAACATTAGCAATCTGCCAAAAGCTTGAATCAGTACATATTACCTGCAAAGCATCCCCTGCCCAGACCTAAGAGTACATGGATGACTCTAGGACACACTAATATTTAACCAATCTTCTCTTCCTACTAATCTCCAAGCTGCTCTTCTTCACTACCATCAGCCTAATGACACCACTGACAATCACCTTAGAGATGTGGTGACCCACGAGGTGAGACCCATGTCCCAGCAAGAGATATAACTCTCAACACCATTTTTTGATTACCACATGTTATGCGATTAAGCAGATGAGGTAAATAATATTACAACATTGAATGATTAACATAATATGCAGAGGAACATGTAAGGCTTATACCATCTAAATAGTTGATTTATCTTATGATATAATACAATACCTAAACATTACAAGAAACAAGGAATGGGCTGTCATCCAATGTGAACCATTGTATAACCCTAACAGATTTTCTATACAACTGGAATACATCTTTTATTAAGCCCTAGGGAATTTAAGGAATACCACTCAAACTTCCAGTTGACCACTACGAAGTCGCAATCAATTCTATACAAGATCTAGGAGAGTTGGAATCCTAAAATCTCTTCCCTTGGTTAGTACAAGTTTACTGCATCAAATATTAGTCAAACTGCAATTAGTCTAGCCTGCCCTTGGTATATAGGTCATGACAATAGAAACCAAAGTAGTCAATCCTATCATTCAAGGTACAATCACAACTGTCCTCAAACACATCACATATACATATAATCATTCATCTGAGATACTACCTAGTATGTTCTCCATAATTGTGGGATCAAGATGACAAGGATACACTCTCCCTACACCCACATATGCTCAACAATATACAACTCTGAGTTTCCCTTATGGAACACTTGTTTTTCTATCCAACAAGTCCTGAAACTAGAATATCTTTATAACAAAGTGCACTACATCATTAGTGTTTGACTTGATTAGTTATTGCCAATTGGGTGATTTTAGACTGCATCAATGAAGTTACATAGAAACCTAAAATATTTCTACAAAAACATTGGTATATAATATCTCCAGAAGATCTAAAACGTATGAGATATGTTATATAATGACCCCCCTCGCCCTGTTATCCCCTATTCAGACGGACCGAGAGGGCAAGGGCCATTATCACCGATATAAGATCGCATGTTTAGTAATTAACCAGAAATAATTAATAAATTTTACTACCAAAAGGAATTTTGTACAAAACTGATTATATATCTAAAGTTGCAACATAAATAAATCTAATTAACTATAACCTTCATGATTACATTATGTTTCTTAATCTAGTTCCTTCTTCCTAGATATCCAGTTTCATCATAATTGTGGAACGACCAATTATCCTAAAACACTGACAGACAAAATGTCGGTCAGTATAATGAGTTATATTGGTATGTGGGGGAACCCAAAAGTTTGCAATATACTTGTAAAAAAATAACCACAACAACTATTTGTTACAAACCAAAATTTAGGTTTTCTTCATAACTTGTCAAGCGTCTTTACCCAACCTCTGGTATACCCTCTCTTAGGGTTTTGCCCCTGTAGTGGACTTTAGGCTACCTCTCAATCTAGAGCTAGGTACCTCATTGGCCTCCTCTCAATCTGGATCTAGGTGCCATTAGGTCTTCCTAATATGGGGCATGACCTTTTATGACTTTCAAAATCTGGGGCTTGGTCTGACCTTGCCAATCTGGGGCTTGGTCTTAGTAATCACTATGACTTTACACATCTTTCCATTCTCAATTCTAGAGTTGGTATGTGGGTTCGAGCAAGTTATAAGCTTACTATTTGTGATAGCCATAGTACTTTATAGACTGTGGGAATTAAAATTCATCCAAACATTTAAATTCAAGCAATAAGTAAAACCTCAAAAATCACTAAGAAACTAGAGCGATGAGTCATAAGAGCAACCGCATACCTTGATCAGGAGTCTAGATGTCCAAGCAAGATTAAGCAATCAATCAACCAAGCCAAGTTACTATGAAAGTTAATGCAATACACCCATGCATTATTATGTTTATCCAAATCATCATTAAGACTGACTTGGGTCCCAAGTTAGGGTTTCTAGGTCTACATTAGGGTTTTATTAGGGTTTTGTCTTCATAAACCCTAGTTTCCACTTTTATGCCCATTGGGTTTACAAACCCTAATTCATCATTAATTACACATTTTATTCCAAGAAAACCCCAATTTATCAAATTATGGGTTGCAAAGTTCAAATAAGTTTCAAGTTGCTCTTTTTATTCATAAAAGAGAAGTCTTTTATCAACAATAACAATTGGACATATTAAGATCATCGATTCTCAAAATTTAGGTTTCTAGTTCATTTAACATATTAAAGATGCTATCTTTAATAACTTTTCGAACTAGAAACAAAACTAGGCTCTGATAACATTTTTACTGTCTTCTATGTATTATTCTAAGAAAAACCATATATTACTTGTTCCCATTGAACAATCCCGTAATTAGTTATGATTTTCTAAATCAATCCCTTTTAGGCGAATAACATGCTGCCAACTAAGCAAAAGGAGTCATGAGACCCACCCTGCCAATGTGGATGGGCTGGGCAATTAGCTTAGGCCAATCAGGCTGGCCACCTGCATGGAATCTCGCTAAGCTAACTAAAAAAAGGAGGTTGAAAAGTCCAATTTGGTCTTACCTCTCCAAAGTAGGGTCGAGGGCAAGAAGTTAAATTACCAACTCATCATCTTCCACCCCCATTCATTTGCAAGAATGATAAGACATTCAATGACGGTGTTGACTTCAGCTGTTAGATCACCAACGCAGGTACCAAGATCACTTTCCCCTTTGCCGTGCTCCTATGAACCCACTGGTTCCTCCAATTCCTTGAACGATATTTGGAGTCTTCAGGATGAGAAAGGGGTTCTCTGACGATGGATCACAATCAAACCAGGGTGAAGATCAAGGCCAACTGGGAAATTGAGAGTGGGGGATTGTTCACGGGACCCGGCCGAAGCTTTGGTGTTGGTTTGTAGTCTCGTAGAAGGGTTGCATCCCCTTTGATAGCACATGGCTATTGAGGACAGTCAATGAGAACACTGAATATTATGGGATTCTTCAAGAAACCTCAGACCTTGGTGAATCCTAGGGTAGACCGACTCGATTTGGTCTCCGACATCCATTGGGATGACTTTCACACTCGTTCGTGCATCGAGGAGGGAGGTGGAAGTGAAACAAACTCACGGTCCTATCTTCCAGTTGCCAAATCTAGCTGAAGGTAGGAAATGAAGGTGTAGCAATTGGATCTTAGATTTGATGGTCCCACTCGTGTGCGCCAATTAAAAAGGCTAATAAAAAGATTTCTAAAATGAATGTGAATTGTGACATTTAATAATATTCCATTCACTTTAGGGATATTCCAAAATCCATATCTCTCAAATCATGTATCCTTTTAATCCCAAATTTTAAGGGTAAGTCTGTAATAACTTAAAATACTCGTGTGCAAAGATTGGGACCAAAACTTGAAAATAAAAGAGACTTTTCTTCATATGTAAGTCATCCACTTATAAGGCATATATTATGCATTAAGTGTCATCTTTTCTCTTTCTTTCTTTTCTATTTTATTTATTTCAATTTCTTTTCTTATTATAAACCACGTGGAATCGAAAATAATCAATAGTGGTCATCCATGCCACTTTCTAGAGGATTCTATACAATTCTCACATATGCACTTTCTTTTTCTTTTACTTATTTTGGGATTTTCTTTTATCCTTTTTCCCTTTTATCCATCATTGGATTATTGAAATAGTACAAACTGCAAAATCATGCATCCAAGGGAAATTTGCAAAGGAATCCATTCTTTAAAAACAAAGCATACAAATTTCCATTCAAGTCTCTTTTACTTGCATAATTGCATTTCAATTTATTTAACTACAAGCAAAATTTGAGGTTATAACATCCTTCCTCTCTTGTAGGAATTTTTCCCTTAAAATTGGACTAATCAAGGAGACAACTTAGGTAGACTATCCATGTCCATCTTTAGCTCCCATGTTGCTTCATCCTCTCCATGTTTCTTCCAAAGATCCTTTACCATCTATATCTTTTTACTCTTGAGCTCCTTCATCTTGGTATTCAGTACCCTCACTGGTGACTCATGGTATGTTAGCCTCCCTTGGAGTTCAATAGGTTCAATGCTCATCACGCTCGGGTCCTTCACATAGCGCTTTAAATTGGACACATGGAACACATCATGCATCATACTATATTGGGGGGGGGGGTAAGGCTAAACGATAAGTAGCTCCATCAATCTCTTATAAAATCTCAAATGGACCCACGTATCAGGGACTCAACTTTCCTCTGTTCTTAGATATAGCTTAGAGAGGTAGGATTTTAAAAAACACATGTTCACCCAGGGAGAAGTCAAAGTGAGTTTGCTTTTCATCAGCATATGACTTTTGTCGATCCTGGGCTCTCTTCAACCTTTTGTTTACCAAAGTGACTTTATCAACATACAACTATAGTTCCTCTAACCTCAAAAAGATCCTCTCACTGACATCAACGTAGTGAATTAGTGACCGACATGACCTCCCATAAAGAGCTTCATACGGAGGCCTCCCTATTTTGGCTTGGTAGGTATTATTGTAAGCAAACTCAACTAAGGGAAGGTATTGCTCCCATGATCTACCCCAATAGAGAAAACATGCTCTCAAAAGATCCTCTAAAGGATATATTGTTCTTTTTGACTGTCCATCAGTCTGGGGGTGATAACTTGTATGAAACTTCAATCTAGTACCGAGTTCTTCATGCACTTACTTCTACAACTTGGAAGTGAACTTAGGGTTACGATCAGAAATATTTGAACTCGAAACACCATGCAGTCGAACTATCTCTCTAATATATAGTTCAACTAAGTCTATCACCTTGGCAATGATTTCAAGGTGAGGAAATGTGCTGATTTGGTAAGGCGATGTGCCACAACCGATATTGCATCATGACCTTTCTTTGTCTTGGGGAGACCCACCACAAAGTCCATGGTGATCTATTCCCATTTCCTCTCAAAAATATCAATTGACTACAATAATCCACCGAATCACTGGTGTTCAACCTTCACCGTATGGCATGTGAGACAACTGACAACATATGCCACAATGTCCCTCTTCATTATAGGGAACCAAAACTATTGCTGCAAGTCTTTAGACATCTTGGTAGTGTCGGGGTGCACTGTATACTTAGAACCATGAGCTTCTTGCAAGATGCAATTATTCAAGGGAAATTCTTTAAGACCAAATGTGACTCTTATAATAGAGTCTACCATCTAATCCCACTAAGATATGTGTTTGAGGTTTCTCTAGCAAACCTTTCATCTTATTAAGCTCTAGGTTGGCTAACTGGGAAACTAAAAACTTAGTCAACAAGTCTGGTTTTATCTGAATATTAGCCACACAGATCGTATCTTCTAATGAATAGAGAGTCCACCCATCAAACTCTTCCAGTTCTCTCCACTGGCAGATAGGACAGCTGCACACCTGAGCTATTTTTGACTAAGCACATTTGCTATAACATTAACTTTTCCAAGGTGATAGGCAATGGTGAAATCATAGTCTATCATATACTCCATCCATCGTATTTGTCTTTGGTTTAGGTCCTTCTGAGTCAAGAGGTACTTCAAGCTATTATGGTCGGTGAGGATTTCAAAAGTGGCTCCATAAAGATAGTGTCACAAGATCTTCAGGGCATGTATAATCGCATCCAATTCTAAATCATGTGTCGAGTAATTTACTTCATTGGGTTTGAGCTATCTAGAGGCATAAGCAACAACATGCCTATTTTTCTCTAGAACACATCCATGCCCCATCTTTGATGTGTCAGTGAAGATTATAAAACCTTCGTTTCCTGATGGTAGAGTCAATAAAGGATTTGTGGTCAACTTTCCTTCAATTCCTGGAATCAAGCTTCATACAAGTCTGACCACACAAACTTCTTGTCCTTCCAAGTATGCTTGGTAAGGGGCAAACCAGTCCTTGAGAAGTCCTTTATGAAGCACCGATAATATCTGGCCAATCCTAGGAAACTATAGATCTTGAAAGGGTTCATCAATGCTGACCAATCATGCACTACCAACACTTTATCAGGATCCACTGAGATGGTCCCTTCAGATATGATATGTCCAAGGAACATGAAACTGTCTATCCAAAACTCACACTTCAAGAATTTCCCATAAAACTTCTACTTTCTCAATATTCAAGGACTCTATACAAGTGGTCACATTGTTTCTCTTAGTCATTGGAGTAAACTAGGATCTCATCCATGAACACTATGACAATAGAGTCTAGGAAAGGTTGGAACACACTATTCCTGAGATTCATAAACACACTCAGGGCATTAGACAACCCAAATGTCATAACCAAAAACTCATAGTGGTCATAACAGGTTCGGAAAGTAGTTTTCAATATGTCCTCACTCTTGACTCACAACTAATGATACCCAGATCTTAGGTCAATCTTTGAAAAGACTCAGGCTGACTTGAGCTGGTCAAACAAGTCATCTATATGGGGTATAGGATACTTATTCTTAATGGTATCCTGGTTGATCATTCTATAGTCTATGCACATTTAGAGCACTTCTTCTTCACAAAGAGTACTGGTGCTCCCTGTGGAGATGTGCTAGGTCAGATAAAACCTTTGTCAAGTAATTCCTGCAGTTTCTTTTTCATCTCAAGCAACTCAGTGGAGGCTATCCTGTAAGGTGCCTAGGAAATAGGGTTTGTCCTAGGAGCTAACTCTATCAAAAAAGTCTACCTATCTCTCAGGAGGAATCCTAGGAAAACCATCTGGGAACACATCGGCGTAGTCCCTGACCACCTCTATTTTCTCTAAAGGTGCATCTTGTACTCCGGATCGATAACTACTGTTAGGAATGTTTGACAACCTTTGGCATATCTATTCTTCCTTTAAGGATGACACATACATGCTAATGGTAGCATCCTTCCTACCTCTAATTGTGAATGGTGGATGACCTTGTCTCTTTATTCTTATTTTCTTCTCCCTATGGCCTATCTTTGCCGTATAAGTACAGAGCCAATCCATACCAATGATCACATCAAAGTCTTTCATGTACAAAAGGATAAAATATGTAGAGAGCTCATTAGCTAGATACTTAATAGGTATAACTGGGTTTTTTAAGGGAGACATAAGATCCAACCACTCAACGTTGTGACATCCAAAACATATCCTAAATCCTTGATGTACAGACAAAGCATAGTTTCAAGATTTCTCAAAATAAAAGTATTAGTAGATCCAGAGTCAAATAGAGCTTTTACATTGTGTCCCATGATTTCAAGAATGCCTACATAATTTTTCATAACAAGTCAAACCACTACATGCTTATCTAAAATAGGAAAGAAAACTCTAAGGGTTATTACCCTCCATCGGATGGTTAGCTTTGACTTGGGTCTCTTCATTTTTGATGGCAAAAACATGGGCTTGCCTTCTCTCTCTTGCCAATGGGACTGCAACTGGTGCAATTACTGCCATAGGTGGTGCTACTGCCATAGGATGGGCTGCTACTAGGCCTGGTCCTGTCAGATCAGGAAGGGAGTAGTTAGCATGAAAGTGTCCTTCTTACTGCAATGAAAGCACACCTTCTCGAAGTGGCACTTGCCCGGGTACGACCTTCCACAGTAACGACCCCTCGAGTGATGGTTCTCATTGTGGGGTTCCCTTTTCCTCCATGTCTTCCTTTGGCATGGTCGCATCCTTGTCCTTTCATGGTCATTATTTGGTCCAGAAGTACCTTCAGTGAATCCCAAGTACCCCTTTGGTGGGTTTGGTGCAGACATCACCGTCTTCTCCATGTCCATGGTAGTGTTTTCAGCATCGACAAAATTTTCCAATTTGCTTTCCATCACATGAGGCTTGATGGCAGGATGAAAATGATCTACAAAGTGATCCACCCTTCTTTCCTCAGTCAACATGTAACTAGACTGCTTTAGAAGGTAGAACTTGCAGCCGTAGTTTGTCACAGAGAGATTGCCTTGAACTAGGTAGGTGAACTCCATCTCTTTCTCTTTCTTGGCTGAGACGAGAACAAATCTGGTAGAGAAGATGGTTCTGAAATCAGTCCAGGCCACCAGGTCTATATTCAGGTCTTAGACCATGATGTGGTTCTCCCACCAGATCTTAGCTACTCCTTCTAGGAGGTGAGTGACAAAAGGGACCTTCTTGTTTGACTCCACTTCCAACATGTGAAATCCATTCTCTACCGCTAGAATCCAAGCGTTGACTTTACCGAAAACTTTTGTCTTGTCTTTGCCCCAAAACTTCTCGATGTTCAGTTTCACAAAATCCAAAATGGTGGCTCCAGGGTACGGATCGACAGGTAGTGGCTCGTCATTTTCATATTTGGCTATGTCCTTGAGGGCCAAGTCACTAATGGCCTCAGTCAGCTTCTTTTGTTGTTCCATTAAAGGGTATCAAGAGTGTGGACCCCTACTTGCCCGACTACAGGTCCTGGGCCTTCAGCTAGGTTCTCCTTGGGTTTGACCTCATGTTATAACATTGGTTCATCATTCTGGTCTTTCTCTAGGTTCAGGTTGTCGAAGGGAATGAGTTTAGCATTCGAGTCTTCCTCTGAGGCTCCCTCATATCTCTTCCTCTTCCTGGAGGACTCTTCCTCTATAACCTTCGTCTTCTTTTCTAAAGATCTCCTCTTCCTACGAGAGTGCCTACTCTCAGCATGATCCTGGGGAGTGTCGTATGGGAAAACCACGATCTTGGTACGAGCCATGCTGATTCACATAAGCATGTAATTAAACTCAATCTAAGTTTTTAAATAATTACAACATCATAAATTATGTCTGTGTCATCTTGATTACATGCTTTTTATTGTTTGTTGGAGGCTGCCTTAACCCCTAATTCTCATAACCCTAGTATTCAGAAAGATATATAGAGTAGTTATAGTTACCTAGGGTTTTGTGAGTGAAGGGGGGTAGAGTAAAGATGAATATAGATGAGAAATCCTATAGGTATGTTATTTCAAGTAAAGTCCTCAGACTTTAGCCAGGTAGGAAGCACGGGTCTGGGAGTCCTCGTAAGTCGACTAGTAGTGTGGAGGAAAATTTTGGCAGCCCCCAGATGTGGTCCTTTCTAGACACCATTGCCTTTAGAAAACACTCTAATAATTCCCTTTGAGCTCTACAGACTTGTAAAATTTAATAATTATTAAAGGTTAAAGAGTAAACCCTGCTCTGATACCATTTCTAACACTCGGGCCCACTGCCCAAGACTCTAGTAGGGTTTCAAGAATGATGACTGATTCTACAGACCACCACTAGACTTAACTGCATGCTTTATCCTCACTCACACACAAGACAACCCATAAACTACTGGACTGATCACCTATCCTAGTACTACTCCAAGCTGAGCACACTTAACTATGGAGTTATTTAGTAATGGGCTCTCTGAAAAAGAGGTACACCTTGGTGATATATGTAGTCCAATCATTCCTTTTAAGATCATTTTATCTGAGACCTCAGATCCTAGGATGTTACAATCTCCTCCACTTAGACTGTTGACATCCTTGTCAAGGCTCCACTATACAACCTCATAATCTCTTCCCCATTTTAGTGCAGACCTAGAAAGACCCATGGATACCCAATTCTCGTCCACAACTACCAATGCAAGGGAAACTCCATCTCATTTCAGCAGATAGCCATTTCCAACTTTCCTGGACCACACAACTTAGGACTGGCATGCCACATGCCCATGTGGGCCCCACCTACTAGAGGGGAATTGGCTCTGATACCAGATATAACGACCCCCTCCCCATGTTGTCCCATATCTAGGTGGACCATGAGGGAAAGGGCCATTATCACTAATATAGGATAGTAGGTTTAGTAATTAACTAGAAATAATTAATAAATTTTACTAACAAAAGGAATTTGGTACAAAACTGATGGAATATCTGAAGTTTTTTTGGTAAACCAAGCTCCTTTTTATTACTATTTTTGTGTTTTTTTTTTCTATTTACAATGCAACATAAGGTGTATAGAAAAGATAAAAATATTGTACAAAATAATAGGGCACAACAGCCAAAAAGACCAGGAGACTGAAATTGAGAAACAAGAGTCCTCAACTTCAAACACATCACAAAGCTCAGGGCTACCGTGATAGATAAATCAGCTGATCAAAATAACAAAGTCTTTTGAATAGAATCCCAAACTTTAGCACCGTTGGACTTCACATCATCATGCACCCTTGAATTCCTCTCCATCCAGAGCAAATACAAAATACAAAGAGACAAAGCATGATCAATCTTGCTCTTGCAGACTAGCAACTCGTGGAAGCTATTAGGGACACAAGGAAAACCAGACATCATAGATTCAGACCAGATGTACCTAGAAAAATCACATTGGAACTTGCAATGATTCATCCATTTTCATTTCTTTTACACAGAATACAAAAGGAAGGGGTAGTGATGCCCATACTTCTAAAAAAGTCGGTGGTGAGTAACCTTCCATGCCCTACCTTCCACGCATGGACCTATAGGCACCTAGAGGTTTCGAATTTATAAATCCACTCAAAGATATGACATGAACTTAGCTTATATCTATTCACCTCCCAAACATATTTAAAATGAATCTCTTGAGTACCATTAAAATGAATATTGTCCTTAGAAAACCTTGGATTACCCAAGTCAATCAAGATATCATTCAACTCCTTATGTAACCTTGAACTATCAACATCCAATTACCATAAACAATAATCTAACTTAACCTAAAACTAGAAGGACACTCGAGCCTAATCATACTCTGTTTACCCAACTTTTCAATAAGAAAAGAATTCCCATGAATTCATGAGTCATCCCAAAGCAGGAAATCTTTACCACCTCCAATTTCAAAACTGATTAAAGACTTGATATTCTCACACATTCTAATAGTTCTTTTTAGGTCCCAAGAAAAAGAGTTGTTTTCAGAAGCAAGCCAAAAGGAACTCTTGTTAAAATATTTTTTGTGAAGTCATTTAACACATAGATAATCTGCTTTCTTGGCAATATTCCAGGCTGGGAAGACCAAGGTAGCTTTGGAAATGTCTCTAATAAATCTAATTTATAAGCCACCATCCACTTTGGGCTTAGTAATTCTCTCCCATTTGATAATTTTTACACCCAACTTATTATCAGAAGCACCCAAAATGAAATCTCTCACAATCTTTTCAATTTCATCCATAACCGAAGAAGGAAGAGGAAATGAAGTCAACCAAAAAAGATGAATGGCAGAAAGAGTAGATTGGTTAAGTTTGAGACGATTAGCCATAGACAACTATTTGGCCATCCAACTCTCAAGTTTACTTTTAGTTTTTTCAATAAGAGGACTGCAGTAGATTCTCATCAATTTGCCAATGAACAGAGGAATGCTCAAATACCTCTGACCCAAAATGGGTTCTTCAATGCCCAAAGTATTCCAAATCAGCTATTTATCAGCACCACAACTACACAAGATAGATCTCTTATCCAAATTCACTTTCAAACTAGTAATAACAAAGAAATCATTAAGAATTGACTTCAACTGTCTAGCATTCCTCTCATATACTTCTAACAACACCTTGAGATCATCAACAAAGATGAGATGTGAGATCTCCAACTTTTTTTAGTGCTATCAATGAGTTAATCCTTCCTTCACCAACTACCTTGTCAATAAGGAGAGAATAGGTTTTCATAACCAACACAAAGAAGAGAGGAGATAATGGATCACCTTGCTCGACTCAATTACTAGGCTTAAAGGATTTAGAAGGTTCTCCATTAATAAAAATCACAGATGAGGTGGTGTTGAAAATTTCCTTAAGCCAAACACTCCAGCCCGTAGGGAAACCCATAAGAGTGATAATCTTGAATAAAGCATCCCAAGAGTCTGAGTCGTACAGATTAGAGATATCCAATTTGAGGCACATAATGTGTTTTCCCCCTTTTCTGTTAAATTCATGGATTAGTTCATTGGATGATAGAATAGCATCACACATATTTCGACCTCTGCTAAAAGTGCACTGATTAACACTAACAACAGAAGGAATGACATTTTGAAGTCTATTACTCGTGATCTTAGTAATGACTTTCACGAGGACATTGCAGAGCGCTATCCGTTTCCAATTCTTCGATAGATGAGTATCTTTGGATTTAGGAATAAGAGTGATAAAACTCCTATTAGTTTCTTTCAAAAGTCTACCAGACCTAAAATAGTGAAGAATCCCATTAATAACATCAATTTTAATAACACCCAAACTGTTCTTGAATAAATTCCCATGATAACCATCAATAACTGGACATTTATCAGAGTTAAAACCCATGATCACATCTTCAACTTCTTTAGGAGTAACCACCCTGTCTAAAACAAGACGTTGCACATCATCAAGTCTAGTGAAACTCAAATAATTCAAAGCAGCTATGTCACCCAGGTGACCAGTGTTGGAGATATTATAGAAGTAATTCACTATATAATCATTGATTTCCTCTTGATTAGTAGAAATAATCCCTTCAATCTTAATAGCTGAAATAATCCCTTCAATCTCAATAGCTCTAATCTAATTGATTTACCTTCTCACCTTCAAAGATGAATAATTTTTTGTGTGTGTTTGAATCTCCTTTTTTTAGCCAGACTACCCTGGATTTTTGCCTCATGAAAGACTCTTCAAGTATAAGGGCTTTAAAAAATTCTTTCCAACAAATAATAGCCTGCCTTTGGAGACTAGGATAATCCGGCCTATTGTCAAGATAGATCTAAGCATCAAGAGCTTTGCTTTCATAGAGACAAGCATTATCATAGAAATTACCCACACTGACTTTGTTCCAATTAGACAACGCATTTCTTAGATTCCTCATTTTGGAGTAGACCATAAACATAGGCGTACCATCCCTAGGATAAAACCATCCATCTTTTAAAATGTCTTGAAACCCACCATTTTTTATCCAAGCATTAAAGAATCTAAACATAGAATTGAATTTTCTACTTTTCCCAATCTGAAGCCTCAACATTTTGTGGTCACTAGTATTGCTAGAAATAAGAAAGCCTTCAAACAAAAAAAAACTTTAGGAATTCATCATTGTAGATAATTCTATCGATTAATGAAGAAACAAACCTATATCCTTTTTATGATTATCCCAAGAAAAGGCAAGATGATTCATCTTAAGATCAAACAAACCACAATTTAACATACAACAGTTAAAATCTTCCATAGATTTATTCGAAGGTGGTTCATTACTCAACTTTTCACTTTCCTTTCTGATTGAGTTGAAGTCACCCATAATGACCCAGGGGTTGCCCATAACCCTATGAATAAATTCAATACTACTCTAAAGACTACATCTGTCATAGTATCCATTATGTCCATAGACAACAATAAGAAAGAAAGAACTATTATCAATGTTGACAAAAGAGTGGATATGCTAGTCAGATTCTTCAAGTTTGATGATATTATAGAAACCTTGTTTCCAAAGAATGACAACCCTTCCCAACACATCAGAAGAGTGATTTGGAATCCAAAGGGACTTAGGGAAAAATTTATTGAACAATTTTTGAAATTTATTTTCTCTAACTTTGGTTTCATTCAGAATGACCATCTGGGGACTTATTCTCCTTATTTCTTCCTAAACTTTAGGGGCCTTAAGGCTAAGACCTATAACATTCCATGACAATATGTTAAGAGATATCTCAACCATTGGAACTACTTTTAACCAATACTTCACTAGTTTTGGTTCCCCTCAATGAGTCCTCCCCACCATACTCTTCATAATCATCCACTAGATTCTTGAATTTGTTGTTAAGAGAACTGGTGTTTGGAGTATTATAAGTAGCACTTACATTTATATTTTTAGCTTTCCTTGATTTCCTTGGCACAATGAAACCATCCGAATCCATATTAGCTTTAACCATTTTGTTAGAGTTAGAAGAATTTGGGGGGGATGATTAAGTCCACAACACTTCCTAAATCAATCGAGTCTTCCAAATCAACAGAAGTAGAGTCAGATCACTTATTAGAGTTGTGAAAGACCTCTTTCTCAGAATCCTCCTCCAAGTTATCAATAGAATTCACTTTATCTATAGGAGCCTTAGAAATTGAGTCATCCTTCACAACACTCGAGTCACGCAATTGCTTAGTCACCTTATGTGTAAAATTAGTCAAAGGTTTTTTAATCACCCATACCTTCTTTGGTTTAGAGGATGATTCTCTTTTACAATCATCATGGCCAAATAGATTGCAATCTGGACACAACTTAGGCCTTTATTAATACTCAAGACATATCTTTTTATGATCACCATATTCACTCACAACTACCAAGGATTCTGGAAAAGTAGAGTCCACATGCATCTACCTACATTCTCATAAAATCCAAACATTTAAACTCAAGAGTGAGTCTACTTGTTCTCATAGGAGTCCCTAGAAAAGACCCTATCCTCTCAAACATGTTCTTCTCCCACACTTCCAATGGTATCTCGTCAATTCTAATCCACATTGGAACTTCAGACATCTTCAATTTGGTAAGAACCTTCCCTGGCTTCCATTTCATTAGCACCATTGGTTTGTATTTGATGAAGTAGGAGTCGTCATCTAAAACTAAGTTTAGAACATCATTATCTGTGAAATGAATCAAGAAGAAACCTCTTCCCAGATTCAACACCACCGAACTGCATTTAAGAATCCATATCTGTGAGTGATATCTTTCCAATGCAGGAAGACAAGGTCTAAAACCCATTATGTAGCCATCCAAACAACAATTCCATTTCTTAGTGATTTTCTTGACTTCCTCCTTCGGGTAAATGAGAGTACCATCTTTAACCTCAATTTTGACCTTCTCTAAGGAATAGTCAACTTGAACTTTATGGAATAGGTCCGCCCAAGATTTAGATTGGAGATGTGAAGAGAACGCCTGCTCATTGATCTTCTCACCACTAGCACCAGTCACGCCATCTTGATCTCCTTCTTTGGTGCCATTGTGATCGCCAGAGAGCACCATCGCCAGATGGAATATCTAAAGTTGCAGCAGGTATAAAATGTAATTAACTATAACCTCCATGATTACATTACATGTCTTCATCTGAGCCAATGAAGTGGCACCCCAGTGGTAAAAGTGATAACTAAAGACCAAGATATAATGAGTTCAAACCCAGACGACGGGATGAATGAGTCACCATTTAAAAAAAATTATGTTTCTTCATCTAGTGCCTTCTTCCTAGATATTTGGTTTTATCATAATTGCATAATGATAGATTATCCTAAAACACAGAAAAACAAAAAATCGGTCAGTATTACGAGTTATACTGGTATAAGGGGAAATCAAAAAGTTCACATATACTTGTAACAACATAACCACAACAACTTTTTGTTACAAAACAAAATTTATGTTTTCTTCATAACTTCTCAAGAGTCTTTACCCAACCTTTGGTATACCCTCTCTTAGGGTTTTTTCCCACACGAGGAAGGTAATAAAAAGAAGAAGATGAGTTCTTATTTCTTTTATCACTTAGTATCCATGCGAGAATAGAAGACTTTAGGCTACCTCTCAATCTAGAGCTAGGTCCCTCATTGGCCACCTCTCAATCTAGATCTAGGTTCCAGTAGGTCTTCCCAATCTGGTGAATGACCTTTTATGACCTTCCCAATCTAGGGCTTGGTCTAACCTTCCCAATCCGGGGCTTGGTCCGAGTCATCACTATGACTTTACACATCTTTCCATTCTCAATTCCAGAGATGGTATGCAGGTTTGAGCATGTTATGAGCTTACTATTGGTGATAGCCATAGTCACTTTATAGATTGCAAGAATTAAAATTCATCCAAACATTTAACTTCAAGCAATTGGTAAAACCTCAGAAATCACCAGGAAACTAGAGCAATTAGTCATAAGAGTAACCACATACCTTGATCAGGAGTCTAGATGTCCAAGCAAGAGCAATCAATCAATCAAACCAAGCCAAGTTACCATGAAATTTAATGCAATACACCCATTTATTATGATTTTTATCCAAATCATCATTAAGACTGATTTGGGCCCCAATTTAGGGTTTCTAGGTCAACATTAGGGGTTGTCTTCCCAAACCATATTTTCCATTTTAATGCCCATTGGGTTTGCAAACCCTAATTCATCATTAATTACACCTATTACTTTAAGAAAATCCTGATTTATCAAATTATGGGTTGCTTTGTTCAAATAACTTTCTAGTTGCTCTTTTTATTAATAAAAGATCAAACTTTTATCAACAATAAAAATTTGACATATTAAGAACATTAATTCTAAAAAATTAGGGTTCTAGTTCATTTAACATATCAAAGATGCTATCTTTAGGCACTTTTCGAACTAGAAGCAAAACTAGGCTCTAATAACATTTTTATTGGATTCTATGGATTTGTCTGAGCAAAAACATATATTACTTGTTCCCATTGGAAAATCCCATAATTAGTTATGATTTTTATAAATTAATCCATTTTAGGCAGGCCACCAACTAAGCAAAAGGAGTCATGAGACCCACCCTGCCAATGCGGCTGGGCCAACCAATTGGCTCATGCCAACCGGGACGTCCTACTGCATGGCATCTTGCTAAGCTAACTATAAAAATAAGGTTGAAAGTCCAATTTGGCCTTATCTTTCCAAAGAAGGGTCCGGGGCAAGTAGGTAAATTGCCAACTCATCATCTTCCACCCCCATTCATTTGCGAGCACATTAGGGCAGTCAACTATGGTGTTGACTTCGGCTATCAGATCACCAACGTGGGTACCAAGACCACCTTCACCTTCTCCACACTCCTACAAGCCTGATGGTGCCTCTAATTTGTTGAACAATATTATGAGTCATCCAGACGATAGAGGGGTTCTTTGGTGAGGAGTCCCTGATAAAACCAGGGTGAAGATCAAGGCCAACTAGGTAATTGACAATGGGGGATTGTTTGTAGGACTTGGCCAAAGCTTTGGTGTTGGTTTGTATTCTCACAGAAAGGTGGCATACCCTTTTATAGCCCATGGCTATTGAGGATGGTTGGTGAGAACACTGAAGATTAGGGGATTCTTCTAAAGACCTCAAACCTAGGTGAAACCTAGGGTAGGTCAGATCGATTTGGTCTCCCCAATCCATTAGGATGACTTTCACACTTGTTCGTGCATCGAGGAGGGAGGAGGAAGTGAAACAAACTCACGATCCTATCTTCCACTTGCCAAATCTGGATGAAGGTAGGAGACGATGGAGCAGCCGTTGGATCTTAGATTCGATGGTCCCTATCGTGCACACCAATTTAAAAGGTTGATAAAAAGATTTCTAATATGAATGTGAATTGTGACATTTAATAATATTCCATTCACTTTAGGGATTTTCAAAAATACATATCTCTCAAACCATGCATTCTTTTTAATCCCAAATATTAAGGGTAAGTCTTTAATGACTTAAACTACTCATGTGCAAAGATTGGGACAAAAACTCAAAAATAAAAGAGACTTTTCTTCATATGCAAGTCATCTACTTATAAGGCATATATTATGCATTAAAATTCATCTTTTCTCTTTCTTACTTTTCTATTTTCTTTATTTCGATTTATTTTCTTATTAGAAACGATGTGGAACCAAATACCGATCAATAGTGGTCATGCATGCCACTTTCTAGAGGATTCTACACAAATCTCACATATGCACACAATTATCTTCTATTTTTTTCCCTTTTACTTATTATGGGGTTTTCTTTTATCCTTTTTCCCTATTATCCATAATTAGATTATGAAAATTGTATAAACCATGAAATCATGCATCCAAGGGAAATTTTCAAAGGAATCCGTTCTTTAAAAACTAAGTATACAAATTTCCATTGAAGTTTCTTTTACTTGCATAATTGCATTTCAATTTATTTCAATACAAGCAAAATTTGAGGTTATAACATATTCGGTATCACATAACTAGAGGGTATTGAACCCTTGTTCATCATAAGGAGAATTACTGCTCTACTAGGGCTCAAGTCATGCCCAAAATCCATTTAGGCCATTCACATTGTCTCCTGTAAGAACATCATTATCTTTAAATGCCTTGTAGAAGGTTCTACAATCATCAACACATTTTTGGTACACATGTTTTGTATAAGATTTCATCAAATATAAAATCTATGATGTTCACAAGGTAACATAGTAAGGTTACCATGAACATGATGAGAGTATTCTTATTCCAACTTATAAGGAAAACATGTGTAGTTAATCGTAATCACTTATTACTTTAAGTTAGGTTCAACAAGGCAGATTGAACTGATGCTACAAATCAACACCCGTGACTAAACCATCAGATCATATGTATCTAACACAAACCATCAGTTCATGTGCATATAACACAAACCATCAGATCATGCATCTAATAGAGACATCATTTATTTAATTGAGATGGTTAATCACTTCATAGAGGAGTATAACCATTGGTTGGGATCATTGAGTGAAATTAGATCTTCTATACTAAGAAAAACCATCATTTTTTAGGACTAACATAGCCATCATTTGTCAAAGCTAGAAGAACAATCATTTGATAAATCTAGATAGCCCATCATATGTCAACCATATGTAGATCTTTGATTGTTAAGCTAGAAGTACCATCATTTGTTGAGACTAGAGGAACCATCATTTGTCCACGCTAGGCAAGCCATAGGGTGTTAAGAATTGGTGAAGTTAGATTTTATGCATCAAGGAAAACAATCATTTCTTAGTGTTAAAGAAACCATCAGTTCTCCTACTTGATGAGATAATCAATTAGGCCACAACAAGACCATCAATTCTTGAAAGAAGCATAACCATCAGTTTTCAAGCTCAAGCAAAACCATCAAAACAACAACTAGGTATAAACCATCAATTTGTGTAAGAAGTCGAACCATCAAATCATGAATCAAGAGAGAAAATTAGTTCACAACACTTAAGGAAAAGCCATCATTTTTCACTATAAGGAAACCATCGTTTTATCAACATGCAAGGTATAAGATAATTCCAAGGAAGAAATGTGTACAAGGTTAAAAGGCACATCAGCTACGCAATCACTACTACATATGTTCAAACCCTAGTCAAAGGTTCATCTTTCTACATGTTTCTACATTTTTAGAGCACTCCAAACATCCAAGCTTGCTCGTTTCTTCAATAACAAGGAAAACCTAGAATAGAAGAGAAGAAAGAAGGTGTTCTTCAACCATATGCTCAAACTCCCCCATGAACAACTTGGATCTATCCAAGAAGGAAGAGAGAAGAAGAAGGGCAACAATGAAAACAAAGATAAGGAAGGTGATCTTACTTGTTTAGGTCAAGAATCTAGGTTAGGAAGCTCCAAACATTCTTAGAGAGGGTAGATCCATTCCCTAGAGCACATGCAACCAAGCTTTACCAAGATTCTTCCTTTAGAACCCTTCTTCTCTTCCTAGAAATAAGGTTGGTCCTTTCAAGCAACATGAAGGAGATGAAGGGGTGCAAAGGGTTCATTTGGAAGAAAGGATGGAAGTATATAAAGCTAGGTAGAGAGAGAGAAGGTGGGTTGAGGTGTCAAAGCATGCATGGCATGTGTCCAAAAGATAAAACCTCCCTTCCATGCAAACAAACCTTCCATCAAATCCTAATTCTAGGGGGCCCATCAGTTGTCAACCCCAAGAGCACCATTGAGTTCCAACACTATATTGGCCATCAGATTTTGCCCTCACTTGGCCACAAAAGCAAACCCTAACCACCATCGGTTGTTGTATTCCACATATAAAACTATCGACCTGTTGTGCCTCAAAGAAAACCTCTAATATCATGTTACACATGAGAACCATCAAATCCTCCACTCCATAGTGAAACCATAGGATACCAAGCTATCAAAGGCAAACCACCGAGTTAGGGCACTTAGGTGAGAAACCCTAGTTCTCAACCCTAAGTTAGATAACACCTTTAATCTACTGGTGCATATAGGTGCCCAAAGATGCAACTATATCAAACATGTTATGAAAACTTATGAGTCACAACATACATGTGAAAATTATAGGTAAAACTCTAGATATGGAAAATTTGCATAAAATCCCTTTATAAGCACATATATAGCTAAACTTACTCAAACAATGTCAAAATTGGACCAAACTTGAAACTTAGATTTGTCACATGATATCAAAGCATTAGTTAGGGTTTATTAAGGTTTTAAGAAACCAATTAAGATAATCAAGAATGCTCAACCATAATGCTAGGTCAGGGATCTTATAATTTTTTCTTCTTCTAGTGTCCAGGCTAGTGACAATGGTAGAGGTTCCTTCCTTATTTACTCATTCCCTAGCTTTGAGTACAAAAGACTTTTGTTTTTAGATATCTTTAGAACTCTTCTTAGCTTTTCCTTTTCCATTAGACCCCCCTCTACTGATCATAATCATAGATTTGGGTTTGTCCTTCTTCATCTCTGCTTCAATTGCCCTCAACATGCCAAGTAATTCTGACAATGTCTTGTCAAAATCATTCATGTTGTAGTTCATGACAAATTAACTGTATAATTCTAGTAGTGACTACAAAATCACATATGTCGCCAAATCTTAACCCAAGGAAAATCACAATCTAGCAAGGTTCACCCCATACCCAATCAACTTGAGTGTTGGATGACCTAATGGATCTCCTTTAGCCATATTGCACTTGAACAACACCTTGGAGACATCATATATCTCTTCTCATTCCTGATCTTGGTACATGTTATTAAGATGTGTTACTATCTCAATAACATCCATGTTGTCATGCTGTGCCCGCAACACATAGTTCATTGAGTTCAACATCATGCACTTGATATTCACGACATCTTGCGAGTGCTTCCAATAAGAATCCCTGTCAACCTTAGGTGCGGTGGGAGTGGGTTGATCTGGCTCTGGTGTCTCCAGATCATAGGGGTGGTGATCTTGGGTGATAAAAATTCTTAACATCCTGAATGAGTCATGGAACTTGTTCCCATTCAACTTATCCTTCTCAAGGATCGATTGCAAAGAAAATGTGTTTGTGTTTTCCATTACTTTCTACAAAAGAAATTTACAATTTTGTTAAAACACTTTTGATTTGTTTTTATTTTATAAGTTTGATGATATTAATAAGGATTTTAATTAATTATTGCTCCCACTATTTTTTGGAAATTGACAACCCTCACTTATTATTTTAGAAGATTACAACGTACAACCTTCTAGTCATCCAAGACCCAAAACAATTGAATTATCACCCGACCAATGCCAGTGTCCATAACCAATTATTAAGGTAGGCAACTTTTACTAATTGCATCTCATGCAATTCTTGTATATATGGTATGCACAACTCATTGCCATAGTCATTTGCATACTTATATGCACTTAATCTCATCATGGTTACCTAGTTAGGTCTGACCCAAAAGCCAACACGATAGTAATGCACTCTGCTTGGCAGGCCCACATAACTACCATCACACTTCGAAGTGATGTACTGCACACCATGCTTGGTGTTCCCACACTTAGTCGATCAAGTTTTTCATGTGTATTGCTTCTGGAAAGCATCTAAGACTTAATATTTAATTGAGTGATTTTATATTTATATAAATACATGTACATATCCAATCACCACGTACTAATATGTATCATATATATATCTATATCCATAAACAAAACATGCAATTCTAAAACATGATCAATGATTATGGCCATACTATTGTATTTCCTTAGAGACACAAGGAATTACTACTACCTAAGGTCCACATCATTTGTAGCTACCTATTGTTGATGAAGGTATATGCAGAAACTAGTCTGGGTTGATTGATTCAACTCTTGAACTGATCGGTTGCCTCTTGGTCGGTCAGTTGGTCTCCAGATCGGTTGTCTGGTCTCTAGTCCAAGCAATGTCTAGACTCCTCTAGTCGATTGGCTGGCCCACCAGCTGATCAGTGCACTCCTCCTGTTGACTGGCCTCCTGGGTCATTCAATTGATTGATTCATCTTCTGAAATAGTTGGTACATCTGGTTTAGAACACCTTGTTTTCCATAATTGGAAAGAAGCTATCCTAATATTATTTAACATATTATCTTGTAATATGGAAACCTCAAGTTACATTCGAGGGGAGCATAGGAAGGAAATAATTAATTATTTTACATGTGGGAAAGGATAGATAGGCTTAGTATACAAATTGAGATATAAAATAGGAATAACAATCATCCAACCAAGCACAAAGATATAGGGTTATTAGACTTAGCCATGATAAGATACTCCATCAAAACAAACATCAAGGTGACAGTGCGTATAAATTGCACACATACACACATATATATACATATACATATATGAATGTATGTAACTGTAGGGATAACATGTGGTATTTAATTAGATATGCACATTAATCATTTAAAATTCACATCACAAGTAATATATAAATGATAAAACCAATATTTGATCACATTAATTAAATCCCTAAACTTGGTAAATTGATGTGGCTTTGATACCACTGTAGGGAAATATGGCATCAGGTATGGTAGCAGAAACAATTTTTTTACTGCCATATTTTCCTTAGACAGTAGATCACATCAACAACTAAAAGTTGGGAAGAACTTGTTGCAAGAGATATGCAAGTCCAACGACTATCCTTGCAATAATAAACTTATTCTTCAATCAACACTCGAGTAGTAGTCAGCAATGCAACATCACAAATGATGGTTGACGATGTCCTCCTAATGGGTGATAAAGGCCTCCTCATCTCTACATATTCCACATAGACCACCATAAAATCCATATTGCGCTACTAAAGCTAATTGGTAGGAGTTCTCCCTTAGAACGTCAACATCCTAGGGTTGATTCACACTCCCATATTGGCTCTCCATTGCCGTCTCGAACTTTCACGGGTACGACTTGCTCAGGCTCTCTAGTTACCACAAGTATAGAGGAAAACTCTTGTCAAAGAGAATTGTTGTGTCTCTAGAAAGGCTCAACTACCTCTCAATTTGTGTGAGGGTCAGGGTCAAGATTTCCAGATTGATCGATAGTCAAGGAGACATAATTTCATGAATTTTCTAGAATTTGCAAACCATGAACCGGTCAGTTCACCATTGAACCGATCAATTCACTCATGAGATTTTAGTTCAATACTTGAATCAATTGTTTCACTATGTTTCCTATTTGCAATTGTATTGGAATTTAATATTTGATTAATGCACAACATGACTTCAACATCAATCCATATTCCAATCATATTGATCATTAAATGGGCAGTTCACAAGTTAAACCCGTCATTTCAGACCTTGAACCGGTCGTTTCACTAAGTGAACCGATTGGTTCATGTCCCAGCTCATGCAATATTCAGACAATGCAACTTAAATTAACCTGACACTTGAATCAATCGGTTCAACACTTGAACTGGTTAGTTTATAGTCCAGTCATCCAAATTTCAATCGTTGTTGTTTAAGTTGAATACCTAAACACTTTAACAGTCAAGATAAACATCATTCACGAATAAACTAGTATTCAAAGTGCATCCTATGTGTGTGACCCTATAGGTCCCAAGTTAAGTTGGAAGTGTAGTGAACATCCATAACCAATTTATGACATCACAAGTAATGAGCATTGCCCAACAACACATCATTTCTACCCAAGTAATTTTAAAGTTGGCAAATAAATTCAACCTACAATTTGTGTTTAGTGTTGCTGTGACCATACAGTCCCTTTGTCTCTGATATCCAAATTGAACTCGAGGCATAAAATCATCATCCTCTCAATGTTCAACCCATGTTCCCTAAACTAGAGCAGAATGTATGAGATGATGTAAGCTCACATGTCATGTATTGAGTCGCATGAGTATTGCCATATGTTTCTTAGTCTCTCTTATTATGTGACTTAGATATCAATCTCCTATTGGAGGGACAAAACCCATCTACATCACTCACTCTCAATCCCCCATGTATCACAACATATCTGAGCATCACCTTTATGGCAACCATTATTCAGAGTCACATTGGATGATGTCAAAATACATCAAACAACATTGGATGAGTATAGTGACTTTGCATCTAAGAACTACAATCACCACTATCTCAATGAGAGCTGATTCTAACTACCATCCCATTATATCCATGTCTCAATCTCAAGGCGGGTCTTTCTGATACATTGTTCGCTAACATGTACCTATGTGATTGACTAGATATCCCATATCATGACTAATGAGATTCTATCATCAACTAACACACACTCTAGTCTTATGTATTAATTTTGTCTATTTTTCTTCCACAATAATATATGACTAGGGAAATAACAAGGATGCATGTACTCTTATCATACATATCATCCCTTCTTTTAGGTCCTCAACTTGAAAACATATGTCATCAAGCAACATCATTCTTTAAACATATATCATGTTTGTTTCATTATCTTGTAATTGAGACAAAAATAATAGACATGGTTACCTTTATCATCATCATCTAATAGGGTATCTAATTCCCCATTACAATCATCATATGATTGGCTCTCTAGGCATACATACCAATAGACTCCCACTTGCATTTAGAGACAATCACCCAAAAATCTTATTCCAAGTGATCTTAACATGTCCATCATGTTTATTCTATACAAATGCTTTTATAGTAGGTTAGCAACATTTGCTTCTAGTCGGTATTTTGCATGTTTCACATATCCTAGTTGTACAACTTTTCATATGAGATGGAATTGCCATAGTATGTTATCTGAGATTCCTTTCCTATCTAGTTGCTCCATTGTTGTCAAAATATTTCTACTATGTCATCAATGGTTAGAACCTCCCACAAGTTCATCTATATTAACTTCTTTGATCTATACAATATCCTCTGTTGTTCTCAAAATGGAAAGGTACTCAGTTTCTATTATAGATTTAAACAACTATCTCTTCCTCAGAGCATTTCTAGCTTACAGTTCTTGTTTTAAGGTCAAACAAAAATTTAGATTGTGGTCATTAATTTAATTTGTCATTTTGGAAGCTTGCATCGATGTAAACCTTTTCACCCAACTCTTCATTATTACCATAACTTAAGGAACCAATCCTTTTAGTGCTTCTCAAGTACTTGATGATGTTCTTCATGGCACTCTAGTGAACTTCACTAGGATCTGACATATATCCTCTCCTCATGAAATTCTACCACGATGTAACTCATGATCTTCTGTGCATAGTCTTTTTAGGATCATGTCCAATACACGTCATCCTAGGGTTTATAATATGATATACTACTTTATGTGATACCCATAGTGGCATTATAATTGAACAAAATGTAAATAAACACTCAATAATTTATTTCAACAATTGGCAAGAAATCCTTGAAAAACACCAACAGTTGATAATGCAAGTAGTCATAATCGTAACCACATACCTTTTGTAGAGCCATGCATATATCATGTAGTAAGTATGTTCAAGCAATCCAATCAACAGATCCAACCAATCAAAATTTAATTTGCATGTATGCATATCCTAAAGTGTCACCAACATATTTGTCAGATAAAATCCTACACGGGTCCTGAAATAGGGTTTAGGGTTGTCTCTAGTTTAGGATAAGGAATAAGCATATAAAACATATTTATATCACAAATTAAACATTATATGAAGCTCCCACTTATTATATCTGACATATTCTTTCATTATGAAAACTTATATCTAGTTAAGTTCATTTATATTCTCACAAGTTATGATCTCTGTTTTCAAAACCCTACTTATATATTGTATGGTTATCCACATTAGAAAGCTTAATTACTCATCATCATCTTAGATTCCCATTATGTTCAACAATATCAGATAACAACAGAAAAGAAAGGTTTTAAACAATTTCAACACTTTAGTATCCAAATCTAGGGTTCATATGCTTTAATCACCAATTAATCATTTATTAGCACTACTTTTGGAATCAGGCTCAGATCACGATATGAAACCATTTTATTTGGGCTCTTCTCATTCTATCGATCAATTTGATATGCATATTTGCTATATTTGGGTGATCCTAGCAATCTACAAATTGAACAAAAAGAACACTTATACCTTAAATCTAGCCACATGGCGCCTTCTCATTGGTTAGATCTATGAGAACCTAGAGGAAAGCTATCACACTGGGGTGCGGTTCAGGACTTTGGTTCCTCTCTGGACCAGCCATAAGTGGCTGGTTCACTAAATTGAACCATCAACTAGCTTTTGGGCTCTAACTGACCTCCTACTTCCTTGGGATGATGTTGTGTTGCCCTACACCTACCGCCTGATGGTAGGACATGATGCCTTCCCCAAGATTGACATAGTGAGGCACTAACGAGACCCTTGTGTCTCATTTGATCCCTTTTCCTTAAATCCATTATCACTGCAATAATAGCCACCAAGAAGGATTCTTTCTTCTACTCTTCTTCCTCCTTCAAAACTCACTGACAACATGAACTATAGCCTGATTCCAGCTCTCTCTCAGCACATAAGAGCCCGCCCTCTTTCCCTTCCTTGGTCTGGTGTCACTTTCCCTTAGGCCCACAAGAGATTCTCCCTCATGACTCTAGCTTGGCACTATGTGAAGATAGGTATTTTCTATAAGCTCAAAACGCAAGTATATGTTATCGTAGTAATATAGCCCAATGAGGCCCAAATGTCGAACACAAGGAAATGTGACTTTAGAAACTAGTACTAACTGTAATGCGATCAACTTAGGCCAAAGAAACTTGAATGTTTTGGTTAATAATATATATAGAAAATAAATATAAATTATCGGTTGTTGTTCTTAGTCTTGGAGATTTCCTTAGGATATTGGTTTTACCACAATTAACATTGCACTTTAGTCCTAATACATTAATGAAAATTTCTCCTAACTCTGGATTAAGATCCTATAGCTAGAATTACCCACTCTCATGGTATAATTCACTACCTAACCTAATACCAACCCCACTCTCGTATCAATTCTGTTATTAGATAGGTGCTTTATCGAATGCTTTGGGTAATATCCTCACATTTTTAACCACCTTTCTCGAAGGGTGTTATAGAATGTGTATTTCTATGAATTTCCAACCATTAACTTTCCTTTTTCAAAGTAATTAACAGTCCAAGTACTGCCTATGGTGATCAAGAATGGATAGTTCATTCATTAATAAAGAAATAAATCCAAAAATTAAGAGAAATTGATAAATAAATGCATGAGTCAAATACAATGCATAACTGGGCTACTCCCGGGTCCTAAGGAATGTGGGGATTAACCTCTATTGGTTTACATAGTCAAATACATCAAAGGAGAAATAAAAATCATGGAGAACATGAAGAACCCCTAAAGTAGATGACTCAAACGATCCCTTCTCATGCACATGTCAGTTTGCTACCATTCGGCTGTAATTCTGTCTCCTAGAAGCGCTCGAAACGTCCGAAACATGTCCTTATTCTTTTCTATCTCCTCCTCTCACTCCCAGTTGTCGTATAATGGAGAAAGACGAGATACTTAGGTCTGTCCGCACTTCCCCTAAGTCATAGGCATGACTTAGGGTGAATTAGAACACCAGTCATTGTATTAAACAAAGTCTGTAGATCTGGAAGATCCTGACATGTTGGTACTATCGAAAGAGTGTCGATTCTACCGAATCCTCTAGTTGCATGACCACCTATCAAGTCTTTTATACTACCAACCTGGATGTCGATAGTACCAAGTTGCTTTGAAATTCTTTGACAAAAACACTGTAACATCGTCGATAGTATCGACTTGAATGTCGGTACTACTAAGTCTTCTCAATTTGTTTTGTTGCAACCTGAGAATGTGTCAGTACCATCGATGCCAAAGTCAATAGTACTGAGTTGTGTAGATTCTTAAACATTCACCTAAAATGCATAAAATCTTAACATAAGATCTGGAAATAGAATAAATCATTCGGAAACATTAAAATGATGCTTGTTTGATGTAAATGAGTATCACATGCTAATAGAAGTAAATCACAATTAATATGAGATTTGACCCAAAAGTGCACAAAAATTAATACAAAGTAATCTGTGAAAACGACAAATAAACAGTGCATCATGTGACTCCCTCAAACATGTCTGTATGCCGACACTGCTATGATGGGAAGTGGAGGCTAGTTTTGCTGTAGGGTGCCCTGATCTTAGTCCAAATCATGAAGGCCATCTTCAAGCTTTGAGGAGGCATAAAGATCTTCGACAACCACCTATGAGTCTCCCTTATGACTCCAGCAAGCCATGATTGGGGGAGGCATTGCAGTTCCTTAGAGGTGGTGAAATCTTGCTTATTGAGCCGTGGTGACGCATATGGAGGTAGAAGAGGAGTGCGTATTCATGTCTATCTAGGAACTAGAGAAAAATTTTCTAATCCACAACACACTACAGGTTAACAAAGAGATCAACAATGCATGGATCTTCTCAAACAAGGAGGGATATGAACCAAGTTCCACGTCAAGGCTCAGATCCTATGGTTTCTTATATATGCCCCAAGCAAAGATCTAGGGTTATGAGGGTGACGTTGGAGAGAGAGATGAACATGATCAGGGTTTGATTCCTTTCTTGTTGATGTAAAAGTAGGTTATGGTCTCATGGGAAAGTGGTTCAATCATGTTATATTACATCATTTATCCTCTAAAAGTAGTCTCAATATTTGATATCCCACATTGGTAGTTAACATCAATGGCTTACCAAAAACTAATCACTTATCTCCTTGCATGGAATCTCGGATCTGACTATGTTTCTTCTCAACAAGATAATATTTTATTGGAAAATTAAAAGCCATTAAGGAGAGTATATATTGGAAAATGTGATCATTAATCCATTAGGAAACTCTTTATGAATACGAATTTAGATTATTCTTTATCTCTATTTTTGATATATCCCTTAAACTAATTATCCTTATTCCATGAAAACTCATTAATACCTTTCCCAACTCATATCTAATTTATGAGATTTAATGAGATATCTTTCATATACAAAACTTACCTTTTAAGTATATCTTTAAAACAGTTGTCAACATCACATGAAAAGCCATTTACTTCTCAAATTCTAAAATTATTTTAGAATATTATGAAAACTTTTCTATTATTCCATATTTCAATTTTCTAACAAACCATAAAGCCATTATCCTTTATTTGTGCACAGATTACTTTTATTTCTTTAACTTCTTATACAAGGACCTATTTGCAAAGAAATTAGTATCATGGGCATCACTTGGTCCATGGGATTCACCCATGCCACAAAGGATAACATTATTATTCCATCAATTATAATTAGGGAATTTGTTTATTAAATCTAGTATTATGTTCATATATTTCAAATTTACCAAAATTTAGGGACATTACATTCACCCTTACTTAAAAGGAATTTTGTCCCCAAAATTCAAACCTAGTAAAGTGACATGATAACAAAATTCACACCTAGTAAAGTGAAATGATAACTCATCTTAGCTTCAAATCTCAGGGTTAATAACCCTACATAGATATCTTTAACATCTTTTATTGATATGCAAAATCCACACATGATTACTAAGATTGGTACTTGAATTCAATTCAAGGTGTATCCACATCCTTATTATTTACATGATATCATCTGTTGGTGATTATATTTTCATTTGATATTTAAATTTCACTCGGTGATTACCTTTTCACCTAGGTTTCCAACCTAGTATTCATATATTTTCACATTAGGGTGAGGTATAACCTAAAACCCTAGATCGTCATTAAAACTCATCTTAAGATATTCATTCTCATATGTCAATTTTAAGCATACCATGTGTCTACCCAATCTCTGTCACTCATAATAAGATGAAATAAGAATTTGGCTACATCCCATAAACAAAGTTTATCCCATTCTAAGATAAGAGATGGTGTATCCACACATTATCTTAAAATTTGAATTTTAGGTTGAATCACTTGGACAAAGACTCCAAACCATAAATTACTTTTAATCCCCCAATATTCTTGTAATTCATGAAGTCAAGAGCCTTTCTCACTCCTATATTTGTGCACAACTTCCTTTAAGATTTCATTGTTACAATGCTTCTTTTATCTATTATACTTACGCCTCATGTCTCATTAGCCTTATCCATATTGTTAAGGTCTCTAGGGGTATAGGTACCATTGATGTGATCTCCTCCTAGCCTTGTGGGCCTTATGAACTTAGGGAGTGCCTCTAAGCATCTACCCCTAGGGCCTCAAGAACCCGTGAAGGTGGCCAATCTCTTGATCCATGGGCCTGATGCAAATAGGGATGGCCATCTCCTAACCCCACAGTCTTTTGCAGTTAGGGCATGGTCACCTCCTAACCTCGTAGGTCTTATGTACCTTTATTCCTCCCGACTTGACATTAGGATTGATTTAGGAATATACCCTGCCTAAGGTTTATTGAGATATTACAAACTTTAACAAATTTTCTTATGTAATTCTTTAACTTGGATTTCCTTTATCTATTAGGGCACACAACCTTTACTTTATGTCCCTGCTGGGGACTTGGGCCACCTTCCCTATATGGGGATTGGTGCTGTGTTGGCCTTCCCTATCTGGAGCTTGACCTCTTTGCGACCTTCCTTATTTGGGGCTTAGTCATAGTTATCTACACAGTAGACTCGAGCAATCTTCCTTATATGGGGCTTGGTTCCATATCGGTCTTCCCAATATGGGGCTTGACCTCTTTGTGATCTTTCCTATCTGGGGCTTGGTCATCTACATTGTGGATTCAGGCCACATTCCCTATGTGGGGATTGGTGCCATACTAGCTTTACCAATATGTGGCTCGACCCTTTTGCGACCTTCCCTATCTAGGGCTTGGTCATTGTGTCCCTTAAAGATGTCATACTTGGGTAAAGAATTATACTCAATATATGTGCTTTCATGCTTTGTATACTAAATCTTCCAAGCTTTAGGTGATATTCAAGGTTATCTCAATCCTTTAGCTCATTGGTCAACTCACCCTTGTAGGGAAGGCCCTAACCTAGGGTGTCTTTTTTTCTCATAGAAGGAGGTTAGGTACTCTAGCCACAACCTGACACCACGGTCTTAGGCTTTTTCCTTCCCCATAGACCCTTTTCCCATTCTTTCATTGACCTACCCAAGGTCGGGACACCAACCCGTAGGGTTTCATATTTTTAGTTTTATATACAACCATTGATTTCTCATGTTTCTTAAACCCTCTACATGAGTGCCTTGCTCCACATACATGAATGCATGGGAGACTGGGTCACCTTAACTCATAGTTAGGGTTCATACGGGTAGGGTTACTACATCACCACACTACTCCCCTTTCCTAGGATTAGGGTTTTGGGTTAGGGTTAAAGACTACACCCTGCATCTTAGGGTTTATATATCCCTTTACCCACTAGGGTTTTCCTAAACCAACCCTAATCCCATCTAGGGTTTACCCATCAAGGAAAACCCATAAAACATTTTTCTTTACTTTTTCATTTTTCCATATTACATGTACATTAATTGGCGAAGGATGCCTTAATCCTACTTCTTCTCAAAACCCTCACCTGAGATGAGGGGGAAGTTTCTTTTTAGGGTTTATTAAACAAGAGGGAGAGAAGTGTATGAAATTTGAGATGAGAAGACTTCGAGGATATATTACTTCAGGTAAACCCTAGGTTCTGGCCAGACTGTTGTTACATTGGCTAAGGGAGTCCTTGTATACCAACTTAATGGTGTAGATGAAAAATATTTCCAGCCCCCAAAACCATGATCCATTCTAGACACCACTACCATCTTGTTATGCCCTAATAATTCTCCTTATATTTCTATGGGTTACTAGAAATTAAAAGCTATTAATATTTTTTGAAAAATATGATGCTCTAATATCAAATGTAACAAATTCACTTTTCAACATCCTCAATCAAGGAAGGACCGTAAAGCTGAGAGTCATTACCTAAAATTCCCAAGATCCTGATTGTAATAAATAATAAATAATTTCCATTATCTCATAAAGATTGTTTACAAATTATAAAATGATGCTCCTATAAGGAGTTACATGAATTTCCAACATGAGAACTGTTACATATGAGAAGAAGTATCTAACTATTCCTCCTTTACTTGTCTTTAATGCCTTTGGGTAGTTTCATTAGTTTTTTCATGTCTTGATATCTTCATATCTTGTGTTTATCTAAAACAACATGAAACAAAGCACAAATCAATTTATTTCTTTACTCTGTACATGGGGTGCATGCGAAAGTGTGCGAGTAATATAACAACATATAATCAAAAAATTACTTGAAAATAAAAACTAGTATTGTCTTACTTATTCTAACCCATACTTGATATGCTATCTTGGGCGTGATCACTGTCCCTTCCAGGTCTCACGTGCATCACTTGTTGATAAATTAGCCTAGGGTTTAGAAATGATATCTTACTTTATGTGATACTCATTGTGGCATTATAATTGAACAAAATGAACATCCAACAATTTATTTCAACAATCCTCAGGAAATCCTCATCAAACACCAACAGTCGATAATTCAAGTAGTCATAACCATAATAACTTACCTTTTGTAGAACCATGCAAATATCATGAAGTAAGTATGTTCAAGCAATCTAATCAACAGATCCAAGCAATCAACATTTCATATACATGTATGCATATCCTAAAGTGTCTCCATCATATTACTCAGATAAAACTCTACTCATGTCTTAATATAGGGTTTAGGTTTGTCTCTAGTTTAGAATAAGGAATAAGGGTATGAAACCTATTAACTAGTGTATCCAACATATCCTTTCATTATGAACACTCAGATCCGATTAAGTTCATTAAGATTCTCACAAGTAATGATCCTGGGTTTCAAAACCCTAATCATATATTGTATGGTTATCCTCATTATAAATCCTAATTACTCATCATCATTATCAACATCATCTTAGATTACCATTATATTCAACAATATCAGATAACAACACAAAAGAAAGATTTTCAATATTTCCAACACTTTAATATCCAAATCTAGGGTTCATATGCTTTAATCACCACTTAATCATGTATTAGCACTACTTTTGGAATTAGGCTTAGCTCAGGGTATGAAACCATTTTATTTTGACTCTACTCATTCCTTCAATCAATTTGATATACATATTTTCTATATTTGGGTAATCCTAGCAATTTCTACAAATTGAATAAAAAGAACACTTACACCTTAAATTTGGCTGCGTGGCACCTTCTCATTGGTCAACTCTATAATATCCCAACAAAAAGATGTCACGTTGGGTCACGATTCAAGTCTTTGGTTCCTCTTTGGACTAGCCATAAGTGGCTGGTTCATAGAACCAAGCTGCTAGCTAGCTTTTGGGCACTAACCATCCTCCTACATCCTTGGGATGGGGCTGTGTCACCGTACACCCACCACCCATTGTGGGACATGATGTCTTCCCCAAGCTTGACCCAGTGAGGCATCAGCGAGACCCTTGCATCCTGTTTGATCTATCTCCCCCAATCCACTATCACTATCGTCATAGACACCAACCAAGATTCTTGCTTCTACTCTTCTTCCTCCTTCAAACCTCACCAACAACGTGAACTACAGCCTGACTCACGCTCTCTCTAAGTACCAAAGAGCCAATCCTCTCTCCATTCCATCATCTATTATCACTCTGTTGGGCCCATGAGAGTTACTCCCTCATGACCCCGACTCAGTGTCGTGTGACTCCCTCACACATGTCTATATGTTAGCACCACTATGATGGGAAGTGGAGGTTGGTTATGCTAAAGGGCTCACAAATCTTAGTCTAGCCATGAAGGCCATCTTCAAGCTTCAAGGTGGCACATAGACCTTTGACAACCACCATGAGTCTCCCCTATGACTCCATTAGGCCACAACAAGAGGAGGCATTTTAGATTGTTAGAGGTGGTCAAATCTTTCTTGTCGGACCATGGTGATGCATATGGAGATCAGAGAGGAGTTCAACTTTGTGTATGTGTAAGAACCAGAGCATAGTTGTCTTCTCCTCAATGTGCTACAGGTCAACAAAGAGAGCAACAAAGCAGGGATCTACTTAAATAAGGAAGGACAAGAATCATGTTCCCCGTCAAGGATGGGATCCTATGGTTTCTTATATAGGTCTCAAACAAACCACTAGGGTTAGGGGGATGATGATGGAAAGAGAGATATGGGTGAGGGGTCTGGGTTTGCTTCCTTTCTTGTTGACATGAAAGTAGTTTATGGTCTCATGGGAAAGTGGTTCAATAACATAAAATGACCATGATTTATCCATGTAATGTAGTCTCAATATTTGATATCCCACTTTGGTAGTTAACATTAACAACTTACCAAAAACTAATCACATGTCTCCTAGTATGGAATCCCATATTTGACTATCTCTCCTCAATAGAATAATATTTGATTGGAAAATAAAAGTCCATTAAGGAGAGTATATATATTGGATAATTTGACCATTAATCTAATAGGAAACTCTTTATGGCTTGGGATCTAGATTTTTCTTTATCTCTCTCTCTTTGATATATCCTTCAACCAATTATACTTATTCCATGGAAACCCATCAATACCTTTCCCAATTCATATCTAATTTGTGGGATTTGTCAAGATATCTTTCATATACAAAACTTGACTTTTAATTATTTATTTAAAACAATTATCCCCATCATTTGGAAAGTCCTTTCCTTCTTAATTCTAGGATTATTTTATAATATTATGTAAACTTGTATATTATTCCACACTTCAATTTTCTAACTAACCATAAATACAATATCCTTTACTTATGCATGAATTCCTTTTATTTCTTTAACTTGTAAGACAAGGACCTATTTGCAAATCAATTAGTCTCATGTGCATTACTTGGGACATGGGTTGCACCCATGCCATAAAGGATACCATTATTATTCCATCAATTATAATTAGGGAATTTATTTATTAAATTGGCTCTTATATATATATATCTTAAATTTACCAAAATTTGGGGACATTACATCATTGGAGAGGGAGGCACCACAACACATATATGAGGTGTACCAAGGAGGCTGATAATGATAGTTGGGAAGGAGAACTAGACATATGTGGGTTGGTGTATCAGTTATTACCATATTGAAACATTAAATTGCATGAAGAGATAGGAGTAGATAGAGAGGGGTAAGTAGATAGACATTCATGATGGTCGGAATGAAGAGCATCATCATCATGAAGAATTTGATATGAATGATGTGAGATGACAATGAAGGACAAGATGATGCTTGGGGTAGATAAGACAAGATGGTTTCCAGTAGGAGGAGGCACTCTCCTTTTCTATCTAGGGTTAGGTTTACGATCTACACTCTGATACCTTGTGGAAAAATAAGATGGATTCTAATATATTTCTTTCTTAGATACAACAAACTCCTCCCCTATATATAGGAATGGGGCCTTGTATAAGGAAGTGTAACTTAACCGTAATGTATCTAGATGATTAGGCCCATATAACAAATGCCCTATTAACTAATAATAATTTCTAACATCTAAAATACATATTTCTTAATACTATAGTTGTTATGATTGATTATAAGCCTAGTATTCTCACCTTAGGAGCACTGGTCCATGGTGTTGTATCTATGATTGATTAGAGTATTGTCCTTCACAGTAAATCATGCAATCACTACCTTTGTAGCATGTTGAACACTTGAAGATGGAATGAGTGGCATAAGTTGATTCTGTATTAGAATACATTATGGTAAAGTTATGCAAGTACCAACAAACAATGATAAAGATAATGATGGCATATTTCACACAAATATATATTCATTAAGAGTTCAATTGAGATCTATAATTGTAAAATGTACTTGATGGATTTGATATATTTCCATGGGATATATATGAATAAGCCAAAAAGTTTTATTGTAAAATGTAATTGATGGATTTGATATATTTCCATGGGATATATATTTCCATGGGATTAATTATGTTTTCTTTATTTACAATATTATAGCCAAAACATTTTATTGTTCCGATTACATCAACGATGGGCTAACATAGGCTGAATAATCTATGCTGGAGAATTTTACCACATTGAAGATACTCGATGGACCTTCATTTTTCATTTTATGACATAAGAGTAATCCCAAAATACATAATATAATAAACAATTTGTTACCTTCTAATTTTTTTGAGGGTCTTTGTTAATTCAATAAAGCCTTGAATGTTTGTTGACATACACTGCTACTATATATTTTAATTTAAGAAAAGCAAAAGTGAATGTTTTCCACTTGTTAGGGAAATTTCAAATGTTGGTTAGAGATAAAAACAATTAATACCTACCTAGAGAGATGAAACGACCATGCGAGGCCGAAGCTTATGATCACATAACATATCTCTATGTTATAAACCTTATTAAGATTTTTGGGAATTTGTTTGTGGAGTTCACATGGGAATACCTTCATACTTATGTTTAGTTATGTATATAATTTGATGGAAGTCATATGTTCCTTGAGAGGGTGGTCTAGAAAGAAAGTAAATATATTCAACTCATCAAGGATGAAATGAGGAAGCTACAACAAAACTTAATATACTAAGGACCTATCATCTATATATCCAAGTGATATGATAGGTCAAATACTTAAGGGATAAACATGAATACTTCTACATGGTACATGGGAACTACATACAAAAGCACATTTGAATCTAATGTGTCAAGGATGGAGATTGGGATACTAGCTTGTGCAATTTAATGATTCAAATACAAAGTAATAATAGAAAGATTCAAAAGCTTATCAATATGTGTTAGGATATGATCATATATTTTAGGAACACTAAGTGTGGAGTCAATGGATTACATTTACTTAATAAACATGTCTCATACCTACCCCTAATGTTTGGACTAGTAGGCCTAAGCATAGAGAAATTTTGATAAAATCTCACTGTCCTAACTTAGTTCATCCTCTTAAATGCAGAGACAGGTAGTGTGGTATGTCAATGTGATAAGGTCTTCAAACACAATTACCTTGATGACTACTGCTAGGAACACTCCTTCTAAATTCACAAACCACGACTTCATCATGGTCATATGTTCTTATAACAAGGTGGGATGATATCTCATTTTCAAGTTTTACAAAGTAGATATACTACAATTTGCGTGCTTCATCCATGATAACATCTAATAAGACTTTCATTCTTGATGAGTTTATTATAGATCTTTACCTTGACCAAAATTTTAGATTAAAGGCAAATAGGAGAATGAAGAAAAATACAAGAGATTTAGACAACCAAAATATTACTCATATCCTATACATCTAAGTGGATTTGTTTTAATTCTGATACTAACTTCTTAATTACCTATATATGAGGTTTGATTAATGACTAATTTTTTTTGTATCCATTAATTGCAATTTCATGTACACTTTTACCAATAACCCACTAACTATAACCATAAGATATCCCGATCTAAAATCCTAATCATGTACATTTTCGAACTATAAATATATGCTAATTTAGCAACTAATGAAAGGAGGAATTGCATACATAAAACTGGAAAAATTTCTATAGTAGATTGCTTCATTATTTTTTTATGTAACTCAATTCCCAATTGAAGTATTCATATACACTTGGAGCTATCCAAATTATACTGCTAGTCCTCCATCACACCTAAGATGCATGCATCTTCAAATTCTTTATTTGAAGAAGCTTAATTGTTTACATATTTTCATTGAACCTCTAGTCCTCTTATATTTTACACCAAGAACATGTTCCCACCATTTTTCTATGTATACGATTGGATGTTTATGTAAAACCCAATGGGAACTTCGTAAAATTTTAGGGAAGTAGAGCCTAACCTCATCTGAAAGATATCTTCGGAGTAGTAAGTGTGTGATCTGTAGGTGATGAGACATCTGATACCTATAGGTGATGCTTACGCGAACCTAACTTCCGTACAGAGGGTTTGCAACTCAATTGGATAGTTGTTTCTGGCCTGGATATGTTTTAGATGTGTTTTCATGTGTAGTGGTGGTGAAACCCAGTTCCACCCCAGTGATTCCCATCATTAATCTAGACTCAGTTTTAATCCTGCGCTTTACTTTCCTTGCAATTAGTTTAACTAAACATAATCAACTCTTTGTTCTAAATATTAGTCTTACTTGGACTGGATCTGACTAGCAAGATTCATAAAAATGTTGTACCTTAGAATTTTATCCTTAAATATACAGTGATAAGACTCGTCCGCTTGCGGGTGGTATTATTGCATGAGGTTTTGGTAAAAACTCAGGGATTTCAGCCCTGGGTAAATTTGTTAGTGCAGTAAAAACCACGTCAAATTTTGGCGCCGTTGTCGGGGACAACGAAATCATCTAGTTAAATCTAGTTCTCTTGAGACTAATCTAGGATTTTACTTTTAATTTTGATACTATTGAGCATCTACTTGAATTTGGCTCTACTCTACCCATCTGACTCCCGAAGGATCTTTCCATCCTAGGTACCCCCAAAGACTAGTGCATGCACCGCTCGAACAGTTTCGGCCTTGCTGCTAGCTTTGACCCTGAGATAGAATAAACCTTTCATTGTCAGAGTAGAGAGAACCAAGATAGGATGGTACAAGAGGAGGAAATTACTTGAAGGGTGGCTCAATCCCTTAATGCGCAAAGAGATAGGCTTATGCTAGAAGCCCAAGCTATAGTTCAAGAAGAAATCCAAGAAGCTCAAGCAACAGAATTACATAAGGACCTTAGAGACTTCTCCATCCCTAAGGCTGCTGATTTTCACCACCCAGTACAACCTCCTCCCATCAATGCTCCAAATTTTGAGATCAGGGTACATTGGGTTACACTTCTTCAGAATAGCCCTTTCTATGGTAAGCAAGGAGAAGATAGTCAAGAACATCTTATAAGGTTTATAGACCTATGTGCTGTGACAAAGCAGAATGGAGTCACAGATGATGCCATCAGACTCCGTCTCTTCAAATATTCTCTTGCTGATAAGCCATGAGTTGGTATAACTCCTTGCAATGCAAACCCATCACTACTTGGGAACAACTTCAAAATGTTTTTATGGAGAAATTCTATCCTCCTTCCCTCACCTATGAAATTAGGGACCGGATAACACAATTTTCTTAGGTCCCTGGTGAAACCCTTGCAGAAGTATGGGAAAGATACAATGAATTTATATGCAAGTGTCCACATCATGGCATTCCTAAGAATCAGCTCATCGAAATCTTCTATAGGGGTGTGGATGATGATATCAAGAAGTTTTTTGACTTCTCATCTGGAGGAAACTTCAAGCATCAAAGTTATGATAGCGCATGGAAGGTTGTAACCCTTAGAGCTAAAAATCAAGCCAACTGGGGTAGACCCCTAGGGAAAGGAGTGCTGAAGGTAGCTATGGAAGAAGCTACTCCTGAGTACAAGTCTATTGCGGAATCCCTAAAGCTACTAGTTTCTAAGCAAGACAATCTAGAATCATCTTTTACCGCCTATGAAAGGAGGCGCTCGCCCCCTGGACAGCAAGAACAAGTCAAGCCAGCTTCACTATTTTGTGAAGCCTGTAAAGGCAGTGATCATTCTACTCTAGCCTGTAATATTCTCTATGATGTCGTGCTGGATAATACTTGTACCCAAGGAGGTAATGGTCAGATACAAAATCTGAATGTTGTCCACACTATCCCTAGTCAAGGATATTATAATCCAAATCAGAACAGGAACCATCCAAGTTTTCAATATAGAAATCCTTCAGGAGCAGAAAACTCACAACAACTCAATTCAGATAATCAACAATGAGGCCCTCCAGGATACCAGTATAACCAACAACAAAATTTCAGGAATCAAGGGAACTTTAGAGGTAACTTTCCAGAATAGAAACTACAACCAGTATCAAAAACAACTCTTAGTTCTAGAATCCAAACCAAGTCCCTTATCAACATCAACAACAAGGGCCACAAGTCGGTCCCATCTCTTTTGATGAAAAACTATCAACCATTGAGAAGATGCTTCAGTCACAACAGACTATGATAGAAAATCAGCAAGCCCATTAGAAGGCTATTGAATCCCAACTAGCTCAACTTTCAGCTAGCCTCAAGCCGCATGTTGGAGCTTTTGCTGGCCAACCAGGGAACAATCTTAAGCATCCAGAGCAACTGAAAGCTGTCACCACTCGATCTGGAAAAGACTATTATGATCCTCCTGTCGAGACACCTGTGGTAGTTATGGGTGATGATGACTTTGTGACTACCCAAGACTCTACAATATTTGAATCTCAACTGAAAGAACCACCAACCACTGATAAGATAGACAAAGCAACTTTTGAAGAACCTATAGTTGTAGAAGAAGAAGACATACCTGAGCCAACTGTGCCAGTGTACAAGCCTCATCCTCTTTTCCCAGCTCGATTGAAACAAACAAGGCTTGATACTCATTTCAATAAGTTCAAGGAAGCAATGAAGAAGCTTCATGTTGATATACCCTTTCCATATGCGTTGGCTGAGATACCAGGCTGGACGAAGTACTTAAAATTTATCCTCACAAGGAAATATATTACTGAAGAATATGAGATAGTCAAGTTAGCAACAACTACTTTCGATATTATTCAGAGCAAGATGCCCAAGAAGCAAAAAGACCTAGGATCCTGTGGGATTTCATGCCATATCGGTGAGTCTACATGTAAGAAGGGATTGACAAACCTTGGTTCTATCATCTATATCATGCCACTTAGCCTTTGCAAGAGGATGGCGTTTGGAGAACTTCTCCCAACTGGCATGACCATACAACTTATAGACAATTCTATGACTCTTCCCTTGGGAATCATTAAGGATGTCCTAGTCAAGGTAGGAAAAAATTCTTATGTCCCATGTGACTTTGTCATCATGGACATAAAAGAGGACTCTAGATACCCTCTCATCTTTGGCCGTCCATTCCTCACCACTATGAGAGATCTGATTGATGTCGAAGCAGGAACCTTGCTCCTCAGATTAGGTAAAGAAATACTCGAGTTCAAAGTTTTTGAAAGTATGCGAAGACCAAGCATGCAAGAAGAAGTCTATTTGATTGATTGCATAGAGAAAATGTCACTCCTCACGCAAGAGGATTATGAACAAGACAATCCTTTAGAAGTGTCTCTAACAAACCCATATGCTAATGACTCCATTGACGAAAAAGTAAAGAATTGTGTTCTCCAACTCAACGCTGCATAAGAAGATCCTGAAGCTAAATTTGAGGAACTCAAGGCTATGAATGTAACTGAAGAGCCATGCGAGAAACCAGAGGACCCTAAAATGAAGCCCCTACCCAAGGGACTAAAGTACACATTTCTAGATGATCTCAAGGTCTGCCCAGTTATCATAAATTATGATCTAACGTCTGAGCAAGAAGCTAAACTTCTAATAGAATTAAGAGAAAGAAGAAAAGCTATCGGCTACAAAATGAGCAATCTCACCAGGGTCAGTCAAGTGCTTTGCATGCACAAGATCCCCATGGTGGAAGACCACAATCCAACTATCAAACATCAATGAAAGCTGAATCTAAATATGAAAGAAGTAGTCCACCTTGAAGTCATCAAACTGCTCACTAAAGGAATTATCTATCCTATATCTGACTCGCCATGGGTAAGTCTTGTACACGTTGTCCCAAAGAAAGGTGGAACTACCGTGATACAAAATGAAAATAACAAACTCATCGCCACTCGAACAATCACTGGCTAGAGGATGTGTATTGACTACAATAAGTTAAATAAAGCCACACGTAAGGATCATTTCCCGATGCCTTTTCTCGATCAAGTTTTAGAGCGATTGGATCACCAAGAATATTTTTTCTATCTCGATGGTTACTCTGGATTCTATTAGATTCCTATACATTCAGATGACCAAGAGAAGACAACTTTCACTTACCCCTTTCGAACATATGCCTTTAGAAGGATGCCATTCGGGCTTTGGAATGCGCCTGCAACCTTCCAATGTTGCATGGCAGCCATATTCACTGGTCTAACTGAAACTATTATGGAAGTTTTCATGGATGACTTTTCCGTATATGGGGATTCATATGATTTGTGCCTAAATCACCTCTCTGTCGTCCTCAAACGATGCGAAGAAGCACATCTAGTGCTAAATTGGGAGAAATGCCACTTCATGGTAAAAGAAGGCATTGTCCTCGGCCATAGGGTGAGCAATTGAAGAATTGAAGTAGACAAAGCAAAGATCGAAGTGATTTCTAGACTCAGTATACCAACCAATGTAAGAGAGGTCCGCGCTTTCCTAGGTCATGTAGGCTTTTATAGAAGGTTCATAAAGGAATCCTCCAAGATAAACAAGCCAATGACGAACTTATTACTAAAGGATGCTGATTTCCACTTTGATGAAGAATGCATCAAGAGTTTCAACAATCTCAAGCATTCCCTTACATCAACCCCCATCATCAGAGCTCCAGATTGGGAGCACCCATTTGAAATAATGTGTGTTGCAAGTGATTATGAAGTTGGTGCTGTCTTGGGCCAAAATATAGAGAAGAAACATTATGTCATCTACTATGCATCTAAGACCCTTGACGAAGCTCAAAGGAATTATGCAACTACTGAGAAGGAACTCTTAGCAGTCGTGTATGCCTTTGACAAGTTTAGATCCTACCTCATTGGTTCCAAAGTGATTGTCTACACATACCATGCTACAATTCGTTACCTCCTAGCAAAGAAAGATGATAAACCCACGCTAATCAGATGGATTCTCCTCTTGTAAGAATTTTATCTTGAGATAAGAGATAAGAAAGGCACAGAAAATGTTGTGCAAACCACTTGAGCTGTATCCACACCCTGGAAACTAAAAAGATCCCAATTAATGACTCTCTGCCAGATGACCAACTCAAGAAAGTCTCAGAAGCTACTCCTTGGTACTCGGACTACGTGAACTACCTTGCAGCCGGTGTGATCCATCCTGAATGCACTGGTAATGCACTAAAGAAATTCATGCACGATGTGAGGCAATATCATTGGGATGAGCCATACCTCTTCAAGCTTTATGCTGATGGTCTCTATAGATGATGTATCGCCGAGGAAGAAGCTTAACTTGTTCTAGAGTAATGCCACTCAGGCCCTGTTGGAGGCCATATCAGTTCTAAGAGAACTACTTTGAAGGTTTTGCAATGTGGCTTCTTTTGGCCAACCATATCCAAGGATGCCTATAAATTTGTAATGTCATGTGAGAAATGCCAGAGGGCGGGTAACATAACAAAAAGAGATGAGATGACCTTCAAGCTTTGGCAAGCAATTGAGATTTTTGACATTTGGGGAGTGGACTATATGGGTCCATTCCCATCCTCACATGGGTTTTTCTATATTTTAGTTGCGGTGGATTATGTCTCTAAATGGGCAGAGGCCATACCAATCGTCACCAGTGATTTGAAACCAGTCATCAAAATGTTCAAAGATATTATTTCCCCCCATTTTGGAGTCCCACGCACTGTGATATCCGATGGAGGTTCTCATTTTCTGGAAAGAAGCTTCGAGGCTCTATTGAGAAAATACGGTGTAACACACAAGGTAGCTTCCCCTTACCATCTGCAAACAAGTGGGCAGGTAGAGGTTTCAAACCATCAACTCAAAACCATCCTAGAAAAGACAATAGGCTACAAGCTAAAGGATTGGTCAGTTAAAATCAATGACGCCTTATGGGCCTACATAACTATTATCAAAACTCCTCTTGGAACAACACCCTTTGGATTAATCTATGGAAAATCATGTTGCCTACCCGTAGAAATTGAACACAAAGTTTGGTGGGCAATTAAAAAGTTGAATTTTGACATGAAGAAAGATGGTCATGCTAGGATTCTATAACTTTAGGAGCTGGATGAGCTCTGAATGACAACTTATGAGAATGCAAGAATCTACAAAGAACATACTAAGCTATGGAATGATGGTCATCTGAAAAGGAAAGACATACAAGTGGGATACCAAGTTTTATTGTTTAACTCAAGACGGAGATTGTTCCCAGGGAAACTCCGCTCTCGCTGGTCTGGACAATACATTGTCAAGATGCATCTACCCACATGATGCTTTTGTTTTATGGAGTGAAAAGTCAGGTGATTTTGAGGCAAATGGCAAACACTTGAAGATATATTTCACCACAACTGATACTAGCACTGAAGAATCGCTGAATCTTTGCAAACCAGTGTATCTACCAGAAAATTGAAGGAAACATATTGAGCCAACAACATAAAACAAAGGCACTTGTCAGGAGGGAACTGGATCCCTAACTTAGCTTTTACATTTCAATTTTGAATTAGAAAATTTTGCACCCAGTAGAATTTGCAGCGCAAGATGCAATCTTATGTTTTGATAGTTTTCAATTTTGAGATTTCATATGGAGGACACATTACTGAGAGGAACACAACCACATCTGGTGGTCTAACCGACACAATTTTCCCCTCCATCTCAGATTTAGAGTTTGGTCGGGATGAGAAAATTTCTAAATTTAGGGTGGAGGGTGGGTGGTATGTACTTTACTTCCCACCCACACCCATCTATTTCAGACTTGAGATTCCATCTTTGCAATTTTGATCAAAATTTTCAAAAATTTTCAAGTTTTAAAAGTAGTTTTGTATAGAAACTTGATGAAGTTTTTATGCTTCTTTTTCATTCAAAGCCTTTACCTAGCCGGCTAGTTCTTTTTCCATGCAAATCTTGAATCATTATACCCTCCTTATTCAAAAAAAAGCCTCAAGAGGGACAAATTCTAAAAATAGCCAATGGTTAGAAATCATCCTGTGAAGCTTATGAATCCTAACATCATGATCCTTTAGAAAAAATGACAAGTATCTGTCAAACTAAGAGGGATCAAACTCATCATGCTTCCAAACTGACTAGTGGAACAATAGCATGAAATCTCCACTGGATTCACATCAAGTCATTATTTGAGCATAGTATTATAAAGAAAACAACTCAATGCACTGAATTGTAAATCAAGTTGCATTATGATATGAACTTCTACACTTCTTCTACCATCTTCTTACCCCTCCATCAATAAAAAAGAATTATAAAGCCACAAAAATAGTGCCAAATCCTAAGTTCGGGGTGGAACACCTCCCCTCTCTTTATCCGCTTCTTCCATACCCCTCTCTATTTAATAGGGGCGTACCATCAAAAAGAAAAGATGCCAATGAGCACACAAAAAATGCAATCTCGAGTCAAATAGAGGAGATATTCATACAAAAAAATGCAATCAATGTAATTGCAACCATATAATAAAATCTCGAGTTGAATAGAGGAGATATTCACTACTTCCTTCCATACCCCATTCACTCCTTTTTCCACCTACATGCACAATGAATGCCTCATTTTGGCCACTCTTTTGTAAAACACCAGTGTCAGATCAGATGCACATTTGTTGTTCTGTGGGTATCTCTAGACTCTTACAAAACTCTTAGACATGCTTGATGTTGGAGAAAGTGGGGAGGAAGTGCTTTTGAGAAATTAACTCATGAACAAAGATATTGTAATATGTGTTTAGTGATATTAGGAAGTTGAGATGCTAAGCCATGCAAAGAGAAAAGAAACAATCGTGATGTGAACATGAGGCAATCACAAGAGTTGAAAGTGTTCAATTGGAGACTGTTTCAGATTTTGTGTCACTTGAGGACGAACAACGTTTAAGTTTGAGGTGTTTTGATGAGTGCATATTCATCTTAGTTTTAGTCACTATTTTTGGCTCAGTTTTGCACTGAATGCTAATATTCACCCCTTGAATATGCTCATATAAAATTTTCCGCAGTTCCATATCATTATTTAGAGTTTTGATCAAATCTATTCATCTCCATTGCAGGAATGAACATCACACTATGTGTGCCAGTGTAGGAGGTGTAGGGGACGGTGATCCCACAGGGGTGGGTTTGTTTTATGATTCATCAAAATGCATCCTCATCAGTCATATGATTCATCAACGTAGGCCATTTGACCCTCAGCAATAGCCTCCCCTCCCCCCACGGGGGTGGGTTTGTTTTATGATGACCGTGACCGTGACCAAGGAGGCTATGACCGCGATCGAGGCAAGACAAACCATGATCGAGGCAAGCCAGACCATGACTACGACCTAGTTGCAGCTCGACCTGAAGTTGGACCGCGACCTCAGAAGACCGCGACCTGCATGGGAGACCTCGACCTCCATACCGCAAGCCACACGGAAGCCATGATCGTTGCTAGATTGTGACCACAATCTTGCCCCTCCACAACCTGACTTCGATCGCGACCGGTACCACACCGCGACCGTGGAACACCAATGGAACTACAGAATACCACCGCGACCAAGCAAAGAAGGACCGTGACCGTGGTATACAACCTCGACCACAGAGTTAAGTCGGTGGAGTGTGCCTATAAATAAGCCACCCACCCGACTTGACTAACCATCTCTTCCACGATGTCGGGAGGCTTCCGCTCTGTGTCCAGCCCTCAAGAAGACGATCTCTGCCACCAAGGGCTACCTCTGTGGAGTTCTTACCTATCCTCTATCTCCTCTCCATCCAGATCTATCTTCTACCCACAAAAGTGGTGGGACTCCAAACCTATAGATCTACTCCACCACCAGCCACCTAGTGGTCCTTCTCCTACAAGAAAGTGTACGAGAAGAGAAGGAAGAAGGAGAGAGAAGATCTACCTCACCTGCCTTGGTGTTCTCTCCCTCCTCATTCCAGATCTTCCCCGACATCATGTAGAAGACCATTTCTCCACCGAGCTCCGACCACCTTCTTCACCATGACCATGGTGGAATCTTCCCTCTCTCTTTTTTTTCTTATTTCTATCATGGGGAGCGAGTAGTCCTTTTCACTGGGGTGCGGGGACTAGCCTCGCTTCCCATTCTTACATGTTCATCTTAAAACATTCCATGGGTGGTATATAAATTTTCATCTCGTGTTAATCTTTTGATGTGTGCTTGTAGACTAATCACCTGCCTCGCATGATCTATTATAACCCCTTGTTGCGAGAACTTCAATACTTAGGTTTATTAATATCATTTAACATGGTTGATGCCTTGACGAGAACTTCTGAAAGATATCTTCAGAGTAGTAAGTGTGTGATATGTAGGTGACGAGACATTTGATGCCTATAGGTGATGCTTACGCGAACCTAACTTCCATACGGAGGGTTTGCAACTCCAATTGGATAGTTGTTTCTGGCCTGGATATGTTTTGGTTGTGTTTGCATGTGTAGTGGTGGTGAAACCTAGTTCCACCCCAGTGATTCCCATCATTAATCTAGACTCTATTTTAATCCTACTCTTTACTTTCCTTACAATTAGTTTAACTAAACACAATCAACTCTTTGTTCTAAATATTAGTCTTACTTGGACTAGATCCAACTAGCAAGATTCTTAAAAATGTTGTCCCTTGGGATTTGATCCTTAACTATACTGTGATAAGACCCGTCCTCTTGCGGGTGGTATTATTGCACGAGGTTTTGGTAAAAACTCAAGGATTTCAGCCCTGGGTGAATTTGTTAGTGCAGTAAAAACCATATCAGCGGAGCAATATGCTTATCAAGAGAAGTATTTGCAACAAAGTCTTTCAGAGTATGATGCATTGGCTGGAGTAGGTCTAGCTCAAGACCCACAATTCATGACATAAGAATACAAGGATAAATATTTAAGGTCTGTCTTCAAGCATGATGATCAGAGGCTACAAAACTCAGAGAAAGGGATGCTCGTGAAAAAGGTCTGAACTTTATTTCTAAAAGTTATTCAGAATGCTATCCTAGTTATCAAGAGTATAATCGTGAGGCCATGGACAATAATGATAAAGAGGAATTGTCTAAAATGGATATGGGTGGTATGGTAAACAACATACTTATTTTAATTTTATGTACTAAGTAGATATTTTATGAATATGTTTTCTTTTCTCACTTATGTTTGGTCGTGGTTTGCTGTCACAATTATAAATGAACTCATGTAGTAGTGTTAAATGCCACTCAGTCATGGCAGTTTTGGTTTTGGAAGCATCATGTATCTAAAAAATTTGTTTGATATTGATGTGATCCAATTTTTGCTTCGAGATAGGACAAGGGTTGATGTCATAGGTGGGACTTTGAGATCGAACATGAGTGGGACAAATACAATGAATAGAGGAAGCAATGCCAAATGCATAGTATCATTTTGATGTAAGGATGGGGATGGCATAAAAACTAGGAAGAAAAACAAACACAAAAATCTTACCAACAATCTGCATAAGATAAATAAGATCTTGGCAAGGAAGAAGGGTGAAAAATATGAAGGTTCTAAAGATGACAACCACTTTGATGAATGCAATCCCGGGAAAGAAGCTTAGAATTTGACTAATTATGGTGGTTCCAAGATTTGTTATTTTATGAAAAGGTCAGATTCATGTTATCTACTGATAGTTTTTTCATTGAGCACAACATTAGTTTACTTAGGGGTTGATACAAACAACTAATCTACACTTTTCACACTCACACAGTTGATTGACGTTATGTGATAAATCAACCAAAATAAAAAATCTCATGTACCATCTTGAGTTTCATTTCACAATTCATCTTTGTTCTCTGTCACTTATGCAAATCTTAAGTTGACTGTGGGGATGGTATAACATGATCGACGTTATGTATAGTGTGAACCAACATGTCATTTTCTTTTATGTGTGGAGCAGGAGAGATTGTTGGAAAGTATATCTGCAAGACATTGTGCCTTATCTCTTGTTCATGAACCTATCATGTATCTAGAGATAAATACACTTGTCAATGAGCTGCATAGGTGCCATATTTTAATTTTCCTTGTCACTAATGCACAATTCCCTGAGAATATAAAAATGTCAAAACCAGTCACTCATGTACATCAACATTTTTTTCTCTATTTAATTTATGATCATGTTCCAATTTTATTCCCTTCTTTGTCCTAAGAGGGGCAATATTCATTCATGAGTAATGGAATTGTACCTTTTGTTTTCTAAAACTCTTGTTCTTACAATTATACGTGAGTGTTGATGCTGCTACAAAATAGAGTTTGAAGGTCTAGGATTGAAATCAGAACATCCTTCACCAGACATGATTATGGTCCATGACTCTCTATCATCTTCCTTATTGCTTCTCTAACTTCCCTTATCACATTCACTGGCTAGATTAGAATTCCTATAGGAGTAGCTTTTGTATTTGAGATTTGTACAATGGTTTATGTAGTTGACACATCCTTACATTCACAGTCTATAAGTGGTCAAATATCTGTTGGACTATCTCAAGGAGGAATATTTTATGTTGTTTCATCCTAAGACAATATTGTTCCTTGGTGAGCTTCTAGGACATAGGTCTCACTGTGAAGTCCCTTTCACAGGAAAGTTTTAGGGAGTTAGAGACGCTCAGTGAGAAATATGTTTGGGTACAAGTGAATAATTATACATGTTTGCGTAGAGATGAACACGTTGGTATAAGATTGATAAGGTTCATATGCAAAATGCTTCATTTATTCTTTTTATATTTCTCTATTGTTTGTATTGTACAGATTGTATACTCATTTTGCTTGATGTTGAATTTGTTGAATCTTATAGGTGGAACTTACTCTATTTTCTTCAGTGTCTTGGGTCATCGAAACTTGTTAGTGTCCTATCTATTAACTGGGAAGATTGCACTACAAGAAAAAGAGGAAATAACTACATTTGACTTAACTATATTTTTGAAATTTGTAGTTAGAATAATTTTTCCTTACAATTAGTAAAAGTGTAAGTTAAATAGTTGTAGTAACAATTAAATAAACATGTTACAACAACACAACTCGCTCCCCACATTTGGATCGAAAATGTTACGCAGGCTATTTTGAATTTCTAGGAGTAAGATAGGCGTGTATCCACTTCAAACTTTCGTACCTGTTTTGAATTTCTAAGAGCAAGATAGGCGTGTACGGCGTATCCACTTCTAACTTTTGTACCATTTTCCCTTTTCGTTTATCCACAATTGTAGGTATCACAATCAATGGGGAGACGCAGGAGATCTGTGGCGTATCCAAAGCTCAATTGAGAAACAAGTAGGAGCAGCTGCTTGAAAATCATGATGTTTGTCTACCCTCGTTAAAGTATCGCTCCGATATCAAGCCTATCGCTACATCAAGCCTATCACTGCAAGCATTGAGTACATCTCCAGCAAGACAAGAAGTGGTCATGATCCTTATCCAATCTCAAGAGGTATTTGATAATTACAAAGTAAAACAAGTCAACAAAATACTTTGACTAGGGCACAAGGTCGATCCATGATTTTTATAGTTTATTCCATGTGATATTACTTTACTAGGATGCATGCAATAAAGATTTCTCATTCTCTTCTACGAGCTACTTGATGAAAAGCTCCATCAGAGGTACCATGTTTGGTATATCGAACAGTTCCACCTGACCAATGTCATGAGTAGAGTCCTATGGTAGTAGAATATACAAATGATATCATCATCATATTATAACAGGTTTTGACATGCCAATAAAAGAGTATTTGAAAGGTATGATCTCATTAGTCTAACATATTCCTCACTATCATCCCTTGTATTTGCTTTACGGGAATTTTTGTGTGGCAATAAATCTGAGTGCTTGTATGATGATCAGACCTCATGTGTACCTACTGATTTATGCAAGATCTTTTAGATTACATTTAGCCATCACTAATCAGATAATATAACTTTATGAATACCGTGTCAAAGCAGAAGATGATTCCTTCTAGTTGATGATCTTGAAGCTGTTCTTTATTTTCTTTATAAGACTATAAGACAAGAAATTGAACTAAACTTGGTGATGGTGTATTCATCATGCATTGTAGTTATGTACACCTGAAGTTACTACATTACATCATGTCATAATTAATTAATTTGAAGTACTTTCCTTTCATAATCAATTTGCGTGACCAAAATTATTAAGGAATCCTACTCATATTTTCTACCAACTGTTCACAACTAATTGGACCAACTGGTTTCCTAATGAAGTTTTAGTGTGGTCATGCACTGATAATGGGGATAACATTTCTCTTCCGACCTGGTGTATATTGGGAAATCTCTACAGATGTCCGTTGTTACATGTTAGACAGACTTACAAGTGTTCTACTCATAAACCAACATGGTTGGACATTGTCAGAATTATGGTACTTTGATGTATGTGCACAATGATGCTTTACAATTGCACTCTCAATAGAGAATGAAGTTGTTTGATCCAAATGCAATGTTTTTTTAAAATTTGTGAGAAAAAGAGATTAACATAAAACATAATCTAATTAAGAGCAAATTTCTTTGTACGTTGAATTTGTCTACATATTACAACCAACGTTTTATGGGAACTGTTGATTTGGATTGGTTTGATATGTGGGGTTTGATTTACTCATTGGCACTAATTGTTTACTGGGTTTGGATTAATGAGTAATTCATTATCGATCTATTTAGTAAGTTTTCTTTAAAGGGTTGACCATTTAAATCGATCTTTGCTTCAGATAACTAGTGTCCTTCTAAGACATGTATTTAGGTTGATCATGTATTAACCACATGCCCCTTTATAGTATGGATGCTACCCAAAAGTTCTCCTATGCTTCAATCCCTTTCTTCTTTATTGTAACATGGTGTTAGGTTGGTGATGATACTACAAGTGGAACTGTGTCAAGATCAAAGAACTAACAAGTTGGACGTGTTGCAGATATGGATAGGAGCAAATTTATTCTTGTATGAACAATAAGAGCTGCTGCTGTGATAGTATAGCTCAAGTATGAGATCAACATGGTGTTTTAAATAGGTATGTTTTTAGCATCTCTATTATTTTCCTTATCTACGTGGCTAAACTTGGGCAATGAAATATGTATCATACATACTCTCTTACACTAATCTGTTAGTCTTATTTCATGAACTATATTATGTTTCTCTCTTGTCACATATTCTATTTAGTCTTATATCATCATGAGATGTAACTGTCTAATTTGAGTATGTATCTTACGATAATTAATTTGAGTAATATACAAAGTAGTAGTGGGTTACATGAGAATTGTAAGACAAAATTGGAGCAAATAATATAAGTTGGCTAATGTTTCTTCCATGGGTTTTAGACTGCACACTATGGATTGATAACCATCAATTTTCAGGAGCATCATCCTATGTTACCCTCCTGATTATATGTTGTCCTGACGAGGGTATTTATATGAGTTCTATAGGGATTTTGGTAGTCTTCAGGGAGTTTGATGGTTCAACAACCATCACAACTCTGTCAAACTCTATCTAAGAACCATATTGTTTCTACTGTTAGTGGTGAGTTGCATAGCCAATCAGATGTGGTATACATGTAACCTATGACTGTAGGTGTTGTGCCTGAAAAGAAGTAATAAGGCTTAACTGGTTGTACAAATCTGTTATAGTATAACTTAATATATTGACCAAATTGATGTAAAGTATTTACAATGAATTTGCAATACAAATTTTATATGAACCAATAACAAGTACGTGAGACCATATAAACTACTTCCGCTATCGGCTTGATGCTAGTTTGGGGTGATAAAGATATCTATTCAGTTTATTTATAAGGATCCTATGGCTTACGTTTATTTGTATAGATTTTTTCTCGAGTTGGACATTGCAACCAATGTAGTAAGAGTGCATACTTATAGACTAGTAAGAGAAAGAGTTCAATAGCGTCTCAAGGGTATTCTATATGTTATATATGTAAATAAATAATTATGTAGTGATAAATGAGAACTATATTTTAAGCTTGCTACATTGCAATAAAATTAGTAATATAAACATAAAAGTCCATATATAGTTAGAACACGTAGTGGTTTGATATGTAAAAATGTTGCCTTTTTTAGTTTGAACAAGTGTATAAGATGTAAAATGTGGAACCTGAGACTAAAGAGAAAATATGTGTGCCTGTATTAGTATTGTTTCTACTGGGTGTTGTTGAAAATCTTCCTCCAATTTCTTGTTGGTGAGTGGGGGTGGTTTCATGTTGCTGGATTTAATGTCTAACATCCTCTTACATTTAGTTCTAACATACTCGAGGTTGTCCATTGAAGTGGGTGCGTGATTAACTGAGATGAAGAAATTAAATACTTCTTGTTTACTATGTTGCAACTTTTATACAGCTTATCAAGAATGGTAGTGTTGCAAACCTTATGGTAGCCTCCTTCACAAATGAGGGTATTCAACATGCGAGTAACCTTCTTAATACAACATTAAGCCATGTTTCCTTCTCAACATATATATTCATAGTACTCAAGGTATCCTTTTTAATACATGAAGCCTTCCATATGTGAAGATGGCCTCCCTTTGGCCAACATTCATATTGTTTGTTTCTCATGGTTGTTGATATAATAACCTACTGATTGGAGTGGCTCTATAGTGAATTGTTGGAACAGGGGTCCACTAGACATTATTTGAAGGAGAATCACACACAACAAAGGAAAACAAGATGTTTTATGTTGGGGAGCAAGTGGAGGGTTATGGTGTTGACCTATGTTATGAAAATAGTCCCTGTTTTTTATTCATTCGTTTTGATGTCACTCTGAAGAATTTCAATTAAGTTGAGAGTTGGTAACTTCACATGCTACTCAATAACATGCAACAAGCGAATACTGATGTGAAAATTTGGCATTTATTGACAAATAGAATTTTCCCTAAAAAATTTGGTGTGATGTGCTCTGCTAAATAATTGCTAAATAATTAGTGGTTCTTGTCTTTTTATTCTTTCAAAGACTTGGGCTGCTATATTGTTGGTTTTTATTCTTAAATGGATTATTATTCATGAAGGGCTGATGTTAGTAAGTCACCAATGTTTTTCTTGAATTTTATGATCTAATTTTAAGATTGTGTTCAAGTTTTTGCAGTTTTAGGAATATCTCTTTGGTGTGATCTACTCTGAACAATCCTTATTGTCTCCTAGAGTTGCAGGCTATCTACTTCTTCTTCCCTCTATGTTGTGAACCTGGTTGCTACCATTTTGTATTCTATGGGTTGATGACATATTGCCCTGAGCTTGTTTACATCGGTCTTTTTCCTTTCTCTTTTCTATCATATGTAATTCGATGAAAACTTCATTACTTGATATTTTTTTTAAGCAGGTCCTAAAGGCTCTACAACTTGGTCAATTTTTCTTTCCTTAGATTTTTATTCCAGTCTTAGCTGAGCTAGACTCATGTATGCTGGAGGCCAACTTGGATGACTAATGTACAAATGACATTGCAGGCATTGCCACTATCAATGATCATGCACTTGTGCCCTATACTCTCTATGAGAAAAAGAGAAAGATGAGGTTGGGGTCTGGATGAGGAAGCTCAAGTTTGCATAGTGTTCTAAGACATGCGGTGCCTGATCCTCGCTAGTCTCATTGGCTGAGAGCATGGCATCATACCCCTTTTCTTTACCTTTAAATTGACATCACGTTCATCATGCATATGATGGAATTGGTTGAGACAATAATGATTGTAGAATTGGTATGCAATCAACCATTTTCTTTAATGATTATATTGTCTATTGACACTTATTATTTTCACTAGATACACATGTGGTGTCTTAGTAGATTTCTATTTGGTTTCTTGGCTAACCTTCTAGGTTTACTTTTTGCATTTTCACTAATTTATGGATTAATAGATAGCTTTACATCATTCTTAACATTTTAACCACATGTATAACCTAAGATATATAGGTTGAATTCATCTCATAGACATCTGGGTTATAAAGTTCTTTATGTAACATTCTTGATGCATCTTTGGGTGCTTTTTCAGTCGTTCTTTCTTTAAGCCACTTAGTTTTTCTTTATGCATGTTTTGTTGAAGAAATGGATTTCAACTATTGATGTACTTTTGTCAGCATTGATGAAGTTCTAATGACAACTGAACAAAATCCAAAGTCCCTAGGAGGAGTCCTATTTTACTATTGATGCTTGATCCTTAAGTGAAAAATGGAATGAGGTCACTCTTATGAAAAAGAATAATGTAGGTTGTTTCTTTTGGCTCTGGCCAGAGTTGATCCACATAATTTTGGATTCGTAAAGTGTTGTTGATTGTCTTTTGCAAAACTTTGTTGGTTATGTCCTAATGTACTCTTTTGCTAACTTTCTTCCCTATTTTAGCAGGGAGGCATGACTTGTCCCATGAGCTTCTCAGTTTCTCTTGTCGATTTTTCATGGTACCTTTCTTTATACCTCCCCCATCCAAATGGAACAATATGGAGAAGTAATCATGTGCTAGTAGAAGTTGTCACAATAGTTAAATGCTCTCAACACACTAGCAAAAAACTATGATTTAACTACAATTATTCTACCTACATATATTTTATATGTAGTTTAAGCATGCTTCTAGTTACAATACATGTATGTATATCTAAAACAAATGCAGTCATTTACATGTTAATGTATTAACTACACAATGGATACTACATATTTAATTTTTTACACTATTCAACAACACAATGCGTTGATACAAATAATTTGTGTGGCGCAAAATACTTCCCCTCTCTTTTCAAATTTTTATCGTACGTTCTCCTCTCTATTTCCACCATTACCAAATAAACAACTGCTAACCGTGTCCTAACTCGGTCGTCTCCTCCTAATCATACATCACATCCAAATTCTACCACAAAAATTAAACATATACCCCCTCTCCGCCCAACTGCCTCACATGTGGTCCTTGAAGATACAACTTCTTTTTCATGAATGAGTTGGGCATAAGTCGGTGAAGCATTAGGAGAGAAAAGGGCATCTAGTTCGAGAACTATGCTGAGATCCACACGACCGCCAAGGACAAAAATTAGATGGGCGTAATGCAATATTTCAAATACCCATAATAGGGATTGTATGCCTGTACAAGAAGAATCGTTGGCTTCCGTGAAGCACGAAGGTACCTTTGTTTTTTCAATTTTATTGCTAATTAATAACCGAGTATCATTTACTAGTTGATCAGACCTTCTCTTATGATTTCCATAATCTGATCGTGTATGTAGTTGAAAGGGTTAGCCCCTTGGTGAAATCCCGTAATGTTTTCCCCTATCCCTGGATCCTAAATTTTATACACACTGGTCTCTCTCCTAAATTTCATAGACACTGGTCTCGTTCATTCTTCTAAGTTCAAATCAGAACTGAGCATCACAATCAAAATGATGCATATGTTCTCTATAGACGTCTAGGAGTACATATGTTAGGATTTTAATGACATGATTTATATGTATGAGAATATTACTCCCTGCATTGACAACCTCACATTACAACCTAGCTTTTTTGAAACTTGACAATAATTAACAGAACAAAAGAGCTAGATAACCTAGATGCAATGATCTACATTTTTATTTCAAAATTTCCAGTTCTTTAGAAATATGTATACATCTTGACAATTTGTTTTAGTTTTCTATCAATAAAAATCAACATGATTCATCATTCTCACGCTTACTAATGAATAGTTTAATAATTCATAACTACCATTTATAAACACATCTAAATAAAAAAGTTATTCTTGAGATTCTACACAGTAGACTATAGTGGTAAAAAGGGCTAAGAGGGATATGAGATTGCTCCATAGTAGGACAAGGATGAGGACTTTTTTTGTAGCTGGCCCTAACAAGACTACTCTTGATTCCTCTTCTACTGATGTTGACATTGAGCTCTTTCTACTTCTTCTCATAGCTGAAGATACTATTGTTGTTCATGTACTACAGAAGTTATTTTACACATTGTCCACCTTATGATCTAGCTGAACTTTCTAATTTATTTCTTTAACACGTCAGTGTTTTCAAATATGAGAACATAATGGGCTGGAGCAAAGATCATCTACTTCGATCATTCAGAATGTACAATAAACAAACTAGAGTCATCTCCTTGTCAGTTCTTTGAATTTTGCCCCACTTTAATCACAACTCTTATCAAATAGACTCCCATCTAAAGTTTTATAAAAATTCAAATTAGCAAATGCAACTATCTTTCTGCTCAAGTTTGTTCTCAATTGTAATGAATACGGGTAATAGGTCTAAAACATAACACTATCAGTTACCACTTTCAAGTTCTTTTAACTCAATTGGATGAGTAACAAATAAAAACAACACTTCAAGAGGCAGTTACTCCTACCTTCGTGTCTCTCATGTTAACCATTATTTTGAATTATGAGATAATTTTTTTGGCTATACACTGGTGGTTCCATCTGTATTAGCTGCTTAAATAAATTGTTTTGTAGTTTGGATACGATTTGTTTGAACCAAACACTAAGAAAATGCGTGCTTGATTGGTTAATTGCAATGTGAAATCTAGTCTATATACGTGTCCTAAGCAATGTTCATCTATATGTCTACCTAGAAAACCAACTATAATGCTAAACCATGTACTCCAATGAACTGTCATAAGGTAGCCAATGGGTTTTCAAGAAGTCTTCATGAGGTTGAACAAGGCCTTGGAATAATCAGAAGCTTTATTTTATGTATTAGGTGATAAATTTTCATATGATTAGGTATAGCTAAATCTCTGCACCCAATAGCTGGAAGGAGTGTTGATATGCCACAATCATTTAGTTCCATAAGAACATAGTACCTGTATATGAAACTAGTGAATGCTGAGTTCATAATTCAAGATTGACAACACATATAACTCAATAACTTTTTTATGAAATCATCTGGAAACTAATTTCCCATAGTTGAGTTCCTATTTAGAATCCACAGTGAGACCGTGTTTGATATGTACAAACCAAGTATCATTTTATATTAAGGTTAACAATGAACATGCATTCGAGAAAAATAGCTCATGCAAACCAACCCAATCTTAGATCATGTTAAATGAACTTTTCAATATGACAAAATAGACCAACAATAGATATGTACCATGAATAATTTAAATAGTAGGTAAGTGTACATGATAGAGAGGTCATATCCTATTGGTTTCGTTGATACTAGTAGATTTTGTGTACATCTCTCATTTTGTGTACCCTATAAAAGTAATATTTAATTCTTGGTTGAGATGTAAGTCTTATCAATCATAATCCTACAAACAACTTATATCTGCTTGCATTTATCTCTATTTTTGTAGAGATCATTTCCTCAGCTCTGGTTTAAAGGTTCTTCCAATCATAAATTTCTCCAGATACAACTCCAAAACTATATAAATTATCATTATTTGCAGATATTTATGTGTTGACCAAATACTACTATTCCTCGTCTCCCACATTCTTGTAGTCAATAGAGCACCATGAGTTAGGAACAATCCTATTGATATTTGTTTGGATAATTCACAGTACTTTTACCCCATAATTAGGATACCTAAACAATTAATATTATTCATTGTTGTTGGCATGTTCAGTTGGGCTATCTGCAAAATAATTTGTATTTTTGCATGGCTATCCTTTTTCAAATTCCACTGGGACTGTGGCCCACCATTCAGAAGTGAGTTACTAACAGAAGAATTAGAGAAAGCCCCCTCCCTTCCAATATCCATAAGATTGAACATGTAAATAAGTCCTTGTTGGGAACTTCCTTGCAACCTAAGTAGAAGGGTCCTGCTAATTCATCAATTGCTTGGTCCTCCCACTACATTTAGTTCTCAACTCAGATTTTTTTTATGTTGCAAGTGTTAGACAAGATCTTTATTTTCTTGATATTTTTTGCTGTGTAAAGGTTATGTTAATCTTGTTGGAGTGTTGTATCTCCTTACCATTTATCTTCCAATAGTCATGCTTCTCTTTCTCGGTGGGACCATCGTATACTTGTATTAGAGATTGCTCCTCTTTTCACAAGTTTAGCAAATTGAAAAATATCAATCTCATTGGATTGGAATACGTTAATGTTTCTCCACCATAGTAGTGTGTGTAGTTTTATTCTCGATTCTTATTTAATCTCCATGGCCATTTGTTGAGACATTCTTTGCTAAAAATTCAAGTAGTTTGCCTCGTATTTGTTCACTTTGCTATAATTTGAAGTCGTTAGTGTGTGCACACATGTTTATAAATCTAAAAACATATAAAAAAACGCACTGATGTGTGTGTTCTTGAGGATTCAATGTAATGCCATCTCTTTATTCGGCTCATTTGGCTATGCATATCAGTTACGACATGCTTATCCTATTACATAATGAGGAGAGGAATGAGAAGATGTCTTACTGGCTTTCCAATACATTTGGAATGTTGTTTCTGCTATAAAGAAGTCATAAAACTACAAGTACCTCTAGTAAAGTTCCTCAACGTAGGCCGCCAGCTCCAACATCATTGTTCGGGAGAATGACACAAGTAAGAAGAAAACATAGTATCATTTAAATTGAATTTTTAGCTACCTAGGTTGTGATTCTGTTAATCACATGACTGCTATAGGTACCTAAAAAGTCACTCATTAATTCTAGATAACATTGTCTGCTTGAACTAGGGGTTTATTTATTCTTGCATTAGCTTTGATGGTTTTGATAAACTCCAAATGTATGATTTGCAAGGTTTTGAGTCGTCAACGTCCTCTGCTAACCTTGTGATAGAAGGACTAGATGTTGTTCTCCAAGTTGAGGCCAAATACCCTACTTTGCTTTGCAAGCAACAATTGACTGCTTATGTTGAGAAAATATATGGCATTGTTCAAGACAACATAAAAAAAGAATTTACTTCTTTGCTCTCACCATGTATTCAGGTAAGAAAATGACATTCTCACTCTGATTGTTACTTCTGGGTAGAGCGACACCTCCATCCACTTCTTGAAAAAAGATACATCCAATTTAATTCATAAGGGTTGGCAATTTTCTGTAAGATGATGATTATCTACAACTGTCCTTTACCGAGCCTTAGCTAGTAAGCTTTAACTTCTATTTTAGGATTTTTATATGAATGCCTAGTACACTTTGATTTTTATTCTAAGATTTTTATATGACTAACTAATAAGCTCTAACTATAAAGTTAAACAAAATTGTTAAATAGAATTTGAGAGAATTTTTTTAATAGAAGGTCTAGCCAGAAATCCATTCTAGATAGGTAGGGGGTCTAAACTCTAAAGATCCTCTTTCCTGCCTCTTACATAGGATCAACATGTTCCATTCCATAAGTCTTCATCATCCTCTTCTTGTAAAACATCTTGTACACTTACTAGCCTGAGACCTTGAACTTGTGGTCGGTCTTGGTAATGGTTGAGCTTGGGGTTAGTCATTTTTGAGTTATACCCTAACTGCAATTGTTGAACTTCTCAATTCGAACTCAAGGCATTGAGTTGCAACTGAATGCAATGATTATGAGGTAATTGTATCCCTGGTTGTTGCATGCGAATATATTCAATTTCCTAGGCTCATCAACTATAACATTATTAGCGCTGATTTCTTATTGTTTGATCATGTACAATATATATTAACATCTTGATATTGTTTTGTGTTCAGCTTGTTCTGTGTTATGTTGTTATGTGTTCAAATATTATGGAATGAAGATTCTCCAAATATGTGGAGACTGGGTTGGTCTTAGGCTTGTTCTGTGTTCATCTGATTGAATTAGAGTAGCTACTTTGCAAGACATGGAAGTTCAAGACTTGTCCGTTGAATCTTGTTGAGCCCTTCTGATAGATTTCTATATTGGATAAGATTTGAGACCTCAATACATTTAGAAAAAAGAGTTTTGGTATGAAAGAATTCATTAGACTAAACAATTTGCCTTAACCTTGTGGTGTTGAATATTTTTATATTTACTAGGTTTCTCTATTACATTTCCATGTGTTTCACCTTAGAATGGAGCTGAAAATCATGGTTTAGTGTGAGCTGCTGTATGAATTTCATATGAGTCAATGTGTTTCAGATAGTATTTATCTTCAATATATTGGTTCTGGGTGGTTTTTGAAGGCTTATTACTGATAACCATGTATGGTTGGTTTTTATCTTCCTTTGCACTTGTGCGTTAACATTGTAGAAAAGATAAGAAGAAGAATCAACTACTCTATGCTTATCTGGTGTGCAGGCATTAGAGAAATATGATGATATAACAGAGGAGGCAAAGATTATCGTCCCCAACATTAGTGCTGAAATGATGGAGCTAGAAAAGGGTGTCACTGACCCTGAGGAGATGAACAATAACCCTCCCCAGTGAAGGAGATCAGGAATGGGACGTAAGAAAGCAAGGTTTCCCATGAATGCTATTCAAAGGTTTAACTCTTTCTTTAAGAATATAGTCTCCTTTTGGTACACTTAGTCCATAGTTGAATAAAAAATGCTATGGCTATCTAACAAACAAAACTTGGATGATTTGATTATGGAATTGGACATTGAGAACCTTGCAGACCCTGATGAGTACTTTGTTGTTGTGGACAAGATTGAAGGTAAGTTTCATATGGACATACACCATCTTCTGCCTATATGCAAATTGTAGCAGTAGTTGATATTTCATCTAATGGAATACTTTTTACAATGATAATGTAAGTGTTTTCAAGCAGAATATGGAATCCATAGAGTGATGACATTGTTCTTGTATGGCTTTGATTGGAAGTTGGTGTATGGAATATATAAAGCTTCTAGTCCATGTGTTAATAATCTATATCCGAAGCCCTTTAGTCCACCATCACTTCTACAGGTTTGTTTAAGCTCTTGTGTATGTTGATTTTTCTATTCTTTTTTATCGTGTTTCCACATTTTGTGCATATCCTTACTTATCCATGTCATTATGCACATATCCCATGTTTTCATTTTATTAACTATCTAACATGTAATGTTGAAGCTACCATGTTTCTATTTAGTGTGTTTGTCAGAATGATTTTTGTTGTGCTGGCACTAAACCTCTTCCTAATTTCCCCCCCTTGCCCACTCTGTCTCTGACCTTCCAAGCATGAATTTGACTACTATGTATTCTATCATAATGAGAGAGTGCCAGGCTATTATGCTCCTAGTGGTTCCAACATGGACTATTTATTAAATATTCCACAAGTATTTGGAATGTTTGGTGGATCCTTATTCAAAAAGTAGCTAACATGTGGAGAATCTGATATTGTTTTTGTTAGATGAGCATGTGTGGCACTCTTGTGTTCTATTTATACATCCCTCGATTTGAAGAAGTTGATTTTTACATGCTATGATTTTGCAGTCTCCTATCTGCCTGTGATATAATGACCGGACAGTGAAGCTACTAAGACACGTAAGTTCTAACTAATAAGTGTTAATTAAGCCGATGGCATTTTCTTTGAAGTTGTGACCATTTCTTGTCATTATGTTGTTTATGTAAAGAGTAATTAATTATAATAATGCATTAATATTGGTAAAAAAAAATAGCATCAAGACGGTAACCAATGCTTTATTAGCTTGAAAGAAAAGTTCAAGGATATATACAATATGCAATCTTCATCCCGTTGCACGAATGCATTATGTATAGTGAATCATATGTTTAGGGATGGAAATTATTCTTAATCTATAAAAAATGTGGTAAAATTCATATATCTAAGGGTGGAAATCATTCTTAATCTATTAACATGTAGTTAAATTCATATATCTAAGTAATACTAACATTTTACAGATAGTACAATTTCTACACATATAGCCACATGCATCATTTACTTTCTAATCAACAAGATGGGTTGTATCATTTGGAGAGGTTCTTTCTTCCTCTTTTAGGCTTGCTAGGTTCAAGCATAGAAGCAGAAGTCATGTGTAATTGTCATGGAAACTTGATGCAAAAAGTATAACTGTCTGTATTGAGGCAAGTAAATACCTGGAGAGATTTTTAATACTATATTTAGTCAAATAATGATAACATATTAACTCTTTTACTTATCAGATCTTAAGTACCATTGACAATGTATGTCTTCTTACAGATTAAATTCATAAGATGATTAATGCTTTCATCGGTTGAGTCATCTAGGGGCTCCATGTAGTACAACAATATATTATTCATCTTTATTCCTGGATGGTTTGGGATATACGTTGATTAGTTACTTTTCAAGATCCACCTCAAGTCTAGAATTTTTTATTTCTTCATTAACAAAATTTTTTACTATCATATATCATCATGTGGTATCTTAGTTTCATATAATCCCAAGACTACTTGCAGACACTAGAAATTGCCTTAATAAAATCCCTTATTATATAATTATAGGAAATAAAATCATGCAAGCCTAATAACCGACCTTGAGTGAGACTCTAGAAATCCATAATATTCATATTGTTTTCTTAATCTAATTATAATTTTCAAAATACAAATCACAATTGATTTGAAGTGGTTTAATGCAATGCTTAAGGAAGCTTATGTGAAGCAAAATGTATTGTGGAATATTAATATTACGCATAAGTAATACAACATTCTTAAACAAGTGGTTTATTAGTTGGTAGTCACCTAGGTTTGTAGGGTCAAGGTATGACTGTTACACCTAAAGAGTAGGGACTTGAATATAACTTTCTTATATTATAAAACGTTCCTTATTGAAACAAAACAAAAAACTAAGAAAGCAAGTAATCAATGTCTATGTACTTTTTGCTGACATTCATAGTTTGTGATCTATATGAATTCAATGATGTAGTGCTTGCTATGGTAAGACTATCTAGAAATATTATCCAAGGTCAACTTGTCAAATTGATTTTTGATTGTAGCATGTGATTAATATTCAATCTTGTTTGAATCTGTCCAATATTGCACGTGATATATGTTTACATGAACACCATATTTAGTTTAGTTTTTACTATAAAAATGAAGATAACCATCATAACGTCGCAACATCAATTTTGAAGCAAGAAATTAACAATTATATATCTTGTGCATTCTAGTTCAATCTTTGACTTTCTATAATTGCGCCCTTTATTGATCTAATTTAGGTTCATTTTTTACCCTTATCCAGTGCTTTTGGATTGTATTTTGGTTTGACATAAAAAATATTGGCATCTAACATGGCTATGAATTGTTATGATTGTTTCTCCTATCTTGTTCGATGCTCATTTGGTTGCTGCAATTAATCATGCAACTTTCTTACTTATTGAGCCAAGTAGTACTCATCTTGTTATAGATGAAGTTTTTTTGGTGGAATGTAGTTGCGTATTGGTGACTTTGGCCATTTTTACTTGGATGGGAAGCTCCTCAATCCTAAGTTCTGAAATTTTTTATTTAATACTAAGTCTCCCATATAGTTTCTCTTCCAAAATCTTTAAGTTGAGTGGCTCTCAACTTTGTTACTATTTCTTATATGTATCTGGGAGTTTTTGATCTCAAGAATATTAATTCTATGTAGCTAATTTTGTTGTGTTCCAATCAGTTGTTGCTATAGGTCCTCTGGTTCTAACTGTGCTTGATTCATGTCAGCTCATGAAAAGAGGTTCCTTGGTAATGATTTAATAGATGGAAGGGTTCATTGGATTTATTTCGCAATGATATGTAGCTGAGAATGAAAATACAATATCTTTCCTCATTTGAATGGGCTCATTAATCCGCTACGTAGTTGTTGTTATGTTAAGGTGCTTTAGGCATGCTAGATAACGTAGATGATGCCTACCTATCACCACTTGATTTGATGTGAATTCTTAACTCAGCTTCCTTCCTTTCTATGCTTGTTGGATGTGCTTGAGAAGAATCATCATGGTCTAGTTCATATGACTTATGTTACCCAAAATGGATCATGGCTTCTGTTCTTAGATTTGTCGTTTGTTTCTAAATCTATTTGGTTTCTAGAAAAGCTCCATGTCCTTTGTAATTTTCTTAGGACAACCTGATGTCTTAGACAAAACCTAGGACATAATGAATCTCGCCTACGTAGTTGTTGTGAAAAGTTAATTTGGAATGCTTTTCTTTATTTTGTCTATCCATTTGAAGGATGTTGTCTTTCAGTATGGCACTGCCTTTTTTACTTCCTTCTCAATATTTTGTAAGAAGTTATCCAATATGTTTGTCTCAAAATTTTGACGTTGAATCTATTTATGTTGGTGATTTTTCTATATGAGTCACAATAGGGATAGCAATGTACCAGTATTGCTCCACCCTACCCAAATACGTATCCACCCACCTATATTGGACGTCTATTTGTTTTTGTATCATGTTTGTCTTGCTGGATAGATAAGCTCTTGCTCTTTGGCTTATGAGTGGCATGATGGGTTTGTTAAGCCTCAGTTTGGTAGTGCTTTAGAAGCTATTTCAGAAGCTTTGTGTTTGTTTTCTTGCTATTGTGTGACTGAGCTACTTCCTACTGCTGCCTCTTTTTCTATATATAATTCTAGTCATTTGGATTCCTTTTGAACCTATTTGGAGGATTTTGTTGGTGAACCTTGTCAACATCTCTTGTTGGTTTTTGCTGTTGTGATGCTTGCTGATATCTGATGTTATTCCTATGCTATTTTATTCTTTTCTAGCCTTATATGAGATTTCAAACTCTTTCTAGTGTGTATGTGAATCTAAATTTTAAGTTTCAGATTCCGGTGACTATCTGCTTCAAGAACTCAAGGTATGCTTCTCTTGCTCCCATTGTGTGGACTCTGAACTCGAGGTAAGTAAAATATCTTCTGATTTATATGGTATGTGAAACATTTTTATTATTTGCTATGACATAGATGAGACTATCAGACATGCTTATATTTATTTTAATGAGCAACTTAAACTTTCACATGCCCTTCAAACAATAGGGCTGATGCCAGAAAAGTTCATATATTTTCACTAAAACCATTAAATTCTGACCCTTCAATATATTTTTTTGACTCAAAACCATACCATGCACTGGATCAACATGACCTTGTTGTGGTATCAAGCTAGCCATCCACAGGATCCACCTTCATCTTACATGCAGACCTTACTCATGAAAGTTAATTGATGGAGAATGTGTGAAGGACAAATGTAAACATGTAGCCTTCTCATCAACGTGTACTACGAAAACAAGGGTATTTGTCTCATGGCTATGCTTTATCAATGGATGTTGCATCACTTTCAGCCTAAAAGCCCATTGTTTTTAGTTTTTCACCCTCTTCTTTTTTTCTTTTTATACTAGTTACACAACACCATATCCTGCATTTAACCAATGCCAATGTGTTACTCTTCTCCTATTTCTGTAGGACATTTTTTAAGCCAGTCTGCCAGCCTGTTGGTTTAACATATTCTCTGCACTACAAAAACGCAATTTATCCTTTCTAAGCATAAATTTTCTTCCCTGCATCGCACTGAATAATTTCCTCACGTTTATTTTGTCTTAACATAAATATTACACGATACTCCTCATTGTCATGATGATATGACAGAGTGTTCTACAATTGTAAATTTTGTTGACCCATCAAAATAAAGGCAGTGAGTCTCGTCTAGATGGGGGTTTCTATTTGGCTTGTTGTTTGTTATGAGCATGAGTCAATATGTTTTGCATTATTAGGCTATCATAAATTTATGGCTTGCTTGTCTTTTATTTTCTATCAAGACATTTTGGCTGAGTGGTCCTCATGAGGTATCTAGCTGATCTTTCTTATATAGTTCCCTGTTGCAAGATTATGGTGCTTAGTTTTTCTCTTCTAGATGAACTTATCTATTGTTAAAGCTGAGACATGATAATATGTTAGGAGTGTTCTATAATTCTGGAACTTACTCAACATTTGATAAGGCATCAAATGTTGGATGACTGGGGATTTCTAATAGGCTTGCTTGATATGTTGTTATGTTGGACTGATTCATAGTTTTGATCTATTCATCTGAACAATAAATCTATGACAGTGAGCCTCAGTTTGTTGGGGAATTTTGATTAACTTGCTACTAAATTTATAAGCATCGGTAAAATTTGACATAGTTAAGTCTAAGATCATATGCGATTTTGACTTTTCTGCCACTTTATGATGGTCTAATGATTGTTATCATGTTCTTTATGATGATGTTCAATCCCTCCATAACTAGTGAAACCATATAGGATAAAGGGATTCTCCTTGACTTTAATAATTGTCGGCCATTACATCTCATTCAATATATATATGATGGTTCAATGATTGTTGTCATGTTGTCTATGATTATGGAACGTCTCTCTTTTTCTTAGTTGATACAGAGCATGATTAGAGGCCAGGAACAGAGCAGTACTAGAACCTTGGTTGAACCTTTCTTGCTCATCGAGTGCCAAGCTAACTATGAAAGAACATCTCCAATATACCAGGTAAGTTCTTTGAAATTTCTACAGAATGATCTGATTATGTGAATTGCCATTTATAGTCTTCCTCACCAAAAGTATGCCTAGAAATCTATACTGATGCTGAATAGCTTTCAGGTCACAAGATAAGTGACTCCCATTGAGGTAGAAGTCTCAGTAATTTAGGGCCCATAGTAGGTATGTTTCCCCCCTTAGATACAACTCAATAGCACAAAAAATATCAACAAAATCTAGTTCCTGATTTTGACGAATAGAAAACTATGTCTTGTAGCTTATGGTTTGGGTCCATTATGTTTTAACTGACATTTCACTTATAATTATGTATAGATATAGTGTATCTTCAGTCACAAAAGCCCAGACTTCCTATTTCCTACCCCCATCATGCTGCATTATCTATTCATGACAGTAGCAACAACTGTGATTTTGAGACTAGTGCCATGCTTATAAATGAACACTTTTTATATCAGTTGTTACATGCATTTTCCCTTATTAGTCTTCTGATACATGCTGCTTTGTGTTTCTGATATATATTTTAAAGGGAGCATGGTCTGATGTGGTTTACTATGGGCCTGAAATCATAGATGAAGTAGTCTTAGTGGTTTTGAAATTTCTTGACCGTACTTAACCATGGCAGGGTTGACCAACAATATAGTAATATCAAACTTTCCTTCTGTCTCTAAACTTAGACTATTTCCTGCGATAATAATATCCACATTTTGTGATTCTGATGCTAAAGATGAAAACTAGGGAATGGATACATTCATATGATATTATGTGGAATAATTTTCTATGTACATTCTTATTGGTGTTTTAGATATATGTGCACATTTAAGTAACACTTTCTGTTTCATATAAATGCAACCAAGACATATTATAAACAATGATACATATATATATGTTTTTCTAGATAGACTTTGTGGATTTATTCCTCTACATACAATTTGGTGGATGGATGTAATCATCATCTCAAGACTCATTTTGAACATTGTGACTTCTTGAGTTTTATATTTGAGTTTTTATTGACCTAATTCAAGACAAGCTGAAGTCATTGAACTATATACTAATTATGTTAAGCTTGATGATTCTCTTTTTTTGTTGAAGAATTCAACGATCAAAATCTGGGATTGTACTAGGTCAGTACTTGTTGCAAAATTGAATGGTCAGACTGTAATTTCTCATTGGTATACTGACATGCTTATGTGGTTTCTTTTCCTATTTGGATGCCTCTCTTGTTGTCTTTTGAAGCAGGGCTTGCTTCTAAACTAATAGCCGATCATATAATATGTTATCTTCTGGTTATAGTGTCTCATTGACACATAGCACTAGTTTCCTCATGGATATGTGTCTTGTTATGGTTTCTTCTGGTTGTCCTTTTGAGATGGGAGCCTTTGTTCTGGGTTTGTACAAGAATAGGTGCTTCTATGTGAGCTTCATTTTTTGGTGTGATGGCTGCTTGTGCCGAATCCCAATGTTAAATCATATAGGTAGATATTTTAAAATTGGCACGAAAGGAGACATGACATGAATGCTCAGTGAGTTTTTTCTTTAGGGGGATTATGGTTTTTTGAATCTTAGAAGTTGGTATACACATGTTGATGCTATATATGTGCTTTTTCTCCATGGTGGTCACCATGATGCTCTAGGGGTTAGGCCCACTTATCACTATCAACCAACTTATCAAGAATTGATTAATTCAATGGAATTACCTATCTCCTAGGGTAGGTAGATATGTATGAAGCTCTGTCATAGTGATAAACACTTACATGGTTGGGGTTTTGAGTCCAAAGAGCACAACATTTGTCTAGCTAATTGTACAGAGCAAGAAACTTTGAAATTAAATCATGTAGCTCCCTTCAGATATCCCTTGTGGTCTTTGTAAACATCACTGAAAAAACTAATCCATCAAAGAAGCGAGCAACATCAATACTTAGTTCAAAGAAATCCTGGTTGGGAGTTGTCCAACATGTTTAAGGTCTGACAATAGAAGACTTGGGAGTGTACAAACTGATGTGTCATATAACTGGTGGTTTCTGGCCCAAGAAAAGATGTTGGAGTACAGATATTGTTAAGACAGATAAGCATCTTGATGGAGGTTCTTCTTTTTCCTCTCTCCACTTCTTGTCTTGGTGATTCAATGTATTACCCATGCAAGACGTTTTCTTGCTTATAAGTTATGTACTTCATGGCTTCTTGTAGTAGTAGGCTTAAATATAAGTGAAAATCAATCGATCACTTTACAGTTGGTAGTTACTTTCATTTTCTTTTGTTATATATCACTGTACTTTTTCATAGGATCATCTTAATTGTACCTTTTTTTTCACAATTATCTATTGTGGTTTTATTTCTGGTAGAGTAGGGATTGCATGTAATTAAGTCTTATCATATTGTTGTTATAGTCTTTATCTGATGCAGATAATAATGCAGATGATTTTATTGAAGAGAATAGCATAACATATGCTGAGATAACTATCATGTTGTGCTAGTTCCAGCTATGCAACAAAAATTATTACTGGTGGTAGAGATCTTATATGACTGCTTGATCGTCTACTCTTACTTTTTCTGGTATGTTATGTTCTACTTATTTGCCAAGCTGGAAATCACTGAGCTATTTTCTGTCATCCTCTATTTTGCATACATGTTGATAGTCTAATATGCATTCTTGTATTGGTTGGAATAATTGGATTCTCTTATGCAAAGTCATGGAATCAAGAGCAGTCATGGAAATTTTCTTTTAGCCTTACACGTTTTAGTTAGTTGTGTCTACTCATGGATTGAGGCTGACTGAAACTTGGTAGCTTTATCATGCGGTGGGTGCCTAGGAACTACCCAAAACATTATGGCTTTATCATGCGGTGGGTGCCTAGGAACCGACATCTTGCACAAGATTTGAGTTCATGAGGCACCTGTTAGTCTAAGGTTTTTGCTTGTATTTTACTGACCTGGTAAGATTCCAGAATTTTGAATATTTTGTCCTTCAATGAATCTATTTACTTATGTTCATGTGTAACTTTTTTGAAGAATATAAATGATGAAGGAGTAGATAAGAAGAAGAAAAATAAAAACGAAGATACAAAAAAAAAATAAACAAACCACCTTACTAACGTCATCAAAACTAGGCTGCCTGAACTTTTTTATTATTTCTGCATAAGAATCTTTTCCCCAAAGCCCATTTCTTTTCATATTCTTATCTCGGGTGCTTTTGGACGATGTTGGTTGAACAATAAGAGCTCGAACAAAAGATGAAGACAATAAGGATGTTAAAACTGGTCGAGAAAGACAACTCTTTTGCAAAGATGTTAGTAGACCACTGAATCATTGATATATGTATATACTTTTCTTTGTATACATTGTGTAAGAGGGGCAAGGTATATTTTCTCCCCATGTACATTCGACATTTCATTATAAATGAAAGTAAGATTGTTGGCATAATGAGCATAACTTGCTCTAAATACTACAATTTTGTTACTAAAAGAGCTTGTGTACTAACAAATTTCAATATATATATAGATATATATATATATATATATAGAGTCAGGCTAGAATACACTCGAGTGTATCCGGAGCGGAATACACTCAAGTAGTTTTTCATGATGCAATATTTTTTTTGAAAATCTAATCCATTGATCTTCTTAAACATCTCGTGAACAAGTCTTACGCAAAATTTGAGCACATTTGGATATGTATAGCTCATGTTATGAAGACCGCAAAAATTATGCATTTCAAATTAGTTTCGCGCGTCGATTTTGTTGCCCTTGGATGAGTGACTTACACTTATCCAAATGGGCTCAAAATTTGTATGTAGCCTAGTTATAGTATGACGGTGAAGATCAACGGTTTACATTTTGCAAAAAATAGTCTTGATATGCAAACACACTTGAGTGTATTCGTGCGATCCATACACTCGAGTGTATTCTAGCCTGACTCTCTCTCTCTCTCTCTCTATATATATATATATATATATATATATATATATGAATATATAGTCGAGCTAGGCATATATGTATGTGTACTAAATGGCACTACATATGTAGTTAGATGCATAATCAACTACATATATATGCATATAGTAACTTCTGCCTTTCCCTACACACTAAATAGATATAAAATGTATTAACTTCATGTTTTTGCTATATACTAACTATATATGAAATTGTAGTCATACATTTAGCTGTACTTATACTTATATTTAAATATGTAAAGACAATATCTAGCTACGCTTCTGGATACATATGAATTTGTAGCAAATGGATTATCTAACTACATATTTGAAAAATATAGTTAAAGGCTTTAGCTATACGAGCTTATACTACAATTTGTATGTGTAAAGAAATATGTAGTTAAAGCCTTTAGCTAAAAAATATGGGGTTTTCGCTACAATTTTTTTTTATAGTTAAAGACCTTTTTTTTGTAGTGACATGAGCAATTTAGTGAACCATGGGAGTTGGACAACAGTTAATGCTTGGTTTAGAGTTGAGAGTTGCTCCCGAGTCTATGTTGCTGGAGCAGAGATGCTCTTCAATGCATGTTGTGGCTGGGAATAGGTAACAAAACAACTTCATGGTCTTATTACATGGATTTCTATCCCTAGAATGTTGTTGTAAGTACAAGCTTTATGCATCTACAATTTGATATATGTTTAGTATATTAACACACAATACAATTTTTCTTCAAGTTTCTACATGCATTTAATCATTCTCCAATGTTTATCTTATTATAGATTTATTGTACAATGCTAATTAATTACCATTGATCTCAATTTGTCAAGAAATTCAGCCTATGGAAACCGAAGTCCTAGTTACTGTCTTGGAGCACAATCTTACAACGACGACATAACTAGTATCCAAGTTGTGGGAAGGCATAATACCTGTTGAATTCAACATTCATAAGAAGCCAATGAAACACATTGAGCGTGCCATAGGTAGTGGTATCCCGAGATAATATCACTCTTAAAGGTCTGATGATATGAAATTTGAACATGAGCTTATGGGTCCCGATCCAAGTGATGACTACATGATGATTTTGATTTCAATTTTCATGAAAGTTTTGAGAGCAATAGTACATGGGATGAAACTTTGAGATTGATGTAAACTTATATTTTCATGGGGGGTCATTGTATACATATATCATTTTTTCATATTGAAAACTAGGGCAAGGTTTGTGTCCTCCCCATGTGTACTCATTGTATCAATACAAATAAAAGTATGATTATTGACATCACAACCCCAACTTGATCTGAATCAATATTTATTTTTTCTTCTTTCTAAAAAATACTTTTGTATTGAAATTTTAATACCTAGATACATAATCTAACTACATATGCATGTATGTGTAGTACATGATGTCTCTAACTACACACTAACCACAATTACAAAGTGTAGCAAGTGCCAATTTTTGCTACACACAAACTACATATACAATTGTAATAAATGTCATTTCCCCCTACATATCAAAGCTACAAATACAATTGTAGTCATCAATTTAACTACAATTGCCACCACATTTTTATGTGTAAGGATTATTTTTACCTACAATTAGGGTTACATATGAATTTTTAGTTAGATGAATGTCTAGCTACAATTTGGAAAAATGTAGCCAAAATAATTAGCTACACGGGTATTAGCTTCATATTCTAAATGTAAGGATAAATGTAGCTAAATCTATTAGCTACAAAATTTGGGGTTTTAGCTACAATTTGTTTTTGTAGTTAACGAACTATTTTTTTTGTAGTGTTGATGGATAGATGTGCTCAATGTTATGTAACTTTCAATGACCTCAGATATATGTTCTCTGTGTTGAAGATGTTTCATCTCTGCTTTTTGCTTCAATGGTAATCTAGCATGATGATATGAAATTTGAACCTGATCGTATGCGCGGGTCCCAATCCAAGTGACAACTGTATGATGATTTTGATTTCAAGCTTCTTGAAAAAGTTTTGAGAGCTAGGGTACAATGTGGGATTGAAACTTTGAGAGTGATGTAAACATATATTCTCATGGGGGTCGTTGTATACATATATCTTCTTTCCATGTTGCAAAACTGGGGCAAGGTTTATGTCCTCCCCATGTGTACTCATGTTTTAATATAAATAAAAGTATAATTATTGACATCACAATCACAACTTGATCTGAATCAATATTGATTTCAACTTTTTTCTAAAAATACTTTTATATTGATAATTTAATGACTTCATACATAATCTAACTACATATACATGCATGTGTAGTGCATGATGTCTCTCACTACACTCTAAATACAATTACAAGTGTAGTAAGTTCTCCTCTTTGCTACACGTGAACTACATAAACAATTGTAACAATAGTGATTTCCCCCTACATATCATAGCTACAAATATAATTGTAGTCATAAACTTAACTACAATTAAAACTATATTTTAATGTGTAAGGACAAGTTTTACCTACAATTGGGGTTACATATGCATTTGTATCTAGATTAATATCTAACTATAATTTTGAAAAATGTAGCAAAAATAATTAGCTACACGGGTATTAACTTCATATTCTAAATGTAAGAAAAATTATAGCTAAATGTTTTAGCTACAAAATTTGTGGGTTTTTCTATTTTTTTGTAGTTAACGACTATTTTTTTAGTGAGACCTAACCAAAGACATGATCCAAAAATGGAACCCATCCTCGATTAAATTCTTAAACTAGATTTAAATTAGAGTAAGAAGATGCTACTGGTATCTGACAAAGACAAACTGTGAAATGTGAACATAATGACTCTTGATATGATAACTAATCACCCTTCTTTATACTCTCTAGCATGGATGTTCAATTTTGTAAAATATAAAATGTATCATGATGGTATGACTTATTCACATATTCATGTCCACTCCCATCATGTAGTTTTGAATGTCTTTAGGTAAGGGAAGTCAACATCACACTTTTTTCCTTAGTTTCTCTCAATTTGATAATTGATTATGACCATTTTCACTCATATTTTGTGAGTTCTCTCTAGGTAAGTGAATGGAATATGATTTCCTAAAAGTTCCAACTCTTACATACGATAGGTATACATTTTGGAAAACTTTCCAAGGGAGGAACATACATTTTAAATTAAAACATAAAGTAGTCTAGAGCTCATGATCATGACAACGATATAGACTTGAAAGAAGACACACACATAAATGAGTGTTAGTTAGATATGATAAAAGGTTCTTGTGATTAAATGAAATTTCTATATCCTCTTGAGATGCCTTTCAATTTACACGATTGATGTCACCATCCCCAAAGTAACCTTTTCTTTTGACTTATCACTACCGGTTTGGAGTGGTTTTGTAATCAATTGTATCTCTCCTCTCCCTACTAAATCACTCACTCATTCACTTGCTTACTCACTCAATTTCACTCATTTTATTTGACACACTCATTCTTCCTCTCCCACCCTCTAATTTTCTTGTCAACTCCATATCATCTTTTGTGATGTGGAGCTACTTTTCATGTGGCTATACATGGTTTTCTATATAAATGCTCTTGAATCAAGTTCTTAATCTTCTTACTAGCCTTAAACTAACTAATAAACTCTCACAATAAGATTCATATACAAATAATGCTTTTGGATCAAAATTTTGACCGAGCCCACATACAACTGAGAGGAAATTGGGATTCATGCTAATTTTGATTACACTAGTGTGATTTGAGCAAATTTTTGTAATTGACAGTTGAGGTTTGCCTTCTTTGTAGCTTGCGTACTAGCTAGAAAATAATTTGCTATTGCACAAAAAGTGAAATCATGTTTCGTCCCTCACAAATAGGACATATAATTATTAGAAATTCTAATATACTTATGTAGCACATATTTTCTATAGATTTTTACACAAGACACATAAATACATAGACGGTGGAAAATAGTGTCTCATATATTTTGATTACAGTTGGTGGGTTCATACGAAGTGATCAACTGTGTGTAACTCCATACCTTCAAGAGACTATAAATTAATCAATTACATTCAGGACAAAGTGCATCATGCATGCAAATAGAGTGGATATTATATATATTCCCTTGCCATCATTATTTCCAGATGAGTCTTTGTTTCCATCACGTTGCGGTTCAGTTGCAGGAGCGACGCTCCCTGTCTGATATTTAGATAACTTTGGGTTTCCTGAAACACTGAGACGATGTAGAAGAAAAAAGGGAAGTTATGAGAAATCAGTTTTTTTTAGAGCAAGATATGAAAAAATAGCTACGAGCTTTCAGAGATTCGACTGCTTCAGAGGGTCAATGCAAGAAATGAAAAGAAGGCCATGCTTACTCTAGTTTTATGTTGCTGTTCTGATCCAAAGAGGACGGTATAGTTGACAAGTCATTATCTGCAAAATTCCTGAGTCGCAAGAGCATACCATTGTAAAAGTTTAGTGAAATAAAGCATGCATATAATGGTTGGTTGATTGGTCACTACATGTGATATCTATCTCTGTTTAACATATTACATGCTTCAATCGTCTGAATATGCTATTGATTGGGGGTCAAAAGACATTTTACACTATAGGAAATACTTACAAGATTTGGAGGTTTGGCAGTTTTCCCAAGAAGGCCGGAATATCACCGAACAGGCTGTTGTTGCTGATATCACTACATATATATAAGTTAAAGCTTTTGTTGTGTATTCATGCATGATGTTAACCTGTCTCTCCCTGGAGACAGTTGAGTTAGCTGACAATGAGAATACTTCTGGTTACTTACATGATCTCCAAAGCATCCAAAGAGCTGAAGTCGGGGAGTTCGCCAGAGAGCCCATAGCTTCTAAGATTTCTGCGATACGAAACAGATATGTATCCTCAGCCGTCTAGCAACAGACATAATTTGAAAATCCTTTAGCTAGAAAGATCGAATGCTACTAATAGCTAAGGGTAGATAGAAAGGAGTATGTACAGTTTCCTCACGCGGGGTGAAGGGTCAGAGTTGCAGGCCACCCATTCCCAGTTATAGTTTTGTGGAAGACAGGGGTTTCCTGTCCAATTTTGAAGGAGCTTGAACTGACGCTGCAGCTTCGATAAGCCACTGACTGCGAGTAGTTGGTCAATAACGTACAAGAAGTGATAACACACGATAATTCATACAAACCAGAAAACAGAGGGCCTACCATCATTGTTATCAGTCAGGTCGTGCACGTTTCTGATTACAAAGAGTTCCCAAGCGCTGATAACAGGAGGTAATGTTGCATTTGCGGTGGGCATCAGATCGAATACGGTGGTTTCGGATCCCATATTTACAGCAGACAAGTATTCTGTAGCCTTTCCATAAGGAGGGATGACGGGACCATCGAACATGACCTGTTCCCCGTCCAAGAAGATGTTGAAGGATCTGTTACCAACGCTCCTAGGGTTCAACAGTTCTGTGAAATACATGTTGTAGTAGATGGGTTTTGGCGTGGAAGACAGGTAAGGGGTTTTGATGGTTATGTTTGATGATGCTAATAAAGGGGTGATGGCTGTTTGCAATGTACTTCTGGTGGCACGTCGTCAGGGAGATTGTTGCTGATTTGTTTAATGTCTTGTAATGAGAAAGATTCAATGAACTGGTCGTGGAAAACCAGTATCGAAAGTATTTATCTCTACAAGGAGATATAAAACAGTTAAACTAAGAGGCTGAGCTACAAATATAATAAATAAATATTTGCTTAACCTACGTTATCGTGTCCTGGGCGCCAAAGGCAATTCGGCTTACGCTGTACAGGGACTGGCTGGAGTTGAAGTCGGGATATATGCTCATACCCAAGACGGCTATCTGAATGGTAGAGATGAAGGGAGTCCGGCCCGTTGTTCATCTGGCAACGCAGATTCTGATGGCGCTGGTCGTAGTCATGTATATGATCTCTTCGGAGACTATCCCGTCCGTTGTAGTTTCGATGGTATTCCAATGATTGGCGTCGAACTGGAGAGTGAACTTCGGCGCCTCTTGCTTACCGTCGTAGTTCCCGTAGTAGAACGACGCTTGAACCAGCACCTTCCTGCCTACGCCGACGGGAATGGTGTAGCAGCCCTTCGCGGGCTTCTCCGCCTCGAAGGCCCTCAGCGTTCGGTAAGCTCCGTTGCTTATATTGTTGGCTGTCCGGCTCACTCCCCCATAGACGTAGCTGTAGTCGGCCTCCCATGTTAGGTTTGTAATACTCGTGAAGGCCTCTGAGCCGCCGCAGTTGATCGCCCAGATATCTGAAAGGACGTGGATGGCTAATCAGTGAAAGCAAGCCCATAGAAGACGATAAAATGTGTCAAGGACATGCTCTTACCCTTCGCCATGGATGAAGCTAGTAGAAGGAAATGAAGCAGGAGAAGAAGATAGCAGTAGTAAGGAAGGCGAGCCATAACTCTTGGCAATCAATGGTTCCAGTTGCTGCTGATGATTAGAGATGGCGACTATATATATATATATATAGTCCCGCTAGAATATACAGATTACGGCCGTACACCTCAATGATGTTTATCTTCATGGTTACAATAATAATATATCATATATAAAATTTGAGTTCATTTAGATGAGTGTAAGTCACTCATCCAAGGACAATAAAATTGATACACAAAACTAATTTAAAATGTATGATTCTTGTCTCATTTAGATGCACGACCTATAAGTATCAAAATGAGCTAAAATTTATTATATAATATGTTCTTAAAATATTTAAGAAGATCAACTATTTAGAATTTTCAAAAAGTTACTCTATCTTTAAAAATGACTGAGGTGTACGACGCACACTCAAATGTACACTAACCTGACTCTCTCTCTCTCTCTCTCTCTCTCTCTCTCTCTATATATATATATATATATATATATATATATATATATATATATATATATGAATGACGGAGGTAGTCTCAATGTTATCAATTATACCAATCCATCACCGAAAATATGAATAATGGCGTCATCGTTGCTCTGGTCAACGCGTGGCCATGCATGGAGTCGACAGTCTGGCAAAATATACTATTTAATTTTAAGATAGACGTCGGACGAAGGGCCACAATGACGCAAAAGCTATGCAAAGAGCGTCATGCTAAAAAAAGTCAACTCAGTAAATGATCACGAAAGATGCAACTTATGTGCAACAAGCAAAAAAATTCAATTTCCTTTTTTTTTTAATTACATACCAAGGTCAATGGTTTATTTCCTTGGATTTTAATATGGGGCTGATTACCCAGAGCCTACAGAAGGAAAAGGACGGCTAAGATTTTCAGAGACTTCGTGGACTGTTGCTATTCTACTCTTGATGTGTTTATGATAGATAGAAAACACATAATTATATAGGTGAGACAGTCCCCAAGTAACCAATTCCGCCCCCAATAGTTTTTTTGTTTTATGTTTTGGCTAATTATTTCTATTGCGTGATTCTCCATATCTCGAGAACTGGTCAGTTTGTCCCACTTCGGCTGTTAATTATGAGAGTGGTGATTGGTCCTTTATCCATACGTCAATACCTTCCACTTTGGTCAAAAGGATCAAATACCCTTCCTTCTACTATTCTAGTGAAGTATTCATTCCAATGCACTTATGTCAAGTGCTCGTTGTTCTTTTTTCTTTTATACATATGCTCCCACGGTTTGTGAGGTCAGCATCCAAATCCCATTAAACTAATATCTAAAATGGAAATTTTCATCGAAATTTCTTTTGTTAATGAATCAAAAATCGTATCACTTGTTAAGATACATATAAAATTATTTTACCTTTTCTACAATATCACTAATATAGTGACATTCTACTTTAACGTGCCTTACCACTATTTATCAGACAAATTGCTCATGACTATCACAATATAATTAAAGTGGACCATCTATCAAATTAAGATTCAAATTAATTAAAAATCTTCTAATCCATAATGCATGAGTAGTGATTAAGATACAAACAACATACTCAACTTTTTGTTTGTATCTAGCTACATATCATTATTTTTCTACTTCCCGTAGATATGATTCCAACACCAAAAATGAACAAGTATCCTGATGTAGACTTTCCATCACCTTTATCACCCCTAAAGTCTGTATTGGAGTAACCTAATACCTCAAGAGATTCTTCTTGAAATACTAGTTTGTGATGCAATGTAAATTCTATATATTTTATGATTCTATTACATCTTCCCAATGCATTGGACTAAGATTACTTTGATGTCTACTCACCAGTTGAATAAAAAATGTCCTCCGATTTTGCACACAAATGGCATACACTAAACTTTAGACCCCTGAGCGTATAAATTTGTATAGGCACTCGTCCTTATCAGGATCTTGTTCCTTGCATAACCATTTTCCATACTCATATGGTGCATGTGACATATTGCAAGTTTGCATGCTAAACCACTTCAACATTGTATGTAAATACTTTTCTTGGTTTATACTAAGTATTCTAGACTTCAGGTTCATTAGAATATGAATTTCAAGTACATAGGTTGCTTCATCCATGTTCTTCATCTCAAATGTTCTACTAAGTTCAAATTTTTGATGTTTTTATCATGTTTATATCATTTCCATCAAGAAAGATGTCATCCAAATACTAGGATAACGTGATAAAATTTCTCCCATTTTTCAAAACATAAACACAACTATCTAGTTTGTTCGAGACAAATGTCAATTGAACCATTACTTTATGAAATTTGAGATATCATTGTCTAGAAGATAGTTGTAAACTATAGTCTTATTCATCTTACATACTTTATGTTCATTTTCTTCAACCTAAAACCCCTAAGGTTGATTCATACAAATGTCTTCCTTTGATTAACCATCAAAGTAAGTAAGTTTTACATGTATATGATGTAATTCCAAGTCAAGATATGCAACAATATCCAAGAACATTCTTATGCAAGAAAAATTTACTATATGAATATATATTTCTTAGAAATCAATTTCAAATTTTTGTAAACCCCTGGGCAACTAATAGGGCCTTGAACTTGTCAATGGACTCATCACCTCATAGTATTTTCCTAAATACCCATTTGCAACCGATGGGCTTTCTACTTTTATGTAAATTACATTATCCCCATACATTATTCTTTTGTATGGAATCAGTTTCTTCCTTCATGGATTTATACCATGATTCTTTTTCTTCCTTATATATCATAGGATCTATGTGGTTTTCTTCTTTCATGTCTGCTAACAAACATGAAGACTTAGATGAATACAAACAGTAGCCACTCATCCATACATGTGAGGACCATTGTCTTTTATTGCTAATAACGTGTTAATTTTCTATCTCAATTTCCACATTTATATTTTCATTTTTCATACTTTTTCATATTCTATATTTTCATTCTCAATATTTTTGAGGTTATACTTGATTTTGTTGATTATCATGAAAGTAATTATCCTTTATAATTTGTAAAGGTTCTGTCTCTTTTCTTTACATTCTCATTCCTCAAAGTTTTCTAGAAATATTCATCCTATATTCAACGATCTCTTTTTCTTTATGACGAAACCAATAACTTGTAGATTATTCCCAATACCCATGAATTTACACTTTAATATTCTAGGTTCCAACTTAGTTCTAAATTGATTATGAGGATATGGGAGATGCATCCCTATTTCCTGATACCTCAAATGTGGCTTCCTCTCGTTTCATAGTTCATAAGGTGTAGATACAACATTTTAGTGGGTAATTTATTCAGTATATGATTTGTGATTTCTAATTCTTCTCCCCAAATATTTTTAGAAAGATGTGAATGTGATATAATGCATCTTACTACATTTGTTAAGGTTCTATTCATTTTTTCTTTCACATCATTTTTCGTAGCATGTAAGTCATGATGAGGCATCTTTTAATTCCATATTCCTAAAAAAATGATTCAAATTCATTCATATTATATTTCCCACTATATTAGTTCAAAGAACCTTAATATTCTTCCAAGTTGCCTTTCTATTTCGTTGTTATGTGTTTTATTAGATTCTAATACTTCTAATTTATTGAAAATAGGTAGACATATAAAACCTTGAATTGTAGTCTAAAAATGTTATAAAATATTCTTGTTGTTACATGCTTTTACACTTAACGACTTAAATGTCCAAACGAATTAGACCTAACAATTATTTTAATCTATTTCCAACTACAAAAGGTTTCTAGTCAATTTTCAAACCAAGTAATGTTCAAATGGAGTTAAATTGATCTTTGTTGTGTTAGGAAGAAATTTTAATTTTATCATTTGTTCCATTTTATATTTTTAGGATGACCTAATCTATAATGCAATAGTAATTAAAAGTAGTATTTATATTATTAACTTCACTACTTATTTCTGGAATGCAAAAAGATCATGTTCAAGTATAAATTTTCCTATAAAAAACCTTCTGTCATTTCCTATGGACACTCTCTTAACATAAGAACAAACTTGGCCATTTTTTAGAAGTATAGTAACACATGTCAAATTGTATTTTATGCCTGGAGCATGGAGAACATATTCAAGAACCATAATACTTTCTCCTAGGTCAAGATGATAAGTACCAGCACCTTCCACATCAAGGTACATATTGTTACCCATTGATATGCGTTGTTCTCGTAGATTTAGTTCTTTGAAAGATTCCAATACATCTTTTGTCTTTGCAATGTGACAAGTTGCACTAGAATTAACCAACCATGCATTATATTCATCCAAGACTATATTGTCCCATTCAGTCATGCTAAAAAAAAACCCTTTTGTTTGCTCCTCCTTGTGTTGAGCCTTCTCCCTTATTTCCATCCTTGTTTAGACAACTTGATCTAAATGCCCAAATTGCTACAAGAATTATAGGATCCTCTAGTTTTCTTTCCTTGTGCATGGTTGGATTTGAATTGTGGCTTGTTTTGTCATCGTAGTCCTACTATGTCCCTTTTGATAATAATGTTTGGACCTACAATGTAAAAATTTCACTTCCTATAGATTTACTTCCTGGTTCTTATGGATAGACATTATTTCTTGCTCAGTTCCTAACAAAATTGTTTGTTTAAGAAGTTGAATTGAGTAGTTAGATCGCAAAGCAATAGTCACCATATCAAAAGTTCTTGACAAATTATTAATTATAGTTGTTATTTATTTTTTTGGTACTGAAGTTCCTATAATGGATAAATATTTACCCATGACAATCAAATTATTAATATGTTCAATGACGCTTTGTCCCTATTGCATATTATAAGAGTTGTACTTGTATAGGAGAAGTTGAGTGTTTGTCTAAGTCATTTTGTCATACTTCTTCTTCAAAAATTTCCATAATTTGCGTGACGAGTCATAAGTTTCAAAGAATTTAATGGTCTACCCTCCATGCACATGAGCGTCAAGCTTATTGTCTTATTGTCATCAGGCTTCCACTTCTCATGTTTTTTGACTTTTTCCTCAGAGCCATTAGTGTTATACTCCTGAGCAACATTTTTATTGAGGATTTTTAGATTGCAACATATAAGGGAATGCCTAATCATGCAGTGCCACATTTCAAAATTAATTACATTTACTTTCTCAAATTTTCCAACTCAATGGTTATGAGCTATCTAGCAGCCTTGTGAACTTAAATTGTAAGAGAAGAAAGTTCATAAACAAAAGGGAAAGAAGCTTGCTTATAAAATGATATATTACTGGTTATATTTGAAGTTTAATAACAATACTCAAAACGAATAATAAGAACTAAAAAATATATGTATAGTGTATGGTGATAGAGATGTGAAACAATTTTGTGAACAAGGTAGTTTGATTGCTAGACTAAGATCTAACCAATTTAAGTAGAATATACTGCCAAGATGTATAACATGTCAGACTATTAAGACAAATATGATGTAATATGATGAAGCAATATTTAAGAAAAAAATAAGCGCTATAGATTATATGTAAAGAATATTACTAATAGGCTAAGAATACAATACTCACGCTCAACAATGACTATAAAAAAGAAGAACAATATAAAAGTATTAAACTCATAGATGTTAAATAAAAAATAAAAAATGGATTTCAATCACATAAATAAATGATAAAAAATACTCGATTAATATTCATGCAGAATATGATGCTGCAATATAATAGAGCAGGTAAAATAAATCAGCATGCAAATAGAGTTTAGCAATCAACACATATACACAATGTACAAAATTAACAAGCATTAAGAATTTATTTGTCTCAAGGATTGTTACACCCAAATCTCACAATTACCATTAATCATGAGATTAGGGCATAAATTGAGGATTTGACATAATACAAAGATCACCCTTAACTTTTTCTTCTTTTTCAAACTCTTTATTTTCTCGCATTGAACCACATAAACTAACTTTATAAGGGAATCTAAACATTGATTTCTCTAATCTGATTTCAACAGTAAAAATGCATGTATGAACATTCATTATGTTTATCATACTTTTAAATACATATGACTTGCTGATTCACATATATTACTAAAAGAGGAATAATGTTATACACCATCATTTACAACTCTCTCTTATTTCTTTACAAGGAACTAGAGTGACAAGGACCGACTGAACTTAACTATACTCAGACTTAACTCTTATGGTAGATCTACTCTGATGCAATGATATCTTCAAGTCCATGTGATATCCCTAAAAATTGTGAGTAGAGGGGTGAGCCTACTCGCTCAGTGAATGAGTACTTCAAAGATACAATCTAAAGCACTGATATAATTACAGATATACTTTTGAGCAACTGATATCAATTATAACAATAGTAATCTTTAAAGAGTCTAATCATTGACAATCATAAATATAGCATGATACTCTAGATATCTACAAGAGTAAATCAATATATGAGCATGTTTGATTAATTTCAAAGAGAACTAATAATTCAGAAACATATAAAGAATAATTGCTGGGAAAATGTACTCGAATCTTTCTTAACCTTTCTTACTTATGAGAAACTCAATAAAACTATATGAACATATTTTAGCTTATGCCCTGATCATATGCAGTGTACTCTACATATCAAGACTCGTAGAGAACTACGATCTCACCATATAAGACTTAGCTTAAAACCCAGGAAGCTAAGCCTAAAACCGAATCCGGGTCTGCTTGACTCAAACTGTCACACCTGACTAAGGCGGCTAAATAGCTGGCCTTTAATTGGACCTCTCCTTCTAGGCTGAGTACACAGACAGAGGGTATGAGACGCCCTATGGGCCTCATCTTAGTACTCTCTGTGGGTACCTCTGGGTTACCACCGAGATCTCCAGTTCATGTTGGGTAACCTATCTTCTCTTAGGAGACTTTCTCAAGGGCTTTTTGTCCCCGCATGCTCTGTGGGTGCGATCCGATCCCCGTATACTGGTTGCTGCCAGGGTGGATCGTTTCCTCCCTATAGTGCAGACATCCGTAGGGCACCTATGTCTATTATTTTATTATTCTTGGAAAGCTCTTTCTACATTGTACCTTTCTCTTACTTATACTTGACTCTGGTATCTCTATGGTATCATGTCTATTTATTTGAAGTTTATAAGACAACATGTATATCATTCTAAACTTGGCAGAGCAATATACTCAAAACAATGTAATATAATGAGAAATCAACATTTTATACCCGTTGGCAGACTAAAATTCTTAAATAACAGAATACATATCCACTTGATACTTTATATACTAGAATCATGAAATTGAACTTCTTAATACACTGATAAGAGTTAATTACTTAACATATGAGTAATCATCATTTGCACCTGTAAATTATTTGTACTTTCTTGGAAAACATGCACCTCAACCCAAATCTTGAGTTGTGCATCACCACATCTCATATTGAGAACATTGATATCAAAATACTTGATTCATTGAACATCCTATACTTAGGGTTTCATTTACCCCATTCACTTATCACATGGCTCTCATAATGATTTCATGTGACAAACATTCACTGAATAAAGACTACTATCAACAAATCATATAAAATCAATATATGTATGAAACCTTAGAAATGAGATGAATTTAGGTTTCCATGTCATTCACTGAGATAACATGCATCAATAATAAAATTGAATAAATAAAGTCTATCATGTCAAGAAAATCCGTTCAAATGGATTTCACGATATCTATTCACAAATATCCAACTTTCCTCGCATCTAGCGTTTCACCCTCTTTACTGAGATATCAAACAAACACAATTCACCTTAAATGAAATCCAAGGTAGTATCTGACATATATGTACTATGAATTCAGATAAACAATCATTCATAACTAAGGGAATCAAGATAAACAAATTTTTCTATTTAATTATACAACAAATTTCAGTCATAGACAAATTCTCTATATTTCAGTTTATTCTCATAACCTCTGTGAATACTTAGGGAATTCTTTTTTTTGGTCGGAATACTTAGGGAATTCTCATTAGGATGTATTGTATACATTTCTAATATAATTTTATCATCTGAAATTCATCCAAATAGAGGAAGAATATGTTTCATATCATTTTGCAACAACTTAGATCAAACACACAATTCAAGGTTTGTAGTCACATACTAAGCAATTAAAGTTTATGGATGATTTAACCAATTTTCGTCCAATATACTATTTAAAGGAAGTTCCCACTCACCCTAAGGTATGAAAACACCTTAAAAATGCAGCTCATCCCTGAAAATCTTGATCTCATATCAAATTTCTAGTAATTCACCCGATTCTTCTTCCTTTCAACCCGGAAACCCTAGAAATAAGGGATTATGAAGAAAGAGTGAGAAAAGGGGAAGTTTTGATACCATTTTGGATCCAATCAGAGGAGGTACGGAATTTTGACATGTGAGAGAAGATTCACCATGAAACTATATCCAAAGAGGCTAAACTTACATAATTTTATCATTCCTCAGACCGCAAAACCCTAGGTCAGCATCTCCATCACTTTCTCCTATCAAACCCTAACTCTCCCTCTCTCTCTCTAGGATTTCATTTCTCTGGATTGAATCACGAATTATGAGAGCTCCTTCTGTGTTAGGTTGACCATATAGAGCAATTGAGCTACTTGGGTCAATTACACATTGACCCCTCACTATACTTTCTTTTATTTCAGCTGAATTTTCTGTCATAAAAAATATTACTGTAATTCATTTACTGATAAGGTCTAAATGCTTTCAAAATTTATGAAAATTTTACATTTTATTTATGATTGAGTTTAAGATCTCCAGTTAAAATTTCAGATCATTTGGAGTTACCAATAAATAATTAAAATAAAACACTATACTGTTGAAAAGCACTCTGTCAGTATTTTGGTCAAAGTATAGTTCGACGGAGAACCACATTCAAAGAACACTAAAATATTCTAAAATTTTTCTCCAATATGAATGATTGAGTTATCCATAAAATACAAAATTTGTAGAAAATATGAAAAATCATTTACTACACTACTATCCTGATCAAATTCCATATTCATCTATACTACTATAAAAAGAGTGAGTTTGATGCTGCGCTCTCCTTGATTCACTCTCTTCTCACCCTTTTTCAAGGAATTTTGCTCCTACAAATATTTATTCCCACACTCTCCTATTAACTTTTATTATCTTTAATTATGTATTTCTCTATCCATTCCACGGAAATTGTTCTTTGATTCTCTTTTTTCAAACAACCAACACAAATATCTTTTAGCGTAGGAACCATTTTACGGACGAGTCCTCTCCCCACACGTTTCTAACAAATTTTATATGTCACGTGCATGTGCACGTGTGCATTCACTAGTTTACTATCAAAACCCTAATTTTTACTGATTAGGGTTTACATTTCTCAAACCCTAATTCTTCAAACTAAAATCATAGTTAGAATTTCTTCATAGGTTTGAAACATCACAATTGATCTACTATCATTAATCAAGTCTAAATGATCTTCAATCTAATCAAGCATGTAATCACTCAGGTAAACCCTAGTTTACCAATTAAGCACAAATGTGGTCATTACAAGGATGGAATAAGATCAATATGACACATATATATCCAAGATACTACTACAACATATGTATAGTATTGAGATTGACTTGGTTAAAAGAGAAAATATTCAAAGGGTTAAAAGTAATTTTTGAGTTGCTTGCAAATTACGATCACAAGATGAGAATGTTTTAGATCACTAGGCTCATATGTAATATCATCTAGAGTGTATTGTACGACATGCATTAGATCACAAGACAAGGCTCTAATACATCTGTTGCCTCTTGGGGTATCGAGAAGCTATAGAAGGGAGAGGATGCCTAGGGTATTCATGGGCTCAATGGGCTGTTGCTATTCCACTATTGGTATGTATTTCATTGATGAAGAGTCCATGGTTATATAGGGAACACAGTCCCCAAGGAACCCATTTTATCCCCAAAAACATTTCCTCATTTTATGTGGTTGTAACGGCCCACACTTTTAAGTGTCGAAAAGAACTTAAAGTCGTGAATCATTACTCATAAATTCCCAAATTAGATTCAAGAAATAATGCATAACAGTAAAAAATCTCCATTAATGAACAAATAGTTACATGTTTGCATAAAAGTACCCTCTAAGGAGTTACATAATTTTTAGAAAGAGTTAACATGCACATGTATGATGATATACCATTATATTTAAACCTTCATGAATAACTTTAGTGTCTCCAACATCTTTATCTGTAACCTCATGTCCATGAATCAAGTATATCTGATACCTAAAATGCCGACAAACAAATACGCGGTCAGTAAATTTCTATACGGGTACGTGGGTTCATCTAATAATCAAATATACACATACAAGCAAACATCTTTATCTTGCACATAAGAACATAAACTTGTTTTCATATTTTAACCCATATCTGGTCTACTACCTCAAGTTTAATCACTATCCCTCTGGGCCTCGTGTACATTACCCTTAAGATCAGTTTAACCTTGGGTTCAGAATATTGTTATTTACTTTACATGATACTCATAGGAACTTTATAGTTTGCATGAAGTAAATAAACAAGCAAGCAATTTATCATTCGTTCAATCTCATTGAGAAACCTCAAAAAACTCCAAATTCGATACATGTAACCATAAGCGTAACCACATACCTTATGCCATTGTAGAAACCATGCAGAATAACTCATGTACTTTCAAAGTGCATCCAAACATCCAAGCAACAAAGCATGCAATCTGAAATATACATACTACATATGTGTCACCATGTATTCACATTACATTAAACAAATCTAGATGCACACCTATACTAGGGTTTAGGGTTAACTCATGTTTAGACTAGGGATTAGGGTTACAAAGCCTAATTCCATCATATCATGGTTTCTAAGAGTACATCCTTTAGTTATACATATTAGGGAAACCCTAGTCATCATCTTAAGATTATTAGATTATCTGCGAAACCTAGATCATATTTTTTTTTTGGATAAGGTAAAATATTACTATCTCAACAACAAAGTATAGGGGACACAACAAAATCCCGTATACTAAACAAGTTTTACAAGAGACCCCAACTCCTCAGAGCCATGCTATCTATACCCTCCATGCTCCTCGGGTTAGCTTTGAAGAACCACAAAATGCTATTACTAATTACATCAAAAACTATCATGTTATCCCTTGGTCTCTTACCATGAAGCCTATAGTTCCTCTCACCCCATATATGGAAAATGAGTGAAGTAATGAAGATTCCCCCCAAAAATCTGTTCTTGAGATTATTCCTTGTTCTCTCGATCAGCCATTCCACAGCCTCATCCAAGTTAAGAGGAGCCAAACCACCCCACCCACATTTAAGGCACCCTCTTCTCCACAGATAAGCTGAGAAATCACACTAAAAAAAGATGTGTTTATGCGATTCAGGCGCGTTATAACAAAGGAGGCAAGTGGGATCACAGTTTAACCCCCATTTAATGATTCTGTCCCTTGTGGGAAGTCTACGCATGATCGCCCTATAGGAACCAAAGCTCCATTTCGGGCATCTGGGTTTAATCCAAAACACGTCAAACCACATGACCTGCGGTAGCTGTTTCCTGATCCTCCACGGTTTGCTAATCGGGTCGTTGAACCCATGCTGCTGCTGTAGTTGATAATACGCTCCCATCTCCTTATATATTTTCTTCATCTTGCACCAAACAGACGATTCCCCTATGTTGGAATCATCCCCCAACTGCCCATACCTTTCTTTCATCCATCTCGTCCAAGGGGAATCCAAAATGTTTTGGAAACGATCTACTCTCTTTGCAGCAGCTTCCCACGCTATGGAGTTGGGACAGCAGATACCCAACCCCCCAGCGTACAACGGCTGAGCCACTGTGCTCCAGCTCACCGCATGCGCTCCTCCACCCCATAAGAAACCAGCCATGATACTTCTGAATTTATCAAGAATGAACATCGGCATTTCCGTCTATCTGCACCAGTAGTTAATCTTCGCAGTAAGGACCGTTTTGATGAGAACAGTTCTCCCAGCCATCGAGATTCTAAGTCCACTCCACTTTTCGACCAAGCTTCTGAGATTATCAACACACTCCTTAAAGTCCACTCCTCTTCCTCTACCCCCTGAGATTGGTATTCCTAAGTATTTGGTAGGAAATCTCCCCAAAGGAATACCAACTGCCTCTTTCAGTCTCCCCCTTCTACTATCACACGATCTAGAGAGGAAGATGTTGGATTTAATAACATTCATATACAGGTTGGACAGCAGCCCAAATTCCTTCATCAGGCCCTTCACATTCTTGAGATATTTGTAATGTCCTGTTATAAAGAACAGGACATCGTCTGCGAAAATCATGTGTGTTAATACTTTAACTCCCCTTACCTTGAAAGCTTTAATTTGACCATCTCTTTCCGCACTATCACTCAGCTTTGTAAGATTCTCCATAACAATAGTAAATAGAAGCGGGGATAGAGGATCACCCTGGCGCAGGCCATTTGAAGCCCTAAACATCCCATACGGCAACCCATTGATCAACACAGAGTAGGATGTAGTCTACACACATTGTTTGACCACATCGATCCATCTTTGTGAAAATCCTAAAGCTATAAGCGAACTCCAGATGGCATCCCATTTCACATGATCGTATGCTTTAGATATGTCAGTCTTAATACAAGCTTTACTTGGGGAATTCTTAACTCCAAAATCAACCAGAAACTCCTTGGCTAGCAGCATATTATCTGATATGTACCGTCCCTTCACAAAGGCCGCTTGGTTTGGGGAAATGTGGTCCGGCAGCAACAACTTCAATCTAGACGCTATCAATTTAGAAATGATCTTATATATCACATTGCAGCACGCTATCGGTCTAAAGTTTGTGATCTCAGTGGGAGAAGTCTTTTTAGGAATTAATCTGATGAACGCATGATTGGCTTGCCTCACCATCCTTCCACCAACCAAGAACCAACGGGTTGCTCTACAAACATCAGCACCAACTGTCTCCCAGCAGTTGTGAAAAAATTTCACATTAAACCCATCCGGCCCCGGGGCCTTAGAGGCACCAATTGCAAAAACAACCTTCTTTATTTCTTCATCATCAGCTAACTTTAGCAGACTTCTGTTCATCTCATCTGTCATTCTATTCTGTAGTTTGGAATCCACTCTATTTCTTTCATTCAGATTATCACAGTTGTAGCTGTCCGAGAAGAAATCAACCGCAATTTTAGCCATTCTATCAACTTCATCAACCAAATTTCCTTCCTCATCAATGAGGTTATGGATGTGATCCCTCATATCATTTTTCCTAACAGCCGCATGGTAAACCTTTGAGTTAGTATCACCATCTTTAATCCATTTTAACCTACTTCTCTACAAATAATAAAGTTCCTGAGCCTTCTCTAACTGTGTGAGTCGCTTACCAGCTCTGCTTTCCTCCTCCATTTTACTGCTGCAATTGGGGTCCATCCTTAATGCTTCCGCCACTTTTGAAAATTCTGTTCTAGCCTCTTTCACCAGGTTGTCCAAATTGATTAGCTCCTTGGACCAGATCTTCAGTGCTTGCTTCACCCTCTTCAACTTTTCAATGACTACGAACATAGGATTGCCTTGAATGTCCCCCTCCCAAGCATTCTTGACCATCTCACAGAAGTTTGGCCACTCCAACCAGTGATTTAAGAATCTGAAAGGCCGATTAGGCATGCTCGTATTTCTCAACTCTATCATCATCCATGCATGATCACTGTTGGGGTGTGCACCTAAAGCAATAGATGCATTCGGGTAGATCTCCAACCATCTCACATTCACCAAACCCCTATCTATATTGCTGGAAATTCTTCTGACCGGGCTTCTCTTATTGTGCCATGTTGTGATTCCACCTCTCATGTTCAACTCAATTAAATTGGCTTCATTAATAGCATCATTAAATCTACCAAGTATGGAGTCTGGAACAGGGAACCCCCCCTTCTTCTCGCAAGCCTTCCTGGTGCTGTTGAAATCACCCACCACTAAATGCGGTAGCTCCTACTGAGTCGTGTTCCTGATACACTCCCAAAGCCTTCTTCTTTCCCTTTCTGCATTAGATCCATAAACAGCTGATATTACACAATGAAAACCACCCCTATTGATGCAACTAAGCATTATCAGTTGATCAGATTCGAAGATTGGTTGCACATCCCAAACCACAGGGCACCACCCCACCGCAATTCTGCCTCCGTCCACTTGTTCCAGATTAGAGGTGCACTCCCACCCTCTCAGAAACAAGGTCATGATCCTCTCACTTACCTCCCTTCTAACTCTAGTCTCCAAACAAATTGCGAGCTGAACACCTTTCTCCTCCAAAAGTTTCCGCAGGACTCTCTGTTTGGCTGGTAGAGAAGCCCCACGGACATTCCACACCATCACCTTCATTTGGAACAGCTAGATTGCCCCCCCTTCCGGAGATGACAACAGACCCCAGCCTTCCTCTTCCCCTTCCCCTTCCTCTTCCTCCCCTTTCCACCTGCGTACCGCTCCTTGTAGAACGCTTAGCGCTACCCAGATCTACCTCCCCCTCCTCTACCAAATCCTCCAGGTCCTGAAAGGAATTAGACACCACACCCAACCCTTCCGTCCCCTTATCCTCTCTAGGCATCGCCAACACAGTTACTCTGTCCGCCGTAGGGATATCTGATACCACAGTCGTCACTGGTACCTGAGAAGGTGCGGTATCAGCCACACCCACTACCAGGTCTTGTACCGCTTCACCTTCCTTCTCCACTACCACTCCAACGTTGGTAGCAGCTGTCCCCTACAAGATCACCCCACCTAGTGCAAGCGTCTGTAAGTCTCCATTGGTACTTGTTGAAGCCGCACCTTGAACCATCATTGTCGATTGCTGCAGCCTGGGTTTACCGGAAGCTATCCTCCCCTTGCTCCTGCTTGGTCTAACACTCTTTGACCTGCCTCGAGCATCAGCCTCCATCTCCCCCGTCTTCAGGGCATTTGGGCATAATTCTGTCAAATGCCCAAACACCTTACAGGCGTTGCATCTGTCAGGCAAAGCGTCATAAACTACCTTCACCTCCATCACCCGCTCGCCTGGAAGTTCCAACATGATAGTCGGTGGTGGTAGCTTATCAGCTGTGATCTCGACACACAAAAGAGGCGCCCCCATGTATCTGCCTTCCGAGATGAAGTCGATAACTTTCGGTGTTCCAATCGCATAAGCCATGATCGACAGATCCCTCCTCGACCAATGCCTTCCCAGATCCGATATGGTAACCCAAATTGGCGCCGCAGTGAGTCCCGCCCGACTCACATCCCCCTCCGACGACCATTTCCAAGTGATAACCAGCTTACTGTCAAAGAACCATGGTCCTTTATCCATAGCCACAGCCATGTCTTCCTCATTAGCAAACCGAGCTAGAAACAGCCCATCCTTCAGGGGTGATATCTGTAGCTCTCCTTTTGGCTTACACGTTCTCTGCATCCACCCATAGAGTTGTTGTAGTATGCATCTTCTTCCGAAGACCTGGACCACCACCGAGGTTTTGTGGTAATCCTCCATGGCTTCCATCACCGGTTCAGGCATTTTCAGCCAAGGTCTCGCATCATTGTTTCTGAAGAAAGGTTCTTTTGGATCATCAGGTTCCACCTCCGGACGCCAAGCCTTCTGGACCCTAAACGACTTGCTCACTCTCTCCGCCCAGGCCCCCAACAATGGGCAAGCCGTCGTATCAGCGGCGGCCTCACCCGTCGTAGCTTCAGCACCCTGGGCGCTCATTCTGTTAATCTTGTTGATATTGATAATGCAGATTGTAAAGGTTTATCCCCATGGTGTTGTGAAGATAATGGATAGGACTAGGTCATTCCTTGTTAATGGACAAATATTGAAGCATTACCTAGATCATATTACTAGCATTAAGATCATAGAAAGATTTCCATATTGGTTTCAAAACCCTAAATCAACAGGAATAATATTATCAATCTAGAATCATAAATTATTCATCATTATCAATGATTTCTTCATTATACATAACAAGATCAGGTATTAGCTCAACATAATTTAATATACTCAATTAAACATCATATTAGAGGAATCTAGATCTTCCTTTATATTTCTCATATTACAACATATCTTGCATATAATTTTGGAACATGAATCATAATTAGCCTCTGATTATATTTTCTTTGGATTTCTCTCATTTTTCTGAGCAAAATGATATATAACATCACTATATTTGGATAACCTTAGTAATTTATATGAATTAATTAAAAAGAAAGACTTATACCTTAGATCTGGACATATGGCGCCTTTTCATTGGTTGAGGCTATTCACTCAGCATCAAGCTACCATGTTGGGGCATCGATGCATGGGCAAATTGATTTGGGCCATTGGTTTATTAGTTGAACTGGGCATCATGTATTCGAAGCGAAGGGACCGGTTCGGCCCTCCCTCCCTTTCCTTCTGTGACTGTGCGAGACCCGTTGGTCTACCTTGTGTACATAGTAGCACCTTCTCCATGCCCACATGCCACCATGTTAGGGAGCTGTGACTGCATCTGATCTATGAGCAATTCTTCAGCCACTACCAATCCATCAACTGCAACTACCGCCACCCATTTGCATCCCATTCTCCGATCTACACCGATGGTATGACCTCCGACCTGGCTCCTAGTTCAGAAGGGAAATGTAGCACCACCGTTGCCTCTGGCTCGAAAGCTTAGGTATAGGAAGAGTTCAGATCATCCCCTCCCTTCACCTCATTCTACACTGTTGACCTCACAAAGCTTCTCCTCCCTTCTTACCATTGACATCTTCACTGTTTGAGGGTGAAGTTGCAACCACCCATGCTCTGCGTCGGACGACCTTCCCCAGCCCCGATGTTGGGTGCCAACATTAGGCACGACCCTACCAACCACGTGAAGGGCTCCTTCGGTGGCTCTAGGGTGCAGCAATGAAGAAATGACCTTATTTTAGGCCGTCAGGGTGCACAGAACTATGAAGGGTTCTACTACCAACCAACTCCATTGCGCCGAGGAGTGCAGGTCTAAAAGCTTCATTGTGGGTTCAAAAAAGGAGAAAGAGGAGTCTGGGCACTTCTAGGAGGGCCAGGGTTTCTCAGGTTCTCCACAAACCTCCATCATGTTGCTCATGAGTTCACCAGCCATGACATGCTTGATCACCTCTGTAGCCTACAGCTGGACATGGCGAAGGAATGACAACGGCTGTGATGGTCAGAAAGGGAAAGCAGATCCTAGGTAAAACCCTAAGCGAGAAGGAGGATGGTGAAGAGGGAAAGGGGAAAGAAATCCAACAAGAATTGGTGGAAACCCTCATCTCACCTCACAAAAAATCCTCCCTATGTATGTATATATACATACACACACACACACACACACACACATATATATATATATATATATATATATATATATATATATATATCTTTCTTCACATCTCCCTTCTCTCTTTTCCTTGTCTTACAAGGAAGATCCCACATAATAAAACATGTTAATTTTATTATCCTTTGCCATACAAGTCCAAAGCTTTCCCTTTAAATTTCCTCATATTAATCCTTTTCTCTTCCTATTTGGGTTTAAGGCACATTACCATATTACTCTATTTCCCTATGTAATGAAAGGTATCACTTTCACTGATATTGGTCTCCAATTTAGAAATAGGAGAAAGGCAAGGCATCTTACCTAGGAACTAATTGAATACCTCTTCTTTCCTTTTGTTCTTGACTCTTCCTTTGTGTACAAACAATATGTGAAGAAAGCAAGGCACACCATGACTCTCTTTCCTAGGTATATACTTCTCCTTTCCCCTAACCCATGTTTCCTATTTCCTTTAGGAAACTTACATATATTATCTTGGATATCTATTATCTAATCCATTAGAAAAAGGTGGATAATCCTTTAATTAATTATCTAATCCAAATATTATCTTGGATATCTATTATGATCACAAATATCATTAACCCATAAAAACATATCTCAGGGACCCATATGTAAACTCTAATTAACCAACTTGGCTGAAAAGTGACCTCAAGGCCCATGGACCACATCTTGGGCCTTCCAAAGGCTCCATGAGCTTAGTCACATTCCTAATTACCAAACTTGAGTCTTTGGTAACCATTGCATCTTATATTAGCCTCATATGATTACATATGCCCAAAACACTTTCTTTCATTAAATTGATCATTTAATCAAATTCTAGGTTTTGGAACCATCAATCCAGGATCCCTTAAAACACTTCATTATTATATGTTCCATAATTCATTTAGGCTTGAAATCTACAAATTTCAAGGCTGTAACATTCACCCCTCCTTAAAAGGAATTTTGTCCTCAAAATTCAGGCCTACTAAGCCTAGGTGAATGATAACTTATCTTATTTTCAAAACTTAGGGTTAGCACCCCACTTAGATATCTTTAGCAACTTTTCCTTAGTCTATCAAATTTCTATTACTAAGATTGGCACCTTAATTGGAATTCAAGTATATCAACATCTTTAGTATACACATATTATCATCACTTGATGATTTCATTCTCATTGGTGATTTCATTATTACTTGGTGATTTCTCTCTTTGCCTATGTTTCCAAACTATTACACATTATTTTCACATAAGGGTCAGGTGACACCTCTAACCCTAGTTCTTGTCATTACACATTCAAGGTAGGATATTCATCCTCTTTATATCACATATCATGACTAATGAGACTTTGTCATAATTAAACTTGCACTCTAGCCTTATGTATTGTTGTTTTCTATTTTGCTTCCACATTAATATCCAACTAGGGACATAACAAGAATGTATGTACTCTGATCAAACATACGATCTCATTGTTCAAGTCACATACTTGAAGACATACGTCATCGAGTAACATCATTATTTAGCATCTACTATATATGTATCATCATCTCATGACTGAGACAAATGTAATAGACATAATTACCTTTATTATTATCAATTCAGGTATCCATGGCACACTCCAATAATCATATGACTTGCTCTTTTAGCATACGTATCAACATACTCCCACTTGCACTTAGAGACAATCACCCACTAATCTTATTCCAAGTGATCTTTAATATGTCCATCATGTTTTTGATGTGCAAGAACTTTTATAGCGGATTAGCAACATTTGATTCAAGTCGGTATTTTGCAAGTTTCACATCTCCTTGCTATATGGTAGTTCATATGAGATGGAAGTTCTATAGCATGATTTCTGAGATTCCCAGCCTATTCCATAGTTCCATTGTTGTCATAGTATTTCTACTATGTCATCAATGGTTGGAACCTCACACAAGTTCACTGATATGAACTTCTTCATTCATACAATATCTTCTAGTGTTCTTATAACACAGAGATACTCAACTTCTATTGTAGATTCAAATAATTATCATTATCTTGGAACCCTTTCCAACTTACAATTCTTATTTTAGAGTCAAACATAAATTTAGATTGCGATCATTAATTTTACTTGGCATTTTGGAAGCTTGCATCGTTGTAACCTTTTACACCCAACTCTTCCTTATTACTGTAACCAAGAAACTGATCATTTTAGTTCTTCACAAGCACTAAGGACGTTCTTTATGGTAGCATAGTGACTCCCACTGGCATCTGACATATACCCTCTCGTCATGTCCAATACATATGAGATTGCTGGATATGTATATATATATATATCCTCTCATCATGCACAATATATATGAGATTACTAGATATACTCTCATCATGTCCAATACATATGAGACAACTGGATATCCTCTTGTCATGTCCAATACATATGAGATAAAGGGATAAGTACAAAAATTTGCATTCAAGATAGATCCAATTGCGAATGCATATAGCATCTATCCATGCGTTCTTATTCTTCACAAGAACTGGGACACAAGGCTCATGAGAGACTGATTTCACTAATTTTCTCTCATTGAGTCCTTCATGTTGAACTCCTTTAATATCTTGCCAATGTATGTGTCCTCACTTAGGTCAAGAAGCTTTCAAAAAATATATATATATAGATCTCAATCCCTATAACAAAGGATGTCTCATCTAAACCCTTCATAGAGAAGGTACTTTCTTTGATAGGTTTTAAAATTTTTAGGATAAGGAAGTTATTCCCCATCATCATTTAGAATATACATATGCTCCCACTAAATATTTTGTAATCATAAATTCCCTTCATTTTGACTCAAGTCAAACTCTTTGAGTGCCTTGTCAATAGAAGATTTCAGCTCTGAGATGCTTGCTTCAATTCAAAGATTGACCTTTGTAGCTTATATATTTTATTTGTAATATTGGATTTATAAAACCTTTAGGTTGTGTCACGTAATCATACTTATAATTATTCTAGTCAAGTAATGTGGTTTTAACATCCATGTGCCAAATCTCACTAGTCATAACAAGATGCAACAACAAGTATGATCCTGATAGATTTAATCATGGTAAATAGTGAAAGACTTCATCATACTCAACACCTTGAACTTGTTTGAAATTCTATGCAACCAAACTATCCTTCCATGTTGGTCTCCTTTCAAAGACCCAAATGTACCCTATGAGTTTTACACCTTCAGGTGGAACCAACACGGTCATACCTTGTTAGTTTACATGGAGTCCATCTTTGATCTCATGGCCCTCAAGCCATGCTTAAAACTTTGGTCCCACAATAGCTTCTAGATTGGTAGTTGACTCATCATATATGATCAATCCGTGACCTTATTATATATATCATAATCTTTCAAGCTCTAGGCATGTTCTACTAGATTTATGAGGTTTTGTTCCACATTAAGAACTTGATATTCCACAATATCTTGTCATTCTCTATGTTCCTATTGTACCTCTTATTGGTTCAATGTTTTCTTTTTTGTCTTGAACATTTTGAGTTCTACCATTACTCCCATTGATTCCTTTGGAACTAAGTTCCTCTTCAGGAATACCGTTATCCTGATTAACAAACAACTTTGTTGCTGGATTGGGATAAGAGTAGTATTTTAACAAAATAACAGTTATGTGATTTTGCAGAAAAAGATTTTCTAGAAACTATTTTCTTATATATGCATTCATCCCTAATCACTATAAATGACATACTAGGACTCCTCCATATTACATCTGGTGTCTTTTGAACTATTTTAGATGGTACATTGTTTAGTGTTAAGCATGTGCCAAAAAGAAAATTGGATGATTAGCTAGATTTTGATAATCACACCATGACTTAACAAGGTGTGATTCCTTCTTTATGATATACTTTAATGATACACTATGATTGTGTTTTAGGTGGAGTTCAACATGATACATTATCATGATCTCCTAGAAGGTTATCAAACTCTTGGTTCAAAATATTTCAACATCAATCAAATCAAAGTATCTTAATACTTTTACCAAGTTAGTTGCATATTCATTCACAACCTCCTTGAACACTTCAAGAGATTCATACTTTTATTTCATTAAATACAAATTTCGTCTCTACTGAAAGCATTAGTAAATATAATGAGGTACTAGTACCTAGCTTTAACATTTGTTCAAAAAGGTCTATATACATCAATATGCATGAGCCTTGATAGAACAATCACTTACTTACTACATCTAGTGAATATGCTTTATTCATTTTGCAAAACAAATAAGATATGCATGTCTCTATTGGTTCAATAACCAAAAGAGTCTAGATAACCATCATATGGATTCTAGAAATGCATTTCTCATTTATATGCATTGTAGATGACAATGCTATAGGCATTCATTGTTTGAGTTATCAAGTCATTCAATATATGTGTCATACACATTTGTCTCTACAAATATCAAGCATAGTGTAACATACCAGAACTAGAACCCTACCTTAGTAGTTTTACCCCTTTTGACTTAGCCAAACAAGGATAAGCTAATACGTGTAAATAAGCCAATAATGAAATCTAAAATGTGTCACAAGAAATGTAACATAACAAATCATGCTTAATAATCAAATATGACCCATATGGAGATAATAAGAATATAATTGGTGGACTAATGAACTAATGGGCCACAAATAAGCCATAAGACCTATCTCATAAAAAGAAGTTCCAAAAGTAAAATCTAAGTTTAAAATCATGCTCCTTGGGTCCCAATTGCCATGGGAGTCAAGTTTCACATTATTCACATAATAATAGTTCATCTAATTCAGATTGGAAAAGAAGATGTGTGTTTTCTCCAAAATATAAAATAAAATAATAAATGACTCCAAAATAGGAAAATAATCTTATATTCGTAATCTACATAATAAATATAGCTTATGAGTGAATTTTCATCCAATTTGGAGAAAGTTTGCTTAAAAGGTGAAATTAGGAGAGAGAAAGTGTGTAGAACCTTCAAAATAATAAATAAATATATAAACAACTCCAATATGTAAAATTGATGGAAAATTCATATCCAACACATTAAATATGACTTGTGGGTCAAGTTTCATAAAATTTGGATAATCTTAAAGTCATTAATGAAGGAGGAAAGAGAAAATAAGATTTGATTTATTTAACCCATTAAGAGTTCCTAAAAGGCAAAACTAACTTCATATTCGGATTCGAAACCTCAAAATTAGTTAGGGTATAAATTTTTATTAAATTTGGGATTTTTTTGCACCTTTAATACAAGAGAGAGAAAATAGGGAATTAATTGCATTCCCACTTTGATTGGATTTCGACTTATATAAAGTTTCTTTTATTTTTGATGTCACGTGGTTAATTAAACACACTCAAATCTAGATCATTCATTTCTTGATTGTACGGTTGTCAGATCGTCCTTTACCTTTGGACAAAATAGGAAACCAACCTATTCTATGCAATACTTTCCCATCCGGGTTTCTCAGCCTACGTTTGATCTTTTCCATGATTTTTGTTTCTATGTATTCCTTGTTCTATTCTGCATAGGCTGATCCATCACTTGAGCCCTAAAACTACATATATGAGGAAGCCCCAAATTGACTCTCTCCCCAGTTTTCTGTAGATGGCTCCTCGCCCCGCCCCATCCTCATGTAGGTTCTTAATATCAACCAAAGGTCCTCTGTCTACTCTCCTCTACCCTCAAATTCTTTGCAATCGTCTCCCTCCTACCAGACCTACTCCAAGTTGACCTTCGGCAATTCCTGGCCACCACTGCTTCTTCTGACGACCAATTAGGGATGGAGTAAGCATCTTGGAGTCACTACCTTCAGTTCTTGGTTTTCTATTTGCTGTGTATGTATCCCTATCTCTATAACATGTAGCTCGAGGTCTGTACACTATCGACGCTTCTCGCCAGGGCTGAATTTGTGATCCCACGACCTTCGTGAGGTGTCGTTGGTGTCTGACCGAACATTGAGAACATGCTTTTGGTTTTGTTTTGCATCTTCTAGCTTTCCTTAATGATCTCCTGTGAAATACTGGATTTTTTTAGCTTAATTTCGAGGACAAAATATCTTTTAAGGTGTGCAGGATGTGATGGAGTGGAATTTTGAAATCCTTAAATGTCCAATGAATTAAGTGAAAGCATATGTTTGAGTTAGATTGAGAGTTCCAAGATTTTGACAAAGTAGGTGTGTTGATGTGAGGTTGATATCATGATTAAGATCTTTCTTTTGATGCCTTTTTGAGGAATTTAATTGAATGGTCTAACAGTTGAGTTTTGGCACCAAATTTGAGTAGAAGGTAGCTTGAGTGGTAGGGAAGCTTTGCTTAAAATATGGTGGCAATTGGATGTTCCTAAAGGAAGTTATCAAGGTCTGAATATGTGAAATAATATGCATATATTGAGGTATTTTGGACCAAGGTTATTGTTATACTAGCCTAAGCAGTTGATCAATAGGGTGTCACACGCCCCTTTCATTGAGGGAGGGATGGGTGGCCAGATTTTGGTCATTCATGACTAATCCAATGGCTGTGGCTACCTACTTCAGTGAGCCCCAGATTTGGTCTGGTAAAGGGTCTTGTACAACCGTTAGATGCTTTTTGGACGATCCCGAGATCACCTCCAAGCTCCGAATCTGGAGGAGTCATGGGAGAAGAGTGGCGTGCGAGAATCCACGCCACCATGATCTCTAGATGTGCACCCAAAAGAAGAAGCGACCGAGTAGTTAAGTTCAACTCGAGTGGAGGAGTGCAGAGACCCCTAAAACGAACTATGTGATCGCTCCAGTAGGGAGAACGGAAGCCAACTCCCCACTGTCTCTCCATCGTAGCCTGTAGGTGGCGGCCATGAGTAGAATATGGAGTTAGAAGGTCGTTTTGAGGAAGACGGAGAAGGAGAAAGCAAGCACTAAGTTAAGGGAGTTCACCCATGTATCTGTGTGCCCAAATCGTGAAGCTTTTCCTGGCTGTCGAAGCCAAAGTCGGCCAGAGAGGAGCTCAGAGCTAGGGTGGTGCTTCAGGCCGTTTCAACACCAGCTATGAGTTCCCTTCGATCTCTGCTAGTCGACCGAAGCTGCTCAACCTGGAAAGGGATCAAGAAAGCGGTCCAGGGGAAAGATTCCCCTTTTTCTCTTCCGTGGAAGAGCTTCATGGCGGCGAGCTTGCGGAAGCAAGGGTCTGGGGATGAAGTGTCAAAATCCAGTGGTTGTGGAGATCTCTCCAGTGTGGACGAAGATGAGGGAAGGATTAATGGTAGACGAGGAGGACCTGGTGATGAGATATTGCTCGCTGGAGAGCAGTTCCATCATGGTGGCGCTACTTCTAGTGGGATACAGAGTTCCGCAGACTGACGCTGTGATGCCTTGGGTGTGGAATGAGAGAGAGTGGAGGGTCAGCTTCGTGTGGACCGGAGAAAGAAAGGGATGAGCTGGGTCCAACCAGACTAGGGATAAACCAATGAACCACAACGTGAACCACCGGCTCAGATGAGAAGCAACGCGCCCGCACATGGCCACGTGGCATTACCAGATTGGACCAAAAAAGTACTTATCTCATAAATGTACAGTAGAACAATATAAAGACAAAGGTGGCCAAGGATTCACATCCTTGAAACCTGATAGAGAATGACACACTGCCAAACTCCCAATATATATAAAGTTGAGCCAAGGCTTCACATCCTTTATACTCGGGTATGGGGGACCATCGCCACCATCCCAAAAACATAAAGGGCACACACCCAAAACCAATGCAATTATAGTACTCTAGTGCTACTGAATCGCATAGTATGTAAAATATAGAGGCAAGTAAACAATATAGTCATAATTATAGAATGTTGTCATCACACAATGGACAACACAAAAATATAAACATCCACTTCAAAGTGGGAACATATCAGTGTATAAGACAAACACACACCAAGGCACAAGATAAGATATCAAGAAAATGTTCAAGACCACAATAAGCAAGATGGTTCGCATGAACTGCTAGATCAAGAGATAAGAGCAATGTGTAGGCTAAAATCAAAAGAATGATAAGATAGGTGAATTGCACAACATAGAGGAATAGGGTATACAACATACCTCAACTTCGGAGTCTACTCTATCGAAAGCCAAGCCTATGTCCAAGCATAGGCCTCCAAAGAACCTATGATACATTTATGTGGAATTAGGGTTCAGTTCCCACTAATTATTTCAAAACCCTAAAAAATTACCTTTTATTATTAGTTAATTAGGTTATCAAAACCATGCCATATTTTAGATTATATTTTTATGAGCTCAAATCATATTTTATTATATTTTCCTGACTTATATATATTTAGTTATGAATTTTACAAGTTATTATATATTTATGTAAATTCATTGAAATCACCTTTTTTAAGATTGGATTTAGGTGAAAAAACCAACACCAAAAGATAGACCTTATTTTTCTAAATCCAATGACTATTTTTCCATATTTTTTTGATAAGTGAGTGAATTATTATGAATTTTGCAAGATTCGACAAATCACAAAATTCCACGTGACAAATCCTATGAGAAAGAGGAAGAAAGAGTGGGAGTGGGCTGCATGACCTGAGTTGTCCTAATCAGGGCTTGCCAACTCAGTCAGCCCCACAAACAACTGGGCAACGCACTTCAGCACCCAAATGCAAATGAACCAAGTGAAAAGACCTTTTTACCCCTGTAGGGATACAAAAGCATTAAACGAAGGTGAGGATAGATACGAGAAATTTCATGTGGCCTTATTCATCATCAAGTTGTGATACAACAGACAAATTGGGGAACAAATATCCCCCAATCAAAACTCAAGCTAAGAGGGAAAACATGGAAACTAAAGGTGCCATCGAGTTTGCCAGAACAAACCAAGCACAATGAGCCAAAACTGTGCCTTCACGGTGGTCGAGAGTCCAAAAGAACTCCTCTTCTAGGTGTAGAAGACCGGTGATTGGGAGATGTGACATCCCCGGATATTCTAAAACTTAATCTGATGTGTGATGTCCAAATTGAAACCTCACCTCAGTGAGAATCCCAATTTAAACACCCCACACCAGGCTAAGAAAAAGAAAATCAAGGGAGTCTGAAGGAAACAATAGTAGCACATGCACATGAACAATAATAAAACCATACACACATGTTCACCATTCAACATATAATTACAACATGAACCGTTACAACATTTGATATTACATATTGAACAACAAACTATACATAAACATATACTACCACTAAACTACAGGATCTTAAGACAACATGTCCACCTGTACATCATCTCACCATACAACTCTCAACTATCTTGGATCTCCAAGAGCATAACCACAACCTAAACAAAAGATTAAATGCGGTACACGTCAGCACAATATTCAAGAATATTGTACTGAGTACGCCTACATGTCTTTTATATACCTCTCATCATATCTTGGCAATAAGATAAAACTAATACTTGGCAGTAACATAAGAATATAAGAAAAGCATATACTTGCACAAAGATATTCATTAGCAAAAGAGAACACATATATTTTAAGCACATTTCCATCATATATCTCATGCGTCTGCCACCAAGTGTCTTTGACGTCTTCAAGCCTTATGATCTACCACCAAGTGGTTTGTGATCATTATACAAACATCATATGATCTACCACCAAGTGGTTTGTGATCATTATCCATGCACTCTACCACCAAGTGGTTTATGAGCTATATTATTATGGAACATCTATATTATGTTTGCAGGTGTTCATAGCTATAAATATGGAAAACCATGCAACATATCATACAAGAACAATCATTTCATCCAATATCATATGCCAAGTATTTTACTACACATATAACACAAGCATATTGTATAATAAGCCAAGTAAGAGGTAATGGCGTACCTTGATCAAGAGAGACAAACCTAATCACATATATCCAAGAGTCAACTACATCCTTGGTCAACCCTGATTAAGACAAGATCACATATCACTATCAGGTTCTCATCATCATAACCCTAGTTATGTCCGTTTTAGGGTTTACTTAACTCATTAGGATATTACCATCATTACTTGCATTCTTGTCTTATAATTTTCATATTGATATCATATTCTAGATTATAGTTCATCAACTGGATATACTCATGTGTCACATTATTATATGAACATATTTAACATTATGTCACTTTCGTTAACCATATTAGGGTTACATCACATGTATTAAGGGCGTGCTTCATATAACATGAATTTCATGTATATAACTGATCTTAGATTTATATATTATCTTACAGTTACAGATATGAGGGTGTTCTGTGAATTTCATCATTAATTGAGCACATGTCCATTTATTGCATTTTATTTAGGGTTTAAAGCCCTAATTAGCCATATGAAGAAAATTACATAATTTCATGCATCAACACCATAGTTACTGACATCAGATGGATTATAAACATGATTTACAATCTACTGGTATTTTCTCATAATTTTAGAACATCATTTGATATTTATTATCCATTAAACAAACATTACACATCTTACATGATATCTCTATTATTAATGTATCCAAATCCTAATATTAAGCTTTCTTTGTGTTCTACTCATTTTTTTGAGAAAAATGGTACCTCACTTGTATTTTTTTGATGTACGTGCTAATTTCTATGATTTTTCTAAGATCTGTACATTTATGAGATAATTACCTTTTTGGGCCAATCTGGTAATGCCACGTGGCCATGTGTGGGTGCATTGCTTCTCATCTGAGACGGTGGTTCACGCTGTGGTTCATTAGTTTATCCCTGGTCTGGTTGGACCCATCTCATCCCTTTCTTTCTCTGGTCCATGCGAAGCTGGCCCTTCGCTCTCTCTCATTCCACACCCAAGGCATTACAACGTCAGTCCACAGAACTTTGTATCCCACTAGGAGTAGCGCCGCCGTGATGGAACTGCTCTTTGGTGAGCAATATCTCATCACTAGGTTCTCATCATCCACCATTAATCCTTCCCTCAGCTTCGTCCACACTGGAGAGATCTCCACGACCACTGGATTTTTATACTTCATCCCCATACCCTTGCTTCCACAAGCTCGCCGCCATGAAGCTCTTCCACGACAGAGAAAAAGGGGAATCTTGCCCCTGGACCGCTTTCTTGACCCCTTTCCAGGTTGAGCAGCTTCAGTCGACTAGCAGAGATCGAAGGGAACTCATAGCTGGTGTTGAAATGGCCTAAAGCACCGCCCCTAGCTCTGAGCTCCTCTCTGGCCGACTTTGGCTTCGACAACCATGAAAAGCTTCGCGATTTGGGCACACAGATACATGAGTGAACTCCCTTAACTTCGTGCTTGCTTTCTCCTTCTTCGTCTTCCTCAAAATGACCTTATAACTCCATATTCTACTCATGGCCGCCACCTGTAGGCTACGGTGGAGAGACAGTGGGGAATTGGCTTCTGTTCTCCCTACTGGAGTGATCGCACAACTCGTTTTAGGGGTCTCCGCACTCCTACACTCGAGTTGAACTTAACTGCTCGATCACTTCTTCTTTTGGGTGCACGTCTAGAGATCTTGGTGGCATGGATTCTCGCACGCCACTCTGCTCCCATGACTCCTCCAGATTCAGAGATTGGAGGTGATCTCAGGGCCATCCAAAAAGCATCTAACGGTTGTACAAGGCCCTTTACAAGACCAAATCTGGGGCTCACGGAAGTAGGCAGTCACAACTACTGGATTAGTCATGAATGACCAAGATCTGGCCACCCATCCCGCCCTCAATGAAAGGGGCATGTGACACCCTATTGATCAACTACTTAGGCTAGTATAACAATAACCTTGGTCCAAAATACCTCAATATATGCATATTATTTCACAGATTTAGACCTTGATAACTTCCTTTAGGAATATCCAATTGCCACCATATTTTAACCATAGCTTCCCTACCACTCAAGCTACCTTCTAATCAAATTTGGTTCCAAAACTCAACCGTTAGACCATTCAATTAAATTCCTCAAAAAGGCATCAAAAGAAAGATCTTAATCATGATATCAACCTCACATCAACACACCTACTTTATCAAAATCTTAGAACTCTCAATCTAACTCAAACATATGCTTTCACTTAATTCATTGGACATTTAAGGATTTCAAAAGTCCACTCCATCACATCCTACACACCTTAAAAGATATTTTTTCCTCGAAATTAAGCTAAAAAAATCCAGTCTTTCACATCATATACATCTTAAAAGAAATTTCATCCTCAAAATTAAGCCATACTCTTACTTCCATGGAAAACCTTATATTACCTTCATCCACATGTAGGCACCATTCTATGTGCAACATATCTGCAAAGGTTACCTAGAACCATGTATCCATAGCACTATTAGGAGGTTTCAAAAGCTTCAAGGGTGAAACCTCACTCCATAGAAAGCTCAAACAAGGCTTTAGAAGCTTAGGTTATGTCATGACATGTCTCACATATGTTAGGGTTTCATCCTTATATTTACCCATGCATTAGGGTTTCCACATCATCTCACTATGTTCTAAATGAGTTAACTAAAATTAACCCATTATATCATGGGGTCATCAACATATTATTTAGCTCATCGTTAGAACATGTTCATCATTAACATATGCCTCTTAGGAGGGAGTTAATTAAAGTTAACCCACTTTATTCATCTAGATCATATCTAGATGTTATAATCATTATGTTGTGCTAGATGTCAAACTATATTTTCCATCTTTGTTAAGCACTAAGATTAACACCTCGTGTAACTTATTTCATTCATATGATCTTATTTCATTACTCATAATAAATTGAAATAGTTACTAGTGATTTCATCACAAGATTGACCAACCATATCACATTAGCATCATTATTCATGTGTATGGTTAACTATTTCTACTTTGATGTCAGTAAACCATCTCTAGATATTTCATCATATCATGTCTATATATCAAATCTCAAGATTAAAACACAATCTTAAATATGTATCAAGTTTGTGCTACAAAAACATATACAAGTGACTTGTTAAACATGTATCAAAACTTTATATAGTACAACTGAGGTTCTCCTGACCCATATCACGAGAATAGTGCCATGCTCAGTCTCTCTGAGGTAACTCAACTCTATGAGTAACTCATATGCATATACTTTATCTTTATTCTCTTAGTCTAGGGTTCTCGGATTACCTCATTGGAACTAGTGATAGCTTTATAATCTCTAGCCACATAAGCACAAACCAAAACATGCTATGACATAATTTTCATAGGTCTTCTACCCATGAAACATCTTACCCAAAACTTTCTTATATACACCACTAGATTCCTATGTGGGAAACCACCAACCCGAGTATGAGGCTTCAGAGAAACTAACATAGCTACCTCCTCTAGGGTCTTGGGCTCTCTCCCTCACCCAGATGGTAGGCACTCATATTAATGTTCACATGCACATATATAACGAGCATCTCTCTATCTCTAGGGTTCGGTCCTCCCAAGGACATCTAGGGTTCAAGAAAACTATAGGAATCATGCATTAAGCAACACAACTCATTCACTCAGGAGTAGTCTAGTTTAGGACATATCATATCACATATCTCAGAATTCTAATATCTTGGAGTTTAGGTTCTCTAACCTCCTCCCAATGGGTCTCACTCTCTCTGGAGTTAACCCTGAAACTAGTCCTAACACTAAAGGTCCTACTTCGTAAAAGAGCTTGAGGCTCATGCTGACTCACAATCTCGTCTCATCTTAACATATCTTATCTCATAAAAGAATGCATCCTAGCATCATCAAAACTTATCTCAAATCCTCAAAACTGAACTTAAGTCCTTGAAGACAAACATAGATCATCATAACCATCTTATGTTATCTATATAAAACTTACATCATATCATCAAAACTTATTTCATCTATTCCATCTATCATATATTCCAACAAGGCTCTAGACATCTAATCTAGAACTATTCTCTCTTCTAGACTGATGTCATACACTGTCACTTTGGTTGCATGACCACCTCTTACTCGTAAATGTGTGGGGACACATTTTTTTAATACATATACATAATAAAATATTATATAGTTTTTCTCTGATAAAAAACATCAGAGAAAACTGTCACGGTTTGATCCGGTTGGAATCCAAAACCAAATCCTAAAAACGAGTGTCCCACACATAGTAGAGAGTACAGTGTCATGAAAACTAAGGAAAGGGGTGAGAACATGGTGTAGACTAGTGTAGCTACTCTAGACAATGTGCGTAATATGTCTAGGGTTTCTCTTCCCTTGATGCACGTCATTTCCAAATAGTGCAACGTCCCATACCGCTGCACTATAAGGAAAGAATGACATCTAAGGACTTGCTATACAACAAGCACCATTCTAGACCTAGTTCTCAGACATCTAGGTGCTAACCTAGAGGCTAGGTCAGATCTAGTCTCTAAAAGATGACTAATCTAACCCTAAAAGATTATTAAGTTCAAGGTTCTTTAGTTTTGAGTTGCATAATGAGAAAATGTTAGGTTTTGCTATTGTTCATGCTCTAATACCACCTGTGACGTCCCCGGATTTTATGAAACGTAATCTGATGTGTGATATCCAAATTGAAACCTCACCTCAGTGAGAATCCCAATTTAAACACCCCACACCAGGCTAAGAAAAAGAAAATCAAGGTAGTCAGAAGGAAACAACAGTAGCACATGCACATGAACATAATAAAGCCATACACACATGTTCACCATTCAACATATAATTACAACATGAATTGTTACAACATTTGATATTACATATTGAACAACAAACTATACATGAACATGTACTACCACTAAACTACAGGATCTTAAGACAACATGTCCACCTCTACATCAGCTCGCCATATAACTCTCAACTATCTTGGATCTCCAAGAGCATTACCACAACCTAACCAAAAGATTACATGCGGTACACGTCAGCACAATATTCAAGAATATTGTACTGAGTACGCCTACGTGTCTTTTATATACCTCTCATCATATCTTGGCAATAAGATAAAACTAATACTTGGCAATAATAGAAGAATATAAGAAAAGCATATATTTGCACAAAGATATTCATTAGCAAAATAGAACACATATATTTTAAGCACATTTCCATCATATATCTCATGCATCTACCACCAAGTGGCTTTGACGTCTTCAGGCCTTATGATCTACCACCAACTGGTTTGTGATCATTATACAAACATCATATGATCTACCACCAAGTGGTTTATGAGCTATATTACGATGGAACATCTATATTATGCATGTAGGTGTTCATAGCTATAAATATGGAAAACCATGAAACATATCATACAAGAACAATCATTTCATCCAATATCATATGCCAAGTATTTTACTACACATATAGCACAAGCATATTGTATAATAAGACAAGTAAGAGGTAATGGCGTACCTTGATCAAGAGAGACAAACCTAATCACATATATCCAAGAGTCAACTACATCCATGGTCAACCCTGATTAAGACAAGATCACATATCACTATCAGGTTCTCATCATCATAACCCTAATTATGTCCATTTTAGGGTTTACTTAACTCATTAGGATATTCCCATCATTACTTGCATTCTTGTCTTATAATTTTCATATTGATGTCATATTCTAGATTATAGTTCATCAACTCGATATACTCATGTGTCACATTATTATATGAACATATTTAACATTATGTCACTTTCGTTAACCATATTAGGGTTACATCACATGTATTAAGGGTGTGCTTCATATAACATGAATTTCATGTATATAACTTATCTCAAATTTATATATTATCTTACAGTTATAGATATGAGGGTGTTCTGTGAATTTCATCATTAATTGAGCACATGTGCATCTATTGCATTTTATTTAGGGTTTAAAGCCCTAATTAGCCATATGAAGAAAATTACATAATTTCATGCATCAACACCATAGTTACTGACATCAGATGGATTATAAACATGATTTACAATCTACTGGTATTTTCTCATAATTTTAGAACATCATTTGATATTTATTATCCATTAAACAAGCATTACACATCTTACATGATATCTCTATTATTAATGCATCCAAATCCTGATATTAACCTTTCTTTGTGTTCTACTCATTTTTCTGAGAAAAATGGTAGCTCACTTGTATTTTTTTGATGTACGTGCTAACTTTTGGAACTTCTTTCTATGAGATAAGTCATAGTGGCCCATTAGTTCATTATTCAACCAATTATATTCTTATTATCTCCATATGGGTCACATATGATTATTAAGCATGATTTGTTATGTTACACTTCTTGGGACACATTTTAGATTTCATTATTGGCTTATTTACACGTATTAGCTTATCCTTGTTTGGCTAAGTCAAAAAGGGTCAAACTACTAAGGTAGGGTTCTAGTTCTTGTATGTTACATCACACCACCCCTTAAAGGGGTTTCGTCCTCAAAATCAAAGCATCCATAAGCAAACTTATCCACCATCCCTTAAAAGGGTTCATCTTATTATATCAAACTAAACTTTAAATATAAAAGGTTCAATTATACTTCTTACATCCAACTACATAAGCAACATTCAAAAGGAAACATAACTTGTAAAGACTAATCTAAGGAACTATGGGTTAACTTGCTCTTGTTCATCATCATTTACTTCTTCACTATCCAAAAAAAAACTCTTCCAGCTTTTCTTTCCACAAGTATTCCTCTATTATTGTTACCAATATTGTTGCCCTAATCCGGAGGAGGTGGTTGTTGTTGTTGCACTGGAGCTTGACCTGTATGATGCTTAGGGAAATTAGGTCAGATTTGTCCAGGTTCATTGCCGTAATGACATATCACTGGAGTACTATGACGAGGCTTATCCTGAGAACACTTTCCTTTTTTATTCATCACCAGAGGACTTCTTCTTCTTATCAAACTCCCTAGGTTGAAACCCTGGGTAAGATTCTACAGCCAAATCTTTATCAACCATCTATTGAAAGGTCAAAAGCAGTTGTGGGATAAGAGCATGGCCCACTTTATAGTTGAGACCTTGTAGATATAGGTTAGCTCTATGTTCTTCACTAAGTCCAAAAGCATATCTCTCAAGCAATAGAAATCTTTACACATAAGCAATCACTGACATGGAACCTTTCTTCAAACTATAGAACTCAGCTTCCTTTTTCTTCAAGGTAGAAGTGCAGATGTACTTTCCACAGAAGAGAGCCAAAAACTCCACCCTAGACATGGTTGAGATTTCTCTAGTCCTTGAAATTCCATTCCACCAAACTTTTGGTGGTCCTTCTAAGACATATGAAGCAAACCTAACCTTTTCATGTGGAGGACATGCCATACCATCAAAATTCCTCACTATGGCTAACAACCAAACATCATCTTTGTCAACCATTTCTATCTCACCTTCACACTTAAAGGAAGGTGGTTGAATCTTCATGAACTCCATGATCGAGAACTCGTTAGGCTTTTTAGGTACAGTCGGGTCTTTCATCTTTCCTGCCATGGAATTAGAAAAAAGTTGTCGATACATAGCAAACTCTTGATCTGGAGGGTTGACTACACCCGAACTAGCAGAAGCTGAGGTCCCCTGACCAAACCCAAGGTTTTGAGGTGTCTCATAACTATATTGGTTGTCAACCGTCGATTTATCTCCTGCCATTAGGGTTTTTCCTACACAAGGCAAGGTACTAGGTATAAGCGACCTAAGATAAAGGTAAACATCCTAAGGAAGATAAGATTGAAATAGTTAGATAACTGATTACTAGTGGCTTTAATACCATGTTTTAAGGAGTGGGATCCCAGAGGGGAACCAATCCCTACTAAAAATAAAAAGGCAACATCCCTTAAACCAAACACCACATAAAAAAAATCCAAAGGGATGTAGACCAATTCATTCAACATGTATGTATCATAACACAATGAGTAGCAACGGAAAAGATCATTATCTAACAATTTACAAAGCTTGATAACATTATACATCACTTCACCACACATGGGTGTCCAAGAAGGAAAACTAAACATATAAGATAGAGATCAAGCCTGAGGGTCATCTAACCACCTCTTCAAGTCTCCCAAAAGCTCAGCTACAAAGGTTGATGTTGAAGTTCACCTCTCTTTGATCTAAGCTGGGTTGGAAGCATACCCCACAAAAGAAGAGAAGAAAGAGAAACATCAGCAAAAAGTTGGTATGTGCATACTAAAGATAACTTGAGAAATATTATGAAATAAAGGACAAAAAATATAATGGCATCTCATAGATAATGCAAGGACTACCCAAAGAGGGCATAATAGAAAAGAACAACAACAAAAGAGATACTTGCCATAACCAAACAAATTAAATCGTTCCATACTATTACATACAAAGATAGTAGGGAACACTACCCACAATCAACAACCTGCATGCATGTGAAATCTAAGTGTAAAACCATGTTCCTTGGGTCCCAATTTCCTTGGGAGTCAAGTTTCACATTATTCACATAATAATAGTTCATCTAATTCAAATTGGAAAAGAAGATGTGTGTTTTCCCCAAATTATCAAATAAAATAATAAATGACTCTAAAAGAAGAAAATAATCTTAGATTAATAATCTACATAATAAATATAGCCTTTAGGTGAATTTTCATCCAATTTGGAGAAAGTTTGCTTAAAAGTTGAAATTAGGAGAGAGAAAGTGTGTAGAACCTTCAAAATATTAAATAAATATACAAACAACTCCAATATGTAAAATTGATGGAAAATTCATATCCCACACATTAAATATGACTTATGGGTCAAGTTTCATAAAATTTGGATAATCTTAAAGTCATTAATGAAGGAGGAAAGAGAAAATAAGATTTGATTTATTTTACCCATTAAGAGTTCCCAGAAGGCAAAACTAATTTCATATTCAGATTCTACACCTCAAAATTAGTTAGGGTATAATTTTTTTATTAAATTTGGGATTTGTTGCACCTTCAATAGAAGAGAGACAAAATGGGGAATTAATTGCATTCCCACTTTGATTGGATTTCGATTTATATAAAGTTTCTTTTATTTTTGATGTCACGCGGTTGATTAAACATGCTCAAATCTAGATCGTTCATTTCTTGATCAGACAATTGTCAGATCATCCTCTACCTCTTGACATAATAGGAAACCAACCTATTCTATGCGGTACTTTCCTATCCGGGTTTCTCGGCCTGCGCTCGATCTTTTTCCATGATATTTGTTTCTATGTATTCCTTGTTTGATTCCACATAGGTTGATCCATCACTTGAGCCCTAAAACTATATATATGAGGAAGCCCCAAATCGACTCTCTCCCCAGTTTTCCACATAAGGCTCCTCGCCCTGCCCCATCCTCACGCAGGTGCTTAATATCAACCAAAGGTCATCCATCTACTCTCCTCTACCCTCAGTTTCTTCGCAACCATCTCCCTCCTGCCAAACCTACTCCAAGTTGACCTTCAACAACTCACGACCACCACTACATTTTCTGACAATTGCAGACCAATTAGGGTTGAGGTAAGCATCTCAGAGTCACCACCTTTAGTTCTTGGTTCTCTGTTTGCTATTTATGTATCCCTATCTCTATAACCACTAGATCAAGGTCTGTACACTGCTGACGCTTCTCGCCATGGATGAATTTGTGATCCCGTGACCTTTGTGAGGTGTCGTTGGTGTCTGAATGAACTTCAAGAACACACTTTTGGTTATGTTTTTCTTCTTCTGGCTTTCCTTAATGCTATGCCAATTTCCGGTCTTCTTCTCTTGGTAGAGGAGTTCTTCTGGACTCCCGACCATCGTGAAGGCCCGATTTTGGCTCGTTGTGCTCGGTTTGTTCAGGAGAACTTGATGGAACCTTTAGTTTCAACATTTTCCCTCTGAGCTTGAGTTTTGAATGGGGGATTTGTTCCCCAGTTCGGCTGTTGTATCACAACTCATAGAGTAACAAGGCCACATGTGATTTCTCATATCTTCCCTCGCCTTCGTTTAGTGCTTTTGTTTTTCCGCAGGGGAAAAAAGGTATTTTCACGTGGTTTGTTTGCATTTTGGTGCTGAGCCGTGTTGCCTAGTTGTCTATGGGGCTGGCCAAGTTGGCAAGCGCTGATTGGGCCAACTCAGACCGCACGGCCCACTCCCACTCTTTCTGCCTCTTTCTCATAGGATTTGCCACGTGGAATTTTGTGATTTGTTGAATTTTGCAAAATTCAAAATAATTCACTCCCCAATCAGAAAAATATGGAAAAATAGTCATTAGATTCAGAAAAATAAGAGCTATCTTTAGGTGTTGGTTTTTTCTCCTAAATCAAATCTTAAAAATAGGTGATTTCAATGAATTTATCTAAATATATAATAACTTATAAAATTCATAACGAAATATATATAAGTCAAAAAAATATAATAAAATATGTTTTGAGCTCAGAGAAATATAACCTAAAATATGGCATGGTTTAGATAACCTAATTCACTAATAATAAAAATGTGATTTTTTAGGGTTTTGAAATAATTAGTGGAAACCTGACCCTAATTCCACATAAATGTATCATAGGTTCTTTGGAGGCCTAGGCTTAGACATAGACTTGGCTTTGGATAAAGTAGACTCTGAAGTTGAGGTATGTTGTATACTTGATTCCTCTATGTTGATCAATTCACCTAGCTTATCATTCTTTTGATTTTGGCCTACACATTGCTCTTGTCTCTTGATATAGTGGTTCATGTGAACCATCTTGCTTATTGTGGTCTTGGACATTCTCTTAATATCTTATATTATGCCTTAGTGCATGTTGGTCTTTTATATTGATATGTGCCCACTTTGAAGTGAGTGTTTATATTTTTGTGTTGTCCATTGTGTGATGGCAACATTGTATAATTCTGACTATACTGTTTACTTGCCTCTATATTTTACATTCTATTGATTCAGTAGCACTAGAGTAGTGTGATTGCATTGGTTTTGGGTGTGTGCCCTTTATGTTTTTGGGATGGTGGTGGTGGTGTTCCATACCCGAGTTTCAAGGATGTGAAGCCTTGGCTCAACTTTATATATTGGGAGTTTGGTAGTGTGTCATTCTCTATCAGGTTTCAAGGATGTGAAGCCTTGGCTGCCTTTGTCTTTATATTGTTCTAGGGCTATGTTTATCTCACATGCATGCATGTTGATGATTGTGGGGTGTGTGCCCTACTATCTTTGTATGTGCTAGTATGGCACGATTTAATTTGTTTGGTTATGGAAAGTATCTCTTTTGTTGTTGTTCTTTTCTTTTATGTCCTCTTTGGGTAGTCCTTGTCTTATCTATGGGAAGCCATTATATTTGTTGTCCTTTATTTCATAATATTTCTCAAGTTATCTTTAGTATGCACATACCAAATTTTTGCTGATGTTTCTCTTTCTTCTCTTCTTTATGTGGCATGCTTCCAACCCCAGGTTAGATCAAAGAGAGGTGAACTTTGACATCAACCTTTGTAGTTGAGCTTTTCGGAGACTTGAAGAGGTGGTTAGATGACCCTCAACTTAATCTCTGGCTTATATGTTTAGTTTTCTTTTTTGGACACCCATGTGTGGTGAAGTGATGTATAATGTTGTCAAGCTTTGTAAATTGTTAGATAATGATCATTTCCGCTGCTACTCATTGTGTTATGATACATACATGTTGAATGAATTGGTCTACTTCCCTTTGGCAAAAAATTTTATGTGGTGTTTGGTTCAAGGGATGTTGCCTTTTGATTTTTAGTAGGGAGTGGTTCCCCTATGGGATCCCACTACTTACACATAGTTTATAAGACATATGACATTTCCATATAATATCTCATCTTTTAAAATGAAACAACAATTAATCCTTGTCCATACAACATACATGAAATTTTCATTAATGAAAAGTGCATAATAGCAATTCATTAATTCTATTATATGCCCATGAATGATAGATTCCAAATGTAGTGGCCGCAACCCTTTCTACACACAATTTCGCTTATTTTTTATTGGGTCCCAAAGTAGAGATCTTTATCTCTTTCTTCTTCCATTATTTCTTTAAATGAAAAACACAGATTCCTTTTGTACTTATCCTTCTCCTTATATTGAGTGTAGAAGACTTGGACTTTAGCTTAGCCTCAGAACACTTCTTGGCCTTGCCTTTGCCCTTGGACTGACTTCTTTACTTTTCCCTTGGTGTAACTTTAGCTTAGCCTCAAAACACTTTTTGGCTCTCTTTTCTTGGATGATCTTTGAACTTTGTGTCTTGTCCTTCTTAAGGTGATCTTGTAGTTGAATGTGGAGATTTTGGTGGAGCTTCTTCAGCCCTTGGATTGTGTGCTTGGAGCTCTTGTCTTGGAGCTTGGAATCCTTGGTGATAATCTTCTTAAGGTGGGTTATATAACACTTAACCTACTATGTTATTGCACTCTTTTATGCATGTTTGGCACTATCTTCTCTATCTAAAATGCTCCCTTATCATGCTAATATATATTGATAACCACTAGAACTTGTTTGGTGGAAATATCTTTCTTTCTTTGGTAGAAATCTGAAACCCTAATTTCATATACCCAATTTTGATGAATGCGGTGTTATGATGATCTTCCTCTATCCTTTGAACCTTGGTTTTTCTCACACGCACGATGTTTGAGTACCTAGATGTTGAAGATATTTAGGTTCTCTTTTGGATACCTTAATCATGGTTTCCTCTCTCTTGGATTAAATACTTTCATGTGGTTTCATGATACATGACCTAAGGTTTATGGTGATCATTTTGCATGAGCCTTTTCCTTCATGATGATCATGATTTTACCTTAGTCTTGTTTCTATTTTTAGACAAAAATATCATCCCTTAGGGTAGTCGAGACACCCATCCCCGTGTTGGTCACGATCATAGTTAATCTTGGTTAAGATGCCCCTCTTGTTGATGGGTTGTGCCTAGTATTGATGGAGGTCACAAATCTTGAGGATTGTTTGTCATGTTGACTCATGTTTCGGTTAGGTGGTTTCCCTAGTTTTTGGGACTTGACCTTGAACTAGTTTTCATTGTGACACACCCTTGAGAGAGATCGCGACATGTGGATTTGGGTCACAACATGATGCCATGGCTTGAGGTTGAGACAACCATGTCTCTTCTTGAGGTTAAGACACCTATTATCCAAGAGGTCATGACAAGTGCTATACTTTTGGTGAACGGAACCCTAATCCTAGGTGTCATGGTTGAGATACTCTAGATGTCGCGGTTGTGACATGGTCTAGGTGGTGTGGTTGCGACCTAGTTATGGAGTGGTCGAGACATGATGATGATAGGTGGTTGATAGGTATGCTTGGACAAATGATGACATCCTTGTATGATTAATACATAAACCATGTGACATTCTATTTGGATAATATCTAATCTACCCTAATCATGTTCTTTAATACTAAGGATATTCCAAGATGGTGGGATATGGTGAACCTATGATTGGTGGTTGAACTTGTTGGTATGTATGCCCTGAGAGCCAATCATGGGATGATTGGTGGGATACATTAAGATTGATTTGATAAACATCAAAGGCAAGATTCCAATTCTTTCTGGTTCAGTCATATGAGATAATGATAGAACAAATTGAATGTCTAGAGAATGACAATACTCAATGACGTATGCTTTCAGGTTGATGACCTGAACGATGAGATCATACGGATGCTAAGAGTTTGTACATTCTTATTATGTCCCTAGTTGGATGTCATTGTGGAAGGTAGATAGACAACAATGACACACAAGACTAGATTGTGGTGTTGGTTGATGATAGAATCTCATTAGTCATGATATGGAGATATAAAACCAAACACATAAGTACTTGTTAGAGAACAAGTGTATCAGACAGACCCACCTTGAGTTTGACACATGGAACCATGACATGGTAGTCACAGTCAGTTCTCACAGTGATGGTGGTGAGTGTGATTCTTTGACCTAAAATCACTACACTCAACACATGTCGTTGGGTACACTTTGACATCATCAAACACAGTCCTGAAACATGGGTTGTTATAAAGGTGATGATAGGGTGGCTTTGACACATGGGGCTTTTGAGGGGTAAGTAATAGATATGGGATTTGTCCCTCCTGAAGTAGTTTGATATCCATGGCCACTTGATGAGTAGGATTGAGATAGGTGTGTACATGCATGTGTGAATCAATATGTGATATTGATGTCATACATATCTCCTCCAATCTACATTGAGATCAAGAAAGTGAATGAACGTTGATAGGATGACTGTTCCATGCCTTAATTTCATTCGAGATTTTAGTGAAAACGGAATTATACATTCACTGTAACACCATTCATAGATTGTAGGATTGAAAGTTGTTTGCCAACTTTCCTTTTCACTTGTGTATCACTTATGTGTGACTAGGCACCGCTCTTTTCTTGTGAAGTCATAAGTGTTATGGACTTTCACTACCAATGCGAAATGGGCCTGCATGGTCACACACATATGATTTAACTTGGAAGAGGATTTTATCCACAAACGATGTTTAGATTGATTGCTAAAGGAGTTTAGTAGTTAAATTAAACACTCAATCAATTGATAGCTCAATATCATAGTGTTCAAGGTGTTGGACCGATTGATTAGAGTATTAGATTGATTGAAACTACAATTGACTGATTTTGCACAGTCCGCACTCCCAACTGATCGGCTCATGTGAAGAACCGATCGGCTCAGGTTGGTGAACCGATCGGCTCATGTGATGAACCGATCGAATCAGGATAGGTTGAGACAACCGGTTCAAGGGTTGAACCGATCGGCTCAATTGGTCCAACCTAGCAAGTTGGGAAAGACCGGTTGGCAAGATATTTCTCTTCATTTCACTTGTCCAATTTGATTGGAACAAGGATTGGTATTTGGATCAATTCGAAACAAAACAGGAAAAGTCAATCGGGAACTGACCAGGGCAGTGAACCGACCCATTAAGAAGTTAACCGATCGGCTCAGGTGCCCCAACCAACCAGTTCAGGCGTGAACCGATCGGCTCAGGTCCCCAACCGATCGGTTCATGCTTGAAATGATCGGTTCAGTTGGCACAGTTGGTTGTTTAGTGGAAATTCCGGATCCTTCTACTCTTGCTTTAGTCCCACATTGCCTGGGGTAGAGAACCCTGTCCCATGACCCACCTATATATAGGGGTATTGGGAGCTTCTCAAGTAGAACTCAGAACACCAGTTGCTCTGCGAAGTTGTCATTCTCTCTGGTTGTGGTAACCAGGAGAGCCCGAGCAAGTGCTACCTGATAAGGGAGGCACAACAAGGGAAAGACAACTACAGAAAGGTGACTGGTGGCAGGAGAGTGTATCGAGGACTAGTATGTTGACAGGAGGGTACAACTCCTTCTGGTGCCTTGTGAAACAAGTCGATCAGAGTTCTAGGTGGTCCGTGTGGACTACTTCAGAGGCGGGAGACTTCTGCCGCTCGGAGGATAGTTGTCAATCTCGACAATCCCAGTGAGACCAGGAGCTGCACAGACACCGTCCAAGACCAGAGGTGAAGACCGCGCAAGCCGCGAGGTAACGTCGCCGAGCAAGCCTCGGGACAAGGTATGTCTCTACAAACCATCCTTCCTACTGTATAGACGTTGACGTGATTCCTTCGTACTGGGTTTGGGGAGAATACAATTTTTGTTTCCGCTGCCTTCTCTTCCTCCCCTAAAACCCAACAGTGGTATCAGAGCCACATCAACTACTCTATACTTTAGGATTATCGATGTGATTGATTTTGGTTTGTCACCTTTATTTATTGTATACGATGCGAATAAAATTGGCTTTATGCATGTTCAATCCTAAATCCACAAATCCCAATATACATATATGATATGTAATATGAATGTACTCGATATGTGTCGCCCTTAAACGAGTTTTGTGGTGGATGTATAGCGAGGTTATGGCCAATAAACCCTATGCCTGTGTATGGTTGAATGTGGTTGCTTGCATCTCGGTCTGCGTACTGATTCCCTACTTCCTTATTCCTGATGTAACTCGAGATAACTCGAGATTTCTTTCCTACCTTTGCTCCCCCCGAATATAACTCGGGGTTTCTCAATTAAAATGTAAATAGGATAGAACTTTTATTTCCAGTTATGTCAAAGAACGACAGACAACTTGACGACAACTGATACGATCGGTTCAAGGTGTGAACCGATCGATTGGCGTCACAAACAACTGGATCGAGGAACGAGATGAGCCGGTGGCGGTCCTGAGGAGATGCACAAAAACTAGACGAACCGATCGGTTGGAGGAGCCAATCGATCGGCTGGTGGTACCCAATCGACAAACTGATGGTGAGCCGATCAATCATGGAGATGAGTTGATCTAACCTAGTAAAGACAAAGCACAGAGTTCATCTTGTATAGGTTGCATGTGATGTAGACCTAGATGACCATGATTCCTCTTGGCTAAAGGAATCACATTAGGATGTCCATAATCATCACTTTTATCATTTTGCATGTTTTCTATGGGATATAGAATGTATATGATACATACTATGTATTGTGGTGATTGGATATGTATATGTACATATAAAACCAAATCCCTCATCTAAATATTAAGTCTTATACACCTTCCATTAGCGGCACACATGAAAAACTCGATTGACCAAGCATAGGTTACGCCAAAGCATGGTGCGTCGTCCATCTTGCGGAAGTGTGAAGGGTAGACATGTAGGTTCTGCCAAACTAGGGTGCATGCTTATCATGTCGGCTTTTGGGATAGACTTAACTGGTGATTCTTAGAGCATCTAAGCCCAAAGGCACGGAATGTTCATGGCAAGGTGTTGTGCATGTTCATTCATCAAGAGTTGCATATGATATAATTGGCATGATGGCCTACCTAAATAGTCAAGATTATGGGCGATCAGCCAAAGCTGACTCATGACTTGATGAAATACAGATCTTGACCCACTAGAATATTGTACGCTACAATCTTCCGAATTAATGGTGAGGGATATCAATTTGAACAAAAATAGTGGGAGTGATAATTAATTAAAGTCCTAATTATATTGTCAACCTTTCAAATCAATCAAATAAGTCAAAATTGAGTTTTGGACTAAATTGCATATATTTCCTTTTGTAGTACAAATGACAACAAACAAAAATCACTTTTTATTGCGACCAGTCCTTGGAAAGGACAAGATGAATGGGACTAACTTCCACGACTAGTTTAGGACATTGAGAATTATTCTCACTGAAGAGCGAAAGCTCTATGTCCTGGATACTCCAGCTCCAGAGGAACCTGCTCTTACCGCACCAAAGGCAGAAATGGATGCTTATAAAAATCATTCTAAAGATGCCATTGATGAAAAGTGCTTGATGTTGTGCTCCTTGAACCACGAGTTGCAGAGACCACATGAGAACATGGGTGTCATTGAGATGATTCAGCATATCAAGAACATGTATGAAGATCAAGCACATCAAGAGAGATATGATGTCTCCAGGGCATTGTTCAAGTGTGTCATGATAGAAGGAGATCCAATTGGTCCTCACACACTCAAAATGATTGGGTATGTGGAGAACCTGACAAGACTGGGATTTCCCCTGAGCCAAGAGTTGGTTACTGACGTGATACTGCAATCATTGGCAGAATCCTACAGTCAGTTTGTGATGAACTACAACATGAACAATGTTGACAAGACATTGACAGAGTTGTTGGGAAAGTTGAGGATAGCCGAGGCACAAATGAAGAAGGACAAGCCTAAATTTGTGATGATGATCAGCAACAAGAAAGGCAAGTCCAAGCGCAAGGGCAAGGGCAAGGCTATGAAAGGTTCTGATGCTAGCCAGTAGCCGAAGTCGTCTTCAACTCTCAAAGCCAAGGGAGGCGTGACCAAGAGAGGCAATTGTCACCATTTTCAAAAGCCAGGACATTACAAAAGTAGTTGTCCTCTCTATATGGAAGAACTAAAGAAGAAGGAGGCGACATACGTTTCCACTTGAAGGTTTCATGAAATAAACTTGTAACATTTTGAGGTATATGATACCAAGATATAAAGTGTAAATCACCCAATAAATGGGGCAAGTATTGCCGCCATAGATAGGAGTACTTTAGTTTATTTTCAGCCTTGAAGGCATGTAATAGAGTTATGAACTGCTATTTCATATTTGCCAATGGATAGAAACACCTTAATTTTTGCATATTGTATGACAATGATGACAATTAATAAAGTTGATGTTTCAATCTTTGTGGCAATGCCTTGTTTATCTTGTAGTACTTGGTATGCATAAGATAAAATGATACCTAAAAGTTATTGATAACTCAAAAAATCAAATTAGCATAAATAATGAGAAATTGATTTCTAGTTTCCATATGATGGATACGTCTAGACTCTTTTTGGTTAGAGAACCAGTAAGAGACATGAATCTCTTGGACATGATCAATATTCACTAGTCATAGTGGGAGATTGATTATCCTATTAGGTATAATACATGTGATGTATTTAAATACCTATTGGACTTAATGCTAGTACTTCAAACAGTGTTTAGAGAAATATGAATATGAATATTTTGAAGTGTTCAAGAATATCATAGATGATGTACGAATTTGGTAAAGTGTTAATTCTTGATGAGATCAATGGATGAAATACTTGAACCAAATGTTTGAGATCCTTATGAGTGATTATGATAGTGTATCATAGTGAGCTCATGATTAAGGCATGGTGATGTCTAAATCAAAGGGAGTCATACACTAATGAGTTAGAGGATGATTATCAAATAACTAATTTCTTCTTAAAATAAAGAATACTGTGTAGTTGTCTGGTATGTCTCTGCTATGTACTCGTGTACTGACCATGAGGTTTGGTGAGGCCTTGGATTCCATGTCCTCCATTGACCTTGTATGTCACTGATTTCTACTTAGCAGTGGTTAGTTGGATTTGAGTGGTACGACTCAAATCCTTAGGGCATAATAAAATACATAATTGGCCATTTAGTATTTTCTTAGGATCAAATACAAATAGATTAGATTACCTTGATTTTGTATGGATTCATTGGTAGGAAATATACATATTCTTCATATTCTTTTTGTGATGATAAGATGTTCCAAAATCTAATTGCAACTAGTTATACTATTTAGTAATGATTATCTACTTCACACATATCATTTAGCTAGACCTATTTATAATAGTTGTAGTGTTACTTCTGTTCTTTAATTATCTTATCTATGTTAATAATAGATGTTAGTGGAGAGTTATATCTCTCACTGGGATGTTTGGTCTCAGCCCATGAGTTTCTACATATTTTTAGGTAGATGTGCATGATGAGGTGGTGATCGTGCAGTTGAGGAAGAAGAAGCAGCAAGAGTAGTGTCTAATCAGGTTGGATGTGCTCTAGTCTCTTGGTGTAGAGTCCTAGAGTCGTCCTTGTACACTCAGGTCTTGGGGGTGTTTTTGATGTGTGTATGGTTATGTTATTGTCATAAGGTTTTTGGCATGTATGCCCTTGTTGTTGTATAGTTTGACATATGTAAATGTATAGATATATGTGGAATATGTTCTTCATGTAACAATTGAGAACTATGATGTAAGCACCTTGTGATATATGACATGTTAAGAAGGTGTCCTATTAGGGACTTATATGTGAAAGTTTTCAGCTTGTGGAGGGCCTCCTAGGCCTTGGTATGAGAACAAGACATGCTATAAGTGTGGACAGATTGGGCATACTAGACCATTTTGCCCTATGAAAGGTGATAAGGTGACTCAGTAGACAAGGCAGATCCATAAGGTCTCACAAAGACAATACTTTAGCAGCAGTGGAGGATGAGGATGTGGACATGTGTCATAGGTTGGTTCTGTTGAATAGGGGACAACTTGACTTTACACCTAGAGTCAACTAGAAGGATGGGTCAATCCGCAAGTTCAGACAGGTCAGATAAAGTTATTTAATTTTGATACCTCTTTTTCTCCTTTATATCTGTTGTGGGTTGACCTTAGTAGGGTCTTGAGATAGGGATGCAGAGGTAATACCCGTCTGTTTTTGCTTTGTATTTCGGGAGAGAAATCCTTGTTAGGGGTTTATGGCTTGTAAGACCCCTAGCATGAGTTTTGGGGTAACCCTATTTGTTTGTCTTGCTTATGATTCAACCTTGGTCTAATATTTTGAGATGTAATTAGGGCCTGTGGAGATCTTAAAATTCAAGTTTGAGCTTGTTTGGATGTTGTTTGTGCTTTATGTGCTAGTTTTGGTGTAAATTGGAATTTACACAAAGTAGGGGGTTGATGTGAAAATGTTCACCTCTAGAGTGTTCCTACTCCTTTGTGACATCATCTAGGGGATATAGAAAGAAGTGGGTTCCTTGTTTGAGCCTTAGTTGCAGAGTGTCACCCTTAGTGGTGATTAGGGTTCTATGAGTGTTGAGTGTCTTGACCTATGTTTATATAATTTGTCTCAACCTTGGTCGTGCCCTAGGGTTGGTTTGGTGGGTGTTCCATTAGAGACACCTCCTCTAGGTGTTGGAGTCATGACCTAGGTGGTCTTGGGTTGAGATGGCTTCCTTCTTGTTGGATGTCTCGACCTAGGATGTGTGGGATCTCTTGTCTCAACCTAGTGATGATGGATGGTGCTTGTTGCAACCATGGAGGGTGACCCATGGAGGGCCGTGACTGTGACCATGTGGGTGACCAAGATCATCGAGAACCAACTTAGAGTGTATCACCATGTCTTACATGTATGGATAAGGTGGTTTCATGTGTGTTTCTTGCGTGGACAAGTGTCCCTTTGGTACCTTGGAGTGTTGACACATCATCCCTTGCCTTCTCTCACATATTCCACCTATCTAACCCCTTATCTCTTCATTCTTGTTACCCTTTTAGCCCCCCACATTCTTCCATCTCTATAATTGTTCTTTGAGCTTGGTGGATCAAGGAGATCCTACCTTGGAGCTTGGTGACCGAACTCTTCTTGCATGCGGTGCTTGTGGTGACCATAGCCCATTATAAACCTTGGTAAGTGTTTATCTTCTTTGATGGTGTTTCTTTTGATCTCCTACCTCCATATTACTCTCTTTCCTCAGTCCTAGACCATGGATCCTCCATGGTGGTCATTTTGGTAGAGAAACTCCTCATCACAAGGCTCATAGACCATGTTTTGACAAAGTAGACCCAAGTGTGAGGAGGGTTTCTTATCTTTTTCTTCCTTTCTCTTTTGGACCGGCCTAGAGATTTTTGGCTCTATTTTCTTGGATGATGTTTGATCTTGGTGTTTCCTCCTTCTTGAGGTGATCTTGTGGCTGAGAGTGGATATTTTGGTGGAGCTTCTTTGACCCTAAGATTATGTTCTTGGAGCTCTTGATCTTGGATCTTGGATCTTGGAATCCTCGGTGGTAATCTTCTTAAGGCGGGTTATATAACACTTAACCTACTCTATTATTGCACTCTTTTAGGCATGTCTGCTACTATATTCTCTCTCTAAAATTCTCCCTTATCATTCTAGTATATAATGATAACCTATAGAACTTCTTTGGTGGAAATATCTTTCTTGGTTTGGTAGAAATCTGAAACCCTAATTTCAGATACCTAATTTTGATGATTGTGGTGTTATGATGATATTACTCTATCCTTTTAACCTTGGTTTTGATCACATGCATGATGTTTGAGTACCTAGACATTGAAGAGAGTTTAGGTTCTCTTTTAGATTCCTCTCTCTTGGATTAGACATTTTCATGTGATTTCATGATACATGACCTAGCGTTTATGGTGATCGTTTTGCATGAGCCTTTTCCTTCATGATGATCATGCTTTTACCTTAGTATTATTTCTATTTTGAGACCAAGACATTATCCCTTAGGGTGGTTGAGATACACATCCCCGTGTTGGTCATGACCATAGTTAATCTTGGTCAAGATGCCCCTCTTGTTGATGGGTGGTGCCTAGTGTTGATGGATGTCGCGAAACATGAGGATTGTTTGTCATGTTGACCCATGTTCTGGTTTGGTGGTTGCCCTAGTTTTTGGGACTTGACCTTGCCCTCACGTTGGCCATGACACACCCTTGAGAGAGCTCACGATACATGGTCTTGGGTTGTGACAATATGTCATGGCTTGAGGTTGAGACACCTAAGATCCAAGAGGTCGAGATAGGTGATATGCTTTTGGTGAATGGAACCCTAACCCTAGGTGTCATGATCGAGTTACTCTAGGTGTCGCGATCGTGACATGGTCTAGGTGGTTTGGTCATGACCTAGTTATGGAGTGGTTGAGACATGATGTTGATAGGTGGTTGAGAGGTATGCTTGGACACATGATGATATCCTTGTATGAGTAATACATAAACCATGCAACATGCTATTTGGATAATATCTAATCTACCCTAATCATGTTCTTTAATCCTAAGGATGCTCTAAGATGGTGGGATATGGTGAACCTAGGATTGGTGGTTCAACTTAACTTCAAAACCCTAATCGACTATGAAGGAATACCCTAACCCTAATTATAGATGATGTTACATGTTTTTTTCTATTTCATGGAATTACTATTATGTTATGATATTATCTCTCTCTTGTTGTTGAACTCCTAATCTTGTAGGTTGAATGCATGTCATTGCTTAGGTATGATACGACAATGGTTATGAATAATTGAGGCATGTGGAGGTAATGTTATGACACATTGTTATATGATGTTTTCTCTTTCTCATTTATCAATTTGTAACCAAGAAGGTGATATGAATTTGAATGTCATAGCTAGTTCATGTTATGATGAGTATGATGTGACATAGGTTGAATGAGCATTTATGAGGCATGTTGAAATACTTGTGATACATGAATAATGTGAATGGGTCCCATGACCTGGTGGTTGCTTAATGTGAGCAAGTGCATTTTTGCATAATTTTGAATTAATTAATCTTTTTCTCTCTTTATGTTCATTCATGGCCTCAAATTGAATCTTCTTGGATACTTGATAAATGTGGAGGCTCAAATTTTGAAATATGATGGCCAATGTGATTTGTATACACATTATGACATTACTAATTAGGAGATATTATCACTTTACCCAAAGAAATAAATTGGTCCATAAAACTTCATCATATGGTCCTCAAATGTTTTATAAAGATACTCCATATTCTGATGGAGATATGATCCAAATTTCACTCAAATTGCACATTGCTACTAATGTCTATGAATTTTCAAAGTTATATGCTAAAAACCCATTTTATTTGACCTGTGCCCGATCAGTGATCCACTGCCAAGTAAGGGAGTGATCCAAGGCCCTCAGATTAGGCTCCCATAGATCGGGGCCTTGATCGAGTGGCCACAGGGACATCCCCTACCTTCCATAATCAACAGAGAGGGGATTTGGTGGCCGAAATTGCAATTGATTGAATGCAAATCCATTTTGAAAATCAAAATGAACAAAAATGTTTTCCTCACCAAACCAAGCACACACAACCCTTTTCCCCTTCTTTGTGGCTACTTTTGAGAACAATCAAGGACTTACTCCTTCAGACACCGTCATGGACCCTGTGGCTAAGCCAAACCCTAAGCCTAGCCCTTGTCCATCTATAAAATAGGAAACCATCACCTTTGACGTGCTCCCACAAACACAACCAGTGCCCTAGATCTCTTTATCTATCGCCCTCCTCACCATTTGCCCAATCTTCTCCGGTTGCCTCTCTACCGTAATGCTGCCTTGCTGTGTGTAGGCCTGTGCAAATTGGGTGAACAACTGTGATAGTTGGATCACAATCAATGTGTAATTGGACCCAAAGATCAAAATCCACCAAGAAACGCACCCACCTCCTTTCCTTCCTTCTCTCACATGTGATCATGAGAAGGTGACATCCTAACCATAGGATATCACACTAGTTAAGGTTGACCAAGGGATCCAACAACCTGTATTTTTCCCCAGCCTTTCTTTTTTAGTATTTTCTTCTCCTCTCTGCTCAAAATTCCAATAAATATCCAGATCCTATTTTAATCATAAAAAATCCATCCTAGTTCCAATTATTATGAATAAATAGTCAATTTTGATCAAAAGAATCCAATGATTCGTTAAAAATACGTTTTAGACCTTATTCCAAATTAATCTCAATTATATACCTAAATCTTGATCTCTTGCTTATTTAGTTTGTCAAATGATTCAATAATGGTGTTTAGTCCTTGGAAACCCTAATATCTGACTCTAATAATTATCTTGAAATACTAACCTTGATCTACTCTAGTTGACTCATCAAATCTTAAAAAAGAATCATGCACGTTAAAATGATTTCTATGAATAAAGATTAATCTTGATGATGATATCTTAATGATTGACCTAAATCTTGTGCAATATGTTGATCCATTGACCTAATACTTGATCTCTGATTTTATTCATTATATCAATTGAAACTTGATCCATTCCTGATTATCAATGATGGTGATTCATCATGATGACCTAAAGACTTGAAAATGACTTGAATAATGATTATAAAATTAGGGTTAACACATATGTTACTAAAATACCTAGGTTGGTCATTCATACTAGAAGTAATCTTGACACTTGAATAATGTTGGACATCTGTAGATTGGTTGATCATAAGTGGATGACCTAACTCTAAGGTTGAAATAGGAAAATGTAAAGCTAATCTTGAATGTTGAAACATGATCTTTTAAACATCATGAGCTTGACCCTTGATCCATTATTACTGATTTAGGATCTGACTTGAAGGGTTGAGCTTTAACTTGTTGAGTTTTGTACTCCAAATCCTCAGTGAAATGTACACTTTTATATATATTTCCTCCTTACAAACTAGTGGTATTGAATGATACTTGTATGTACCTCTTGGAAATCTTGGTTATGTACTTGTTTGAGCTATTATTCCCTATTGATTAGTCTCCTATTTTTCTATACTATAGTTTGCAACAAACTTAAAAACATAAATGATATTGCCCATTATGGCTGCCCTAAGTATGATAATGTTGATATTGAGTATAGTGACCTCCCCATTCAGAGGGTGGAACTTGTACATGTTGAATGATCTTGAATCTTGTACATGTCAATTGACCTGCTACCTCATATGGAGAGAAGGACTCTGGTAACCCCCCATCTCATTGTGGCGATGGAGCCACATAAAATATATAAGCATGTTTATCGATATCAGTGTAATGAGGACTTGTAATAAAATTGAATTGTTTGAAATAAACATCTTGTTAGTTAAATGTTGTTTTGAAAAATCACGTGTTATACATTTTGAACATAAGTCCTACCAAGTACTATATTTTGCTCTTAATGTTTTCAACTGTTCAATATCTATTTTTTCAAAGTGTACCAATGGACATGCTTTGATTGCATCTTGATTTACTTTATTTTAGGAAAAGCCAGATGGATCATTGACTAGACTACTGCTGCACTTGATAAACTTTGATGACAAGTTGTATAGTGCCCATATCTTTGTAGTGCTTGCCATGGTTTTGTACATTATAACTTGTTTGATGCTAAAAGACACTTAACTGACTTAACTAATAAAATGGAACTTAAACATGTAGTTTGGACCTGTACCATAGATCCAATTTAGTGTCAACACGTGCTGAATGGTGAAATAGGCTTTTCCTAGTAAAAGCTTGGAGTCATATACTGTTGAGTATATGCATTCACATGATTGGCTGTGGGCCATACCCTGACATGAGTGTGGCTGTGGGCCGTATCTTAGTGACATGATGCTTATGAGGTTTCACATGAGTGGTTGTGGGCCATACTCTGGTATGAGTGTGGTTGTGGGCCATAGCTCATTTTACACTAGCGTCATGACCTATACCAAGGTGGGCTAGGATATTTCATAGCTTGACTATATGTTGCTGGTTGCAGTTGACTAGTATGTCTCTTCCATGTACTCGAGTACTGAACACAAGGTTTGATGAGGTCATGGATTCCGGATCTTCCATTGACCTTGTATGTCACTGAATTCTACTTAGCAGTGGTCAGTTGGATTTGAGTGGTACGACTCAAATCCTCAGGGCATAATAAAATATGTAATTAGTCATGTAGTACAGTTAAGATCAAATATGAAAATATTGGTTGAAGCCTTACCTTGCTTTTTTATGGATTGATTGGAATAAATATGCAGTTCTTCATATTCCTTTTATGATGATAATATGTTCCACAATCCAATTGCAATTGGTTATACTGTTTAATAATGATTATCTTCTTTAGACATATTATTTAGCTAGATCTATTTATCATAGTTGTAGTATTACTTCTGTTCTTTAATTATCTTATCTATATTAATAATAGACTTTAGTGGAGAGTTATATATCTCACTGGGACATTTGGTCTCACCCCATGGGTTTCCACATCTTTTTAGGTATCTGTACATAATGAGGTGGTGATCGTGTAGCCGAGGAAGAAGCAACAACAAGGGTAGTAGCTGATCAAATTGGATATGCTGCTAGTCTTTTGGCGTAGAGTCCTAGAGTCATCCATGTACACTCAAGTCTTGGGGGGGTGATTCTGATGTGTGTATGGTTATGTTATCGTCACAAGGTTTTTGGCATGTATGCCCTTTTTGTTGTATAGTTTGGCAGATGCAAATGTATAGATATATGTAGAATATGTTCTTCATGTAACAAAATGATGACATGAATGTCTGAGAACTAGGATGTAAGCACCTTGTGATATATGACATGTTATGCAGGTGTATTATTAATAACTTATATGTGAATGTTTACAACTAGTGGTGCTCTTGCAAAATCAATTTTAATTTCTATGTTTTGTTGTAATCTGGTTGCTTAATGTTGTTTCAGTGTTTAGTTTTGAGTAATCTTGCTTTGTATGGCATGGGATGTCACAGATATGAACTTCTTCATTTGTATAATATCCCCTATTGTTCTTATAACACAGAGATAATCGACTTCTATTGTAAATTTAAATAACTATCATTAGCTTGGAACCCTTTCCAGCTTACAATTCTTGTTTTAGAGTCAAACATAAATTTAGATTGCGATCATCAATTTTACTTGTCATATCAGAAGCTTGCATCAATGTAACCTTTTACACACAACTCTTCCTTATTACCATAACCAAGGAACCAATTGTTTTAGTGCTTCACAAGAACCTAAGGATGTTCTTTACGGTAGTCTAGTGACTCTCAATGGCATCTGACATATACCCTCTTTTCATGTCCAATACATATGATATTGCTAGATAGGTACATGTATATATATAAAAATAAATAAATAAATATATATATATATATATATATACCCTCTCGTCATGTACAATACATGCGAGATGACTGGATATCCTCTTTTCATGTCCAATACAAACAAGATAGCTGGATATCCTCTCGTCATGTCCAATACATACAAGATAACATGATAAGTACATAACATTGCATTTAGTATAGATCCAATTGCAATTGCATATAGCATGTATCCACATGTTCATGTTCTTCACAAGAACTGGGATACTAGGCTCCTGAGAGATTAATTTCACAAATTTTATCTCGTTGTGTCCTTCATGCTGAACTCCTTCAATATCTTGCCAATGTATGTGTTCTCAATTAGGTCAAGAAGCTTTCTAGATCTATCTTTATAGATCTCAATCCCTATCACATAGTTCTCACCTAAACCCTTCATAGAGAAGGTACTTTGCTTCATAGGTTTTAACATTTGTAGGATGAGGGCACTATTCCCCATCATCATTTGGAATATAAATATGCTCCCAGTAAATCTTTTGTAATCACATGTTCCATCTTCATTCTGACTTAAGTCAAACTCTCTGACTGTCTTGTCAATAGAAGATTCTAGCTCTGAGATGCTTGCTTCAATCTACAGATTGACCTTTGTATCTTATAGAATTTATTTGCAATGTTGGATTTATAAAACCATTAGGTGATGTTATGTACACATATATAAATATTCTAATTAAGGAATGTAGTTTTAGCATCCATATGCTAAATCTCACTTATAACAAGCTGCAACAACAAGCATGATCCCGATGGATTTAACCATGGGAATGACTTCATCATGTTTGAACTTATTTGAAATTCTTTGCAATCAAACTATCCTTCCATGTTAGTCTCCTTTCAAAGACCCAAATGTACACTATGGGTTTTACACCTTCAAGTGGATCCAACAAGGTCATACCTTGTTAGTTGACATGGAGTCGATCTTTGATCTCATGGACCTCATGCCATGCTTCAAATTCTCGTCCCCCAATAGCTTCTAGATTGGTAGTTGACTCATCATATATGATCAACCCATGACCTTCTTAAAGATATCATAATATTTCAAGCTCTAGGTGTGTTCTACTAGATTTATGAGGTTTTGTGTTACATAAGGAACTTGAGATTCCACGAGATCTTGTGATTCTCTATGTTACTATTGTACCTCTTCTTAGTTCAATTTTTTCTTGTTTGTCTTGAACATTTTGAGTTCTACCATTACTCCCACCGATTCCTTTGGAACTAAGTTCCTCTTCAGGAATATAGTTATCCAGATTAACAAAAACTTTTGTTGCTGGATTGGGATAAGAGTAGTATTTTCACAAAATAACATTTATGTGATTTGTGGACAAAGATTTTTAAGAAACTATTTTCTTATATAATCATTCATCGCTAATAACTATAAAAGACATATTAAGACTCCTCCCATGCGATATTTCATATTGTACCTATTGAACCATTTTATACGGTACATTGTTTAGTGTTAAGCACGTGCCCAAAAGAAAATTGGAAGATTAGCTAGATTTTATTGGTAATCACACCATGACTTAACAAGGTGTGATTCCTTTTTTCTGATACACTTTCATGATACACTATCATTGTGTTTCCGGTGGAGTTCATCATGATACATTATCATGATCTCCCAGAAGGGTCTCAAACTCTTAATTCAATATATTTTAACATAAATCACATCGATGTATTTTATTACTTTTACTAAGTTAGTTACATACTTCATTCATAATATCCCTGAACACTTCAAGAGATTCATACTTTTATTTTATTAAATGCAAATTCCATATCTACTGATAGCATTAGTAAATATAATGAGGTACTAGTAACTGCCTTCAACATTAGTTCCAAAAGGTCTATATACTTTAGTATGTATGAGCCCTAATAGAATAGTCGCTCTCTCACTACATCAAAGATGCTTTTGTCATATTGTACAAGAAATAAGATATGCATGTATCTAAAGGTTTAATAACCAAAGGAGTCTAGATAACCATCATATGGATTCTAAAAATGCATTTCTCGTTTATGCGTTGTAGATTAAAATGCTATAGGCATTCATTGTTTAAGTTATCAAGTCATTCAATATATGTTTCATATACATTTGTCTCTACAACTATCAAGCATAGTTTATAAGACATAGGGCATTTCCATATAAGATCTCATCTTTTAAAATGAAACATCAATTTATCCTTATCCATACAAGATACATGGTGTTTTCATTAATGACAAGTGCATAATAGCAATTTAGTAATTCTATTATATGCCCATGAATGATAGATTCTAACTGTAGTGGTAACAACCCTTTCCATGCACAATTTAACTTATTTCTTATTGGGTCCTAAAGTAGAGATCTCTATCTCTTTCTTCTTCCTTTGTTCTTTTAAGTGAAAAAGACAGATTCCTTTTATACTTATCCTTCTCCTTATCTTGAGTGTAGAAGATTTGGACTTTAGCTTAACCTCTTAACACTTCTTGGCCTTGCCTTTGCCCTTGGATAGACTTCTGCTGATCACCATCATGAATTTGTTTGTCTTCATTCTTACTTTGGCATCAACATGCCAAGTAGCTCTGACATTATTTTAGCCAAGTTACTCAAGTGAAAGCACTTTATTAGATGTCAATATATGATTCAAACTACAACTGTAGAACCATATCCGTGGTCAACTCTTAACCTAAAAGAAATCCAAGTATCTCCACATGCCCAATCATATTGATCACATGAGGCTCTACATGATCTCCCTCTATTAGTTTGCACTCAAACAATGCTTTGGAGACATTATACCTTTCTTGCTTTACTTGATTCTTAAGATGTGTTAGCATCTCGAAAATATCCATTTTTTTGTGCTACTCATGCAACTCATAGTTCATACAATATAGTTTAAGGTACTTAATGGCATCATTCATATGCTTCAAGTAAGTATCCATTTGGGGTGGGTTACTCTAGCTCTAGTCTTTCAAGCACACAAAGCTTTCACTCATTGATGATAACATTTCTCAAAGTCCCTAAACAGTTGCAAAACTTTATCCCATTTTTGCCTTTATCAAGGATTGATCACAATTGTGTTTGACATTATATTCTACAAACAAATATTACAACTTTTCAAATAATTTTTTGATTTGTTGGCTTTTATAAGTTAACGATATTAATTAGAACATTAATTAATTATAGCTCCCACTATTTGGTTCATATTGATAACCCTCATGTACCAGTTTAGCAGATTGCAACATACAATCTTATAGTGAGACAAGATCCTAAACAATTCAACTATTACCCAGCCAACACAAGCATCCGTAGTCAATTATTAAGCTAGGAAACATTTGACAATTGCATCATATGCAATTCTTGGATAGATGATATTCACAACTCTTTTCCATAGTCATCTGCATGCCTTTGGTTCTTAATCTCATTAAGGTCACATAGTTAAGCCTGACCCAAAAGCCAACATGATAATAATGCACCCTACTCGGTAGGCTCACATTATTACCATCACACTTCCATAAGATAGAAAACACACCATCCTTGGGGTGCCCATGCTTAGTCGATCAAACTTTTCATGTGTGTTGCCTACGGAAAGCATCTAAGATTTAATATTATATTGAGGGATTATATATATATATATATATATATATATATATATATATATATATATATATCCATTAACCACATAGTACGTATGATATACATTCTACAACCGCAAATGAGAACATGCAATAATTACAACACACAAGAAACGATTATGGCCATACCACTATAATTTCTTGGAGAAATAAGGAATTACTACCACCTAAGGTCCACATCTTATGCAACCTTTTGTTGATGAAGATCCGTGTTTGAACTAATCTGGGTTGGTTCATTCAACTCTTGAACATGTTGGATCGCCTCGTGGTCACTCAGTTGGGCTATTGAAAAGGTCGTTTGATATTCAGATTGAATTGACCTTTGGACCCCTCCAGCCGATCCCTAGTTGATCGGGTCATCCTCCTATCCTCTGTCCTCCAGTCGATCAATTCATCTCATGAGCCGGTCAGTTATCCTTTGTGCAAACTTCTTCTCATGATAATACATAAATTAAACTATCCCATTTCTTATTACACTACACAAGAGAAAATCTTAAGTTACATTCGAGGGGAAATAGGAAGAAGTGCATCAATTTACATTTGGAAAGGAGAGAGAGGCTCAGTACATAGATCGAGTAACAACAGGAATAAAAAATCACAACCATGAACACACAAATGTAGGGTTAATGGCCATAACCATGCTTCACATCCACCATCAAACCCAATTTCTGGGCAACACATGTGAATTGCATATATAAACACGCACACACACACACACACACATATATATATACATATATATATATATAAGTTTATGGAGCGTATGTGGTAATTAACAAGATTAATATTTGCATCGTATGCAATAAAATAAAATATGATCATATCAATTTAAAACCCAGATACCCCATACATTAACCTCACTTTGATACCACTATAGAAAAATTGGGGTGATACATAAGGTAGAAAAAAAAAACTAACGATCGATATCCCTGGACATCAAGATCGTGTCAAAAACAATGTATCTAGGAAGAATGGTTTGTAAGGTTATACTTAGTCATGGATCAAGTCCAACAACATTACCCTTGCAGTAGTATGCTTCTTCTTCAGGCAACAACACACTCCTTCAGCAGCAACAACACTCAAACAATCATCATCAATGACCTCCTCCACAGACGGAGGTTGACAATGTCCTCCAAGCGGCAGACAATCACCTCTCACCTTTAGAGTAGTCCACGCGGACCACTGGGAACCTGACATTGCACTACTAGAGGCAACATGAAGGAGTTATCTCTTCCAAATGTCTACCTACTAGAGTTGATATGCTCTCCCACAATTGTCTCTCCCTTGATATCCATCCCTTTATCGGGTAGGACTACTTGACTCTCTATTGGTTACCAAAACCAGAGAGGACAACAATTTTCAAAGTAACTATTGTGTTTTGATAAGCCCCCAATACACCTGTATTTATAGGAGAGGCTAGGGTCAGGGTTCCCAGTTTGTGTGGGAGTTGAAAGGGTCGAATTCACAAATTTTCTAGAACATGCACATGATAAACCAGTCATTTTTCACACCCAATCGGTTGGTTGGTGAGCAAGTCGGTCAGTTCATGCAATTTCAATCAATTTGTTAATTAATGTACAACATGACATCAACACCAATCCTTGATCCAATCGAATTGGCAACCAAATCGGGTGGTTCATCCCATGAACCTGTTGGTTGGGATATGTGAACCGGTTGGTTCACTATGTGAACCAATCATCTCACTCCCTGGTTCAGCCATTAATCTACCAATGTTGATTCTAATTGGCCTGACACTCCAACTGATTGGTTAAACCCTTGAACCAGTCAGTTTAAGTCCAGTCAGTCAATTTTGAACCTTAGTTGTTTAATTGAATACCTAAACATCTTTAGTAAACAAAGTAAACATCATTCATGAATATAATCCTTTAATCCAAGTGTATCCTATGTGTGTGACCCTATAGGTCTAGAATTATGTTGGTAGTGAATGTCCACAACTAACTTATGACATCACAAGCAATGACCAGTATCTAGCAACACATCATTGCTACCCAAGTAACTCATAAAGTTGGAGAGAAAATTCAACCTACTATCCGTGATCAATGTTACCATAATTATATAGTTCATTTGTCTCTGATATAGGGATTGAAATTGAGGCATGGGATGATCATCCTCTCAAAGTTTGATCCATGTTCCTTGAACTAGAGTAGTTTGTCTGATATACATGTGAGCTCACATATCATATATTGAGTCACATGAGTACGAACGTACATTTCTCAGTCCTTCTTATCAATAGGCCTTGGATATCAATATCCTATAGGACAGAAAAACCCCATCTACAACAGTCACATCCTATCCTCATATGTTATAGTCCACCCAAGCACCTCCTTTATGGCAACCCTTATTCAGGATCATGGTGGATGATGTTAAAGTACATGAACAACATGTGATGAATGTAGTGACTTTAGGTATCAGAACATCAATCACCACTATCTCTATGAGAGCTTATTATAACCACTATTACATGGTTTCCATGTATCACTATCATGGAGGTTTTGTCTGATACACTATTCTCTAACATGTACCTGTGTGCTTGACTTGAAATCACATATCATGACTAATGAAACTCTATCATACGTCAACACAAACTCTAGTCTTACGTATTACTATTGTCTATTTTATTTCTATAGTAGTATTTGACTAGGGACATAACAAGAATGTATGTTATCTTATCATACATATGATCTCATTATTCAAGTCACGTACTTGAAGACATACATCATCGAGTAACATCATTCTTTGGACATCTATCATGTATGTGTCATCATCTCATGACTAAGACAAACATAATAGACGTAATTATCTTTATTATTATCAAATCAGGTATCCATGCCACACTCTAATCATCATATGATTGGCTCTCTGGGCATACATTCTGACACCACCTTCGTGACAACCCTTATTTAAGATCACAATGTATGATGTCAAAATACAACAAACAACATGTGATAACTGTAGTGATTTCATGTCTAAGAACCACATTCAACACCATCACTACGAAAGATGACTTTGAGTACCCAAACATGGTTTCTATGAGTCACTCTGTCAGTGGGTCTGTCTGATACAGTGTTCTCAAACAAGTACCATGTCCTTGGTTTGATATCACATATCATGACTAATGAGATTCCATCATAAACCAACGCACACTCTAGTCTTAAGTGTTGTTGTTGTCTATTAGCCTTCCACAATAACATCTGACTAGGGATATAAAAATAATGCATATACTGTTGACATTTGTATGATCTCATCATTCAAATCCTCAACCCGAATAGATAAATCATTGAGTAATATCATTCTTTGGTCATTTATTTGTTGGATAAATTGGATATTATGATAAATCCCTTTGTTTCGATGATGACAAACATTTCATTCTTGTTGATCTAACGTGCTACTTGAGTGTTGCAGGAATAAAGTGGATGACAAAGTTCTAGGGAAACTATACGCTTGAATGATTGTAAATGTCATGCAATGTAATCAATTGTAAACTTGTACAAACATATAATGTACAAGTACTTAGATCTCATGTAAATCAAGCGTTAGATCTTCCCTAGCCAATCACCACACTTAGATAGGTCATCCCTTTTAAATAGGATCACATATGCACACTCATGCATTTACTTAGTGCCTAAATTGAAAGATTGAAACAAGGTCAATCTCGGTCGACCAAACTCCTCGACCGAGACACTCTCGGTCGACAAACTTCTCGACCGAGAATGACCCAAGTAGTCGTTAGACACAGCTGACAAGGTAGTTGGCAGTTGCAAATGAACGTTGATCCAGAGAGCCTGTCGGTCGACAAAACTTCGACCGAGTAGGTATCTCGGTCAACAAATTGTCGACCGAGATGGTCTCTGACAGCAACTGTAGAATAAAGCAACTAGCCGTTACTAACACACCTAACTTATACCTAACGGCTAGTTAAGCACTTAGAAACCCCTAGAAGTTGTCTAGAACGTCCTTAAGCATCCATAGGCCATTCCTATAAATAGGACATGTCTTAGGACACCAAAATACACTTAAGCTACACTTGTGCTATACTTGAGCAAGCAATTACATTTGCAATCTGTTTTGAGCAATAGAGCAATTCCTACATTGGCTACTCATTACCATTGCTCCCATTTCGTATCCTATAGGCTAGCATCTCCTTACCATAGCACTTACACTTCTACTCTCATTGGTTAGGAGATCGATACGCTTGATATAGGCAAATCAAGCCTTGTGCTTCAAAGGATAAGTTGTAATTTCTATTTTCCTTCTTGTTCCTTTTTATCCTTTGTATTCTCCTTGCTACTCCTAGGGTTGGAGGCTGCGGATTGGAGAAGGTTCTTCTCAGAGGAGAAGGTGGACTTCAAGCTACTTCAAGAAGGCTATCGCACGGGAAGCTACTTCAAGAAGGCTATTGCAACGGGAAGCTACTTCAGGAGGAAGGCTGCTTGAAGGTGGTGCAATTACTTCTAGGTGAAGGCTGCTTCAAGGTTGGGCGATTACTTCTAGGTGAAGGCTGCTTGAAGGGTTTAGGGAGAGAATTGTAATTTTATGTAAAGTCCTTGCAAGGTAATAAAATTAAATTCTTTCCAAATCCCGGTTGGGTAAGCAACCGGGTAGTGGACTGACAACTTTAGTATTTGCTAAAGTTGGAACCACTCTAAATCCTTGTCCCCTTGTCCAATATTTTTGTGGTTGATTATTTGAATTCAATAAATTGTTAAAATAACTCAAAAACTCTATTCACCCCCCCTCTAGTAGTTTTTCAATTGGTATCAGAGCAAGCTTCAAGGAACCCTAACAAGGTCTTGAAGAATGGAGGGTAGTGGTGATTACAATCACAACAAAAGGTGCTGCTTGGACAAAACTACAACATATTGCAATTGGTGCTTAGGTACAAGCCACCCAACAACTGAATGCCCATGGAGATCTAAGAAGGAAGATGAGAACAAAAATTGTCTCATTGCTACAACCAATGAAGAAGAAGAAGAAGAGGTAAGCCTTCTTGATTTATCAAAAGAAGAGCTAATTTCTAGTCTTGAAGAAACACACAATAAGTATATTGAGTGCAAGAAGAAATTAAAGAAATCTAGTAAAACAAACAATGAGTTAAATGCTAGACTTCTTGCTCTTACATCCGAAAATGAAGATTTATATGCTAAATTGAATAATCTTGGTTTTGAAAAAGATAGCATTGTTTCTGAAAATCGTACTTTGAAATCATCTCTAAGTAGTAGTGATGTGAAGATTTTTACTCTAGAAACAAATTATGATCTTCTATATCAAGAAAAGGTTGAATTACTTGCAAAGTTAAATGATTTTCAAAAACAACATGTTTTGTGTACACATCTAGATTATGATAATATAGTGAAAGAAAGGAATTCTTTATCATCTAATCTAGATCAAGCAAAACTAGATATTAAGAAAAGAATGGATGAGATCGCTAAGTTGCAACAAGAAGTTAGTAGGTTAAGCAAAAATGGAATCCTTGATAGAATATTGGATAATTCCTATCATCAAATTGGGAGAAGAGGACTAGGTTATAAGCCCAAAGGGAAATCTCATCAACAACCTAGTTGGAGAAAGACACGAGCACATCAAGCTACATTTGTACCAAAGAACAACCTAGAACAAAACCATAGAAAAAGACTTGAGGTTGATTCTATATGTTACCATTATTGCTCACGTCTTGGACATTACTCTTTTTCATGCCCATACAAGAAAAAGAATGTTGAGTTAGTATGGGTTCCAAAACCCCCAAACTAAATGGATAAAATTAAGTTGAGATATGACCAAAGACTCTAAGTGGTATATGTCTATGTCTATCTCAACTTAACATAATAGGACACCAAGTTAATCCAAGAAATTAAATTTCCAAATATACATCTTAAACTACTTGTTTAGTTTGGATTCACAAAATGTATATGATTAGTTGAGATTTAACCTAAATGTTGCTTTGATATTTAAATATCTCAACTAAATCGAGCTTTAACTTTCATACTTTTGCTTTTAATTATAAACAATATTTGAAAACAGGTTTGAAACAACACAGAACCTTTCTCGGTCGAGACACTGTCGACCGAGGGATCTGTCGGTCGAGAAATGGTCGACCGAGCAGGCTTCTGTTGTCAAGTCTGACATAAATCTTCTGAAATTGTTTTTCAATCAACCTAGTTTGCTATCAAATTGTTATTGATGATTGAATTAACATGCAAATCAAGAATAAAATCTTGGAAGACAATTTTTGTAGCAAGACATATTGATTGTTTACATTATATGACATTATGAGTAGAAAATCCTTAAACATATTGCAAAAGTGCTGTGAGAAGACTAATCTTGAACAAACCTTATTCATTGTTTGAAAAGTTTCTTCGGCATGATCAGTTATAAAAGTTTGTCTTAAAATTGAAAACTTATATGAGACTATTTTGGTTTACTCTCAATGGTTGGATTTAAAACTGAAAAATCATGATTGGCTTAACCAAGGAAATTACTATTTTATCATAGATATGCTTCATCATGATCATTATGTTTCATTGGTTTAAAATAAGCTTTGATTCATATATACAAACCATGAATGATCATTGTGATTCAAAAAATTGCAAATGTCATTAGCATAAAAGCATCTTGACATAATAGATAATTCTTGTGGACACAGCTTGTAATGATGATGTTGCTATGACAAGCCAAACGGTGCCTCTTAGAACAAAATATTAATGTTTTTATCTATTTACTTGTTCTAAGAAATCAAAAGCAAAAATCTTGACTTTAAGATATTAATCTTGCTTTCAAAATATATGTTTCTAAAGGATCTTATGATAAGGGTATAAGAAGAAATGGGATTTGATATTTATGTACCCATAGCAAAACATATGAAACATCTTTTACAATGAATGAAAAACATGCATTCGAGAAAAATCAAGGTCAAAGACTTCACTATGATGCTCATATTAAGTCTTCATAATAGGTATATCTTAATGTGCTTCAAAATTGATAATTATAGCTATCTGCAGAAATTATACTTCACATATGAATGTTTATCTTGGAAATCTGCAGAATTTGCCTCTTGGTTAAAATTAAAATTGACCAAGGGGAGACATGGTCGTAGTCAAGGGCGACCTAAAATAAGCTTTGACAAAATGCTTATTTGGAAATCATTTTATTGCACTTAATCTTAGTATACTTTTGATAAAGGTCAAAATCAAAATTTAAAATTAATTGTGACCTTAGAAGCATCAAACTGCTTAAATTGTAAGATTAAGGGGGAGCTCATAACAACAAATTGGTTTAAATTGATTAAGAAGCTTAGAAAAACATTGTAAACATCATTTGAAGCTTGTTACGACCTTAGTATTTTTACTCTTGATTATGAAGAAATCTATGAATTTCATAAAAATGATATAGCTTGTACTTAAAGGAACTCTCTAAACAAATCAGGGCTTAACATCCCTTGCATTTGGTTGGAGACATTTTTATGTACTCTAAGATTAAAGGATTCTCATTTAATTTAGGGCTTAACATCCCTTGATAAATGAGAAATAAATATACATTCATCATAAGCTTAAGGGAATCTCATATCATTTCAAGGCTTAACATCCTTTGCAAATGATTGAGAAACAAATTGTGGATAAATTAGACAAAAATCCATGTTCCTAATAGGATATCTATTTAAGGGGGAGCATAATATAAAATTAAGGGGGAGAAGAAAAATAAAATATTCAACTTGGATATCTTTTTGAAATGACAAAGGGGGAGAAAGAATATAAAATCAAAAATATAAATGAGTTTCATAACATCTTGGCCAGCACTCACTTGCAAAACATAAATGGCTACAAAAGGTAATTTTCAGGTATGAAACTCACATGCTTTATATTTCCTTATTTCATATTTAGGAAATGTTTGTCATCTTCAAAAAGGGGGAGATTGTTGGATAAATTGGATATTATGATAAATCCCTTTGTTTCGATGATGACAAACATTTCATTCTTGTTGATCTAACGTGCTACTTGAGTGTTGCAGGAATAAAGTGGATGACAAAGTTCTAGGGAAACTATACGCTTGAATGATTGTAAATGTCATGCAATGTAATCAATTGTAAACTTGTACAAACATATAATGTACAAGTACTTAGATCTCATGTAAATCAAGCGTTAGATCTTCCCTAGCCAATCACCACACTTAGATAGGTCATCCCTTTTAAATAGGATCACATATGCACACTCATGCATTTACTTAGTGCCTAAATTGAAAGATTGAAACAAGGTCAATCTCGGTCGACCAAACTCCTCGACCGAGACACTCTCGGTCGACAAACTTCTCGACCGAGAATGACCCAAGTAGCCGTTAGACACAGCTGATAAGGTAGTTGGAAGTTGCAAATGAACGTTGATCCAGAGAGCCTGTCGGTCGACAAAACTTCGACCGAGTAGGTATCTCGGTCGACAAATTGTCGACCGAGATGGTCTCTGACAGCAACTGCAGAATAAAGCAACTAGCCGTTACTAACGCACCTAACTTATACCTAACGGCTAGTTAAGCACTTAGAAACCCCTAGAAGTTGTCTAGAACGTCCTTAAGCATCCATAGGCCATTCCTATAAATAGGACATGCCTTAGGACACCAAAATACACTTAAGCTACACTTGTGTTATACTTGAGCAAGCAATTACATTTGCAATCTGTTTTGAGCAATATAGCAATTCCTACATTGGCTACTCATTACCATTGCTCCCATTTCGTATCCTATAGGCTAGCATCTCCTTACCATATCACTTACACTTCTACTCTCATTGGTTAGGAGATCGATACACTTGATATAGGCAAATCAAGCCTTGTGCTTCAAAGGATAAGTTGTAATTTCTATTTTCCTTCTTGTTCCTTTTTATTCTCCTTGCTACTTCTAAGGTTGGAGGCTGCGGATTGGAGAAGGTTCTTCTCGGAGGAGAAGGTGGACTTCAAGCTACTTCAAGAAGGCTATCGCACGGGAAGCTACTTCAAGAAGGCTATTGCAACGGGAAGCTACTTCAGGAGGAAGGCTGCTTCAAGGTGGTGCAATTACTTCTAGGTGAAGGCTGCTTCAAGGTTGGGCGATTACTTCTAGGTGAAGGCTGCTTGAAGGGTTTAGGGAGAGAATTGTAATTTTATGTAAAGTCCTTGCAAGGTAATAAAATTAAATTCTTTCCAAATCCCAGTTGGGTAAGCAACCGGGTAGTGGACTGACAACTTTAGTATTTGCTAAAGTTGGAACCACTCTAAATCCTTGTCCCCTTGTCCAATATTTTTGTGGTTGATTATTTGAATTCAATAAATTGTTAAAATAACTCAAAAACTCTATTCACCCCCCTCTAGTAGTTTTTCAATATTATGTTTCATCATTATCTCATAACTAAATAAATAAAATAAATTGGAAGATTGCTTTTATTATTAATCAAATACTTTACAAGATATGCCACTACAATCATCATATGATTAGCTCTCTGGGTATACAGACCAACATTTTTTACCATCAATTTTATTGTACTCCTTAGAATTTTGCTTCCTTAGCCTCAACATCCCATGACATTATCCGTTTGTAACTTTAAGGTGTAATCCCACTTCAATGCCTTGTTATCAATCTCATCACAAGTGTGACACCTATAAGTTTGAACTGGTGACTTAAGATCCATGTAAGGGTGGCCTAGGATATACTAGTTTTCTGCCTCTAGGGTATGAGAAACTTCTCCAGAATTCAACAATTATATAACCAACTATCATGCATTTATTTCTTTGAAGAGGTTCACTATGCACATGGCTGTTCCCTCGACTTCACCCAAATTAGGGTTGAAAAGGATGATGTTGTTAATATAATTCTTTTCTCAACACATTCTTATTATTCTTTCATGAATGTAGGGGGCACATGTCACTTCCATCTACTTAGGCATGCCAGGTATCATAGTAGTATTTTAATGGATATGATCTAATCTCTGAGAGGTAATGGTCTAGTGTTTTAAAATTGAAGGATAATGGGGTCCTTCTTGGGACTTCAAGTTGGAAAGATACAAACATCACAACTATTATTATTCACTTTAAGTTTTGCACATATTTTAGTACCACCTTCCTTTATTCTTCCTATTTACCCACGATCAGATATTTGACCTAGGTTCAAGTATCAAATTATTTCTAATTGTTTTTTTTTGGTTTATTTGATTTTCACTTGGTGCTAGGATTTGAACCTGTATGAGTATAATTTTGTATACCCAAGACCATGGTTTATTTATCTTGGTTTAAGGATTAATTTCATTCTCATAAGATATTGCCTTTCCTATATCCCACTAATGTCTTTCATTAACTAACCATGATATCCCATCTCATACCTATGTTACTAGAAGTTTCTAGGATTTTTCCTCATAAGAGAAACATAAATGAAAGAAAACATGTTTCATATTCTTATATCTTAAATCAGTAGTTCACATGTGTGGAAAATAATATGTGAGGCTAATGAGATATTTATTATTTATAGATGACAAAATATTATCCTATATATAGGAGAGGAGGAAAGTACAAGGAAGTGATATTAACCCTCATGGTCTAAGACACTTAGGCCAACATATATAATTCACTAATAACCCTAATATCCCCTTAAGCTAGGGCATCAGTGAAACACATGTCCATCTTAAAATATATGAAAAAATAAAGTAGCCCATATAGAAACTAATCTACTCCTGATAAGAAAAGATCCCCCCTTAATCAATGCAATACAATAATTTTTTTACACACTCTGGCACTCCCCCTAAAGAAGATAACATATAGCAACATACAAGTCCTTTCCCTTGGTGAAGATAACATCAATGTAGAAACAATAGTACTAGAGTGTACTCAACCTAAAATTGATAATCTCCAAACTCATATAAGCAACCACAAATAAAATTTTAAAATTTTAACAAGCATCCAAAGCAAAGTAGATGGTGGAAAACAAGTGTATAAGTCATCCGATTTTCCATTTTATTGAAATAGTTTTATAAAAGAAGCACCAACACTAGATAAATGTGTGGTTGTTGGGATAAGAGTACCATTATAGGAATTATGTTCTATAGAAGTGGCACACATGTTTGTGTTGCTCTACTATACTGAATAATTGGTATAACAGGTGTCAATAACATAGACAAATATATAAAAACTAGAAAACATGGTTAGATGACACAACTTGTTCTCTTTATCTTATTTGATCCATCTCATCTCTTCCCTCTACTCATCTTCCTATATTCTCCCCTCATGCCAACCCCTGAATTGATAATGACATTGGTTGGGTGGAAGCCATAAACACTTATAGAGGAATGTATATGTAAAAGACAACACAAAAATAAAGCACGACCTAGTATAAAGACACGATAGAAAGAACAGAGCAATACCGACAAATAGTCATTACATATAAAAAAATTACAAGAATATAGGAGTTATTATATGAAACATAGAACATTCCTAACTCAAATAAAGGCACACATCCATGTGAGTTAAGGTTACTACATGAAGATTAAGAAAAGTTAGTGTGATGCCCCTTTTTATTTTCTTTTTGGTTCTTTAATAACTAGCACATATTCTTTTGTTTCTATTATACTACTTGTAATCTAATAATGAGAATCCATGTGATGCTTGACCCATTTAGACTTTTGGGAAGAAAAATAAATGGATATTTGTATGACCCAAAAAGGAACATTTTTGGGAACTTCGGTGGGAAAATGTTGGATGTGCGAAGTGGAGCCCCTGTGATATGGATTAGGTCAAAAATCATATCCAATTAGCAACATGTGTATCATGTATTAGGGAAGGATGATGCCCTCTTTTGTGGTGGTGGGGTTGGAGATGTTGATTTACGAGACAAACAAAAGAGAAACCAAGTGCTTGTGTTGCTGGTAAATTATTATTGATTATTGATATTGTTCAAGGTTGGATGCCACAATGGTAGAAGATGAGTAGAGACATAGCCTCAATTAGAAACAACACCACCAGAAGTAATGATCTTATGAAGGCAGACTAAGCATCATTGACTTGGTAGGTGAATGATCCTATATATCTACACTGCTTCTATCTGACTAACAGTAGATGAATAAAATAATTGACTAGAAATCTTGGCACAATAACACAATCGTTAGTCTCTTGTGGTCCGTTCCTCCAAGTGGCCTAGAGGGTTGTGTTTGTCTAGCACTGTGGAGGCAAGAGAGTTCCCTTGTTGTAGTTGGTGGCATCACGGTCATGGAATATAGTTAGTCTCTCCTACAATGGGTAGTGGAGTTTCAAGAAATAAAAGTTGTTGTTGACACTTGGAGGTGGCCTCTAGGAAAGAAGCCATGTTGTTGTGATTAAACCATATTAGAATTGTTCAACATGTAGAAAAAGAAGAGATTGTGGTTGGGAGTTGTAGGTACATTTGAAAAGAAGATGATTAATGCTGGTTGATTTTACATGCAAAGTCTGGAGATAAAGGGATTTTTGTAGCTAGTAACTGGAAGAGGTGTTGAGAACCATGATTTGTTTTTCGAAAAGAAGAAGAGAGGACATCTAGATTTGAATTATATGGTGATGGAAGGGATGACTAGCAATGACAGTAGGATTTTTTTTGGACAATGTAAAATGTTATTTTTTTTAAAGTCATATAGGGGAAGCTACAAAAACCCAATAAACTTACATTGGTCTAATTGAGACCCAACATCTTGAGTACAAGGGGCCCCACACCCATAAGTATACCTAGATACTCTTTGGAAAACCAAAAACTGCTATTAGTTACATCAAAAAGACTAAGGGAGTCCAAGGCCCTTTTCCATGCAATCTACCATTCCTTTACGCCAATATGTGGTAAATGATCAATTAAGAAACACCCCACTTAAAGTTTTCATCGTCTTGTTACACCTATTATTTTCAAAGTTCCACTGTAGCAAATCAATCATCCCAAGCGGGGATAAGCCATACATCCCACACTTCAGCCCGCCCCTCTTCCTGTTACACCTGGTCTTGTGGGTATTGGGATTGTTTTTGAAGGAGAAAGGAGTAAACGACCATGGATGATGGGATGATATATGGCGGGTGGCCTAGCCAAGAAGAGATGGTGATCACCTGCATGAGGAGGCTTTTTTTTTGCCTAGGGTTAGGATCAATGCTCTGACACCGCATTAAAAATAAGATAAAGGCTAATGAGATATTTCTTATTGATAGATGGTAAACTCTTCTCCTATATATTGTAGAGGAAGAAAGTACAGGGAAGCAAACTCAACCTTAATGGGCCAAGAATATTAGCCCCACATAAACTAACTAGCCACTCTAACAAAATGCATTAGTTTGTGGAGGATGGTTTAACCTTAATCATCAAGGACCCCTAATTCATATGTGAAATTTATGTCTAGTTCTTATATATGGTTTAAGGAAAGAAGGGGATTGAGAATGATTGAAACATAAATATGAAATTCTAGAAGATATATAATTTTGACAAAATACTAAGGCTTTGGCTAGGTAGGCATACATAAGTGGTCCATGAGTCATCATTAACCAAGTAGTGGTATGGTGCAGAATATTTATATCCCCCGATTGTGATCCAACCTTGACACCATCACCTTAAAAAATATCCTAATAATTCCCTGATGATTCTGTAGAGTTATAAGTTTTATTGATTCTTCAAAGTTATTCAAAAGAACGTGCCTGAGATACACATGCAAATTCCATAAGGAGAGTTATCCTAGGTTTAAAAGCCTTTATCAATTTCTACTCACCCCCTAGTGGGCATATCAATAGAAATATATTAAACGACCGAACCCAAAAGACAACATTTTAAAGGAATCTTTTTGAACTAGTTATTAACAATAATATTCAAATTTGGTTGTTTGATAATGATTACAAACTAATGGTTGAGTTTAATACTACATGAAAAAAATAGATTAAACTAAAGGTTTACTCAACATTAAGAAACATTGGAATGTCTGGGTTTCACCATTGTCACCTACATACCTATCCAAATCACTAAAACTATATAATCACAAAAATAAAACTAGAACATATTGAATTCACCTCCTCAAAGAATTTAAATTGCATAGTGACTAAATATCCTATGGCCTTGAGGCTTATTTACCCATGGTTCATGATTCATTCATCCTATAAGATCCCTTATGTGATCACATCTGGAATCTTGCACATCCATTCAGGGAAATAATTCTAAGTTATATGGTCTCTACACTTAGAAATATATAAACAATGCTAAGTGAGTGATCAAGCAAACATAAATTGAATGGAGAGAAACTCAATCATCTGAGAAAAATTGAGTTTAATAACAACTAATATAGAGTACATGTGATGGGGCTACTCCCCATGCCCCAATGAGAAGGTCTACTCACTTATTGTCATGGAAAAAGAAAAAAATATAAGAAGATGGAGATGAAATCATGTCATTGATGATGTAGAGAGAAGAAGACTGAGGTCTCTGACTCTTGCAATTTACTATAGACATGAAAAATCTAAACAAATCTAATAGTATGGCCTTCTTCATTGTCATCTCATCCAACTCCTTGCTCCAAAATGTTCTATAGACTCACAATGAATGACCTAACCCTTTTGTTATAAAATATTTTTTTGCCAGTGGTAGTCAAAATGTGCGTAGTCAATCCTGGTGACCAAGCAACCAAACAATCTCGTTGGCCTATCACTAGCATGGTGATGCAGATGATGGAGTTCTAGTTAGTTTACCAGGGAGACTGATTGGTCAATCTTTTCTCTAATAAGTATTTTAGAGATTCTATTGATCAGTCACTCCCATGAGGTGATCACACAATCTATTAGATAATTGGATTTTTATGAGGCTCGAGCATGGAATGAATTTTTGGATGGCGGAATACCAACAAGTGGGATCAACCAATCAACACTTTCGTTGAGGAAGTATTCTATAGGTGGATCGACTGATCAAGGGGTGAATTTTCCTATCACTAGAATGTCAAAATTAGTTAGAGTTACCATAAGATTTGGAAACCCTCTGATCATCAGATCAACAATGGTGGTCACTCAATCTGGCTCCTATATGGGAATGCTTGAAATGGGCAGGTTGGTAGGCTGACCAAAAAATCCAATGTGCTGATCAACCTACCTAAATTTGTTGTGCTACTCCAATATACTATGAATACATTCTCAATTCTTGATCATGAGTCTAGGGAAGAGAATCTAACTCACTTTTGAGTTTACATGTGCTTTCATCTACATAAGGCACATATTTCAATCAAAATTCCAATATAAGAAGTAGATTCAAATTTGATGAAACTAAGAAAAAGGTGATGGAATTAGTAACTACAATGATTAAAACTAATATATGAATCTTAATGAAAAGATGTTGAATATGATTTCATCAAATACCAATTGTAATGACCAATCCTCCCCTTATCCCCATAAATGAGGACCAAAATTGAAATGAAAGTTTTCTACTATTTCTAATACCATATTCACAATATAAACAAAAATAATTAAAGATTTGATTTAGGAGAAGTTCATGATGTTTTACTAGATTGTGATCCAAATGGAGGTACATAGCTACAAAATGAGAAAAAACTATAATTTTAAGACCCAAATCGTATAGCCAACTGGAAAGATATAAAAATATTATCTAATCCTCCACAGTTGCATTAAAGCTTCATTCCTTTTCTTGAGTTAAATCAGAATCAATTTTACATATGAATCTTGAGGTCAATCTAAAATGCAAGAAAAATGTTGGTCAACATATTGCTATGTTGTGTACATGGGGAAAACCAAAAGTATCACATGTAATAGTAAACATGTATGAAAACAATCAAATAATTTCATGCATATAATGAACTTTATATTTTTCATTCATCATTCCTATCAAACACTAGATCTCAGATGGTGGGATAGGGTTTCTTGTTATATTTAACTCACTCTCATGTCCCTACAACAGACTTTTCATTATGTTATAAAAGTTACATTCCAAAAATGGACTCTTGTTCTTGGTAACGTCCTAGGGGAATAATGGTCAAAATTCATATTCTTATGAGATTTTATTGTAGGATTCAATGATTATCTCAGTAATACAAATATGTTTCTATCTTGTGTAAGAAAATGAAACAAACAACATAATTTTCAAAATGATCAATCTTTGGAAAACATAAGATTCAAAGCATGATTAAGTCAGTTAATCATAAATAACCAACAAAACTATTAAGGTGACAAGATCATCAAATCATAGAGTCAATCAAATAATTTAGTGTACATAATAAATCATCTCTAGAAGTTACTACCAACATTATACAAAACCTACACAAGAGCTTTTAGGTCCATGATCTCTCATGTTTTGGATTTTGAGTAGATCTATAACTGATATAAATTTTTAGGGTTTTCTTACTCAAAGTCCTATATTTGGAGAAAATGCAAATTATTCATGTATTAAACCCTAGTTTTCTTCATTTAATTACCATAGCAAAATAAGAACAAGTTATGCCATATTTCATATCTTTGATAAAAATTCTCTTTAATAACTATATAGATGTCTTGAATCCAAATGATTCCCATAAGAAGAGAAAACATGTCCTCATTATGTTCCATATCATCCATACCACTATCATCGTGAAAGTAACTATATCTAAACTAGGGTTTCAAAAGATGATACCAGCCATTCAAATTACTGACATTATCATATATGGGGTCACAAAGTTGAAATGATAATTGTTAGACTATTAATCAAATTCAAATCATTAAAGAATATGGTATTTGAGATAATACTGGAAAACAAGTCAGATCTAGGCTTTATAAATATTTTAACAGATTCTTCTCAGTTTATGATAAAATTGACTACCTATACTTAATATTAGGCCATGGAATAAATACTCATTTTTTAAAGATTTCATTATTTGGTGGATTATTGGTCAGAGAAAGGTAATATTACATTCATTCCAAAAACCTTTAGGCGTTGATTCCTGCTCTTCTTTTGACCAAATATGGATTGAAAGGCTAAGATCTACCACCTCACGTAAAGATAGATGAAACAAAGGAAGGCTTGTTACAAATTCAAGGACATTAGATATTGATCAACTATTGAACTTGACTCAATCTGATGGTTATGCCTTTGTATCTCATGCATAGACTAACCATGAAATAGAGATTTGAATGTTGTAGAAGTACATAATGATGATGAGAGAAGAAGGGGTAAAGGTCATGACACGACTGAAGAGTTTTCCAATCAAGTCTGGTAGAAAGTCATAAGTTTATTGATTTTCTCCTTCACTGTCAAGGAGGTGTAGGGAATACATGCTCAACTTCCCTTAACAACAATGTTGCAAGGATGAATCAGTGAAATCTAGACAAAGGTAGTGTTGTGAGGCCATTATGGAGGCCAAAAGTGGGTGAAAAAGTAGGAGGTGGAGGTTGTAAAGTTGATGAGGGTATAAGTAGGAGGAGAGAGTTCTAGGTTTAGTATACATGTTTGAGGAAAAAGAGAGTTTTGTGAAGAAAGGTTTGTGTAACATCCTAGGTCTTGAGGTCTCAGATAAAATGATCTTAAAAGGAATGATAATACTACTAATATCAACAAAGTGCACCTCCTTTTCAGGAAGCCTATCACTGCATACTCTATAGTTAAGTGTGCTCAACTTGGAGTGGTACTAGGATTGGTGACCAATAGGAAAGTTGATTCTATGTTGTGCGTGGGTGAGGACAAAGAGCATTGTTGAGGCTAGTGGGGGTCTGTGGGGCCATTCATCATTCTTGAAACTCTACTAGATCCTTGGGTAGTGAGCCTGAACATTAGAAGTGGTATCAGAGCCAAAACTCCTCTGGTAGGTGGGGCCCACATGGGCATGTGGCATGCAAGTCTTGAGCCGTGCGGTCTAGGCATGCTATTGGAAAGGGCTATCCGTGGTGATGTACCCACCCTTGTGCTTGTATCTGTGATCTCAAGCTAGGTGTACATGGGTCATTTTGGGTTTACACTGAAATGGAACATGATTATGAGGACTTATAATTGAGATTTGACGTTGACGTCAAGATTCTAACTAGGGAGATTGTAACATCGTAGGTCATGAAGCTTGGATAAAATGATCTTAAAAGGAATGATTAGACTGCCCATATCACTAAGGTGAACCTCCTTTTAGGGAGCCCATCACTAAGAACTCTATAGTTAAGCGTGCTCAGTTGGGAGTAGTATTAGGATGGTTGACCAATGGGGAAGTTGATCTCGTGTTGTGTGTGAGTGAGGACAAAGCACATTGTTGAGGCTAGTGGTGGTCTGTGGGGCAAGTCGTCATTTTGGAAACTCTACCAGAGCATTGTGCAGTGGGCCTAAGCAATATAGTTTGAAACTCCTACTCAAGAATTCTTTATATTTTATTCCTCTTTCTAAAATAGAGCTTGATTCTGCATTGGAAATGAACAAAAAGAAAGATTTATGTGCATTCTATTTTAAATCAATCCATAGATGGCCTGGTCCAGGGAGAAAGAGGGGGCATTTTTTAATAGAAAAGGCTCTAACAAAACCTATTTCATTATATTTATGATACAAGCCCCTCCCCATCAGGATCCAACCAAAAGAAAGATATATATATCTATCTACATCATACGTAGAGCATCTCAAGTGGGGATTGACTTGATCAGGGTAATAAGAGGGTCCTTGCTCCCTGATCAATTTTTGCTAATGATGCATGATTCAACAACAATAAAAATGATTCTTATTTTGTCACCTATCAGATTGTGGGAGATTGAAGATGATGGACTATCCCTTGGATCCATTCCAAATTTGTGAGAGTTTGATTCAAGGTCTATCATTGGCTACAATTCAATGCTAGGAAAACTGACTAGGCAACAATAGAAATAGAAACTAGATTGTTATCCCCATATCCTAGAAATATAATATAAAATATTACGAATGTCGAAAATAATGAATTTTAAACATAGGTCTATGATAAATTTATTTTGATAAACAAAATGTTTGATGTCATTTGAACACTATTTTATCATCATTTGGGCAAGTTGTTATTAGATTTAATAAAGCTTGATTTTATTAAACTGAGCATCAATAAACCAACTATAAGATTTATTATTTCAATTAGAGAGTCACATAAGATGAATTTTGACTTCAAATAACCAAAATAGTTTAATTTGATCAACATCAGATACAAAATATGAAAAAATTTCTCTATATTAATTAATGTAGAATGGTGTTGCTCATTGTAGCTTGAGTACTTAAACAAGATAATTAATAGAATTCAACAAGGATCTTTATAAAGATACACATGTACATGCAAATCCTTTTGTAAGTATTGAATGTATACCAAATTGGGTGGCCGACCAATGTATTTTTATCCTTTAATAATGTGAATATATTAATTATATGCTCTAATGTTGTTTCAAGGCACAATAAATGTATATTGTTATCTATTCGAATGACACCCCCGTAGATGTAGCATTCATCAATGTCCTATATTGTATTTGTAGTACTCATGAAGGCCTATGAAATATTATGGTTAATCAATAACTACCATGGGTGGCTAATTGATGAAACCAAGCACAAATATCATTCTATGTATAGAGCATGCAGGAAGATCCCAAAACGTATAAAGGACAAGCTCATACCTTTATCCATGAATGAAAGTAGTAGAAGGAAACTGGTCATGATAAGAATTTAAAAGTAGTAAGGCCAATGAAATACTTGTTTAGTTCTATATATGAATTGGAGAAGGTGAGTTTACATATGTGTAGTACAGATAATTTCAAAGTTATCAAGTAAACTAGTTAATACCCAAAAATATGAATAAGACAACATTGCTATTATGGTCTACGCCTAGCCATGCATAAGGATAGAATATGGAAAAAAGGTAATACTTAATTTTAGATGGATGTCAGACTGAGGGACACTATATAACAAAAGATATTCATATATCATCATGAAAAAAGTTAACTCAGTAAACCACGGTGTAGATTGAAAATAGAAACTCCTATAGAACAAGAAAAATTATACTTTTGTCATATATTTACATAATCAGGTGAATGGCTTATAGCTTGAGACTTAAATATAGGTCTAAAGAAATATGTCAGTTAATAATGTCTTCTAATGATTAGAAGTCGTCATATTATTTCATTGACAATTTTCTTCTAACAGGAGGAGATTACATTCAACACTTCCCCATATATAGGCACCAATGTCTACCATTTTAAATTTATTAAATTATACAAAATTTTCAATTGTAAAATTGTGGTCATTATAAGAAATTAAATTTTCATGTATGAAAAAAACTGATCAAAACCATGACAAACAAGGACACTAACTTTGAAACATGGAAACCACCTCATTGATGCATGTATTCACTTTTCAATCTTAGTAAAGAAGGAGGCCTTTGGCATTAATATCCTAGTTAAACCAATAATAACGTATTTAATCATCAAGAATGATGGAACATGGATTTTATGTGGGTAAAATATTAGAAGTTGGTTCACCCAAATCACCCTATAATTAAATATATGAATGATGCAAGGAACCCTTTATCTTCCACAACACTGTGGCGGCCTGACATGAGAGGGATATTGATAAATTTATAGCTAAAAGAAAGCACAACAAATAATATTAGCAATAACATACAATAATCTTGTTATAAAAATAGATGTTGATATGTAGCTAGCAACAAATTGAGTAAACATGAAGAACACACACCTTGCAAGGACAATATATTTATGTGGTTTGTGGAACACGAGATAGTCCAGAAGTAGTGAAAGTTTCTCTACTAGACCGAATTAGGGTTATTAGATGGATCACTGACATAAATTGTGAGATGATAGATAATGATCATAAAAAATCTATCTCCCTGGGCCTTTTATATGACTCAAAAAAGGCAAACTCCTAGATAGAGTCAAACTATGACACAAAGTTAAAAATGCAAACATGTTATGACTGTTATTTACAAAGTTCACTTTAGGTCATTAAATTTCTACACACATTTCTAGGGGTGACATCACCATATGTTTGACCCACTGATAGGGTAGAGGGACCTCCATCTGGTTTTGGTGTCCATAGATCACATTCAAAATTGAGAATAACAAATGGGTTTAAATTCAAGGCATATCCAAAAAAATACTCCAACCTAGCAAGAACTAAACCCATGAAACCTAGCAGTATAGTGGTCCATTCAATTTTACACTATACTCGTGTGAGCATTTTCCCTTTATTTAGAGAAACAATTATTGCAAATACAATGGGTTGTAATTTAAACCTGACATATACATAACTCTATATGCTTTGTTTCAAATTCTACATATAAATTGATGGAACATTCATGTACTTGGGCTAGAATTGTGTAGAACATAGAGTGGATCGAGTAAATAACAATAACATTATAGTTTGGCAAAAAAAGTAGTGGGAGGCCAAATATAACAAACATTATAATCATGATTCTAGTAGGGAAAAGATATTCAAAAAGAATTAAGAGAAAACCAAAATATCACAAGATTTGTCCTAGTTCCACATTGAAACATTGTAATCTAACTCCTAAAATCTTGTTACTGATATTTAACAAGTTGTAACTTTATTGACTTCTTTTCTAAAGAAATTCAATGTTAGTATCTTTTATGGGCAAAGACAAAGCCCTATTTATATCTAAAGATAAACCTCCTTTTTGGAGATTTTTTTTTGCATTTTATCCAAGATGAGGAATACCAACCTATGCCTTTTGTAGGATCACTATTAAGCTTTAACATCTTATTACTTGGTTATAGCTGAGCATCTATTGTAAAGAGAAAGAACCTCTTGAAAACCTTTTTAGAAAGAGATTGGAAGAAGAATTCCTTCAAATGTCTATGTATCCTTTGAAGATCTTTGGTAAAGACATATCCTAATGATGATTTTGAATGTAGCTTAGGAACTTCAAAATGATATCCAATAGAACACAATAATGAGATTGTATAAAAGACAAAAAGAACATGCAAATCCTTTTACAATAATTGCTTATAGTTAAAGTGTGGGTGGTCTCATTAGATGTATTTTACCTTTTATTATGTGTAGACACTCGCAATAGTCTACAAGGTCATTTGCAACTCTATAAAATGCATCAATTAAGAGAAACATTTATATAATAAAAAATAAGCTCAAAATCTTTTTATAAGAAGTGTATATGTGCTAGTCTATATAGAAAGCCTTACAAAACTCATGTATATAATGACAATATACCTACATTAACATTTAGAATCGATTTTAACCATTTTATAACAAGTATATGTCCTATAAAAAAACTCTATCCTAGACTACCATAAAGCATTAGTTGTTTACAAATGCTAGCCAAAAACATATATAGTCTATTAGAGTTCCTTAGAGAAGTCTACTTAATCCCATTGTAACTCAACCCTGATTTGTCATTCAATTTGATTTCTTGGTGGAGAGTTCAACCAAATATAGTGTATGTCTATAATGATTATTTGGCAAGATGGGCATCCTTTAGTAAAATCCAGCAAAACCAAGAGTCAGTCGAAGGTATAGCCAGTTAGATAGACTTTCTCAACCCAAGTACAAATAATTAATGATATGTCCATATGGTATATCAATAAATGTAATGATCCTAACAATGTTTCTATAATTTTACAATGGGTTTTATCCTCATTTTACATTCAACCACTTATCTAACATACTTTTAGCTGAGTGGTATAAGAATCACTAAAACAAAAATAAAGATTACTATTAGGAACACTAGCACAAAAATGTAGATATACTTCATTTATAAATTCTAACTGATTTTAACAAACATTAGAAGAAAATATTCCAATATAAAATGGGAAATATTTGCAAAAATCCAAAAAAAGATTAATTCTTGATCTTCTATGTAAGAACCCATTACACTAAATGAGATTACTCAAAACATAAAGACAATCAATCACTAATTAATCACATACCCAGAAATATGGGTAAATTAAAACCCATTTCAACATCAATGCCCGCTCAGAAATGTTTGCATAAGAGCCCAACATCTTTCTTGTATCCATACTATTCCAAGAATTTGATACAAATTGTTATATCTCCTTAGCCACAACATATATACACAAGAGAACAATATTCGTATATGCCACACAAACAAGCATTAACATGCTAACAAAAGTATGATTCGTTTGAAACACCATATATAAACTTTTCCTACTCGAACCTGAGAGTACATGGATGACTCTAGGACACACTAGACATCTAATCAACTTTCTCAAAGATTCATTACTGTAGTTCCTTTTTACTTCCACGATTTTTTTGTCGTCACTTCCAATTACCTAAAAAGATGTGGTGAACCACAAGGGTGAGACCCATGTCCCAGCAAGATATATAACCTCCAACAATGCTTTATTGATTACACCATTTTAATTAATTAAATAATTTTAAGAATTTTAATCAGATATAACAAATAGGCTCAGTAGCACTGATGATTAACAAAATACGTAAAGGAGCAAATAGCAATTATCATTATTAAGCTGACTATCATCATTTCTCTTGTTAACCGTAGAAGAGAATCAGTAGCATATGCATAACTAGCATAAGGATGTCTAGTAGCATATCATCTCTATTAACATGAATAAGTATAGCATCATAAGTATATCTAACAACATTAGCATGTCTAACAAGTTTAACAGATCAATATCATAAGCAGAGCTAACAGCATAAGCATAAGTATATGTATAAGCATGATTAGCAGTATAGGCATTTATAATTACAGAGGCATGGCTAGCATGCTAAGCATAACTAACAACATGAGATAGATAGAATCATAATTATAATCAACAGTAGCAGTACATCTATCAACATAAGCATGGTTACTGTATGTACACATCTACATTCTTAAGCATATCCATAGCATAAGTATATCTACTATCTCTTAATTGCAGTAAGCATCATCTTTATGTAAAGAGAACAAATAAGGGTTATCATCCAATGTGAAAAATTGTATATAACCATAAAAAATATGCTATACGACTGTATTTCATCTTTTATTAAGCCCTGAGGAATTTGAGTATACCACTCAAGTTCCAACTGACGACCACTTGGACACAATTAGTGCCATATAATGTCTAGGAAGATCCAGACTCCTAAGATCTTGTCTGTCCCTAGTCAGTATGGGTCCGCCACAACGACAAATAAGGTCAAACTAATAATTTCCTAGTCCGTCCTTGGTACATGTCATGACACTAGTGAAAGGAGGTGGGTACGCATACCCTATCATTTGAGGTACAACCATAGTTGTCCTCCAATCTTATCCCATATATAATCACCGAGACATGACCACAACCGTTCTCAAACTGAGGGCTAGGTATGACCGCAGTCATCCTCCCTAAATATTTGATTTTAGGATGACAAGCACCCCACATACTCAACAATATGTGCTCTGAGTTTCCCTTTGGAATACTCGTTTCACCATCTGGAAAGTTTTAACACTCAGATGGATCTATGGCACAAGGCACTACATGATTAGAGATTTACTTGATTAGTTATGCCAATTGGGTGAATACATGCTTCATCAAAAAAGTGGACGTACAAAACCTAATTTACTTCTAGTAAGCATATAAGTATCACAACTTGAAAAGATATAAAACTTTTGAAACATAATTTCTCATCTCATCATCACATGGTACTATTCACTTGACATTCATGAGACTACACTAGTCATCATACTATCACAAGATATAAATCCTTTGCACAATATCAGAGGGTATCGATCCTTATCAACACAAGAGGATTACACCTCATTCAGGGCTCAACCATGCTAAAGGTCATTAAGACCATCATACTATTCCCTACAAGATTATCATTATCTTTCCATGCCTTATAACAAGGCTCAACAACATCACATACATATAATACACTAGAAAATACAATATTGCATTAATTGTCTGGGAGATATTCATAAACAATCACAACAGGGTTTTATTAACATTAAGAACATTCCTTTATTACATTAACATGCAAGGAATATATATATATGATTAACCCTCATCATATTCATAATGCACAAGTTTAGCATAAGAAAGTATCAACCACGTGGCTATGATAACCACAAATTAAGACATTATGGTTATGATCATATTAAGGAGATTATTCCACCATCATGCTATCATATAAAAAGGTTAAACATGAATACTCATATTTATCTATTTGCATTAGAGTTATGTTCAAAAAGATAAATTATATTAATATTACTAATCAACACTCATACCCAAACCCTAATTCATGGAATCCCCATTGGATAATGGATGCATAAGGTGAAGCATCACCATCACATTCCATACCATTATCACATATGGATCCACACATAACTCAAGGTTTAACCATCTGGTCATAGCATACTAGGGTTCAACCACAAAAGAGAGTGCTCCATGATTCTATTCATCATTGAAGGGGTTGTTGATAATCACTTACCATCACTTGGTTATTAGGGATAAGTATAAAAAAATATACTTCATCATGATTTTCCATTAATCCATTATATTTATTATCAATTCTAATCATATGAGGGAAAATGTAAGACTATATTATTAAGGTAAACCTCCATTAGGTTTCAACATCACTCAAACTATACAAACTTACCATAAGCATCATCCCAAAACATTGGATTGTTGAGAAGGTAAGACAATTGGTTGTTTACATAAGTAAACACCTTGGATAAACCTCCTATGAAGTCCTTGAGTTGTTCTCTAGAAAGAGTCACCATTTAACCCTAGACATCCCTTGATTAACAACATCAAATGTTCAATTGAGAGTAGGGTAAAACCCACAAGTGATTGTTTATTTAAACAAGTTGTCAATAAATGAGCTTCTTAAGTTGATCCCATAAAGGAAACCATCTAAATCTTTTTATTAGGACCAATATATTACATTAGGCATCATTCCAATTTATTGGATGAAAAATCATTAGATCTTAACCATTGGGTCAAGTTCATATATTAAAACCATCAATTGGAGTATAGGTTCAACCATTGCATCAAATGACCCAAGAAACCATTGGTTTAAGGCTTAATTGATGCTGCAACTACATGCTTAACTCACAATAGGTTGTGAAGACCTGATCGACCATCAGTAGTGACCATTAAGTCACCATAGGTTGTTAGATCAACACTATATTCATTAATGATCATCAGATATCAAGCTAATGTCTCCATTGACTGATAGCATCATTAGGGTACTTAGTTGTTAATCATTAAGATTCTAATTAGGCCAAAACCTGACCTAAGGGGTGAATGTCAGTTTACACCTTTGGTCACCACCATCAATTGTCATGATGACAACACCATCGGTTATTTCAATGGTGCTACCATTGGGTCATGTGTTTATAGAAGAAATCAACTTTAAACCCTAAAATTGACCATTGGTTGATAGATGCTTAACACCATCAGTTGTAAAACTAACCTAATCCAATTCATATTATGCATTTGGAGGAACATAGACATGATTATAAGTTCATCTAGAACTGAAATCAGAACAGACAACATCATAAAAATCGAAATCTAAGTCAAGCATAGCTTTTTAGTGCATGGATCATCATTTTAAAGCAAGAACATGAGCTAGAAAGCTTATGGTAAGCAATAAATGTGGATCCATGTATAAGACTTGCCTTTAATGAGAAGATAAACTCCCAAACAGAAGAAAACTCAAGCCAAGTATGGTAGAAAATTCAAGCATAAGCTCTAAACTTGTCCATCTAACACATTTATCCATCAAAGAAGCAAACCATAAGCATAAGGAGCAAGAAAAGTAGATTTTTAGAGCTTTAGAGAAACTTCTACCATGAAACAACAAGGTTTTGACATGGAGAAAGATAGGGGGAAGAAGAACAGAAAATGAAACGGGAAAGAGAAGGTGAAACTTACTAAGTTAGGTCAAGATCACCAAGAAAGAACTTTAGAAACCCTAAAGGAAGAAAAACAAAACCCTACATGCTTCTTCCAAGAAATTCTCTTTCTTCTTCTACCTTGGATTGCTCCTCCACATCTAAATAGAGAGGGAACGAGGTTGTTAGCTGGAGGGCAGTGGTAGAGAGAAATTTTTTTGTTTGGGAGCTTAAAAGTAGATATATAAAGCTTGAAGGATAAGGAAAGGAAAGAAGCATGAGGTATCTAAAAGCTCTTCATGCATCCACAACCTTAAACTATTAAGGATATACAAGCATCCACACAAGCAGCTGACCCACCATCTATGGAGAACTGCTTATCGCTCGTTTTTTTTTTAATAACACCTTTTTCTTTATTTATTCATCTTGCAGAATATTACAGTTCAGATTGGTTTCCGTACGATCATGGTTCATAGAACCAGTTTTAGTTACATTGCTTTCACCCGGGCCTTCTGAATAGTAACTCCTCCTGATGCAACTGGCGGATTGTCATATGCCTCTTGATGCCAATTGCAGCGCAGTTGAAACTTTGCTAGTCCATCTGCAACTGCATTGCATTCTCGCCGAACATATTGCACCTTTGGGTTCCTCGGTTTCTCCTTGCTCAATCTAGTCATCCAGTAGGCAAATTTATGGTACTTGATCGCATCCTCCTCTAGGAGATTCGTCGCTGTCATGCAATCCGTCTCTACGATACTTCTTGTCCAGGCATTTCTACGGATTTGTTCATAGGCTAAGTCGATTCCGGCCAGCTCTGCAGCAATGACCGATGCCATGTTGATCTTCCTCGACCATCATCCTAACCACTGACCCTGTGAGTCCCTGGCAACAACTGCCACCACTTCGCCCTTGCTGTGAACTGCGGCATCGACGTTTAGCTTGACAGTGTTTGGTTCTGGCCTGCTCCATTGGCCTGCCTTTATCGGATTTTTACTGATAACGCTGTTCATCCTAGCATCACAATTAAGTTGTAAATCCTTAGTGATCCACCGGACCTGATGCTCTGTGCGCTTCACCTCTCCCTCAAATAGCTGTTGGTATTTGCAGCGGAAGAACACAAACATACAATCGTTCTTGGAGACTTGTACGACAACGGAAATTGTCCTTCTCACAATTTACAATCACAATGCAATCTTGCACAACAAAACAGAAGTAATAAGAGACCAAGGAAAATAAAAGACTGTTGTATTCACTGGTTTGTATACGTATGATGTAACTAAGTTGTTAGGTACTTTTTACAATGACCAGCAATGGCTTTATATAGCCTTACATTAACAGATAACTACCATACGGTTACTCCACATGTAACTAACTGCATGGCGGTTATAACTCCCTCCCATCCCTTGCAAAGGGTAGTTACAACATTAACTAATACATACACTCATCTAAATGTAACTACCACACACTCTATTTGATGCATAACTGCTTGCACCTCTTGGAGATAGCGGTACAACTTCTCCTAAACATAACTACCATACAACCTTTCAACCATTTACGGTTACACATACATGACTAGGCATCAATTTTAATACACCCCCTTCATGCAAAGTCATAACACCAAGACAAGAAATACATACAAATTTATTAGACATTTAGACGTTAAACATGTGTCATGAACAAACAATCTTCTTCTTTTCCTTGAACAAAGTTTACTTACTGTTTTGCCTTCTTCCAACAATAAGCTTGGATATGTCCTCGCTTGTAAAAGTAACATCTTATATGCTTCTAAAATTTTTGAGCATCTTCTTCTGATACTTCGTCTTCATCAGTGTATGTGTCAGATGTTGTATCGTAGTCGTCCTCATCTCCATAATCATGAACATGACTTTTTCCTTTGTTGCAACTGCCTTCACGTGCCTTCACTTTTTTATCTTCAACCTTGGACTGAAATGCATGTTCATCGATACTTTCTGAAGACCTGTTCAACCTTTCTTCATGCGATAGAAGAGTACCCATCAATTCACTAAGAGAGTACACAGAAAGATCTTTTAACTCATCAATGGCAGCAACAAGGAAATTATATTTTGACGGCAAACATCGTAACACCTTCTCAACAACTTTTCTGTCAAAAATATCCTCACCATACGTACGCATCTGGTTCACTACAATAGACAACCAGGAGAAGATATTCTGAAAGATTTCACCTCCTTTCATAGAGAATTTTTCAAATTCCCTACGGAGCGTCTGCAATTTCACTATTGTGATCTTCTTGTCATCGTGAAACTCCCTCTTCAAAATGTTCCACGCATCAGTGGATTTGACAGCATTCGCAATCCTCGAAAATATACTATCTGCCACGGCTTGTTGCAAGACGAGAAGAGACTTTGCATCTTTCATGTAAATCTCCTTCAAAATACCAGAATTTCCCTTCAAAATGCCCGACTTCTCTTTCGAAATTTCGCCATCTGAGTATACATTCTCCACGAGATCCCAAAGATCTTGAGAGATGAAAAATATCTTCATTTTGATACTCCAAAACTCATAATTATCACCGGCGAAAATAGGAATCAACGTCTATTGTAAATTCAAACCGTTGTTTGTCATCTTAAAAAAAAACTACACAAAAAAAAATCTGCGCACCTTTAAAGTATCCTACAATACTTTTTTTCAACAAACTCCACCAGGCCTTCAACTTATGCTACAAAAACTACATCGAACTACGCCCAAACAACGATCAAATTTGGCTCTAGATACCACAATGTTGGTATTTACAGCGGAATAACACAAACATGCAATCATTCTTGGAGACTTGTACGCAACGGAAATTAGCCTTCTCACAATTTACAATCACAATGCAATCTTGCACAACAAAACAAAAGTAATAAGAGACCAAGGAAAACAAAAGCATGTTGTTTTCATTGGTTTGTATACATATGCTGTAACTAATTTCTTAGGTATTTTTTACAATGACCAATAATGACTTTATATAGTCTTACATTAACATATAACTACCATGCGGTTACTCCACATGTAACTAACTGCATGGCAGTTATAACTCCCTCACATCCCTTGCAAAGGGTAGTTACAACATTAACTAATACATACACTCATCTAAATGTAACTACCACACACTCTATTTGATGCATAACTGCTCGCACCTCTTGGAGATAGCGGTACAACTTCTCCTAAACATAACTACCATACAACCTTTCAACCATTTACGGTTACACATACATGATTAGACATCAATTTTAATAATAGCTCCATGTTTCTGAACTTCCACAGGTTGTGACATATGGTCCAAAACGTTTCTTTCTGGATACTAAGTTGTTCGTAGGCTATTTTCATCCACTCATTTATAGTTATAGGTCTAAATAGCTTGGCTTGCTCTACCACTAGTATGATCTGGCGCCAGACCTCTACTACTTTATCATAGTCCCTTAGCACGTGGAGGATTGATTCGTCGGCTTTGTGACATCTTGCACAACAGACATCCACAACCATATGCCTTGTTTTCCGATAGTCATTAGTCAGCAATGCTCCATGTAGTACTAGCTATCAGGGCCGTTGTAGACGTTTTAGAGGCCCCGGGGCAAAGATAAAAAATGGGCCCTCTGTATACTCTTATTTAATAAATTTAAATAAACACCAGTTTAGTCATAATTGTCAAAACTGTCATATAAAAAGTAGAACATGCTCTTACAAATCAAACTAAAATGAACGTAAAAATTAAATATAGATATCTCCTTATCGAGCATCAGTCATCATATAAAATGACTTCTTCGAGCCTTTCTAGATGCAAAATCTTGAATAACAGTGTCAACATCAATATTTCCCAACATATCCTTCTCAATGCATAACATTGTCAAACCGTTCAATCTTTCTTGAGACATTGATGATCTAAGATAGTTTTTCAGTAACTTTAGCTTAGAAAAACTTATGTGAAGTCGCCGCTGAAAAAGCGGAACACAAGAGCGGACGAAAGACGCGGCTTTAAGTCGTTGTCATGTTGGTGTTCTAATGGAACCTATTTTACGGAAGTATATATATATATATATATATATATATATATATATATATATATATATATATATATATATATATATATATATATATATATATATATATATAATGTCTGAGAGTCTAGGGAAAATTAGGGAACTCGAGCTCCAGACTTCTAGGAAACCAGTCAAGTAAAATCAAAAAGGGAATTCGATTTCTAATATTTTTAGGACAAATTACACCAAACTAGTTAGACCCTTAGGCTTCGATTGATTCAATGTAACTATATTTTTTAGGGAAATCATTTTCTAAGAACTTGAGTTCAGTCTTAGGAAATCAAAATCAGGTGATTGATTTGAAAGATAACTTTTCTGAGGCAAATGACTTCCATATGATTGGTATATTGTAACCGAGGAAGCTTTCCTCAAAGACTATTTGGCCTAACGTTGTTCTCCATAACTCTCATTTATACTATATGTTAATCAATTAATTCACAATAGTAACGAACCATGATGATAAAAAGTTCTGATGTCTTTCTATTGTATGTATACTCACAAAACTAAAAGATGACTTGGACACAAAGGGCGTGCTTATGAACTATGTTTTAAATTACAATATTCAAATACAGAGTCATCATGCTTATTCTTGAGTTTTCCTAATTCATTTCCTGTGTGAGAACTCAGTTGTGCGGCTATGTAATCTGTTTCGTCTATGCTAGATGAATAAAATAAAAAGAGAAAGTAAGACAAGAATACACAATCAAACAAAAATAGTGGTTGCTTTAGCAACGCAGTAAATCGCATGGGTGTTTGAATGATTTTCCATCGCAGTGGCATCTGTCGCCGATTGACTAGAGTAAATCGTGAGAAAAGTCAAGAGTAACAGTGCTCCATCCCAATCGATCATCAGCCTTTGATTTATTTATCCCCCACAACAAACAGATCAATTGTCCATTGATCAAGGAAAAACGGCAAGAAAAATGAGGTGCAAGTCAGAGAGGCGTGGCTGAAGAGGTACATGCCAGAGAAGCGCAGGTGAGAGAGGTGTGGCTGAAGAGGTACATGCCAGAGAAGCGCAGGCGAGAGAGGAGTGGTTGAATGCTACCCAACATAGAGAAGCGTGGGTGAAAGGGGCGCAGGCAAGGAGAGAGCTGCCGTCGGGACAGATGTGCCGAACTTGTTTTCCACTCGCTTTTCAGCGGAAGTCTGGAACTCTAGTTTATATATATGTCCAGAAGTCTATGAAAAATTAGGGAAGTCTAATTCCTGACTTTTTGATAACCAAACACACAAAACTAAACAGGAAACTTGACTTCCGGACCTTCTGGTCTTTTCTTAACAAGTAACATCGAATCAGTCTCGTTCCATTTACAAATGTGTGTGTATTAGAAGAAAAAAACTATGGGCCCCTGGCCGTCGCCCAGGTTGGCCCCCCTAATGGGCCGGCCCTGCTAGCTATGAAAACATTTGGACTCTTGCCGATACCTGTAGCTTCCATACACTCCCCCAATCTCCTTGGCATACAAAATCTTTCAGCTCCCTAAGAACGTGGTATGCTGATTTTGATGAGAAATTGCCATCACCCGTGTGAATCCAGGCTCTACAGTCAGCGTGTGCAGCGTCCACCGGTATCTCCACCTTTTGAATGAGCTGTACTACATCATCGACAAACCAGTGAAGCAAAACATCTTCATCCCAGGTCCCTGTCTCCAAGACCAAGCAACTAACCGTCATATCTTCTAGCTCTTCCGGTGGTGGACGCTTGACGTGGTTCTTCAGAATAAGCCCTGGTTTCACCTAGACATTGTTCCAGACGTTTATGGATGCCCCTCCCACCGGTATCATCACCGAGTTATCACTACCAAAAAAAAAATAGTATATGTGACAATCATGTAAAAGGTTACACATTTTAGGTGACATACTTGTGCATAATTTGTAAAGACCTGTGTGAAATAGATGACATACATTTTAACATTTTGAAAAGGTTACACAGTTTAAGTGACATACATGTAAATCATCTATAATATGTATAATCCTACATAATATAGATGACATACATTTTATCATACATGAAAGGGTTACACCGAATATGTGACATATATTTGAATCACCTATGCTGTAATGGGGGTTTTCCATATATGTGACATGTATATGAGTCACATGTTATCTATAAGGGGGTATATATTTAGGTGACACACATGCATGTCACCAAACTTTTAGGTGACACGTATACTTGTCACATAAACATTGGGTGATATGCATGTCAGTCATCCAATATCTCCCAACTAATAATAAACATCAACAAGCTTCATGAGATATATCAATACAGTTATTGATAATTCATAAAGGAAGATATGTGAGAGAAATTGTTACTGAGAGTCTTTCTAAGTAATCCTGAGGGTCAATCATAGATGGATATTGGCATAAACTTCTTCCCCCAAACTCATATATGTCTCTTTTGTGAACATTCTAAGACTAATGGGGATTTGTCTTGCGAGGCAAATTGCTCCTTGACAACGGCTTGCGTAGACCACCCACCACCAACAAAAATTGCTGCAAAAGAGTAGTTGTTGTCGAAAGCACTCGAATGTCCTTGCTCCCATCGTCTCCAAACTCATACACATCTCTTTTATGAATAGTTAAGAGGATAATACATATATACATGTTCAAAGTTAAGCATTTTTAAGGACTTACTATGAGAGGACACTATCAGGATATGGCCCCTAGTTCCACCCATAAGCATTTTCACGAACTTTCTATCAATACACATTTTCATTATATGGAACATGGTTCCTCAGTAATATATTTTGAGAGATTTCTATGAGCGGACATTCTCATGATATGGGCCCAGTCTCCTCACAAATGTATTTTTAGGAACTTATTGTGAGAGGACACTATCAAGATATGGGCCACAAGTCCTCAAAGTTACATTTTAAGGAAGTTATTATGAGTGAACATTGTCATGGTATGGTTCATGGATCCTCCCAAATGCATTTTTATGGGGATATATCAGTACATTTATTTGACAACTTATAAAGGTGATGTGTGAGAGAAAATGTTGTTGAGAGTCATTCGAAGGATTCATAAAGGGATATTGGTATGAAAATAGTCACCAAACTCATACATGTCTCTTTGGTGATCATTCTAAAGCCAATGAGCCTTCTTCTTATGAGGCAAATTTCTCCTTAGAAACATCTTACATAGACATCCCAACCCCAGCAACGATTTCTGCAAATGGAAGATAGCTGCCATAAGAACCCAATCAACCAAGCTTCAATTGTCCCCAAACTCATATATGTCCATTTATGAATAATTAAGAGGATAATACATATATACACATCTCAAGGACTTTCTTGTGAGAAGACAATGTCATAACATAGGTCCTAGCCCCTCCTCGAAGCATTTTAATGGACTAGTTTAAGAGGACATTGTCATGTTATGGGTCGTAGCTCTCGCACATGAATTTTGGGGGACTTTACTGAGAGGATTCTCATGATATGGCCTAGAAACTCAGAAATGCAGTTTGAAGGACTTGTTGTGAGGGACCACTATCATGATATGGGCCTAAGATCCTCACAAATGCATGTAAAGGGACTTGTTGTGAGATGAAGTTGTCATGATATGGGCATAAGATCCTCACAAATGCATTTCAAGGGACTTGTTGTGAGATGATATTGTCATGATATGGGCCATGACTCCTCCTAAATTCATTTATGAACATTATCAATATATGGGCCCTGACACCACCTTTATGCATTTGAAGGGACTTATTGTGAAAGGACACTATAATGATATGGGCTGTGGCACCTCCCAAATACATTTTTAGGAACACACTGTGAGATAGAATTTGTCATGATATGGGTCCTGACACCTTCCAAATGTATTTTTATGGACTTGTTATAAGAGGATGTTCTCATGATATGAGACCTGACACATCCCAAATATATTACTAAGGACTTACTATGAGATGACATTGTCACCATATGTGCCATGGAACCTCCCAAATGTATTTTAAGGACTTACTGTGATGCCTTGCTTTAACACTGTTGTATCATGTTCTATTAGGGCACAACGTGAGTTGTGGAGACAGTCGCGATGTCGCATTGTGTGATATGGGTCGTGGCACCTCCCAAATGCATTTTTAAGGACTTGATGTGAGATAACATTTGTCTTGAAATGGGCCATGACACCTCCCAAATGCATTTGGAGGGACATGTTGTGAAAGGACACTATCATGATATGGGTTGTTGGGTCTTGTTTTGGTCAAGATTGTCATTTCTCTTGTGTTTTGGGTTGAGAAAGATGTGCACCATCTGCATTTGAGGTCGAGAAATTTGGTCTTGTTTTGGTTGTGATGGTTGGCCTTGTTTCATTCGTGATGGTATGTTCTAAGTCTGGACATGACACTTCATTTTGGTCTGGTCATGACACTGTGTTTGATGCGGTCGTGACGTTGTGTTGTGAGGGTGGGTCGAGACATTGTGTTTTGGGTTGGTCACGAAGCATATGTGTAACACCGGTCATAATGCCTTGCTTTAATGTTGTTGTATCACATTCTATCATGGTCACGACGTACGTCATGGAGATAGTCGCGATATTGCATTGTGAGATATGGGTCATGGCACCTCCTAAATACATTTTTAGGGACTTGATGTGAGATAACATTGTCTTGGAATGGGCCTTGACACCTCCCAAATGCATTTGGAAGGACATGTTGTGAAAGGAAACTATCATGATATGGGTTGGTTGGTCTTGTTTTGGTCATGATTATTGTTTCTCTTATGTTTTGGGTCGAGAAACATGTGCACCATCTGCATTTGAGGTCCAGACAGTTGGTGTTGTTTTAGTTGTGATGGTTGGCCTTGTTTCATTCGTGATGGTCTGTTCTAAGTCTGGATGTGACTTCATTTTGGTTTGGTCACGACACTGTGTTTGATGCGGTCGTGATGTTGTGCTGTGAGGGTGGGTCGTGACGTTGTGTTGTGGGTTGGTCGAGAAGCCTATGTGTAACATTGGTCGTGATGCCTTGCTTTAACATTGTTGTGTCACGTTCTATCACGGTCACGACGCGCGTTGTGGAGACAGTCGTGATGTTGTGTTGTGAGATATGGGTTGTGGCACCTCCCAAATGCATTTTTAGGGACTTGATGTGAGATAGCATTTGTCTTGAAATGGGCCTTGACACCTCCCAAATGCATTTGGACATGTTGTGAAAGGACACTATCATGATATGGGTCGTGGCACCTCCGAAATGTATTTTTAAGGACTTTATGTGAGATAGCATTTGTCTTGAAATGGGCCCTGATACCTCTCAAATGCATTTTCATAGATTATGAGAGGACGTTGTCATGATATGGGACCGGACACCTTCCAAATGCATTTTTGAGGACTTACTGTGATATGACATTATCATCATATGTGGCATGGCACCTCCTAAATGTATATTCAATGACTTGGGATGGTTTTGGTTGTAATGGTTGGCCTTGTTTTAGTCGTGATGGTCCATTTTGCTTTGGACGTGACACTTCATTTTGGTATGGTGGTGACAGTACATTTGTTGCAGTCACGATGTTGTGTTGTGAGGGTTGGTCATGAAGCCTATGTGTAACGCTGGTCGTGACACCTTGCTTTAATGTTGTTGTATCACGTTCTATCACAGTCGCAACATGTGTCGTGGAGACAGTCACGATGTTGCGTTGTGAGATATGGGTTGTGGAATTTCCCAAATGCATTTTTTGGGACTTGATGTGAGGTGAGATTTGTCTTGAAATGGGCCCTGACACCTCTCCAATGCATTTGAAGGGACATGTTGTCAAAGGACACTATCATGATATGGGTCGTGGCACCTCCCAATTGTATTTTTAGGGACATGATGTGAAATAACATTTGTCTTGAAATGAGCCCTGACACCTCCCAAATTAATTTTCATGAACTTATTGTGAGAGTACGTTGTCATGATATGGGACCTGACACCTCCCAAATACATTTTTAAGGACTTGTTGTGAGAGGATTTTGTCATGATATGGGGACCTGATACCTCCCAAATGCAGTTTAAGGACTTACTATGAGATGACATTATCATCATATGTGTCGTGGCACCTCCCAAATATATTTTCAAGGACTTGGGATGGTTTTGGTTGTGATGGTTGGCCTTGTTTCAGTCGTGATGGTCTATTTTGCTTCTGGACGTGACACTCCATTTTGGTTTGGTCATGACGTTGCATTTGTTGTGGTCATGACATTGTGCTGGGAGGGTGGGTCACGACCTTGTGTTGTGGGCTGGTCACGAAGCCTATTGTAACATTGGTCATGACGCCTTGCTTTAATGCGGTTATATCACATTTCTATTGCGGTTGTGACGTACATCGTGGAAACAGTCACGATGTTGCGTTGTGAGATATGGGTTGTGGCACCTCCAAATACATTTTTAGGGACTTGATGTGAGATAACATTTGTTTTGAAATGGGCCCTGACACCTCCCAAATGCATTTGAAGGGACATGTTGTGAAAGGACACTATCATTATATGGGTCGTGGAACCTCCCAAATGCATTTTTAGGGACATGATGTGAGATAATATTTGTCTTAAAATGATCCCTGACACCTCCAAAATTAATTTTCATGGACTTATTGTGAGAGGACGTTGTCATGATACGGGACATGACACCTCCCAAATTCATTTTTAAGGACTTGTTGTGAGAGGACGTTGTCATGATATGGGGGCCTGACACCTCACAAATGCAGTTTTAAGGAATTAATGTGAGATGACATTATCATCATATGTGTTGTGACACCTCCCAAATATATTTTCAAGGACTTGAGATAGTTTTGGTTGTGATGGTTGTCCTTGTTTCAGTCGTGATGGTCCATTCTACTTCTGGACATGACACTCCATTTTGGTCTGGTCGCGACACAATGTTTGTTATGGTCGTGATGTTGTACTGGGAGGGTGGGTCATGACCTTGTGTTGTGGGTTGGTCACGAACCCTATTATAATTCTGGTCATGGTGCCTTACTTTAACACTGTTGTATCACATTCTATCGCGGTCGTCATGTGTGTCGTGGAGACAATCACAATGTTACATTATGATATGAATATTGCCACATTTTCTATCCATAAATTCTTTCATTTTATTTTACATATGATCAATTAGAATAATATCAAACCCAATTAAATATTTCTATAGTAGACTATCACCAATATTTATATTATTTTTTTATAAAAATAAGGAAACTAACAATGTTGAAGGAAATCACTTGTAATTGACCTTAATGCATTTCAATTAGTTGAAGAAAGAGAAAAAATAAGAGTCAACATGATTTCAAATTGAGACATAAAAGAAGACTTGTATAAAGAAAAGTTTCCCCAATATTTTAGACCACCCATAATATAATTGTTATCATTAAATATTATGATATAAATATTTTCATGTTTGCCATCCATACATTCTTTCATTTTATTTAACATATGATTAATTAGAATAATATCAAACCCAATTATATATTTCTATAGTAGACTATCACAAATATTTATATCTTTTTATAATAAAAATAAGGAAACTAACAATGTTGAAGAAAATAACTTTTAATTGACTTTAATGCATTTCAATTAGTTGAAGAAAGAGAGAGAATATGAGTCAAAATGATTTAAAATTGAGACATAAAAGAAGACTTGTAGAAAGAAAACATTTCCTCAATATTTTTAACCCAATTAGAATAATATCAAACCCAATTAAATATTATAATAATATCAAACCCAATTATAGTAAACGATCATAAATATTTATATCCTTTTGTTATAAAAACAAGGAAACTAACAATGTTGAAGGAAATAACTTGGAATTGACTTTAATTCATTTCAATTGGTTGAAGAAAGAGAGAGAATATGAGTTAACATGATTTCAAATTGAGACATAAAAGAAGACTTGTATCAAGAAAGCGTTTCCCAATATTTTAGACCACCCATAATATAACTGTTATCATTAAATATTATGATATAAATATTGCCACGTTTGCCATCCATAAATTCTTTCATTTTGTTGAAAATATGATCAATTAGAATAATATCAAACCCAGTTAAATATTTCTATAGTAGACTATCACAAATATTTATATACTTTTATAATAAAAAGAAGGAAACTAACAATGTTGAAGAAAATAACTTGTAATTGACTTTAATGTATTTCAAATGGTTGAAGAAAGAGAGAGAATATGAGTCAAAATGATTTTAAATTGAGACATAAAAGAAGACTTGTAGCAAAATAATGTTTCCTCAATATTTTTGACCCAATTAGAATAATATCAAACCCAATTAAATATTAAATAATATCAACCCAATAAAATATTATAGTAGACTATGACACATATTTATATCCTTTTGTTATAAAAATAAGGAAACTAATAATGTTGAAGGAAATAACTTGAAACTGACTTTAATGCATTTCAATTGGTTGAAGAAAGAGAGAGAATATGAATCAACATGATTTCAAATTGAGACATAAAAGAAGAATTGTATCAAGAAAACGTTTCCCCAATATTTTAGACCACCGATAATTATTATTATCATTAAATATTATAATATAAATATTGCCACGTTTTCCATCCATAAATTCTTTCATTTTATTGAACATATGATCAATTAGAATAATATCAAAACCAATTAAATATTTCTATAGTACACTATCACAGATATTTATATCCTTTTGTAATAAAAATAAGGAAACTAACAATGTTGAAGGAAATAACTTCTAATTGACTTTAATGCATTTCAATTGGTTGAAGAAAGAGAGAGAATATGAGTCAAAATGATTTCAAATTGAGACATAAAAGAATACTTGTATAAATAAAATGTTTCCCTAATATTTTAGAGCACCCATAAAATAATTGTTATCATTAAATATTATGATTTAAATATTGCCACGTTTGCCATCCATAAATTCTTTCATTTTATTTAACATATGATCAATTAGAATAATATCAAACCCAATTAAATATTTCTATAGTAGACTATCACAAATATTTATATCCTTTTGTAATAAAAATAAGGAAACTAACAATGTTGAAGGAAATAAGTGGTAATTGTCTTTAATGCATTTCAATTGGTTGAAGAAAGAGAGAGAATATGAGACAAAATGATTTCAAATTGAGACATAAAAGAAGACTTGTAGCAAGATAGTATTTCCTCAATATTTTTGACCCAATTAGAATAATATCAAACCTAATTAAATATTAGAATAATATCAAACCCAATTAAATATTATAGTAGACTATCCGAAATATTTATATCCTTTTGTTATAAAAACAAGGAACTAACAATGTTGAAGGAAATAACTTGGAATTGACTTTAGCGCATTTCAATTGGTTGAAGAAAGAGAGAGAATATGAGTCAACATGATTTCAAATTGAAACATAAAAGAAGAATTGTATCAAGAAAACGTTTCCCCAATATTTTAGACCACCCATAATATAATTGTTATCATTAAATATTATGATATAAATACTGCCACATTTTCCATCTATAATTCTTTCATTTTATTCAACATATGATCAATTAGAATAATATCAAACCCAATTAAATATTTTGTATAGTACACTATCACTAAAATTTGTATTATTTTGTTATAAAAATAAGGAAACTATCAATGTTGAAGGAAATAACTTGTAATTGACTTTAATGCATTTCAATTAGTTGAAGAAAGAGAGAAAATATGTGTCAACGTGATATCAAATTGTGACATAAAAGAAGTTTGTATAAAGGAAACGTTTCCCCAAAATTTTAGACCACCCATAATATAATTGTTATCATTAAATATTATGATATAAATATTGCCACGTTTGCCATCCATAAATTCTTTTATTTTATTTAACATATGATCAATTAGAATAATATCAAACCCAATTAAATATTTCTACAGCAGACTAGCACAAATATCTATATCCTTTTGTGATAAAAATAAGGAAACTAACAATGTTGAAAGAAATAACTTGTAATTGACTTTAATGCATTTAAATTGGTTGAAAAAAGAGAGAGAATATGAGTCAAAATGATTTCAAATTGAGACATAAAATAAGACTTGTAGAAAAAAAACATTTACCCAATTTTGTTTACTTGGTCACATGTATACAAATAAGGAATTATGGGAATATTATATTACAAATCTTTTCATGCTTTACCATCTATAAAGGCACTTGTTTTATTTGATATATAATCTTAAAAAAGAAAGAAAGAAAAACAATTATTGAGAGAAATTTGGAGAGAAAATTGTGGGATGTTAATTAAGGATATTAAACTTATACATGTGGCAATTAATACAATACACTAGATACAAATTTAATATATCCTGATTTTTGGAAACAAGACATTATTTATATTTTTATATTTTCCTAACTATTTATACCCTCCCTATTTTCTTATCTTTCCCCTGGTAGTGCACCTAGCCTGGTCAGCGCACACAAATTTCAGATGTCCACTTATGCTTCCCACGCAATTCCCAAACGTCTCCCCGTGTTTCCTCTCCCCTATGTGCTTCCCACGCCATGCATGTCTCCCAGAGTGTGAAAAGGGCGTCGTCAACCCCATCTTCCTCTCTCAATGATGCACACCGTCTCATCTATGATCGAAAGTGCCACCTTTAAGGCTTTGAAGTCGCGCCTTAGTATTTGTTGCGAGTCACATAGTCCTTCCCTCAGTCTTCTGTGTGCCCTATCTTGGAATGAGAGAGTCGATGTCCTAGAATTTCTCTAGCAGTGATGTCATGATAGGTTGTTGTTTTCATCATCTTTGGCTTCCTCAATCTCATAGATTTCTATTACTTATAACTCGTATCAATTTCTTCTAGTATAGTGTCGAGCATCCTCAATCTCATGGTTTTTGTTACTTATAACTCTTATCAGTTTCTTCTAGTATAGTGACAAGCAACCACTGTCCCCAAACCATCTCCAATCGAGCCTCAGAGGTCAATAGTGGGGGAAGGTGAGGTAAAGAGGACTATAGCACCGAAATTTGAGATCTAGAGGACAACTTCTTTGGCAGCAACAAAAGAGAGATATTGCAGAAAGTCACAGGTACTCTTCGGGTCTTGTTTAGTTTCTCAAGTCATTAGTAGATTTGTAGATTACTTGCATCATACTTTTATCTCGAGTCTCATATTTGGTTCTGTAATATTTTTGCAAACATTTAAAATCCTCATCCCATATTACAGATACCCCAATCTGGATTCCCAAAGTGACTTTTTCTCTGCTGCCCTACATGTTGTCCCTCTTTCACTTTAATTTTCATATCATCCCTTGCTACTGTCTAGAAAATATCTAATTTGAACAGTGCTTCTTCTGATCCATATATCAAAGTTGATGATAGATTGCTGAGTTAGTATTTATATAGGTTCTCTCCTTTTCTTTATGAATATGATGGGTTGATGTGGTTTTTATTTGGCATTATAATAGGTGGTTTTTTAGGGATGTGGTTTGTGCAATCTGAATTAGTAGGCAATATGAATTTTCTATTTTATGGATCATGCACCTAGAACCTTTTTGACAATATTCAAATGTTTTTTCTAGAATATTTTTGAAGTATGCAAATTATTGAATCATCTTTTCTCCACAACCAACTAGATGCATCAATTAAATATTCTATATGCTCCACCTAGTCGTAAGGAAGGGATATTTGCAAAACTTTATAGCTTATGTGACTGAAGACATTCCTAAAGGGTAAAAAATTCTTTAACATTCTGGCTTTTTCTCTTCTTCCCTACACATTGTCCCTCTTCCAATATTATTTTTTTATCTCCCCTCTCACCGTGGTAGAGAAAATGTCTAACATGAATGTTGTTTCTATTGAACCCATGTTATTTAACTGATATTAACAATAACTATTTATTTTTACTACTTCCCTCATAATCAAGAAAAGATGTAACCTCTTCTAGCGCACTTGCCTTCAACATTACTGAACCCTATAAACAACAACTCATGCTTCTTCATCGGCCTAGTTTAATAAGTTATGTCATTCTATAATTCATAGATGCTTTGTTTGGTGTTTTTTAAAAAAATAGAACACACTGTTATGATGCTAAAGATCATATAAAAATATGTGACAATGCTTCATTTTCTAATAAGGATCTGCACCTCGGCTGCCTCATCTTTTAATACATTTACCATATTCACGTTGGTGCCACAATATGCATATTATGCTTGTCCATTTGTCTAGCTTAAATAAGTCTTTCCAAGGGAGTTTTGAGACCAATGTATTTTTGGATGGTTTAATGTTCGAAAGAGTACGTTGTAAAGCAAAAATCATAGAACAAACAAACCAATTTCTTAGTAAGGACTCCCCATATCTCTAAAACATCCAAGTATGATAATTATATAATTCTATCGATAATAATAGATACATTCCTTCTCCCCCTCTCTTTTAACATCAACCGCATGAAACCCACTTGCATTTAATCATGTCATTGATTATGAAAATACTCTTTTAAAGAACAAGGACTCATGCCTAAACTAACAGAACAAACCAAATCGAGCAGAAAAAGCTATAACCAATCTACTCCTTTTTTCCCTTCATATTTAAAGATTTGCCCATCATACCACCTTCATTCAAGTAAGCCACCAATTCAAAGAATCCTATTTTAAAGAGAAGGAAGAAATCATGACCTCAAATAATAGTATAAATAAACTTCAGTAAAATGAACAAGATCACAGCCTCTTACAGTGTCACAATTCAATTCTATCTTAGAGAAACAAACCTAAAACCCCTTTCTTTGCAAGGACTCCACAACCCTCTGATAAACGCAAATAAGAAGGAGAATTATAGAATACCATAACCATATAACAATGGGTTTGTTCCTTTTTTAAACTTCAGTAAAATGAACTATACCACAACTTCTTATAGTGTCACAACTCAATTCTATCCTAGAGGAACATACTTGAAATCCCTTTCTTAGCAAGGACTCCACATCCCTCTGATAAACCTAATTAAGAAGGAAAATTATAGAATACCATAACTAGATAATAATGGGTTTGTTCCATTTTCCCCTCTCTTTTAAGATCTGACTGATGATACTTACACCTCCATTCGACACTACAAGTGCTCATATCTTGTTCTTTTCCACATCTAGTCTTATCCATGCTAATAAGAAATATCATGGAACAGGCAAAGAGTAATAGAGGAGGTGATTCATGCTTGCCTAATAATCAAGCCACAAGACTACAACATGGCATCAAGGCCTAAACTAAGATTATCCCCTTCTTTAGCATTACAATGACAACTACATCATATAGCTATAATATGGTGTAGTATCATAGAAAAAACAATTATTTATAAAAAAGAAAGTATTGCAGTTGACATGCACCTAATATGACAACTACACAATTCTTTATATGAACCCGCATGGTACTATATTATGGTTACTACAATACTTAATTAGGTGGATGAACACAATTCTTGATATTTGACTCGTACTATGTATTTCCTAGATTGGCCTTTTAGATTGTATGTATCACTATATATTTGACTCGTAGTGTGTATTTCCTAGACTGGCCTTTTAGATTGTATATATCACTATATTTATTCAACTTGTACTCTATATCATGTCTGAATTTCTTATTTTATATCAGATATGGTAGACTTGCTAGTATATTTAAATAATATTACATTATTTTTTAGGAGACATGGATAAAACTTGGATTAGTAGAGGAAAATCTAAATATGACCGTTGCAAAAATGCTTTCATGATAGGATTTAATTCCTTTCTGGATTTGGCTTTTAGGAATCATGTTGAGGCAAATTGTCCATGTGTGAAGTGTGAGAACAAATTTTTCTATGATAGAAAAACAATTCAATGGCATGTTATCAAGTATGGATTTCTATCAACCTACACTAATTGGGTGTATCACGATGACAACCAAGATAATTTTTCCAACCAACATGTTGATAAACCTTTTGATGATATATAGGGATTGATTAATGATACTTGCTATGATCATTTTGAAATGACCGAAGTTGATGTTGAGAATGATAATGAACATACTCTACATGATCATAAATTTGATGAACTATTAAAAGATGCTTGTGAACCACTATATCTGGGTTGTGATAATCATTCTAAACTATCATTTATTGTTCACTTATTTAGACACAAGTGCTTGAATAAAATTAGCAATAAGGCAATATCATATTATTTGGAACTTCTTAGACAAGTGTAGCCTAAGGGACATAAGATTCCAATGAAATGGTATGAATGTAGAAAGCTCATGTCTTCATTGGGATTGGATTATTAGGTTATCCACGCATGCCCTAATGATTGCATATTATTTAGAGGTGAATACTTGGACTTGGCTAGGTGCCCAAAGTGTAATACTTCTAGGTGGAATGATACTTATAAGGGAAGAAGGATAAAGGTCAAGAAAAGGACACCACAAAAAGTGCTTCGGTACTTTCACTTAACTCCTAGACTTAAAAGATTATATAATTCTAGAAAGACTACTCCTTTGATGATTTGGCACTCCACTAGCCAGACTGGTAAGGGTGGCGAAATGGCACATCCTAGAGATTCTGAGGCTTGGAAGGATCTTGACTCTAAACATCCATCATTTAGCAATGAGACACGCAATGTCCGACTTGGCTTAGCAACTGATGGATTTAGTCCTTTCAATATTGCAATGGGAAGTTGTAGAAGCATATGGCTTGTAATCTTAATGTGCTACAATCTTCCCCCATGGATAGCTATGCATCAATCATTTTTAATGTTTTCACTTCTTATCGATGGTCCTAAATCACCTGGAAACAATATATATGTCTATCTCGAACCATTAATTGATGAATTGAAGATGTTGTGGGATGGCATTAACACCTTTGATGTTAATACAGGAGAGGTATTTTTTATGAGGGCAATGCTTTTGTGGACCATTAGTGATTTTCCAGCATATAGCATGTTGTCTGGTTGGAGCACTAAAGGATACAAGGCATGCCCTTATTGTCATGTTGATCATGGGTCCAATTACCTCCCATATACTCAAAAGTGTGTGTATCTAAGGCATCATCATTTTTTTCCTATAGATCACCCATGGCGTGTTGACAAAAGAAGCTTCAATGGTGAGGAGGAAAATGAATCGCCTCCTCACCCTATATATGGGGAACAAATTCAATATTTATGGAAAGATTATGATAACATTGTATTTGGAAAGTTTCTAAATAATGACTCTCGAGGCCGACTTAGATTACCTGAAGGCTGGAAAAAGTGATGTGTTTTTTTAGAGCTTCCTTACTGGAGCTCATTGTTGGTATGACACAATCTGGATGTGATGCATATTGAAAAAACATAAGTGAAAATATTTTGAGTTGGATACTACACAAAGATGGTAGTAGCAAGGGCAATCTTAAAGCTAGATTAGATATGCAACACTTGAAAATACAAAAATCATTGTGGCCTAGAATTTCAAAATCTCAAAATACCAGGGAACTTCCTCATGCAATTTATAGCTTGTCCGATGAAGAAAAGGATAACCTATTGTCTGTTTTGAAGGACATTAAAGTTCTGGAAGGATTTTCCTCAAATTTCTCTCATATGGTTCAACTTAGAGAAAAGAAGTTAGTGGGTATGAAGAGTCATGATCACCATATAATGCTACATTATCTCCTGCCTATAGCTATAGTTAAAGCATTATCGAAGCCTATGAGGAAAGTAATAACTAAATTTTGTGTTTACTTCAAGGAGTTGTAAGCAAAGGTCATAACTATTGAGAAAATGAAGGTGTTAGAAAAAAAATTCCTATGATAATGTGCACATTGGAAAGGATTTTTCCTCCTACATTTTTTGATGTTATGGTCCATTTATCTATACATCTTGCAACCGAGGCAAAACTTGCTAGACCAGTTCAATTTAGATGGATGTATCCAATTGAAAGATATCTCTACATGTTAAAAAATTACATTCAGAATAAGAGTAGACCAGAAGGTTCAATTGCTGAGGGTTGCTTGGTCGAGGAAGCAAGCATAATATAGTGATAGGTACCTGCATGATGTGGAAACTAAGCTACACAAACCTATAAGGTACCAAGATGGTCCACTCGGCGCAGCTTCTCTTCTGACCATTACACATGAGGAATTTCATCAAGCTCAACGTTTCATCTTACTTAATACCGAGGAAGTTCAACCATATGTTAAGTAAGTATTTGGTTAACTAAATTTTAATTAAATGTTACTTTTAAGAAACCAAATCTGATTTCACATATATAAATAGGACACATAACGATTATTTGAAATGGTAACACCCTGATTGGGATGGTTTCACATTACAGTTGCATCACAACAAAACATTTGTAAGCTGGTTTGAAGATCACGTAAGAAAATTCATTACCATAATTCAACTTAATATTATTGCTTTCATTATTCATGATATTGTCTATCCTCTTCTTCTTTCAGGTTGATTCTTTAAATTTTTTGGATGAACTTCCTAAACCTATTCAATATCTATCTTGATCACCTAAAATAGGTGTTTATTCATACAAAGGTTATTTTGTGAATGGTTACAAGTTTGATTGTCAGGATGTAGACATTAAACGTTCCACACAAAATAGTGGCATTGTCACATATGGTCCTAATGGTGAAGTATACTATGGTTTTTTAGATGACATTTTTGAGATTAACTTCCATAGGATGGATCCTTATTATCTTTTCAAATGCTCATGGTATAGTATTGATGAGGAAGGGTTTTCAGTTGATGACTTTAACATTACATATGTTGACACAAGTAAGTGAAGCTTTAAAGATGAGCCCTTTATTTATCCAGAACAAGCTGAACATGTATTTTACTAAGTCGATCCTATAGATGGAAATTGGAGTGTTATATGTCACTGGAAACCTAGAAATGTTTACCACGAACATGAGCACAGAATTGAACAAAGAAATGAAAATTTGGCTAGAGGTCATGAGCCATTACTTCATTGTGGTTTGGATGATGTCCATGATGTAACATGGACTAGGTGTGATATACCTAGAAAAGTAAAAGTGTCTAAAAATGTAGTCAAAGAAATTCTACTACCTAAAAAGAGGAAGAGATTAGAGGTAATATTAATTGAAGAATTGCATGATAAATTTTTATTACCTTTTTTAGGATTGTTAAATTTGTAGCTCATATATTTATATGATACATGATTGCTTTATACAGTCTTTGTAGGGGCATGCCTCCTAAGGTGATGTATAAGTCAGTTAATAAAATTATAGAAGGGGAAAATAATGATGATGAAGTTGCAACACGGAAACAAGGTTTTTTTGTTTATCTTATATAATTTTCTTGTTCCCTTTTCTTTTTTTCCATACATTATTTAACCTATGTCAGTATTGTTATTAGCTTTGGATCATGGGATGGCCAGTGGAAGCAAAAGGAAAGTACAATCTGACATGTGTGTCGAATCAAACATAGGTATAAATCAAATTTGAAATTACCAATTAAATAACAACGATGATGTAATTGTTTAGATCAATTAACATTATATTTTTCTATAGAAATTAAATTTATGACTACAAATCCGATTTTAATTGAGTTTCTTTGAATTGCCCCTCTTTTTTTCTAACCAGTTGTTTTTACTAAATTTTCCATACCATGTGTACAAAAATAATAATGTTAACAGGTTATCCTTTCCCATGCTCTCATTGTTGTTACTATATGCAACAGAGAATCTTTCATCATTGCTCCAAACCACGTATGGAATTCTGAAAGCCAAAAAGGCACCTGCATCTGCACCCTTCAATAATGATCCTTTTGATGATCAATTGATCGAGTTAAAGTCAAGTAAATTATTCATATATATATATATATATATATATATATATATATATATATATATATATATAGTGGAAACACATCCGGCTATCACACAGACAGCGAGGTGTTATGCGAAAATGTGCGGAAAACACCATAAACCACAAATTACCAAAAACATGGGTTAATTAAAACCAATTTTGGAAAATGGATAAACTAAGAAACTATTACATTAAGCTCCTTCTCCTATAAGAAACATGTTATATAAATATTTACAAGCCTTTATACATGTCCACGGTTTAGGAGATCAGTTGTCTAGTCATCACATGAGTTCATCACCTGTTTATATTTACATAACGACCCACATCCGGCCAGCAGTAGGATATACAAAACATCAGCAGCTATACATTGTGAAACAACGTCAAAATGCCTCTAAGGACCTGAGAGTACAGGGATGACTCTAAGACTCTACTACAAAACAACCAAAACAACCGCATGTCCATCTCTTGCCTTCTACTGCTCTTCTTGCTACTCGGCCGCAACTCCGCGACCACCACCACGTCTAGCTCAAACACCTAAAAAGAGTGTAAACCAGCGGGGTGATACACACAGTCCCAGCGAGAAACATAACTCCCCGCCGAAACCATAAAACCAAAGGAATATTAAAGTAATAGCAGTAGATAACTGATAAAAGGTATAACAAGAGTAGTCTATATAACAAAGCTATTCATACAATCAGGCTTACCAGATGTCCGGAAGTCATATAACCTAATATCTCTTTATGGAACATGATTACCAAGATAAGATTTATAAGATCTTACCACATAACATAAGGAACGTATAAGTAACTACAAGGATAACAAGATCAACTACACAAGCAAGGCCTCAACCAATGTTCTGTGTTTTTCCTTAAGAGGTAAATACTATTCGGCTAGATTACATATTATTATGCCCTGAGGAAATGAGCCGTACCGCTCAGATCCAACCTTCGGTTGCGAAACCCAAGAAGGTTCCATACAAGGTCAATGGAAGAGCCAGACTCTACGACCTCCCACCTCATGGTCAGTGCACGAGTACAACACAAGTAGGACCACAATCTCATGCTTAAGTGGCATCAGCCACAAGGTCAGGCTACCCTCTGCCTAGCCCACCTCGGTACAGGTATCAACTCTAGTGAAACTGAGGCACGGGCCTGTTCACCGTGCTCTGAGCCATGAACACATTCATGCTCCCATATCACATATCCTGAGCCATGGGCCTGTTCACCATGCTCTTATCATATTTGGGCTACATGCCTGAATCCGTATCCTGGAGTCTACAATCGAAGTTGCACTCTTACCTCCTCACTTTAGGCTAGGAGAAACCTCTCATACTCAACAATATGCACTCTGGGTTAACCCGTAGGAGAACCCGTTCCACCATCACCATCTCCTGACGATGATGGATCTACGGCCAGGGAAAACTATATGATATGTTCCACTGTGATCTGTTAGTACATTTTAAGTGGATTGTTGAGACAACCTAGTTGTAACATATGCATAACATAAATCTACCTTATTGTTACCACCATCAAGCTATTCTGGGATCTCAATCCCTCACCACAAGAAACTATTGCCTCAAAAGGCATTCTCATCACTTGGGATAACAATCCCAGATCATCATCAGAGGATAACACCTCAACTTAGGCACTTAGCCAAACTCAGGTCCTCAGACCAAAACACATCATGCATGTTTTCTCATCATCAAGAGTTACCATCAGAACAATGTTACTCAAACGTATTTACCTCATAGCCCTTTACCTGGCTATACATCTGCATGAAACATCTGCATGGTTAGTATGCACAATCATCATGGATTGACAGAAGAATCATATTATTCAATATAGGGTGACATTGATGATCATATGCTTTATCATTCATGCCTCAACCTGTGATCATGACATCATGCAACACCTCTTATATGCTTACCATTCCTCAGCATTATACATATAATTCAAGATGATCATAAACACATGAAATGTCATGTCAAGATACATAGATGTAATCTACTATATCAAGCATATCAAGGGTCACCATTATAAACCAACCGTGATTCATGAACAAGAGCTAGCATATAGGTTTTCTAGAAGGAACAAGACCCTCACTAGAAGTGCCCACTACCCTCACAAGAAGTGTGACGGGTAGGGCACCCTTACTAGAGGTAGTATCGGGCTGAGTACTCTCCCATATCACCCAACCACTCAAGCCTCATAACGGCCAAGCAAACCAGTAAGGATACAAGATGTATCAAACAACCCTAGGTGTTGCGCACCTCATGTGTCGTGCAACGGTGCATCGTGCATCATAGGTACCGTGCACCTCTATTTCGTGCAACACTATGTCGTACACCCACAAAGCCTATCGGGCAGCTCATCCAGAGAGATATCACGCAATGACGCATTGTGCACTAGGCGTATCGTGCAACAAGGTTTATCATGCAACTAAACCCAAGTGGCGTGTCGTGCAACCAACTGCTAATGGGAAACCAGGGCATGCAACAAAGAAAGCCTAACGCTCAACTATTCACATGCTATCGGCCAACACACACATGACTAGGGCTGGGGGGGGGGTAACGCCCACCACAGAACTAGCTAACAGAGCATCCACAACATCAAGGTATAACGACACCAGGCCACCTCCTAGGTTAAGTGTGTCGGGCAGGGAACTCAACATAGTGTGATGCCCGACACAACAAGGAAAGAACCATATGTGTAATGCCTGACACAACCACATCATGTCAACCAAGGCTCTAGGACAAAGAAGGATATCGGGCAACATCAACCCCAAGACCATATCGGTCAAGATGCAACCCACAATAAGGTTGTCATTAACCTCCAACACAAGGGCACCAAAACCCTAAAGGATCAAGAAGATGGCTCACCTCTCAACAACCAAGAGAGAGGGGTCTTGCCTCACTTCTTATCACCAATCGGGCAACACAAGGATCAACTCTAACAAAGGTCTACAACCACCACAAAGCTCACCTCTCAAATCCATGGTGAGAAAAGGGTGTTGCTCAAGCAACTAAAACACAAGCTCACCTCTCAACTTAAACGAGAGAGGAGTATTGCCCATGATTCTAGAGTTCAAGCTCACTTATCTAGACCAAAGGAGGGAGAGGGGTGTTTCTCAACAAGAAAACCCTAGAACAAGGTTTGGCCAACAAGAAACAACTTAAGCAAGAAACTCAACTAACAACATACATAGCCGATATGATCACAAGAAACATACAAGAACATAGTAGAGGTAGTATGGTTAGGGTTAGGAGTTATGTAACCCACCTTAAGCAAGCTCCAAGCTCCTAGCACCAAGCTCTAAGATCCACCACAAGAAGAAGAGCAAGGCACTCTAGGGTTCGGCCACCACTAGAGGAAGAAGGAGCCTCCTAGACCAGGATCAGCCACCAAGCTTGCAAAAGAAGGGGGTGTCGTGCACCAAGGGAGAGAGGAAACTAAGGAACTAAAGGGATCCTTAGCAAGAGAAAGGGAACACATATATAGGAGAGGATGGAGGAGAAACCAAGGTAAGACAAGGCAAGGTGTCGCCCACCTAGGGACACTTGTCCATGAGCAAAGCCACCACTCTAACATGTCTTAAACACATGTCCAAGGCCATTGCCACATGCAAGCATCAAGCACCAAGTGTCCACTAGTGGTGACACAAACAAGGTCAAAGAGGTCCATGGGCGACACAACTCCACACCATGGCCGACACACACCCTAGGCCGACACACCACAGGCCGACACAAGCATGGACGACACACCTAGGCCGATACAAGGCTCACTTGCCCGACACAAGGTCCAAAGAGGCAAAGGCAACACACCACAAGACCCAACAAGCTCATCCAAGCCCAAAGGAACACAAGCAACAAGCCCAACCCTTCCTCTCAACACAAGAGGAAGCAAGGAGAGGGAGGAACACCTCACAAGATGACAAACTTGCCCACAAACCCTAGACTTGGGTTTATTGCAAGTAGCACCTCCAGCTCTCAACAAAGAACCAACCAACACTAATCACCACTAAAGGTGATTAGCAACCAACTAAGCATCAGGGTTAAGAAAAACAAACAAGATAAGCCCTAAACGGAGGTCAGGGTCCTTACATATATATATATATATATATATATATATATATATGTATCAGCAAGCTCTAACACTTTGGATGATGAAATGCCAATTGCCAATGCATTAAAAAAGTTCATGATTGTGATATTTAATAGTGCACTAGTTTATTGTAATCTATTGTGTGTTTTCAATAACTCATTTTCTTCTATTATCGTGTATTGTTGAATATGTTTAGGTAAGTCCGTGTATAAAAAATCAGCCTCAACTAACCCCAAGACAAAGATGCACCTTAATCACAAAATGAAATCTATTCAAGGTGAAGTTGATGCATCAGTTCATGGTACATCTCAAAGTACTAAAATGTTAGGTATATTAATTATAACTACCTACCACCCTCCCATTCTAATTTATGATTTTTAGATTTAATTTCCTTCTATTTATGTGCATGATTTGATGTGTTTAGGTTAGTCTGTGCATAGGAAATTTGATGTGTTAAGGATCATCACAGGACCTTCCTCGTAGGTCACATCTTCATCAAGCTCGACTTCGACTGGCTGTATCACTGTTCCTGTATCCAGATGACTTTTCTTCAGCATACTGACATGGAATATTGGATGTAACCTGTGCAACTCTGGCGGAAGCTCCAACTCGTAAGCTACCTTGCCTATACATGCTATGACTGAGTATGTCCCCATATATCTGGGTGCTAGCTTACCCTTCTGGCCAAACCTTAGCACACCTTTCCATGGCGAGACTTTAAGATACACTTTGTCTCCTACCTGGAACTCCAAAGGTCATCGGCGATTGTCTGCGTAAGACTTCTGCCTGTCCTGTGCCACTTTCAACTGTTGTTGTATCACCTTGATCTTTTCTGTTGTCTGTTGTACTAACTCAAGACCCAAAAGCATATATTCACCAGACTCATACCAACATAACGGAGATTTGCACTTCCTTCCATATAAGGCCTCATAAGGAGCCATGTCAATGCTCCACTGGTAACTATTGTTGTAGGCAGACTCTATCAAACTGAGATGTTCGTCCCAACTGCCTAGGAACTGCAAAACACAAGCCCGAAGTGTTGGGTTTTAAGGGAGGCAGAGAAGCAGCGGAAACAAAAATTTTCTCCCCAAAACCCAGAACAAAAGGAATCGTGTCAACGTCTATACAATAGGAAAGATGGTTTGTGAATGCATACCTTGTCCCGAGGCTTGCTCGACGACAGTACCTTGCGCCTTGTGCGATCTTCACCTTCGATCTTGGACGGTGTCTATGCAGCTCCTGGTCACACTGAAGACTCCTGGTCTCACCAGGACTGTCGGGATTGACAGTTGTCCTCCAAGCGACAGAGGTCTCCCTCCTCTACAGTCGTCCACACAGACTGCCTGGAACTCTGATTTCCTTGTCCCACAAGGAATCAGAAGGAGTCGCACCCTCATATCGGCGTACTAGTCGCCAACACACTCCCCTGCCACCAGTCGCTTTCTACAGTTGTATTTCCCTTACTGTACCTCCCTTATCGGGTAGCACTTGCTCGGGCTCTCTCAGTTACCAAAACCAGAGAGAATGACAACTTCAAAGAGCAATTGGTTGCACTTTGAGAAGCCCCCAATACCCCTATATATAGGAGGGTCATGGGACATGGTTCTCTATCCCGGGCAATATGGGACTAAAGTAGGAGTAGAAGGGTTCAAGATTTTCCACAAAAACAACCAACTGCATAACCTGAACCGATCGTTTCACAACTAAAATGGTCGGTTGGGGATCTGAGTCGGTCGGTTGACACCTCAACCGATCGGTTGGGACCCATGAAATGGTCAGTTCACTTCTGAACCGGTCGGTTCGTGGTCCTGATCAGTTCCCGATTGACTTTTCTTCATTTGTTTTGAATTGGTACCAAATACCAATCCTTGTTCCAATCAAATTGGGCAAGTGAAACGAAAAGAATTTTCTCACCAATCCTACTTTCTCAACTTGCTCGGTTGCATCAGTTGAACCGATCATTTCAACACTTGAAGCAATCGTTTCACCCTGTCCATGAGCCAATCGACTCACCAGTTGAGCCGATCGGTTCACCAAGCTCAGTCGATCGGTTCAATACATGAGTCGATCGGTTGGGAGTGCAGTTTGTGCAGAATCTGTCAATGGTAGTTTCAATCAATCCGATACTCTAATCAATCAGTCCTACACCTTGAACACTATTATACTAAGCTATCAATTGATTGAGTGTTTAATTGAACTACTAAACTCCTTTAGTAATCAATCTAAACATGTTTGTGGACAAAACTCCTTTTCCAGGTTAAATCCAATGTGTGTGACCCTGCAGGTCCATTTCACGTTGGTAGTGAAAGTCCATAACACTTATGACTTCACAAGAAAAGAGCGGTGCCTAGTCACACATCAGTGCTACCCAAGTGAAATAGAAAGTTGGAGAACAACTTTCAATCCTACAATTCGTGAATGGTGTTACAGTGAATGTATAATTCCTTTGTCACTGATATCCTGAATGAACTCGAGGCATGGAACAGTCATCCTGTCAACGTTCAATCATTTCCTTGATCTCAGGGCATACTGGGTGAGATGTGTGTGACATCAATATCACAAATTGATTCACACGTGCATGCACATGCCTTTCTCAATCCTACTCATCAAGTGGCCAAGGACATCAAACTCCCTCAGGAGGGACAAATCCCATATCTATCACTCATCCCTCAAAAGCCCCATGTGTCAAAGTCACCCAATCATCACCTTTATAACAACCCATGTTTTAGGGCTGCGTTTGATGATGTCAAAGTGTACCCAACGACATGTGTTGAGTGTAGTGATTTCAGGTCTAAGAATCACACTCACCACCATCACTGTGAGAGCTGAATGTGACTACCAAGTCATGGTTCCATGTGTCACTCTCACGGTGGGTCTGTCCGGTACCTTGTTCTCTAATAAGTACCTATGTGCTTGATTTGATATCACTATATCATGATTAATGAGATTTTGTCATCAACCAACACACAATCTAGTCTTCAGTGTTATTGATATCTATGGTTATTTCCACAATAACAACTGACTAGGGACTAAACAAGAATGGATACTCTTAACATTCGTATGATCTCATCGTTTAGGTCATGAACCTAAAAGCATATGTCATTGAGTAAAACCATTCTTTAGACATCTATCATGTTACACCATCATCTCAGAAACAGTTTAAACATATAGATCAGAAATTGCCTTTATTATTATTCAAATCATTTACAAAGTATCCCATTACAATCATCATATGACTTGATCTATGGGCATACATACCAACAGACTCCCACTTGCACTTAGATCCAGTCACCAAGGAACCTTAGTCCTTGTAACCTAGCATGACCATCATGCTTCTGTTGAGAAAGGGCCTTCGTCAGTGGATCAGCTATGTTGTCTTCAGTTGGTACTTTGCAAATATTCACATCTCCTCGCTGTACGATCTCTCGTATGAGATGGAAGTTCCGCAGTATGTGCTTGGACTGTTGATGTGATCTGGGTTCCTTAGCTTGTGCAATAGCTCCATTATTGTCACAATAAAGCTCAATTGCATCACAGCTACTGGGAACTACACCATGTTCAGAAATGAACTTCCTGATCCACACATCCTCCTTTGCTGTATGTGAAGCAGCAATATACTCGGCCTCTGTAGTAGAATCGGCAACTGTTTCTTGCTTGGAACTCTTCCAGCTCATAGCTCCATTATTAAGGCAAAATACAAATCCTGACTGTGATATGTAATTATCTTTATCGGTTTGGAAGCTTGCATCAGTGTAACCCTTTACAACCAGCTCTTCCTCGCCGCTGTAAACAAGAAACTGATCCTTAGTCCTTCGCAAGTACTTGAGGATGTTCTTTACGGCTGTCTAGTGAGCATCCCTGGGATCTGACTCGTACCTGCTCATCATGCTTAGAGCATACGAGACATGTGGGTGTGTGCACAACATAGCGTACATGATGGATCCGATGGCTGATGCATATGGGATCCCATTCATATGCTCCCTCTCTTCACAAGATTGGGGACATTGAGCTCTAGAGATGGTGACTCCATGTAGCATGGGGATGTTGCCTCTCTTTGAGTTCTCCATGCTGAACCGCTTCAACACTTTGTCAATGTACGTTCTCTGACTTAGTCCGAGAAGCCTTCTAGATCTATCTCTATAGATATTAATTCCTAGAATGTAGGATGCTTCTCCTAAGTCCTTCATTGAGAAAGTATTCCCAAGCCAATTCTTTACCTTCTCTAAGGCTAAGACATCATTCCCCATCAAAAGTATGTCATCCACATACAATATGAGGAATGCAGTTGAGCTCCCACTAACCTTCTTGTACACACAAGGTTCATCTTCATTTTGAATAAAGCCAAACACTTTGACTTCCTCATCAAATCAAAGATTCCAACTCTGAGATGCTTGCTTCAATCCATAGATTGACCTTTGCAGCTTATAGACTTTTTTGGCATTCTTTGGATCTATAAAACCTTCAGGTTGTGTCATGTACACATCCTCATTTATATTTCCGTAAAGGAATGCGGTTTTAACATCCATCTGCCAAATCGCATATTCATAATAAGCTGCAATAGCAAGCATGATCCTGATGGACTTAATCATGGAAACTGGAGAAAAGGTTTCGTCATAGTCAACACCTTGAACTTGTCGAAATCCCTTCGCAACCAATCTGCCTTTATAAGTTTGCACATTTCCATCCATGTCGGTCTTTTTATTAAAGACCCACTTGCACCCTATGGGTTTTACCCCTTTGGGTGGTTCCACCAAAGTCCATACTTTGTTGGAGTACATGGATTCCATCTCAGATCTCATGGCTTCAAGCCATTTCTCATAATCTGGTCCCTCCATAGCCTCTACGTAGGTAGTTGGATCATCATCTATGATCAACTCTCCACCTTCCTGAGTCACAAGGTATCCAAACCTCTCAGGTTTAAGGTGGGTCCTACTAGATCTACGAGGTCCTTGTGTTACCTGAGGAGAATGAGATTCTACAACACCTTGTGAATCTTCATATTCCTCTCGTACATCTATCGGTCCAATGTTTTCTTGTTGGGCTTGAACCTCTTCAAGCTCTATATTCCTCCCACTGTTACCTTTGGAAATAAATTCCTTCTCTAGGAATACAGCATCCCTGGCAACAAACACTTTGTTGTCAGTAGGGTGGTATAAGTAATATCCCCTCGTTTCCTTGGGATATCCAACAAAATAACATTTATCGGATTTGGGTCCAAGCTTATCAGGAAACATTTTCTTGGCGTAAGCCTCACAATCCCAAATCTTCATAAAAGACAAATTGGGACGCTTTCCATACCATATCTCATATGGTGTCTTTTGAACCGATTTAGATGGTACACGGTTAAGTGTAAATGCGACGGTTTCAAGAGCATGACCCCAGAAGGAAATCGGAAGATCAACAAAACTCATCATTGACCGCACCATATCCAACAATATGTGATTCCTTCTTTCAAACACACCGTTATGTTGTGGTGTTCCAGCCAGAGTCCATTGTGATACAATACCACGGGCTCGCAGAAGGTCCTCAAACTCCTGGCTTAAGTATTCTCCACCTCGATCGGATCGAAGTGCCGTAATACTTTTACCAAGTTGGTTATGTACTTCATTCATGAAATCCTTGAACCTTTCAAGGGTTTCTGACTTATGCTTCATCAGGTACACATAGCCATACCTACTAAATCATCAGTGAAAGTAATGAAGTACTGACACCCATTTCTGACATTAGTTCTAAAAGGCCCACATACATCAGTATGTATGAGTCCTAATAGATCACTAGCTCTATCACCTTTACCTGGAAAGGGAGTCTTGGTCATCTTGCCCAATAAACAAGATTCACATGTCTCTATTGATTCATAATCAAAAGAGTCTAGATAACTATCTTTATGGAGTCTAGAAATGCGCTTCTCATTTATGTGCCCTAGACGACAATGCCAAAGATATGTTTTGTTTGAGTCGTTGAGTTTTTGCCTTTTGGTGTTTACGTTGTATACACTTGTCTCCAAATCTATCAAGTATAGACCATAAGACATTGGGGCATTGCTATAAAAGATCCCATATTTAGAAATGGAACATTTTCCATTCTTAATAAGAAATTCAAATCCATCTTTGTCCAAACAAGAGACAGAAATGATATTCCTATTTATGGCAGGTAAATAATAGCAGTTCTTCAACTCTATTATTAGCCCACTTGGTAGAGTTAACTCATAGGTTCCTACGGCACTGGCGACAACTCTTGCCCCATTGACAACACGTAGTTCAACCTCGCCTTTCCCCAAAGGCCTACTTCTCTTAAGATCCTTCACATTTGAACAAATGTGAGATCCGCATCCGGTATCAAGTACCCATGATGAAGAAGTAGTAAAGTTAATCTCTATCACGTATACACCAGAAGTAGAGATCTCTATCTCTAACTTCTTCTTCCATTGTTCCTTCCATCCTCTCCATGTAGAAGAAATTGGTTTGGCGAGAGAACCCTTCTCTCCCTTACCTTTTGTTCCATTGATATCTATCAATGAACTTTCTTTCTTTTTCACCAATGCTTTAAGCATACATAGAGTTGATTCAAAGGCTCCTGGTATATCTGGATTGTGAAGAACACTTTTGATAGTCCTCAACCAGTTATGGAATTTATTCTCAATTCATTTGCCCATTTTAAAAGATGATTCTTTTGCCATTCTACAAGAGAAAATTGCATTTTTCAAAACTCCTTTTGATTTGATTTGAATAAAATTTGACGATAGTTAATTAGGCCTTTAATTAATTACCGCTCCCACTATTTTGATTCAAATTGACAGCCCTCACCATCAATTCGGAAGATTGCAGCGCACAATCTTCCCACGTAATTTTTGTATTAATTGTTAGGAACAAACAGGACATCAAGCTCTAACACTTTGAATGATGAAATACCAACTGCTAATGCATTAAAAAAAGTTCATGATTGTGATATTTAACAGTGCACTGGTTTATTGTAATCTATTGTGTGTTTTCAATAACTCGTTTTCTTCTATTATCGTGTATTGTTGAATATGTTTAGGTAAGTCCGTGTATAAAAAATCATCCTCAACTAACCCCAAGACAAAGATGCACCTTAATCACAAAATGAAGTCTATTCAAGGTGAAGTTGATGCATCAGTTCATGGGACATCTCAAAGTACTAAAATGTTAGGTATATTAATTATAACTACCTACCACCCTCCCATTCTAATTTATGATTTTTAGAATTAATTTCCTTCTATTTATGTGCATGATTTGATGTGTTTAGGTAAGTCTATGCATAGGAAACTTGTCTTAAATAGTGTCAAGACAGACATTTGTCTAAATGTGAAGGCAAAATCTGACTCAAATACTGTAAAGACAAAGTTGCATCAAAATCAAAATTTGAAGTCTATTTCTGATGCCTCGGGCTATGGTGCATTGACAAGAACTAAAGTTTTAGGTTTTTTTTAAAATAAAAATACACCTACCCTCATTTTGTTTTATAGAAATATTTCCTTCTTGTAATGTGTATCATTTCATGTCTCTAGGTAAGTTTGTGCTTGGGAAATCTTCCATTAATAGTTCCCAGACAAATATTCCACTAAATGGGAAGAAAAAATCTATTCAATCTAATTTTGATGCATCAGATCCTGATCCAACTCCAAGGACTAAAATCTCAGGTATTTTAGTTAGAAAAAACACTCACTCACTCTATTTTCAATTCATATAAATTATTAGTTGTTTAGGGAAATTTGTGCATGGAAAATCTGCACCAAATACTACCAAGAAAAAGGTGCATCTTAATAAGAAAACATAGTCTCTTCAATGTGATTTTGATGTGGAAGGTAATGGAATATCCCTAAGGAAGTTTTATGTAGTATGATAATAAATATACTATCCTACTCCTTACATTTGATGTGTTTGAGTATGTGATTCTTTTCTACTGATGTACTTTGTGAATGTGTTAGGTAACTCTATACATGGAAAATCTGCCTCAAACATTGTAAACACAAATACACACATTAAACAAATGGCAAAGTCTGTTCAATGCAACTCATATTCTTCAAGGAGTGATATTTTGGGTATGTTAATTGTAAATGCACCCAACCACCTGTTGGGTTTTAGGGGAGACAGAGAAGGCAGCGGAAACAAAAAAATTTTCTCCCCCAACCCATACCGAGGAAACGCGTCAACGTCTATATAATAGGAAAGGATGGTTTGTGGAATCATACCTTGTCCCGAGGCTTGCTCGGCGACAATACCTCGCGCCTTGAGCGGTCTTCAACTCCGGACTTCGACGGTGTCTGTGCAGCTCCTGGTCGCACCGGGACTGACAACTCCTACTCGAACCGGACTGTCGGATGACAGTTTTCCTCCTAAGCGGCAGTGTCCTCCCGCCTCTGTAGTAGTCCACACGAACCACCTGGAACTCCACACTCCTTGTCCCACAAGGAAGTGGAAGGAGTTGAACCCTTCTGTTGACGTACTAGTCGCCAACATACTCTCCTGCCTCCTGTTGCAACTACAGTTGTCCTTCCCTTGCTGCACCTCCCTTTTGCGGGAAGCACTTGCTCGGGCTCTCTCACGGTTACCAAAACCAGAGAGAACGACAACTTGCAAAGCAACTGGTTGCACTGAGCTGTACTTTGAGAAGCCCCCAATACCCCTATATATAGGAGAGTCATGGGATAGGGTTCTCCATCCCGGGAAATGCGGGACTAAAAGCAGGAGTAGAAGGGTTCGGGATTTTCCACAAAAAGCAACCATCTCACAACCTGAACTGATCGGTTCACTGCTGAACCGATCGGTTCGGCCATTGAGCCGATCGGTTGGACCTGAGCCGACCGTTTGGGGCACTCCAACCGATCGGTTGGTGCCCTGAACCGATCGGTTCATGGTCCTATTCCAGCTAAAAAAGACTTTCCTTGTTTCTTTCCCAATTGGTATCGAATACCAATGTTATTCCCAATCGAATTGGGCAATTTGAAACGAAAGGAAAATTCTCACCAATCCTACTTTCCCAAGTTGCTCGATTGCACCAGTTGAACCGATCAGTTCAACACTTGAACCGGTCGTTTCACTCTGTGCATGAGCCGATCGGTTCAACAATTGAGCCGACCAGTTTAGCAACCTCAGCCGATTGGTTCATCACATGAACCGATCGGTTGGGAGTGCAGGTTGTGCAGAATCAGTCAAATGCGATTTCAATCAATCCGATACTCCAATCAATGCGTCCAACACCTTGAACCATTCGATATTGAGCTATAGATTAATTGAGTGTTTAATTGAACTACTAAACTCCTTTAGTAATCAATCTAAACATTGCTTGTGGACAAAACTCCTCTTCCAGGTTAAATCCTATGTGTGTGACCCTACAGGTCCATTTCACGTTGGCAGTGAAAGTTCATAACACTTATGACTTCACAAGCAAAGAGCGGTGCCTAGTCACACATCAGTGCTACCCAAGTGAAAGTAGAAAGTTGGAGAACAACTTTCATCCTACAATCCGTGAATGGTGTTACAGCGAATGTATAATTCTTTTGTCACTGATATCCCGAATGAACTCGAGGCATGGAACAGTCATCCTGTCAACGTTCATTCACTTCCTTGATCTCAGAGTAGACTGGAAGAGATATGTATGACATCAGTATCATATACTGATTCACACATGCGTGCACGCCTTTCTCAATCCTACTCATCAAATGGCCATGGATATCAAACTCCCTCAGGAGGGACAAATCCCATATCTATCACTCACCCCTCAAAAGCCCCATGTGTCAAAGCCACCCATTCATCACCTTTATAACAACCCATGTTTCAAGACTGCATTTGATGATGTCAAATTGTGCCCGACGACATGTGTTGAGTGCAGTGATTTCAGGTCTAAGAATCACACTCACCACCATCACTGTGAGTACTGACTGTGACTACCATCTTATGGTTCCATGTGTCAAAGTCACGGTGGGTCTGTCCGGTACACTTGTTCTCTAACAAGTACCTATGTGTTTGGTTTGATATCTCTATATCATGACTAATGAGATTCTGTCATCAACCAACACCACAATCTAGTCTTGTGTGTCATTGCTGTCTATCTACCTTCCACAATGACATCCGACTAGGGACATAACAAGAATGTACAAACTCTTAGCATCCGTATGATCTCATCGTTCAGGTCATGAACCTGAAGGCATACGTCATTGAGTACTGTCATTCTCTAGACATTCAATCTGTTCTATCACTATCTCATATGACTAAACCAGAAGGAATTGGAAGCTCACCTTTGATGTTTATCAGATCAATCTCAATGTATCCCACCAATCATCCCATGATTGGCTCTCAGGGAATACATACCAACAGACTCCCACTTGCACTGCGAGCCAATCACCCATGAATCATATTCATAGTGATCTTCAGACATGTCCCACATGTTACTGTGCTCTAGTGCCAACATAGTGAGTAATGACAACACCTTGCCAAAGTCTGTACAAATTGCATGTCTCGCATCTCTTCACTGTACGTCATACGTATGAGATGGAGTTGCCGTAATATGCAATCTAGTATTCCTTTGCTAACCTTTAGCCACATTACATGATCAAGGATTCCAGACTTATCATCAATGAGTGGAATATAAGTTCATCTTATGAACTTCCAGATCCACATAGTATCTACTACTGTTTACTAACACATAGATACTCGGCATTTCCCTTTTAAATGGCTTTATTGGAACATTTCCAATTATCAACAAACTTTCACTTTTATACATCTTATGTATATATATTGCGATTAATTTTCTGTCCTTTCGGAAGTTCGCATCAATGTAACTCTTTACATCGAACTCTTCCTTATCTCCATAGAACTAGTACTTCACAAGCACTTATCAAGTTCTCATGGTATTCCAGTAACCCTTACTGGAAATAGACAACCATCCCCTCGTCATGTCACACATGCGAGTTATCAGGATGAGCACATCATATTACCATGTCCTACATATAAGATGATGAATGCATTTTATTCTTTCCATGGAATACATGCAAGATAATGGGATGATTACATACATGATAGATCCATATCTATTCTTAGTGTTCCCATTCTTCATAAGAATTGGACACTTGGCCTTGGGATACTAACTCCATGTAACATGGACAAGTTTTCTCCCACTGAATCTGTGCATACTGAACACTTCAGTACAGATTGCCAATGTATGCTCTCTCTTTCCAGGTCAAGAGATTTTCGAGAACTATCTCTATAGATCTCTATTCCTATCACATAGGAAACATCTCTATCTTCCTTAAAGATAATTTCCACATTCGGATTTCCAATCTAGAACATTTCCATTTCACATCAATATGTGGAATGTGAACACGCTCCCACTAAATCACAGATCCCTTCTTTATCTTTGACATATCAGTCAAACCCTTTGACTATATCATCAAAATAAAGATCCAATTTTGAGTTGCTTGTACTCAATCAATCACATTGATTAGTCCATTGTAACTTATAGACTTCATTTGCATTAGTGGATTCATAAACCTTATAGGCTGTGTCACGTACACATCCTGGTTTTATTCCTCATAGGAATGCGGTTTTAGTATCCATATGCCAAATGTCTTAGCCATTAAGTTGCAATCAACAAGCATCATCCTTCTCAAAATGTTATCCATGTGTCTTAACACTTAAGACTCATCTGCACTTATGGATATGATCCAATGAGTGCTACCATCAAGGTCATACCTTATGGTTCACATGGAAGTCATTTAGGATGTAATGGTTTTAAACCATAACTCAAGATTCGGTTCCTCATATTCATCTTGATAGTTGACTCATCACATGAACAACTCATCACATAGATAATTGAGGTGTATCTGTTAAAGATATAAGAACTCACAACCCTTGTGATTCTTAATTTCTTTTATTAGTGTGGGGTATTCTTTTATTAAGAAGAATTCAGTTATTTGATAATCATTCTCTAACTCCTTAGAGTATGATTCCTTCTTGATTCAGACATCACCATGCCTTAATCATGAGTTCACTATGATACACTATCATAATCACTCATAAGGATCTCAAACATTTGGTCCAAGTATTTCATTCTTTGATCTCATCAAGAATTAATACTTTACCAAATTTGTACTTCATTTATGATAATCTTGAACACTTCAAGATATTCATATTGGTATTTCTCTAAACACCATTTGAAGTATTAGCATTTATTCCAATAGGTATGTAAATACATCACATGTATTATACCTAATAGGATAATCACTCTCCCACTACATTAGTGAAGATTGATTAATCATGTCCAAGATATTCATGTCTCTTACTGGTTCTATAACCAAAAGAGTCTAGATTTATCCATCACATGGAAACTAGAAATGAATTTCTCATGATTAATGCTAATTAAATTGTTTGAGTTATCTATAACTTTTAGGTATCGTCTTATCTTATGCATATCAAATATCACAAGATAAATAAGGCATTGCCACAAAGATCACATCTTTATAAATTGAAACATCTCTTTATTAATTGCCATCATTGTCATACAATATGCAAAAATAAAGTGTTTCTATCTATTGGCAAGTATGAAATAGCAGTTCATAACTGTATTACATGCCTTATTGGCTGAAAATAAACTAAAGTATTCCTATCTATAAAGGCAACACTTGCCCCAAGTAAGAATGCTTTACACTTTACATCTTGATATCATATATCTCAAAAAGTGTTACAAGTTTATTTACATGACACCTTCAAGTAGAGGCTTCAGTCGCCTCCTTCTTCTTTTATTCTTCCAGGTAGAGAGGACAATTCCTTTTCCAATGTCCTGGCTTTTGAAAATGGTGGCAATTTCCCATCTTTGTCACGCCTCCCTTGGCCTTGAGAGTTGAAGATGGCTTGGACTCCTGGCTAGCTTCAGAACCTTTCTTAGCTTTGCCCTTGCCCTTGCGCTTGGACTTGCCTTTCTTGCTTGTGATCACCATCACGGACTTAGGCTTGTCCTTCTTCATCCGTAACTCGGCTGTCCTCAACATGCCCAACAACTCTGACAGTGGCCTATCAAAGTTGTTCATGTTGTAGTTCATCACAAACTGACTGTAAGATTCTGGTAACGATTGCAGTATCACGTCAGTAGCCAACTCTTGGCTCAGTGGAAATCCCAGTCTCTGTAGGTTCTCCACATACCCAATCATCTTGAGTGTGTGAGGACCAACTGGATCTCCTTCTGTCATGACGCACTTGAACAGCGCCCTAGAAACATTGTACCTCTCTTGCCGTGCCTGATCTTCATACATGTTCCTGAGATGCAGAATCATCTCTATGACACCCATGTTCTGATGTTGCCTCTGCAACTCATGGTTCATTGAACATAGCATCAAGCACTTTGTATCAATGGCATCATCATAGTGCTTCTTGTAAGAATCCCTTTCTGTCTTTGGTGCATTAGGAGTGGGTTCCTCTGGAATTGGAGTATCCAGGACATAGAGCTTACGCTCTTGAGTGAGAACAATTCTCAATGTCCGATACCAGTCGTGGAAGTTTGTCCCATTTAGCTTGTCCTTGTCAAGGACCGATCGCAAAGAAAAGTTGTTGTTGTTTGTTGCCATTTGAACTACAAAAAGGAAAATATGCAATTTTAGTCCAAAACTCATTTTTGACTTATTTGATTGATTTGAAAGTTTGACGATATAATTAGGCCTTTAATTAATTATCGCTCCCACTATTTTACTTCGAATTGATAGCCCTCACTATCAATTCGGAAGATTGTAGCGTACAACCTTCTAGTGGGAAAGATCCTGAAATCCTCTAAGCCATGGACCAGCTAGGGCTGTCACCCACAACATAGATCTCTCAGGTAGGCAACTTTTGCCAATTGCATCATATGCAACTCTTGATAAGATGTCATCTACAACTCGTTGCAATGATCATCTCCATGCCTCAAGGTACTAGATCCCATCTAGATCACCTTGTTAAGTCTGACCCAAAGCAAACACGATGAACATGCACCCTGCTAGGGAAGACCCACACATTCATCCTTCACACTTCCACGAGATAGGCGGTGCACCATGCTAGGGCGTGCCCACACTTGGTCGATCAAGCTTTTCACGTGTGTCGCATTTGGAAGGCATCTAAAACTTAATATTTAATGAGGGATTTGGTTTTTATATACATATCCAATCACCACAATACATAGTACGTATCATATACATGCTATATCCCACAGAAAACATGCACAAATGATAAAAGCGATGATTATGGCCATCCTAATGTGATTCCTCGAGCCAAGAGGAATCACGGTCATCTAGGACTACATCACATGCAACCTGTACAAGATGAACATCTGTGCCTTGCCATCCTAGTGGATCAACTCATCACATGAATGATCTGTACTCTCCAGCCAGTCGTCTGGGTGCCACCAGCCGATCGGTTGGCTCCTCCAACCGATCGGTTCACCTGGATGTCGTGCATCTCGTCATGTCCGCCACCCGCTCGTCTTGCTCCTCGAACCAGTCATAAACCGATCGGTTCACTCCTTGAACCGACCGTTTGGAAGGTCAACCGATCGGTTCACTCCTTGAACCGACCGTCTGAGCAGTCGTCTTGATGTCTGCCGGTCTTTGACATAACATGAAATAAAATACTATTCTATTTATTACATTGCTTTAAAAGGGAAACCCCGATTTACATTCGGGGGGAGCAAAGGTAGGAAGAATCTCGAATTATTTCGAGTTACATCAAAATTAAGATAGGGAAGATCGGTGCATAGACAGAGATGCAAGCAACCACACACAACCAATCATAGATAGGAGTTTATAGGCCATAATCATGATACATACATCCACCACAAAACTCATTTAAGGGCGACGCGTATCGAGTGCATTAATAATACATATCATATATGTAATTAGGGATTTGTGGATTTAGGATTGGACATGCATAAAGCCGATATTATTCGCATCGTATGCAATAAATAAAGGCGACAAACCAAAATCGATCATATCGATATTCCTAAAATATAGAGCAGTTGACGTGGCTCTGATACCACTGTTGGATTTTAGGGGAGACAGAGAAGGTAGCGAAAACAAAAAAAATTCTCCCCCAACCCAACCCGAGGAAACGCGTCAACGTCTATATAATAGGAAAGGATGGTTTGTGGAATCATACCTTGTCCCGAGGCTTGCTCGGCGACAATACCTTGCGCCTTGCGCGGTCTTCAACTCCGGACTTCGACGATGTATGTGCAGCTCCTGGTTGCACCGGGACTGACAACTCCTACTCGAACCGGACTGTCAGATGACAGTTGTCCTCCTAAGAGGCAGTGTCCTCCCGCCTCTGTAGTAGTCCACACGGACCACCTGGAACTCCACACTCCTTGTCCCACAAGGAAGTGGAAGGAGTCGCACCCTCCTGTTGACGTACTAGACGCCAACACGCTCTCCTGCCTCCTATTGCAACTGCAGTTGTCCTTCCCTTGCTGCACCTCCCTTTTGCGGGAAGCACTTGCTCGGGCTCTCTCACAGTTACCAAAACCAGAGAGAACGACAACTTGCAGAGCAACTGGTTGCACTGAGTTGTACTTTGAGAAGCCCCCAATACCCCTATATATAGGAGAGTCATGGGATAGGGTTCTCCATCCCAGGCAATGCGGGACTAAAAGTAGGAGTAGAAGGGTTCGGGATTTTCCACAAAAAGCAACCATCTCGCAACCTGAACTGATCGGTTCACTGCTGAACCGATCGGTTCGGCCATTGAGCCGATCGGTTGGACCTGAGCCGACCGTTTGGGGCACTCCAACCGATCGGTTGGTGCCCTGAACCGATCGGTTCATGGTCCTATTCTGGCTAAAAAGGCTTTCCTTGTTTCTTTCCCAATTGGTATCAAATACCAATGTTATTCCCAATCGAATTGGGCAATTTGAAATGAAAGGAAAATTCTCACCAATCCTACTTTCCCAAGTTGCTCGATTGCACCAGTTGAACCGATCAGTTCAACACTTGAACCGGTCATTTCACTCTGTGCATGAGCCGATCGGTTCAACAATTGAGCCGACCGGTTCAGCAACTTCAGCCGATCGGTTCATCACATGAACTGATCGGTTGGGAGTGCAGGTTGTGCAGAATCAGTCAAATGCGATTTCAATCAATCCGATACTCCAATCAATGCGTCCAACACCTTGAACCATTCGATATTGAGCTATCGATTAATTGAGTGTTTAATTGAACTACTAAACTCCTTTAGTAATCAATCTAAACATTGCTTGTGGACAAAACTCCTCTTCTAGGTTAAATCCTATGTGTGTGACCCTGCAGGTCCATTTCACGTTGGCAGTGAAAGTTCATAACACTTATGACTTCACAAGCAAAGAGCGGTGCCTAGTCACACATCAGTGCTACCCAAGTGAAAGTAGAAAGTTGGAGAACAACTTTCATCCTACAATCCGTGAATGATGTTATAGCGAATGTATAATTCCTTTGTCACTGATATCCCGAATGAACTCGAGGCATGGAACAGTCATCCTGTCAACTTTCATTCACTTCCTTGATCTCAGAGTAGACTGGAAGAGATATGTATGACATCACTATCATATATTGATTCACACATGCGTGCACGCCTTTCTCAATCCTACTCATCAAGTGGCCATGGATATCAAACTCCCTCAGTAGGGACAAATCCCATATCTATCACTCACCCCTCAAAAGCCCCATGTGTCAAAGCCACCCAGTCATCACCTTTATAACAACCCATGTTTCAGGACTGCGTTTGATGATGTCAAAGTGTGCCCAACGACATGTGTTGAGTGCAGTGATTTTAGGTCTAAGAATCACACTCACCACCATCACTGTGAGTACTGACTGTGACTACCATCTTATGGTTCCATGTGTCAAAGTCACGGTGGGTCTGTCTGGTACACTTGTTCTCTAAAAAGTACCTATGTGTTTGGTTTGATATCTCTATATCATGACTAATGAGATTCTGTCATCAACCAACACCACAATCTAGTCTTGTGTGTCATTGCTGTCTATCTACCTTCCACAATGACATCCGACTAGGGACATAACAAGAATGTGCAAACTCTTAGCATCCGTATGATCTCATCGTTCAGGTCATGAACCTGAAGGCATACGTCATTCAGTACTGTCATTCTCTAGACATTCAATCTGTTCTATCACTATCTCATATGACTGAACCAGAAGGAATTGGAAGCTCGCCTTTGATGTTTATCAGATCAATCTCAATGTATCCCACCAATCATCCCATGATTGGCTCTCAGGGCATACATACCAACACCACCCAGCCTCCTTGACACACACATATATCAACTTACTCTTTTGGTATTTGAACCATGTAGGTTCTGTATAGTATCATAATTTTTACTTCTTTTTACTTGATGGAAAATTTTTTCACAGATTTTTGTTAAGTCTTTAACAAATGATTATCACCTTTTGGTTAAATAGGAAATATGCAACGCAATAAGAGGGTATCAATTACTCCGAAAGATATTGAAGCATATGGAGAAATAAGTGCATCTACCTTAGGTTTTAATATGAGAGATGATGAGATGGATGAGTCTCAATGCCATGAAGATCTAGGTGAGTTATGTGTTGAATTGTATGTAACTACTTTCTGTATTATTCTCATTCTATCACTTACTAAAAATTTTAATTCTTAGTTTAAGATGTTGAAGATGACTCGATTGTTAATGGTACTTCAGAAATCCATTTTTCAGGTATTATCTTTATTGGAACTATTTCTTGTTGTGTAATAAATCCTTGTAACCTACTATTGAGACAATCGATTTATGACACAATTAAAAAAAATGGAAAATGAATTGCCTATCCATGGAACTTCATTGATTAGGCTCATAGGTAACACTCTTAAGACATTGTTATCAAGGGACACACCTTGATCCACTAGTCTTCCATGGAGAGGGGTTGATTCTTGGGTGCCCAGTTCTTTTGCATACTAGGAAATTGCCTTGTCATTTTAGGATGAAATATCACATCTTTCATGTCACACACTTTTATAAATTTCAAATTGTTCATAACAATATAAGATGGTGACAATATTGAAGATGATTTGCATGCTGAAGAACAAGTTAGAATTGATGAATTGGATCAACATGAACCCAAATGTGAAGAAGGCAGTGCATTTAACTTGGATGTATATTAGTATATTTCTGATTTGGAATTGAAACTTTTTAATGACTCATCCACTTCTAAGAAAAAAACAATGGGATGCATGACATACAAAGTTGTTGCCCCCCCCCCAAAGGTAAAAATGGAAATGCAAAGATTGTAGCAAATTGGGAGTTCATGTTGGAGATGAATCTTCAAAGCTAGCAGAATGGCTAGGAATACATGCTCGACAAGTAAAGTACTTTCCTATTGCTGAAAATTGGGGACAAAGACATGAGAAAAGTTTTGCAAATGTGTTGGCTTCTCTAAAGGTATGCAACATGTATAATTATCAATATTAATTTATGATTCTGTGTTGAGTTGATGTCACTAGTAAATAGTTTTTCAATTCTTCATGAAGGATTGTTTTGACTTTGTAATGAGGGATGGACATAGAAAAGATCCTCTGGATGGTGTTTTTTCATGGCGTAAGGAAATAATTCAACGAGAAATTAGGACGTGGAGGCACAATTTGAAGAAGAAATATTATCATACCGACAAGCCATTTGAGGAACAACTGCTGACAAAAGGATTTCTGATGATCAATGGGTAGAATTGTTGAAATATTGGGACAAAGATGAAACTAAGGTGGTGTTACAGTATAAAATATTTATAATTGATTTTAATATTAGGATTTCAGTACTATTTCTACCATTTCAACTTTTGGCAAAAAGAAACAAGGATAGACGAAGTGTTGCAGGACCCACATATATCGGTGGACCTATTTCAATAGCAACCCTATGACACAAAGTAGTAAGCCTGGTTAATATTCTATTCTGGTGTTACTTTTTAGCTTTGTATATATGTATTTTGATTTCCATGCAACCCATAAAATTTTTAGAAGGAAGAAGGAGAAAAGTTTGCAAAATACAAAGCATATGTTGGAGCTCATTTAGATCAAAATAATAACCCTCTGAATGAGAGGACAAAGACTTTACTTGTAAGTGATACAAATAACATTTGCTACAAAATATCTTTCTCAATTACTTTCTATATTATCCTCTTTTTTATGTATATTAGAGGCAAGTTGCTCAAGCTTGCTTGGAAAAAGGGGTTGAGGAAACAAAAGACCCATTGGAATTTGGATCTGCTATGGATGGAGCTTATGGACCACATCGTGGAGGGTATGAAAGAGGATATGGTGATGGAGTGTCTCATAGATATTTGCAAAATAGGAAAGCCAAACAAGCTCTACATTCAGTTGTGACAAATCTTCAACAACAACTACAAGACAAGAATGAAAAACTTGCTGACGCTAAAGCTAAAATAGCGACATTGGTATAAGTTTTACGCTGAATGATATTTATCTATCATATACAAACTCAATTTTGTTTACATGTCACTAGGAGAGAAAACTTGGAAAGAGGCATATGATGGATAGGAGGGAGGCATTGTGTCAGAAAAATTCTCCACATAATGGTAAATGAAGTGTTTCTATGTCTTCATATAAAAATATATTCATGGGTAAATATTACATAAAGATTGTATATATATATATATATATATATATATATATATATATATATATATATATATATATATAACTTGTAGGGATGATCTATGCGCATGTTGCATGCTTCAGATCCATCAAACAATGAAGATCCAACTTAATTTGTAGAAAGTTAATGATCAGTTTGGCATCCTTTATGCCAAATGTAACAATTAGTGGAAATATTTGGATGACTTGATAGTTAGAAATTTTCATATATGACCAAATGGTAGTATGTTACTTGGACAATCATGCACTATTTGTTAATATTATAGCTAACACATATATAGTTTTCAGACACATCATCTCTCTATTATAATTATATTTTTTTTGTAGTTATGTTTCCAAATTTTGGATGTGTTTTTTTCTAGCATGTAAAATCCATACCCCCTTTGGATGATGCACATGATCAAAAACATGCATTATGTTCTTGATCAGGACAAAATGATGAATTAGTGTGTTTGTGTGTGCTATGTGTATTTCCTTTGTTCTTCTGAAGGGACAAAATGATGAATTAGTGTGTTTGTGTGTGCTATGTGTATTTCCTTTCTTCTTTCGAAAGCATCCATGTATAGAATCATTGGTGGCTGTGAGAAGAAATACAAGGTATGATAATTAGGGACCAATTTTAAGGCAACCAACCTACAGCCTAAGGGGGCTAGGCGGGTGCCATGGTATTTTGTAAGAACAAGTGTAGCTATTGTAGTTAACTAATTCTTTTTCTTTTGGGCTTCATATCACATTGATGAAGGATGCTCAAGTAAAGACTCGAACAGAGCATGATCTCGATTGCCATAGTTGATGCAAGACAAAGGCATAACAATCATTTGATGATTATACTAATTGGATTTAATAAATCACTTGTTCATAAATGCTATGTAGCACCTGCTTGGACAATGTCGAATATGGACTGTTCTATTTATAGTCTTTATACTGAGTTATGTACGTTGCAAGGTTTATTTTATCATGTTGCTACTCCTATATGCCCCAACTAACAAAAAGTGAAAATTTGACATCCTCTTTAGTTGGATATGATATTGGGATCTTTACTTCATAAAACAACAACCTTGTGAATCATCTAAATGTTGAGCAAAATCAAAACTGCCAATGATTGTCCCTTTAGCAGTGGTTTTTATTCACACTCTTATTTACACAGAGTGAGCCAAAGTTAATTCTTTTTACCCTTGACAAGGACTGGCCTTAGATTATATCATATCTACATATGAAATAAGCAAGAGATACATGACATAGTACTTCTTCATCTCTTGATGACAAGTTCCAGAAGAAATAGGGGAAAGCAGGTCCTCAGAATCTCCAATTAGGAGCATCTTTCCATAAGGTATCCTTTTCATATTTTTTCTGGAAATATTTTGATTATGACTAAAATGATTTGATCATACAAGGTGTGGCAGAAATAATATGTTAATGGATTTTATGTGCTTCTAACTGGTGGGAATTTGCTAGTGCTTAGGCTTTTTCTTATCGGAGTCTAGTTTTAACTCTGAAATTAACTATCAATCCGATAACTAATTCAGATTGCTAAAGTTTATGGCTAAGAACAACCCTATCTAGATTAAGTTTGGTTCATGGACATGATATAATTTTGACTTCCCTACGTACTTTGTTTCCTCGTTGACTTCTTTTCTATAATTAATAACATGAAATATGTATATTGGTTGTACTGTCTTTCAACTTTATCCTTAACAGGATAGTTTTCACGTGATGATAGTGAAAATGAAAAGTGGGAGTGCACTCATGATTCACCTTTTTATTACTCTTGGCAAGGAATTGCACAAAATTAAACAACGCAATATCAGGTTGTCAATTATTTTTGTTTTTCCCTACTAAAATAAGTGTTATGTTTACATTGAGTTAAGTTGGAGATAAGCATGACTCTCACGTTCTTTGTTGTATTTCCTTTTCCTTACCAGTGCAACTCTCTGTCTCCACCTGTGAAGTTAGAGTGAAACTCTCCCTAGATAGGGATTAGTAGGGAAATATGGATGGATTTTTAGGTGATACAAGACAGGTTGATTGACGAACCCTTGCTTATTAGTTGCCATATTTTTCTTTTCTTATGGTCCATATTGATTATCAATCTGTTATTTTCCTTCTTCAACAGATTGTAAGAACTTATTACATATGATGAGATGGAAGTCAGATAGAAATCTCTAATTTGGAGGTTATCTAGAGAATAAAGCCTTCTGGTGCCAATCTTCCAAATAATAATCTTGAAATATCTAGGCTCATCTACATATACTTGTTTCTTTTGTATCATGCTTCTAAGATTGTTTGTAAATGACTTGGTATTTTAAGTCATAGTAAAATAAAAAAATACACTTGATATTTAGAAATAATGTTTTTCACTACTATGCTATTCTTAACCATCACATTTCACAAGTTCACTGCATGATGTAGATTAATTTGATGTTTCCTTTATGCAGCAAATACCTAGAAGAGATGGTCCTCCTATATATATAAATAGTTGGCATGTGGTCAAGAGAAAAATGCCCAAAAGTTTTCCCTCTTCTCTTTAGTCTCATCCCCATCCTCTTTGCCACCCTCTACCCCTTTCTCATTTTCCAGAAGTTGCACCCACCTTCTGAGCTCTCAACCTTCCCTTTCAGCTCTAGGGGTAATTATCCGTGCCTGCACAGTTGGTGTCATGATCAGTGTGGAGATGTGGTTCAGAATACAAAGGAGCCCAACCCATGCCTATATTAGAGTACCTCTCACACACTTGATTAAGGGGTGGAACCTTCGAGGAAGATTAAGAAGTTCAAGGAGAAATGGAGGAGCAAGAAAATCCCCTCTCCCCTTATCGGCTTATCAGGTGTGATGTTCGGTGTTGTTTCTAGTTTTGCCATTGTAGTTGGACTAATGTACGTGTATTTTTTCACAATTATGCTACTACTTTTTCCTTTATTGTTGACTCTCATCGTCTAGCTCACTTACCTTTGGATTTAGGGTACCACTTTCGGGATGGGACACACATATATGCCCTCTCATCTTGCAAACATCGACAAGCCCGTGATGAGGCTGGACAGGGCACCGACCATCCATGACGGCTACATATGGGAGTACCTGTTCCATGAGATAGTCAAGCTGTCCCAAGACTAAATATAGGGAGATCATCAACAATATCTAATGGTTCGTTCTCTCATTTGCAAACCCTCAAAACCCATTTCCTCCATTTTAATTCATTGGCTCATTGCCACTTCCGCTCTTTCCACAACAATTATCACCGAGCCCTATATCGATTGGCAAACTGTTGGCAAATTTAGAAGGAAACTCATGAACAACTAGTCAAACAAAGAAGTAGAAAAGGAGTGGAGTATCCCTTTCCACACTCAAACACTCTACTCCACAAATTTCCGGCCACACAACATGATCAATTCCAAGTCTCAAGGTCCAGTGTTCCAAATTTCATGCCTGATACCACCCACTCTACCCTATATGATAGTTGTGACATGCCTTTTCAAATTTTTACCAGTCAGAACCAAGGCATGATAAAGCTTGGTTGCAAGATAATGAATTATAGAAGGCTAGTGCATATTTTTGTTCACATCTATTGTCCTTGGCAACCTAACCAAGATCCATCGTCGCCCCCCTTTGTGTGAGTTTCATGACGCCACTATGTAGTAGATTTTGGGGGCATGTTTAACATACAAGTAATTCTAGAATTCTCTGTTATGCTCTTTTGGAACGATTTTTACAAATTTGGCTGTTCTCCATTACTACTTTGATAGTTTTAGATCTCTCTATATCCACAATAAAGCATATGGCTTATTAATGATCAAACTACATAACAGTTGTATGTGAACGAATGCAGTTTTAGTATCCATATGCAAAATGTCTTAGTCATTAAGTTGTAGTCAACAAGCATCATCCTTCTCAAAATGTTATCCATGTATCTTAACCTTTAAGATTCATTTGCACTTATGGATTTCATCCAATGGGTGCTACCATCAAGGTCATACCTTATGGTTCACATGGATGTCATTTAGGATGTAATGGTCATAAACCATAACTCAAAATTCGGTTCCTCATATTCATCTAGATAGTTGACTCATCACATGAACAACTCATCACATAGATAGTTGAGGTGTATTTGTTAAGGATATAAGAACTCACATCTCCTTGTGATTCTTAATGTCCTTTATTAGTGTCGGGTATTCTTTTATTAAGAAGAATTCAGTTATTTGATAATCATTATCTAACTCCTTAGAGTATGATTCCTTCTTGATTTAGACATCACCATGCCTTCATCATGAGTTCACTATGATACACTATCATAATTACTCATAAGGATCTCAAACATTTGGTCTAAGTATTTTATTCATTGATCTCATCAAGAATTAACACTTTACCAAATTTGCACTTCATCTATGATAATCTTGAACACTTCAATATATTCATATTTGTATTTATCTAAACACCATTTGAAGTATTAGCATTTGTTCCAATAGGTATGTAAATACATCACATGTATTATACCTAATAGGATAATCATTCTCCCACTACCATTAGTGAAGATTGATTAATTATGTCCAAGATATTCATGTCTCTTACTGGTTCTCTAACCAAAAGAGTCTAGATTTATCCATCACATGGAAACTAGAAATGAATTTCTCATGATTGATGCTAATTAGATTGTTTGAGTTATCTATAACTTTTAGGTATGATTTTATCTTATGCATACCATGTATCACAAGATAAACAAGGCATTGCCACAAAGATCATATCTTTAAGATTGAAACATCAACTTTACTAATTGCCATCATTGTCATACAATGGGCAAAAAATAAAGTATTTCTATCTATTGGCAATATATGAAATAGCAGTTCTCAACTCTATTTCGTGCCCTTTTGGCTGAAATAAACTGAAAGATACTCCTATCTATGGCGGCAACACTTGCTCCAATGATGGGTACTTCTTTCTTGGTCCTTTCACGAAGGCCATCACTTCTTTGCGGATCTTGCATATCATATATGATAGATCCATATCTTGGTATCATATACCTCAGATAAAGAAGCGGTTCATTTCATGATACCTTAGGTGGAGATATCCATCCCCTCCTTCATCTTCTTTTGTTCTTCCAGATATAGAGGGAAATCCCTCATACACCCTTTCCCATGTGCCTTGAGGTTGAAGACAGCTTGGATTGCTGGCTAGCATCAAAACACTTCTTTGCTTTTCCCTTATCCTTGCCCTTAAGAATTACCTTTCTCTTTGATCATATCAAAGATTATGGTTTGTCTTTCTTCATTTTTGCCTCTACTATCCTCAACATGTCCAACAACTCTGTCAACACATGTCAAAGTTGTTCATGTTGTAGCTTATCATGAATTGTATGATTCTCGTAACATTTGCAATATCATACCAATAGCCAACCTTTGGCTCAGAGGGAATCCCTCAAGTTTTCCACATACCCAATCACATTGAGTGTGTGAATACCTTACTGGATCTCCTTCTGTCATGACATACTAGGACAGTGTCTTGGAGACATCATATGTCTCATGTTGTCTCTGCAACTCATAGTTCAGAGAACACAATGTCAAGCACTCCTCATCAATGTCTTCCTTGGTATGCTTCCATAAGCATACTTTCAGCCATTGATGTGGTGGGATTGAGTTTATCTGGTCTTGGTATAACTAGGAGTTAGAGCTTTCGCTCTTTGAGAACACTTCTCATCATCCTAACCAATCGTGGAATTATTCCCATTTAATTTGTTGGTCTCAAAGTCCGATCGCAAATAAAGTGATTTGTTGATTAACCATTTATTTTAACAAAAGGAAATATATGCAATTTTAGTCCAAAACTCTTTTGACTTGTTTGATTGATTTGAAAAGTTGACGATAAAATTAGGCCTTTAATTAATTATCGCTCCCACTATTTTAGTTCAAATTGATGGCCCTCACCATCAATTCGGAAGATTGCAGCGTACAACCTTCTAGTGGGCAAGATCCTGAAATCCTCTAAGTCATGGACCAGCTAGGGATGTCACCCACAACATAGATCTCTCAGGTAGGAAACTCTTGCCAATTGCATCATATGCAACTCTTGATAAGATGTCATATGCAACTCCTTGCCATGAGCATATCCATGCCTCAAGGTGCTAGATCCTATCTAGGTCACCTTGTTATGTCCGACCCAAAGCAAACACAATGAATATGCACCCGGCTAGGGCAGACCCACACATTCATCCTTCACGCTTCCACGAGATAGACGGTGCACCATGCTAGGGCATGCCTACACTTGGTCGATCAAGCTTTTCATGTGTGTCACATTTGGAAGGCATCTAAAACTTAATATTTAACGAGGGATTTGGTTTTTATATACATATACATATCCAATCACCACAATACATAGTATGTATCATATACATGCTATATCCCATAGAAAACATGCAAAATGATAAAAGCGATGATTATGGCCATCCTAATGTGATTCCTCAAGCCAAGAGGAATCACGGTCATCTAGGTCTACATCACATGCAACCTGTATAAGATGAACTCTGTGCTTTGCCTTTCGAGTAGATCAACTCATCACATGAATGACTTACTCATCCTAGCCCGGTCGTATGGGTGCCACCAGCCAATCGGTTGGCTCCTCCAACTGATCGGTTCACCTGGTCGTCATGCATCTCTTCATGGCCGCCACCCGCTCGTCTCGCTCCTCGAACTGGTCATCAACCGATCGGCTCACTCCTTGAACCGATCGTCTGGATCGTCAACTGATCGGTTCACGCCTTGAACCGATCATTTCAGCTGTCATCTCGATGTCCTCCGTTCTTTGACATAACAAGAAATAAAATTCTATCCTATTTTACATTGTATAAAAAGAGAAACCCCGAGTTATATTCGGGGGGAGCAAAGGCAGGAAAGAATCTCAAATTATTTCGAGTTACATCAGGAATAGGAGAGGGAAGATCGATGCGCAGACCGAGATGCAAGCAACCACATACAACCATACACAAATAGGGTATATTGGCCATAACCATGCTATACATCCACCACAAAACTCGTTTAAGGGCGACGCGTATCGAGTGCTTTAATAATACATATCATATATGTAATTCAGATTTGTGGATTTAGGATTTGACATGCATAAAGCCAATATTATTCGCATCGTATGTAATAAATAAAGGCGACAAACCAAAATCGATCATATCAATATTCCCAAAATATAGAGCAGTTGACGTGGCTCTGATACCACTGTTGGGTTTTAGGGGAGGCAGAAAGGCAGTGGAAAAAAAATTTCTCCCCAAACCCGGAACAAGGAAACGCGTCAACGTCTATATAATAGGAAAGGATGGTTTGTGGAATCATACCTTGTCCCGAGGCTTGATAGGCAATAATACCTCACGCCTTACGCGGTCTTCACCTTCGGTCTTGGACGGTGTCTGTGCAGCTCCTGGTCGCACCGGAACTCACGACTCCTGCTCTCACCAGACTGTCGGGATTGACAATTGTCCTCCTGAGCGACATAAACCTCCTGCCTCTGAAGTAGTCCACACGGACCACCTGGAACTCCACACTCCTTGTCCCACAAGGAGTTGGAAGGAGTCACACCCTCTTGTTGACGTACTAGTCGCCAACACACTCTCCTGCTGCCAATTGCACTGCAGTTGTCTTTCCCTTGCTGCGCCTCCCTTTGCAGGTAGCACTTGCTCGGGCTCTCTTGGTTACCAAAACCAGAAAGAACGACAACTTTATAGAGCAACTGGTTGCACTGAGTTGTACTTTAAGAAGCCTCCAATACCCCTATATATAGGAGGGTCATGGGATAGGGTTCTCTATCCCGGGCAATGCGGGACTAAAAGCAGGAGTAGAAGGGTTCAAGATTTTCCAAAAAAGCAACCAACTCACAACCTGAACCGATTATTTCACAACTGAAACGGTCTGTTGGGGACTTGAACCGGTCGGTTGGGACACCTTAACCGGTCAGTTCATAAGTGAACCGGTTGGTTGGTGGTCCTGGTCAGTTCTGGATTGACTTTCCTTCTTTTGTTTCTAATTGGTATCGAATACCAATCCTATTTCCCAACAAATTGGGAAATTGAAATGAAAGGAAAATTCTCACCAATCCTATTTTCCCAAGTTGCTCGGTTGCACCAGTTGAATTGATTGTTTCAACACTTGAAGCAATCGGTTCACCCTGGACTTGAGCTGATCGGCTCAATGCTTGAGCTGACTGGTTCAGCAACCTCAGCCGACCGGTTCATCACATGAACCGATCGGTTGGGAGTACAGTTTGTGTAGAATCAATCAATTGTGATTTCAATTAATCCGCTACTCCAATCAATGTGTCCAACACCTTGAACAATATGATATTGAGCTATCAATTGATTGAGTGTTTAATTTAACTAGTAAGCTCCTTTAGTAATCAATCTAAACATTATTTGTGGACAAATCTCCTCTTCCAGGTTAAATCCTTTGTGTGTGACCCTGCAGGTCCATTTCACGTTGGCAGTGAAAGTCCATAACACTTATGACTTCACAAGCAAAGAGCGGTGCCTAGTCACACATCAGTGCTACCCAAGTGAAAGTAGAAAGTTGGAGAACAACTTTCAATCCTACAATCCGTGAATGGTGTTACAACGAATGTATAATTCCTTTGTCACTAATATCTCGAATGAACTCGAGGCATGGAACAGTCATCCTGTCAACATTCATTCACTTTCTTGATCTCATAGAAGATTGAACGAGATATGTATGACATCAATATCATATACTGATTCACACATGCGTGCGCACACCTATCTCAATCCTACTCATCAAGTGGCCTTGGATATCATACACCCTCCGGAGGGACAAATCCCATATCTATCACGCACCCCTCAAAAGCCCCATGTGTCAAAGCCACCCAATCATCACCTTTATAACAACCCATGTTTCAGGACTGTGTTTGATGATGTCAAAGTGTGCCCAACGACATGTGTTGAGTGTAGAGATTTTAGGTCAAAGAATCACATTCACCACCATCACTGTGAGTACTGACTGTGACTACCATGTCATGGTTCCATGTGTCAAACTCATGGTGGGTCTGTCTGGTACACTTGTTCTCTAACAAGTACCTATGTGTTTGGTTTGATATCTCTATATCATGACTAATGAGATTCTATCATCAAACAACACCACAATCTAGTCTTGTGTGTCATTGCTGTCTATCTACCTTCCACAATGACATCCGACTAGGGACATAAAAAGAATGTACAAACTCTTAGCATCCGTATGATCTCATCATTCAGGTCATGAACCTGAAGGCATACGTCATTGAGTATTGTCATTCTCTAGACATTCAGTCTGTTCTATCACTATCTCATATGACTGAACCAGAACAAATTGGAAGCTTGCCTTTGATGTCTATCAAATCAATCTTAATGTATCCCACCAATCATCCCATGATTGGCTCTCAGGGCATACATACCAACAACCCCCACCGCCACCTCTACCGCACAAAATGCATGATCTTGATATGATAGCCATCTCTACTCTCGACGCTCAAGACATCTTCATCCTCAACACTATAGTAGATGATGCCAAAGACGGGGGCGACATTATCTACCAAAACATAAAGACTGAGTGAAAGTTGACGCGCGAGGACTTCTGCTCCATCCTTCGACCACAATCAACGGTGAAGATGGCAGTCTTCTGCGTCCTCCTCGCCAATTCTATAAAAACATACAAAAGCTCACGATGGCAGCAACCCGTTCTAAACGCATCACCATCTCTAGCAATGAGCCTTATTTACAAAAAATTACAAAGCAAATCAATCGAATGGTTGCAGAGGGGAATTGCAAGGAAGGCTCACTACATTACCGTGCCCTTCCAAGTCTCTGGTCACTGGTTGCTTATTATTGTGGACACCGCGGCCCGAGACGCTAAGGTGTACAACTTTTGTGCCACTGAACTACGAGCCAAAATAATCAACTTCACTGGAGCAGAGGCCGGGGAGGCCAGATGCATACCATTTTGGCTCCTGAAGTTGATATGGGCTGCTTTCCTATCCCTCCGTAATAATTAGAACCAACCTTGGTTCCAAATCATCAACCCCCAAGCTCAAACTCGAGATGGTTATAGGGATTTTTCTTTCTACGTAATACGACATATCCAAGCGCTTAATCAGCAAATCCCTTTTACCGACCTGGCCACAGAAGACTTTCATTCTCTGCGAGGTCGCTACGCCATGGAATTGATCTGTGATAGAAGGTTCTTCAAGGACCCAACTATGGCACCAACCAACGTTCCTCGCTATATTTTCTCGGCCATCCAACGTCCTCCAAAATAACCATTCAGGCAAACAATAAAGGAGTTGGAGAAACAATAACCCGCCAATGCTCCCAAGAAGAAGAAATGGGACCCTTACTCCTTCAATCTGGCGGATGATGAAGGGGTTACTGAGTTGCTAACCGGGGAGCCCATCAATAGATCATCTTCACAAATGGACCCCCTGTCTGCCATTCCACCTACATTCCCCAATTTCGACCTCAGTGCTTACAGAAGTCTCTCTGACAATGAACTTCGTCTCATCATGTCAAGGCTTTACGCCGAGAAAGATGACCTCATTTTCATGTCCGGTGACATTTTGGTCATGGCAGACGCGCTTCGAGAAACCATCCAGCTAAAAGGGTCTCTCTCTGTAAGCTTAATGGCCGCTTATCAATTTCTTCTCAGACAGAATCACCCTACAACCTATATGGCATCCCCCTACATGAAGAATGATATTTTAAAGCTAAAGAACTTCAAAACAACTGAGGCACTCATCTCCTTCTTACAACATATGACCCCAAAGTTCATCATGCTCCATTTCCTTCATTCAGAACACTGGATGTTGTTGGCAACAAATCTTCATGATAGAACAACAATCATATACAACAGTTCCGACAGCCAGTACAATCCAGATCAATAACATTACACTACGACACCAAGAATGCCTACGGAGGAGGTGGCAAAGGAGTGTGCTGACCAACTTCATGTCCTTCTGATCACGCAAACACGGGCATACAATAAAGAACACTTCCATCGCCCTGCCTTCAGCCACAAGTGCCCCCAGCAGATACGTGAGTCGAACGATTGTGGTTTCCACGTCCTCTACTGGATACACACCATCATAGAACTTGGAAGACCAGTGAAAGACATGACAGAAGTGGATTATCACGCATTATGAGGGAAGTTCTCCGCTAATCTCCTTCGTACACATGGCGCCAATAAAAGACTAACAGAAGCCTGATGCCCTTGTTCTTGTACTTCTCAACCTATCACTTTGACACTCTACAGACAGAGTGAGTGATAAGTTAGGGGGGGAGTACACTGACAAGGGCGAGGTATCATTTTCAAAACCCTTCTTTCTCTACATTTTCTTCAATTCTGTATAAATTTTTACAACACATCTAATTTTTTGTTTTAAAAAAGCATTTTCCCTGTTAAAATAAACTCCGCACATAAAACAGAACATCCCTTTTGGAACAAAGTCACCCTCAGCTAACTTTAGAATCATGTTAGTCCTCAAAAGTAATAACAAGAATAACACTTAGACATATAATGGCAGCCGAATAATTTCTCTCTTGATTTTCATGCTTTTGTTTCACTTCTACATATGACTCTCCACATGTCAATATCAAAGCCGAAATAAGCGAATTACTCTCAAGGATGAGAGTGGCATCAGGTGACATCCAAATCATGAAGTCTCGCAAGTGGACCATTAAAAAGAAACCAAATAAGTGTATGTTGAAAAAAAAACTCTAAGAAAAGCTTTCCTCTCTGCAAATTAAAGAGGCTTGGCCGCCCAAAATAAATTCCCTAAAAACCCCAAATCCTAAGCCTGTGAGTCTACGAATAAAAGCCAGAGAGTTGAATAAAACTATGAGAGTAGTTCCATAAATAAGGATCTATATAAAGAACCAATGAAGGTCTCACCCGACTGGTACATTCAGCTACCCTCACGAAGGTAGATGTATCGTGTCTGGTAGTGGAACCCTAAGGTATCTAAATATATGAAAGTCTTATAAAGGACTCACTCGGACGGTACATTCAGCTACCCTCACGAAGGTAGATGTGTCGTGCTCGGTAGTGAGATCCTAAAAGAATAGACAACCCCTCGCCCACTTGAAGGGGGAGTTACACATCAAGCCTTTAGCCAACCCTCATACCCACTCTAGCTTCCAGTAGGTTTTTCAGAGAGGTATAAAGCTGATTAGAGTCAACAACATGCACAGATTAAAAAGTGGTCCCAATGCAGGATATGAGATACGGAAGAAACCTGAGACCCAAGCAACTCTCAATACCTGAAAGAGTTAAGGCAAACAATAAGACCCGATATCACCTTAGGAGAGCTCGGATTTATAATTGAAGCAAGTGTATGGAAATCTTAACTAAATAAAATCGCCTCGCCATTACATGCCTCAGCTCTATCTAACATGAGGACAAGCTAGACTATAAGTTAGGGGGGTGATAACCTCCAATTTTGTGATGTTATCTTAGTAATTTTCTTCAATTTTCCACACTCATTCCTAGATAAATTAGACAAAATCCCTAGCTATTCCTTTTTATTACAAATATATTGTTAGATTAACTTTTCTCCTTTTTTACAGACTAAGACACAAAAAATCACAAAAGACTCATACGTGTTGGATAAATTGGACATTATGATAAATCCCTTTGTTTCGATGATGACAAACATTTAATTCTTGTTGATCTAACGCGCTACTTGAGTGTTGCAGGAATAAGGTGGATGACAAAGCTCTAGGGAATCTATATGCTTGAATGATTGTAAATGTCATGAAATGTAATCAATTGTAAACTTGTACAAATATATAATGTACAAGTACTTAGACTTCATGTAAATCAAGCGTTAGATCTTCCCTAGCTAAACACCACACTTAGTCATGTCATCCCCTTCAATAGTGTCACATATGCACACTCGTACACACACTTAGTGCCTAAATTGAAAGATTGAAACATGGTCAATCTCGATCGACAAACTCCTCGACCGAGGCACTCTCGGTCGACAAACTTCTCGACCGAGAAAGACCCAAGTAGCCGTTAGACACAGCTGATAAGGTAGTTGGCAGTTGCAAATGAACGTTGATCCAGAGAGCCTGTCGGTCGACAAAACTTCGACCGAGTAGGTATCTCGGTCGACAATTTGTCGACCGAGATGGACTCTGACAGCAACTGCAGAATAAAGCAACTAGCCGTTACTAATGCACCTAACTTATACCTAACGACTAGTTAAGCACTTAGAACCCCCTAGAAAGTGTCTAGAACGTCCTTAAGCACTTTTAGGTCATTCCTATAAATAGGACATGCCTTAGGACACCTAAACAAACCTAAGCTACACTTGTGCTATACTTGAGCTTAAATACTCATTGGCAATCTGTTTTGAGCAATAGAGCAATTCCAACATTGGCTATTCATTCCCATTGCTCCATTTTCGTGTCCTATAGGCTATCATCTCCTTTCCACAGCACTTACACTTCTACACTCATTGGTTAGGAGATCAATACGCTTGATATAGGCAAATCAAGCCTTGTGCTTAAAAGGATAAGTTGTAATTTCTGTTTTCCTTCTTGTTCCTTTTATTCTTTGTATTCTCCTTGCTACTCCTATGGTTGGAGGCTGCAGATTGGAGAAGGTTCTTCTCGGAGGAGAAGGTGGACTTCAAGCTACTTCAAGAAGGCTATCGCAACGGGAAGCTACTTCAAGAAGGCTATTGCAACGGGAAGCTACTTCAGGAGGAAGGCTGCTTCAAGGTTGGGGCAATTACTTCTAGGTGAAGGCTGCTTCAAGGTTGGTGTGATTACTTCTAGGTGAAGGCTGCTTGAAGGGTTTAGGGAGAGAATTGTAATTTTATGTAAAGTCCTTGCGAGGTAATAAAATTAAATTCTTTCCAAATCCCGGTTGGGTAAGCAACCGGGTAGTGGACTGACAACTTTAGTATTTGCTAAAGTTGGAACCACTCTAAATCCTTGTCCCCTTGTCCAATATTTTGTGGTTGGTTGTTTGAGTTCAATAATTGTTAAAATTATTTTAAAACTCTATTCGCCCCCCCTCTAGTTCTTTTTCAATTGGTATCAGAGCAGGCTTCAAGGAACCCTAACAAGATCTTGAAGAATGGGTGACAGGGTGCTCAACAACCTTAATCTTGAAGGGACATTTGTTGCTAGGCCTCCAGTGTTTGATGGAACAAACTACACATATTGGAAGAGAAGGATGCAGTTCTACTTTCAAGGCATAAGTTGGGACTTATGGAGGATGGTCTCAACCCCATACGAGCTTCCTCAAATGCAATATACAGAGTGGGATGCAAACACGGTAAAATCGGCTCAAATGAATGCAAAGGCTGTAAGTATTCTTTATTGTTCAATTTCAGTAGGAGAATTTAATAGAATATCAAATTGTGAAACAGCCTATGAAATATGGCATAGATTGTCGATAACCTATGAAGGTACGGTTCAAGTTAAGAATTCTAAGATTAGTATGCTTAAACAGAAGTTTGAACACTTTCGTATGGATCCAAATGAATCCATTAGTGAAATGTTTGCAAAATTCTCTTCTATTGTTAATGGTTTGAATGCCTTAGGAAAAACCGTTCTTGAAGAAGACCAGGTATCAAAAGTACTTCGATCACTTCCTCCCAAATACAAGCCCAAGGTGACAGCCATTGAAGAAGCTAATGATCTCACTAAACTGAAAATGGAGCAACTCATTGGCAATCTAGAAGCTCATGAGGCAACTTTAGAAGAGGAAGAAAGAAGAGAATGTGAACGTCAACAAGGCAAAAAGAAGGACATTGCATTCAATGCATCAACCAAGGACACTTATGACACAAGTGAAGATGATAGTGAAGAAGAAACTCTCATTGTAAATGGTAAGCAATATAAAAGTTTTAAAACTAATAAAACTTCTAGTGTTTCTTCTTCCAGGTGCTTTGAATGTGGCAAGAAGGGACACATGAAAGGTGATTGTCCAAAACTCAAGAAAGGGAAGAAATCATCTCACAGAAAGAAAGAAAGAGCATATAAAGCTGCATGGGATGATTCAAGTGATGATAGTGATGATGGAAAAGAAGAAGTAGAATGCCTCATTGCTACAACAAATGAAGACGAAGAAGAGGTAAGTCTTTATGATCTACCAAAAGAAGATCTAATTGCTAGTCTTCAAGATACTCATAAGAAATATATTGAGTGCAAGAAGAAACTTAAGAAATCAAATAAAGTAAATGATGATTTAAATGTTAAACTTCTTGCTCTTGTATCCGAAAATGAAAATCTCAAAAAGGAAAATGAAGATTATGATGTTAAGTTAAAATCGGTAGAAGCTAATTGCAATCTTCTTTCCTTAGAAAAGTTAAACTTGCAAACTCAAGTGAATGATCTTCAGAAACAACCTGTTCTATGTTCACATTTAGATTATGATGAGGTTGTCAAAGAAAGAAACTCTCTAGTATCTGATTTAGATCAAGCAAAGAAAGATATAAACAAGAAGATGAATGATATTGCTAAGTTACAAAGAAATGTAAATGAGTTAAGAGGAAATGACATGCTTGAAAATATTCTGAAAATTTCCTCTAGTTATAATGGAAGAAAAGGATTAGGATATGATCCAAGGAGAAATAAACCCAAAAGAGTTAAAGCATCCAAGACTAAGATTATGTTTGTACCTAGGAACACAATTCCTAGAAAGAGAAATGAAGTTGACTCTATTAGTTGTCATTATTGCATGCGTCTTGGACATTATTCATTTTCATGCCCATATAAGAAAAAGAATGATGATTTAGCTTGGATTCCTAAAACTTAGTAGCTTAAAATTAACTAGTTGAGATTTGACCTAAACTGATTCTTGATATACAAATGTCATATCTCAACACAATCGAGCTCTAACTTGCATAATCTTATTTTGCTTGGAATAAATTAACAGTTCTGAAAATATTCCAGAAACTTTGTCGGTCGAGAATCTGTCGACCGAGTGAACCTCGGTCGAGAAATTGTCGACCGAGCATGTCACTGATTTCCAGTCTGCTGTAAAATTGCTGAATTCTTTTTGAAATTGATCAAATTGCTATCTATTTGTGATTAATGACTGTATATATTGGAAATCATCCCTGAAAACTTATATGAGATTAATTTGGTTTGATTTAAGTTAAAACTGAAATTATGCTTAGCTTAATAAAAAGGAAATTTCTGTTTTATCATTATTCACATGATGTTTCCTAAAGTATTTTATGGTCTACCCATATAGAAATCATGTGATTACAATCATGGAATTATCATTTTCATCATGATGATGTTGTGTTAGCAAGAATAGATAATGATAATTGTATGCATGGATCCTTGATGATACATAGGCAAGCAAAATAATTCAATGATGATATCTCTCTTAGAAATGCTTGCAACACATAAGATAAAAATTTCTCAATTGGCATCTTTAAAAGACTTGAGATATTAATCGTGCTTTCATTTTTAAGAGGATGTTTTCATATTGAGTATCACTAAACATGCTTCAAAATTGATATCTAATCAAGTACTTCACATATGAATGCTTAAATTGGAAATCTGCAATTTTTGCCTCTTGGTTGAAATAAAATTTGACCAAGGGGCGCTATGGTCGAAGTCAAGGTCGACCTAAAATAATCTTTGAAAAAATGCTTATTTGGACATCATTTTATCTTAGTATACTTTTGATAAAGGTCAAAATCAAAATTTAAAATCATCTGTGACCTTAGAAGCTTTAAATTGCTTTAATTGTAAGATTAAGGGGGAGCTCATATAAACAAATTTGATTATTTGCTTAAGAAGCTTACAAAAACATTGTAATCATCATTTGGAGCTTATTAAGACCTTAGTACTTTTACTCTTGGTTATGACGAAATCTATGAAATTCATAAAAATGATATATCTTGTTCTTAAAGGAACTCTCTAAACAAATCAGGGCTTAACATACCATGCATTTGGTTGGAGACATTTTTATGTACTTTAAGATTAAAGGATTCTCATTTCATTTTTAGGGCTTAACATCCCTTATAAAATGGGTGAGAAATCAATATACATTCATCATAAGCTTAAGGGAATCTCATATCATTTCAAAGCTTAACATCCTTTGCAAATGATTGAGAAACAAATTGAGGCTAAATTAGACAAAAATGATATTAAATCCATGTTCCTAATAGAATATCTATTTAAGGGGGAGCACAGTATAAAATTAAGAGGGAGAAGAAATATAAAATATTCACCCTGGATATCTTTTTGAAATGTCAAAGGGGGAGAAAGAATATAAAATCAAAAATATAAATGAGTTTCATCTTGATGGCCAAGCACTCACTTGCAAAACAAGAATGGCTACAAAAGGTAATCTTCAGGTATGAAACTCACATGCTTTATATTTCCTTATTTCATATTTAGGAAATGTTTGTCATCTTCAAAAAGGGGGAGATTGTTGGATAAATTGGACATTATGATAAATCCCTTTGTTTCGATGATGACAAACATTTCATTCTTGTTGATCTAACGCGCTACTTGAGTGTTGCACGAATAAGGTGGATGACAAAGCTCTAGGGAATCTATATGCTTGAATGATTGTAAATGTCATTAAATGTAATCAATTGTAAACTTGTAAAAATATATAATGTACAAGTACTTAGACTTCATGTAAATCAAGTGTTAGATCTTCCCTAGCTAAACACCACACTTAGTCATGTCATCCCCTTCAATAGTGTCACATATGCACACTCGTACACACACTTAGTGCCTAAATTGAAAGATTGAAACAGGGTCAATCTCAGTCGACAAACTCCTCGACTGAGACACTCTCGATCGACAAACTTCTCGACCGAGAAAGACCCAAGTAGCCGTTAGACACAGCTGACAAGGTAGTTGGCAGTTGCAAATGAACGTTGATCCAGAGAGCCTGTCGGTTGACAAAACTTTGACCGAGTAGGTATCTCGGTCGACAATTTGTCGACCGAGATGGACTATGACAGCAACTGCAGAATAAAGCAACTAGCCGTTACTAATGCACCTAACTTATACCTAACGGCTAGTTAAGCACTTAGAACCCCCTAGAAAGTGTCTAGAACGTCCTTAAGCACTTGTAGGTCATTCCTATAAATAGGACATGCCTTAGGACACCTAAACAAACCTAAGCTACACTTGTGCTATACTTGAGCTTAAATACTCATTGGCAATCTGTTTTGAGCAATAGAGCAATTCCAACATTGTCTATTCATTCCCATTGCTCCATTTTCGTGTCCTATAGGCTAGCATCTCCTTTCCACAACACTTACACTTCTACACTCATTGGTTAGGAGATCAATACGCTTGATATAGGCAAATCAAGCCTTGTGCTTAAAAGGATAAGTTGTAATTTCTGTTTTCCTTCTTGTTCCTTTTATTCTTTGTATTCTCCTTGCTACTCCTAGGGTTGGAGGCTGTAGATTGGAGAAGGTTCTTCTCGGAGGAGAAGGTGGACTTCAAGCTACTTCAAGAAGGCTATCGCAACGGGAAGCTACTTCAAGAAGGCTATTGCAACGGGAAGCTACTTCAGGAGGAAGGCTGCTTCAAGGTTGGTGCAATTACTTCTAGGTGAAGGCTGCTTCAAGGTTGGTGCGATTACTTCTAGGTGAAGGCTGCTTGAAGGGTTTAGGGAGAGAATTGTAATTTTATGTAAAGTCCTTGCGAGGTAATAAAATTAAATTCTTTCCAAATCCCGGTTGGGTAAGCAACCGGGTAGTGGACTGACAACTTTAGTATTTGCTAAAGTTGGAACCACTCTAAATCCTTGTCCCCTTGTCCAATATTTTGTGGTTGGTTGTTTGAGTTCAATAATTGTTAAAATTATTTTAAAACTCTATTCGCCCCCCTCTTGTTTTTTTTCAATACGGTCCCTAGACTTCATGGACTCACACGGTCCCAAGACCGCATGCAGCCAACCGGTCCCAAGACCGCATGGACTCAACCGGTCCCAAGACCGCATGGACTCGCACGGTCCCACGACCGCATGAAGCCAACCGATCCCAAGACCGCATGGACTCACACGGTCCCAAGACCGCATGGACTCACGCGGTCCCAAGACCACACGGACTCACGCGGTCCCAAGACCGCACAGACTCACACGGTCCCAAGACCGCATGGACTCATGCGGTCCCAAGACCGCATGGACTCACACGGCCCCAAGACCGCATGAAGCCAACCGGTCCCAAGACCGCATGAAGCCACACGGTCCCAAGACCACATGAAGCCAACCGGTCCCAAGACCGCACTGACTCATGCGGTCCCAAGACCGCATGGACTCACACGGTCCCAAGACCGCATGGACTCACACGGTCCCAAGACCGCATGAAGCCAACCGGTCCCAAGACCACATGAGTCCAAACGGTCTCAGAGCCCAAACAGTCTCAGAGTCCAAACGGTCTTAGAGTCCAAATGGTCTCAGAGTCCAAACGGTCTCAGAATCCAAACGGTCTCAGAGCCCAAACGGTCTCAGAGCCCAAACAGTCTTCAAAATCGTTTGGACCCATAATTGACCAAACCGTTTGGACTTCACTTAAGGCCTATAAATAAGACCCAAGGGGTCCTCCCAAAGGCATCAATTTTCAGACACCTAGAGGCTTCCTCTACTACTCCAGAGCTATTCCAACCTTCATCCTCCGCACAAAGGCTGTCAATCTGAGATCCACACTCCATCCTGAAGCTACTTTCTCTCTCTTCGCCAAAGAAGGTGGGAAGAGGAGACCTCATCATCGAGCAACCTGTGAAGTTTGAATATCGTCACTCTCTCTCTTTCCAAGGGGTTGACTTTCCTCTCTCCTTTGTGGGGATGACATTCTCTCTCTCTTCTTGCCTCCTTCTTTGTCCTAGCTATGAGCGAGTAGTCTCTTTCACTAGGGTGCGGGGAGTAGCCCCGCTACCCATGTTTTCATTCCATGTAATGTAATCCATAGTTTGCAATATAGAGATGCTTTCTTTTCAGTTCAACATCAATCGTTTAATGAATGCTTGTTGCTTGATCACCAACTTGTGTTATCTTTTATCTTTTCATATGAATTGTCTATGTTTTTACTATTAGATTCGAATCTCGATTGAATGTTGGTTCTTGGTGCATGTATCCACCATGCATCTGTTTTGGTATCTAGGAGTGTTTTCAAGAAGTGGAGTAAACTCACTTCATCATTGTACTTCCATACTATGAAATGGAATCAGTTGATGTATGGAATTACAACCTTGGTAAGTCGAGGAACACACTTTGTGAAGGGAATGATGTAAAGTAGGTGACCATTCGTTCAGGGATGGCTGGCGTTGCAACATTCCCACGCTTCTCGTAGTTAGTTCTCCGAAAGGAAACTAAATCTACAAAGATACTAACTGTTTAGACTCTTATTGCAGGTTATGTTCAATGTTGCATGTTTGGATTCATGCGTAGTGGCGGTGAAAGCCGATCACATCCTAGTGGTTCCTTATCATTGTTTAACATCCTTAAATTTACTTACCTACTTTACTTTATTTGCTCTTAGTTTAAAATAACCAAATCAAACCTTTCGATCTAGGTACCAACTACTAAGAGATTAAGTGAGATTCTAACATTTTCCATCTTGTTGCTCACAACAAGACCGTTGTCCCATGGATTCGACCCTTAACTATACTACGATAAGATTTCTACATATCTTAGCATACGTGGGTGGAGTTCTCGATCTAGTATAAGCAAGGCTAAACCTAAAGATTTATCATCTTTTAGGATTTTTAGTGGTGCATGCATTTCCATGTGAGTGGAAGCTCCATCATGAGAGCATGTGTGCTCGTTCAAGGTGATACATGGAGACAATTCTTGTCTTCGGTAAAATATGATGATAACCACCATATCCAGTGCCGGGTTGTAAGGAAGATCTGAAAGAGAGGTTATGTCGGTCACCACTTCATTAAGATGATGTTGGTGAAGGAATCTCGCGAAGGTCAAGAAAGGACTACAGTGTGTGCAGATGAAGTCACTTTGATCATGCAATGGCTGAAAGGAGCGCAGAGATGACATGAGTTATAAGATGATGCAAAGTATACTGACATGTAGTTCACTATGGGGGAATATGTGGCATGAAAATCTGACCCCTCTAAGTTATAGCTACGAGAGCTGAGTCCCCAATGCATGAGTTCGTTTGACATGGTTTGGTGGAGAAGGTTGAGTTTGCCCTTACCCCTCAAGATAATGTGATGGGTGATGAGTTCCATGTGTCCAATTTAGAGCACTATGTGTGGTACCCGGACCATGTGCATAGCAATGGACCTAGTGAGCCCCAAGGGAGGCTGAAATGACCTGAGTCACCTATGACGTTTATAGATACCAAGGTGAAAGAACTCAGAGAAAGGAATATGTGATGATAAAGTTTCCTGGAAGCACCATGGATAAGGTAAAGCCACATAGGGACCGATGATGGACATGGAAAAGTCTTATCTTGAATTGTTTGTTTGCTTGATGGAATATGAGGTAAAAATTCCTATAAGTGGGGAAGGATGTTACAACCCCAACTTTTGGGTTCATTTGGTGAGTAATGTAATTTCTCATATTAAAGATATTAGAACAAATAATGATATGATTTGTATTGAAGAAATGGATTTTGTTTACAATAGCCTTGATGGTTGTTTTGTGGGCTTTATTGTCTATTGGGCCCAATAACAAGGAAAATACAAAAGAAATTCCATTATTAATAAGAAATGGAGAAAAGAAAGATGTAGAAACCTCTAGAAGGCAAAATATTATAATACAAAGTTGGATTTTGTGCCTCTTGGGTTCCAAGGAGTCCAAAATTACAAAAAGAAACAAATAAGAAAAGAAAAGATCAATTAAATATTTCTTTATTAAGAAAGAAATTGAAAACAATGATAAAATGTGGAAAATAAGTGAAAAGAGGTATAATTGAGATATGCTTGATGGATTTTCGTATCCAAAGGATTCCTAATGTTAAAAGGAATTCCAATGAGGAAAATAAAAAGAAAGAAAAAGAGAAATCCTCAAAAAGAGATATTTTAATAAGAAATAAACAAGATAATGTGAAATAATGAATATAGATGCATCTAGAAGGATAATAAGTATCCTTAAAAAGGAATTTCGAAATCTTAGAGTTTCTTGGGGTCCAAGGAGCCCCAATGGAAAAGAAAGAAAGAAAAAATACCAATAATGCAAAATAAGAGGATAATGTGATACATTATTAAGGAATTTTGTGGTTTTGTTAAAGCGGTGGTATTTTCTACAAAGGAAAACCTAATTTCGTGTCAATGGATTAAAGGGCAAGTACTAAGAAAATAAAAGAGGTGATTTTCGAAATTCTAATATCTAAGGAGTAAAGAATATCCAAGAGTTTCTTTTTAGAGATAGAAGATTTCTTCTTCATGAAGGAATAGGGGTCCAAGTTGGAAAAGGACTTGGTTGCTTCGTGGGCAAGCATACTGGGGAGTGGATACTCTCCCCTATATAAGGGGGTAGAGTCTTTGGTTCGAGTTCAAGATGGAATCCCACACAACTCTCTCCTTTCTCTCTTCTTCCTCTTGCATCCGCACAAACCCTAACCAAGGGTAAGAGTGCTACCCCAGAGCAACCAGGAGCTGTGAAGAGATTGTGATGGAGACCTGACGCTCCCACGATAGCATGGGGAAGCTCGGCCATCTCCACCATACCCTAGCCTAAGTGGAGTAGCAACAACTTGGCTGCAAGGCCGGCCGTGTAGTGCAGCTTCAGCCGGCGTGAGCCAGCTGCTTTGGCCATGAGATGAAGGTACTCCTGGGTGTGCATAGGCATGAAGGAGGAGGAAAAGTAGTTCCTAGTGGCCCTCGAGGTTGGGGAAGGAGAGGGGAGGCCGTGCCAACCCATCAGAGCGGCAGTTGTGCACCGTCGGGAGGTAGAAGACGGTCAAGTGTCGTTGGACGAGTTTTCCCCTCCATGGGCTGAAGGGTAATCCACTTAACCAAGGGCAGATATGTCTTTTCGAAATGTTTCCAAATCTTGCAACGTTGCATGGGATAAGCAACGTGGCCCCCTCTGATTGGATCTAGTGAGTTAATTTTACAAAAATTGTATCTCCATTTTGGTAACTCCGATATTAGCAAATTATATATGCTTTTTGCTCAAAAAAATGAGAGGAATTCACTAAAATGGTTTTAGAGGCTAATTCTTCTTGCTATTCGAAAAGTAGTGTAAGTTATCAACTTTAATGAATTAAAGATTAAGAAACCCTATTTTGAGATGATTAATGTGTTTAGTAGGGTTTAATGGATGATAAAAGTTGATAAACATGTTAATTGTAAAATGGAACATTAATATTAAAAAGGATGAACTTTGCACATAATTAGTTAATTTAGAGTTTCCTATGCATAAAAATGCTTTAATGGCCCTTGAAACCTGAATATTAGTAAAAGTGACTCCTAATGGCATTAATTGCTCAATTTCATGATTAAAGTTGAGATATGATAATTCCATGTTATTTCAAGTGTAAAAGTTCCTAATTGTGGATAAATAGCCTTAATGTAGTAATTAGGGTTTTCTAATGGATAAAGGTATTAATTAATGACAAATAGAGTTCATATGTGTATTAGACCATAATGATTTATGAATTGATGATAAATGAGTATAATGATCTTGTCATGGATTAAAAGGATAAAAATTGTAGCTTTAATGTAAAAGAGGCTTCATGGACTTAATGGATGGTTAATTATGCTTTTTTTATATCACAATTTTATGTTGTTAAAAGATAGCCTTAGTATCTTTCATAATGAATAGATGAGATAATTAGGGTTTGTGACTAATTGTATAAAATTAGGGTTAAAATGGTAAAAATGAAGGGAAACCCTAATTGCAATGGAAACCATAAAAGGAGTAGAAACCCTAGGAAGTGAGCTAGGTTTAATAGATCTTGATGGCATGATTAATAATAGGAAATTGTATGCATATTTCAGGATCTCATAATGTGCTTGCTTGCCTATTTGGATTTCCTGATTGGATTATTCTATCTCAAATCAGCCTAACAAGTATGTGGTTACGCTTATGGATAATCACTTTAGTTTCATGGTGATTCCCAAACATTTTATCGGTTTCCTGAAAATAACTGCTGTGATGACTTTTATTTCATGCAACTATAAGGTGACTATGATTATCACTATATATATATATATATATATGTATATATATATATATGGCATGATTAATAATAGGAAATTGTATGCATATTTCAGGATCTCATAATGTGCTTGCTTGCCTATTTGGATTTCTTGATTGGATTATTCTATCTCAAATCATCCTAACAAGTATGTGGTTACGCTTATGGATAATCACTTTAGTTTCACGGTGATTCCCAAACGTTTTATCGATTGCCTGAAAATAACTGCTTTGATGACTTTTATTTCATGCAACTATAAGGTGACTATGATTATCACTATATATATATATATATATATATATATATATATAACTGGCTTAGATCTAGATCCTCCTTTGTGGATTTGCAAATGCTAAAAAGGGTTACCTAGAGTAATGTCTACGCTATCATGACTTAGAAATTGGGCTACCCACGTGTAGTGTCATGAGACTCTATAACACGCCATGAGTTAAGGAGTGGGCTACCTACAGATAGTGCCATGTGACTCAACCCTAGAAACTAATTCACCGGTTAGGTAGGATCATGAGGGGTTTAATGGGGATCTACCATAAGGAAGGTAGCATACAAGTCCAGTGCAGGGACAACGCAGAGGATGGGATATATGTGGATCGCACAGTTATATTTAAAACGTAAAGTTGTTTGTTAAATCATAGTTGACTGCAATATGTTGTTACAGTTAATTGTATGATTATTGTTTCCCCCACATACCAGCTTTATGTTGATGAACATTTTGTATGTCGGCATTTTAGGTACAAGTGAAAAGAACCGACAGTAAAGTGGCATAGGTGGAATTAAATATGCATTAAAGTTCAAAGGAGGATTATTTAGGATAGTCTCCATATGGATAGAAGTAGATATCTAAGTTTTTTTGAAAAAGGTATGAAAAGTTAAATTTTATTATAGCCTTTCAGTTTAGTTTAGTAGAATTTGATCATTATTATTGATTATTTGTTGAACCTTTGATCCAGAAATTGGGATAATGGCTCTAACCTCTTGGTCTCCCTTATTTGGGGGTTACTAGGAGGCGGGGTCGTTACATTTGGTATCAGAGCGTAGGTTCCTCATTTAATATTTAATAATTATTAAATTCATCAAACTCTGTAGAACCCAAGGGAGTTATTAGAGGAATTTCTGAAAGACAGAGGTGTCTAGAAAAGGATCACTCCTGGGGGCTGGCAAAATTTTCCTCCGCACCGCTAGTCGAAATACAAGGACTCCTGGATCTGTGTGACTGCTTGGCTAATGTCTCAGGATTGGACTCGAAATAAGATACCTTTAGGACCCTCTCATCTTGTTCATCCCTTCTCAACTCAAATGTTGTTAAGGATTGTAAGGATTAGAGTTTTCTATCTTTTCCTCACCCTCTTGAGGTATGGGTAAGGTTGATAAGGTTTAAGGAATACTCCACCAAATTAATAAAAAGTATGTAAATAAGATGTCATGGACATAAGCTTAATAGATTAAGCATAAAAGAATAGATACATGCTTATGTCATATGACATAAGTTGTCATGCCCTCAGGAGAGACCTGATGCTAGATCTTCTTGTCAGGAGGATAAGTAAAGAGAGTTAGTCTTGGAGGTAGAGACCTCCATTAAAAGTAGAGACCTGACACATCCTCTGAGGATGATGCTAACCCTAACCCTAAGTGGTGAGATGACATGACGAGTTAGATGTCTTGGTAGACCGGGTGTTTGGTTGGACATGCCATTGGGATGCCATATGATCCATGAGAGGTTGGATGACCTAGTACCTTTGGCGACCCAACCCTAGAAAGGGTCGTGCATGTCAGAGTGAAGGATATCTCCTTAAATGACGAGGTTAGTGAAGAACCTAGGGAAACCGCATGAGCTTATATGGGCATGGAATAGTAGGCACCTAGAATACGTCAATAGTGCGAGCAGTAGGTATAAACCCTGGCTAAGGGGGTATGTTGGATAACTAATGAGATATGCATAAGGAGCTATGGATAACCTTGAGAAAACATAAGTTTGAACATAGGCTTCACCCACGTAGAGGTATGATTGTGAGCTTGATCCATCTTCATGGAAAGAGTACTTTTAAAGGCTGGTTGTGGATTTAGCTCTAGAGAGAGAGAGCAGGACCCAAGCAAGAAGGTTGGAAGCCTAGACTCCGAGATATGGGGAAAAGTGAGGAGTTGAGGATGATGCGGCCTAAGTGGATGTTTGTGGTTGCCTCATGCATGATCCCTGGAGGCAGATGATGTCTTGGTTTCCATGAGAGGAACCAAACCCTAGAGAAAGGTTGAGTCTACTGGTACCTATGTGCCTATGGTATATATGTTTACCTTCTGAGATGGGAAAAAGAGTTCCTTAAACCATGAAGAGGTTTAGTAACAGGTTGTAAGGCTTGTACCTTGTTGATTGTCCTTGAGAAGGACTCAACTCTGAAGTGTTTCTCGTGTAGAAGGATGATAGGAAGTGCATGTCATGCCTTATACATGCTTGATTCATGGTTAAGAGGTTGAGCATGCACTTTGACACCCAAAAGTGAACCTAGGGTTCCTAGGCCTAAGAGGGGAAGTGGTGTACCTGATGCTCATGATTAGATTTGAGTTTCTATAGATGCGAGCATGGTACTTCTCATGGTTAGAGGAAAGGGAAACCCCTTAAGTTTAAGGTATGTTTGGTGAACCCCTCACGACTAAGTTGATGACATGGGAAGGTATGATCTTGATCCAGCATTGACGAAAGAGAACAAGTATGACCTAGCATGGTTTAGTAGGTGGTCTGCTTGTGCCTTAGTAGCTACTGGGTTAAGCATGCTCATATGGATGTAAACCCTAAGGATGTTTGTGACCTTGTTGTCAAGGGATAGTTTCCTCCCATCCTAGGAGAGGGACCCTTTTGTAAGGTGCACACCAATTTCTGTTGGTTTTAATGTAACCTAAGGAGGTCTCATAGCATCTTGAGAAGCTATGTGAAAAGTGCATGGTATGAGAATGAACCTGTACACCAATAGATAACCATCTCTAAGTTCATGTGGATGTGTTACCATAGAGGTTACAGGTATGGGGCCTGACCAAGGTAGACAGGTTGCCATGACCCCTATAAAAGGATGAAAGTCATCCCATGAATGCAGAGAGAGATGATGAAGGCTTGGGTAAGGTTCTAAGTTAAACATGTACTATGTTAGAATCTGAAGTCTATCCTAGGGTGAGGTAGGGATAAGATCGATGGAAGTAGGAGTTTCCTAATTCCCTAGTTGCTCATGACCATAGGGTCGGGAGGTAACAAATATCATTGTTTGAGGGCCATGGGTTAGGAGATTGATCACCTTCATGAACTCATGGGACCCAAAGGGTAGATGAGTAGGGCACTCTCTGGATGCATGAGGGAAGATGGATGACCCCAAAAATGTCGGCACCCTATAGACCTAGAGGAGATGACCAAGGATTGTGTGTGAACCCAAGTAGATTCGATACCAGTTTTCCATAAGAGTAACTTTGATATCAAGATGATTGTGATATAGAGGCATAAGCTGCACATTTCAACTTAGATTTAAAGGTGTACTGACAAGGTGGGATGTACCATCTCTACTCTTGGAATAGGAAGAAAATGTATTTGGACTGTAGCCAAATGCTTATTTCCTCTTGTTATGGGTGTGAGAGATAGGACAATACGCATGCCATACATCAAGGATAAAAGATTATGTGAGTTTGAACGTTGCTATGAGGTATGAGGACATAGATGATAACATACTCTAGTGGAGTGAATGATACATGGATCATTTACAAACATTGAGAGAAAAAAGGTAGTCATCTTATGAGGATGTTTTATCATGAGCTATGAGTTATACAAGGTTGCGTTAAAAAAACCAAGATAATAAAGACGTAGTTTTCTTCATGAAGATAGACTTAGAGTTTGAGATGAGATGATAAGTGGAATACATGGAAGTGTATGTCTTCAATATTACCTAACACCTATGGATGTGAAGTGGTAATGGATTCTCTAGATAGGATGCAACTTCCTAGTTTGGCTACAGGCTAGAAGAGGTAAGTTGTCTAACACTCAGATATAACAAGATATGTTGAACAAGTTAGTGGTTGTTTGGTTAGCCAACCTAGGCCTTGATGCGATAAAAGGATGGTTGTAGATCCTCAGATACACTTATTTGGAAAAGAAGGTGATGAAACCCCTATTAGAGTAGTTTAGGGTTTCTGAGGAATTGATCTTAAGGAATCATGACTATACGGGAGATCATGACTTAAGATCACTATATACCGTGGTACTACCAAGATAATAAGTGATAGTAGTACTTTGGATGTCTAAGATAAAGTTGCATGTGGTGTGTTTCCATGCAAGCCAGGAGGTGAAGGACAAACACCAGTAACCCAGTGTATCGATATAGAGGATAAAAGAGTCCCTGAGAGGGAATGGGAGTTCATCACTATGGATGTCGTGGTAAGTCTCCTCTAGACTAAGGAAGGTCAATATGCATTACGGGTTATGGTAGTTCGCCTCACCTAGATGGCATTAGAAAGAAAGAGTATTGTCAAGGGACAGATCCGATTGAACTACAAGTGAGAAAGAGATGGTTCAACTACACCATGATGCGAGTTCAAAAGTTCTTGAGTATGACCTAAATGTTCACATCCATAAGTGGGAGTAGGTACATGAAGAACTTGATGTTAGTACAGTTTATCACCCTAGCTAATGGTTAGTACGATCCAGACTAGAGGGTCTGATGAGAGCATGTGTGCTCGTTCAGGGTGATACATGGAGACAATTCTTGTCTTCGGTAAAATATGACGATAACCACCATAGCCAGTGTCGGGTTGTAAGGAAGCTCTAAAAGAGAGGCTGTGTCGGTCACCACTTCATTAAGATGATGTTGGTGAAGGAACCTCATGAAGGTCAAGAACGGACCACAGTGTGTGCAGATGAAGTCGCTTTGATCATGCAATGGCTGAAAGGAGCCCAGAGATGACATGAGTTATAAGCTGATGAAAAGTAGACTGACATGCAGTTCACTGTGGGGGAATATGTGGCATGAAAATATGACCCCTCTAAGTTATTTCTAAGAGAGCTATGTCCCCGATGCATGAGTTCGTTTGACATGGTTTGGTGGAGAAGGTTGAGTTTGCCCTTACCCCTCAGGATAATGTGATGGGTGATGAGTTCCATGTGTCCAATTTAGAGCACTATGTGAGGTACCCAGACCATGTGTAGAGCAATGAACCTAGTGAGCCCCAAGGGAGGCTGAAATGACCTGAGTCACCTATGAGGTTTATAGATGCCAAGGTGAAAGAACTCAGAGAAAGGAATATGTGATGATAAAGGTTCTTGGAAGCACCATGGATAAGGTAAAGCCACATAGGGACCAATGATGGACATGGAAAAGTCTTATCCTGAATTGATTGTTTACTTGATGGAATTTGAGGGAAAAATTCCTATAAGAGGGGAAGGATGTTACAACCCCAACTTTTGTGTTCATTTGGTGAGAAATGTAATTTCTCATATTAAAGATATTTGAAAAAATAATGATATAATTTGTATTGAAGAAATGGTTTTCATTTACAATAGCCTTGATGGTTGTTTTGTGGGCTTTATTGGCTATTGGGCCCAATAACAAGGAAAATACAAAACAAATTCCATTATTAATAAGAAATGGACAAAACGAAGATGTAGAAACCTATAGAAGGAAAAAGAATATAATATAAAGTTGGATTTCGCGTCTCTTGGGTTCTAAGGAGTCCAAAATTGCAAAAAGAAATCAATAAGAAAAGAAAAGATCAATTAAATATTTCTTTATTAAGAAAGAAATTGAAAACAATGATAAAATGTGGAAAATAAGTGAAAAGAGGTATAATTGAGATATCCTTGATGGATTTTCGTATCCAAAGGAATCCTAATGTTAAAAGGAATGCCAATGAGGAAAATAAAAAGAAAGAAAAAGAGAAATCCTCAAAAAGAGATATTTTAATAAGAAATAAACAAGATAATGTGAAATAATGAATATAAATGCATCTAGAAGGATAATAAGTATCCTTAAAAAGGAATTTCGAAATCTTAGAGTTCTTGGGGTCCAAGGAGCCCCAATGGAAAAGAAAGAAAGAGAAAATACCAATAATGCAAAATAAGAGGATAATGTGATACATTATTAAGGAATTTTGTGGTTTTGTTATGGAGGTGGTATTTTCTACTAAAGAAAAACCTAATTTCGTGTCAATGGATTAAAGGGAAAGTACTAAGAAAATAAAAGAGGTGATTTTCGAAATTATAATATCTAAGGAGTAAAGAATATCCAAGAATTTCTTTTTAGAGAGAGAAGATTTCTTCTTCATGAAGGAATAGGGGTCCAAGTTGGAAAAGGACTTGGTTGCTTCATGGGTAAGCATATTGGGGTGTGGATATTCTCCCCTATATAAGGGGGTAGAGTCCTTGGTTCAAGTTAAGATGGAATCCCACACAACTCTCTCTTTCTCTCTTCTTCCTCTTGCATCCGCACAAACTCTAACCAAGGGAAATAGTGCTACCCCAGAGCAACCAGGAGCCGTGAAGAGATTGCGATGGAGACATGACACTCCCACGACAACATGGGGAAGCTCGGCCATCTCCACCATACCCTAGCCTAAGCGTAGTAGCAGTAGCTTGGCTGTCAGGCCGGCCGTGTAGTGCAGCTTCAGCCGGCGTGAGCCACCTGTTTTATCCACGAGATGAAGGTACTCCTGGGTCCGCAGAGGCATGACGGAGGAGGGCAAGTAGTTCCTGGTGGCCCTCGAGGTCGGAGAAGGAGAGGGGAGGTCGTGCCAACCCTTGTGGAGCGGCAGCTGTGCGCCGTCGGGAGGTTGAAGATGGTCAAGTGTCATTGGATGAGTTTGCCCCTCTGCGGGTTGAAGGGGAATCCACTTAACCAAGGGCAGATATGTCTTTTTGAAATGTTTCCAAATCTAGCAACGTTGCATGGAATAAGTGACGTGGCACCCTCTGATTGGCTCTGGTGAGTTAATTTTACAAAAATCATATCTCCATTTTGGTAACTTCGATAGTAGCAAATAATATATGATTTTTGCTCAGAAAAATGAGAGGAATTCATTAAAAATGGTTTTAGAGGCTAATTCCTCTTGATATTCTAAAAGTAGTGTAAGTTATCAACTTTAATGAATTAAAGATTAAGAAACCCTATTTTGAGATGATAAATGTGTTTAGTAGTGTTTAATGGATGATAAAAGTTGATATTAACATGTTAATTGTAAAAAGGAACATTAAGATTAAAAAGGATGAACTTTGCACACAATTAGTTAATTTAGAGTTTCATGTGCATAAAATGCTTTAATGGGCCTTGAAACCCTAATATTAGTAAAAGTGACTCATAATGGCTTTAATTGCTCAATTTCATGATTAAAGTTGAGATATAATAATTCCAAGCTATTTCAAGTGTAAAAGTTTCTAATTGTGGATAAATACCCTTAATGTAGTAATTAGGGTTTTCTAATGGATAAAGGTATTAATTAATGACAAATAGAGTTCATATGTGAATTAGACCATATTGAACTATGAATTGATGATAAATGAGTATAATTATCTTGTCATGGATTAAAAGGATAAAAATGGTAGCTTTAATGTAAAAGAGGCTTAATGGACTTAATGGATGGTTAATTATGCTTTTTTCTGATATCGGGGTTATATGTTGTTGAAAGATAACCTTAGTATCTTTCATAATGAATAGATGAGACAATTATGGTTTGTGACTAATTGTATAAAATTAGGGTTAAAATGGTAAAAATGAAGGGAAACCCTAATTGCAATGGAAACCCTAAAAGGACTAGAAACCCTTGGAAGCGAGCTAGGTTTAATATATCTTGATGGCATGATTAATAATTGGAAATTGTATGCATATTTCAGGATCTCATAATGTGCTTGCTTGCCTATTTGGATTTCTTGATTGGGTTATTCTATCTCAAATTAGCCTGATAGGTATGTGGTTACGCTTATGGATAATCGCTTTAGTTTCACGACGATTCCCGAACATTTTATTGGTTGCCTGAAAATAACTGCTTGGATGACTTTTATTTCATGCAACTATAAGGTGACTATAATTATCACTATATATATATATATATATATATATATATATATATATATATATCTATAACTGGCTTAGATCAGGATCCTCCTCTGTGGCTTTGCAAATGCTAAAAAGGGTAACCTAGAGTAAGGTCTAGCCTATCATGAGTTAGAAATTGGGCTACCTACGTGTAGTGCCATGAGACTCTATAGCACGCCATGAGTTAAGGAGTGGGCTACCTACGGGTAGTGCCATGTGACTCAACCCTAGAAACTGATTCAATGGTTAGGTAGGATCATGAGGGGTTTAATGGGGATCTACCATAAGGAAGGTTGCATCCAAGTCCACTGTAGGGACATCGTAGAGGATGGGATATGTGTGGATTGCACAGTTATATTTAAAATGTAAAGTTGTTTGTTAAATCATAGTTGACTGCAATATGTTTTTATAGTTAATTGCACGATTATTGTTTCCCCCACATAACAACTTTATGCTAACCGACATTTTGTTTGTCGGCGTTTTAGGTACAAGTGAAAAGAACCAATAGTAAAGTGTCATATGTGGAATTAAATATGCATTAAAGTTCAAAGGAGGATTAGTTAGGATAGACACCATGTTGATAGAAGTAGATATCCAAGTTTTTTTGAAAAAAGGTATGAAAAGTTAAATTTTATTATAGCCTTTCAGTTTAGTTTAGTAGAATTTGATAAATATTATTGATTATTTGTTGAACCTTTGATATGGAAATTGGGATAACGACTCTGACCTCTTGGTCTCCCTTATTTGGGGGTTACTGGGAGGCGGGTTCGTTACACTCCCATAGTGTTGTATCACCTTTTAATGATGAAGTTTTTCATCTAGGTCATATATGCTCGATAAAAGTTCATAAACATAATGGAATATTCTTAAAAATGGAATTGTATATAGCTATAAAAATAGAATTGCAAATGATAATATCTCACACATAGTTCTTTCCATATGAATTCTTTCTTTCTTTGATCAATTTTATGCCAAGGTTCTACTTCTACACTATAATGGCTACAAGTAAGAACCCTTAGACACACCACAAAAGAAATACAGTTCTTCCAAAAGTATTTCCTACATCATCAAACTCAATGACCAAATTTGGTATGTTACCCCCTTGTTGTATTAACTTGTTCATCATGGTGATTCCCCTTATTTTGCACACTGACGATGCTACTCATCAATCTGAACAAGATCCTCATGGCATACATCCTCAATCTAAAATTGACAAAAACACACATATAGGTCACAAAAAGATTTCTAACTAATAAATGCGATGAAACAATACAACAAGATAGACATATTTTAAAATGCACATCTCTATAATAAAACAATACAACTTACATCAGTGTCAAGGTGCACATCGAGATGTAACTCATCCTCACAGTAATCATCATCAAAGTCATCATACTCATGTTCAGATGCCATCTGAAAACATTTCATATAAAAAATAGTCAAACAATGAAATATAAGATTGTAAAATGCACATCTAACATTTAGAAAAATAAAAGCATGAATCTAATATTGAGATCCTTTATCAATTAACATTCCCTCAGTGTGATCTCCACACATAAATAGGTCAACATATACTTCAATATTTGGTGTTGATAAGTCAACTAAGAATGGACTGGAGTCATCATACTTGTCATAGTACTCTTCTTCATCTATAGGATCTACAATGAACTACCTTTTACCACGAATAACTATAGACCATTATTCATTTGTAGGATCATCAATATAAAATACTTACTTCACATGTGATGCCATTATGAATGGTTCACCCTTCTCGCCAATCTTTTCAAAATTCACTACTATGAAACAAGTTCATCCACTACAACTCCTTTGGTGTTATCAACCTAATTACACTTAAAGACTGGAATTTTGAAATCTACATAGTCAAACTCCCATATGTCTTCAATGACCTCGTAATACGCCATTTTAGTTCTCATGGACTCTTATCCTTCCTACTATAAAAAAATGATGAAGATACTTGAAGGGTGACCCACTATTTTGGACGACACTCTTATCAACTTGACACTTTGTGTAATATGAAAACACATTTATGACAAACCCTTCATAAGTCATAACATTCATTTTTGGTTTAAAGGGGAGGAATTTGATATTTTTAGCAACATTATTTGGTGTTTGAGATAGTTGACATAAAACTTTATCTTCAAACCACCTAATAAATGTCTTGTTATGCTATCTAGCAAGCCACAATGATTTTTCTCGAGGATATTGTTTCTTGATGAAATTGGTATAATCAGTGATATAATTACTCACTTCATTGATGTTGTGTAAACTATACAAGTGTGCTTGTTCCCACAACTCATGATTGATTACTTTGACTCGTGCTCCTAAAGTCCCTTTGTTAGAGTAGTCCTCAATATTCTTGTCATTTAAAGGAGCTTCATTACAACTCAGAAAGTCATTTTAAAAGTCCATAACCTCCCTTGCCCCATAAACCTCAATAATACTCCCTTCAGGCTGATAACCGTTTGGAACATCTCCTTTAAAAACACTCATGTACCATTCAAAAGGATACATCCAATGCAAGAAAATTGGTCCCAATATTTTCACTTTCCTAGTCAAATGGACAACAAGATGTACCATGATATCAAAGAATGAAGGAGGAAAATACATCTCAAGATAGCATAGGGTAACAACCACTTCTCTTTGCAACTTATCAAGATTCTCATGATCAATAAATTTGATGCATAGAGAGTTGAAGAAGAAACAAAGTCTGGTGATTACAAACCTTACCTGCTTTGGCAGTATAGATCAACTTGCCACTGGAAATATTTATTGCATTAGAGTGTGACAATAATAAGATTTAAGACCTATCAACTTTATATCTTTCATTGATACCAGTCTACGAATATTGAAAGAGTATCCTTGTGGTACCTTAGCATTAAGAAAGCACTCACAAAAAGTTTTCTTATCCTTTCTAGACAACGTGTAACAAGTAGGAGATAAATATGTTTTCCGATCACCACTAACTACTTCTATTAATTTTTTCCTTATTCACATTTCATGTAGGTCCATTCTGGATTTGATGACATTTGTAGTCTTACCTGGTGTATTCAATAGAGTACCAATGACACTATCATAAATATTTTTCTCAACATGCCTGACATCGGTACAATGCCTAACTACCAATGAACTCCAATAAGGAAGACCCCAGAATATGGACCTCTTATTGTATAAATATTTGTCAATCTATGTGAGAATGGTACATTGTGATCTCGTACGAATGCATTTACAAAGTATTTTACTCTTTCATAAAAGCCTCCCATTATATAGGTTTAGGGGCATTTCGTTCCTCATTCAATCCATTGAACGCTTTATGCAAACTTCCGTAAGGATGAAATTTTTGAAGAAACCTTCAATTACCGAGATATACAGTCTTGCCTCCATATTTTAGTCATATTGAATCACTTTTCTCTTCACATACATGACATGCTTTGGATCCTTTTACACTATATCAGACAAATTTCCATATGTTGGAAAGTCATTAATAGTGCAAAACAACATAGCATGCAAATGAAATGTCTCTCTACATGAAGAATCATAGGTTATCACACCTTCTCCCCCAAGTTTCTTTAAGTCATCAATCAAAGGTTCAAGATAAACATCGATATCATTACTAGGATATTTAAGGCCTGATATTAATAATGGCATCATGACATACTTATTTTTTGTACATGACCTGGGAGGAGGATTGTGTATAACAATCATAACATGCCAAGTGCTATGTTGGTTTCTCAATGTGCCATATGTATTCATCTCATCAGTACAAAACCCAAGTCTTAGATTCCATACTTCTTCACCAAATTTGGGGTACAACAAATCAAAATTCGTCCACTAAGGGGAATCAGACACATGTCGTAGGATCCCATCATTATTTTTCTTTACCTCTGCACACCACCTTAAATTCTTTGCATCCATGGGATTATCAAACAAGCATTGAAACCGTGGTATTATACGTAGATACCACATCACCATGGCAAGAGAGACAATTTTGGACTTCCCTAAAGTCATCATTTTGTACCTTGATGCCCCACATTTTGGACAATCTTTCAAATCAACATAGTCCTTTTGAAATAATACACAATCATTTGGGCATGCATGTATATTCTTAGCCATCATTCCCATTGGGAACAACATTTTGTTTAATTTATATGTTGAGATTGGAAGCTTGTTTCCTTCAGGAAGAATTTCTTTTAATAAAGACAACAACAAGGTGAAGCTTTTTTCACTCCATATTTTGTTAGCCTTTAGAGTATATAATCTCAGCACATCAATCAGCTTCGTAAATTTAGTACTAACTAAGTATAATGGTCTCTTAACATCATGCACAATGTTTCTAATTAAGGATGGTGGATCAGTGTGCTCTACCCCACGACTATCTAGCATTGCATCAACCATGTCTATCTGAATCGGTTCGTTCACATCTACATAATCGACGACAATTTCTTCTTCAACACAAGTACTACTATCAACGTCTCTTGATATCATCATTGGATTCTCTCCATGCCAGTACCATTTTGTATATCCTGATATAATCTCATTGAACATGACATGACTTTTGATTTTTTCAATAGTGGTGACTTTCAAGTTGTTACCACAATGCCTATATGGACAGTAGAACCTATCTCCAAGTTGTTTCTTGTGCCCCTCTGCAAATCTTATAAACTACTCAAGACCAGTAACAAACTCTGGGGTACAACAATTTTAAATGGACATCCATGATCTATCCATTTTATGATCAAAGAGAAAAGAAGTATTAGGGTTTAGGGTTTACATAATAGGTTAAGGATTTACATATAGATTAGTTTATTTTATTTTGGATTTAGGGATAAGTGTATATAGATTAGGGTTTAGGGTTTACAATGTATGGTTTACAAATTAGAGTTTATGGTTTACAAATTAGGGTTTAGGGTTCAATAATTAATGTGTGCACCACCTTTCCCATTTTTTAACACCTAATCTCACTAATAAGTGTATAATGTGTATTCAGTTTTCAAGAAAATTTTGACAACATTTCCTGGAAGTTCTCCAAGTATACTGATGTAGATGAGAAAATGTCCACCACATATATAATTATGAAAAAAGGGGAAAGTGCTGATGAAAAATCCTGAAAATCAAATATACATTATGCACTTACATCCTAAGTGAGATTAAGTGTTCAAGAACAATCCCAAACCGCAAACTATCCAAGATTTATTCCTAATGAGTAAATCTCGGACGGGTTTCTAGGCCAACAAAATACATGTCTTTTGTCATTCCTATACCTATGATCCTAGATTCATCATTCATATCCTAGGTTTTATGTAACATCATTTAATTCAATTGATTGTTCCATTTGGATTAGTTAATTAAGAGAGAAAGAAAACATTAATATTAATTAAGAGAACTAGCTTAGGCACCTTGATTTGAGATTCTTGACTAGATTTATGAAAAGTGTCTCTCACAGAGTTCCTAAGATTACAAAAAATGTATGAGTTGATTTACAATAGCAACATCTTCTAATCTTAATCATACCCTAGTCTAGGTACCATATTCTATAACATTGGTTTCAACATCTCCAATGCACATGCATGTTCATCGTCAAGATAATCATTACACACATAAATTATTCATGACCTTGGGTAAAACATTCCCTCCAGAGTAGGGGTTTTCAATAGTGATATAAAGGGATAAATAATAATATTTGTGTAAGATTAATGAGTTTGGCATCAACATTGTCATATTAAGTCATTTTCATATAGGATAGTCATTAATAGGGTACAATAGTCATCAGTAGGGTACAATGAGATAAAGAAAATAACACCTAGTTAGCTCTCTTACCTAGAAGTAGAGGAAGCAGAGGTAGCGAGCTCAAGTAGCATCCAGAAAATGACCAAGAAGAAGCTCTGGCGGTGTCCCAAGCTCCAGTGGTGGAGGCTAGCTCCAGTGATGGTGGCACCTCCAGTGATGGCGAGCAGCTGTAGCGGCAACGGCCAACAGTAGCAACAACAACAGTGGTGGCAAGCACAACAGCTCCTCAGGCGGTAGTGACGACGAGCTCATTTGATATCAAACTCTTAAAGTGACAGTGTCAACAAGCCAGTGATGACGAGCTCCAGTGGTGGCTGCGGAAGTGATCAAACCACGGATGGCAGTGAGCACAACTAGGGCATAGGATCCGTGGAGCACTGAAGCATAGGAATAGTAGAGCACAAATCTCCAGAGCTAGGTATTGGGGGAGAAATGAAATAGAGAATGAGGGAAAGAAATTTTGTGGGTTCTATAAAGTGAACTTAGTCATTAGTTGTTATACAAAACCGATTCCCAAGAACTTAATTATTGGTTAAAAAAATAACACCAGCACATAAACCAGTGCTACCAACACGACCATGCGGACCAGCATGACCATGTAGGTGACATAGTCATCGGTTTTCAAAGGCAAAGACCAACGACAATAACCCTAATCCGAAAAAAAGATGGACTTTGTCAGGAGACTTAGTCATTAGTTTCCTTAACTAAAGTCGACGACTAAGCTAGCAATTAAATGTCCATCATACTAAGAAATTTGGCAACAGAGACCCATCCCAAATCAAAAAATATTCAGTTTCAGCAAGAAATCTTAGTCGTCAGTGTCGCAAAAGGAACCAGCCACACAAAAGAAATTTGGTGTGGGGGGATATTTTCATATATAAAACGGATGACAGAAACCCTTCCAAAAACAAAAACAATTGGGTCTCATCAAGGGGACTATGTTGTCGGTTCTTCCTAGAAACTGGCAACTCAGAAGCAACTTGGGGAAACAATATTTTCCACATGGACATGGCACGTATCAGTGTCCATTCTAACAAAATCTGATGTTAAACATAAATTTTTTTGAGGTAAATATTTTTTCTAAATTAAATGTATTTCACAGGTTATCTAAGACATCGGTTGTGCATAAACATAATGGACGTCATAGTAAAAGTGGTACCCATGTCTTTTCTAAATCGTATGACTTGGCCAATGGTGATGTTTTTCTTTAGAATCGACGTTATTGGTAGTATGGTGTCAGATTTTCTGTGTAACCAACATTTGCAAAATTGACATTACACATCATAAATTTACTAGTGATGATTGGATCAAGGATTGACACTGACGTCATGTTGTGAATTAATCGTCATATTTAAAAGAAAATGTGATTGTGAAGAAACATAGTGAATCGACCAGTTCAAGGGTTGAACCAATTGTCTCACTTGTCAACCGATCAGTTCATTGATGAACCGACCGGTTTGTGGTTGTAGGTTTTGCAAAATTCATGATATTTCATCTATTCGACTCCCAAATGATCTAGAAACCCTAACCATGACCCTCCTATAAATGGAGGGACATTTAAGGCTTTTCAAAGACACAACAATAAGATATGAAAATTTTTGTCCTCTCATAGTTGTCATAACTAGAGAATTTGAGAAAATCTTACTCGTAAAAGGGAGAGATGAAAAAGGAGAGAAAGTCAACACTAGCATGTTGACTTTTGAAGGGACAACTCCTTCTTATTTGTTTTAGTAGCACAACGAGGAGTTTCCTAAGGTCCATGTGGACTTTGTAGAAGTGTGGAGGCCATTCCCACCCACTAGGAGGACAACAAACAACATCGATCGAGGTACTATACTAGGAGTCCATCGTCTCCAGTTGTCCGTGTGCGTCTTGCAAAGAGTGCACACCACCGTGCAAGAGTTGTCACTAGACTTGATACAGGATCGGGTATATCTCTTACTGCCTTCTTTCCAAGATACATCATTGTCGATGTGATTCCCTAATCAAGGATTAGGAACAAAAATTTATTATCGTTGCCTTCTCTGTCGTGCCTATTCCCCAATAGTGGTATCAGAGCTATGCCAAATTTACGGCATATTGATTTAAATTTATGTGATTGCATTTATTTTATTGCATACAATGAGAATATTAAAATGATTAATGTTCATATCTGATTAAATACCACATATGATCCCAATATATATGATATGATATATATACAATCTATACATGTATTCCTATAAGCATTTTGATGGTGTGTGTATGTATAGTTATGTCCAAAACCCTTGTGGATGTGCATGCATGTTGTTTTGTTTATTTGTTGTTGTTATTCAATTTTCATAATGAGCTTCTCTCTTCCTTTCCAAATGTAAATTAATGCTCCTCTTCCCATACTCTCAAACATAACTCAATGTTTTCCCTTTTACAGCGTAATATGGAGTAGGATAGTTTTAATTTCCATTTTGGAAAGAGAATATGTTTTGCATTAGTCAAGTTTATCGACTGGAGAATTGAGGAGGCCAATAGATAGGAGGAGTCAACCGATCGAGTGGAGGCCAAAGCGATCGACTGGAGGAGTCCAGTCAATCGCTTGAGCCAGAAAACCAATCGACCGACCTGAAGGCCAACGATCGATGGAAGGGTTCAGACCAATGATTGTGGAAGCACAAGTTTTCCAATATAGGTTTCTACACGAGATGTATGACCTTAGGTAGCAACATTTCTTTGTGACTCCAAATAATTGGATTAATATAGCCATAACCAGCACTCTTGTATTTTATGATTGTATGTTTCTTTTGTGGATATAACATTTATATGATACGTACTATAAGTATGTGATGATTGAATATATATATATGAAATCGCTCAATAAATATTAAGTCTAAGATGTTTTCCATAAGGGATACACATGAAAATCTTGATCGACCAAGCATAGACATTCCCTAGCATTGTGTGTTGTCTATCTCGTGGAAGTGTGATGATACTTATGTGAGTCTGCCTTAGCAAGGTGCATTTCTATCGTGTTGGATTTTAGTTCAGGCTTAACTAGGTGACCTCATTGCGATTAAGAGCCTAAAAGCATACAGATGGATCGTGACAAGGAGTTTTGCACACGATCTATCTAAGAGTTTCATGATATGCAATTGGAAAGTGTTTCCCACCTTAATAATTGGTTATGGATGTCGACATTGGCTGGGTAATAACTTAATTATTTTGGGTCTTGGCTCACTAGAATATTATTCATTGTAATCTTCTAAATTGGTATTGATGGATATCATTTTGAACAAAATAGTGGGAAACATATTTTTTAAAAGCCTTATTAATATCATCAAAGTTATCAAATCAAATTAGAAGTGTTTTGACAAAAGTTGCAAATTTTCTTTTCTTGAATCTAATGGAAAACATAAACATGTTTTCTTTGTGATCGATACTTGAGAAGGACACATTGAACATGAATAACTTCCATGACTTGTTGAGGACATTGAGAATTGCACTCACTCAAGAGAACAAGCTCTATGTGATGGAGAAACCAGAGCCAAATGAACCCACTCCCACCGTGCCTAACACTGATAGGGATTCTTATAAGAAGCACTCTAAAGATGTCGTGGATGCCAAGTTCTTGATGTTGAGCTCAATGAACTATGAGTTGCAAACACATCATGAGAACATGTAGGTTATTAATATGGTAACACATCTTATGAACATGTACCAAGATTAGGCAAGACAAGAGAGATATGATGTCTCAAAGGTGTTTCTCAAGTGCAATATGGCTGAAGGAGATCTAGTAGGTCCTCATGTAATGAAGTTGATTGGCTATTTGGGGAACCTTTCTAGACTGGGATTTCCCTTGGGTCAAGAGTTGGCCACAGATGTGATTCTGCAATCACTGCCAAAATCATACAACCAGTTTTTGATGAACTACAATATGAATGATTTTGACAAGCTGTTGTCAGAAGTACTTGGCATGTCGAGGAAAACTGAAGCATATATGAAGAAGGACAAACCCAAGTTTGTGATGATGATCTATAGAGGGAAGTTTAAGGGAAAAGGAAAAGATAAGTAGAATTCTAAATCTAGATACTAACCCAACTCTTTTTCATTGAAAGCTAAGTGAGGAGTGAATAACAAAGGAAAGTGCCACCACTATCACCAGCCTTGACATTCGAAAAGGAGTTGTCCACTTTATATCGAGGAAGTAAGGAAGAAGAAGGAGATAGAGATATCCACTTTAGGACCTAAGAAGAAGTAAGATAGAACTATGCAGAGTAAGAGTTGCTGCCACTATAGTTGGAATCCATCATTCACATAATGGGCATGTAGTAGAATTAGTAAATTTTTATTATGTACCTGCCATTAATGTAAATGTTGAATAATCTTGTATCGACAAGGATATTATGAATATTTTGTTGTTTTAAACAATAAAATAATATATGGAGATTCCATGTGTTTCAAAATTTGTACTTGATAGTTGTAGATAAAAATATGTAGTACACATACACTGAATGACATGATGACTCAAATAATGAATACTCATAACATTGTCAAATAGAGAAAATAAATGAGAGATGCATTTCTAGAATCCATATAGATGTTTATATAGACTCTTTTGGGTATTGAACCAATAGAGACATGTGAATCTCATTTGTTGAGCAATATGACAAAAGCATCTTTCAGTAGATTTAGTGGGAGAGTGAATATTCTATTAGGGTTCATACATACTGATGTATATAGACCATTTTAGAATAAATTCTAGAGGCGGTTACTAATACCTCATTATATTTACTAATGATCTCAGTAAATATGGTAGATTGTATTTTATAATACAAGTCTAAGTCTTTAGAAATGTTCAAGTACATCATCGATGAAGTATATAACCAGCTTGGTATGAGTATTATAACATTTCGATATGATCAATGTGGAAAATACCTTGAACCAAGAGATTAAGGACCTTCTAGGAGACTGTGATAGTGTATCACAATAAATTCCATCTGAATCATAATGTGTATCAGAAAGAAGGAATCACACCCTATTCATCATGGCGCGATCATCAATGAAGCTAGTTGATCTTCCACTTTCCTTTTAGCAAATGCTTTACAGTAAACAATGTACCATCTAAATCAGTTCAAAAGACACCATATGAGATATGGCATGGGAAGTGTCCTGATAATGTCTTTTATAAAGAGAAGGAATGAAAGCTTAAATAAGAAAATAGTTTCTTGAAAATCTTTTTCTACAAGTATTATTTTGATGAATGCTACTTTTAATTCAAATATGATAACAAAGTGTTTGTTACCAAATGGTTGTATTCTTGAGTGAGAACCTAGTTCAAAAGGAATCTATGGGAGATAAGTAGGACTCAAAAAGTTTCAGACCAACAAGAAAACATTGAATCTAAAGAGGTACAATAGGATACAGGGGAATCACAAATTGTTGTGGAATATCAAGTTCCTTATGAAACACAAAACCTCATAGATCTAGTAGGACATGCCTTGAGCTTGAAAAATTAGGATATCTTATGGCTCATGAAGGAAGTAAGTTGGTCATAGATGATGAGCCAACAACCTACCTAGAAGTTGTTGAGGGACCAAAGTCTAAGAAATGGCTTGGGGCAATGAGATCCAAAATGGACTCCATGTACACCAACAAGGTATGACCTTGGTGGATCCACCTGAATAGGTAAAACTCATATGGTGCAATTGGGTCTTCAATAAGATGATAAACATGGATGCTAATGTACAAAACTAAAAAGAAATATTGGTTACAATGGGTTTCAAACAAGTTCAAGGTGTTGAACATGGTGAAATTGTTTCACTAGTGCCCATGGTTAAATCCATTAGGATCATGTTTGGCATTGTAGCTTAATGTGACTGTAAGATTTTGAAGATGGATGTTAAAACCACATTTCTTAATAGGAATATTGTAGAGTATGTGTGCTTGACACAACCTGAAGGTTTTATAAATCCAATTACTGCAAATAACGTCTGCAAGATACAAATATTAGTCTGTGGATTGAGAGCAAGCATCTCAGAGCTGGAATCTTCAATTTGACATGATAGTCAAAGAGTTTAACTTTAGTTGAAATGAATATGGAAAATATGATTACAAAAATGTTAGTGGGAGAATATTTTACATTCCACACAATGATGGGGAATAACATCCTTATCTTGTATATACTACAAACTGGTTGGGAAGTACCTTCATAATGAATTGTGAAGCATCCTATATCTTAGGAATTGAGATCTATATAGATAGATCTAGAATGTTTCTTGACCTAAGAAAAAACACATACATTGGTAAGATGTTGAAGAGATTCAACGTAGAGGACTCAATAAGAGAAAATTTGTCCATGTTCCATGGGATTAGTTTCTCAAGATCCTAGTATCCCGTTCCTGTGTAGAATGGGAAAACATCAGTAAGATGCCATATGCATTCACAATTGGATTTATCATGTATGCAGTGTTATGTACTAGTCATGTTGTCTTGTATGTAATGGACAGGAAGATAGGATATCTATCAATTTTAGTGAAGGTCACGAGACTGCATAAAGAAAATCGTTCAATACTTGCGAAGCACTAAAAGGATTAGGTCCTTGGTTATTGTAATAAGGAGGAGTTGGGTGTAAAGGGTTACACTGATGCAAGCTTCCAAAGTGACAAAGAAGATTTAATATTGCAATCTAAATTTTTGTTTGACCTTAAAATGAGAACTATAAGATGGAAAAGTTCCAAGCAAGAAAAAGTTAATCTACAATTGAATCCGAGTAACTTGTTGTCTTGAAAATAGCAAAGGATATTGTATGGATCTAGAAGTTCATACAAATAAACTTGTTGGAAATTCCAACCATTGATGACACAGTAGAAATATTGTGACAACAATTGTAACGTCCCAAAATTTGAGGCCTCGGATATTATGATCTTAAAAGGAATGATTAGACTACCCATATCACTAAGGTACACCTCCTTTTCAGGGAGCTCATCACTAAGAACTCCATAGTTAAGCATGCTCAGCTTGGAGTAATACTAGGACGGGTGACCAGTCGGGAAGTTTGTCCTGGCTTGCACGTGAGTGAGGACAAAGTGTGCAGTTAAGGTTAGTGGTGGTCTGTGGGGCCAATCGTCATTCCTACAACTCTACTAGAGCTTTGGGCAGTGGGCCCAGGCATTACAAATGGTATCATAGCCATGACCCCTCCAGTAGGTGGGGCCCACATGGGCATGTGACACACCGATCACAAAAACATAATTTACTTAAGAAAAAGCATTCATTAGCAGCGGATTATTTAAAATCACTAAAAATTAAAACCTTTTTCAAAGAGATCCACAAAGGACAACTCTTTTGAAAAGAACCAAAGTAATTTGATTTCATTCTGTTTCACTAGTACATATCGTGTATCATCTCATCTCAAGGATTACAACATCAATTGTTCTATTAAACTATATATAGACAACATAAGAACATTGAGGCATCAAGACAAAATCTCAGATCGATTCATTAAAACCAACTATGGACTCTGAGGACTTGAGAGTACAGAGATGACACATAGGACTCTATTCACACATACACAAAACTTGATAGCCAGTGTCTCCACTTGAGAATTCACTACTATTCCTGGTGCTGCAGCTATCCTTCACCTACTGAAGGGTTACTGCCTCTTCGTCCATGTCCACCTAAAAATGTGGATCCCACGGGGGTGAGACAATTGTAAATTTCCCCAACAAGAGATATAACTCTCCACCAAAACATTATTATTACAGTTATTGAATTAACATTGTGCAGAGGAATTATATATTTAACAACAAATAGATCAATGTCTAAATAGATTAAAGTAGTATTCTTATTTCGAGCATTTCAGCTATAACTTGATAAGTTAGCATGATACTTATTTAGTGAGGAATTAAAGCACATGTATAACATTTATCCTTCTAGGATATGCTAAGCAGCTTAACATCAACCTTCTATGTCAGTACAAGATTATATGGCAGAGACATCACGTATCAAACTACAATTATCTTGCCATGGTATATTGACATCTTCGTTATAGAGTTATAGCCGTAACATATACTCACTTCAGGCTTTGATCACACATCTAATGCCTGGTATTGTATTGGGGAGTCATGGCATGTAGCCATACCCTTTTAATGAAGTATTGGGATCTTCACCCCTCATCTGATCAGGTACATTTTTATTTCTTAACAAGTTCATCATCTTGATTATAGAATGTGGGTATTCAGACCCTCAATTCATCATAGAATACTTGTTACCACTTATCAGGTAACTTAATACCTTCAGGTCATCGGTGTTGGGTTTTAGAGGAGGCAGAGAAGCAGCAGAAACAAAAAATTTCTCCCCAAAACCCAGAACAAAAGGAATCGCGTCAACGTCTATACAATAGGGAAGATTGTTTGTGGATGCATACCTTGTCCTGAGGCTTGCTCGGAGACATTACTTCACGCCTTGCATGGTCTTCACCCCCGATCTTCGACGGTGTCTGTGCATCTCCTGGTCGTACCGGGACTGAGGACTCCTGGTCTAACCGGGACTGTCGGGATTGATAGTTGTCCTCTGAGCGATAGAGGTCTCCCGCCTCTGCAGTCATCCACACAGACTGCCTGGAACTCCGATCTCCTTGTCCCACAAGGAATCAACACACTCTCCTATTGGCGTACTAGTCATCAACACACTCTCCTGCCACCAGTCGCTTTCTGTAGTTGTCTATCCCTTGTTCTGCCTCCCTTATCAGGTAGCACTTTCTCGGGCTCTCTCAGTTACCAAAACCAGAGAGAACGACCACTTTGTAGAGCAATTGGTTTGCACTTAGTTGTGCTTTTGAGAAGCCCCCAATACCCCTATATATAGGAGGGTCATGGGACAGGGTTCTCCATCTTGGGCAATGCAGGACTAAAGTAGGAGTAGAAGGGTTCGAGATTTTCCACAAAAACAACCAACTGCGTAACCTGAACCGATCATTTCAGAACTGAAACGGTCGGTTGGGGATCTGAGTCGGTCGGTTGACACTTCAACCGAATGTTTGGGACCCATGAAATGGTCGGTTCATTTCTGAACCGGTCGGTTCGTGGTCCTGATCAGTTCCCGATTGACTTTTCTTCTTTTGTTTCGAATTGGTATCAAATACCAATCCTTGTTCCAATCAAATTGGGCAAGTGAAACGAAAGGAAATTTCTCACCAATCTTACTTTCCCAACTTTCTCGGTTGGACTTGAACCGATCATTTCAACACTTGAACGAATCGCTTCACCCTGTCCATGAGCCAATCGACTCACCATTTGAGCTAATCGGTTCACCAAGCTCAGCTGATCAGTTCATCATATGAGTCGATCGGTTGGGAGTGAAGATTGTGCAGAATCCGTCAATCACAGTTTCAATCAATCTGATACTCTAATCAATCAGTCCAACACCTTGAACACTATGATACTCAGCTATCAATTGATTGAGTGTTTAATTGAACTACTAAACTCCTTTAGTAATCAATCTAAACATGTTTGTGGACAAACTCCTATTCCAGGTTAAATCCTATGTGTGTGACCCTGCAGGTCCATTTCACGTTGGCAGTGAAAGTCCATAACACTAATGACTTCACAAGCAAAGAGCGGTGCCTAGTCACACATCAATGCTACCCAAGTGAAATAGAAAGTTAGAGAACAACTTTCAATCCTACAATCCGTGAATGGTGTTACAGTGAATGTATAATTTCTTTGTCACTGATATCCTAAATGAACTCGAGGCATGGAACAATCATCCTGTCAACGTTCATTCATTTCCTTCATCTCAGAGCAGACTGGGTGAGATGTGTGTGACATCAATATCACATATTGATTCACACGTGCATGCACATGCCTTTCTCAATCCTACTCATCAAGTGGCCAAGGACATCAAACTCCCTCAGGAGGGACAAATCCCATATCTATCACTCACCCCTCAAAAGCCCCATGTGTCAAAGCCACCCAATCATCACCTTTATAACAACCCATGTTTCAGGACTGCATTTGATGATGTCAAAGTGTACCCAACGACATGTGTTGAGTGTAGTGATTTCAGGTCTAAGAATCACACTCACCACCATCACTGTGAAAGATAACTATGACTACCAAGTCATGGTTCCATGTGTCACTCTCACGGTGGGTCTGTCTGGTACCTTGTTCTCTAACAAGTACCTATGTGCTTGGTTTGATATCACTATATCATGACTAATGAGATTTTGTCATCAAACGACACACAATCTAGTCTTCAGTTTTATTGATGTCTATGGTTATTTCCACAATAACAACCGACTAGGGACTAAACAAGAATGTATACTCTTATGATATCATTGTTTAGGTCCTCAACCCAAAAGCATACGTCATTGAGTAAACAATTCTTTAGACATCTATCATGTTACACCATCTTCTCAAAAACAGTTTAAACATATAGATCGGAAATTGCCTTTATTATTATTCAAATCATTTACAAAGTATCCCATTACAATCATCATATGACTTGCTCTATGGGCATACATACCAACAGACTCCCACTTGCACTTAGAGCCTGTCACCAAGGAACCTCAGTCCTTGTGACCTAGCATGACCATCATGCTTCTGTTGAGAAAGGGCCTTAGTCAGTGGATCAACTATGTTTTCTTCAATTGGTACTTTTCAAATCTTCACATCTCCTCATTGTACGATCTCGCGTATGATATGGAAGCGCCGCAGTATGTGCTTTGACCACTGATGTGATGTGGGTTCCTTAGCTTTTGCAATATCTCCATTATTGTCACAATAAAGCTCAATTGCATCACAGCTACTGGGAACTACACCAAGTTTAGAAATGAACTTCCTAATCCAGACAACCTCCTTTGTTGCATGTGAAGCAGAAATATACTCGGCCTCTGTAGTAGAATCGGCAACTGTTTCTTGCTTGGAACTCTTCTAGCTCACAACTCCATTATTAAGGCAAAATACAAATCCTAACTGTGATCTGTAATCATCTTTATCGGTTTGGAAGCTTGCATCGGTGTAACCCTTTACAACCAGCTCTTCCTCGCCACTGTAAACAAGAAACTCATCCTTAGTCCTTCACAAGTACTTGAGGATGTTCTTTACGACTGTCCAGTGAGCATCCCCGGGATCTGACTGGTACCTGCTCGTCATGCTTAGAGCATACGAGACATCTGGCGTGTGCACAACATAGCATACATGATGGCCTTATGGCTGATGCATATGGGATCCCATTCATACGCTCCCTCTCTTCACAAGATTGGGGACATTGAGCTCTAGAGACAGTGACTCCATGTAGCATGGGGATGTTGCCTCTCTTTGAGTTCTCCATGCTGAACCGCTTCAGCACTTTGTCAATGTACGTGCTCTGACTTAGTCCGAGAATCCCTCTAGATCTATCTCTATAGATCTTAATTCCTAGAATGTAGGATGCTTCTCCTATGTCCTTCATTGAGAAACTATTCCCAAGCCAAGTCTTTACCTTCTCTAAGGCTAAGACATCATTTCCCATCAAAAGTATGTCATCCACATACAATATGAGGAATGTGGTTGAGCTCCCAATAACCTTCTTGTACACACAAGGTTCATCTTCATTTTGAATAAATCCAAACACTTTGACTTCCTCATCAAATTGAAGATTCCAACTCCAAGATGCTTGCTTCAATCCATAGATTGACCTTTACAACTTACATACTTTATTGGCATTCTTTGGATCTACAAAACCTTCAGGCTGTGTCATGTAGACATCCTCATTTATATTCCCATTAAGGAATGCAGTTTTAACATCCATCTGCCAAATCTCATAGTCATAATAAGCTGCAATAGCAAGCATGATCCTGATGGACTTAATCATGGCAACTGGAGAAGAGGTTTTGTCATAGTCAACACCTTGAACTTGTCGAAATCCCTTTACAACCAATCTGCCTTTATAAGTTAGCACATTGCCATCCATATCGGTCTTTTTCTTCAAGACCCACTTGCACCCTATGGGTTTTACCCCTTCGGGTGGTTCCACCAAAGTCCATACTTTGTTGGAGTACATTGATTCCATCTCGGATCTCATGGCTTCAAGCCATTTCTCAGAATTTGGTCCATCCATAACCTCTACATAGGTAGTTGGATCATCATCTATGATCAACTCACCACCTTCCTGAGTCACAAGGTATCCAAACCTCTCAGGTTCAGGGCGGGTCCTACTAGATCTACGAGGTCCTTGTGTTACCTGAGGAGACTGAGATTCCACAACACCTTGTGAATCTCCATTTTCCTCTTGTACATCTCCCGGTTCTATGTTTTCTTGTTGGGCTTGAACTTCTTCAAGCTCTATTTTCCTCCCACTGCTTCCTTTGGAAATAAATTCCTTCTCTAGGAATACAACATCCCTGGCAACAAACACTTTTTTGTCAGTAGGGTGGTATAGATAATATCCCTTGGTCTCCTTGGGATATCCAACAAAATAACATTTATCATACTTGGGTCCAAGCTTATCAAGAAACATTTTCCTAACGTAAGCCTCACAACCCCAAATATTCATAAAATACAAATTGGGACGCTTCCCGGTCCATATCTCATATGGTGTCTTTTGAACCAATTTAGATGGTACTCAGTTAAGTGTAAACGCGGCGGTTTCAAGAGCATAACCCCAGAAAGAAATTGGAAGATCAGCAAAACTCATCATTGATCGCACCATATCCAACAATGTGTGATTCCTTCTTTCAGACACACTGTTATGTTGTGGTGTTCTAGGCGGAGTCCATTGTGATACAATACCACAGGCTCGAAGAAGGTCCTCAAACTCTTGGCTTAAGTATTCTCCACCTCGATCGGATCGAAGTTCCTTAATACTTTTACCAAGTTGGTTCTTTACTTCATTCATGAAATCCTTGAACCTTTCAAGGGTTTCTGACTTATGTTTCATTAGGTACACATAGCCATACCTACTGAAATCATCAGTAAAGGTAATGAAGTACTAATACCCACCTCTGGCATTAATTCTAAAAGGCCCACATACATCAGTATGTATGAGTCCTAATAGATCACTAGCTCTCTCACCTTTACCTGAAAAGGAAGTCTTGGTCATCTTTCCCATCAAACAAGATTCACATGTCTCTATTGATTCATAATCAAAAGAGTCTAGATAACCATCTTTATGGAGTCTAGAAATGCACTTCTCATTTATGTGCCCTAGACGACAATGCCAAAGATATGTTTTGTTTGAGTCATTGAGTTTTTACCTTTTGGTGTTTATGTTGTATACACTTGTCTCCAAATCTATCAAGTATAGACCATAAGACATTGGGGCACTGCCATAAAATATCCCATCTTTAGAATTGGAAAAATTTCCATTCTTAATAAGAAATTCAAATCCATCTTTGTCCAAACAAGAGACGGAAATGATATTCCTATTTATGGCAGGTACATAATAGCAGTTCTTCAACTCTATTATTACCCCACTTGGTAGAGTTAACTCATAGGTTCCTACGGCACTGGTGGCAACTCTTTCCCCATTGGCAACACGTAGTTCAAACTCACATTTCCCTAAAGGCCTACTTCTCTTAAGATCCTTCACATTTGAACAAATGTGAGATCCGCATCCGGTATCAAGTACCCATGACGAAGAAGTAGTAAAGTTAATCTCTATCATGTATACACCAGAAGTAGAGATCTCTATCTATGACTTCTTCTTCCATCGTTCCTTCCATCCTCTCCATGTAGAAGAAATTGGTTTGGCGAGAGAACCCTTCTCTCCCTTGCCTTTCGTTCCATTGATCTCTATCAATGAAATTTCTTTCTTCTTCACCAACACATTAAGCGTACATAGAGTGGATTCAAAGGCTCCTGGTATATCTGGATTGTGCAGAACACTTCTCACAGTCCTCAATCAGTTATGGAATTTATTTTCAATTATTTTGCCCATTTTAAAAGATGATTCCTTTGCCATTCTACAACAGAAAATTGCATTTTGTCAAAACTCCTTTTGATTTGATTTGAATAAAATTTGATGATAGTTAATTAGTCCTTTAATTAATTACCGCTCCCACTATTTTGACTCAAATTGACAGCCCTCACCATCAATTCGGAAGATTGCAGTGTACAATCTTCTAGTGGGTCAAGATCCATATTTCATCAAGTCATGAGTCAGCTTTGGCTGATCGTCCATAATCTTGACTATTTAGGTAGGCCATCATGCCAATTGCATCATATGCAACTCTTGATGAATGAACATGCGCAACACCTTGCCATGAACATTATGTGCCTTTGGGCTTAGACGCTCTAAGAATCACCAGTTAAGTCTATCCCAAAAGCTGACATGGTAAACATGCACCCTGCTTTGGCAGAACCTGCATGTCGACCCTTCACACTTCCATAAGATGGACGGCGCACCACACTTTGGCGTAACCTACGCTTGGTCGATCGAGATTGCCATGTGTGTCGCTAATGGAAGGCCTATACTACTTAATATTTTAGTGAGGGATTTGGTTTTTATATACATATACATATCCAATCACCACAATATATAGTACATATCATATACATGCTATATCCCATAAAAAACATGCAAAACGATAAAAGCAATGATTATGTCCATCCTATTGTGATTCCTAGAGCCAAGAGGAATCACTGTCATCTCGGTCTAGATCACATGCAACCTGTACAAGATGAAATTTGTGCCTGCCTTTCTGGGTTTCATCAACTCATCTCCATGACTGATCGGCTCACCATCAAGTTGGTTGTTCGGGCGCCACCAGCCGATCGACTGGCACCTCCAGCCGATCGGTTCACCGGTCATCGTGCATCTCCTCAGATCGCCACCCGCTCATCTTGCTCCTCGAACCAATCGTCTGGAACACCAACGGATCGGTTCACGCCTTGAACCGATCGTCTCAGGTCATCTGCCATTCTTTGACATAAAAGGAAATAAAATCTATGCTATTTACAATTGAATTGTGAAACCCCGAGTTACATTCTGGGGGAGCAAAGGTAGGAAAAGAAATATCGAATTATTTCGAGTTACATTAGGAATAGGAGAAAGGGAATCGGTGCGCAGACCGAGATGCAAGAAACCACATACAACCACACACAGATATAGGGTTTATAGGCCATAACCATGCTACACATCCACCAAAAAACTCGTTTAAGGGCGACGCCTATCGAGTGCATTAATATTACATATCATATATGTATATTTGGGATTTGTGGATTGGACATGCATAAAGCTAATTTTATTCGCATCGTATGCAATAAATAAAGGCGGCAAACCAAAATTGATCACATCAATAATCCTAAAATATAGAGCAGTTGATGTGGCTCTGATACCACTGTTGGGTTTTAGAGGAGGCAGAGAAGCAGCGGAAACAAAAATTTTCTCCCCAAAACCCAGAACAAAAGGGATCGCGTCAACATCTATACAATAGGAAAGATGGTTTGTGGATGCATACCTTGTCCCGAGGCTTGCTCGGCGATAGTACCTCGCGCCTTGCACGGTCTTCACCTCCGGTCTTGGACAGTGTCTATGCAGTCCTGGTCATATCGGGACTGAGGACTCCTGGTCTCACCAGGACTGTCGGGATGGACAGTTGTCCTCCGAGCGACATAGGTCTCCCGCCTCTGTAGTCGTCCACACGGACTGCAAGGAACTCCGATCTCCTTGTCCCATAAGGAATCGGAAGGAGTCACACCCTCCTGTTGGCGTACTAGTCGCCAACACACTCTCCTACCACCAGTCGCTTTCTGCAGTTGTCTTTCCCTTGTTGTGCCTCCCTTATCGGGTAGCACTTGCTCGGGCTCTCACGGTTACCAAAACCAGAGAGAACAACAACTTTGCAGAGCAACTAGTTTGCACTGAGTTGTGCTTTTGATAATCCCCCAATACCCCTATATATAGGAGGGTCATGGGACAGGGTTCTCTGTCCCGGGCAATGTGGGACTAAAGCAGGAGTAGAAGGGTTCGGGATTTTCCACAAAACAACCAAATGTGTAACCTAAACCGATCGTTTCAGAACTGAAACGGTCAGTTGGGGACCTGAGCCGGTCGGTTGACACCTCAACCGATCGGTTGGGACCCATGAAATGGTCGATTCATTTCTGAACCGGTCGGTTCGTGGTCCTAATCAGTTCCCGATTGACTTTTCTTCTTTTGTTTTGAATCGGTATCAAATACCAATCCTTGTTCCAATCAAATTGGGCAAGTGAAACGAAAGGAAATTTCTCACCAATCTTACTTTCCCAACATGCTCGGTTGGACTTGAACCGATCATTTCAACACTTGAACGAATCGCTTCACCCTGTCCATGAGCCTATCGAATCATCAGTTGAGCCGATCAGTTCACCAAGCTCAGTCGATTGGTTCATCATATGAGCCGATCAGTTGGGAGTGCAAATTGTGCAGAATCAGTCAATCGCAGTTTCAATCAATCTGATACTCTAATCAATCAGTCCAACACCTTGAACACTATGATACTAAGCTATCAATTGATTGAGTGTTTAATTGAACTACTAAACTCCTTTATTAATCAATATAAACATGTTTGTGGAAAAACTCCTATTCCAGGTTAAATCATATGTGTGTGACCCTGCAGGTCCATTTCACGTTGGCAGTGAAAGTCCATAACACTTATGACTTCACAAGAAAAGAGCGGTGCCTAGTCACACATCAGTGCTACCCAAGTGAAATAGAAAGTTGGAGAACAACTTTCAATCCTACAATCTGTGAATGGTGTTATAGTGAATGTATAATTCCTTTGTCACTGATATCCTGAATGAACTCGAGGCATGGAACAGTCATCCTTTCAACGTTCATTCATTTCCTTGATCTCAGAGTAGACTGGGTGAGATGTGTGTGACATCAATATCACATATTGATTCACACGTGCATGTGCATGCCTTTCTCAATCCTACTCATCAAGTGGCCAAGGACATCAAACTCCCTCAGGAGGGACAAATCCCATATCTATCACTCACCCCTCAAAACCCCCATGTGTCAAAGCCACCCAATCATCACCTTTATAACAACCCATGTTTCATGTTAGCATTTGATGATGTCAAAGTGTACCCAATGACATGTGTTGAGTGTAGTGATTTTAGGTCTATGAATCACATTCACCACCATCACTGTGAAAGATGACTGTGACTACCAAGTCATGGTTATATGTGTCACTCTCACGGTAGGTCTGTCTGGTACCTTGTTCTCTAACAAGTACCTATGTGCTTGGTTTGATATCACTATATCATGACTAATGAGATTCTGTCATCAACCAACACACAATCTAGTCTTCAGAGTTATTGATGTCTATGGTTATTTCCACAATAACAACTAACTATGGACTAAACAAGAATGTACACTCTTAACATTTGTATGATCTCATCATTTAGGTCCTCAACCCAAAAGCATACGTCATTGAGTAAACAATTCTTTAGACATTTATCATGTTGCACCATCATCTCAGAAATAGTTTAAACATATAGATCGGAAATTGCCTTTATTATTGTTCAAATCATTTACAAAGTATCCCATTACAAATATCATATGACTTGCTCTATGGGCATACATACCAACAGTCTGACCAAGGTAATCATGATTCTTGCTACACAAGCATTCCACATAGTTTACAAAGCTCATCTCACCTCTTGTTACCCCTTAATAGGCAACAAGGCATATTATGGCTTATGAAGCCCATAAACAATTTCAATAATTATAACATCATATGGCACACAAGGCTCATTAATTTCAGGTTACCTCTCACTAAAAAACAAAGCATATGAAGGCTTATAAGCCCTATGAAACATTTTCAATATATAGAGCATCATAGCCCATACCTGGCTATGCTCATCATCTCAACATACATGCATGATTAGTACTCATGATAACAATTATATCCATTATATATCAGTACCATGCAATACAAGGGTTTTCTTATTACATTCATAACTCATCACTCTGTATTTGAGCTTCACATAGGATCACTCTGTGTTAGGGCTTCACATAGCATCACCATGTATTAGGGTGTCACATAGCATTACCTTGTGTTAGGGTTTCACGTAGCATTAGCTTGTGATAGGGTTTCACATAGCATCACCCTATATTAGGGTTTCACATAGCATTACCTTGTATTAGGTTTATTATATCCTATTACCCAATTTAGGGTTAGGATGCACTATTCACATCAGATTAGGGTTTATCATGTCCTTTTACCCAAATTAAGGTTTATTGTAACATTACATAACATCACCCTAGATTAAGGTTTTGTATCACATTCATCACCCTATATTAGGGATTTACACATCATTACCCTGAATTAGGGTTTCACTCAAAATTTCCCTAAATTAGGGTTTGTCATGTCATTATCCTATTTTAGGGTCACATCATTCCCCTAGATTAGGGTTTCACTCAGTATTTCCCTAAATTCGGGTTTAAGTTCATCAATCAACTCAATTAGGGTTTTATGATCTCTTTATCAAGAGTCATACCCTAATTATATAACCCATTCATTTTGAATGTGTTGGGCTTGATTGCTACATGATTATTATACATGTATGAATTTCCCTTTCTCATCCTCTCTAGGATGTTCTCTACTCCAATCTTAACCAAATTGAGTCTATTCTTTATTCAAATACATGTAATTAGGGTTATCATAATGTATTGGACTATTGCATTAATATGCATCAAAGGTTAACCCCACTAAGAGTACCAATCACTCTAGTACCTTAAAGTTACAACCATTGTAATCATGATTGATTTTCATCATAAATAATCAAGTAGTTGATTGACCTTCAATCACCTTAGACATCCAAATTGTTTTGATTAATTAAATCCCAAATAGTCTTGGTCACTTAGACCCAAACGATCTTGTCCAATTAGACTTCAAACGGTCTTACTAAAATAAACTCCAAATGGTCTAAGACCGTTTAGACCTCCAAATGGTCTTGATTACATTGGCCATCCAATCGGTTAGAAATTGTTTAGCAAAATCAAGCTGAAACTGATTGGACATATAAAACCGTTTAGACAAAACAAATTAAATCCCAAATAGTCTTGGTCACTTAGACCCGAACGATCTTGACCAATTAGACTCCAAACGGTCTTACTAAAATAAACTTCAAACGGTCTAAGACCGTTTAGACCTCCAAACGGTCTTGATTACATTGGCCATCCAATCGGTTAGAAACTGTTTAGCCAAATCAAGTTGAAACTGATTGGACATATAAAACCGTTTAGACAAAACATTTTGAAACCGAATGAACTTGGCTCTCCAAATGGTTTGAGACTGTTTGGTCCCAAATGCTCTTGAGACTGTTTGATCTTAAACGGTCTTGAGACCGTTTGGACACAAACGGTCTTAAGACTGTTTGGTCCAAACCCTCTCAAAATTGAATGGACCAAAAAGATATCCATCTACTAAATCAATTTCAGGGTTTCACCTGTTGAATCCACCTATCAATTGAAATATTGAATTAACCTCAATTGAACCATTAAATCACCCTTCAATTGAACCATCAATTAGGGTTTTAAATTTAAGAAACCATCAATTAGGGTTTTAACCTAATTGAATTAGGGTTTGAAATCGAGATACCTTCAATTATTGACATTGTAGGACTAATTCTATTGAAATCATTGAATCACCACTTAGCCATGTCATGACCTGACCTCAAACGGTCTTGAGGTCATTTGGTTAACCTCCAAATGATCTTGAGACCATTTGACTAGTTCCATCATTGAAATTTGTGAAATTCAATAATAACATTCAAGGGTTCAAGTTATATAAGCCACCTTCAACTGAGCTTCAAAGCTTCAACCTCCACATCTTTAATGGCGAAAGCAACACCTTCCACTATCCCAAGCTCATACTTAAGCTTTGAGTGAAAAGGAATGGCTAGAATTGAAGATGGAATGGAGATAACAAGAAATAATACATTGATTTTCGATTTCCATCATGGAATCAAGGTGAAAAGAGGGATGGAGCTTACCAATAGGTTGGGGGTCATCGTATTGATCCTCCAAAGCTCCCTTGGTCATTTTTCAAGCAAAGAGTGGAAGTGGTTTCGAAAAGCCTCTCAATTGAGTTGTAAAAGGTGTTTTTATAAGAAATTCAATGAGAGAGAAAATATTTTATAAAATCCTTTTAATTCCAAAATTGGTGCCACCTCTCCCCCATCAATTCCTTGCATGCAAATCCATCTTCACATCCTTCTAATTCCTCTTCATTATCCATGAATTAAGGAAAAGCAAATTAAGCACCTTAAATCATATAATACTAATATCCCATTTTTAGTGGATATTACTTTTGATTTAACTAATGTGAGTGGGTTCTCCACTCACTTAGATATTTTCATGCCTTTGCAAGGCACATGCTCGTCCAACCTTATCTAATTTCAACCATTACCATTTTGGTTGAAGGGCACTTCGATTAACATATTTATTTTTGAATTAATTTGAAGTAAGGTTCCAATTATGCATAAAACTTGATTATTTTAATATCAAGATTCTCTTTCTTCCAAAATGATTCAAATGAGGCGCCCCTCTCAAATTATTTTCTCTTCATGATGCTAAGAATCATGAGGGACCCTCTTGAAGTGGAATTTTGCATATTGAACCCTAGATTTTGGGTAATTTGCAAATTACACCAAAACTAGGTTTTAATGCACAAACATTACTCAACAAGCTCTTTCTTGTTATTCAGGCTTGTAGAAGCCATACTACTGCATCATACTCATTCCTACGATTCTTCAACATATGAGGAACATTTAGTCATGCACAATTTGCAATTTAACCCCTCAACTTGGGTAATTTGCATTTTAGTCCAAAACAAGTAAAACATTATTTCAACATTATTCAAAAAGGACTAAAATTGAAATATAAGTTCCTCTTGAGCCTTAATTGTTTTTCAAGAGATAAGGGCAATCATATAATCATCTTTATTTAGCAAAACATCTAGGGTTAAGCATAACCCAGGTCAGAGATGTTACAAATTATAAACCCCTAACAAGGATTGCGTCCCCGAAATCCCAGATAACAGAAGATAGTTGTTACTCATGTCATCAAGTCTCTAATTATCATATCAATGTCATCAAGATTGTATAAAGCTTTATCCAGTATCAGGTTCTTCCACAGAGATTTATCATCTTGACTTTATCATACAAAGCATATATTTAATTACCCTTGAATTATTACCCCTCTATCAATGTTATGTTTATGCAGAGAATAAACCCCTAACATATGATGTCCATATTATTTTGTGTAACTCGATTGATTTCACAGTTGGCCAATATAGATAACCAAAATAAATCATCTATTACTTCTCACATACCGAAATCCTTACTTTGGTATTCATCATATGTGTTGAGAACACATCTCATCCTTATCATATTCATTTCTCTATTGTTACCACCAAAGGTACACATGCACAAGGTATTTCTTTTATTTTAGGACATTTATTCTTCCATATATCATTATCTTGGAACCAAATTCCAAAGAAAACTGATTCTTTTCTAAGTATCCATCAACGGATTATTTCTAATCCATGTACATCAAATGTCATAATACTTACTTGATTGCCATGTTCATGAAAGGAAGAAACATAAAGGAACATACCCCTGTCATTACCCAAGGTTGTTCATCAAAAAAGAAACATATATTTAACGGAGGTAATCCACTTAGTAATCCTTTATTTATTTGGGAAAGTTCACTTAGCAAACTCTATGTGGCTGGGAAAGTTCAATCAGCAATCCTTATGTAATTGGGAAAGTTCACTCAGCAATCCCTATGTTATTGGGAAAGTTCACTCAGCAATCCCTATGTAATTGGGAAAGTTCACTCCACAATCCCTATGTTATTGGGAAAGTTCACTTATCAATCCCTATGTTATTTGGGAAAGTTCACTCAGCAATCCCTATGTTATTGGGAAAGTTCACTCAGCAATCCCTATGTTATTGGGAATGTTCACTTAGAAATCCCTATGTTATTGGGAAAGTTCACTTAGCAATCCCTATGTTATTGGGAAATTTCACTTAGCAATCCCTATATAATTGGGAAAGTTCACTTAGCAATCCCTATGTAATTGGGAAAGTTCACTTAGCAATCCCTATGTTATTTGGGAAAGTTCACTCAACAATCTGTATGTAATTGGGAAAGTTCACTCAGCAATCCCTATGTAATTGGGAAAGTTCACTCAGCAATCCCTATGTAATTGGGAAAGTTCACTCATTAATCCCTATGTAATTGGGAAATTTCACTCATCAATCCCTATGTAATTGGGAAAGTTCACTTAGCAATCCCTATGTAATTGGGAAAGTTCACTTAGCAATCCCTATGTTATTTGGGAAAGTTCACTCAACAATCCCTATGTAATTGGGAAAGTTCACTTAGCAATCCCTATGTTATTTGGGAAAGTTCACTCAGCAAACCCTATGTAATTGGGAAAGTTCACTTAGCAATCCCTATTTAGTTTCATTATACTCACTAAATTGTTTCAAAATGACTACTTGATCAGAGTAATCAGAAAGATAACAATCTAAGAGTTCCATACTTGCCCTATCTCCAATAATCATATACCTATCCAGGGTATACAAGTATTGAGATTAGGTAGTATGCACTTTATTTACTATCATGTTCCTCACTTTTCATATCATTATACACACATGATTTTTCATTCCTGGATTTTCTTCAGGCATCACTTCTATATCTCATCTTTTATGACACAAATAAGAGAGATTATAAAGCATTTTAAGGAATACTGAGTAAAATGTATGTTCTCATCTTCCTTGTGTCCTTATAGGACCAGTATGAGGAAGTTCAAAAACAACTACTTTCTTATTCTTAACACATATAATCATGAAATGAAATATCAGAATGAACTATTTCATCTGACCTATCACAACCCGAGGGTTGACTATTGCATCAGATTGATTCATTGCATAGAACCTCACAGTTGCTTATTGTTGACCCTATGCTTGATTGTTAGGTGTTGATGAACCAGCTTGCGATGCTTGTCCACGTCCTCTAATGTTTACTAGAAAATTTCCTCCTTTGTGAGCCTTGCTGACTCTCCCTTGGAGGTAGAGTCACCATTAAATTCCCGTTTGGACAATCCTTTGCTAGATGTCCCAGTTGTCTACATTGGTAACAGACCCTGGTCACAAAATAGGGTCTGTGAGATCCAGTCACTGATGTTGATGCTATGCGGGGGCTCGACTTGGAGCAATACTACAGTCCCTACCCCTACTTGACATCCATTGTGTCTGGGTATTGGATCTCGATGGTGTTGTCGATGCAGAAAATCTTGGCTTCTTAAAACTTTCAGATCTTGGTCCTTGAAACTGAGTGTACACCTTCTTACTACTAGTCTATCGTTTCTCGATTTCAGACCTTTCTATCCTCCTTACCGACTTCACAAAAGTGTCAAACCTCTCCCTGTTGTCTAAAGCAGACACATGAGTGGTAAGTTCATCGTTCAACCCCTTCTCAAAATGCCGAATTCTTGCTTCATCATTAACTGCCATATGCGGACAAAATCGCAAAAGCTCCATGAAATTAGCTTCATACTCGCTAACGTTCATCTGTCCTTGTCTAATCCTCTCAAATTGAGAGATCTTCTCATCTAGATACGCCTTAGGGAAGTATCTACTAATGAATTCTCATCGGAATACCTCCCATCCAACTTCTTCACCTGGCTTCTTGTCTTCTTCTATAATCTACCAGTGACCAACACTCCCTTTTAGGAGGTACACTGCATGTCTTACCTTCTCAACTTCAGGAATATCAAGGATCCTGAAAGCCTTCTCCAGCTCTGTCAGCCACAAATAAACATCTGATGGATTAGCTGTACCAGCATAATCTATGGCTCCAACCCGATGAAGTCTCTCAAAAGTCTTGTTGACTCCATATCCCTCATTGTGGGATGGTGCCCTAGGTGTAGGTGGTGGCATCCTATTAGCCATGTGTGTCATAGTCGCCATAAATTGGCCAAACAGGGTATGGAAGGATGGATTCTCTATCATACCTGGGTCAAACTGGGGATGTTCAGGTACTGGCTCCACCCTAGCTTGATCCCTTGCACCTCCTCCTGGTGCAGCAATGCTGCTCTCAGCAGCATGTTCTTCATGTGATCCAGACATCTTCAAGTTCTTCTCCTATATGAGCAGAAGATACTATCAGATGAACTGGAAGACACTTAGAATAGACTTAACATCCTTAATCCTATGTCTCTGTAGACTTAGTGAACCTAGAGCTCTGATACCACTAAATTGTGACACACCGATCACAAAAACATAATTTACTTAAGCGAAAGTGTTTGTTAGCAGCAGATTATTGAAAATCACTAAAAATTAAAACCTTTCTCAAAGAGATCCACAAAGGACAACTCTTTCTAAAAGAACCAAAGTAATTTGATTTCATTTCATTTCACTAGTACATATCGTGTATCATCTCATCTCAAGGATTACAACATCAATTGTTCTATTAAACTGTATAGAGACAGCATAAGAACATTGAGGCATCAAGACAAAATCTCAGATTGATTCATTAAAACCAACTACGGACTCCGAGGACCTGAAATTACAGAGACGACACATAGGACTCTATTCACACATATACAAAATTTGATAGCAGTGTCTCCTGCTGAGAATTCACTACTATTCATGGTGTTGCTACTGTCCTTCACCTACTGAAGGGTTCCTGCCTCCTCGTCTGCATCCACCTAAAAATGTGGATCCCACGGGGGTGAGACAATTGTAAATTGCCCCAGCGAGAGATATAACTCTCCGCCAAAACATTATTATTGCAGTTATTGAATTAACACTGAGTAGAGGAATTATATATTTAACAGTAGATAGATTAATGTCTAAATAGATTAAAGCAGTATTCTTATTCTGAGCATTTCAACTATAACTTGATAAGTCAGCATGATACTTATTTAGTGAGGAATTAAAGAACATGTATAACATTTATCCTTCTAGGATATGCTAAGAAGAGTAACATCAACCTTCTCGGTTAGTACGAGATTATATGATAGAGACATCACGTATCAAACTATAATTAGCTTTCCAGTGTCTCCACTTGAGAATTCACTACTATTCATGGTGGTGCTGCTGTCCTTCACCTACTGAAGGGTTCCTGCCTCCTCATCCGCGTCCACCTAAAAATGTGGATCCCACGGGGGTGAGACAATTGTAAATTGCCCCAGCGAGAGATATAACTCTCCTCCAAAACATTATTATTGCAGTTATTGAATTAACACTGAGCAGAGGAATTATATATTTAACAGCAGATAGATTAATGTCTAAATAGATTAAAGCAGTATTCTTATTCTGAGCATTTCAACTATAACTTGATAAGTCAGCATGATACTTATTTAGTGAGGAATTAAAGCACATGTATAACATTTAACCTTCTAGGATATGCTAAGAAGAGTAACATCAACCTTCTCGGTTAGTACGAGATTATATGATAGAGACATCACGTATCAAACTATAATTAGCTTGCCAGGGTATATTGACATCTTCTCTATAGAGTATATCCGTAACATATACTCACTTTAGGCTTAGATCACACAGCTAATACATGGTATTGTATTGTGGAGTCATGGCCTATAGCCATACCCTTTTAATGAAGTATTGGGATCTTAATCCCTCATCTCATCAGGTACATTTTTATTTCTTAACAAGTTCATCATCTTGATTATAGAATATGGGTATTCAGACCCACAATTCATCATAGAATACTTGTTACCACTTAACAAGTAACGTAATACCTTCAGGTCATCTGACCAAGGTAATCATGATTCTTGCTACACAAGCATTCCACATAGTTCACAAAGCTCATATCACCTCTTGTTACCCCTTAATAGGCAACAAGACATATTATGGCTTATGAAGCACATAAACACTTTCAATAATTAAAACATCATATGGCACACAAGGCTCATTAATTTCAGGTTACCTCTCACCAAGAAACAAAGCATATGAAGGCTTATAAGGCCTATAAAACATTTTAAATATATAGAGCATCATAGCCCATACCTAGCTATTCTCATCATCTTAACATTCCTGCATGATTAGTACTCATGATAACAATTATATCCATTATATATCAGTACCATCCAATACAAGTGTTTTCTTATTACATTCATAACTCATCACTTTGTATTTGAGCTTCACATAGGATCACTCTGTGTTAGGGTTTCACATAGAATCACACTGTATTAGGGTTTCACATAGCATTACTTGTGTTAGGGTTTCACATAGCATTACCTTGTGATAGGGTTTCACATAGCATTACATTGTATTAGGGTTTCACAAAGAATTACCTTGTATTAGGGTTTATTATATCCTATTACCCAATTTAGGGTTAGGATGCACTAATCACATCAGATTAGGGTTTATCATGTCCTTTTACCCAAATTAGGGCTTACTGTAACATTACATAACATCACCCTGGATTAGGGTTTTGTATCACATTCATCACCCTATATTAGGGATTTACACATCATTACCCTGAATTAGGGTTTCACTCAAAATTTCCCTGAATTTGGGTTTCTGATGTCATTATCCTATATTAGGGTCACATCATTCCCCTAGATTAGGGTTGCACTCAGTATTGCCCTAAATTCGGGTTTAAGTTCATCAATCAACTCAATTAGGGTTTTATGATCTCTTTATCAAGAGTCATACCCTAATTATATATCCCATTCATTTTGAATGTGTTGGGCTTGATTGCTACATGATTATTATACATGTATGAATTTCCCTTTCTCATCCTCTCTAGGATGTTCTCTACTCTAATCTTAACCAAATTGAGTCTATTCTTTATTCAAATACATGAAATTAGGGTTATCATAATGTATTGGACTATTGCATTAATATGCATCAAAGGTTAACCCCACTAAGAGTACCAATCACTCTAGTACCTTAAAGGTACAACCATTGCAATCATCATTGATATTCATCAAAAATAATCAAGTAGTTGATTGATCTTCAATCATCTTAGACATCCAAATGGTTTTGATTAATTAAATCCCAAATAATCTTGGTCGCTTAGACCCCAACGATCTAGACCAATTAGACTCCAAACGGTCTTACTAAAATAACCTCCAAATGGTCTAAGACCGTTTAGACCTCAAAATGGTCTTGATTACATTATCCATCCAATCGGTTTGAAACCGTTTAGCCAAATCAAGTTGAAACTGATTGGACATATAAAATCATTTAGACAAAACATTTTGAAACTGAATGAACTTGGGTCTCCAAACTGTTTCAGACTGTTTGGTCCCAAACGGTCTTGAGACCGTTTGGACCCAAACGGTCTTGAGACCGTTTGGTCCAAACCCTCTCAAAACCGAATGGACCAAAAAGATATCCATCAACTAAATCGATTTCAAGGTTTCACCTGTTGAATCCACCTATCAATTGAAACATTGAATTAACCTCAATTGAACCATTAAATCACCCTTCAATTGAACCATCAATTAGGGTTTTAAATTTAAGAAACCATCAATTAGGGTTTTAACCTAATTGAATTAGGGTTTGAAATCGAGATACCTTCAATTGTTGACATTGTAGGACTAATTCTATTGAAATCATTGAATCACCACTTAGCCATGTCTCGACCTGACCTCAAACGGTCTTGAGGTCATTTGGTTAACCTCCAAACGGTCTTGAGGCCATTTGACTAGTTCCATAATTGAAATTTGTGAAATTCAATTAGGGTTTGCATCATAGAATCGATCATCAATTGAGTTATTGATTGTATTTCAATTTGATATCACTAGATCTTCAACCATCTAATCATACTTCCTCATAGACTTTCAAACGGTCTTGGTTGACCGCAAAATGGTCTTGATACCGTTTGGGTGACCTCCAAATGGTCTTGAGACCGTTTGGGTTAGTCAACCCAAAAATTAAATCAATCAATTGAGAATTTCAGCACTCAACCTGATTAGGGTTTGATACTTGATGGACCTTTAACTGATGAACCCTTTGAAACCAATAAATTGGATTTAATGGGTCATCAACCATCAACATCAGCATATGAACTCCAAATGGTCAACTATGGTCAACTATTCCAAACGGTTTTGAAACCGTTTGGTTTCAAACAGTTTGATGAAACCGTTTAGCTAACCTTATTGAAACCGATTGGACTCAAATTTTGAAACCGTTTGCAATAGATATTTGTGGAGGTGTGTGCTTATGAGATTTAATCATCATAAAGCTATAAACGCACGAAGCTTGTTGTGATTTTCATGGTGATTTCATCAATCAATCAAATAAAATTTCGAGAATGAAGAAAGGATCAACAATTGATAGAGGTATGAAATCAATAATAACATTCAAGGGTTCAAGATATATAACCCGTCTTCAATTGAGCTTCAAAGCTTCAACCTCCACGTCTTTAATGGTGATAGAAACACCTTCCACTATCCCAAGCTCGTCCTTAAGCTTTGAGTGAAAAGGAATGGCTAGAATTGAAGATGGAATGGAGATAAGAAGAAATCATATATTGATTTTTGATTTCCATCATGGAATCAAGGTGAAAAGAGGTCATGGAGCTTACCAACAGGTTGGGGGTCATCCTCCTGTTCCTCCAAAGCTCCCTTGGTCGTTTTTCAAGCAAAGAGTGGAAGTGGTTTCGAAAAAGCCTCTCAATTGAGTTGTAAAAGGTGTTTTTATAAGAAATTCAATGAGAGAGAAAATATTTTATAAAATCCTTTTAATTCCAAAATTGTTGCCACATCTCCCCCATCATTTCCTTGAATGCAAAGCCATATTCCCATCCTTCGAATTCCTCCTTATTTTCCATGAATTAAGGAAAAGAAAATTAAGCACCTTAAATCATGTAATACTAATATCCCATTTTTAGTGGATATTACTTTTGATTTAACTAATGTGAGTGGGTTCTCCACTCACTTAGATATTTTCGTGCCTTTGCAAGGAACATTCTCGTCCAACCTTATAAAATTTCAACCATTATCATTTTTGTTGAAGGGAAGTTCGATTAACATATTTATTTTTGCATTAATTTGAAGTAAGGTTCCAATTATGCTTAAATCTTGATTATTTTAATATCAAGATTCTCTTTCTTCCAAAATGATTCAAATGAGGCGCCCCTCTCAAATTATTTTCTCTTAATGATGACATGAATCATGAGGGACCCTCTTGAAGTGGTATTTTGCATATTGAACCTTATATTTTGGGTAATTTGCACATTACACCAAAACTAGGTTTTAATGCACAAACATTGCTCAACAAGCTCTTTCTTGTTATTCAGGCTTGTAGAAGCCATACTACTCCATAATACTCATTCCTATCATGCTTTAACATATTAGGAACATTTTTTCATGCACAATTTGCAATTTAACCCCTCAACTTGGCTAATTTGCATTTTAGTGCAAAACAAGTAAAACATTATTTCAACATTATTCAAAATGGACTGAAATTGAAATATAAGTTCCTCTTAAGCCTTATTTGCTTTTAAAGAGATAAGGGCAAGCATATAATCAGCTTTATTTAGCAAAACATCTAGTGTTAAGCATAACTCAGGTCAGGGATGTTACATGGCATGCCAGTCTTGAGCCGTGCGCTCTAGGCATGTTGGAAAGGGTTGTCCATGGTTGATGTAGCCACCCTTGTGCTGGTATTCTGTGATCGGGAACTGGGTGTCCATGGGTCATTGTGGGTCTGTACTGAAATGGGGAAATATTATGAGGCCATATGATTGAGCCTTGACGAGGACATCAAGCATTTAAGTGGTGGAGATTGTAACGTCCCAATATTTGAGGCCTCGGATAATATGATCTTAAAAGGAATGATTGGACTACCCATATCACCAAGGTGCACCTCCTTTTCAGGGAGCCCATCACTAAGAACTCCATAGTTAAGCATGCTCAGCTTGGAGTAGTACTAGGATGGGTGACCAGTCGGGAAGTTGGTCCTGGCTTGCGCGTTTGTGAGGACAAAGTGTGCAGTTAAGGTTAGTGGTGGTCTGTAGGGCCAGTCGTCATTCCTACAACTCTACTAGAGCCTTGGGTAGTGGGCCCAGGCATTACAACAACGGAGCTAGTAGTTAGGCAAGGAATTTCATATAGCATACTACGACAATTCCATCTCAAAGGAGAAATCATACAACAAGGAGATGTGAAGATTTGTAGAATCTCAACTGAAAGTAATGTTATTGATCCCTTTACAAAGCACTTTCACAAAAAGGATGATGACCATGTTAGATCACTTGGGATTAAGTTCATGGGTGATTTTCTATAAGTGCAAGTGGCAGTCTTTTGGTATGTATGACCAGAGAGCCAATCATATGATGATTGTAATGGCATGTCTTGTAAACATTCGATTAATAATAAAGGCAATATATGTATATATGTTTGTTCAATTACAAGATAATGGTATAACATGGTATATGTCTAAAGAATGATGTTACTCAATGATGTTTGTCTTCTGGTTGAGGACATGAACAATGAGATCATACGAATGATAAGGGTATATACATTCTTGTTATGTCCCTAGTCAGATGTTGTTGTCGAAGTTAATAGATAGAAATAACATATAAGACTAGAGTGTGTGTTTCTTGATGACAAAATCTCATTAATCATGATTTATGATATCAAACCAAGAACATGGGTACTTGTTATAGAACAGTGTACCAGATAGACCCACCTTGAGAGTGATACTTGGAAACCATTGAATGGTAGTCAAAATCATCTCCCATAGTGATAGTAGTGTTTGTTATTCTTAGACCTAATATCACAACACTCATCACATGTCATTTGATGTGCTTTGACATCATCCAACATGACCTTGAATAAGGGTGGCCATAACGGTGATTCACGGATACGTTGTGACACATGGATATTGACTCTAAGTGATGTAGATGGGATTTGTCTCTCCTAGTATAGTTGATATATGGCCTGCTTGATAAGAGAGAATGAGAAATCAAAGTTGAGAGGATGATGTTTCTATGCCTCAAGTTCAATCTGGATATCGGAGGCAAAGAAATTTTATGATCATTGTAAGACTAATCAAGGATTGTAGGTTGAAGTTGCTTTCCAACTTTCCAATTACATGGGCAGCAACGATGTGTTTCTAGATACTTCTCATTGCTTGTGATGTCATAAATTAGATATAGACATTCACTGCCAACGTAATTTGGGACCTATAGGGTCGCTCGAATAGGGTGCACCTAGAAAATGTGTTTATTCATGAATATGGTTTAAACTTGATTACTAAAGTATTGAGGTATTCAATTTTAAATTGTTTGTCTATCACAAATCTAAAATGACTAATTCAACAAGTGAACTTTGGTTCAGATGTATGAACCGACTGATTGGATGATCAGTATGATTGGATCAAGGATTGATGATGACGTCTTGTTGTGCATTAATCATCATATTAAAAGCCAATGTGATTGTGAATAGAAAACATATTGAATCGACCTGTTCAAGGGTTGAACTAATCATCTCACGTGTTTTGACTAGTTCGTGGTTTGAAGATTCCAAAAAATTCATAAAACTTTGTCTCTTCGACTCCCAGATGATTAGAAACCTTGAGCCTAGCCCTCCTATATATAGAGGGATTTTTAAGGCTGTCAAGAGATACAACGATAGGCTCTTATAATTGTTGTCCTCTCATAGTTGTGGTAACTCAAGATCCTGAGCAAGTCTTACCTGTAATAGGGAGAGACAATAAGGAAGAGTAAGTAAACACTACCACATTGATGTTCAAAGAGATAAATCCTTCCCATTGGCTCTGGTGGAACAACAAATAGTTCTCGATGGTCTACGTGGACTACGTAGAGGCGTGGAGGCCATTACCACCCGCTAGGAGGAGGACAACCACTACTGTCTGTGGTGTTGCACCTGGAGGCCATGATCTCTGGTTGTCTGTGTGCATCTTGCGATGAGTGCACATCACCATGCAAGAGTTATCGTTGGACGTCCTCCAAGACCAGGTATCTCTCTTGTTGCCTTCATTCCTAGATACATCATTGTTGATGCTATTCCCTGATCTAGGAGTAGGGATAAAAGATTTGGTTTCTTCTACCTTCCCTGTCATCCCTATTCCACAACATGTATGTCATGAGATATAGCTATATATTAGCCATTATCAGCGAGTTTGGTTGATTTATTTAATTAAGTTTATTAAGTCAAATCGTATATGGGCCCAAGTCTTTCTTGACCCATTAGGGTTTAGTCTAAAGTTTGTACACTTCCCCCTTCTCTTGTATATAGGAGGGTGATGCCTCTTGTCAAATATATTACATATCTATCTTTTACTTTACAACATGGTATCACAAAGGTGATCCAATTCTATCCTAGAGTACAAAAATATCTTACTCCAACAGGAGGCAATTACCCTTCTTATCTTGACCGCCTGTTGGGCATCTATCCAATCTTCATGGTTTCACCTTCACCTACCGCTTCTAGTGCGTCTGGTGATTGTATTACCATTGGTACTGATGCAATAGTATTACTTCTCCCCTTTATTTCTATCCTCAAGTCTTGGGCTTTTCTATGCTAACTCATTTTTCTAAATCCCTATTTCTACAAACTTTCTATCAAAACTCCATGTGTCCAATAACAGTGCTGCACCCATAAAATTCTAACACATGTTATCTCTCCCCCTCCATTGGGTCACAAAACCTCCTATCCTACACCCTTTGACAATCCCTCAACAACCTTCTATTCCATCTCCCACTGCCACCCTTCCCTTCCATGTGTAACCTTCAACACATTCTTCAGGAAGCCATGCATTCTAGTCATTAACCACCAACCCCACATGCTTCTATGAAGGAAACAAAGTCTCTTAGTTCTACTTGAAGGCACACTAACGATTTGCCTATAAAGGGGATCTCGGCCCCAAACTCGATGTAATACAAGACGAGAAGTGGTGTGGATATCCTAGAGTATATCCTAGAGTACACAATGCATCTGGCCTCCTACATGGACATGATTCTGATGCACACAAAGATGCCCGCCCCAACAATGATGGGCATGAGGGTGTTTATTTAAAATGATCTAGTGCAATGGTGTTTCCAACTATCTCTATGAGTTCTTTCTTCCTCAAGAAGACTTCAACTACTAATTACATGCTACATTTTATTTTTTATCTGATTACAAGGAGAATATTATATGGAGCAAGACTTTGACACTTTGTAGTATATCTTGGTTTAACTTTTCATTCAACAGATTATATGAAATATTTTTTCTTGATTTCCCCCTAAACATACTGTAGACCCTTTTTTAAGGGCTCTACCCCCAAGCCCCACAAGGAATGACCTCTACTAATTGAGGCGTACCCGACCACCAAACCCCTAGTAGTGCTACAAATTTTTTTTTCTAGACCATTTCTTTATTATTGTCCACCACAACCACTCTTGGTTTTTTATATGGTTGGTGGGGAGAGAGATAAATCAATTAAGAAAATTATTGCTTCTATCGATAAGGATTTTCTTGCTACTCTATATATATTTGTCAATCTTCTGCACTTCTTGATGAACTTATGGACTCATACTATTGATATTTATTGATATATGTAGCTTGAAGATCTTATTACTTTTAGCTTCATGTATATTGCTTGCTGATGGTCTTCTATCCACCTACATTGACTTTACTTTCTACTTCTTATTTGTGCTTTATTTGCATCTTGACAATGTCCGCTACTTATGCATGTTGACATTCTAAACTATGAACCAACACTCTATGGAAATTTTCATTGTGAACCAACACTTTCTGGTACGTGATGATAGCGATTGTGATGAAGAGTTTGATGCCTTCTTGTTGTTGTTTAATAGTACTCCAGATACTACAACCTATTAATCAAGAGGCTTCTACTACCTATTTGTGATATGTACATGTGATATGTGACATACTTCAGATTCGATCTGCTTGCATAAATGCTTTGGTTTATCTACTTGAGGAGGAGTATTGAAGTGGTGACTTCTATATTGTAATCTTGAGGGGAGAAATATTCTTGTATCGACTGAAATTATCTTTTTATTTTTCTTATTTGTCTTTAGTCAGTCTATGTGTTTGCAAGATGACTTGTTATTCTCCCAAGCTTTGACTGAAGGGGGGTATTAGAGAGTTTGGTTCATCTAATTAATTAAGTTATTCGATTCTAATTTTATATGGGTCCAAGTGTGTCTTGGCCCATAATAGTTTAATCGAAATTTTGTACCCTTCCCCCTTATCCTACATATAGGAGGGGAATTCCTCTTATCAAATATACCACATAGTTGTCTTTTATTTTAAAACATCCATAATTTCATTAATTTACTAAAACACACATTATTGCAGTCGATGTATGTTTTATTGGGATCAATTTAAGAGCATAGCTAATCTAACTAGTACACATCAAATTTATAAGGTTATATTATGTTTAAAATTTTTGTCAAAAATTTAAATATAAAATGCGTACATGTAATTTACTTATACCAAAACACATTACTCATTTAGCCATAATAAGATAGTAAACACAATATAATCAAATAAATTGTATTTAGGAATGTTTACAATAAAGTGTATTTAAAAGATATGCATATAGTAAATAAATATTTAGTATCACAAGCATATACTGTAACAAATTTAAACACTTGGATTCTTATTCTCTGTAACTCGGTCCATATTAAAATCTAGGTTAAATTTTTCATGTAGACATGTCCATGTAATTTTTATGACCGGTTCTGAGTCAAGTTACCTGGGTTGCGTAGGGTTCTCAGGAGCAAAAATGAAGCAGAATAAAGCATATTTCCATAGTATCCCTCGACTAGGACCCATCAAAAGTATTAATGTTGGATTACAATAATAATATTATACCTTATTAAGGAAGAAGTTGAAACAATAAAAGTGAACTACTCAGTGTAGATATAGGCCTTCCAAATGTCTTTTCCAGTCTCATCGGACTAGCAATTGGGACTCATTTTTGGTTTTCTCGCACTTAGAGACTCACCTCAAGATTTATGTTGAAATGTGATTTCTATAGTAGATTACAAGATTCTATGATAAAATTTCTATGGTAGAATGTTAGGTCCTATCGTAGATGGGCATAGATCCTAATGTCACAAAGGTAGGTCTGTTGATCATAAATGTGACCGTAAATTTTTTTATGGAAGAACAAATGCTTCCACAATGTATGTTAGGTTGTAAAGAATAACCTTGCATAGTGATGACATTATACTCAAACTATGTTTCCTTTACGAAGTCTCTCATTTGAAATGAATTGTTTGTGTGAACTCATCTCCATGGTAGTACATGCACACACTTGAAGATAAAGTTTTACAGTTGCTAGTCCTCTCACCCCTCTCTTTCTTTGTTTTCTCTTAAAAGTTCTCAATCCTTTGAGCCAATGATGAGAAGATGATATGCTATTTTTTACTCCTCGCATATCATATAGATAGATGAGTAGAGAGGGTAGGGTTTCCTAAACCTTAATAGTATACTAGTTGTTGGACTCCCATTTGGAATGAGAGATTCCACACACATTGGGATCTATGGAATGCATCTTTTTGCAAATCTTTGTGTGATGTATACTTGCATCTTTCCTTGAGGAAAGGGTCCCTTTATTATGCAAACTAATTTCCAAGTGTATGGATCCTATTTAATTCCAATCCTTAAAACTTGCTTTCAGGACCCTTTATCTGTAACAATTACAATTGAGTCTGAAGCACCCTTTCTTCCTGCTATCTCTATGCATCAGACCCTTTAGGCACCATACTACATTGTCAATGGATTAACTAATCAACATTAAAATCCGTAAGCAATAAGAAATGTTTATCTATACATTATTTCTATCCTAATAGTAGGATTATTCGATCAAGACTAAGCCATTGACAACCAATGTTACTATGTCGTATAATGCATCTTTCATAGATATCCATATTGAACTGGAAGCATGAACATGACATTATCATCTTGTTTAATTTGAATTTTATTGATCTCCAAGTATAATAGCAAGATACATATTAGATTAGAATCATATAATGACTCATATGAGCAATGACATTTGGTTGTATGGACTAAGAGCCATCATGGGATGATTGTAATAGGGATACTTTGTACTTGATTTGATTATTAATAAAAGACAACTCAACGTATTATGTTTTTTAGTATTAAAATAATGAATGAACTTAATAATGTCATAAAAACAATAGGACTCAATGACATCTCGTTTGTCTTGAGCTCCTATAACATTCCTTATCAGTTCTTGTTGTGGATACCATAGGCCAACAACAATACACAAGAATAACATGTATTGTTAGTGATAACTATGTCTCTTTAGTCATGATATTGAATATCAACTTACATGCTTGAGTACTTTTTAGAGAACATGTTGTACTAAATTGACCCACCTGAGATTGACACTTGGAAGTCATGAATTGACATGTTAGAGTCATATCTCAATGTGATAGTGGTGGTTGGGATCCTTAGACCTGAAGTCACTACAATAATCACAAGTTGTTATGTGTGCTTTGACTACTTGTCCAACATTCTTTGAAAAATGAGTTTCTAAAAAGGTGGTGATTGGGTGCATTTTGACACTTGGGGGTGATTTGGAGTGATTTAGATGGGATTTTTCCCACCACTGGGAGTGATATCATGGACACTTGATAAGAGAGACCACGAAATTTTGAGGCTCATGTGAGTCTATATATATATTGAGCTCAGAATATCTCAAATAGTTTGCTCAAATTCAATGGGGGGAAATGGAGAATTAAGAGGATGACATTCCATGCCTCAGATTCAATCTGGTTATCTATGACAAAGTTATTATACAGTCACGCAAACACTAATCACTTGACAAGTTGTAGATGTTTTTCAATTCATTCCTACTACATGGGTGACAATGATGTGTGGCTAGACACCTCTCTTCTCTTGTTTTGTTTTGAACATCACTACCAACACAATTAGGAACCTACCGGGTCATACACATAATGATGCATAAAGAATTGAAGTTTGCAATAAAACATATGACTAGAATGATTATTAATCTTTATTAGAATGGTTATCCATCTGATAGGCCATACAAAATCTATGATCAAATGATCAGATTATTTGGGGAAATAGATCAATTGATTATCAACTGATCGATTAGTTTTTCCATAGTATTGATGTGATTGGTTGACCAGGTTAATTGATTGGAGGATCAAAATGTTACAGGGAAAGACTAAAATCAGAAAACAAGTTATACCTATATCTAGACTCTCATGATTGGTCAATAAGATAACTTGACCATTCGTTTACAATCCAATCTGAGTTTTTTAGCATTGTAAAGTTTTGGGATGCAAAAAGCAAAGGGATTGGAATTACGTTTTTTCAAGACCATGACTCTCCTATATATAGAGGTCACATCCCAAAAGGTGTGAAACATCTTTGATAGACAACTTGTAAGACAAGTTCTCCGTCCTCTCTCTTTCACACACTCTAAGAGAAAGTGAAATCCAAAGGATTCCACCCAATACAAGAGATGAAAGGTGTTGACACAAGGTCTAAATTGACTAAACCCTTGTTTTTATGATGAATAACCATTCCACATATTTGTGTCTAATCCTTATACTTGAGTGATATCAGATTAAGTATAGACACACTTGAAATGCATAATCTTGTGCATCGTAACTTGGAGAAAAGACAAGGCAAAATCAATGCAAGTGCACTTTTGTGGAATATGATGTAAATCCATTAGTATCATGATCACTTGTAATGATTGTATGACTTGTAATTAAGCTTAGAAAAAAACTAGGAGTACTTAAATCAAATATTTAAGCACATTAATGATATTTTCCAAAATTCATTACAGGTTTTTTTTCGGTTTAGTTTTACCTGTGACAAATTTGACGGATCCCTTTGATGCATTTTGAAAAAATTCAGGTTCGATCGAGTTTCATATACACAGAACTCGACCAAACCCTACACTGACCACATCAGATTTAAGTGATCGGTCAAGTTTCATCTAGAGGATAAACTCGACCGATGCTTCAAATTTGCTTTGTCACATAGTTTAATCATTTGAGTTTCCCAAAAGTAAACTCAACCGATCCCATTGTACGAATTTTGCAGAAAAAGTGCTTCTAGTTGTTGGAGTGTTGCAAAACTCTAAAAATATATGTTACAACACCCAAAATAGGCTACACTTCGTCCTTAATTATCCCCACTGACTAGTAGGCATCCCCAACTATAAATAGGACCCCTTAGGCTTCATTGTATGGTTAACCAAGCACTATGAAGGTCCCTACATTATAGTTGAATGCTCCCTACAACCATCTTCTACCTCAAGCGTAATCACTTGCTACATACATTAGAGTGAGTAGGAAATTTGTAAGAGAGCTAGTCCTACATGTAAATCTTGTGAGGCTCTCACTTCCTCCACCTCCCAATATCTCATTTCTACCATGTAGCTGAAGACTCTCTCTCTTGGCTAAGAGAGGTGAAGAATAATAAGGGAAGGTATCCTTTGGTGAAAGCTCTCCTTTGTGAAGGTGAAATAAAAGGAGGAAAATCCAAGAAGAGTGGGCAATTCCTTCAAGGCAGGAGACTTGTACAATAATGGGTAAGTCCTTGGTGAAGGAAGAATACATGTTACAAAGTGAGTAAGTCCTTGGTGAGGTAGTAGACTCTTGTTTGGATAGGTAAGTCCTTTGGTAGGTTGTGGGTTCCCTTCTCCTTAAAGAGAAGGTTGGGTATCCTTGTCTCAGAAAAGGAAGGTCATTTTTTGTATGTCTTATAATGAAATATAAGTATGAAATGGTTCCATAATCCTAGAGTTGACATCTCTAGGTAGTGGAATAACTTACTCCTAGTTTGGAGTATGGAACCACTCTACATAGCTTGTATTCTTGTGCTTGTTCAATCTCTCTCTCCCTTTCTATGTATGTTATAGTTGCACTCAAATTCCTAATTAGCAACCTTATCTTGTGATATATCTTGAAGGTCTAATGAATTTTGTTCAAGTACATTTAGCTCTATTCACCCATCCCTCTAGAGCTCATCTAAGATCCAAAAGTGGTATCAGAGAGGGTATTCTCCAAGCATACTTCCACAAGTAGGAGAATATGGATGATTATCAAGGTGGGAGGCACCTCATCAACATTCCAATCTTTTATGAGAGTAGCTTCCTCTATTGGAATAGAAGGTTACAATTATACATCATGGTTCAAGTCTTGAGTTATGGAAAATGGTGGAACGTCCATACAAGCTGCAGGAGACAAAGATAGAAGAATCGAATGAAGATACCATGAAGAAAGCAACCTTGAATGCAAGAGCCATCAACATTCTCTATGCCTCCATGTATCCCATTGAGTTCAACTGAATTTCCTCTTTTGAGATGGCCTATGAGGTATGGAGAAAGCTATGCATCACTTATGAAGGTACAAAGAAGGTGACGGAAATCAAAGTCTACATGCTCAAAGGCCTCCTTCAAAACTTCAAGATGGGAAAGGAGGAGAGAATAGTCAACATGTACTCAAGGCTCAACACCATTGTGAATGGTCTTTCCATTCTAGGTCATCCTATGGATAGAGGAGAGTTCAACTCAAAGATCCTTAGAACTCTCCCCAAAAGGTGGGAATCCAAGGTGACCTACATTGAAGAAACAAGGTCTCTTGGTGATATCCCTATTAAAGATATCATAGTAAATCTACAAGTACATGAAGTGAAACTTTACAAGCAAGATGAAAGAGAAAGAGAAGAAGAAAAGAGCTCAAGAGAATGAATAAGGGTGAAATCAAAGCACACATTGAAGCTATCATTGGTCAAGCCTCTCCATCCTATCAAGTTGAAGAAGATGCCATACTCCAAGGGTACAATCTATGAAATCAAGTCATCCTCTGTCACCCAGTGCTTTGAATGTGGAAATAAGGGTCACTTCAAGGAAGATTGTCCACAAGGCAAAAAGATACATCACAAGAGAAGAGAAGAGAAGCACAAGAAGAAGGAAAAATGGCACAAAAGATCAAGTGACTCCTCCAACTCAAGCTCTAGTGACTCATCCCACTCAATCTCAAGTGGAGAATCTAGCTCAATCTCTAGTGAAGTTGGAGAACGCCACTTTGATCTCATGGCATCAACAAGTGACGACTCAAATGAGGTAAATCTAAACTCTTTAGATAAAGAATTTAATTTCTATTGTTCTTTCTACTCATTCCACCCTTAAGTCTTATAAAAAGAAAAAGAAAATGCTTTCTAGAATTGTCCATAATTTGCATGTAGAAATAAACAATGCTTATTTTTGTCAAGTAGATTCTCTTAAACGTGACAATACTAGTTTTCTTGATAAGATTAAATTTCTAGAAGCTCAACCTATTATGCATAGTGTTAATGAAGAGCATACTAATATTGTGGATTCTCTCATGCTTGATATTGATGTCCTTAAAACCAAAAAGAGGACAAGGATTTTGTTATGTAAGAATTAGAATCTGAAAATAGTGTTTATCTTTCTATGATTGCTTTCCTTGAAAATGAAAATCCTTCCTTGCTTGATAAAATCAATGTTCTTGAATCTTGTTCTAGTTCTACCAGTAGAGAGAATAATGTTGTTGCTCTTCATATTGAGAAAGATTCTTATATGACCAAATCTTTTTTCTTAGAAACCAATCTCTTACATGTTAGAGATAATATTAATCAATTGTCTTCTACTATTACTACTCTTATGCATGATAATTATAGTTTGAGATACTCTATAAAAAGATTCTTAGATGACAAAAAGAACCTTAATCAAATCCTAGACCATACTACCAAACAAATGGGTAGAGATGGCATTGGGCTTGATTCTACCCAAGGGAGCAATAAAGACAAAGGACCTACAATTTTAAATGAAGAATACTCTAGTTCCAAGGCTAGGATATCATGTTACCATTGCAATGAAATTGGTCATTATTCTACTTATCACCTCTTTAATAAAGCACCCAAGAGTAATAGGACTTGGGATGCTAAGCTAACCCCTCTGGATTGACCGGCCTAAATCGCGCGTCCTAAAATTGGAGGTGGATATTTGGTAGTCGAGCTTTTACATTTATAACCTGAATCCTTCTAGGCCCCTGCAACTTTGTTTACGGGGTCGAAGTACATATACGGGGTCGAACACAAGGATGAGGGTGGTAGTGTTGAGAACTCAGAATCAACACGCTACACTCCGGCAAGGGTAGAGATATGATAAAGTTCCCAAAAGGGAACAACAAAACAAGAATGATAAAACAAGAGAAAACCCTATCTCCAACTGGAGTTACAAGGAAAACTTAGATTTTTAAGCATTTAGCAGTTTTTAGGGGTTTTCATCCAACAAAAACAGAGAGATAAAACTAGAGATATCGCAAGGTACGAAGGAGGAAACTTCGGTAAAACAAGCGGTAGTAGGAACATCATGTACCCCTCCTCTTAGAGCGGGTACCTCTAACCAAGCATCAACACCACTCTCAAGGTTGCTAGACTTTAAGTTAGAGTGATATGTTACTGAAGCAACTCCAATTCTGGGCACTCTCGTACTCCAGAATCGGACCAAACACTAGAGCCACAACACCTCTCTCAAGGCTGTTGTGACGGGAAAACACGATTCGGTAGCTAATCGGAACGTGATCCAACGTGCAAGCTAGAGTTCGAATATTAAATGTAGCATCCATCCAACAAGGGTGCCAAGCATAAAACAACAGATAATTAAACTCTTCCATTTCCATAAACAAAAAGGGTCTTAATTACAATGCATAAGTAAAGAATTAAATAACAGAAATAAATATGGAGGTCGCCTTCTTGATGTAGAAGGACAACTGACTACAGCGGCTTTCTAGCCCGATACCGGTCAGGAGCCTAGCCCGATACAACAGTGTTGGGTGGCACACCCTCTCAGGCGGCACACCGTGACAGCTGATTGTATCGTTCAAGGACCCTGTCTGATATGCTCAAGTCGGGCGACACACCCTCTCAGGCGACACGCCATGACGGGCGAAGCGTATCGGGTTCGATATCGTGTCGGGCTAGTAGTGACGCATCTATGTCAGGCACTTGTGTCGCTCATCCACGTTGGTCGATACTGGCCTGCAGTGTCACCCAGGACAGTCCTAAGTGAACCATCCCCTCCCTCTCGGGACGGGGAAGAGCTCACCTAGAGTTGCCCGACACGAACACTCAGGCGCGATACTTCTGCTCTCGCAGCTTCCTCCAAAGATTTGCTCAGGGTTCCGACCTGTCTTTTCGGCTTCCTGTAGCTGCTATTTATAGGCAGCGGTTGGGGGAAGTTATGGTGCTCGAAGCGCCATGTGTACTCCTTATTCGCGGGGTTGGTGGACAGCCGATACACCTATCGCCCGGCACAGGGTGTCGACTGTCGGTCACGTGACGGGCGGCGCTTGCCAGTGGGTGGCCTGTGTCGCACGACAAGCTTGAGTTTTCGTGGCGAGCTCGGCTCCCCGTCGGGTAAAACACGTGTCGCCCATCAGTTTCTTCTTGCGCGGTATCCCCACGTCGCGCGTTGTTGTGTCGCGCTACCCTGTCGGGCAGCGATCGTATCGGGCATCTGGAAGGCCGATGTAGGTGGAGCTTATTTGTGGGCCGGGACGGACTCATTGATTACAAAATGTACCAAAATGAGGAAAAACTCTGCAAAAATAAGGAAATATTGGATTAAGAGCGTCGTTTGGCCAATTATTGCGAAAGTTCATATAAAAGAGAGGAAAATAGTTAAAAAGGGCAGTTTTGATAACAGAAAAATAGTCTAAAATATCACAAAATTTGGTGTTATCAACTCCCCCAAACCTAGCATTTTGATTGTCCTCAATTAATATTTAAACTTTATTTAGTGATGTTTCTTCTTGCTTGGTGTAGCTTTCAGGCCAAGAGGTAAAACAAGTATCGTAACACCTTTAGAGATAATGCTGCCTCTCTATGAACAAAAGACCTTGCGTTTCCTGCCTTATTATTTCAGTAAAATTTTTCTCTACAGCTTCAACGAGACTTTGGTGCATGATTCTGAAGTTAGCTTACACACCAAACATCTTTATTTTTGGGTCAGAAAATTGTGTATAGGGTAGGCTAAGGCTTTTTGGGGTTTTTCTTGTCTCCCATCGGTCCATCCAGGTAAGGGTCCGTTAGCGGGCAAGTGGTCCCTGCAGTCCAAGCCAGTTGGCTTTAGAGCAGTGATTTCACATCGTACGTACCACTGCCCCGGATCTACCATGCCTAAAGATGGGTACTTTTGGAAAACAAGTGTGTATATATTTTTTTTTCTTTTTCTTGGGCACAACTCTCATGCTTTTATTCACCCTCATAAGGCTACTTTCTCTTTTAGGATTTTTGTTGGGTAAGGGAAAACAAAAGAGATTTCTACTATTTGGGCAGCTTTTTCCTTCTCCATACTCGTCTATTAGCTGTTGTGAGATTATTAATTTTTTTTTCGAAATTTTTGGCACAGAAAAACGTAATCTTTTGTTCGTTTGAAGCAGCATTATCAGAAAGATATAACAATATTTGCATTTCGTTGAGCACATAGAAAACAAACTTGGCAAGAAGTCGCATCAGGTTTTTACTAATATAATGACTTTGTACATATGTATGGGAACAAAATAAGAAAAAAATTTCAAAATTTTCTATATGAGCACGACATTTTATACTAGCATGGGTACATATACTAGCATGGGTACATACACATGATATAGGAGAAGAACAAAATGGCACAAAGGGTGGAGGTGAAGAAGAAAATTTTTTATACCTCCTTCACTGGTACATGGGTACCCCCCCAAACTTGCTCCACACTCTGTCCCAGAGTAGTGAAGAAGACAGGGTGAGGTCATGTTAGCCCAGTGAAGGTTAGTTGGTGCTTGCGCTTGTGCCTTGGAGAAGCTGCAATATGCTTCTTTGCTGTCTCCATTTTATTTCCCCCGCTGGGTGCAGTCAGGACAAGTGCATAGCTCTCAAGAAGGAAGCGCAAGGCTCGTGCATGGTAGACAGAGAGCTCTTGAAAACACTTGTAATATTATATCAATACCTCCCCTACGATGAAAGTGGCTTCATGGTGGATGGAACCGAAATGCCCACCTTCAATCCAGGGGCTCCCGGAGAAAGACTTCCACTGTCTTTCGAAGATGGTCATAAACCACCGCAGAAGACAGACTCTGATAAGGGGATGGACTGCTTTTGACTACCCGGATATCTTGGGATTCTGACGTTTCTGTCCGACTATTGTTGCTTTAGCTGTGGTCGCAGTGTGTCTGTCAACTCGATCGGAGGTTTGCTTTGTATGAGCCATACCTGTTATCAAGCTCATTGATCATTTAAATGTTAGGTAGGAAAATTTGATATCTTGACAAAACTTGCTTCGATGAAAGCTCGGGTATCGTTCATCAAAAGAAAATCCGAGGCGATACGAGACTGGACGATATGGGGAGAACTGCACAGCACAACACGCTGCCCCACACAGGGATGTCGGGCGATAAGGTCGCATGAAACAACTGCCTGATAGGACGTCACAAAAAATGTGTCGCCCGATATGGGCATATTGGGCAAACACTATCAGCCGACGTGTCGTGCTTTCACTGTGTCGGGAGATATAAGGAAAAATTGACTAAGCTCGTCAACCCGATACGCAACGTGCGATATAAAACCCGTGTCGGGAAAATAGACTGGAGGGCTATACCTTTTCTCTTTGAAGCTCTCGCTCGACACAAGGGCGAAGGAGAGCTGCCTGACACGCGAGCAAAAAGGTGGGTTACTGCATGTGGTACAAGTGGCGAAAAGAGTAAGTGTAGCTGCCCAACACGTTGAGACCTCCTTACTATATATAGCAAACTCGGCTGGGGGTAAAACGGGCAGTTTTGGAGCACGCGCCGGCCGTTGAGACATGTCGTTCCCGAGACGACGGTCCCATCAGTCTCATTAAGGGCAATTACTCGCATGCATGATAGTGTGCACGCTGCCTAGGAATGCCAACCGTCATGGCCATTGCGATGCCCGAGAGACTATAGCCTGATATAAGCGGTCCTGCGCGCCAGATGAGCTATTGCCCGATACGGTTAAAAACAGGCGGCCGAAAACTAAAACTATGCGGTAAAACGTTTGACGGGCAAGACATCATCAGTTCGGGGTTAGGTCCCCGACCTCAGAAAGTATTACTCCTCAAAGCTCGTAAAATATAGCGGTGGCGCATTAAACAGAAGAGTTGGTACGCTCGGCGCGTGCACTAACTCGGGCCTTATTACAGTCTGTAATGTTCATTTTACAAGGAAGAGAAAAATGCATCCTACTCTACGAAAGAAAGAAAAAATTGGGCTGCCTCCCGAGGATTGCTGAGGTTTGCGTCGCCAGCTCGACCGGTGCAAGCTCTTCACATTCAGCTTTCGACATTACCCATATCCTGCAGGTGGATTTCTGCTCTCCTGACAAAAGCTTCATCTTCATAAAATCTCTTTACTCTGGGCCCATTCACCTTGAAGACCTTTGTGGGATCATCTTTGTCGTAGAGCTCCATCATTCCTGATGGGTATATCTTTGACACAGTAAACGGTCCCGACCATCTTGTTTGTAACTTTCCAGGGAAGAGGCGAATAGAGGATTTAAATAATAGAATTTTATCCCCTTCTCTCACATCCTTCCTTCTCAGGTGAGCATCATGCCCCACCTTCGTTCTTTGTTTGTAGATTCTTGCATTTTCATAGGCGCTCATCCTCAGCTCTTTGAGCTCTTAAAGCTGCAAAAATCTCTTTTCTCCTGCTTTTTCAAGGTCTATGTTTAAGAATTTGATCGCCCAAAGGGCCTTATGTTCCAGTTCTAGAGGCAAATGGAACGATTTTCCGTAGATAAGTTTGTAGGGGGTGGTTCCAATGGGTGTTTTGTGGGCGGTCCTGTAGGCCCATAGTGCATCATCAAGCTTCATAGACAAGTCTTTCCTCGTTCGGCTGACAGTTTTCTCAAGGATCTGCTTGATTTGCCTGTTGGAAACTTCTACCTACCCTGACGTCTATGGGTGGTAGGGTGTAGTGATCTTGTGCTTCACTCCGTACTTACATAGGAGTGTTTTGAACTATCTCTCTCCAAAGTGTGACCCACCGTCGCTTATTACAATGCGCGATACACTGAACTGAGGAAAGATCGTCTTCTCGAATAGCTTGATTACCGACTTGGCGTCACATGTTTGGGTTGCTACTGCTTCCACCCACTTCGATACATAGTCTACTGCCACTAGAGTATGTATTGATACCCCCGGGATGGAGGAAATGGCCCCATGTAATCAATCCCCCACACGTCAAAGATCTCTACTTCGATCTAGCTCGCCATCGACATTTCATTCCTCCGCCCTATATTCCCTGTAGACTGGCACTCCATGCAAACTTTTACAAATTGTGCAGCATCTTTGAATAGCGAGGGCCAGTAGAAACCTGACTGTAGCACTTTTGCAGCCGTTCTTTCGCTACCCAGGTGTCCACCGTAGGGGGAGGCGTGACATTCTTTCAGGATGTTCACGGTTTCTTCCTCGGGGATGCATCTCCTGTATAGACTGTCAGCACATCTTCTGAAGAGGAGAGGATCGTCCCAATAGTAATTTTTAGCATCTGCTAACAGTTTCTTTTTCTGATTGTAAGTAATATCAGGAGGCAGTTCCCCACAAGCAAGATAGTTGCAGATATCTGCAAACCAGGGCAAGTCTTCTGTTTTATCTTCTTCCAACATAAGGGCCTCATCGGTGTAGTCGTCGTTGATTAATGGTCCCCCTGGTCTTTCAGCTACGATCCTAGATAGGTGGTCGTCGACCACATTTTCTGTGCCCTTTTTGTCGATAATTTCATGGTCGAACTCTTACAACAATAAGGCCCACCTCAACAACCTAGGCTTTGTGTCTTTCTTTTACATTAGATATTTTATAGCCCCATGATCTGTATATACCTTGACCTTTGCTCCAACTAGATATGACCTAAACTTATCGAAGGCGAAGACAATTGCCAGCATCTCTTTTTCCATGGTTATGTAATTTACCCGAGCTTCGTCCAACGTGCGACTAGCATAGCAGATCACATGGTGCCTTTTATCTTTCTTCTGCCCCAGGACTGCTCCTACCACATAGTCACTAGCGTTGCACATAAGCTCAAAGGGTAAATCCCAATCTGGTGCTTGGAGGATGGGTGGGGATACCAAATCATTTTTCAAAGCCTGAAAAGCATTGAGACAGTCATCAGAGAAAACAAATTCAACATCCCTTACCAGCAGATTGGACAAAGGCTTTGAAATCTTTGAGAAGTCCTTTATGAATCTGCGGTAATAGCCGGCGTGACCAAGGAAGCTCCTCACTCCCGTCACAGACTTCGGGGGAGGAAGCTTGATATGGCTTCGACCTTGCTGGTATCCACCTCGATTCCAAGCCTTGAGATCTTATGCCTCAGAACAATGACCTCTCGTACCATGAAATGGCACTTTTCCCAGTTTAGAACCAGGCTATTCTCCTCGCACCTTTGAAGAACCAACGATAGATTTTTCAAGCAGGTATCGAAGTCCTTTCCATAGACTAAAAAATCGTCCATGAAAACTTCTACGATATCTTCCAGAAAATCTGAAAACATTGATATCATGCATCTTTGAAAGGTGGCGGGAGACCAAAGGGCATCCTTCTGAAAGCATAAGTTCCATAGAGGAAGGTGAATGTTGTTTTCTCCTGATCATCGGGCAAGATGGGTACCTGATAAAATCTTAAAAAGCCATCAAGGAAACAAAAGAAATCGTGATGCGCTAATCTTTTAAGAACTTGGTCAATAAAAGGTAGCGGAAAATGATCTTTTTTGTAGCCTGATTTAGCTTTCGGTAATCGATGCACATCCTCCATCCGGTGACGGTCCTAACCGTCACCTCATCTCCCTGTTCACCCATTACCACTGTCATCCTGCCCTTTTTGGGTACTACGTGAATCAGACTCACCCAATTGCTATCACTGATTGGGTAAATGATCCCCGCATCCCTTAGCTTGATTACCTCTTTCTTGATGACTTCCTTGAGCATCTGGTTCAGCTTCCTCTAGGGTTGAGCCAGAGGCTTGGTGGATTCTTCCAAGTTGATGTGATGCATGCATAAGGCGGGGCTAAGGCCTTTGATATCCTCTACAGAATATCCGATAGCCCCCATGTGGAGTCTTAACTCCTCAAGGAGTCGGTCCAACGGGTTTCTCGAAAGATTGGCATTTACGATGACAGGGTTTCTCTCTTCTTCATCTAAGAATTCATATTTCAGACCTTGGGGCAACGGTTTCAACTCAGGTTTTGCTCTGGATGCTTTCTCTCGAGGCTCCTCCTCGAGAGAGACATACTTCACATACTCCACCACCTCATTCTCTTCATGCAGATCTTTGTCAGACAGGTCAAAAAGGTCGAGATACTTCACAATTTCAGGATCTTCGAAGTCAGAATCCTGACAGCTTATAGCCCTCGCAAGGGGGTCCACTATCCGGATGTCCTCCTCTATCTCCTCGCAGAAATTATCGTAGCTATACACGAAGCATGCAGATTCAGACAGGGAAGGACCTTTCATTGCCTCCTTCACCTTGAAGTCTAGGTGGTCGTTTCTGACCCTCAGCGTGATAATCCCCTCAGAGACATCAATCAACGCCCTTCCTGTCGCCAGAAAAGGACATCCAAAGATAATCGGGCAGCGGGGGTCTTCTGATGTGTCAACGACTACTATGTCGCAAGGTATGAAGAAATTACCGACCATGATCGACACATCTTCAACAACGCCGACTGGACTCTTAAAGGAATGGTCCTCCAGTTCGATCCTCATATTGGTATGAACCAGGTCGGTTAGACCCAACCTTTGCGCGAAGCTCTGGGGCATGAGGCTGATACTTGCCCCTAAGTCAGCAAGACCTTTTCACTCAATGTTGTCCCCGATGGCAAACAAGATCGTAAAAGCTCGAGGGTCCCTTCTTTTGTTTGGCAGGTCAGGCTTCACGAAGGATGAGGAAGAAGATGCTAGGTGCACGGTCTCAACCCTACCTCCTCTTCCTTTCTTTGTGATAAGATCCTTGAGGAACTTGGTGTAGGTCGGCATCTCCTCCAAGGCGTCAAGGAAGGGGACTTCAAGATGCAGTTTCCTAATCGAGTCCATGAACCTTTCGTGACACCTTTTCAGATTTGCCTTGATCAGTTTATAAGGAAACGGTGGCCTGGGAGCATAAGGATTCCTCCCACTAGATAGCTCATCGGAAGGTTTCTGTGCAGGCTCTCGAGCTTCTGCTTGTCTACCTTCGTCCTCTGCCGGAATCGCACTCTCAGGCCTTGACTCAGGCTCTGGTCTGGCTTCATCAGTGTGTTCCACCGTCTTCCCAGACCTTAGTAATGCCATTCTGGTAGTTTCAGGGTAGGTGAGTGTCTTTCCTACAGGGTCCTTTCTCAGAGTGGCCATCTGGGCCAATCATTGATCGACCTCGTGCTGGCACATCTGCAGATTCGCCATTTGGTGTTGCATGGAATTCAGAGCTCCAGGACTGGCAAGTGCTCCCTGTGCCAGCTGGTTGATGATAGTGTCTTGTCTCTTTATGTAAGCAAACAACTGACCAACCAAACTGGGTTGGTGTGAAATCCCATCTCGGTCTTGACGTTCACCCTCAGACAAAGATTGCTCACAGTGAGACATGGTGTCAGAGCTTGATGGAACATATCACCGTTCTTCAGAGTTCCTGAAATGGCACGAGAAATCAAGTTTAGAAAATAGAATTATTATTTTATGCAAAGAGTAACGATAATAAAATAACAAAATAAAGAAAAGAGTGTTGTCAAGCCCATTTCTAAGCTTGAGGCACGGGAGTGTAGTTAGTGGATTCAGATTCGTCAACAGTGCCGTTTTGCCTCGTCCCCGGCAACGGCGCCAAAAAGTTGACCGGCCTAAATCGCGCATCCTCAAATTAGAGGCACATATGAGGTAGTCGAGCTTTTACATTTATAACCTGAATCCTTCTAGGCCCCCACAACTTTGTTTACGGGGTCGAAGTAGATATACGGGGTCGAACACAAGGACGAGGGTGGTAGTGTTGAGAACTCAGAATCGACACGCTACACTCCGACAAGGGTAGAGATATGATAAAGTTCCCAAAAGGGAACAACAGAACAAGAATGATAAAATAAGAGAAAACCCTATCTCCAACTGGAGTTACAAGGAAAACTTTGATTTTTAAGCATTTAGCAGTTTTTAGGGGTTTTCATGCAACCGAAATAGAGAGATAAAACTAGATCTATCGCAAGGTACGAAGGAGGAAACTCCGGTAAAACAAGCGGAAGCAGGAACATCATGTACCCCTCCTCTCAGAGCGGGTACCTCTAACCAAGCATCAACACCACTCTCGAGGTTGATGGACTTTAAGTTAGAGTGAAATGTTACTGAATCTACTCCGATTTCGGGCACTCTCGTACTCCAGAATCACACCAAACACTAGAGCCACAACACCTCTCTCAAGGCTGTTGTGACGAGAAAATGTGATTCGCTAGCTAATCGTAACGTGATCCAACATGCAAGCTAGAGTTCGGATATTATACATAGCATCCATCCAACAAGGGTGCCAAACATACATCAACAAATAATTAAACTCTTCCATTTCCATAAACAAAAAGGGTCTTAATTACAATGCATAAGTAAAGAATTAAATAATAGAAATAAAGATGGAGGTCGCCTTCTTGATGTAGAAGGATGACTGACTACAGCGGCTCTCTAGCCCGATACCGGTCAGGAGCCTAGCCCGATACAACAGTGTCGGGCGGCACACCCTCTCAGGCGACACACCGTGACAGCCGATTGTATTGTTCAAGGACCCTGGCCGATACGATCAAGTCGGGCGGCACACCCTCTCAGGCGGCACGCCATGACGGGCGAAGCGTATCGGGTTCGATATCGTGTCGGGCTAGTAGTGATGCATCTATGTCGGGCACTTATGTCGCACATCCACGTTGGCCGATATCGGCCTGCAGTGTCGCCCGGGACGGTCCTAAGTGAACCATCCCCTCCCTCTCGGGACAGGGAAGAGCTCACCTAGAGTTGCCCGGCAAGAACACTCAGGCGCGATACTTCTGCTCTCGCAGCTTCCTCCAAAGATTTTCTCAGGGTTCCGACCTGTCTTTTCGGCTTTCTGTAGCTGCTATTTATAGGCAGCGGTTGGGGGAAGTTATGGTGCTCAAAGCACCACGTGTCCTCCTTATTCACGGGGTCGGTGGATGGCCGATACACCTATCACCTGACACAGGGTGCTGGTTGTCGGTCACATGACGGGCGGCGTCTGCCGGTGGGTGGCATGTGTCCTGCGACAAGCTTGAGTTGTCGTAGTGAGCTCGGCTCCCCGTCGGGTAAAAGACGTGTCGCCCGTCAGTTTCTTCTTGCGCGGAATCCCCACGTCACGCTTCGTTGTGTCATGCTACCCTGTTGGGCAGCGATCGTATCGGGCATCTGGAAGGCCGATGCAGGTGGAGCTTATTTGTGGGCCGGGACGGCCTCATTGATGACAAAATGTACCAAAATGAGGAAAAACTCTGCAAAAATAAGGAAATATTGGATTAAGAGCGTCGTTTGGCCAATTATTGCGAAAGTACATATAAAAGAGAGGAAAATAGTTAAAAAGTGCAGTTTTGATAACAGAAAAACAGTCTAAAATATCACAAAATTTGGTGTTATCATGGACCCAAAAATATGATTGGGGACCATTTCATCTTTCTTCTTGTAGGTCACTTGCAAATGGATTGACATGAGCTATGGATTTGTAAATTGGTTTCTCAATCCATATAAAAGAAGAAAGGTGAGATGTGAATGGGGTGACAACAAGTGGAAAAGAAATGGTAAGATGATAAGTAATGTTATTCTAGCTCATATCTAATCATAATGTGTTTTTTCCAAGTTAGTACGCACTATACATATGTTTTTGAGTCAAAAGTGATATGTTGTGATTCTCTTCACTTTCTTGCTCAAAAATTTTTCTAATGCTTTCATAGTGCATTCTTATCATTCTTATACATGTTTGGATATGGTTTATATTTTTATCATTCCTCTAGATATGTTTTCTAAAAAGTATGTGTTTCTTGACAACAGTTGTTGTCAGTCAAGTTTATCCTGGTAGAATCTCGAGCAAAAAGCACCAATGGATGTTGCCAAAATTTGTTTTCGTTCAAGAAGTTCAACCCAGAACTCGACCGATAACACTGTTCATAGAATATACATATGGCATTTTGGATGAGAATTTCCCTATCAACTAGATTTTCTCAACCACCAGCCTTATTTTTTGGCACTCCCTTGGTACCTTTTATATGCATATTTACATGCTTTAAATTGTTTATCTTGCATACAAATCTATCTTTCTAATTTATATAATTTTGGTATCCCACAAGTGGTATCCCTATATCTTTCAATTACTTATCTTGAAGTTGTTTTGCAAGTGTTGATGATGATCTCTTTAGTTCCCTAGGTTGTGTCTTAAATTACTTTTGTTGTTCTCTAACTTGCTTCATATATCTAGTTATATCTCTTGGTTTGATACAACCTTGAGGCTCTTATTGGTAATCATCTTTTGGTAATTATGCATATTTTTGAGGGAGTTATATCCTTTCTTTCTATTGTCACTGCATATCTTCTTATTTGGAAATATGTATACATATACTCGTAGTTTGCTCTTTAACTTATGCATCTCTTGCTACGATCTATATCTGACTAGTAGTCCTAACTTGTGATAATATCTACTAGTAGTTCATATACATGTAGTTTTAGCCTTTCTTATCTTTTCATTAAGTGGTATTTTACTATATGCTACTCTTATATCTTATTTCATACTCAAACTTGCTCCTTGAATTGCACATATACTATCTTGATTTACTTGCTTGCATATATTTTACCTTGATATCTGCTAGAATTACATCTAGAGTTGTTCTAATGCATGTCTTGATTTTCTTTACATACTATGCTTGGGCAAGCCCCTAGTGTTGCTCTTCTACTCTCCTTTATAACCTTTGGTATCTCCTTATTCTAACATGTTTTTCTTCTACTTTTTGAAATGACAATGGGGGCGAAGGTATGTATTATGTTAGATAGGGAGATGGCAAGTGTGAGGAGAAAGCATGTTAAGGGGATAATACATATATGTAGAACATATATGAGTAGAAGACATAGTTTTCTATAAATGTTATGAAAGCTAACCATATAGGAGAAATGGCATCCATTAAGGAGGAATATGCAAACTCCATGAGCATAAATTGAGGGGGAGCATATTAACTCGATTCAATTGAAACCCCTAGGTTTCTCCAAAGGTATGCTTTTACATAAAATATTTCCATACATATATGGAATGGTTTGTCATCTTTAAAAAGGGGGAGAATGTTAACTTAAGGTCAATTTTGACTCAAGGTCAATGTCGACACAAGGTCTAAATTGACTAAACCCTTGTTTTGATGATGACTAACCATTCCACTTATTTGTGTCTAATGCATTAACTTGTTCATCCTAACTTGGAGAAAAGACATTCCAAAATCAATGCAAGTGCACTTTCATGGAATATGATGTAAATTTATTAGAATCATGTTGTAAATCACTTGTAATGATTGTATGACTTGTAATTATGCTTAGAAAAAATCAAGTGCACTTAAATTGAATATTTAAGCATTTTAATGACATTTTTCAAAATTCATTATAAGCTATTTTCGGTTGAATTTTACCTAAGACAAACTCGACCGATCCCCTTCATGCATTTATAGAAAATTCAGGTTTGGTCGAGTTTCCTATACATAAGACTCGACCAGTCCTTGCACAAATCAAATAAAATTTAAGTGATCGGTCGAGTTTTATCCACAATAAACTCGATCAATGCTTCAAACATTCTTTTTCATATAGTGCAACCGGTTTCTCAAAAGTAAACTCAACCGATCACACTATACACAGTGTGCATAAAAGAGTGTTGTAAAACTCAAAAAATTATCTGTTACAACACCCCAAATGCTTAGAAATTGTCCTTAAGTGTTCCCACTGGCTATTAGGCATCCCCAACTATAAATAGGACCCCTTGGGCTTCATCACATTGTTAGATAAGCACTAAGAAGGTCCCTATATTATAGTTGAATTCTTCCTACGGCCATCTATTACTCTCAAGCTTAATCACTTGCTACATCCATTAGAATGAGTAGGGGATTTGTAAGAGAGCTAGTCCTACCCTACATGTAAATTTTGTGAGGCTCTCACTTCCTCCACCTCCCAATCTCTCACTTCTACCAAGAACATGAAGATGAAGATTCTCTCTCTTGGCTAAGAGAGGTGAAGAATAAGAAGGGAATGCATCCCTTGGTAAAAGCTTCTCCTTGATGAAGGTGAAGTCAAAGGAAGAAGACCCATGAAGAGTGGGTAATTCCTTAAAGGTGGAAGACTTTTGAAAGAGTGGGTAAGTCCTTGGTGAAGGAAGAAGACTCGTTGCAAAGTGGGTAAGTCCTCAGTGAGGTATAAGACTCTTGGTCGGATAGGTAAGTCCTTTGGTAGGTTGTTGGCTCCCTTCTCCTTAAAGGGAAGGTTGGGTATCCTTGGCCCAGAAAAGGAAGGTCATTTATTTTATGTCTTATAATGGAATATAAGTATGCAATGGTTGCAAAACTATCTAGGTAGTGGATTGACTTACTCCTACTTTGGAGTATGGAACCACTCTACATATCTTGTGTTCTTGTGCTTGTTCAATATCTCTCTCCTTTCCATGTAGGCTTTTGTTGCACTCAAATTCCAAATTAACAACCTTATCTTGTGATATATCTTGAAGGTTTAATGAATTTTGTTTATGTGCATTTAGATCCATTCACCCCCCTCTGGATCCCATCAAAGATCCAATAAAAGGGAGTTTTAGGATGAATAGCACATATACAACATCTATTTCTCCTCAATGGTGGTGACCAAGGAGGTGTACCACGTTCTTCCCCATTAGTGTGGACAAAGTAGAGGGAAAGGCTCAACGTATGGAGGCTTGGAAAGAATCTCCCACAAGATGATAAAATGTTGCAATTTTTTAGGATAATCTAGATCCTTTTTTTTCCATATGCATCTCTTGGTTGCCATCTCGAATTTTAATCCAGAAGATTGAGATCTTCACCCAAAAAAAAGATGTATATTTTTGTTGGACAACAAGTGTACACAAAGGTATCACCTTTATACATCTTTTATTCTTTTATATAATATAGTTTATAGATACAAAGGTTTCATTGGCAAGTGAATTTTGAGAACTAAATTTTTACATTATATTGCACCTCCTTCCATGACAACCCTAAATTGGTATCACAAGCCAATGTCATATGCTTTCTATGTCAGTTTGGGTTTTTGAACCTCTTTGATTTTTTGATGAATATTGTGCAAATCATATCCATCTAATCACCTAATATCATATATTGTATTTTTTTTTTTTTTTTTTTTTAGAGAAGTCAGGAGGTCATCTATTCATATATTGTATGCTATATATATTAAATAGACCATGCAGTGCCTTGAAATCTCTTTGTTGCTTGGACGTGTGGATATGGAAACTAGGTCACTTGTGATGTGGTCTGAAATATGTAATATCATGGTTTTTATTTTTATCAGGCATCATGTAACATGTATATGGCTTGCATGCCATGCCTCTCTCTAGTATTCTCTATGTTATAACTTCTAATTTTGTGATGATGTTAATCATCAACAATGGACCATTGTGGAAAGGAGGAGAAGATTAGACACCCACGCCTAATAGGAAGGTCCTTGGATGGTTCATGAACCATATGAGGCTATGAATAAAAAGCAATTAAAGATCTTCCTTATCAGGGACATATGATCAATTTATCAGCTTGTATGTTTGGGAGATCAACAACCATGATCTATCCTGATGACAAAAAAATTGGATGAACCGATCAACTTCCTTAACTAGCGATCAGAATACCATGAAGGGGTAAATTCAGAAATTCTAATCGGGTGATCAACTTTCCTGATCAGGTGACTAGAAAACCCTTAAAAGTAGGATAATGGTTACATTGGATGTGAATGTATTGGATGATTTTTCTAGAAGACTTGGAAGCTCAAGTTGTTGTACTAGTTTCCATATCTTGTTTTATCACATGTGGTGATTTTTATAGTATAAGATACATACAATAATAAATATGCAATGGTGATTGGAAACATATGGATATATATATAAATCCCTCAATATAATATAAATGTTATATATGCCTTCCAAGTGAAATATACATGGATACCGTATTTGACTAAATGTGGGCACACCAAGCATGGTGCATTGTCTAACTTGGGGAAGTGTGACAATAAGTATGCGGGTCTGTCAAGCAGGGTGCATATCTTATTGTATTGGCCTTGGGTTGGACTTGACTAGGTGTTCATAATGATATGAAGAACCTAGAGTCATAAATTTGGCATATAATTCATATGATGAATTATGAATAAAGACTTTTGAAACCATCTTTTCAAGAATCACATATGATGCAATTGGTAATTGTTACCTACCTTAATAATTAAGTTATGGACGTTGGTTTTGGTAGGATAATAACTTAATACATTTTGGATCTTGGAATAATAGAAAATTTCTCATTGTAATCTTCTGAATTTATAGTGAGGGCTATTAATTTAAATTAAATAGTTGGAGTGTAGTTAATTAAAGTCCATATTCATTCCATAAAATCAAAATTTAATCAATTTATTTTTCAAATAAATTAAATTGACTCGTGCAAAATTATTTTATATTGTAGGTCAATAGCAAACACAACCCATAATTTGTTGTCTCTACGATCTTTCGAAAAAAAAAGTTAACAAGAATAACTTCAATGACTAGTTCAAGATGCTAAGAATTCTTCACACAAATGAGCATAAGCTCTATGTCCTAGACAGACCATTGTCTAATGAACTGACTCCAAATGTGCCTAGAGTGGAAAGGAAGCACATAAGAAGTATTTTGGTGACACTATGTACATCAAATGTTTGATGCTTTGATCCATGAATCATGAGCTTTAGAAGCAGCTTGAGAACATGGATGTTATTATTTTGATAACACATGTCATGAACATGTATCAAGAACAAGAAAGGAAAGAAAGGTATGATATCTCCAAGGCATTGAATAAATGTAAAATGATTGAAGGTGATCCAGTTGGATCCCATGTACTTAAATAGTTAGGTATGTGTAAAGTCTTGCAAGAATGAGATTTTCTTTGTGTCAAGAGTTGGCAACAGATGTAATCTTGAAATCATTTCATAAAAGGATTTTTTATGAACTATAACATGAACACTTTTTATAAGCCATTAACAGAGCTACTTGCCATATTGAAAAATTTTTAGTAGAAAATGAAAGATAGGCCCAAATCCATGTTGTCAGTCAGTGAAGGAAAAGGGAACTCCAAGGTCAAGGGAAAATCTATATAAGGTTCCAAAGCTAACTGAAAGTTTTCTACAATCAAGAAAAAGGAGTGGATAATTGAGGAAATTGTCACCATTGTCACCAAGATGAAAATTGGAAAATAAATTGCCCTCTCTTCCTTGAGAAACTTAAGAACAAGAAGCAAAGGATAGAGATATCCACTTCAGGTATATATGTTATTGGAACAAAGGTATCTATTTCTTAATCATGGGTATTAGATATCAAATTTGGATTTCACATATGTTAAAATATGTAGGATCTAAAAAGTAGACCCTTGAAGAAAGAGGAGGAGGAACTATGTGTTGCAAATGGAGCAGGAGTTGCTACCACTCCAGTAGGAACATATTATTTGTCTCAACGTAGTAGGATTGTAATAGAGTTATAGAACTACTATTATGTTCCTTCCATGAATAGAAACATTTTTTGTATCTTATTTGAACAAAGATGGTTTTGAGTTTCTAATAAAGAATGGTCATATTTCCATTTCTAAGGATGATATATTTTATGGCAGCGCCCTATGACTATTGGTATGTGTTAATTGGATCTAGTATGAATGTATATAACATAAATACCAAGAAGTTAAAACTCAATGACTCAAACAAAACATATCTTTGGAATTGTCATCTAGGGAACATTAATGAGAAGTGCATATCTACACTCTGTAAAGATGGTTATCTAGACTTTTTTTATTTTGAATCAATAGAGACATGTGAGTCTTGTTTATTGGGAAAGATGAAAAAAGCATCTTTCAGTGGAAATAGTTAGAGAGAGAGAGAGAGAGACTTATTGGGACTCATACATACTGATGTATGTGGGCCTTTTAGCACAAGTTCTAGAGGTGGATACCAGTACTTCATTACTTTTATTGATGACTTCAAAAGGTTTGGCTATGTGTATCTGGTGAAACATAAGTCATAGTCCTTTGAAAAGTTCAAGGAATTCATGAAAGAATCAACTTGGGAAAAGAATGAAAACTCTTCAATTGAATTGAGGTGGTGAATAATTAATCCCAGATCTTGAACTTATTTTGAGAAATTGTGGTATTTTATCATAACAAACTCCACATAGAACACCCCAACATAATGGTATATCAGAAAAGAGGAATCACACCATGTTGGACATGGTACAATCAATGGTGATTTTAGTTAATGTTCCACTTTCCTTTTGGATACATGCTCTTGAAACCTTCACATTTACACTTCATCGAGTACCTTCTAAATCTATTGAAAAGACACCATAAGAGATATGGAATGGGAAACGTCCCAATATGTATTTCATGAAAATTTGATGTGAAAATCTTATATCAAGAAATATATCTTTATAAAGCTTGGACCCAAATCAATTAGATGTATTTTTGTTGGGTACCCTAAGGAAATTAAGTGTTACTACTTATGTATTCCATCTAACAGCAATTTTTTTGTTTCTAGAAAAGTAGTATTCCTTGAAAAGGAATTTATTGCCAAAGGAACCAGTTGAAGGAAATTCAACTTGAAGAATCCAAGATCAATAGGAATATATTGAAACTATAAAAGTTGATAAGGAACCAGAGGAACAACAAACTATTATGGAACCTTAAGTGCCCATCATATCAAAATAATCTTTAAATCTAGTAGGGTACGTCTTGATCCAGAGTGATATGAATATATTGTGACCCAACAAGATGATTTGATGGTCATAGATGATGAGCCACCAACCTACAAGGAAGCTATTAAGAGACCATAATCTATTAAATGTCTTGAGTCCATGAAATCTGATATGGACTCCATGTATGCCAACAAGGAATGGACCTTGGTGGATCCACCTGAAGGGGTAAAACCCAAAGGGTGCAAATGGGACTTCAAGAATAAGACTGACATGGATGGTATACAACGAACAAGGGTATATTGGTTGCAAAAGGCTTTAATAAATCTCAAGGTGTTGAGTGTGATGAAACATTTACACCAGTTGGCATGATTGTATCCATCAAGATCATGCTTGCAACTTGCAACTTATCATGACCATGAGATTTGGAAAATGGACATTAAAGTTGCATTACTAAACATGAATATTCTTGAGGATGTGTATATGACACAACCTGAGGTTTTATCACTCCAAATGAAGTCAATAAAGTCTGTAAGCTACAAAGTCAATCTAAATATCAAAGGAAGCATCTAGAAATTGGAATCTTCATTTTGATAAATTAGTAAAACAATTTGCATGGTTGTTTTATATCGTGTTTTCTTGAAAATGATTGAAATGTGTAGTGGATAACTCTTTCAATTTCATTTTTCATGGTTTTTATTTTGATTACTTGTAATCCAATCTTTCTGTGGATCATTTTATTCAAACATTTTCAACTTGATATTGATGGTTGTTAACTTTAATTTGGATTTTGTTTAGGAATTTATCCTAATGATGAATTAGGGTATGATCACCAGGATAGGTCCTCATAAAAGTAGTGGGAGGAGAAAGAAATAAAAAATAAGAGCAAGGAGGGAAGTAGAGTACGATCAATTATTTTTTCCTATATTCAATTTGTTATATCTTGTCTGGTTTGTTGTTATCTTTGATCTACTATTTTGTTTTCATATTTGCTCCTCATTTCACTCCTCCCTTCCCTAATCTTATATTTTTCTCTTCAAAATTAGAATGTGAACTGGAAATAGATATTATAACACATCTGAAAACAAATGGAGGAGGGAAGTAACTCATTAATATGTGACCAAATAACAATTTATCATGGTGATTATATGTGGTGGTGAAACAAAAAGGCTCTACTACGCTAGTGGTGGCTCTCTCCTAGCTCATGCGATCTAGGGCTTGCCCCGTCGCCGACTCTGCTCGGGGGGGAGGCTGCCTGCTGACGCGCAGCGTTCCCTCTCCCCCTGGGCTTCTTCTTCCTCGGCTGTCTCAAGGTTCTTCGACGATCGGAGCCTTCGCCTGCTTTTCATCTAGGACCCGTCCTTCTCAGCGGTGGTACTCGGCCTCGGATCTTGAGGCTGCGGCGCTGGTGGTTTGGGCAGCGTGCCTTGGTGGTCCTTTGGCTCGCTGGGGAGGATCGAAGAGTGGACGACTTGCCCTGATCGTCAATCCCTACGACAGTCGAGACCCCCTGCCCCCGTGCTTCTTCGCGGGTCTCCCTATTTTTTTTTCTTGTTTTCTTTGCTGCAGGTTATTCTGTCTATTTCTTGCCGCTCGTCGTCGTTGTTGTCGCTGCTTGTCGGCGTTGTTGTTCTCTCTGTTTGGGAGCTATGAGTCTTGGCTCTTGTTGGCCTCGATTTTTTCTGTTCGGATTCACTACTGGGTCTATGGCTTTGCATGTGGCGGAAAACACTGGTCAGTATATTTTTCATTTGCAGGTTTATCATCTCCGATCTATGCTCAGGTTGAAGGAATCTCTAATGAAAAGCTGCTTATGTCAGCCTAGTGGAAAAGAGATCAATGCAGAATCATTATAATATCATTCCAATATGAGTTTTGGGGATCAGATAGCCCTGCTCTTAGTTGTATGTACTTCCAGAATCACTTTTCCTATATGTAGATGTCGTATGGCTTTTCAGTAATGAAGATGTTCGGATTGCTAAAAAAAAAAAACAATTTATCACACATGTGAAAAAAAATGGAGGGAAATAGTAGTAAGAGATATAAAGAGAAAAATAGGAGGGATGAGGATAGTAGTTGGAAATAACATATTAATATGCGACAGAAAAATGCATTATAACATACATGAACACAAATGGAGGAGGGAAGCAGTGGGAAGAGATAGAAAGAGAAAATTAGAGGGATGAGGGAAGAGATCAGAAATACCACATGAATATGTGATAATAAAGACATTATAACATACTTGAATACAAATAGATGAGGGGAGTAGTGGCTAGTGAGGAAGAGAGAGAAATGAAGAAGAGGAGGGAAGTAGTAGGTAGTATTTTATTTTCCTTTGTAATCAATTTGTTATGTGTAGTCTGGAATCTTACTATTTTTAGTGTAGCATCTTATTTTCCTGTGACATATCTTTTTACTCTTCTTAAATTTTCATTTTTCTAAAAGAGAGTGGCCCACTTTCTGCTTCATGTATTTATCTCTCCCACTCCATCCTTATTTCTCCCATATCCCTTTTTACCTCCCTTTCCCCCTTTACTTCCTAGTGGGTTGTCCCATCATTTAACAACATATCCCATCTACTTACATCTAGATGGGCCTCCCCACATGTATTCCACATGTATTTTACATAGCAACTTCTATTTAAAAGCTGCTTCATGCTTCCTCCTTGAATATTTATAATTCCCTCCTCCCAACCTAGACTTCGCCCTAACCTAGGCTATTATTAATTTCACATCTTGGAAATGTAAGATTCATAATAAGACCATATTTCTCCTTAAACGAGCATTGTTAAATAAAACCATCACATAAATTCCTTATTCTACATGTTTTTCACCACCCATGCCATATCTTCATTAACTATGAAGCTAAACTTTTGGCATGAAGCTAGCTGTTGCACATTTTATCATTGTGGCCCTCCACCCAGTGTCAATTTCAAATTAAAAGCAACACCCAATCCCATGTTGTTTCCCATCTTTATAGTCACATTGCTATTAATTTTAACAATACCCTTTCATGAAGGGTGCCACTACCTCATAGTAGCATCTTCCACCTGAGTTGGAATCTCCTCTTGCCTTTGAGTTGCACTCCTCTAATTAGCTATGAAACATGCAATGTTCTGGATATGAAAATCCAAGGGTTTTGTTGGCTCATCGAGGACTTTGTGATTTTTATAGGTCCATATCCCCCACATTGTAGCCATGGATATATCCTTATCATCATAATTTAGATGAGGATGGAGCATACAGATCATCTCCCCATGTACTGCTACAAGAAATTGGTTAATCAACTCTTGTGTCGGTCCACGCGTCCATGCCTTTTGTGCTTCAATGCATCCAAAGAGCATATCAGAAATGATTTCCTTTTTTGCATTGCACAACCTACATCTTCCTTTCTCATTGTGGTGTCTATCCAGTATACTTCCCACTATAGCCAAGCCTCTTACACATACACACCATAAGAAAATTCTCATCTTAGGAGGCCATTTAGTATGCAATATTTCCAAACTTTATTATTTAAGACATTCAGTTTGTGATGAACACATATTTGCCAAGATGCCCGATATATTATGTTGATTATGTAGTGAACAGTCCTTTCAGATTAGGCAACCATATTGGAATATCCTCTACTATTCTCCTGGTAATGGGTGTGGCAATAATATCAATGCATACCTCCCTTGGATACAAAGATATCAACAAGTCTTCATACCATGTTTCCGTTTGGGTATTTATAATCTCATGAAGCCACACAGGCATGTTTGTAGCTTGTCCTCAAAAGTCATCTGATGTATCAAACCTATTACTCACCCAATTATCTATCTAAATGCTTATGGCCACACCATTTCCTACTCTCCACTTGACGCCTTTAAGAAGAACAAGCTTTTCTCCCCATGAGATCCTCCTAGTAAATCTTGGGTTGTACTCTTGATGCTTCAAGTATTGAAGAGTTTGGAAAGTATCTGGATTTAAGAACCTCACATTTGAGGGAATTATTCTTTACAAGAAGCCTCCATAGTTATTTACCCAATAGAGCTTGATTAAATGCCTGCATATCTCAAAAACATGGTCCTCCATTTCTTTTGGGTTTGCATAAGTTTGTCCGCACTACCATGGTATCTTCCTTTTTGTATCATTTGCACCACACCAAAATCTCACAATGCAACTTTGTATATCCTCCAAAATACAAGTTGGGATCTGAAAAATGCTCATTTTATAAGTCAGAATACCATGTGCAATGGCCTTGATCAGAACCTCCTGTCTTGGATTTGATAGAAATTTGTCTTTCCACCCATGTAGCTTTTTGTAGATGTACTCCTTGATGAAGTTAAAAACATGTTTCTTGGATCTTCCAATTGTTTTTGGTATCCCCAGATATTTGACATGCCTTTCCACTTCCTTCAATCCTAGAAGATTTTGTAGCTCATGTCTGGTTTGTCTTCCAACTGCCTTACTGAATGCCACCTCTGTCTTATTTACATTGATCTTTTGAACTGATGCAGGTTTGTACTAGCTAATAATATTATCTAATTTTAGGCACACATGACAAGTATCTCTAGAAAAGAGGATATTATCATCTATGAAGAAAATATGAGAAATGCATGGTGCCCATCTACTGACTTCTATACCATGTAAAAAAAATTAGTAGCAGAAATAAAAGAGGTAGAAAAGGCTTCCACACAAAGAATAAAAAGGTATGGACAAAGAGTGTCTCCCTATCAAAATCCTCATGATGTCTTTGTCTTCTTGGTCTATTTCCAATGGTAGAAAAGGCATTGTTAACATATGAGATCCACTCCAGAATTTTTAGTCTCCACATCTGGTCAAAATCCATCTTCTTTTGAACAAAATCTAGAAAATCTAACTCCACCCTATCATAGGCTTTTGACATGTCTAATTTAAGCACTAGACTACCTTTTCTATTTTTCCCAGGTCTTCTTTTATGAGACAATTCATAATCTATGAGGACATTGTCAACAATCAAACATCTTGGGATGAAGGACCCTTTGGTTGATAAAATAATGTCATTCACAAACAGTTTCAGTCTATTTGCCAGGATTCTTGAAACAATTTTGTATATTACATTACACATTCTAACAGGTTTGAACTCAACAAGAACCTTCCATTTAGCTACTTTGGGAATAAGCAAAACAAGTTTATAATTGAATTCCCCTATGTTTTCCTACCCTTTCCATCCCCCTCTAATATTGTTCGTGACATCCAATCCCTATCACATGCCATAATTTTTGGAAAAAAATGGCTTCATACCTTCAGGTCTCGATGATTTGCTAGGATGCATATGCTTCAATGCCACTATAATTCTTCATTCATGATGTACTTTTCCAGGGTGTGGTTCATGCTTGTAGTGACAACTGAACTAATGTCCATTATAGCCTCCTCAAACCCAAACATCTTGCTCATTGTAAAGAGTTCATCTAAATAATTAGAAATAACCTTTTCCACATCTTTCTCCTCGCTCCTCCATATTTCATGTTTTGTATTTTGGCCCTTCAATGGTGTTTCTTTTCTTCCTTTGAGACATGTTATGGTGGAAACAAGCGGTGTTCCCTTCACCTTCTTGCATCTCATTAATTTTGGCTCTAGCACATGAATAGGAGTCTGTCTTGTACCAATACTCAAGGTCCACATCCAAATCTGCACATCTTTTCAGAACAATATTATCTAGCTTCTCTTTCGATTCCTCATCCAACAACTTCTCAGTCTCATATATTTCTTCTTCAAATTTCCAAATTTGATATCCACCAATGCTACTAAATTTTCACTGCATCCCTTCAAATTTCCAAGCAAATCCTCCATGGTGCTCTGCTCCGCAAAAACTAGAAATAGTCTCATCATAGACCACATCTAAAAGCTGTAGGGAAACATGGCATCAGAATAGGAAGAGGAAACAAAAAATTTACTATCATATTTCCCATTGAACCAGTGGATTGTGTCAACAACTATATAATGGAAAGGATGGTATCGAGGATATACATGGTCCTGGAGTGGCTCCTTCATACACAACAGGATGATGTTGTCCTTTTAATGGTAGGCAATGACCTCCACACCTCTATGTAAGTCTACAAGGACCGCCTAGAACTCCTATCGTCCTACTAAACAGACGAGAAGGAATTTTCTGTCTCGCTAGTGTACTAGTCACCAACTTTCTCTCCCACAATTGTTCTCCTTTGCTATCCCTCCATTTATCGAGTAGGATTGGTTTGGGTTCTCTTGATTACCACAACAGCGAAGACAAACAATTGTCAGAGGAAATTGATTTGTCTGAGAAGCCCCCAATACCCCTATATATACATGAGGGGTTAGGATCAGGCTTCCCAATTTGTGTGGGAGTGAAAGGGACTGGAAGCGGTGAACCATTCAGTTCAATAGGAGAACCGGTCAGTTGGCATGCGAGCTGATCGATTCATCCAGAAACAATTCCTTTTGTGTGTTTCTCAATCTCATATGAATTGAAAATTATATTCCAATTAAAGCACAACATGACATCAACACTAATCATTAATGCAATCCAATTTCACCATGAACTGGGCATCTCATGAAGTGAGTTGGTCATCCCTCGAGCCCCAGGTGACCGATTCACTAGGTGAACCGATCAGGTGGTTCTCAAATTCATGTAGAGCTCATCCAATTTAATATCCAATCAACTTGACACTTCAATCAGTTGTTTATTCACATGAGCTGATCGGTTGGGAGTCTAGTCAGTTGATTTGTTGCTTGAATTGAATATCTAAACAATTTAGTAACCAATCCAATTATCATTCAAGATCAGAACTCCTCTTTTAGGTTAGTTCCTATGTCTGTGACCCTATTGGTCCCATATTACGTTAGCAGTGAATGTCCATAACTAGTTATGACATCACAACAAAGATTGGTGCCTAGTCACACATCAATGCTACCCAAGTAAATGGAAAGTTGGAAAACAATTTCAACCTACAATCTATTGTTGGTGTTACAGTGTTTGTATAGTTCCTTTGTCACTGATATCCAGATTGAACTTGAGGCATGGAGTAGTCATCCTCTTCAACATTCAATCTTGTTTCTTGAACTAGAGTAGGCTATCTGAGATATATGTCAGATTAATATCACATATTGACTCTCACGTGCATGACCATTCATTTCTCAGTCTCACTTATCAAGAGGCCTAGGATATCATACTCCTTTAAGAGGGATAAATCCCATCTACATCATTCACAATCAGTCTACATGTGTCACAATCACCCAACCATCATTGTTATGGCAACCATTATTCAAGATTACATTGTATAATGTTTAAGCATATCGAAGGACATGTGATGAGTGTAGTGAATTTAGTCTAAGAACCACAATCACCACCAGTACTATGAGATCCGACTATGACTACCATTGTAATGGTCCATGTGTCAGTGGGTCTACCTAATACATTATTATCTAACATGATCTATGTGCTTGGTTTGATATCATGTATCATGACTAATGTGATTTTTTTATCAACCAACACACACTCTAATATCATGTGTTATTATTGTCTATCTTCCTTCAACAATAACATCCGGCTAGGGACATAATGAGAATGTATATATTCTTAACATATGTTTGATCTCATTGTTCAAGACGTATACTTGAAGACATATGTCATAGAGTAATATCATTATCTGGACATTTATTATGTTACATCATTATCTCATTACTGAATAAAATAGAATAAATTGGAAGTTTGCCTTTATTATTAATCAAATCATTTACAAATTATTCAATTACAATCATCATATGATTGGCTCTATGGGCGCACATACCAATACACTCCCACTTTCACTTAGAGGAAATCACCCATGAATCTTATTCCAAGTGACCTAACATGTCCATAATGCTTCTGCTGCAAAAGTGACTTTGTTAAGGGGTCAGAAACTTTGCTCTTGGTTGGTACTCTGCAAATTTTTACATCTCCTCATTGTATGATCTCTTGTATGAGATGGAAATGCATTTGTATATGCATTGAATGATGATGAGATTTGGGTTCCTTAGCTTATGCAATAGCTCCATTGCTATCAAAATATAGCTCAATTGCATCGTTGATGCTTGGAATAACCCCAAGTTCAAATATGAACTTCTTGATCCATACAGCCTCCTTTGTTGCATTCAATGTAATGATATACTCAACCTTTGTTGTAGAATCAGTAATTGTCTCTTGCTTGGAACTCTTCCAGCTTACAACTCTATTGTTTAGGAAACACATGAATCATGATTGCAATCTATAATCATCTTTGTCAGTTTGGAAGTTTGCATCAGTGTAACCCTTTACCACCAACTCTTCCTCTCCAACGTAGATGAGGAACTAATCCTTAGTTCTTCTCTAGTACATAAGGATGATCTTCATGGCTGTAAAGTGAGCATCACCTAGATCTGACTAATATCTTCTCATCATGCTCAAGGCATATGAGACATCATGAAGGGTGTATATCATGTTATACATGATCGATCCAATTTCTGATGTATATGGAATCAAACTCGTGTGTTCCCTTTCTTCACATGTAGTAGGACATTGATCTTTTAAGATTGTAACTCCATGAAGCATGGGTAGGTTTCCTCTCTTTGAGCTCTCCATGCTTAACCATTGGAACACTTTATCAATGTATATTCTTTGACTTAGTCCTAGAAGCCTTCTAGATCTATCTATATGTATCTTAATCCCCAAGATGTAGAATGCTTCTCCCAAGTATTTCATAGAAAATGTATTTACCTTTTGAAAATTAGGGACGTCATTCCCCATCAATAGTATGTCATCAACATACAATATGAGGAATATAATTATGCTCCCACTAACCTTCTTGTACACAAAATATTCATCTTCATTTTATGTAAAGCCAAACCCTTTGACTATCTCATCAAAATAAAGATTCCAACTCCAAGATGCTTGCTTCAATCCATAGATTGACCTTAGTAGCCCACATACTTTATTTACATCCTTTGGATTTATAAAACCCTCAAGTTGTGTCATGTAGACATCCTCAATAAGATTCTTGTTAAGGGATGTAGTTATAACATCAAACTGCCAAATCTCATAGTCATAATAAGTTGCAATAGAAATCATTATCCCGGTGACTTAACTGTGGGCCCTAGAGAAAAGGTTACATCATATTCAATGCCTTGAACTTGTCTGAAACCCTTCGCAACCAATCTACCCATATAGGTTTGTACTTTACCATCCATGTCGATCGTCTTCTTGAAGACCCACTTGCACGATATGGGTTTCGCCCCTTTAGGTGGATCCACCGTGATCCATACCTTGTTGATATACATGGATTCCATCTCAGATCTCATGGCCTAAAGCCATTTCTTAGACTCTGGTCCCTTAGTGGCTTCTAAATAGGTTGTTGTCTTATCATATATGACCAACTCACTACCTTCTTGAGTCAAAAGATATCCAAATCTCTCAGGTTCAAGGATTATCCTATTAGATCTACAAGGTGCCTGTGTTACTTCAGGAATTTGAGATACCACAACATGTTGTGATTCTCTTTGTTAGTCTTGTACATCTATCAGTTGAATGATTTCTTGTTGGTCTCGAACTTCTTCAAGTTCAACTTTCCTTTAAATGATTCCTTTGGAAATAAATTCCTTTTCTAGGAATACAACATCTTTGGCAACAAACACTTTACTGTTAGATAGGGAATAAAAGTGATATCCTTTAGTCTCCTAAGGATATCCAACAAAATAACATTTTTTAGATACAAGGACAAGCTTTTCAGGTGACATTTTCCTTACATAAGATTCATATCCCCAAATCTTCATAAAAGACACATTGGGACGCTTCTCATACCATATCTCATATGGTGTCTTTTGAACTGATTTAGATGCTACTTGGTTTAGTGTAAACATAGTGGTTTTAAGAGCCGATTCTCATAAGGTAGTCGAAAGATCAGCTAAACTTATCATTTATTGCACCATATCTAGCAATGCATGATTCCTTCTTTCCGGTACACCATTATGTTGAGGTGTTCCAGGTGGAGTCCATTGAGACACAATCCTATGGGCTCATAGAAGGTCCTCAAACTCTTACCTTAAGTATTCTCCACCTCGATCAGAATGAAGTTCCTTAATACTTTTGCCAAATTTGTTTTGTACTTCATTCACAAACTTCTTAAACTTGTCAAAGAGTTTGTGATTTATGTTGCATCGAGTAAAGATAACCATACCTACTAAAATCATCATTGAAGGTAATGAAATACTGATACCCACCTCTAGCGGTTGTTCTAAAAGGCCCACATACATTAGTATGTATGAGTCCTAATAGATCACTTGCACTCTCATTGTTACCAGTGAAAGGGGTCTTAGCCATCTTGCCCAAAAAACAAGATTCAAATCTCTCTATTGATTCAAAATCAAAAATGTCCAAGATAACCATCTTTCTGGAGTCTATATATAAGATTCTAATTTAGGTGCACTAGACGACAATGCCAAAGGAATGTTTTGTTTGAGTTGTTGAATTTTAATCTTTTAATATTTACTTTATAGACATTTTTCTTTAGATCTAGTAAATAAATACCATACAAAATTGGGGCACTACCATAAATATCCCATCTTTAGAAATAGAACATCGACCATTCTTAATATGAAATTCATATGCATCCTTGTCCATACAAGATATAGAAATGATGTTTCTATTTATGGCAGGCTCATAATAGTAGTTCACAAAACTCTATTACAAGACATGTGGATAGGGAATATAAACTATAGGTTCCAACTATAGTGCCAACAACTCTCACTCTATTTGTGACTCATATTTCAACCACACCCTTTCCTAAAGGCCTACTTCCTTTCAGATCCTACATATTCGAGCATATGTGTGATCCACATCCAGTATCTAGTACCCATGATGAATAATTAGATAATTTATATCAATAATGTATATTCTTGAAGTGGAGATTTGTATCCCCATCTTCTTCTTCCTAAATGCCATCAAGTACAAAGGATAAATTCCACTTGTACTTTTCTTTTATCCTCATCTTGAATGTTGAAGATATGGATTTGGGCTTGGCCTCAGAACTCTTCATGGCCTTTCTTTCATCCTTGGACTCAACTCTGTTGATAACCATCATGGACTTATCCTTCTTCATTCTTGCTTTGGTATTTATCAGCATGCCAAGAAAATATGACAACAATATGGACACATTATTCCAGTGATTGAACTCAATAAAATGAGTATATGATTCAAACAATGATTGCAGAATCATATTCATGTCCATCTCTTGGCTCAAAGAGAATCACAATTCTTGTAGATGATTCACATGCCCAATCATATTGATCTCATGGGCCTCTATTGAGTCTCCTTTTGTCATCTTACACTCAAAGAGCACCTTTTAGACATTGTACCTTCCTTTCTTAGTGAGGTAATTGTTCATATTCCTAAGATGTGTTACCATCTCAAGAATCCCCATATCTTCACATAGATCATGCAACTTGTAGTTCATGTAGCTTAGCATGAGGTGCTTTATGTCTAAGGCATCATTGGCATGCTTCCACTAAGCATCCACTTTTGCCCTAGGTGCATTAGGAGCAGGTATTTATGGCATTGGCTTATCTAGGACATAGAGCTTGCACTTTTTATTGGGAACCCTTATCAAAGTCTAAAACCATTTGTGGAAATTTCTCCCGTCAAGTTTTTCCTTCCTAAGGGCCGATCGAAACAAATATGTATTTGTCATTTGATTCTACAAGATAAAATTTGCATTTTGTCAAAAATCTTTTTCAATTTGATTTGATTTGAAAATTCTAACAATATTCAATAAGTTCTTTAATTAATAATTGCTCCCACTATTTTATTCAAATTGATATCCCTCACATATCAATTTAGAAGATTATAGTGTAGAACCTTCTAGTGAGCCAAGATCCCAAATCATTCAACTATTACCTAGGCAACGCTAGCGTCCTTAGTCAAATATCAAGGTAGGAAACTCTTCCAATTGTATCATATGCAACTCTTAGATAGATGATATGTGCAACTCCTTTCCATAATAATCTACATGCTTTAGGTGCTTAAACTCATTAAGGTTGCACATATAAGTCTGACCCAAAATCTAACATGACAATAATGCACCCCGCTTGGCAGGCCCACATAATTACCATCACACTTCTACGAGATAGAAAGTGCACCACCATTAGGGTGTCGAAGCTTAGTCAATTAATGCTTTTCATATGTGCTACTAATGGAAAACATCTAAGACTTCATATTTAATTGATAGATTTTGTATTTATAAATACATATACTTCATCCAATCACCACATATATAGTACGTATCATATATGTGTTATATCCCACAATGAAAACATATAATAAACAAAAAACAATTTTTATAGCCATTCTAATGAAATTCCTTGGATCCACACAGAACTTTCACAACCTAGGGTCCACATCTCATATAGAAATCTATTGTTGATGAAGGTTTGTGCTTGCCAACTGGGTTGATTGGTTCAACCCTTGAACCAATCTACTTGCCTCCTGGCTGGTCAGTTGGTCATCTCACCAGTCGTATGGTATACAGTCCACCATCTTCTAGGTCCTCCAGTCGAACGGTCGGGTCCACCAGTCAATCGGTTTGGCTCATCCTCCTTGGTCCTCCTCTATCCTCCAGCCAATCGACCCTCCTTTGAGATAGTTGGTTGGCCTAGTCTGAGCGTCTTTCTTCTCCATCATAATAAGAAAATAAACTATCCTACTATTATATGATTATAGAGAAACCTCGAGTTACATTCGAGGGGAGCAAATGTAGGAGATAATAATACTTTTACAATTGGAATATAAGGTAGAGGCTCGGTATGCAAACTGAAGTAAAATAGGAATATCCAACCATGCAGCCATGCATAGATAATAGGGTTATTGGCCATAATGACGATACACATCCACCATCAAAACTCGCTTTATGGTGACATGTGTGAATTGCATATATATATATATATATATATATATATATATATATATATATATATATATATATATATATATATATGTATATATATATATATAGAGAGAGAGAGAGAGGATAGTGTACACTCGAGTGTACCGGAGGCACCGTACACCTCAGTCATTTTTAAAGATGCAGTAACTTTTTGAAAATTATAAACCATTGGTATTCTTAAATATCTTAAGAACATACTATATAATAAATTTTAGCTCATTTCGATACTTATTGGTCATGCATCCAAAGGAGGCAAGAATCATGCATTTCAAATTAGTTTTGTGTGTCAATTTTAATGTCCTTGGATGAGTTACTTACACTCATCCAAAGGAGCTCAAATTTTGTATGTTGCCTATTATTATTGTAACCATGAAGATCAATGGATTGGATTTTGGAAAGACAAGGTCTAGTTTGACAAACACCATTGAGGTGTATGGCGTGATCTGTACACTCAAGTGTATTCTATCCTGACTATATATATATATATATATATATATATATATATATATATATATATATATATATATATATATATATATATATATGTTTGAGTGTGTGTATGTTATATATATATCATATATATATAGATATATATTAGTTTGAGATTATACATGGTATTTTATTGGAAAAAAATTCACATTGCATGTAATAAATAAATGATACAACCAAAAATCTAATCTTGTAGATTATCCCAAAATATAGTAGATTGACATGGTACTAGTACCACTGTACTAAAATATGGTGTCATAATAGGCAGAGGAACAAAAATACTGCCATATTCCCGATTAATCCCGTGGATCACATCAATAACTATATAATTGAAAGGATAGTTTTGAGGATATACATGGTCCAAGAGAAAGTCCAATGACAATCTCCTCACTACTGTAGTAATAGAGTTGTCCTCTAGTTGTAATGGGATGGTGTCTACTGTAGCTCCTCCATGGACAACAGGCTGACATTTTCCTCCTAGCAGCAGGAAACAACCTCCAGGCCTCTATGGAAGTTAACACGGACCGTTTGTCATCCTACTAGAATAGATAAGAAGGAGTTTTCCCTCCTGTTGGTGTACTAGTCACCAACTTTCTCTCCCACAATTGTTCTTCCTTGATATCTCTCCCATTATCAGGTAGGACTTGTTTAGGTTCTCTCAGTTACCATAACTAGAGAAGACAAACAATTTTCAGAGGCAATTGATGTGTCAGAGAAGCCCCTGGTACCCCTCTATTTATAGGAGGGGTTAGGGTTAAGTCTCTCATTTTGTGTGGGAGTGCAAGGGACCAGAATCTTGAAAATTCACAACCTGTGAGTAGCAAACCAATCAGTTTGACTAGTGAACCAGTCGGTTGGCATGCAAGTCGATCGATTCGCCCAGCGAACTGATCATTTTGCATGTTCTCAATTTCATATGAATTGGAAATTCTATTCCAATTACTGCATGACATGATGTCAATAGTAATATTTGATTCAATCGAATTGAACCATGCATGTTGCGAAACAAGCTAGTCATTTGACGACCCCCAGCCGAGCAGTTTACTAGGTGAACCAATCAATTATTGATCTAGTTCATACAGAATTTAGCCAATGCAATATCCAATCAACCTTACACTTCAATCGATCATTTTAACACATGAGATGATCAATTGGGAGTCCAATTAGTTGATTTGTTGCTTGAATTGAATACCTAAATACTTTAGTGATCAATCCAATTGTCATTCAAGATCAAAATTCCTCTTCTAGGTTAGTTCCTATGTGTGTGAACCTATAGGTCCCATATTACGTTGATAGTGAATGTGCATAAATAGTTATGACATCACAACCAAAGAGTGGTGCCTAGTCACACATCAAGCTACCCAAGTAAATGGGAAGTTGGAGAACAACTTCAACCTACAATATATATTTGGTGTTATAGTTTTTGTATAGTTCCTTTATCATTGATATCTAGATTGAACTCAAGGTACGGAGTAGTCTTCCTCTTCAACATTCAATCTTATTTCTTGAACCAGAGCAGATTGTCTGAGATATATGTAAGCTCAATATCACATATTGAATGACATGTACATGGCCATGCATTTCTCAGTCTTGGTTATTAAGAGTCCTAGGATATCATACTCCTTTAGGAGGGATAAATCCCATCTACATTACTCATAGTTAGTCTCCATGTGTCTCATTCACCTAATCATCATCGTTATGGCATCCCTTATTCAAGATTACGTTGGATGATGTCAAAGCATACCAAATGACATGTGATGAGTGTAGTGACTTCAAGTCTATGACCCACAATCACCACCAACACAATGGGAGATGACTATGACTACCATTGTAATGGTTTCCACATGTCAATCTCTTGGTGGGTCTACCTGATACACTGCTCTCTAACATGTATTTGTGTTCTTGGTTTGATATCACATATTATGAATAATGATATTCTATCATCAACCAAAACACACTCTAGTCTTATGTGTTATTGTTGTTTGTCTACCTTCCATAATAACCTCTGACTAGGGACATAATGAGAATGTATATACTCTTAACATTTTGTATGATCTCATTGTTTAAGTCACATACTTGAAGACATACATCATTGAGTAATATCATTCTCTAGACATTTATTATGTTACATCATTATCTAAGAACTAAATAAAACATAATAAATTGGAAGCTTTCATTAATGATTAATCAAATCATTTACAAATTATGTCATTACAATCATCATATGATTGCCTCTCTCGCCATGCATACCAACAAAAGCCACATAGGTTCCCAAAAGAAATACCTTTCTCTTCTATTTCTTTTTATCTCCCTCCTATCTGTAGGTATGACAATAGGACGATGGTCATATTTGTACATAGGTAGGTGAAACTCCTTGAAGAAAATAAATTTTTGTTTCCACACCAAAGTATCTAGAGCTATATCCAATCTTTCCCTGACTAATGTTTCCATAGTAAGCCCACATTTCCATGTGAGAATATTTCCAAAAAATCCAAGTCTAAGAGATCACAGACGTAAATCACATCCCTAAGATCATGCTCTACCAATATGGCTTGGGAGGTCCTCCCTAATCTCATTGAAATCTCCAAAGATAACAATAGGTATATGTGTCTCCCTCTTCACTTGTCGCATGAGGTCCCATATAAGGTATTTCTATGGTTGATATGTCCATCCATTGATTTCTACAGCCCTCTACTTGTTAATATTATCATCCTTAATAACAATGCACTCAACATGATGCTATGAAAAACTAAGAATCTCCACCTTGATGTCCATCTATTGTAACCCCAACCCTACGACCTTCCTACACTTTACAAGTACATCCCATTTAGAAATCCACAATTCCTTTTCACAAATTCCAAAACCTTCAAGAGCCTTGTCAGAAATCTTGGTGCTTGAAATCAAAGCCAAACTCAGGCGCTCTCTAAAAAATAGCTTGTGGAGAGCACTCTTACTATCAGTCTTTCTCAGACCCTGATAGCTCCTAATTAGGATTTTCATTGTTGTTCATGGGACCGGTCAACACCAAGTCCTCCTATTGGGAAATATGGGCACAAAGTATAGCAGCGCAAATAAATTTTTTACCTATATGTATTCCCATAAAAGCAAGATCACATCAACTACTATGTAATAGGAAGGATGGTTTTTTGAGTTGTACCTGGTCCTGGAGCAAGTCCAACAAAAACAACTCACTTCAATGCAACTGTTTTCTAATTGCTCTTAGACAGTGGTTGTGCTGCTCCTGGTCTTCACCATGAACAATGAACAGAACAACTTCTATAGTGACTCCTATGGTCTCACCAGAGAATGTAGGTTGACTTTGATCTCCTAGCAATATCCAAAGGACTCTTTCCTCTAGAGTAGTCCACACATACCAACTAGAACTCCTTCGTTCAAGTAAGAACACACAAGAAGGAGTTGTCCCTCCCACCATTGACATTCTAGTCACCAACTTGCTCTCCCGCAACAATTATTCTCAGTTGTTCTCTCCCGTCACTATCCCTCCCTTGTCGGATAAGACTTTCTTGGTCTCTCTTGGTTACCACAACCAGAAAGGTCAACAATTGTCAGAGCAACTAATTCTTAGTTGATGTTGTTGTATTCTGGGAAGCCCCCAGTACCCTCTATTTATAGGCGGGGTTTTGGCTAGGGTTCCCAGTCTATTCAGGATCTCTATGGGAGTCGAAGGGACCGGAAGATATTGCATTTTTTCAACTTACAAACCAAGAGATGGTCGTCTGGTCACATAAGATGTTGATCTTGCACTGCCAAATAGCTGTTTGGCAATTTCTCAATTGCATACAAAATTAGCAATTTGTTTCCCATTAATGTTAAATATTAATTCCTTACACCACAAGTATTATGCAATCAAAATGATTCAGGAAAGTATCTAGAACCTTCCTCTGACCTAACCGATTGATCTCACATGTGTGAGAAGATCGTCTCACTCACCTAGACAGCCATTTGGTGAGTTGAGACGAACTGGTTGGTTCAACAGATTGAACTGGTCGGTTCAAACCTCAGTTTGCGCAGAACTTAGCCAATTCAATTTCTGATTGGCATAACGTCCCAAAGGACGTCTCAACACTTGAGACGCTCGTCTGGCATGCCTAAACAGACGTCTCAACACTTGAGATGATAGTTTGGCAGTGCAGTCCGCCAATTTGTTGTGTGAATTGAATACCTAAACACTTTAGTAATCAATCCAAATATTACTCAAGATAAAACTCCTCTTCTAGATGAATTTCTTTGTGTGTGATCCTATAGGTCCCATATCAAGTTGGCAGTGAATGTCCATAACTAGATTATGACATCAAAAGCAAAGACTGGTGCCTAATTGCACATCAGTGCTACCCAAGTGAAAGGAAAGTTGAAGAACAACTTCAACCTACAATCTATGTAAGGTTTTGGAGTGATTGTAGAATTCCTTTATCTCTGATATCCAGAGTGAACTTGAGGCATGAATTCACCATCCTCTCAATGTTCGTCTCATGTTCCTTTAACCAATAGTAGACCGTCTGAGAAAATGGGACCTCAATATCATATATTGATTCACATGAGCATGCCCATGCATTTCTCAGTCTTGTTTATCAAGTGACTAGGATATAATACTCCACTAGGAGGGACAAACCCCATCTCTATCACTCACATTCTATCCCCATGTGTCAAAGTCACCTAATCATCACCGTTATAACAACTCATGTGTTAGGAATGTGTTTGATGATGTCAAAGCATACCCAATGACGTGACGAGTGTAGTGATTTTAGGTCTAAGAATGAAAATCACCACCTTCACTATGAGAAATGATTGTGACCAATGTTGGTCTCCATGTGTCATTTCTCAAGGAGGGTATGTATGATACATTGTTCCCTTACATGTATCTATGTTCTTGGTTTAATATCACCATATCATGACTAATGATACTCAGTCATCAACCAACTCACACTCTAGTCTTATGTATTACTGGTGTATATCTACCTTCCACAGTAACAACTGACTAGGAACATAACAAGAATGTACATACTCTTAGAATTCACATGATCTCATTCTCTAAGTCATGTGCTTGCATAGATACATCATTGAGTATTGTCATTTTTTAGACATTCATAATGTTTCCTCATTATCTAATAACTGAATGAAACATAATGAATTGGAAGCTTTCCTTTATGATTATTAATCAAATCATTTATGTTATATTCCATGTCAATCATCACTAGATTGGCTCTATGGGCATACCTTACCAAGAGACTCCCACTTGCACTTAGACACAATCACTCATGAATCATATTCTTAGTGATCTAAACATGTTCCACCATGTTTCTATTGCACTAGTGCTAATTCTAGTGGGTTAGAAACATTTTTCTATAGTCGCTATATTGCACGTTCCCTTATCTCTTTGTTGTACGATTTCTTGTATGAGACAGAGCTGTCGTAATATGGTATATAATATTCCTAGCCTAAAAAGTAGCTCCATTGGTTTCAGAGTATCACTACTGACTCATCAATGGTTGGAACATCTAAAAGTTCATCATATGAATCTTTAGATCCATACAGTATATGTGTTTTCAACACAAGTTTACTCAACTTGTATTGTAGAATAGAATTAATGGCTATTAGTTCGGAACTCTTCCAGCTAAAAACATTTCTCCTTTTAAACCAAACATATTTTAATTTGTGAACACCTTTATCATTATGGAAGCTTGCATCAATGTAACCCTTAACATCTAGCTCTTCCTTTATTGATATCTTTGATTACTAGAAATCTATGCATAGGTACTCCTCAAGTACTAATGGATATCTTTAATGACCTTCCAATAACCCCTATTGGAATTTAGTACCGTCTTGTCATGTCTAATACATACAAGATTATATGGGATAGGTACATTTATATATTCATGATGCTTCCATTGCTAAAGCCTATGGAATCTTAATCATATCATTTTCATTCTTCAAAAGAATTCAAACATATGGTTCATGAGAGACTAATCTAGATTCTCTCTCATTGAATCCTTCTATGTGGAACTCCTTCAACACATTGCTATTGTATCTGCTCAAACATCCATTGTAAAACATTCAAGAACTATCTCATAGGTCTTTATACTTTTCTCATTAGATGTTTCACATTGTTGAAGGGTTTTCCATTCCAGTTCTCAATATTCACAATATTGAGATGTTATTCCTCATCATATGTGGAATACTCATATATGCTCCCACTAAATCTTTTTTAATCACAAATTTCATCTTTTATCTTGATTAAAGTCAAACACTTTGACTATCTTTTCAAGTCAAAAGATCCCACTTCTGAGATACTTGTTTCAATCCCATATTGAACTTTGTAGTCCATAGATATTATTTTCAATCATGAAGTTATAAAACCTTTTAGGTTGTATCACATGCACATCCTCCAATGTGTTCCATTTAAGGAATTTGATTTCTATATTTATATGCAAAAAAATTATAGTCTATTTCAACTACAAAAGCAAGCATGACAGTTGGTAAAGGAATTTTTATCATGTTCAACAACTTGAACTAATTTGAAAAACTATTCAACCAATTTGTCCTTTTTTGTTATCCATGTAGTTCTTTGTCACAAGACCTTATCTTCACCTTTTGGGTTTTACCCCTCAGGTAGTGCTATCAAGGTCCTACCTTGTTAGCTTACATGGATCCCATAATGGCCTTAAGCCACTTTTCATATTTGGATCTTAATAGCTTCTAGTTGATTAGTTGGCTCATGCAGTTATGACCAACCCATCTGAATTGTTGGATTCACAATCTTTCAATCTCAGATGTGTTCTACTAGAACTATTTTATTCAGTGTCACATGATGAACTTGAGATTACACAACAACTTGTGATTCTCTTCACTTCTCATTGTACCTCTTCATTGACCTCAAACATTTTGAGTTCTACTTTTACTCCCACTGGTTCTTTTAGAAATCAGTTATACTATCAACAAGCATTTTGTTATTGAATAGGTATTAATAGTAACATTCAACAATTATGGTTTGTGGATAAACATTTCAATAAACTACTTTCTTAATGTAGGTTTCAATTCTTTAAACATGTTGTGACATTCCCAAATCATATCATGTATGATGTCTTATAAACCATTCAGATAGTACATCATTTAGAGATAGCTTATGTTTATAAGGATATAAGAAGATTAGATCAATTGATAATTATATCATGACTTATCATGGTATAGTTCCTTCATTCTGACACATCATCATGCTTAGATAGATTTGACTTGTGATACATTATCATAGTTCTTTCCTAAAGGTTCTCAAGGTCATGATGCAAAGTATTTTAGCATTTGATATCATCAAAGATTCTTAATACTTTTATCAATAGTTATATTTCATTTATAATCCCCTTGAATACTTCAAGAGATTTATGTTTCTATTTTACTTAGTACATATCATCATATTTCTAGTAATAGAAATGAAGTATAGGTAATTATATATGGTATTCATTGCATAAGATCTTCATGCATCATATGTATGAGGTATGATGGAAAGCTTATCCTCCCACTACCTCTAGTAAAGGATGTTATGTCACATTATGTATGAGAAAGAATTGCATATTTCCTTAGGTTCAACAAATAAGGGAGTCTAGATTAACATCCATATGTATTCTAGATATGCATTTTTATATATACATTGATGTGTGCTGATTTAGCACCCCTTTTCACAGCCTTTTAAGACTTTTCACATGGAAATTCTTATTTTTATCTACTGAAAAGAAACAAATTGCTATTTGCTTCCTTTTATCACAATCGAACTTGAATCTCGCCAGAATCTATGCATTTCTTATAGAATCATAACACCATATGAGGGGCTCACCTATTCCAGTCGATCGTCTCACCTGTTCCAGACGACCAGTTCACCTATTCCAGGCGATCAGTTGACGCCATCCCTCAGCCACCGAGCCTCGTCCAAACATTCAGTATAGATGGCGTGCCATTTGAATATCAAATGATCGTCTCAGACCTCAAAGCAAGAGTTTTCCCTCCCAAACCAAGCAGTCAAAGAGTGTCGCCACCCCTGACTTAGGGTTGCTGACTTCTACCCCGAATCTTGCCCTTATCAGACACTCAACCGGTCAGCTCACCTCCCAACCGATCGGTTGGCAGTGCGCGGCCAGTTCAAAATTTGCAGCCGCCAACCCATTTGTCCACAACCCTAGTTGTAAAAGCCCCCTCCTTCTCCTAAAAAAGGAGGGGCACTTCCTCCTCATGAGGATCATCTTTTGTATCATCTTTTATATGAGTATTTCCAATAAATCATTCTATGTTCTTGAGTTCTATTCATCAATAAAGTTATTATTTGCAAGCTAAATGTTATCTTTAATGTTTTTTCTTTTACCTTGTTCATTTTAGATCTAACCTTCTTCTTATTCTTCCTCTTATGTAGATCAGAGAAAGGAATTAAGGGTCATCCATTTGATTATCTCTATCCTAAGGAACTAATCCTTTAATAAGTCTAGACTATGGCCAGAACACTTCTTTCCTCTGTCTCCCTTTTCTCTACAAGCATGAGCGAGTAGTTTTCCTATTGAGGCAAAGGGGAATAGCACCTTAGCCATGGTTTGAATTGACTTAATCCTTAAGAATGACTTCTTTAGATGGCTTTTGGTTTTAATAACTATTGATCTATCAAAGTAATTAATTGGTTTGATCACATGTTAATCTGGATGGAAATGACCATGGAAATCTAGATTTAGAACAATAAAACCAATCACATAGGGTTTTAAAACAACTGTGGATCTTCCTCTTTTGGGATGATGAACTAAGAAACATGAGCACCAGGACCAATGGGCTCATGTGGAGTTCATCTTTTGTGGGTTTTAATTAATTCGCATGCCATCATCATATTGGTCGTTTAAAGGGATTTAGTTCATTCTCACCTTGGCTAAGGTGGTGAAAACCCCTAAAATCCTCAATTCCTCATCACTTGATTCAATCACCATTTGATCTACTTTCTTTACATTCCAGTCTTTTCATTCATAATAGTTTTATTTGTGCTAACAATCATCTCAATTTTCCTTGTGATAGGGAAAATTTATTCTTGTTAAGTGCAATCTTATTCTTGTGTTTCCTTCTTGCTTTAGTAATAGTCACCAACCCCAATCCGATCTTTACTTTCTGTTCTAAAAATAAAAATACCAAAAAGAAAAAAAAAGTTCTTTAAAACAATTGGGATTAGAGTTAACAACCTTAAAAAATGTTGTCCTATGGGATAGACACTTCTATACTAACCTTAATTGGGAAGTAGAAAAATGATTAAACTCTAGGTTATTTATCTTAGTGATTGTAGTGCACTTTGACGCATTAAAAATCTGGCATCATTGCCGGGGACAACGGATTATTTTCTTGAACCCTCAAAAACTTTTGAAAAAACTTTTTTTTCATTTTTTTATGCCTTCCGAGTAACATTTCGGAAGTGTTACTCCTCTTTCTGTCAAGTTTCCATTCTGGCAGTCTATTTTTTCTGCACACGATTAACTACTTATTTTGTGCATATGATGCTTGGACGCTGATTTTCAATCATTTGATACTGAGATAGATAGAACTTTTCACTATCTAAACTGTCAAAATCAAATTAGGACGGATGAAGAAGAAGTTGCTCGTAGGATCAACCAGGCTCTAGCGGCTCAAAGAGAGCACATCTTATCTAACCAAGTGGCTAGAGAAGCCACTTTGCGTGCATCCTACATGGTTGAATAAGAAACTCTAGAGGCCAATAGGAGGGAAGCCGAAAGGCAAAAACAACTAAAAGATTTTTCTATTCCCAAATCTGCCTATGCCCAACACCCACTCATGCTTCCCAACATTGTTTCCCCCCAATTTGAGATCCAAACTAAATGGATCACCATGATCCAAGCAAACCCATTCTCTGGCAACAATGGGAAAAGTTTCCAAGATCATCTTCAAAGGTTCATTGACCTTTGCTCTTTGAACAAACTCCCAGGCTTCTCTAAATATACCATCCATCTTAGACTATTCAAATACTCTCTTACTGGCCAAGCTAGTAGTTGGTACAACACCATGGAGAGTGAGGAACATGTCACAACCTGAGAGGTTCTAAAAAATAAGTTTCTTGAGAAATTTTACCCTCCTTCTCTCACCTATGAAATTAGGGGACAAATCACTCACTTTTCTATGTCCCCAAGAGAATCCCTAGGAGAATGTTGGGAAAGGTTCAATGACTTACTTAGGAAGTGCCCTCATCATGACATCTCTCAAGCCCAACTCATAGAAATATTTTATCGTGGTGTTGATGATGATACCAAATTTTTTCTTCATTCCTCATCTGGGGGAAATTTCATGCACCAAAGTCTAACTAGTGCATGGGAGGTGGTAAAACGTGCTTATGAAATAAAGGCTAGAAGGGAAATTGGTGGAATCTTTAAGGTAGCCAAAGATGAACTTGATCATGATATCCAAAGCATAGTAGAAAGCCTTAATTTATTGGTTAAAGTCTTCCCTAGGCACCTTTATAGAGTTGCCCCAACAAATAAAAGTTGTAGACTCTCTTTGTGGCATCTACCAAGGATATGATCACACCACCTTACACTACCATGCAACGTGAATTAGGATAATAGATGGAGGACCTAAACTCTATTCACGCCATACCTGGCCAGAGTTACTACAATCCCAATCAAACTAGAAACCATCCTGGATTCCAATATGGGAACCTTGCAGGTGCTAAAAACTCTAGCCAACTCCAATCCTAACAAAGGCCTCCCTACCCTCAAAGCAATAATTGACCACCACCTAGTTTCCCATACAACAATCAAGGGAACTTTGGGAACCAAGGGAACTACCAAGGCAATCATCCAAACCGACCACCATATCAGGGACAACAATTTCAAAACTGGAACCCCCCCCCCCTCAAAATCTCAATCAGCCTACCTTGGAACAAATCATCATTGCCCAACAAGCTCATCAAAAGGAGATTGATGCCCAACTTGCTCGCTTGTTCACCCAACAGAAACCCCCTATCGGAACTATTTTTGGGAAGCCTGAAAACAACCCCAAACATCCCAAACAACTCAAGGTTGTCTCGACTCGTTCGAGAAAGGTGCACTCCCCTCCCTCTCCAGAAAAGCCTTCAGTCCCACCTCTAGAATTTGAGTATGAGGACATGGTAGTTGTTGAACTTGAAGCTACATCTGAATCAACCATACCTAAACCCCCTCAGGAAGAAGTCGAAGAACCAATATACAAGCCACGACCTCCCTACCAAGTGATGAATCCTCCAGATTTATCCTCATAGTCACCAATTCTAGGGGTTTTGTGCCTCGTATCGACTGATCTACCCTTGGTTTGATTTACTTTAAGTACCTCTTTAGTTTCATGTAAATAATGATTTACTAATTCTAATTACCCTAGTTTTTAGTTTATTTGATCTTATCCTCCCTTACTCACTTTCCTACTTCTTTGTAGATCACTCTCAACCATCCGATCGAGATCTAGCAGTTCCTTTTCATCCAATCAATCGGTCTTGACCATTCGGTCTCGGTCCATTCAGTTTCATCCTTTCGGTCCCGATTCCATTTAGTCTTGACTACCATTCGGTCTTGACCACCATTCAGTCTCGATCCATTCATTTTTATCCTTTCAATCTCGATTCCATTCGGTCTTGACCACCATTCGGTCCCGATCCATTCGGTCTTGACCACCACTTGATCTTGACCTCATTCGATCTTGACCACCATTCGGTCTTGACCACCACTCGGTCTTGACCTCACTCGGTTTTCTCTCTTAGTCTCAAAACTATGAGCATCTAACACCATCAGATCATGAATCAATGAACCATCTTCATCAAGCCACTTGGTCTACCTTGACGGTTTGCACCTCTATTCCCTCTCACGGTCTCAAGATCGAGAGAGTCCTCATGGTTTCAAGACCTTGAGAACTTTCACAATCTCAAAGACCGCATGGAGATGATTCCACCCACAAACTGTGAGGACCCCACATCCATCCAAGGCCGTGAAGAGCACTCCACCACATCACGATCAATGAGCCAGCATCCGCGGTCCCTCCAGCTCCATCTCGCAATCCTGCCCTCAAATCCCCAAGTGATCCACAACCCACAGCAAACCTCAGATAACGCTGCCACTTCCTACTTGCTTCCTCCACCATCATTAGCTCCCCACCGCTACACCTTCACCACCATCGACTCTAGAGTGCAACCACCGCTCCTCTCTGACTGACATCCACCCTCTGCCATCGCCTTCAACCCAAGAGGAACCCTAACAGTCCTCTAACACACCTTCTCCTACCTGCTCATAGTCTAAAGACTGCATAGGTAGCCATCGATCCCAGACCGCGTGAAGCACTGACCCCCAAAGATCGAGAGGAGTGGTGACCTTACAAACCGAGAGAAGCCTCCAGGTTTTCCAAGACCGAGAAGGTGAGATTGAGAAGAAACCAAGACCATAAAATCGTAAATACAGGGTAAACGTCGAGACCGTGTGAAGGGCACCGCCGTTCTCAAGATTGTTAAGACCCTAGCGGTCTCTAAAATGTGAAGGTCCTTACAGTCTCAAGACCGTGAGGATGTCTATCGGTTTTCCCAAATCAAGAAAAACCCAAGACTGTGAGAATGGAAGACCGCAAGAGACTGAAGCCTAAGACCGTGTGAAGACCCTCTCAGTCTCAAGACCAAGAGGAGGACCGCAAGCACTGAAACTGTGAGAAAAGAAAACTGAATAGACAATAGACATGCACAAATTGTGACTCCTTGGCCCAAGATATTTTGGGAAATTTGCAGAATAAACCCAGTCCGTCCAAGACACAAGCCAAGCATATAAATAGAAGGGTAGAGGCATGATCTTGGACATCTATCTCACCACGGCCCAAGGCTTCTAGACTGGGATCATATCCGGGAGACCGCAAAGATGCTCTGCCGCCATCTCATCTCCATCAAGCTCTTCTCCACCATTGTTCCACCTCATTCCAGCCTTGCAATTCTAGAGGTAGACACGAGGATCGAGGTGGAGAGATGAACTTCATCAACTAAGTCAGAGCAGTCCCGAAGACTGGGGCGATCTACACTAGGCTGTCACTGATCTACTCTTCTTCTCTGATGATGCTTTCCTTCTCTCTCTTCTCTCTCTTTGTTTCTCCCTCTATGAGGAGCGAGTAGTTCCATCCATTGGGGTGCGGGGACTAGCCCCGCTACCCATTCTTTGTAGTCTGTACCAAATGATGTTCTCTTTCTGATTCAATACTAAATTGTTTCATAAATGCTTGAATGTTGGCCGCGTTCTTGTGTGCATCTATTGTCTTTCATTATGGTTTGTCTATGACCTCTCTTAGGACTCGAATATCGATTCAGTGTTGGTTTCTGGTGTGTGTATCCACCGCACATCTATTTCGGTATCTAGGAACGCTTTCCAAGGAGTGGAGCGAACTCACCTCCATCGTTGCACTTTCGTACTGGAAATGGAATTAGTTGATGTACAAAAATGCAATCTTGATAGGTCAAGGAACACACTCTGCGGAGGAAGTGGTGCAAAGTACTTGTCCGTTCGTTCGGGAATGACTGACGTTGTAACGCTCCCACGTTTCTCGTAGCTATGTCCTCGAAAGAGGGATGGTCTATAAGGATACTAATCGAATTGGGAATTATCGCTCGCTTGTTAGTTTTCCAATGCACGTTTCATGAGGTTGAGTAAGATTCTCTCTTCGGAGACTACATATCTTGATTGACATGTAGATATGTATCGAATAAGAGTTACTCAACCCGTGAAGGATGTGTGCAATACTCTTGTCCCACAAGACATCGGTATTATACAACATCCATGTGTCTTGCTTGTAGGTCTTTCTATGTTTGGTACAGGTACAATACATGTGTAGTGGTGGTGAACACCCGCACCACCCTAGTGGTCCATCATCATTTGTTAATCTTAGTTTTTAATTCCTAACTAATTTTCATACTTGAATTTACTTTCAGATGTTTTAGGTTAAATAACTCAAATCAAACTTTTGGCTATAGATGATTAACTTAGATCGAAACGAAATAAGATAAAGACACTCAGATTCTTAACGTTGTCCTTTGGGTTTGATCCTAAATCTATATTATGATAAGGCTTCCACACTCTTGTGGGGTTGGAGCATTTATCTAGCACCGGTTGTAGGTAAACCAAGAGAGACCACCAACTCCCTAGGGTTTTTGGTGCACATTAGGACTTCCATTGAAAGAGCAATCTTTTGGTGTAAATCCTAGCTCCATCAAAAAATGGCACCATTATCAGGGACAATGGTGTAAGAATCGTCTTTTTCAAATTCCGTGTCGATTTAGGTTTCTCTAGGGTTTTCCTTTTTGTTTTCAAAAACCTAAAAAGTGAAGGACTTAATTTCGCATATCTTCTTGGATTTGAAGTGGTTGGTCAAACCTGATAAACTTTTTCTTTGGTTTCAGGTACCAACTCTCTTCAAAATGAAGCAGTCGACACCACCAACCATTAGATGTCAACTATGTGGTGATCATTCTCATACATCGATTTACTGCTTCAACGTCCCTCCTCTCTACGTGATGGCTCTGCATCAAGTAATCATGAATCATATAGTTGGGAAACTCAAAGCAGCTTCTTCATACAACTATGGATATAACGCAAGTTATAATCCATATCACCCTGGAGGCTAGTATGAAAAACTTAACTATGGCGGATTTCAAGGAGTAGACTGCAATGTAGGAGGGAACCTGGAAAATAATGCAAATCAATACTATGATGAGGAGAGCTATTATCAACATCAACCCAACGGGTGCAGTGAAGAGCTTTCTTATGGAGATCAATGTACGTTAATGGAAGAACTACGTGCCTTACAGATGTCAGTATCTCAACAACTAGCCGATCAAACAGCCGTGACCAAGAAGTTGATAGCTGATCTTGATCAACTTACACAATTTTTCAATGCCTCCGACTAACATGTAGAAAAACCACCAATTTCAACTAAGCACATCCCTAATCCACATGTTGATTATGATGATGATTACGAAATCATGTGGGATATGCCTTCCAATGATCTTCAAGCATCAGTGTAGGGTGAGGGATCATCGTTAGAGCTAATAACCATCCTCAAAGATGATTTCTTCACAATATCACAAGAGAAAGAATCATTTTCTGAGCCAAGGTCTGACTTGGATAATGATTCCTGCACTATGCTCTTAGATGAAAAATTGAGTAGCCAATACGGGGATTCTCTACAGTCAGGAGATCAATTGGAGATAAATTTTAACACTTACCTACCTTCTGACTTCATAGACCCAGATCCAACTATTGAGGAGAAATTAGCAAAGATCGACTCCCTAAATGACAAAACCTCTTCAATTTCAGCGGTCTCATCAATGAAGTCCATAGAAGAAGGGTTTACGTCACAAGAACTCTACACTCCTTCACAGTCAGACTCAGAGGAATACATGACTGATTCGAATAACGAGATATCTTTTATGCAAGAGACTCAACTAACTCCATTACTAGAACATGATCTGATTTGCCCTTATGAAGAAATTTCTGATCATTCGGCTGATCTAGAAACAAACTTCGAGGATGGGACCGATCAAGATCTTGATCATGCTACTCTCACTGACCCTGATGATGAAAAAGAATCATGGGATGAGGATGGGTCTCAAGATAATGAATCTATGACCGACCCTTTCCATGAGATGGCGTTACTAGAGCTACCACCTCTACAAGAAGTCCAGACGGATCCAGTTCTCGAACAAGAGCATGATCTTTCTATTAAGTCTCCTTCTAGTCACTTGAATGAATTGATAGTGCACTATGAAGAGAAACATGAACCATCTCTTGATTTTAGAATGGATTACGATATTTTCATAGACCCTTGTAATGACAAAAAGGACTCGTGGGAGGACATTGAGCCACAAACCTATCCTCTTATAGCAATTCATCCCTATGAAGAAGCTCCTCCTGAGTTACCACATATTCAAGAGAATGAGATACTTCCATTACCTACACAAGTTTTCATTCTTCTCGTAGTGACTCTTCCCGAGCGCTTAATAGAACTGGAGGAGTACCATGAAGAAGTACTAGGACAACAACCTAACTCAGAAAAGCAATATTTTAATCCCTCCCATGAAGAAACATCTTTGGAACCTCTACCCCGGAATCCCATGATTCCTTTACCTGAGCAAGAGTTTGTTCTACCAGTCGAATCCTCTTCTAGTTACTTGGATGAATTAAGGGTGTTCTACGAGGAAAATTCTGAACAAAAATTGGAAAAGAAGAATGACGCTCTTATCAATTTCCACATTGATAAAGATGATGATACTTCTAAAAATAACTCCTATGATGAAGAAACATCATCCTGGATACCATATCCTACACAAGAAAAGCTAGGTGATGAAATGAATCCTGAACCGGATCTGCCACCCGATCCGGGATAGGAGGAAGTCCAAGTGGCCGACCCTCAATCAACTGCTCTGGATTTTAAAGAAAGCAGTTTTACTTTGAACTTCGAGGGTGAACCACAACTGGAGGACACAAATAGGCTATACCTCGATTACTCGCCTAGCCCTCAAGTCTATGTTGCTTATATTCCACCTCCCCCGCTGATGGAGGAAGGTCTCTGGATTCTTCTAGATGGACAAAGAGGTGAAAGAAATGTACATCCAAGTCACCCAGAAAACCTGTTTGAGTTACCACGACCACCCAGTCAACAAGTTGTTCAGGCCACTTCCTCACTCTTGGTACCGGCTATTATGATACATCTTTGCCAGACCTTCTTCTAACTATGAAGACCGCCTGGTTAACACTGCGCAACCCTTCCCCTCCATCTCAAACCTAGTATTTGTTTAGAAATAGGCAAACTCATAAATTCAAGGTGAAGGGTGGGTGGTATGACTCTCACTCCACCCTCTACCTTTACTGCTTTCAAATTTTCTATTCTAAGTTCTTTTTCGCAATTTTTCCGCTTTCTCATTTTTCTTCTTAAAATAAAGCCTTTATCTAGCCGGCTTTTACCTTTCGAATTTGTGGTCATCACCTCTTTTGGTTGCAAATCCACAAGGAACCAACACTTAAAACTAACCGATAAATGATTTCATCTTGTATAGTCTATGAACCCTAATGTCATATCATTCATAAGAATGATAAGCCTCAATAAATCTGAGATAGATAAAATGCATTGTGCCTCTCTCTGAGTAATAGATCAGCTGTATGGAATTCTCATTTGAAATTTTATCGTCACTATTTGAGCAGAGTGTGATGAAGAAAAGGAGCATGTCATATGGAATCGCTAAGCAAACCGCATTATGATCTGAACTCTCTTCTACACTCCTTTCATCCCCATACCTCTCCGCTCACCAACAATGCCAAATCTTTAAGTTCGGTGTGGCACGCCACACTCCTTTCTAGTGAACACTAGAACTTTTCCGAACTCTAAGTTTGGTGTGGTGAACCACACCTCTACCAAATTCTAAGTTTGGTGTGGTACACCACACCTCTTTTTCCACTACCACTTCTTCCATACCCCTCAATACATAACAGGGGTGTATCACCTTCTCGTTTCAATTCAAAGAGTATATAATGATGATTGTGCACATACCAAGGTTGGCGAAAAATCTACCTCGATTCCAAAAAAGAGGCCTGGCAGCCCAAATATACAAAAATCCAAAAATACCCTTTTCTCCTAAGCCAAGCGAGAATGAATAAAAGCCAGAGTGTAAATAAAAACATGAGAGTTGTGCCCCAAATAAGGAAATCTGATAAAGGTCTTGCCCGACCGGTACATTAACTGTCCTCACAAAGGCAGATGTGTCGCGACCAGTAGTGAGATCCTAAGGATCCAAAAATGACCCCTTACCTCCTCTCAAAGAGGTAAAATAGACAAAAGCCTTAAGCCAACCTATATACACTTCCAAGTTACCTGTAGAAAAGAAAAAAATAATTGGGTGTAAGGCTAAGTCAACTAGAGTTGTGCACAAATTATTCAAAGTATCTCGATGAATCAACCAATAATAAGAGTCTTGAGTCAATTAGAGGAGAGAATCTTATCTCTTGATCATACCCCCATTCTCTCCTTCTTCAAACACCAGTGACAGATCATATGCATTTTTTTGATTCTGTGGGTCTATTCAAAGTCTCATAAAACTTTTAAACATGCCTGATACAACAGAGAGTGAGAAGGAAATACTTCAGTAAAGTGAACTCAGAAATGAGGATATCATAAGATGTATTTCGTGATCTAAGGAAGTCTTAACGATGTATCGATTTGATCCATGAACAACATTACGATATGACAATAGGATGAGGCAATCACGATATGAATGATTTCATTGGTGACTATTTTAAGTTTTCCGTTCCTCGGGACGAGCAATTCTTAAGTTTGGTGTGGTGATGAATCCTCCAGATTCATCCTCAGTCACCAATTCAAAGGATTTCTGAGGTTTTTGCCCTAATTTTTTTTCACCTCATTTTTTTCTCATTTTCATGAAAATTCTGACAATTACACGAACATAAGATAATAACGAGAGGAACGAGCTTTTTGGTGACTATCTTTGGCTTTTCCGTTCCTCGGGACGAGCAACGCTAAAATTCGGTGTGGTGATGAATCCTCCATATTCATCCTCACAGTCACCAATTTTAGGGATTTTATGCCTCGTATCGACTGATCTACCCTTGTTTTGATTTACTTTAAGTACCTCATCAGTTTCATGTAAATAATGCTTTACTAATTCTAATTACCCTAGTTTTTAGTTTATTTGATCTTATCCTCCCTTACTTTCCTTCTTCTCTGCAGATCACTCTCAACCATCCGATTGAGATCCAGCGGTTCCTTTTCATCCAACCAATCGGTCTTGACCATTCGATTTCATCCTTTCGATCCCGATTCCATTCGGTCTTGACCACCATTCAGTCTCGATCCATTTAGTTTTATCCTTTCGATCCTGATTCCATTCGGTCTTGACCACCATTCAGTCTGAATCCATTCGGTCTTAACCACCACTCGGTCTTGACCTCATTCGGTCTTGACCACCATTCGGTCTTGAACACCACTCGGTCTTGACCTCACTTGGTTTGCTCTCTCGGTCTCAAAACTGTGAGTATCTAACACCGTCAGATCACCAATCAACGACCCATCTTCATCAAGCTACTCGGTCTGCCTTAACGGTTTGCACCTCTATTCCCTCTCACAGTCTCAAGACCGTGAGAGTCCTCACAATTTCAAGACCGTGAGAACTATCATGATCTCAAAGACTGCATGGAGATGCTTCCACCTGCAAACTGTGAGGACCCCACATCCATCCAAGATCGTGAAGAGCTCTCCACCACATCGCGATCAACAAGCCAACTTCCGCGGTCCCTCATGCTCCATCTCGCGATCCTTCCCTCGAAGACCCAAGCGATCCTTGACCTACAGCAGACATCAGACAACGTCGCCCCTTCCTACTTGCTTCCTCCGCCATCATTAGCTCCCCGCCGCTACACCTTCACCGCCACCGACTCTAGAGAAAAACCACTGCTCCTCTCTGACTGACATCCACCCTCTTACATCGCCTTCAACCCATGAGGAACCCTAATGGTCCTCCGACACACCTGCTCTGACCTGCTCACGGTCTCAAGACCGAATAGGTAGACATCGATCTCAGACCGCATGAAGCACTGACCCCCAAAGATCGAGAGGAGTGGCAACCTTAAAAACTAAGAGAAGCCTCTAGGTTTTCCAAGACTGAGAAGGTGAGATCGAGAGGAAACCCAGACTGTGAAGCTGTGAATACAGGATAAATGTCGAGACCGTGTGAAGGGCACCTCTGTTCTCAAGATTGTTAAGACCCTAGCGGTCTCTAGAATGCAAAGGCCCTCACGGTCTCAAGACCGTGAGGATGTCTATCGGTTTTCCCAAATTGAGAAAAACTCAACACCGTGAGAATGGAAGACCGTAAGAGACCGAAGCCTGAGACCGTGTGAATACCCACTCGGTCTCAAGATCGAGAGGAGGACCACAAGCACTAAAATTGTGAGAAAAGCAAACCGAATAGATAATAGACATGCACAAACTATGACTCCTTGGCCCAAGATATTTTGGGCAATTTGTAGAATAAACCCAATCCGTCCAAGACACAAGCCAAGCATATAAATAGAAGGGTAGAGGCATGATCTTAGACATCTATCTCACCACGGCCCAAGGCTGCCAGACTGGGATCAGATCTGGGAGGCTGTAAAGCTTCTCCACCGCCATCTCATCTCCATCAAGCTCTTCTCCACCATTGTTCCACCTCATTCCACCATTGCAATTCTGGAGGTAGACACGAGGATCGAGGTGGAGAGACGAACTTAATCAACCAAGTCAGAGAAATCCCGAAGACTGGGGCGATCTACACCGGGCTGTCACATATCTACTCTTCTGCTCCGACGATGCTTTCCTTCTCTCTCTTCTCTCTCTTTGTTGCTCCCTCTATGAGGAGCAAGTAGTTCCATACACTAGGGTGCGAGGACTAGCCCCGCTGCCCATTCTTTGTAGTCTGTACCAAAAGATGTTATCTTTCTGATTCAATACTAAATCATGTCATACATGCTTAAATGTTGGTTGTGTTCTTGTGTGCATATATTGTCTTTCGTTGTGGTTTGTCTATGACCTCTCTTAGGACTCGAATACCGATTTAGTGTTGGTTTCTAGTGTGTGTATCCACCGCACATCCGTTTCGGTATCTACGAATGCTTTCTAAGGAGTGTAGTGAACTCACCTCCATCGTTGCACTTTCGTACTGTGAAATGGAATTAGTTGACGTATAAAAGTGCAATCTTGATAGGTCGAGGAACACACTCTACGGAGGAAGTGGTGCAAAGTTCTTGACCATTTGTTCGGGGATGGCTGACGTTGCAACGCTCCCACGTTTCTCATAGATATGTCCTCGAAAGAGGTATGGTCTATAAAGATACTAATCAAATTGGTAATTATCGCTCGCTTGTTAGTTTTGTATGCACATTTCACGAGGTTGAGTAAGATTCTCTCTTTAGAGACTACATTTCTTCATTGACATGTAGATATGTACCGGATATGAGTTACTCAACCTGTGAAGGATGTGTGCAATACTCTTATCCCACAAGACATCAGTATTATACAACATCCATGTGTCTTTCTTGCAGGTTTTGCTATGTTTGGTATAGGTACAATACATGTGTAGTGGTGGTGAACACCCGCACCACCCCAGTAGTCTATCATCATTTGTTAATCTTAGTTTTTAATTCCTAACTAATTTTCATGCATGTTTTAGGTTAAATAACTCAAATCAAACTATTGGCTATAGATGATTAACTTAGATCAAAATGAAATAAGATAAAGACACTCAGATTCTTAACATTGTCCTTTGGGTTCGATCCAAAATCTATACTATGATAAGGCTTCCACACTCTTGTTGGGTTGGAGCATTTATCTAGCACCAGTTGTAGGTAAACCTAGAGAGACCATCAACTCCCTAGTGTTTTTGGTGCACATTAGGACTTCCATTGAAAGAGCAATCTTTTGGTGTAAATCCTAGCTCCATCACCAAGCCTGCCTCAAACAAACAATGCTCGATGCCCACTTAATGAAATTTAGGGATGCTATGAAAAATTACATGTCGACATTCCCTTCCTTGATGCTTTGGCTGACATGCCTGCCTGGTCCAAGTACATGAAATCCCCTTTGACTAGGAAGTATGCTACGAAACAATACAAGACTGTTAAACTTTCTAGGACCACTTCACACATAATCCAAATTGAAATGCCTAAAAAATATAAGGACCCAGGTTCTTTTGGAATAGGATTCTACTTAGGTGACAATGCATGTAGAAAGGGCCTAGATGATTTAGGAGCCAGTATATCCATCATGCCCTACAGTCTTTGTAAAAGACTAGGATTCAATGACATGTTACCCACAACCATGACCATCCAACTGGCAGACTCATCCATGACCAAACCCATGGGAATCATAGAATACATTCCAGTTAAGGTTGGGAAAAATGCCTATATCCCTTGTGACTTTGTGATCATGGATATAATAGAAGATTTGTGCTACCCTCTCATTTCCAGACGTCCTTTCCTAGCCACGGCCTGAGCCTTGATTGATGTTGAGTCTGGTACCATTCTGTTAAGATTAGGGAAGCAAACCCTAGAGTTTAGGGTGTTTGAAAGCATGAAGGGGCTTAGTTTATAGGAAGAGGTCTACCTCCTTGATTGGATTGATAAATTATCCCAACTAAGGAAGGAATGGGAGTTAGTTGATGACCCCCTACACACAACCCTCACTACCCCCTCTAAATGTGATTTTAACAATGAACAATTAGATCAATGTAAGGCTCATTTAGATAACTTTGAGGAGATCCCTAATGCTGAAATTGAGGACCTTAAGATGATCTCCACCATAGAAGAAAGGCCTGAACCACCAAAGGTCCCAGAAATGAAGACTCTTCCCATAGGTTTGAAATATGCCTTTCTTGATGAACAAGAATTGTGCCCTATCATCATAAATTCTGACCTTACCCTTAAACAAGAAAATAAACTTATGGGTGAACTTAGTAAAATAGGAGTTGCCTTGGGGTACAAAAGGACAGATCTAGTTGGAATAGATCAATCCATCTGCATCCACAAAATCCCAATGATAGAAGACAACAAACCTTCTCGAGACCCACAATGAAAACTCAACCCAAACATGAAGGAAGTTGTACATCTAGAGGTGATCAAACTTTTAACTGTAGGAATCATCTATCTCATATCTGACTCCCCATGGGTCAGCCCAGTTCAAGTCGTTCCCAAAAAGGGGGGAACCACTATCATTAGAAATGAGAAGAATGAGCTCATCCCCACTCGCACCGTCATAGGGTGGAGAATTTGTATTGACTACAGGAAGCTTAACAAGGAAACTAGGAAGGACCACTTCCCACTTCCCATCCTAGACCAAGTTCTTGAACGCTTAGCACATCAACAATACTTCTATTATCTAGATGGCTACTCAAGATTTTATCAGATTCCTATCCATCCTAAAGATCAAGAGAAAACCACTATCATATGTCCCTTTGGCACCTATGCTTTTAGAGGAATGCCCTTTGGCTTGTGTAATGCAGCAGCCACCTTCCAACAATGTATGTCAGCCATCTTTGTAGGATTGACCGAAACCATCATGGAAGTATTCATTGATGACTTCTCCGTCTATGGAGATAGCTTTGATTCATGTCTCCGAAATCTCGCCCTTGTTCTTGACAAATGTATTGAGTCACAGTTAATCCTTAATTGGAAAAATTGTCACTTCATGGTTAAGGAGGGAATCATTCTTGGCTACAAGGTAAGCAACCAAGGCATAGAAGTCAAAAAAGCAAAAGTTGAAGTTATCACCAAGCTTCCACCCCCAACCTTAGTTAAAGACATTTGAGCCTTCTTGAGACATCCTAGTTTCTATCGGCAATTCGTCTGTGACTTTTCCAAAATCACAAAACCTCTCACCAATCTTCTTGAAAAAGAGGTGCCTTTCCATTTTGATAAGGCATGCATGGATAGCTTTCTTTGTTTGGAAAATTCTCTCACAACCACTCCAATCATTTATTCTCCAGACTGGGCCCTACCCTTTGAAATCATGTGTGATTCTAGTGATTATGTTGTAGGTGCCATCTTAGGACAACAAATTGATAAGAAACATTATGTCATATGCTATGCATCCAAGACTTTAGATGAAGCTCAGCAAAATTACACTGTCACCAAAAAGGAAATGCTAGCCATTTTCTATCCATTTGATAAATTTCACTCATACTTAGTTGGCTGTAAAGTTATGGTTTACATTGATCATGCAGCCATTCACTATCTCAATGCCAAAAAGGATGCCAAACCCAAACTCATAAGATGGGTTTTGCTATTGCAAGAGTTTATCTCGAGATCCTAGACAAAAAGGGCTCTAAAAACATCGTGGCTGATCACCTAAGTCGACTTAGCTATAGACCCATCGATGAAAACCCCATAAATGAATCTTTGTCTGATGACCAACTACTTAAGGTAGAATCCCAATTTTCTTGGTTTGTTGTTTTGTAAATTATTTAGCTGCTGGTGCATTGCACCCTGAGTACAAGGGACATTCTAAAGCTAAATTTTTACATGACATCAAAAACTATTATTGTGATGAACCTTATCTATTTAGACTTTATGATGATGGTCTGTATCGTCGCTGTGTCTCCCAGGAAGAAAGCACTGACATTTTGGAACAATGTCACTCTAGCCCCTATGGTGGACACATGAGTTCCCAGAAAATAGCTAGGAAAGTCTTGTAGTGTGGTTTCTATTCACCCACCATCTTCAAAGACTCATATGATTATGTGATCTCATGTGACCCATTCAAAGGATGGGTAACATTTCCAAGCTTGACCAAATGCCCCTAACCTCTTGGCATGAATTAGAAATTTTTGACGTCTGGGGAATCGACTACATGGGCCCATTTCCTTCATCTTATGGGTTTTCCTACATATTAGTCATAGTCGATTACATTTCAAAGTGGGTTGAATCTATACCCACTAAAACCTATGATTTCAAACATATTAAGAAACTCTTCAAAAATATTATTTTCCCTATATCTGGAGTCCCACACACCGTTATTTCTGACGGGGGATCCCATTTTTTAGAGAAAAGTTTTGAGGACTTATTGAATAGATATGGGGTCTACCACAAAGTCTCCACTCCTTACCATCCTCACACTAGTGGGCAGGTTGAGGTATCCAATAGGCAAATCAAACCCATTTCAGAAAAAAAATTGTTGGACGTACTAGGAAAGACTGGGCATTGAAAATCAATGATGCTCTGTGGGCATACCATACCGCCTTCAAGACACCCATAGGCACCACCCCTTTTAGGCTAATTTACAGCAAATCATGCCATCTCCTGATAGAATTAGAACACAAGGCCATCTCAGCCATCAAAAATCAGAATTTTGACCTTTCTGCAATCGGAGAAAAATGTCTTCTCCAAATGAATGAACTAGATGAACTTAGAATGAGCGCTTATGAAAATGTGAGAATCTGCAAGGACTGAACTAAACTATGGCATTACAGTCACATCAAGCACAAGGACATTAGATTAGGTGACCATGTTCTAGTATTTAATTCCATAGGAAGGCTTTTTCCTAGAAAGCTTAAATCCAGATGGTATGGCCCCTACCTCATCAAGTTTTCTTATCCACATGGTACCTTTCTTCTTTGGGATAATGTTTTGGGTGAATTTAAGGTTAATGGACATTGAATCAAAAGATACATAACCACTAAAGACCTTGTCACTTCAGATACTAATAAACACTCATCCTTGGAAGATCTTAACTTGACCAACCCTTAACCTCGCACATCTCAATAAGCGGTATCTCATCTGTCGAGCCTCTGACATAAAACAAGACACTTGTTGGAAGGCAACCCAACCCTATCTTCCTTCTATTACATTTTCTTTACCTTGTTATTTCATCCTATTATGTTTCCTTCTTTCTGACAAGCCAATCGATCGACTCACTATGCCAACTGATTGGTTTGAGATTCCCGAATGGTGCCTCCTTTTGTAGCCCAAACGATCTGTTAGTGCCTCAACCGATCAGCTCAATGCAATCACACATCCTCGAGATGATTGTTGGTCAAATGTGAGTTGCCCTAAAACATCGAATTCCACCCTACGCCTGTGTCGATCAACACCTTGAATCGACCGACTGCATCACCAACCGATCAGTTTGGCACCCTCACATGGCTATATAACCTCCCCCATGTGCAAGCTTCACCCTCATCCATTTCTTATCTAAACCTAGACACCTCTCTATCGCCACATGAGTTCTCTCCCACCTGAGCTTCACTTCCACAGCCAATCGGTGGTCAAGCAAGCCGACCGATTTTCCTCCTCAGCCAACCAGCAGTGAAGCAAGTTGCACGTCCTCCATGAGAAGTTTACCTATTGCGAGCCGCCAGCCTAATGTTCCTCATCTGGTCGACTACCTCTTCCTGACCGCTCTCGCCTCACCTGCTCCTCGAGCCTTGGCCGCTGGTATTGCCACTTGAGCACTCACCTCACCTGCTCCATGAGATGTCTGCCTCACGTGCTAGCCTCTCGTCTCACGCCGTCACCTCGACCGCCACCACCCCATCGTCACATGATGCGATGATTTTGAGTCGCATTTAGAGACATATTTTACTTGTGTTTTATGCATTTATTGGTCATTTTGGTGGTATATATTGCATAATTCATCAGCTTTGGTCTATGATCCTTCTCTATGTCAAATCTCCCTTATTTCAATATTTTGAGCATAAATTATTACAAGAATATGTTTTGTTTCATCTTATGTGGTTTCGTGTTGTAATTTCAGGAAAAACAAGTATCTGCTGCTGTCGATACTATCGACAGTAGTCGATACCATCGAACGGACCACAAGAAGCCAGCCGCAAGGAGCAGCAAAATCTCGATACTATCGACGCGAGAGTCGATGGTATCGAGATACCATCAGGTTGCTTCAGAAAAGAGAGTCGATACTATCGACACAAAAGTCAATACCATCGACTAGTGGAGCTACAACGATGAAAAAAGATAAAAGCGACTGCTAAGAGAGTCGATACCATCGACCCTCGTCGATGGTATCAAGTTAGCTTCAGTCGCGACAAAGAAAAGAAAAGAAGATCAGCCGATACAGTGCAAGGTCGATACTATCGACTCACGTCGATAGTATTGACACCGTCAGATACAAGTTGGTTTCATATTGATATAAATCTGATGGCTGTGATATTTTAGCGACCTAACTCAGTGATTATACCTAATGACGGCGTCCAAGAGCAATCCATCACGTCATTAGTCGTTGCACACATCCCGAGAAGGTGTGGAGAGAAGAACGGAGCCCAGAAGCATGCCCCAGACGTTCCGGACGCCGAAGAAGACGATTTCCACCACCAAAAGGTGGGAGAATGTGTATTCTATGCCAAGGAGCAATAGGATCTTCTCCGTTCAGGGGTTTCACCACTCAATCACATTTTTCTCCATGTTTCCCCTTTTCTCTACCATGTTTTGCCTTGAGATGAACATGCGGGGCTAATCTCCTTTATCTTTAGGACCGGGAGTAGCCCGGGAAATCATTGTTTGACAATTTTATCATAGTAATTCATCATTTATCTCTTAAATCCGTGGTATAATTTCATTTTCTCAATTATATTGTTATGCTTGATCACCATAATAATAATCTAATGCCCTTAATTACTTTGAAAGAAGAATTAATGGTTGAAAAGAGACAGAATTGACATTAATTGACAAATCCCTTGAACAAGGTGGTGTAAGGTTAATGGTGGATACCGAGAGATCGGTTTTAATGCACCTAGTTTAGGGTATAGGTTACTATGATGGTGGAACTGACCTAGACATAGGTAGTGAATTGTACCACGACAGTGGGCAATTCTGATTTCAAGCCACTACCCAGATAGAGAGATAAATCTGAGTGACTATATAGAAATTCATATAATGATAACCCGTGGTGAAACCGTAATCCTAAAGATTCCCACTTGAATTGATTAAACTAAACATTTAATCGATTGCTTTGTTTTGTTTTATTTTATTTTCTTTTAATTTTACAACAACCTCTGACTTTTTAATCGGTCTAGCTGATTGCGAGTAGTTAGTAGTAGTCTCCGATAATTCACATGTCCCTGAGTTCGACTCGGGCCTCACAAAGGCCTATATTACATTGACGCGTACACTTGCGTTTCTACGCACATAAAAAGTGTGTCAAGTTTTTAGCACCGTTGCCGGGGACACGGCAGTTGTCGGCACTACGAGTGCTGCAAGCGGCCACTCTAGGCCACGTTTTATTTTTTATTTTTTTTGAAATCATTTTCAAAATTTTATATCTTATCTTCGCATCTTGTAGTTGTCTAGCACGGTACTAGACTTAAATTTTCACTTTGCAGGTACTATGCATGGTGTAGACACGTAGCACTGACTACACGCAACAAGCACCAGTGGTTCCATTGTAGGGACCAGAAGACGAGGAGGATTTCAATCAAGACCATGTGGAAGAAATAGACTCAGAATCCGAACAGGAAGAGATGGCAGAGCCACAGACAATATGGGAGAAGATCAAGGCTTCTTCTTCATCTGCTTCAAAGGGGCCGATGAAGAAGCACGCGATAAATATCCTGACATACAAGATTGATCCTGCGTTAATCAACTTGGTGAAGTCAAATGCTTTCCATGGGCTCAAGAATGAAGACCCAGTCACGCATATAAGCCAATTTGTGGAGAATTGTGACATGATAAAAATTGACATATTTCCACAAGAGACGCTTTACTTGAAGCTGTTCCCGAGTTCTCTGGCAGGAACTGCACGTGAGTGGTTACATAATCTGGATGATGAATATGTGGAATCCTGGAACCAAATGGTAGAGGTTTTCTTTGAAAGGTTCTTCCCGTCCGAGAAGACCAATGACATGATCAGGAAGATCCACAACTTCACTCAGAAGGTAGGAGAGACCTACTCTGAGACCTGGGAAAGGTTTTAGATCATGCTTAGGCGGTTCCCGCATCACGGGCTTGATAAGGAGACACAGGTCAAGATCTTCTATTTTGCTCTCTCCGAGCATTATAGAAGTAACCTCGATTCAGCAGGCTCAGGATTCTTCTTGAACAACACAGACACGAGGTGTTGGGAAATCCTTAAGAACATGGCCAAGAAGCAATCTTGGGGCGACAGGGACGCCGTTGAGCACGTTCGAGTAGCAGGGGAGTCTAAAGCAATCAAGGAGCTGAATGAGAAGATGGACCTTCTCGCGAAGAAACTGCTTGCAAAGGAGGATATTGAATCCGAGGATGAGGCGCAAGTCAAATTCATGAGGTAGCAAGGTTACAGAAATAATGATTACTCATGGAGGAAGGACAAGAAGTTCTCTTGGAAGGATCCAAACAACTTTTTGCAGGACCCAGATGCAAAACCCCAGCCAGTAGCGGAGGACAAGAGCACGGAGTTGCTCAACCAAGTGATAAAGCAAAATCAAGAATTAATGACTACTTTTGGTCAGCAGATAAAGCAACAAGGGGGAATTTATGAACCAGTTCGGGCAGACATTGCAGAGCCATGGGGCTCAGATGAGGACAATAGAGACGTCCATGGTGCAAATGGCAGCAGAGATAGCCAATCTAAAGAAGCCGATGCATCAAGATTTTCTGGGTAATACTAATATTCCAGGAGGAAACCAACAGGCGAAGGCCATCTTGCTAAGGAGTGGCAAGAAGCTTTTAAACCACAGAGCCGATGAACCAAGCAAACCCCAAGCAGAACTTGAAGGTGAGGCCACCGAGGAGCTGCCCACACTGGTCACAGAACCAGTTGTGGATATAGAAGTGGATGCTACTGAAGATCCTATTACAGATGAGGAGGAGACGCAGAAAAGGACACCTTATGTGCCATCGCATCAAAGGGCACAGGCTGTCCCGGTCCCATATCTGAATAGTGCAAAGGCAAGGAAAGTGGATGCCCAGTTTAAAAAGTTTCTAGACAGTTTCAGAAAGCTTTCAGTCAACATCCCATTATTGGAAGCAATTTAGCAAATCCCTTCTTACGGTAAATTTCTGAAAGACATCATTACCAAGAAGAGAAAAATCCCAGACACGGAGGTTGTAGTGCTTAAGGAGCAGGTGAGTGCCTTCATCATGGGCACATTGCCACCAAAGAGGCAGGATCCGAGCTGCTTCAACATCTCATGTTACATTGGGAAAGTAAAGTTTGGTGAAGCTCTATGTGACTCCGGGGCGAGTATAAACTTGATGCCCCTCTCTACATTCAAGAAGCTGGGATTAAAAGAGTCACGGCCGAGCAACATGACAATCCAATTGGCGGAAAATTTTCTGGTGAAGCCATACGGTATTTGTGAAGACGTGCTTGTGAAAGTAGATCGATTTGTATTTCCAGCAGATTTTGTTGTCATGGAGATGCAAGATGAACAAGGCAATGAGTTACTACTCGGACGACCCTTCCAAGCTACAGCTGACATGATACTTGAGATGGGGAGAGGTCATTTGACCTTGGGTATAGCCGATGATCACTTCGAGATGGTCATGCCTTCCAGCACTATGTCACTTAAAGCCAAGGAGCAGTGCCACATGGTAAAGCATTTTGATCACAATATCTCACTTTGTCTAGGCAAGCCATTTTTAGATATGGCTCATGTGATGACCAAGGTGGAAAAAGGGACATTGGCTGTGGATATCATGGAGCAGACCAAGGTGGTATCCCTTAGCAAGGTTGCAGGTTTTCCGAATGATGAGGAGGAGGACATTCCTCCTTCTATAGAAGATGAGGCAATAGCGAGTTCTACTGTTGACGCATATCCAGAATTACCACTTGAAGCCTGCTTAGTCAATATCACACATGATTGGATGAGAAGCAAGTCACAACAAGAGTGTGCCAAGATGCTTCAGATGTTGTCGTGCTTCTATGCAAGGTATTATGAAGACTTAGGTGAACTCCCACCACCGCTTAAATCATCCTTAATCAGCCCGCCAGAATTGGAGTTGAAGCTGTTGCCACCGCACCTAAAGTACGCATTTCTGGCTGAGGAAGAAAAGTTTCCTATGATTATATCAGCTTATCTGAGTGCTGAGGTGGAGGACCAGCTGCTTATTGTGTTGAAGAACCACCGAGGAGCATTCGGGTGGTCAGTTGCAGACATCAAGGGGATCTCCCCTACTTTGTGCCAGCACAAGATTCGGCTCGAGGAGGGAGCCAAGTCGGCGATTCAGCCGTAACGTCGACTAAATCCGAGCATGATGGAGGTTGTTAAGAAGGAAGTGATTAAGCTCCTTTCTGCAGGTATCATCTATGCCATTTCTGACTCGATGTGGGTGAGTCCTACACAGGTAGTACCTAAAAAGGGGGGATCACTGTTACCCATAATCTTCTAAATGAACCTGTCACCACCCGCTTGCTAACCGGGTGGCGTGTTTGCATAGACTACCGTCGATTGAATGTCGATACGCTAAAGGATCACTTTCCTATTCCGTTTATTGATCAAACTTTAGAGCGTTTAGCCGGCCGATCGCATTTTTGTTTTCTGGATGGCTATTTGGGGTACAATCAGATTTCGATTGATCCTAAGGACCAAGAGAAGTCCACCTTCACTTGTCCTTATGGAACGTTTGCGTACCGCCGTATGCCTTTTGGGTTATGTAATGCACCAGCGACCTTTCAGCGTTGTATGCTCACCATTTTTTCTGATATGGTAGAATGCTGTCTAGAGTTTTTTATGGATGATTTATCTGTTTATGGTGCATCCTTCGATGAGTGCCTTTACAATCTGGATAAGGTTTTGCAACGTTGTGAGGACACACATTTGGTCCTCAATTGGGAGAAATGCCACATGATGGTGAGTGAAGGAATAGTGCTAGGACACAAAGTGTCTAGCAAAGGTTTGGAGGTAGACTCGATAAAAATTGAAGTGATTTCCAAATTTCCCCCACCGAATTCGGTTAAAGGGGTACGGAGCTTTTTAGGTCACGTCGGTTTCTATCGTCGTTTTATAAAAGATTTTTCTAAAATCGCCAAACCTTTATCTGAGCTTTTAGAAAAGGATGTTGTTTTTTACTTTAATGAAAAATGTCTCCATGCGTTCAACGTGCTTAAGGAAAAATTGATTTCCGCACCGGTTGTGCAAACACCGGATTGGACCAAGTCGTTTGAACTAATGTGTGACACATCCGATTTTGCAGTTGGGGTTGTGTTGGGACAGTGGGTGGACAATAAACCCGCTGTGATTTTTTATGCATCTAAAACTTTGAATGACGCCCAACACAATTACACGACTACCGAGAAAGAATTTCTTGCCGTTGTCTTTGCTTTTGAAAAATTTCGGCAATATCTAGTTTGATCAAAAGTTGTGGTATGGACGGACCACGCCGCCATTAAGTATTTGATGAAGAAAAAGGATGCCAAACCAAGATTGATTAGGTGGATCTTGCTTTTACATGAATTTGATATTGAAATCAAAGACAAGGCGGGGATTGAAAATGTGGTCGTGGACCATTTGTCTAGGTTAGAGAGGGTAGATGAAAAGGATTTACACATACCCATTACCGAGACATTTCCGGACGAACAACTTTTGAAAGTAAAATTGAAAGACCCGTGGTTTTCTTACATTGTTTACTATCTTGCTTGCAAAATCATCCCAGATGATTGGACGTACCAAGAGAAGAAGAAATTTTTTCATTCTTTACGTTATTATTTCTGGGATGACCCTATTCTTTTGAAGCAATGCAGAGATGGTGTTTTACGTAGGTGTGTACCTGAGGAGGAATACGAAAGTGTTCTTAGTCATTGTCACACACTACCAACGGGGGGCCACCATGCTCGTTCTCGCACTACAACCAAAGTACAAGAAAGTGGTCTATACTGGCCTACCTTATTTAGGGATGCTTATGAATTCGTGCGGCAATGTGATTCCTGCCAAAGGGCGGGCAACATATCAAAAAGACAAGAGATGCCCCTTAATGTATTCCAGGAGGTTGAGGTATTTGACTTATGGGGCATAGATTTTATGGGACCCTTTGTGTCCTCTAATTCTAATTTGTACATTCTTTTGGCTGTTGATTATGTGTCGAAGTGGGTAGAGGCAATACCCACAAGGACTAATGATTCCACTGTAGTGTGCAGGTTTGTCAAAGAATATATTTTCTGCAGGTTTGGTGTACCAAGGATGATCATAAGTGATGGAGGTACACACTTCCGGAATCAAACGTTCGCGGCACTGTTCAGAAAGTACGGGGTCAAACACAACATTGGTACCCCGTACCACCCGCAAACTCAAGGACAAGTGGAGGTCTCCAATAGGGAGATTAAGAAGATATTGGAGCGTACTGTGGCTTCCACAAGGAAGAATTGGACTACCCTACTACCGGATGCATTGTGGGCATATAGGACGGCGTTCAAGACACCTATAGGCACTACACCTTTTAGGTTGGCTTATGGTCAGGCCTGTCACTTACTAGTGGAACTGGAGCATAAAGCGCATTGGGCGCTGAGGAAGCTAAATCTGAGTTATGATGAAGCGGGAAAGAATAGGTTACTTGAACTCAATGAACTTGACGAGCTGCGAATGAATGCATATGAAAGTTCGTGGATCTACAAGGAGCGCACAAAGTTGATTCACGATCGGCATATTCAAATGTGCATTTTCAAGAAAGGAGACCGTGTCCTATTGTTTAACTCCAGGCTGAAGATGCATCCCGGGAAGTTGAAATCTTGATGGAGTGGACAATTCACAGTAGAGGAGGTCAAACCACATGGCGCGATCCTAGTGCGTGATGGCGAGACCACATTCTTGGTCAATGGACAAAGGTTGAAATTGTATTTTGGTGAAGATTACACAAGGAAAGTGAATGAGGTCAAACTCATTACACTTCCAGAAGCATGAGAAACTTAATGTCATCTAGCCTAAGACGTTAAATAAGGGCGCTTGTTGGGAGGCAACCCAGTCATTGGTACTTCAGTTTAGTTTCTTTCACATTCGTAGTTTGATTTGTTTTGACTTTGTTTTTAGTGTAAAAAAAGGTACCGTGATCGTTTGTGCAATGTGCAGGACTGAGGCAGAGTCGATACCATCGACCATTGTGTCGATGGTATCGACCGAGGTACAGGTTGGCGACTACAGAAATCGCACTGTGTCGATACCATCGATGGCCTCGTCGATAGTATCGACACACCAAAAGGTAGATAGAAAAGTCAAAGTCGATAGTATCGACATGCCAGTCGATACCATCGAGATCTCTGGAGATATTCAGAAGAAATCATCTCAGTGAAGTCGATACCATCGACGGGCCTGTCGATGGTATCGACACAGTTACATGCAGAAGGCGGCGGCCGGGCCTCGCGAGGGTGTTGCCCTAAACGGAAGTCAATACTATCGATGCGTCACATCACTGATCCGCGAGAGGAGATCAACGGCGATAGCTGCAACCAGAGAGTCGATCCGGGGGACGGGTCGATACCATCGACAGGTATCCACACATGTCAATTGTATCGACACATGTCGATTGTATCGACACATCAGCGATCTGGGCCTCGTGAATCCAGCCATCGATGACCGTCGATACCAGCGGCAGTACGAATTGTGATACGCGTGTTGATACCATCGACCCGCGTTGATGGTATCGACGGGCACGTAGCAGTTCCGGCGTCAGTTATATAAGGAGGGGTTTGTCGTCATATGACGTCACACCTTCAACAAGTTCTTCCTATACTTGTGTCGTGCGTCCTCCAGAGCAATCTGAGCCCGACGACGAGCATCCAGGAGCATGTTCTTCATCGAGCGGAGATTTCCTTCTGCGATCTTCACCGAGCTCCACTTCTTCTACTTCTTCTTCTTCTTCCGCAATCATGGTTCATGTTGCCGGCGTGTCTTCTTCACGCGCCAACCCGATGGACATTCCGGAGTTCGTGCCTCCACCGAATGCATCGATCCCATGCCCGCGGATTGTCCATCCGTCCGCGGAGGTCAAGAAGATCTAAGAGGAGATCATGAAGAGGAAAATTGAGCCGACCCGCTATGTTGACCGGGAGGTGATCCGCAACTTGGGGTTCAATGCTAATCTCACCTACGTTTTGAAAGGGCAGGTGAGACACACGAGCAGGACGCCCGATGAGATAGAATACCATGCTGATGGCCAGCCGTTCTTCGGTGACTGGCCGACATACAAGGAGTTGGTGGCTGAATTCATGGCGTCGTTGGACGTCTGCGTCGTGCCCAATGATATCATCGCCACAGACCGCGAGTGGATCCAGGGCCGTGTGTCTTTCTGGCTGTACAACAATGATTATAATCTCACCCTCAAGCAGTTCAACAAGATCTACAACTGAAACCATGGGCGAAATGACTACCGGCGGCTAGACAACAGAACAGATTATGATGATATCTTCACCGAGCTCGTGACGGTGCCGCCGGGCAAATCTATGAGCTACCATAATGCGGCGGTAGAAGATTTCGAGCATCCGTTTGTGCGAGTTCTTCACTGCATGATCTGCACCGCCCTATTCGGCTGTGGTGATCTGGCTCTTAGCAAATTCTAGGAGACGGACTTGTTTTTCTTTCATAAACTACTGAAGCGCCAAGAGTGCAACTGGGGAGCATTCTTTCTACAGCGGGTGTTGGCTGTAAAGCGGAGTATGCGGAAGGCTCCAATTCACTTTGGAGGACTCATTACACAACTGGCCTCCTACCTTGGGTTGAATTTCCAGTAGCTTACTCCTCTCTCCAGTAGAAGCAAGGTTAATTTGTAGCATCTTCACCGATCCAATCTTATCTTGCTTCGAGATGGTTTACCATATGCTCATTGCCATGTAAACCAGGCATATCAAGAATGCTCGCTTCCCGATCCTGTCTTCCATATCGAGGGTGCTCAACATTTCCGATGGTCAATCATAGCCATTGTTGACTCCGATGAAGACGGCGGCAATGACGATGACAATAATAATGACGACGAGGTTGAAGAGGAAGAGGAGGCCTACACTCCTCTTTGGGCACGAGTGGCACCTAGGAAGCGTCCTCGCATGCATCTAGGTGCATCTTCATCTTCACAGCCTCCGCCACCACCACTGCCCTCGCAGCCAAGCGATGATGTCTATTCCATGCAAGGAATGTATGCCATGCTGCAGGATATACAACAGATGCAGCAACACCATACAGCAGTGTACACCAGTGTTCAGGAGACGACAAACCGGTTACTTGACAATCAGAGGGCAATCTTCGAGAATGAGCGCCTCCTCCTCGACAACCAACAACAGATTCATGATAGGTTGAATAGGATGGAGATGTAGCAGCAGCCCTTTTACGATCACTACTGGAGCCAAAATTACTTTGGGGGGTATCCACAACCTCCGCCCATGCCCCAGTATGATTCGAGCTTTCAGGGGCAGTACCCATCCTGGGACCCCACGGCCCCGCAGTACCCGCCTCTGCCAGAAGAGTAATTGGTATCTCTATTCCACCCTTTAAGATTGTTTTGACTATGAGGCCATAGTCGAATTCAAGCTTAGGGGGGGAGTTGGAACATCTCTATCTTTTATTTTCTCAGTTTTTTGTTTTATTTTGTTGTTTCTTGTCATTTATTTCTTGCAATCTTAGTTTGTTTGTAGGATCCACATTCTATCTAGTGTAATTGTGGATGTCTTAAGTCTTGTGTCATCTCAAATCCTTGTATATGGGAATCAAGGGAAAATTAGAAAAAAAAATTAGAGTGTTCACAAGCTTGTGTTGTTCAACTTTGAGCACATAACTTAAGAAAATGATTGGTTTTGTCAACTCTAAAACAGAATATCACAACTGTACATACCTAATGATTCATGAAATGTGGACAGATTTGGTTGTGTGAGCCTAAACTGACCAAATGATAATGAGACTCTAATTTGAAGTAAGAGAGAGAAACCTCTTAACTATTACACAGGTCAGTAAGGAGGGACACATAATAATTTTTAAAGGTTCAGTCAATTAGTCTTGTGATCTTTCCACCTCATTGTTTTTCATAATCCACCATAAGAATTGGAAGTACTTTACGGTTTTAATATTTTTGATTGCATCTCATATAGATAGGTTTTGCATTGCAACCACTTTCACATGTTTTACATGAAAATAAAAAATTAGAATAGTTATACATGCACATTATCCGTAGGTGCGTGTCATTTAGCTGCATTCATAATTTCTATGCATAGAGCACATCATGTAACTTAATTCTTTTCTAAGGGTGATTAGCTGTTCCATACCTTCATAAATGCTTCAAATATTTAAGCTATGCAGAAAAGTGAGCCCAACAAATAATTCATTGTCAATTATGGATATAAGGGCTTAAGAAAAAAAAAGAGTGAAAAAAATGAAAAAATGAAAAAAAAGAAATTATTGAGAAGCAAGTAGAATAAGAAGGAGAAAGGAACATAGTCTCATTCGCATTTTAAGATGAGTAAGTACATGGTGTAGCTCAGTTAGATATCCATCTCATCTTGAGACGGGATGTTAGTGCATGCATCATTCCACCCAATCATAGGCATTAGGGAAATTTTCATGTGCAAGTGCATCATTTAGGGCATTTTTGTTTTATGCATGTTGAAATCGTATACTGCTTCCATTTCTTCCATTAGCCACCGATTCCATCCACCCGTTGCTCAAATTGGTAGGCCACCGTGATTTTCTCCTCATTTGTGAATATCAAGAGAGTTGCTTCCATGTAGATGGTAGTTAGGGAGAGCAATGTAGTATAGGAGATCACAAGATGCACTGAGTCTGAACTGGCAAATTTTATTATGTTAACTGCCTTATGTGATAGTGTTCATCAGTTTTGAGGTAGAAATATTTTATGGATGATTACTGTCGCCTTAGGGTAATTATCATTCTGTGGTTAGTGAGGGCCGAAATGTGACTGTCCGGTGGGTATCATATGGTAATGTTTGTTGTGATGATTTGTTCTTTAGTTGACTCTGGCAATTCTATTCTAAGGTTTTGTTGCTCGAGGGCGAGAAATGTTCAAGCTTAGGGGAGTTTGATGCGATGATTTTGAGTCGCATTTAGAGACATATTTTACTTGTGTTTTATGCATTTATTAGTCATTTTGGTGGTTAATATTGAATAATTCATCTGCTTTGGTCTATGATCCTTCTCTATGTCAAATCTCCCTTATTTCAGTATTTTAAGCATAAATTATTACAAGAATATGTTTTGTTTCGGCTTATGTGGTTTCGTGTTGTAATTTTAGGAAAAACAAGTATATGCTGCTGTCGATAGTATCGACAGTGGTCGATACCATCGACCGGACCACAGGCAGCCAGCCGCAAGGAGCAGCAAAATCTCGATACTATCGACGCGAGAGTCGATGGTATCGAGATACCATTAGGTTGCTTCAGAAAAGAGAGTCGATACTATCGACACAAAAGTCGATACCATCGACTAGTGGAGCTACAGCGACGGAAAAAGATAAAAGCGACGCCTAAGAGAGTCGATACCATCGACCCTCGTCGATGGTATCGAGTTAGCTTCAGTCGCGACAAAGAAAAGAAAAGAAGATCAGCCGATACAGTGCAAGGTTGATACTATCGACTCGCTTCGATAGTATCGACACCGTCAGATACAAGTTGGTTTCAGATTGATCTAAATCCCACGGTTGTGATATTTTGGCGACCTAACTCGGTGATTATACCTAATGATGGCGGCCAAGAGCAATCCATCATGTCATTAGCCGTTGCACACGTCCCGAGAAGGTGTGGAGAGAAGAACGGAGCCTAGAAGCACGCCCCAGACGTTCTGGACGCCGAAGAAGACAATTTCCACCACCGAAAGGTGGGAGAACGTGTATTCTATGCCAAGGAGTGATTGGATCTTCTCCGTTCATGGGTTTCACCACTCAATCACATTTTTCTCCACGTTTCCCATTTTCTCTACCATGTTTTGCCTTGAGATGAACATGCGGGGCTAATCCCCTTTATCTTTAGGACCGGGAGTAGCTCGAGAAATCATTGTATGACAATTTTATCATAGTAATTCATCATTTATCTCTTAAATCTGTGGTATAATTTCGTTTTCTCAATTATATTGTTATGCTTGATCACCATAATAATAATCTAATGCCCTTAATTACTTTGAAAGAAGAATTAATGGTTGAAAAGAGACGAAATTGACATTAATTGACAAATCCCTTGAACAAGGTGGTGTAAGGTTAATGGTGGATACCGAGAGATCGGTTTTAATGCACCTAGTTTAGGGTATAGGTTACTACGACGGTGGAATCGACCTAGACATAGGTAGTGAATTGTACCACGACAGTGGGCAATTCTGATTTCAGGCCACTAACCGGATAGAGAGATAAATCTGAGTGACTATATAGAAATTCATATAATGATAACCCGTGGTGAAACTGCAATCCTAAAGATTCCCACTTGAATTGATAAAACTAAACATTTAATCGATTGCTTTGTTTTGTTTTATTTTATTTTCTTTTAATTTTACAACAACCTCCAACTTTTTAATCGGTCTAGCTGATTGCGAGTAGTTAGTAGTAGTCTCCGATAATTCATGTGTCCCTGAGTTCGACTCGAGCCTCACAAAGGCCTATATTATATTGACGCGTACACTTGCATTTCTACGCACGTAAAAAGCGTGTCATCACACCAGGTGGCAACCAGATGATGATGCAGGAGCTTACGGGTTCTATGAGGTCCAGTAGTAGCTGGATGAGATTCAATACAAGCAGTAGTGCCAGGGCACCAGCTCAATCACATGATTCTCATGCAGCATTCACATGAGTCTTGGCATGTGGATTGTGATCACTATGCTTCTAGCCGCCCATCCAATGATGATAATGGGGCCCAGTAGGCCTACCCCGATCCCCATTCCCCTTACTGGGGAAACTACTACTACTCCCACCAACAACATCCACCACCACAATGATTTTCGTCCCTCCATCTTGGTCTAAGGGTTTTCTCGGGATGAGCAAAACTCTAAATCCGGGGTGGGTGGGTGGTAAGTGTTCCACCCCTTATCTTCCCTTTTAGCATTTTATTTTTGTATTTTAAAATCTAGTGCATTTTCCCTTTTCAAACCTTTAACCTTTACCTAGTTGGACAATTGATGTATCTTATTTTTTAAAAATTAGATAAATATTTATTTCACAAAATTGTTCAAAATTTTCATTTCTTTTTTTGAAAATACCAAGTTCTTCATACCTAAATTAGAAATATTCTTGGAAAAGATGGCAAGCCTTAGAGTATCAAATAGAATCAAATGCAAAGTTTCTTATCTTTAGCATTAGATTAACTGATCAATCTTTCTCATATAATGTATTACACAATTTTCTTACTGATGCAACAACACTCGAAGAAAAAATTTGCATGGAAAAAATAATTTGCACGTCAATCCCTAAGTCCGGGGTGGCATGCTCCTCATGTCTCCCTTCTTCCATATCCCTTGTCAATGTAATAGGAGCGTACTACCAAATGATGCCAAAAAGAGCACACACAAAAAAATTGTGGTCAATATCCCGAGTCGAATAGAGGAGGGATCATTCTTCCACACCCCTCATAAATGTAATAGGGGCACAAATACATGAAATTAAAAATATCGAGTCAAATAGAGGAGGGATCCTTCTTCCACACCTCACCTTTTCTCATTCCCATGCCATATATATATATATATAATATAAATATATATTTTTTTTTCTTTGAGTGTTGAAGCGCAAGTAGGATTAAGAATGTTTTTGCAAAGTACATGTTTGAAAGAAAAAGTTATGAAAAATGTAGTTGTAAGAAATACAGAACTTGTATTTTGTGATTCTAGCAGATGGGTTGTTATGCCATGAAAAGGATATAAGTTACTGCTAAATTAAGGGAGGATGAAGATGTTGTTTCAAAAAAAATTCTGAATTATTTTGGTATCTTAAATTGCTTGAGGACAAGAAAAGTCGTAAGTCCGTGGTATTTTGATGCATGCTGATTTAGCACCCCTTTTTACAGCCTTTTAAGTCTTGTCATGTGCAAATTCTTATTTTATCCACTAAAAAGAAACAAATTGCTATTTTATTCCTTTTATCACAATTGAACTTGAATCTCACCAGAATCTATGCATTTCTTATAGACTCAGAACACCAGACGAGTGGCTCACCTGTTCCAGCCGATTGTCTCACCTGTTCCAGACGATCGGTTGATGCCATCCCTCAACCACTCAGCCTCGTCCAAACATTCAGTCTAGATGACGCTCCATTTGTATATCAAATGATGGTCTCAGACTTCAAAGTGAGAATTTTCCCTCCCAAACCGAGCGGGTCAAAGAGTGCCTCCACCCAGGACTTAGGGTTGCTAAATACTGCCCTAATTCCCACCCTTACCAGACACTCAACCGATCATCTCACCTCCCAACCGATCGGTTGGCAGTGTGCGGCCAGTTCAAAATTTGCATCCGCCAACCCATTTGTCCACAACCCTAGTTGTAAAAGTGCCCTCCTTCTCCCATAAAAGGAGGTTCAGTTCCTCCTCATGAGGATCATCTTTTGTATGAGGATTTCTGAGCAATCGTTCTATGTTCTTGAATTCTATTCATCAATAAAGTTATTATTTGCAAGCTAAGTGTCTCTTTAATTTTTTTTTCTTTTACCTTGTTTGATTTAGATCTAGCCTTCTTCTTCTTCTTCCTCTTCTGTATATCGAAGCAAGGAATTAAGGGTCAACTGTTTGATTGTCTCTAGCCTAAGGAACTGATCCTTTGATAAGTCTAGAATATGGCTAGAACACTTCTTTCCTCTGTCTCCCTTTTCTCTACAAGCATGAGTGAGTAGTTTTCCTATCGAGGCAAAGGGGAATAGAACCATAGCCATGGTTTGAATTGACTTAATCCTTAAGAATATGGCTAGAACACTTCTTTCCTCTGTCTCCCTTTTCTCTACAAGCATGAGTGAGTAGTTTTCCTATCGAGGCAAAGGGGAATAGCATCATAGCCATGGTTTGAATTGACTTAATCCTTAAGAACGACTTCTTCATATGGCTTTTGGTTTTAATAACTGTTGATCTATCAAAGTAATTAATTGGTTTGATCACATGTTAATCCGGATGGAAATGACCATGTAAATCCAGATTTAGAACAATAGAACCAATCACATAGGGGTTTTGAAACGACCGTGGATCTTCCTCTTTTGGGATGATGAACTAAGAAACATGAGCACTAGGACCAATGGGTTCATGTGGAGTTCATCTTTTGTGGGTTTTAATTAATTTGCATGTGTTCATTGTATTTGTCATTTTAAGGGATTTAGTTCATTCTCGCCTAGGCTAAGGTGGTGAAAATCCCTAAAATCCTTGATTCCTCATCAATTGATTCAATCACCATTTGATCTGCTTTCTTTACATTCTAGTATTTTCATTCATAATAGTTTTATTTATGCTAACAACCATCTCAATTTTCCTTGTGACAGGGAAAATTTATTCTTATTAAGTGCAATCTTATTCTTGTGTTTCCTTCTTGATTTAGTGATAGTCACCAACCCCAACCCGATCTTTACTTTCTATTCTAAATAAAAAATACCAAAAAGAAATAAAAAGTTCTTCAAAACAATTGAGATTAGAGTTAAAAACCTTAAAAGTTTTGTCTTGTGGGATCGACCCTTCTATACTAACCTTAATTGAGAAGTAGAAAAAGGATTAAACTCTAGGATAATTATCTTAGTGATTGTAGTGCACTTCGATGCATTAACATACATCCAAGGTGACTATCTCTAATGATAGTCTTGAGTTATCAATTACAATCCATTGGTATTAACGTTCAAACAATTTTATCCAAGATTCTTTTGAAGTAAATACCATTAGATATTTGGGCATTGTCAAGAAAGATCATATCTTTTGAAATAGAAACATTAATATCATGCTTTATTGATGCATTAATCTTGTCATACAAGATGCTTTAAAGTAAATGTTCTATTTTCTTGGAATAATGAAATAGAAGTTCTACTAACTCTGTTACATGCTCTTTAGGCTAAGATAAATTTAAATGTAGACTAAAGCTTCCAAAACACTTGCTCTGCCTTTGTCCATCTTGTCCTTCCATGAAGGGTTTTACTTCTTGTCAAATCATGCACATCAAATATTTCAAGTCTCTATTTGGTATCACAAACCAAAAGGAAGAAGTAATCAAATTTATCTTATAATGTTTATACTTGAGGTGGAGGCCTCAGTGCCTTCGTCCTTCTTCTTTTGTTCCTCTAACTGGAGTGGGAAATTTCTTTTCCAATGTTTAGGTTGTTGGCAATGGTGACATTTGCCTCTTTTCTTCACTCCTCTATTTGCTTTGAGATATTAAGACTTGGGCTTCTGGCTAGCTTTAGTATCCTTCTTAGCTTTGCCTTTACCTTTAGACTTCCCCTTTGTCTTACTAATCATCAGCATAGACTTGGGTTTGTTTTCCTTCATCTCTCCCTCAACTATTCTCAACATACCCAACAACTCTGTCAATGTTTTGTCAAAGTCATTCATGTTGTAGTTCATGACAAACTAACTGTATGATTCTGGAAGAGACTGTAGAATCAAATCAGTGGACAACTCTTGACCCAAGGGAAATCACAATCTAGCAAGGTTTTCTGAATACCCAATAAGTTTGAGCACATGTGGACTTACGGGATCTCCTTCTTCCATGTTACATTTGAACAGTGCCTTGAAGACATCATATCTCTCTTGTCTTGACTGATCTTAGAACATGTTCTTGAGATGTGTGACCATCTCAATCACATTCATGTTCTCATGCTGCCTCTATGACTCATAGTTCATGGAGCATATCATTAGACACTTGACATCCACAAAATCTTTAGTATGCTTCTTGTAAGCACCCCTGTCAGCCTTTGGTGTAGTTGTAAGTTGTTCATATGGTTCTAGAACTTTCAAGACATAGAGTTTGTGCTCCTATATGAGAATGATTCTCACTATCCTGAACTAGTCATGGAAGTTGTTCCCATTTAGTTTGTCCTTTTCAAGGACAGATCACATAGAAAAGTGGTTGTTGTTTGTTTCCATTTGATTCTATATAATAATTTGTAATTTTGTCAAAAAAGTCATTTTGGTTTGATTTGATTTGATTTGATTAAAATTTGGGCGATAATAATTAGGTCTTTAATTAATTATCATTCTCAATATTTTGTTCAAATTGATAACCCTCAAGTGTCAATTTGGAAAACTGCATCAAGCAATTTTCTAATGAGCAAGATCCAAGACAATCCAACTATGTCCTGACCAACACTACAAAACACAATCAATTATCAAGGTAGGCAACTTTTACCAATTGCATCATATGCAATTCTTGATAGATGATATGTGCAACTCATGGCCATAATCATTTGTATGTTTTTAGGCTTAGACGCTCTAAGAATCACCAGTTAAGCCTGGTCCAGTAGCCAACACGATAATAATACACCCCACAGAGGTGAAACCTACATTATTACTTGTGAGGAGTGTAACCCGAGAGGGGATCCACTCCTTACTAAAAATTTTAAGAATAAAACATCCATTCCAAACACACTCAAAGGCATGTTGGAATAGGTGTAAAATTTTCAAACTTCAATAATTGGTATTCAAAACAACCAAAGTGTAGTAGTGGAATTAACAATTGACTATATTCAATTTTCACAAAAGATTATAAAAGTACATCATAATATCCCATAAGGGTTTACATGTATGATACAACATAAGGATCTAAGTAGAGGGAAATATAATACATATCAATATTGTCTCCAAGCTTTATCTCCTTAAGAAAAAAAGGGGAGCAAGAATTTTTGAATTGGAAGGTGGGAAGGGGTAGATATGGCTTTATAAAGAAAGGGGTCAAGCATGAGGTGACTGTGGGACTTTCCATGTATCCATGTATAAGTGTGCCCATGGTCATGCAATCCTTTATGGATAAGGAAGAATTCAAGCATGAGGTGTCAAGTTACTTTCCATGTGTCCATGGCTAAGGGTGCCCATGGACATGCAAACATTTATGGATAAGGAAGTAGTCAAGCATGAGGTGTCCATGGAGCTTTCCATGTGTCCTTAGCCTAGGGATTCATGGGAATGAAAGAGGACAAATCATGTAGGCTTATTTAATATCAAATTTCGGTTCATGAATACTTCTAGGCCATCCCCACCGACCTCCAATCAAATAAATAACCCAATTGGTTGATAGCTTCTAAAGATAAGCCCATTAATAAAGAGAGTAATCCTTAAAATGCCTTTGGAGAGAATCACCTTCAAACCAAGGTGAAACTAGGCACCTCATGGTTCACAAGCTTGAGAATGGTAAGGTAATGTCTAAGGATTATAATGAATGTGACAATTTGCAAAGAAAATCTCCCAATTGGGTATATTACTGAAAAGTACATAATGTACCTAAAATTGTATAACTTGCACAAATAACATCCAAATTTGGTGAAACTTCATCCACAAGTTATCTTTGATGTGTTGAATATGAATTTATGATTATTTCCATCTTTTGAATTTATATAATCACATTATTCATTTGTTATTCCTTTTACTCATTTTCTCTCTCCTAAACTTATCCTAATATTTCAAGGTTGTCCATATTAGATGAAATTTGACATGTAGGCTAATTTTGATATGTAGATTATGAATTTGAAGTTTATTTCCAATTTTGAGATTATTTTTATGAGATATGTCATATGTCCCATTAACGTCCCATTATCTAAATTATTCATCCAATTAAGTTCCTTATCTTCATATTAACCACCAAAATGAACTATGCGGCATATTTTATGTATCCATTATTAACCTAAGAATAATGTGAAAACATTAGGTTACATTAGGGTCATGCATGTATTAGTCCATTAGTATCATACTAAACATCTATTTAGGTCTAACCTTCAACCTTGTTTGGGTAAGACCAGAAGGTCAAAGTTCTAGGGTAGGGTTCAAGATCTAGTATGTTACATTACTAACACACCTCCATGAGGTAGATGGTGCACCATGTGAAGTCATAACCTATTCTTGGTCGAATAAGCTTTTCATGTGGGTTGCTATTGGAAAGCATCTTAGACTTAATATGTTTTGATTGAGGAATTTATATATATCATATATATACATAAATGTATCTAATCACCACATTTATAGTATTTATCATATACATGCTATGTCTCACAATGTGAATATGAAACAAAAAGTGATGGTTATGGACATGTCTACTATAATTCCTTAGATCCACAAGGAATTACTACCACCTAGGTCAATCATCACATCACATGTATGAACCTGTTATTGGTGTAGACTTGTGCTTGCTAATCAGGTTGATCTGTTCAACCATTGAACCAGTTGTCTCACCTCTTAGCCAGTCGGTTGGTCCATCTGTCCAACCAATGTCTAAACACCTTCAGATGGTCGGTTGGGCCTTCTGGGATGGTCGTCTGACCTCTTGTCCAACAAATATTTGGACTCCATCCAAACGGTCAGTTGGGTCCACCAGGTGGTCGTATGGTTCCATCATTCTTTCCTCCATGGTCCTCTAGACGGTCAGCTCGTCTCATGAATTGGTCATCTCACCTGACGATGATCATCTTCTTGGTCATTGTAAGAAAGAAACTATCATATTGGTACTGTATTATAATGATTAGCGAAATCTCGAGTTACATTCAAGGGAAGCAAAGGTAGAAAAGAAATAACTTTATACTGTGAATAGGGAGGCAGAGGCTTGGTACACAGAATGAGATAAACATGAACAAAACCATACCATCCAATCACACACATATATTGGGTATTGGCCATAACCACACTACACATCCACCATAAAACTAATTTTAGGGTGACACGAGTAAATTGCATATATATATATATATATATATATATTAGTTTGGGATTATATGGTCTTTGATCGGATACACATATGAGACCGTTTAAATATTCACATTGTATGCAATAAATAAATGATAAAAACTAAAAACTGATCATATTGATTCTCCTAAAACATAGTAAATTGACGTGGCTCTGATACCACTGTTGTGAAATACAGGAATAAAGTACAGTAGTGGAAACAAAATTTGTATCTATCTATATGCCCATAACAACAAGATCATGTCAACTACTATGAAATAGGAAGGATGGTTTAACATGTTATATTGGATCCTAGAGAAAGTCCAGTGACAACAACTTGCTTCAATTCAACCATTTTCTAGTTGCTCTTGGATGATGGTTGTGTATCTCATGGTCTTCACCATGAACAACAAATAGAATAGCTTTTGCAGTGACTTCTGTGGTCAAACTATGGACTATAGGCTGACTTTTCTCTCCTAGAAATAGCCAAAGGACTCCTCACTCTAGAGTAGTCCACACAGACCAAATAAAACTTCTGTCATTTAACTAGAACAGACAGGAAGTAGGTGTCCCTCCTGTTGATGTACTAGTCACCAACTTACTCTTCCACAACAATTATCCATATATGTTCTCTCCCATCGCTATACCTCCCTTGTTGGGTAGGACTTGTTTGGGCTCTCTTGGTTTGCATAACCAAAGAGGACAATAATTTTCAGAGAAATTAATTATCAACTGATGTTGTTGTGTTATGGGAAGCCCTCAGTACTCCTCTATTTATAGGTGGGATTTGGGCCAGGGTTCCCAGTCTATTCAGGAACTATGCGAGAGTGGAAGGAACCATAAGATCTTGAATTTTTGCAACCTATGAACCATGATACATTCATATGGTGACCCAGACAGTCGTCTAGTCACATGAGATAGTCGTCACACATATCCAAACAATTGTTTGGAAATTTCCCAAATACATAATTGGCAATTCGTTTCTCATTAATATTAAACATTAATTTCTTACACCACAAGTATTGTGCAATAGAAACTATTTGAGAAATTATCTAGAACATTCCTTTATCCTAATTGAGTGATATCACATGTGTGAGACAGTCATTTCACTCACCCAAATGGCCATCAAGTGAGTTGAGTCAAACTGGTTGTTTCAACAGATTGAACCGATCACTTCACTCCTTAGTTTGGACATAACTTAGCCAATTTGATATTTGATCGACCTGACGACCCAAATGGTCGTCTCAACACTTGAGACGCCCGTACATGTCCAAACGGCTGTCTCAACACTTGAGATGGTTGTTTAGTAGTGGAGTCGGCTAATTTGTTGTGTGAATTAAATACCTAAATACTTTAGTAATAAATCCAATCATTATTAAAGATCAAACTCCTATTCTAGATGCGTTCCCTTGTGTGTGACCCTATAGGTCCTATATCACGTTGGCAGTGAATGTCCATAACTAGCTTATGACATCACAAGCAAAGAGGGGTGCCTAGTGGCACATCAGTGCTACCCAAGTGAATGGAATGTAGGAGAACAACTTTAACCTACAATTTGTGTAAGGTGTTGCAGTGATTGTATAATTCCTTTGTCTTTGATATCCAAAGTGAACTCAAGGCATGGACTCATCATCCTCTCAACATTCATCTCATGTTCCTTGAACCAAGAGCAGACTAAATGAGATAATGTGACCTCAATATCATATATCGATTCACATGTGCATGCACATGCATTTTTCAGTCTCTCTTATCAAGTGGCTAGGATACCATACTCTAGTAGGACACACAAATCCCATCTCTATCACTCACATTATATCCCCATGTGTCAAATTCACCCAATCATCATCGTTATAACCACCCATATTTTAGGATTTTGTTTGATGATGTCAAAGCATACCCAACAACAAGTGACTAGTGCAATGATTTTAGGTCTAAGAATCACAATCACCACCTTCATGAGAGATGACTGTGAATACCAATGATGGTCTCCATGTGTCATTTCTCAAGGTGGGTCTATGTGATACACTATTCCCTAGAATGTATTTGTGTGCTTGGTTTGATATCACCATATCATGACTAATGACACTTAGTTATCAAACAACTCACACTCCAATCTTATGTGTTATCAGTGTCTATCTACCTTCCACGGTAATAACTGACTAGGGACATAACAAGAATGTACATACTCTTATCATTCACATGATCTCATTCTCCAAGTCACGTACTTGAAGACATACTCATTGACTATTGTCATTTTTGAGTCATATATAATTTTTCCCCATTATCTCATAAATGAATGAAACAAAATGAATTGGAAACTTGCCTCTATGATTATTAATCAAATACTTTATGGTGTATTCCATGTCAATCATCACATGATTGGCTCTATGGGCATACCTTACCAACACCCGCTACTTGGAGTTTATCACTCTTAATCATAGTTTTGAACATCACGACCCGATTTTGCTACTTTTTCAGAGGAAAATGTTTCTTAGATCCCCCTCTATATCCATATCCATATCCATTCTCTCCTTATTTCTATGTCATTTCTTTATCCCCATACCTAATTCTTTATATGAATATACTTTAGGTTATTGTTAATCGATCACATAGTTTCTCCTCACAATCAGTGGTCAACGCCCCCTCTTCATCTACCCTTTTGGCTCGTCAATTGACATGTTATTTTGCTTCACATTAATCATTTTCCTCTATCCTCTAGTCTGTATTCCACCCATTACAGGCATTATCAAACTAGATTATCTTCTTATCTTTCTCCACTTTTCTTGTCATTTATTCCTCCACTATCAATGGCCATAGACCTTCACATAGAGTACTAAATACTTTTTTCATGGTCACATCCCAATATGTCTCAGTCATTCATCCCACCACTTGTGTAGGTTCCTCACCTTCTATTTTCTTACTCAGAAGTCTAGGTTCCTCCTCGCCACTCTTCTTTTGCTCCTTTGGACCCCCTAAAAATTTGTTTATGGACTTATCATACTGACGTATTTTGTTTGTCTCCACTGAATCATCTTCCCTCACATTCTCTACTCTATCGCTCTTTGATTTTCCAACATGTCCCTTATATAACTTGTGCCTTTTTGCACTCCACCCCTTCCATCATTGCCCTACAGTGCCTACAGATGGATCCCTTTACCATTATGATCCCCTGACTGAGCAGTCGGTAGTTGTTTGTTCTCCCTTCAGTTCTGTGAACGTTTTTGGCTTAATACACTCCACAAAACTGAGGCAAGGTTTAGCATAGAAAGATAACGTTCACTTTGTTGTACCCTCTCCATATATGTCCTTTTTTTTAATTAAGCTAGAGGGTTCTCTATTCATCCCACCCCTCTCTTGTGGGCGAAACCATCAACAAAATACACCTCCTGCTTATGTGTCCACAGGTTTGTTCCCCCCAGAAGACCAGATAAAAAAACCTCACAACCCAGACAAAGAAACAGCTAAAAAAACATCCATGATTCATCAAGCGTCGATCCTCTGCAGGTGCACGTATGGAATGCACTTTTTCTCCAAATTTGCCATGCCTAAAATTCTATTCGGTATCATCCTTCTATCTGTAATAACTGTCATCTCTGAAAATATTTTCCCCCATATCCCAATCTCTCTGGGTATAGAGTTAGCAACTTTGTGAACCATTGACCCAGTAATACTAGATCTAACCAACTCGGACCTCAGCTCTCTAACAAACGGCTTGGTCCTCCATGGTTCTATAGCATCCTTCCACAGAATATCATAGATTTCCTGGTCATCAATCTCAATACATGAAACTCGTAGCATATGATCATCTGCCAATTTCAGTCCAACAATGCATGCCTGTACATATGCCATGACGAAGTCTGGTGCCTTGAGTCAGGCATGGAACACCATGCATATATCCTCATTTTGATTTCGTATCAGGCCTGCCGCCCACCTCCTACATACCCCATCTTCTCCCCTATTTCTTCCTATAGTCAAGTTTGTTTTCAAGTTATGCAAGTCAGGCTTCATCCACCTTATCAGTTGAATCTCTCTCATTCTCGTATTAGGCTCAGTAATCCTGCCATCTCTCATCCTATTGTAAATGATTGATCCATGTTCAACGGAGAAGGATCTATGATGAATCGTGTTGTTCATAGAAGAGATGATTTGATTCCATTCAAACTCCCAACCTCGCAGTTTGTCCCCAAATCTAGATGCACAACGTATCCTCCAAATGTTGTGGGGTATGTTAACTGCTAACGTTCCTGCAATCCAATCTGAGATCCTCCTGGAGTAACCTTTCTCACAAGTATCAAGAAGTGATTGTATATCATGAGGTGCCTGCATCTACGTCAAATGGGAGAATATGTTCCAGAAGAACATGGCAACCTGCCCATGGAAGAAAAGATGATCAACATCTTCTACTCTCGAATCATCACAACAGTTACACCTCGATACAAGGGGGACGCAACATCTATGTTGAACATTATCATCCATAGGAATAGCTTTTTTAGTCAGCTTCCATATGATAGCACTCGCCTTAGGGGCGTCCATGTCCCATATTTTTCCTAGAGCATCTGGTCCTCCCGCTCTTGGTTGCATTAGAATCTTTTTCACTGATTTCATAGTGAAGCGACCCTTCTGGTCAACACCCCACACCAATTCATCATCTGCGTTCGTTATCCAAGCACCTGCCTTTTTTATCAGCTCCACACCCTGGTCATCAACCACCTGTTGGATTGTCTCCCAATCCCAACCATCCTCTTCATTCCATATATGTCCTTTACAACAAATATATGTGGTTGTCTTGGAGAAGCTTTAAGCCATACTCCCCAAATACGTCTCGTCATCTTCTTCCTCCTCAAGACTATAATATTTGTCAACATGGAATAGATGTCCACATATATAGCAGAAATTGGGAAGTCTCTCATATTTAGTCTCCATCATCACTGGGTTTCCATTTTTGTCTCCAATCTTCTGCATTTTTTTCAAGGGTTTGGTGATGTACAGACTCACTTAAACCCTATAGGACGATTCCCACCCCAATCATCCTGATCAATCAGAATAACTCTTCTAATTTGACTTTCAATGGACCGTATTGTTGATTCTGAGATGTTCCCCAGAGGGAGACCGTACAACCGTAACTAAAACATACGTTCTTTGAATTTGATCTTTCTCAGTACATCAATGTCTTCGACTTCTTTTGTGAGTAGGAGGTGGTTTTCAAAGTTCCATTGTCCTCCTTACAAGAGCTTTCTCTTATCGTTCTAATGGAAGAATTGTATAAAGAATATTGAAGAGTCCACTAGTTTGAATAAAACTTTATCAGTCAACAACCATGCTTATGTGTGAGTCCTTTTAAGGAAGTCTTGGTTCTTGTAACAATCTCACTTTTCAGCAACCCCCAATTAAGGAAGACCAAAAATATGAGAGCCACTACCTAAAATTTTTCCAAGGATCTAGATTTTAAACATATAATAATTAATAGTAAATAATTTTCATTAATTCACAAATATTGTTTACAAGTTGTTCCTCTAGAAATTTCATAACTTTCTATCTACATTTCATATGAGAAGAAGTAACTATTTAATCCTTCTTAGCTTATTGCCTTCAAGTAAATTCATCTGGTTCATCATGTCTTGATATCATCGTATCTAGTATGTACATAAAGCTCCATGAAAGAAAAGTAGGGATCAACATAACAAAATATGTTGTGTACATGGGATGCATGAAAAAGTCTGCAAGTAATATAACAAAATATATTCCATCAAATACTTGCAAATAAGATCTGGCATTTACTTCACTTTTTTTTTCTTTATGTGATACTCATAGGGGCATTATAATTGAAGAGAATGTAAATAAACATCCAGTAGTTTAGTTGTTCAATCCTTGAGAAGCAATCAACAAACATCGGAAAACTAATGTGGGTAGTCACAAGCGTAACCATTTACCTTTTGTAGAACCATGCAGATTATCGAATCATACATCAAGCATATCATTCAATTAAGCAAGCATAGAGGGGTCCAATCTTTTATATGCATGTATGTAAATCCTAAAGTGACACCATCACCTTAATTAGCTTAAACTATACTCAGTCCTATTCTAGAGTTTAGGTTTCTTTGTTATCAAGTTATCATTACAGTCATCCTTTGAAACCGTAACTACTATATCCAACATACCCTTTCATGATTATCGCTTGGATTTGATTCGTTTCATTAACAATATAGCAAGTTAGAAACTTTAACCCTAATTCATCGTATGCATGATTATTTACATTCACAACTGTCATTATTATCATTATGCCCATAATCATGTTTAATCACCATTATACACCGCATTATCATATAATAGCATAAAATGGAGATTTTTAGTGTTTCAACACGTTTTTACTCAAAAATATGGTTTTGTGCTTTAATAACTTTTTTAACACATGTTAGCATTACTTTTGAAGATGGGATGAGAATTAGGTCTTCATCATATTATATTTAGGTTCCTCTCATTTTCCTGATAACATTGATTTATAATTTCACTATTTCTGCATTTCCAATAATTATTTATGAGTTTTACAATCTAACCTTATTTGACCCAATCATGGCTTGACAAATAAGTACTTTGTGTGCATTACCCGCATCATCCTCAATGTCCACATTGGCCACATATGTCCAATGGTACAATGCCAAATCGGGTCCAAGGCTCTAGGCCAGTCGTGCGCTTGACGGGATGAAAGGGCCAAACTACCCCTATATATGCATGTGAATTGGATTGTTCACACACATGAGGTTAGTTTTGTACTTTGGTCCTGACCTTCTTCTTCATCCTTTGCTCCTCCGAGTCTTGCAAAATAGGTCATGAGGCGGTCAACCAGGCCGTTGACTCGGGCCGCCAAAGTTCCTGAGAGCTAGCCACCAGTGCGGGATCCTTCTCAAGTCCTAGCTCTACCTGACGGCAGTCTCGGCTGTGTCGGAGGGGAAGAAAATGGGAGAAATAGAGAAGCCATTCATCAACGGGCAAACTTAGAACTGAGGCAGGGGGACTAGGGGATGGTGTTTGAATCGAGAGCTGAGGTATTAACCTTGAGTCTCGCAGAATCTCACAAAGGGCACTCTCCTCTCATAGGGGTTGTCTCTCCCTTTTATAGCCATAAACTGCCTTCGATTGAGTCCGTCAAATAGGTAAAGGTATTATTGCTTTTTTAAGGTAGGAAAAATTGGGCTTGTCGAGATTGAGTTTACCTTCCCCAATCTAGTGGGAAAGGTTCCAGGGGCTAAACTAGTTCTGGGGAGAGAGAGGAATCGAAAGTGGGGGAGGAGTCACTATTCATCTAGTTTCCGCTTTGAACGGGGGTAGGATAGGATGGTTGATCCATCGATCCTAGATCAAACAACGACTGTTCATTGTGACATATAAAGGGGATGCCAATCTTTGTTCCCTATTCAAACTTGACATTTAATCATATCCCCTTTTAAATCCTTTCAGTTTAGGTAATCTTATTAAATGCATAACTCTCTCCTCTTTATCCCAATTGATCACAAATTTTAAGGGAGGGTTTTCAATGATTGAATATCAATTTGGACAAGATTTGGTGTCAAAAGGTATCTCTAGATGCCTCTTTTCTTTTTCTTAAAAAAAATATAATTCATTTATTTCAAGTAGATCCCTCTATCTTTACTAATTTCTCTAGGTCACTAGAAACATCACTTTTATATGAAACTTGGATAACAACTCAGTGAAGTCTTTCCCAACCTTGATCTATTTTGTGGGATTTATGGGGATAACTTTTATGTACAAAACTTATTCTTTTAGCATATCCTTAAATTAATTACTACGCCACAAGGCAAGTCTTTTTTCCTCCAAATTCTAGAGTTCTCTTCTTTTTTTAATTATCTTTAAGTATACCAAAAGTCAGTATGAGATATTAATGTTTGATGCAAAACATTCTGTTGCCACTTATGGCTAGATGATTACTCATTTAATTATCTAGAACATCACATATTTTATTTTCTTTTTGAAACATTCATATTATTCAATATTTTAGGTTATGTAGTGATAAAAAAAATCTCTATCCTTTATTTATACAGGAAAACATTCTTTTCCAGGAGAATTTCATATAATTCTATATTTAATAATATCAATTGCCCATTACTTTAAAAATCCCTTTATTATTGGATTTTCCACGCTTTATTGTGCCAAAAACATTATTGGATTGTGAACCACAAAACAAAGAAAATTCCTTTTATTTCTTTAACTTGTGCCATAAGGACAGTTTGCAAAGCAAAGTCTTTTGGGCCTTTATATGGGTCATGGGTTGCACCCATACCACAAAGGGAATTAGTCCACCAAAAATATCATTGGAGAAATTATTTATCAAAACAAACCTTATTTTATATGACTCAATTTTGTCAAAATTGAGGATATAACATTTCTAGTGCCAAATAGACACATTTCTCTGGTCATTTTCTTCCTCCTCTGCCAAGTCAAGTATGCCTTCTTCTTCGTCGTTTAACCCTAGTAGTGCACATCTATTGACCAATTCTTCAACCATCATTCAGAGATCAAGGCAAAGCGGACTAGCTATCCTTGGACCTGCAAGAGAAAAGGACAAACCACAAGGGAGATAGAGGAACCATGAGGGAGATGAGAGGCTCTCACCATCGCTACCTTGGTCGCCAGAGCGGCAAGGGTATGTAGTCGGGAGAGCATCTATATTTTTGTAGTTTTCTGTAGAAGTCATCACAAGTCGTTTATTGATAGTTGATCACTGACGTTATTCATTCTGATTTATTTTATAAAAGAAGTGTAGTCCATAACATTTAAATCATCGAAAAAGAACGTGAAGGGGAGATTCAAAAGCTACTCTTGGCTTCTTCCTTGAATGTTCAAAACTCCTTCCTCTCGGCATGGCCTTCTCTCAAAGGAAGGCTATTATGAATTTCACATCTTGGCAGCTAGCAAAGACTCACATTAATACCATATTTCCTCTTAGGCCCTGTTTGATAGGGTGTAGTCAAAGGAAATCTGGCATCTTTAAAAGTTTGAAAATCTAATGTACATAGTTGAAATGACATTGTTATTATTTGGTAGGGTGTACTCCAAACTATAGGAATTTAATCACATTTGTTTGGTACCATCTGGAAATTTGTCTATGGAAATAAGTTACTCTTTGCCGTTGTATATTTTTTTTTTTTGAGGGTGCTTTGCCGTTGTATAAATAAAGGTAACATAAAGGAAGAAAGTTGTCGATGGAAGAATCATGAGGAGGACCAGGTGAGCAGAGAAATGATGTCCCCACTGGCCTCGAAAGAGAGAGAAAGGGACCCACTTCATAATATCATCAAGGCCAACTTTTCTATTGCATGGTATGCGGCCGTGAGATACAGATGTACACTAAAAAAGTATCAACCATACCCGACTCCTCCTAAATCCGGGGTGATATGTTTTCTCGGATTGGGGGCTGGATGAGGTGGTTTGGTGTGCTCTCAATTCAACCAGCAACACCACATTACATCCTACCAAACGATTATTAGTTAGGAAATGATAACAATCAAACACCATACTTAGATACTACATCCTACCAAATAGGGCTTAGGCCTAGTTTGGTTAGACTGCAAATAAAGGCAAAAAACTTAAATGGCACATTTTCTATTTTTTATTCCCTAAATGGCACGTTCTTGAACTTATTGCTCAAAATGACACATTTGCATACCAATGCGTCCCCGGTTGGGACGCATTGCTCTCTAGGGAGGCAATGCGTCCCGAAGCCAGACGTATTACCTTTTTTATTTTTATTTATTTATTTTTATTATGATACCATGTATACCATGTATATTATATATACATATATATATTAAATTGGTAAATTAATATAATCTAAATTAACTTATATACAATTAGCCATATATTTAAATTAATATCTGAAGATAATAAAATAATAACATAATATTATATTTATCAAAACATAATATTTATAAATGTAGATACAAATATTCATAATTAATAGATATAATACTAAAATTATATAATAAAGTTTAAAATTATAAAAATAAAGAAAATATATACATGTATATATATATATATATATCAAAGGTATGATATATAATATCAAATATATATATATATACATAATATATATATACATAATATATATATACATAATATATATATATATATACATGTATAAATATATATATGATATAATATATATATACATATATACATATTATATATATATATATATGGATATTTATTGGCTGCCCGTGTGGGTAGATTAGCTTTATTACCCGTTCGCACGCGAGTCCGGTCCGTATGGCAGGTCAATGGAGTCCAGCCCGCAGCATTGCGCCAGGGACGCTGGGATGGAAATCGTGAGGTTATTCTGCCACGCGTGGAACTGTGTTAGGCTGGCAAGCTTGCCGAACTGGAACCCAGTGATCTCACCGGTCCCAGAGGGTAGTGGTCCAGCGATGGCGTTGTCGGAGAGGTCGACGAACTGAGCCCACTTGGTAAATAGTCTGGTACCGGCCCTTGAAGCCCGTTGGAGTGGAGGTCGAGGGACGCCGGGTTCTCACACCTGGAAATGGCTGCTGGGATCGGTCCTTCCAAACGGTTATCACTGAGGTCCAAGAAGTTGAGATCGCGCAAGATCCCGATCTCCGGCGGGATGACACCGGTGATCCTGTTCGTTCCCGCACGGAATCGGTAGAGCCGAGTGCAGTTCCCGACGTCTGGCGGGAGGAAACCGGAGAGCTAGTTGGACAACAGCAGCAGCTTCGTCAGGTTCTGGAGGGAAAAGATCTCCTTGGGCACGGGTCCCGACAATGAGTTGTACGACAGGTCAATGGAGTCCAGCCCGCGACACTGCGCCAGGGACGCCGGGATGGAACCCGTGAGGTTATTCTGCCACGCGTGGAACAACGTCAGGCTGGCGAGCTTGCCGAACTTGAACCCAACGATCTCACCGGTGAGTTGATTGTTGTCAAGCTCGAGATCAGTCAGCGCCACGCAACCAGAGAACTCAGCCGGGATCTCCCCCGTCAGCTGGTTCGCACTGAGCTGGAGCCCTTTCAGCTCCTTTAACCCACCGAGCTCCGCCGGGATGGTTCCCGTGAGCAGGTTCTGCGACAAATCCAGCATGACAAGCCCCATGAGCTTGCCCAGCTCCGGCGGGATGGAACCGGATAGCTGGTTCTGCCACAACAGCAAGATCTTGAGGCTCCTTACTCGGCCCAGCGTTGCCAAGATCGGGTTTACATATACAAATGATGTTGGTATATTACAAAACTTCTGGCGTCATTACAATTTGTTTATACACATTATAAAAAGACTGACCATATTATAGTACATAGTTTCTTACATAAACTTTCCAAATGTATAAAGTTGATTTTACAGTTCTGTACTTCAATATTTAGATTAGTAGTGTATGTAATTCGATCATTCCATTTCATGTGAGTCTCATTAAAATTTTATTAGACAATGGATGAGTACTAGGAATTTCTTCTAACATATTATAATTTTGATCTATATATTACAAAAAAATTATCGTCTTTATAGTTTCTTAATGTATATTACAATATGTTTGATCATATTACAAAACTGTCACTTACATTACGGTTGGCTCTTGCCTATTATAATGTGACTCCATATTACAGATGTCACTTGCTTATTACAATATGAGTATGTGTATTGTAAAACTATCTCATACATTACGGTTTGCTCTTGTCTATTACAATGTGATTGTCCATATGACATATGACACTTGTTTATTACAATATGACTGTTCATATTACAAAAATGTCACCTACATTACAATCGGCTCTTGCATATTACAATGTGACTGCCCATATTACATATGGCATGTGCTTATTACAATATGAGTATCCATATTACAAAATTATCACCTACATTATGCTTGGCTCTTTTCTATTACAATGTGACTAAATTGTTACATTTTGGGGGTTGGTATGAAATTGTTGTCTCAAAATACATTACGAATATATAACAAAAGAAACCTAATCCAAACGTGATTTGATCCCCCTCTCATGTATAGTTAGATGATATAAGTCGTTGCCGCCCCAAGCTCCAGCACAGTCAGTAGTGTTGCCGACGTGCGTGACTCGCGGTGATAGCCTTCTACAGAGATCGAGTAAAAATGATATTTACTTTTTATATTACATACTTACTTTTTGTTTCATATAATTACTTGTCATACAAGATAGTTACTTTTGGTGTTAAATTGTTACTTTTCATACTATATAGTTCGCATGGTTGTCACAGTTACTCGTAGTGCTTTTTCAGTGACTCATATTGTTTTCACAGTTACTCTAACTGCTATTTGAGTTACTCGTAGTGCTCGTTCAGTTACTCACATTGTTTTCATAGTTACTCGTAGTGTTTCACAGTTACTCGCATGCTTTTTTCAGTTACTCGTAGGGTTTTTTCAGTTACTCGCAGGCTTGTTTCAGTTACTCGCATGCTTTTTTCAGTTACTCACAGTGTTTGTTCAGTTACTCGTAGGGTTGTGACAGTTACTCGTAGTATTTTTTCAGTTACTCGCAGGCTTGTTTCAGTTACTCGCAGGCTTTTTTTAGTTACTCGCAGTGTTTGTTTAGTTACTCGCAGGGTTGTGACAGTTACTCACAGTATTTTTTTAGTTACTCTAACTGCTATTACAGTTACTCGTAGGGTTTTTTCACAGTTACTCGTATATATTTTCTTTATTTTTAAAATTTTAAACTTTATTATATAATTTTGGTATTATATCTATTAATTTTGAATATTTTTATCTACATTTATAAATATTATTTTTTAATAAATATAATATTCAGTTATTATTTTATTATCTTCAGATATTATTTTAAATATATGGATAATTGTATATAAGTTAATTTGGATTATACTAATTTAGCAATTTAACATATATATGTATATATAATATACATGGTATCATAATTAAAAAAAAAGTAATACGTCCGACTTCGGGACGCATTGCCCTCCTGTGGGGGCAATGCGTCCCCGGTTGGGACGCATTGCTCTCTCGGGAGAGTAATGCGTCCCAACCGGGGACGCATTGCCTCCCGAGAGAGCAATGCGTCCCAGCAGGGGACACATTGACCTGCAAATGTGTCATTTTGGGCAATAAGTTCAAAAACGTTTAGGAAATAAAAAATGGGAAATGTGTCATTTAGGTTTTTTGCCGCAAAAAAATACATGCAGTCCAACTCATAGTGTCTTCCAACTGCTGCAGATGTTTGGTTCCACGTAGTTTCGGTTCATACCCGGAAAATGAACTCACTGCAATGCCGGACAATGCATAAAAATCTAAAGAACTGACCGCGCCCAAAACGGGTGCAGTTCGTTTTCTATTTTCTGTTGTAGCAGCCCTAATGCCTCAAGGTCACATGGTGTGCCTACTTTTTTCTAACAACGGCAGTAACTATAGCAATGAATACGGTCTCTAAAGTACCTGCAATCAAACGTTAACAAATTGAAGTGTCCGATTGAAGCTGCTTCCAACCAAACCATTACAGTTGTAGCTTTTAACTACATGATATGCATTTCTCGTTTTTATTTTCATTTGTGTTCTGCCACTACGGGCGACCAAATTAGCCCTTAAATGAAACTATCATGTAAATTTCTTATTTTACAGGATTTACGCCAGCCATGCTAGATCATCATTAGCTATGAAGTTGACCTTTTGGCATGAGCCAGTTGCCTCGCATTTTATCTTCGTGGCCCTCCACCCGGGGTCAATTTCAAAATTAAAAACTACCGATCGCCATAGACCGTCGACTTGACACGGAGACGTTTAGCGAAGGCCTCTCTGTTTATGTTATTTTTGGGTGGCTAATTGGATGCATGTTCTTGGTACCATCACCATGAAAGGAAGTCCGATTCCCTTGTATATATATAATCGCCCCTTGCAGTCATCAGCTTCCAACGCTAGATACGTAATCTCGTTTACCAAGAGCTATGGCTGGGCTTCCTTATTACTGCTATCTTCTTCTCCTGGTTTACTACCTACTACCAGCTTCAACCATCGCGAAGGGTAAGATCTTGTCCTTTTTTAATCTTCTCATCATCTTCTGGAAGTACTTTGTACACAATAATACGCTCGGACTTGCTTTGACCGATTAGCGCTTTATTGCCCGTTCAGATATCTGGGCGATCAACTGCGGCGGCTCGGAGGACTTCACGACTGCCTCAAACATTACATGGGAGGCTGACGACGGCTACGTTTCTGCGGGTGTTAGCCGGACAGCCAACAACATAAGCGACGGAGCCTATAGCACGCTGCGCGCTTTTGAGGCAGAGAAGCCTGCCAAGGGCTGTTACACCATCCCAGTGGGCGCGGGTAGGAAGGTACTGGTTCGGGCGCTGTTCTACTACGGGAACTACGATGCTAAGCAGGAGCCGCCTACATTCAGTCTCCAGTTCGACGCCTCTCTATGGAGTACCATTGAAACTACCATGTACGGCATAGCCTCCGACGAGATCATATACGTGACTGCGGCCAGCAACACCAGCATCTGCGTTGCTAGGGGGAGTACGGCCCAAACTCCATTCATTTCTGCCATTCGTCTTACCGTCTTGGGTGAGGGCATATATGACTCCTTCGACTCCAGCCAGGCCCTTTACAGCGTAAGCCGAGTAGCCTTTGGCGCCCAGAACATCATTATGTATGTTAACCAGATTAGTATTTATTATAATTCAGCTTATGCGGTTCACTGTTTTGACTAGTCATGCTTCAATTGATTGCCATGTAGCGATAAATACTACCGGTTCTGGTCTTCCACGACCCATTCATTGAATGTTTCTGATTACAAGACATTAAACAACTCAGCAACAATCTTCAGCAACATTCTCCCTGACGACGTGCCGATGGAAGCATTACAAACTGCCATCACCCCTTTCTTAGCATCATCAAACATAACCATCACAACCCCTTACCTGTCTTCCACGCCAAAGCCTATTTACTACAACATGTATTTCACAGAACCGGTAAACCTTAGGAGCAGTGACAACAGGTCCTTCCATATCTTCTTGGACGGCCAACAGGAATTGTTCAAAGGTCCCGTCAACCCTCCTTATGGAAGGGCTAAAGAATACGTGTCTGCTGTAAGTACGGGATCCAAAACCACTATATTCGATCTGGTGCCAACCGTAAATGCAACCTTACCTCCTGTCATCAGCGCTTGGGAACTCTTTGTAATCAAAGACGTGCTAAGCAATGGGACCGATAACCGTGATGGTAGGCTCTCAGCTCTCTAAGACATCTGTGTTTGCGGTGGACCTAAATCAAATTTCCGTAGGCCACTAAACATCTTCTCTTGCAGTCTATGGTTTATCAAAGCTACAACATCAATTCAAGCTCCTCCAGAACTGGACAGGAGATCCTTGCCTTCCAGAAAACTATAACTGGGAATGGGTCGCTTGCAACTCGGACCCTACACCTCGGATAACAAGCCTGTACGTAGTCCTCATATAGCCTTATCAGCATTATTCGCTCATAAACGATTGCTAAATGATATCTGTTGCTAAGATTGCTGATGAGGATATATATGTCTTCTTATCGCAGAAATCTCAAAAGCTATGGGCTCTCTGGCGAACTGCCTGACTTCAGCTCTATGGATGCATTGGAGAGCATGTAAGTAAACATATTCTTCGACAGCTAAGAAAATTGTTTCTAGGGAGAGAAATGTGATCATCATGCATCAATGAACAAAATAAACTTTGATATGTAGTGATATGAGCAACAACAGCCTCACCGGTGACATTCCGGCTTTCTTAGGATCGAAACTGCCAAACCTCCGAACTTTGTAAGTATATCATGTATCATTAATTTCCATAATTACCTACTGTTTTATTGAACATATAACTGAATATATTTGTAAATTGAACCTGAAATTGATACGCGTGCCAGTTCACATGCACACCAATTCACACATCTACGTGAAAATTTCCTCCATTCCTCCGCTTCGTACCATATTTTTATTTTGGTCAAGTCAATTTAGCAAACCGAAAAATTTTGATGTAACGTTTGACCCCAATACTCAGAAGCTAATTTTCTTTATTGAAGCATATACTGTGTCAGACGGAGACAGAAATTTGGTGTATAATACTAAATCAGCCAACCATTATGTATACATGCTTTATTTAACATAAATTTCCCTATTATATGGTCTTGCTAATTAGGAATTTGGCTGATAACGACTTCTCAGCTGTACCATCCTCTTTGAGTCAGAACAGTGCAATAAAACTAGAGTAAGAATAATCTGCATTTTACTTCCTTACTTTCATATCTTTATTTTCCGTTTAAAAGAATCCAATCTCAAAGCTCTTAAGTTGTCTCATAACTTCTTGATGTTTCTTTTGCATCATCTCAGTGTTTCCCGAAACCCAAAGCTGTCAAAACGTACTGCTCTCATGACACCGGACGATGCTGGAAATAAAAAGTCAATCGGAAATAAAGATGCCAAGTGGGATACAATATCGACACTTATTGCTTGCATCATGTATTTTGTCCTAATGTAACTTGAGAAAAAAAAAAACTGAGGTATGGAACTACACGCAGTTGTACTTGGTATAATCCCACCAACTATAAGCGAAACATATGGGGCACTGTTTTCCATTAGCTGTGTGGTTTTATGCTTCTTGTATGCAAATCTATAACCTATCCAATCTCCTAAAGTATGTTATGATTTCTAAAGAACTAAATGTTTTATTTTCTACCGGTGTCAATTCTCTGCTTCAAACCAAATTATATTCTTGAACCCACGCTATTAAGAATGCTACCGTCAAAATTGTGCTCAAACAATACTAAGTTTATTTTATTTTTTGGTGATCGAGATAACCCACTCCGGATGAGCCTCGCATGGTAAAGTCTCGAGACATGAGAGGGTGTTCGATTACCTCCTCCCGCGTCAAATCAGTACAAATGTCTTCGCAATATGCCTTCTGTGCGGTTGAAATCCAGATCTTTCAGGGCTCTTAACACCCGAGCTACTTTAGCCGGATTGCACTAACTTAATTAAATTTATGTGAATCTTAGTTTCTTCTAAGTAGCATTTGGGCCAATAAGAGTATTTCTAAAAGCATTACTTGATTGAGAGCTTGTTCTGTGAGATTATTAGCACGTTTAAGGCTACTAAGAAGAAGACTTAGGACATTACACAACATCATCTATGTAGACAAAACCCTGCAAGCAATATGGTCTGTAGTCGACTGCCACTTGTAAACACCAATCTTCATTTCAAATTATAGGCCCATATAGAAAATCAATGTGAAGCGAAAGGATGTGCCTATCCCTGAGGCTAAAACTTACATAGAAATATATATTGGAATCATAGATAGAGACTCAATTCCACTAATAGATCGAGATCTGCTTATTAAACACTTTGAAGGCAACTAGAAAAGAAAGTCTATGTTTTCTATCCGAAAGAAAGATTAGAACTAAAAAGGATAAAGTACATTCTCACAATTCTAAAAGATGCCCTCGTGGAGGTCCAACATGTTGTACCATGTTCCTTATTTAGCATAAGAAATCATAGAGAGGGATCGGAAATTTAAAAATAGGAGAAAAAATCAATGCATATACATTTGTATGCTACAAAACAACATAAATTATAATTTTAAGAGAGCTATATTTCTTGGAGAAAATATTATAATTATGAAAAATAAGAAATTTTTTAGAAAGATTTGATTATTAGGATAGATAATATTTTATTTATTTTTCTACTATAGTTGCAATATCAGTAATGGCATGTCACAAAGGATCAATACACAACCAATTAAGCCAATATCCACATCTTAAGAGGAAGGCCCAAGTATTTTTTGATACTCTTTTTTTCTAGTCCACCATGTTTTGTTTCCATACAAGTAAAATAATGACAAACATTAATTAAATGAATAATAAATCAATTATACATATGCAAAAAAATTCAAAATCAAAATAGACTTTATGATGAAATGTAGACATAACTATACTCTTTAAAATTTAGCCAAAAGGTGCTTAAGTTTACCTTGGGGTGAGAGGAAGTATTACTCACATCTTAAAAATATGTGAGTATTGTCCCAAGGGTTTTTAAGATATAAAAAGATGATTCAAGTTTAATGCTCAAGATATCCAATCCACCATAAGAATTCTGACTAGATCCGTAATTAGATATTAAAATATGATTTAATATCAAAGAGAACGACCTAGTCACATGATGAATTAGTGAAATACAAATATATAATCTCAAGATTCGAAGTCATGTTCATAAGATTCAAACATCCTTTTCCCTTAATGGGAAGGACATCGATGAAATTGAAAGTTTCAACTCATGGACGATTTGTTACAGACTACTTTTCATGTATCTTGTCATTGTGGTCCCAACTGGAGATCATAGTTACAAGGCGCACGCCTATGAGCTCCTAGGAAGAAAAGGGCCCAAGGGTGGTGTCTGGGCATTATTGTCTTGCTTGGTATGTCACCTTGAACTATTTTTGTGTGTCCAATTATATATTTATGTATTCCAATGTTAAATGTGGCTATCCTAATGTGTAAAACTAATATTGTTGTCGGTGTTATGCGTAAAATATCACTTTTAATTGGACTAATACTTTTGATACACATCTTTGATTGCTATGATTTCACACTATCAATTTGATTTTATTCACTAGGCAAGCTATGAAGGTAAGTGATTATATTGCCTAATACTTGTAGTTATGATAATATATATATTTACTTGTGGATCACTCTTTTACATTCTTTGTAATAATCCTTTTCTTATTCTTTATGATGAGTCCCCCACCGTGAAAATTCCCTCCACTCCTCCTCTTCGTACCATGTTTGTGTTTTGGCCAAAGTAAGCAAATCCTAAAAGTCTAAAGTAACTTTCTGAACCCAATGAGAAGCAATTTGAATTATTAAGAATATAATATATTACACGGATATAGAAATTTGGTATAACACTAAATCAGCCAACCATTGTATATACATGATTTATTTAACTAATTTTTTTCCTATAGTATGCTCTTGCTAATTAGGAATTAATTGATAACGAATTTTCAGCTATACCATTGTCTTTGCACCAGAATAGTATGATCCAACTAGAGTAAGGGTAACATGTATTTTACTACCTTACTTTTATCTAGTTGTTAAAATGAATTTAAGCTCAAATCTCTTAACTATTGTATAATAACTTCTTGATGTTTCTTTTGAAACATCTGAATGTTTCCAAAAACCTAAAGTTGTAAAAGGCCACTCCTACCCCCATACCACACCCTGCTGGAAATAAAAAGTCATTTGAAAATAAAGATGTCAACTGAGATACAATATTGACACTGATTGTTTACATGATGTATTTTGTATTAAATGTAACATGAGAAAAAATATTCCATGATTGGTGAGTCAAGAATTACATCACAGTGAAAGGTAGATGGGCTACAAGCTACAATGTTAGTTGTTTCTAAATAGCAAAACTGATCCTCCAAGAGACTATGTCTATAGAGTTGGGGTCATAATGTTACTACGCACAACGTTCTGAATCATCTTGAGAGGTATTCCACAACCTTTGATGCTAAGAAACCAAAACCGTGGAAATCGAAAGGTATAAAAATGTGGTAATTGTCAATGCACACTTTCTCATGCTTAGCCGCTTTAGCTCAGGCAACTTTGATGCCACCTTGTCCTATAGTAAATGTCCCCTCAGGCCCACAAGTGTAAAAACCCCTATCATATCCACAGATACATGCTTCTCTCCTACCCATCAAAAGATAAGGTCATTGGTTGGTCTACGCGTGGATCTTCCTCCTGTAGATTAGTTAAGAAGTTACATGTGCCTCTTTCTTAACAACAACTTTGACATGTCTAAGTACATCATAGAGACCACATCAAACAAGATCATATTTATACTTGAATCTGGGTAGCTCTCTGCAATAAATCACATGTTCCCCAAAAGTGTCCAAACATACAATAAATTGGACATATCTCATCAATAGGGAACAAAGGAATCATAAGACGATACTTTACAATAGTACGATACTCCATTGATGACATATGCAAGCCTAATCCATCAATAGGAATAGCATCGAGAAAATCTTGAGCATGGTTAGTTTGTACGCACCTAAAAACTACATTTTGGATAATGGTCATGTCAAACTTAACTTCCATGTCCTTAATAATTTTGTTAAAAGGGCACTGCCAATGCATGTGGGGTTCGATGGGGATAGTGTCGTTGTTAGCAAAAATACTAAGGCCAAATGATGAGATTGCGACACAAAGACAATCTAAATCACATTCAAAATAATATCCATACCACAAATCTCGCTACCTCATAGAATATGATCACTCATGACTGGACTCTAGAGGTCAAAAATGCGTATGAGGAAGCTTCTATCACTGAGTAAATCCCCAAGCCAGCAAGATGAATGGGTAGGGAAGTGACCCACCATTGAAGGTCCCCTAAAAAAGTACCTTCAGAAACTACAATGTCTTCAATAGACCTTAGAAAACCCTTTTCAAACAATGTAGCAACCTCCTTCATGTATGCATGTTGATATGTTAGTAAGCCAGACATCATCTTGGAAATACCCATACAAGAATGAAGAAAATGAAGCTCACTCTATGGTTCACCCAACCGCAGAAGAAGACACATCATCTCAATTACCTTCGTAAGTGTCTCCATATCTCAACCCTCAATAAAGCCTCAATTTCTACTCACAGTTCATCCAAGTAACTTCACTCCCAACAATGGTCTCCTGGTGTCAATGGGGGAACAACCCTTTTCAAGCTTCCTACCATCACATGTGGGCTACAAAAGTTCAGTTTGATGAATATTCAAAATGAGACCCAAACCTAGATCAATCTGTTGAATGATATCAAGTACTTTGGCCACCTCCTCAGTGTCTCCAATGATGATCATCATGATACCAAACATGACGGAGAAGCTTATCGTTGTCTCTAATCTCATGAATAAGTGGATATAGTACAAGGGTGAAAAGAAGCAGCCCTAGAGGGTCTCCCTATTACACTCCAATAAATGACCAGACATGTCCATCCCAATGTATAACATTGATGCTTGACTATACAAAAACTCTACCCATAAAGAAATAGACGGTCATTTTTCCCTCACCTCATAAAGTAGTGCCAACCTATCCACAAGGTTGAAAGAATTCAACAAATCCAATGTAAGCATAGAAAGATCCCACCCACTAGTGCATAAACCACCTCTAACGTCAATTATAATAGACTTATAACGTTAATTTTGTACTAACGTTTAAGTGGGCGCCACTAGAGATAAGCACCTACAACGTCCGTTGTTTGTGGATGCAAGAACTGATGACTATGTCCCAGCCTCTATTGCTATGACTAAATAAACTGACACAACTAAGCAACTACGTCGTCAGTTTTTGGTGTAGCAACTGACGTTCCACTACTAAACTATGTCCCATTTTTAATTTGTATGTATAGGCGGATGACAAAGACAAGCTGAGTGGTCAATTTTGCTTCTAAACCGACGTCACAATTTAGTTCATAGCACGGTCGTGTTGTCCAACGTGGCCATTTTAGAGTAGGTCTATTATGTCAGTTTTGTGCTATAAACCGGCAACTACGACCTACAATGTCAATTTTTCTGAACAATCGATGAAACATTTATAGTTTTTAAATAACAAGTCTGCTGACCTACTTTCTGGTTATTCAGCAGGATGCAGAACTTGTAGTTCATTAAAGTTACAAGTTCCATCATGTGTTCAACTTAACAATAGGCCAACAAACCTATAAAACTTGTAATAGCAAACACACAATTCACCTACGTACAAGATCTAGTCTCCAATTCCATCCTCCTGACATGTACAAATACCACTCCCAATCAATATTGACAACATGACATACTTATTTTTCATACACAACCAAGGAGGAAGATTGTATATAACAATCATAATAGGCCACATGCTATGTTGGCTGCTTAATGTACCATAGGGATTCATTCCATCTGTACAGAGTCCAAGTCTTAAGTTTCTTGGCTCTTTACCAAATTGAGGGTATAATACATCAATTTTCTTCCATTGTGGTGAATCAGATGCATGTCGTAAGATGCCATCATCATTGGCCTTTAACTCCCCATGCCAAGGCAAATTTTGTGCATCTTCTGTATTAGAAAATAAGATTTGAAATCGTACTATTATTGGTAGATACGACATCACCTTGGGTGGAGAGCCATTTTTAGCCTTAGTTGAATTTGTGGTCTTATACCTTGACGCACCACATTTTGGACAATTTATCAAATTACTATAGTCCTTCTAAAATAACACACAATCATTTGGACATGCATGAATCTTCTTAGCCTCCATTCCCATTGGTCACATTATTTTCTTTGCTTGATATGTTGAAATTGGAAGCTCGTTGCCTTCAGGAAGAATTTCCTTTAACAAAGACAACAGTGAAGTCAAACTCTTATCGCTCCACCGGTTTTGAGCTTTAAGAGTATATAATCGCATCACAACACTCAACCTCGTGAACTTAGTACAACCCTTATATAATGGTTTTTCAGCATCATGGACAATGTTTGCAAATAAAGAATGTGGATCAATGACATTGTCTCGACAACTATGTAGCATCTCATCAACCATATCATCTTGAATCGGGTCATCCTAAATCGGTTCATCATTGACATTATCATCATTATCTATATCTTATATGCCACAACTATTAGTATCGACATTTTCTGATCCATAATTAAATTTCTCTCCATGCCAATACCATTCATTATAACCTTGTATGATCCCATTGCATATGACATGATTCTTAATTTCCTCAGTAGTATCAACTTTCAAATTGTTACCACAATTTCTACATGGACAATATAGCCTATATGTAGGTAGTTTCCTATGTTCCTCAGCAAATCTGATAAATTCATCAACACCTTTGGTAAATTCTGGACTGCAACGGTTCTTAATAGACATCCAACTTCGATCCATTTTCTATACCACATTAAAATATATTATAAAACTAAGCATTTAATATTGATACCATAAGCTATAAGTTTTTATTGATAGGAAGTTAATTAATTTTATACTAAAGTGTACCACCTATCCAATTTTTTAATATTTAATCTCACTAGTAACTGTATAATGTATGTTTAGTTTTGGAAAAAAATTCAGTAGCATTTCCCCTAACTTCTCCAAGTACATCCATGTAAATGGATAATAACCACCCACATATGTACCCAGAGAACTAATAAGGAAATACTACTAAAATTTTCTACAAAACTAAACATATATTATACAGTTACATCCTAAGTGAGATTAAATATCCAAAAATAGTCTCAGACCAGGGACTATCCAAAATTTACTCCTAATGAGTAAATTTTGAACAGGTTTCTAAGTTGATACGTGCATAAATGTATTATTGTCATATTTATATATTAAGTTAAACATCATGCATCGATGATCTCATCTATAACCCTAAAGTGCCAATCTAGGAGTACACATGTCTAATCTCATATTAATTTCTAGAATTTATATAATTATTACATATGAAAAAATACATGTTTTTATTATTGGTTGGGTTACCAATCATATAAAATAGAAAAACAATAAACCGGTCCAGTTAAAGGCGTGCAGGTCCACCCTCGGTCGAGAATTCGTCGACCGAGAGTCTAGCTACGTGCGGCATCCAGGTGGACTCTCGGTCGATGAATTCTCGACTGAGAGTGGACCTGGACGCTACCTTGGTCATGGCGGTGGTACCACGGTGGGCATAGATAGACCTATCCAAACGGTCTTACCTCTGGAAAGTCTTACTTAGAAGTGGTGGCAACCTTCATGGAAGAGACGACGACCTTTGTGGAAGCGTGGAAGAGGCAATGACCTGGTGCGGTGCGGTGCGGTGTAGAAACAAGGTCTCGACGGTGCGGCAACAAGGTCTCGATGGTGTGGCAAAGAGGTCTCGGCGGTGCAGCAATGAGGTCTCGACGGTGTGGCAACAAGGTCTCGGCGGCAGTGGAGCTTTGGGGGTGCGGGAAAGAGTGAAATAGTTGGTCTCAGTAGTGAAAATGAAAGGTTCTAGTATATCCCCGTGCCTGACCTGTAGGGTTGGTTAAAACAAAAAAGTGACCTAAGAGATAAGCGGTGCCCGTGTCGGGTTAATTAAAAACACCCAAATTCCGACTCGGCTGAGAATTTTCTTGACTGAGGGAACCTCGGTCAAGAAATTCGTCGACCGAGGGGACCTCTAGGGTCAGTTTTGGTTAAATGGAAAAAACTGACCCTAGAGGTACTTATACACACATGAAGGAAATCTGGATCCAAAACCCTAAACACCCAAACTCAAACTCGATCGAGAATTTCATCGACCGAGAGAACCTCGATCGAGAAATTTGTTGACCGAGGGGACCTCTAGGGTCGGTTAAAAGGAAAAAAACGACCCTAGAGGTGCTTATACATGCGTGAAGGCAAACTAGATCCCAAATTCAATTCGTTCGACAATTTTGTCGACCGAGGGGACCTACAAGGTCGGTTAAAAGAAAAAAAAAAACCGACCCTAGAGGTACTTATGCATGCATGAAGGAAATCTGGATCCAAAACCCTAAACACCCAAACTCAAACTCGGTCGAGAATTTTGTCGAACGAGAGAACCTCGATCGAGAAATTCATTGACCGAGGGGACTTCTAGGGTTGGTTAAAAGGAAAAAAACTAACCCTAGCGGTGCTTATGCATGCATGAAGGCAAAATGGATCCAAAATCCAATTTGGTTGACAATTTTGTCGACTGAGGGGACCTATAAGGTCGGTTAAAAGGAGAACACCGATCCTAGAGGCACTTATTCACACTCGAAGGAAATATGGATCCAAAACCCTAAACACCCAAACTCAAACTCAGTTGAGAATTTAGTCGACTGAGAGAACCTCGGTCGAGAAATTCATCGACCGAGGGGACCTCTAGGGTCGGTTAAAAGGAAAAACCTGACCCTAGAGGTTCTTATACATGCACAAAGGCAAACTGGATCCAAAATTCAATTCGATCGACAATTTTTTTGACCGAGGGGACCTACAAGGTCGGTTAAAAGGAAAAAACCAACCCTAGAGGTACTTATACACACAAGAAGGAAAAACTAGATCCAAAAATCAACCCAGTTGACAATTTTTTCGACCGAGGAGACCTACAAGGTCGGTTAAAACGAAAAAATTGACCCTAGAGGTACTTATACACGCACGAAGGAAAAACTGGATCCAAAAATCAACCCGATTGACAACTTTTTTGACTGAGGAGACCTACAAGGTCAGTTAAAAGAAAAAAACCGAACCTAGAGGTACTTATACATGCACAAAAAGAAAATGGATTCAAAATTCAACTCGATCGAGAATTTGTTCGACCGAGAATCCCTACAAGGTCAGTTATAAGGAAAAAACCAACCCTACAGATCGAGAAAATACTCTCAGAGGTCTTGTAAAGTCAGTTTTTTAAGAAAACCGACCCAAGAAGTCTTAAATGGTGCACACATTTTTTGAAGACATATAAGGTTGGTTATTTGGAAAAACTGACCCCATAGATCGAGGCATGAAGCCAAAATCGAGAAAAAAATTTCCGCGGGAAACTATAATGGGCTTTCTAATCCCATTGTCTATAAGGTCGCTTATTTTATGAAAATCAACCCTATAGAGATACACTACAAGGTTGGTTATTTTAAGAAAACTGACCCAAGTGGTCTTAAGTGGTGCTCGCATTTTTTATAGATATATAAGGTGGGTTATTTCAAAAACCAACCCTATAGAGTTACACTACAAGGTCGGTTATTTTAAGAAAACCAACCCAAGAAGTCTTAAGTGGTGCCCACATTTTTTATAGACATATAAGGTCAGTTATTTAGAAAAATTGACCCTACAGGCAGCGACGTTATTGGCCAAAATGTAGTAGTGAGGCAATGGTTGCAACACTCATGTATGCTTCTTATGCTCATCTTGGACTTGTTGACACACAACACATCCTGCAATAAACTCAGCTACATATTTCTTCAAGCTTGGACACCAATACATATCCTTCATATTGTGATACATCTTGGTACTACCTGGGTGCATAGCATAGATAGATGTATGAGCCTCTTACAACACCATCTTCCTTAGGTTATCCGCATAAGGAACTACTATCATGTGATGATAACATACTATATCATCTTTCATATCGTGAAAACTATCATGTTTCTTGCTATCGAACTCTGATCTAATCTGTTGTGTCACAATATCTGTCTGTTGAGCTTTTTTGATATGCTATCTCAGTGTAGGTTTCACTTGTAATTGTGCCAACAAACTGGTTAACAAAGAGACTTCCAACTTAGCATTCATCTTTCGCAAGGAGACCAACATGTCTCATTTGTGACACATCAAAGAATTCAACTGGCATTTAACCATAGACACAAATTTCCTACCCAATGCATCTACATGACATTCACCTTTCCTGGATGATAATCAATCATGCATTAATAGTGTTTGATCAACTCCATACAACGATGCTACCTCGTATTCAAATCCTGCTATGAAAAGATATACTTAAGGTTCTTGTGATCTGTGAATATTTGACACTTCTCCCCATATAAGTAGTGCATCCAAATATTCATAGCATGTACTACTACATCTAACTCCAAGTCATGAGTTGAATAATTCTCCTTGTGTTTCTGAAGTTGTCGTGAAGCAAAAGAAACTACTTGCTTGTCTTACATCAACATGCATCCCAGACCATTCATGGATGCATCACAGAAGATGATGTATCCTTTTCCTTGCTTGGGAAACACCAAAAATGGTGCAGTTGTTAGCTTCTCCTTCAACTTTTGAAAAGCTCATTGACATCTGTCATCCCATACAAACAACACATCCTTTTGAAGCAACCTTGTTAGGGGTACGGTGAATGCGTTGAAGTTATTAATGATCCTCCTGTAGTATCCTACCAAACCTAGAAAATTGTGCACTTCTTTTGGAATCTTTGGCTACTCCCATTCTATCATAGACTCTAGCTTTTTAGGATTCACACATACTCCTTCTACAGATATAATGTGTCCCAGGAAAGCTACCTCCCTCAACTAGAACTCACACTTGTTAAACTTAGCATAGAGTTGGTTTTGTCTCGACACTGTCAACGCCTGATGTAGATGTTGTTCATCCTGTTGACTGTCCCAGCTATATATCAAAATGTCATCTATGAAGACAACCAAAAACTGATCAAGGAACGGTCGGAAAACTTTGTTCATCAAATCCATGAACGTTGTCGGTGCATTGGTCAGCCCAAACGACATAACTATGAACTCGTAGTGACCATACCTCATACTAAAAGCTAAATTTGGTATGTCATCCTCCTCGTTCCTCAAGTGATGATATCCTGATCTAAGATCTATCTTTGAGAACATTGTCATTCCATACAACTGGTCAAATGGATAATCTATCCTTAGTAAGGGATAGTTATTCTTTATCGTGACCTTGTTCAACTGTCTATAATCTATGCACAACCTCATAGACCCATCCTTCTTCTTCACAAACAACACTAGAGCACCCCATAATGACGTACTCAACCTGATGAAACCTTTGCCAAATAGTTCTCAAAACTTTGTCTTCAACTCTACCATCTCTGACGGTGTCATCCTGAATGGTGTCTCAACTATGGGTTGCATGCCAGGAACCAGATTGATCTCAAAATCAATCTCATGGGGACACCTAGAAACTCTTCAGGAAACACATCCTCAAACTCCCTAACCATCGACACTTCCTGGATACTAAGAATCCTCACCTTTGTGTCCACCACATGTGCCAAAAATGCCTTTCAACCTTATCTCAAAAGCTTACTCGCTACCATAGCTGATACAAGACATGTCGGGAGAATCTTCCTATCTCCTTGGAAGATCCAGGTCTCACTTCAACACTTGAACTTGATGATTCCGAGTCAAGTCAATTGATCAAATGTTTCATTGAGTACCTAAACACCTTTAGTAATCAATCCAAACATCATTCAGGGATATACTCCTCTTCCAGGTTAATCCTTTGTGTGTGAACCTATAGGTCCCATTTCACGCTGGCAGTGAATGTCCATAACTAGCTTATTACATCACAAGCAAAGAGCGGTTCCTAGACGCACATCAGTGCTACCCAAGTGAAAACAAAAGTTGGAGAACAACTTTAAATCCTACAATGTGTGATTGGTGTTCCAGTGAATGTATAATTCCTTTATCTCTTATATGCTGAATGAACTCAAGGCATGGAGCTATCATCCTTTCAACGTTCATTCATGTTCCTTGATCCAAAGCAGAGTGTCTGAGATATGTGTGCCATCAATATCACATATTGACTCACACGTGCATGTGCATGCCTTGCTCAATCTCACTTATCAAGTGGTCATGGACATCATACTCCCTCAGGAGGGAAAAATACCATATTGATCACTCATAGTCAAAACCCCATGTGTCAAAGTCACCCAATCATCACCTTTATAACAATCCATATTTCAAGACTGCATTTGATGATGTCAAAGTGTACCCAATGACATGTGATGACTGTAGTGATTTCAGGTCTACGAATCACAATCACCACCATCACTGTGAGAGTTGACTGTGACTACCATGTCATGGTTCCATGTGCAACTCTTACTGTGGGTCTGTCTGATACACTGTTCTCTAACATGTATCTATGTGCTTGTTTTTGATATCACATATCATGATTAATGAGACTCTGTCATCAACCAATACACACTCTAGTCTTGTTGTGACATTGTTGTCTATCAACCTTCCACAATAACATATGACTAGGGACAAAACAAGAATGTACAAACTCTTAGCATCTGTATGATCTCATTCTTCAAGTCCTCAACCTGAAGACGTACATTATTGAGTATTGTTATTCTCTAGACATTCGTTCTATTCTATCATTATCTCATAACTGATTGAACTAGAATAAATTGGAAACTTGCCTTTGATTTTTATCAAATCAATCATAATGTATCCCAATCCAATCATCCTATGATTGGCTCTCAGGGCATATATACCAACAGACTCCCACTTGCACTATGAGCCAATCACATTTGAATCATATTCTTAGTGATCTCCAAACATGTCCCACATATTTATGCTACTCCAGTACTAATGTAGTGAGTTAGCAACACTTTGCTTTAGTCGGTATATTGCATGTATCACATCTCTTTGTTGTGCGACATATCACATGAGATGGAGTTGTCATAATATGTGATCTGATATTCCTTGTCTAACACTTAGCTCCATTGTTTGACCCAGTCTTACTACTTGTCATCAATGGTTGTAATATCTATAATTTCATCTCTATGAACTTATAGATCCATATAGTATCCTATGCTATTCATAACACAAGGATACTTGACATTCTCTTTTAGAATTAAACGACTTTTAAATCAGAACATTTCCATTAATCAACCCATATTCACTTTTATATTTTATATTTTGTGATCATTTCGAAAGCTTGCATCAGTGTAACTCTTTACACCCAACTCTTACTTATATTACCATAGAAATAGTATTTCATAAGTATCAAACAAGTTCTTCAAGGTATTCCAGTAAGCCTTACTGGAAGTAGACAGAAATCTACTCGTCACATGAGTTAACAAGATGAGCATATCATATTGTCATGTCCAATACATACAAGATGATGAATGCATATTTTCTTGTCATGTCTAATACATACAAGATAATGGGATAATCACATACATGATAGATCCATGTCTATCTATGTGTTCCTATTCTTCATAAGAATTTTGGACATTTGGCATATGAGATACTAACTCCATGTAACATGGACAAGTTTTCTCCCACTAAATCTGTGCATACTGAACCCTTCAATACATATTGCCAATGTATGCTCTCTCTTTACTAGGTCAAGAGGTTTTTTAGAACTATCTGTATAGATCTCTATTGCTATCACATAGGACATTTCTGTGCCTTCCCGTAAACAAGGTATTTCCACACTAGTTTCCATTTTAGAACATTGCATTCCTCATCATCAAGTGGAATGTGAATATGCTCCCACTAAATCTTTGTAATCATAGATCTCTTCTTTATTTTGATATATCAGTCAAACCTTTTGACTATGTAATCAAATTAAAGACTTCCAATTTTGAGTTGCTTGTATTTAATCAATCATATTGATTAATCCCTTATAACTTATAGGTTGCATTTGCATTATTGGATTCATAAAACCCTTCAGGTTGTGTCACGTAAACATCCTTATCTTATTCCTGCTAGGAATGTGGTTTTAATATCCATATGCCAAATTTCATAGTCTTTCAAGTTCCAACATCAAGCATGATCCTTTCTCTAAATGTTATCCATGTCACTCTTAACTCTTAAGACCCAATTGCACTTATGGGTTTTATCCCAACAAGTGCTACCATAAGGTCATACCTTAATTGGTTCACATGGAATTCATTTTAGATTTTATAACCCTTAAACCATAACTTAAAATCTGGTCTCTCAATGTCATCTAGATTATTGCCTCATCACATGACTAATTCATCACCTAGATATATGAGGTGTATTTGTTACATAAGAAATTTGAGAATCCACAACACTTGTGATTCTTAATCTACTTTATTTTAGTGTTAAGTATGTTCTTTTAGAAGAATTCTAGAAGGTTAGTTATTTGATGTCATGCTCTAACTCTTTAGAGTATTATTCCTTGTTTGATTTAAAAACAATATGTAGAGTTCTCTATGATACATTATTATAATTACTCATAAGGTCCTCAAACATTTGGTTTAAGTATCCCATTCATTGATCTCATCAAAGAATAATACTTTTACCAAGTTTGTACTTCATTTATGATATTCTTGAACACTTCAAGATATTTATATTGGTATTTCAATAAACACCATCTAAATAATTATCATTTATTCCAATAAGTATATAAATACATCAATATTTATTATACCCAATAGAATAGCCATTCTCCCACTACATCTAGTGAAGATTGTCCTGTCATCATGCCTAAGACATTCATATCTCTTAATGGTTCACAACCAAAAGAGTCTGGCCTATCCATCAACATGGAAGCTAGAAATGAATTTCTTATGATAATGCTAATTAATTGTTTGAGACATCAATAACTTTTAGGTATCATTTTATTTTATGCATACCAAGTACCACAAGATAAATAGGGCATTGTCACAAAAAATCATATCTTTAAATTGAAACATCAACTTTATTGATAGACATCCTTGTCATTACAAGATGCATAAATAAAGTGTTTCTATTTATTGGAAAAATGAAATAGTAGTTCATAACTCTATTACATGCCCTTTGGGCTGAAATCAATTGAAAACTACTATCTATGGCAGCAACACTTGCTCCAATGATGAGTGCTTCTTCTTGGTCCTTTCACAAAGGCCATCACTTCTTTTTAGATCCTGCATATCATATATGTCATATCTATATCTTGGTATCATATACCTCATATTAAAGAAGTGTTTCAAGTTTATTTCATGATACCTAGGGTGGAGACTTCCATCCCCTCCTTCTTATGCTTTTGTTCATCTAGATAGAGAGGGAAATTTCTCCTATAATGTCCTGGCTCTTGAAAATGGTGACATTTGCCTCCCTTGTTCACCCCTCCTTTGGCCTTGAGAGCTGAAGATGACTTGGGTTGTTGGCTAGCATCAGAACTCTTCTTTGCCTTACCCTTGCCCATGCCTTCAGACTTACCCTTCTTTCTGATGATCAACACCATAGATTTGGGTTTGTCTTTCTTCATCTGTGCCTCGACTGTCCTCAACATGCCCAACAACTCTGTCAACGGCTTGTCAAAGTTGTTCATGTTGTAGTTCATCACAAATTGATTGTAAGATTCTAGCAACAATTGCAGTATCACATCAGTAGCCAACTCTTGGCCCAGAGGGAATCCTAGTCTTGTCAGGTTCTCCACATACTGAATCATCTTGAGTTTGTGAGGACCAACTAGATCTCCTTCTGTCATGACACACTTGAAAAATGCCCTGGATACATCATATCTCTCTTGCCGTGGTTGGTCTTGATACATGTTCTTGAGATGTTGAGCCATCTCAATGACGTCCATGTTCTCATGTTGTCTCTACAACTCATAGTTCATTGAGCACAACATCAATCACTTCACATCAACGTCATCTTCAGTATGCTTCCTATAAGCATCCCTTTCTTCCTTTGGTGTGGTGGGAGCGGGTTCCTCTGGTACTGGTGTATCTAGGACATAGAGATTTTGCTCTTGATTGAAAACAATTCTCAATGTCCTAAACCAGTTGTGGAAATTAGTCTCATTCAGCTTGTCCTTCTCAAGGACCGATCGCAATGAAAAGTGATTATTGTTGACAGCCATTTGTTCTACAAAAAGGAAATATGCAACTTTAGTCCAAAACTCTTTTTGACATAATTTGATTGATTTGTAAATTTTTATGATATAATTAGGCCTTTAATTAATTATCACTCCCACTATTTTGTTCAAATTGATATCCCTCACCATCAATTCAGAAGATTGCAATGTACAACCTTCTAGTGATCCAAGATCCAAAACAATTGAATTATTACCCGGCCAATGCCAGTATCCATAATCAATTATTAAGGTAGGTAACACTTATTGCATCATATGCAACTCTTGGATAGATGACATGCACAACTCTTTTCCATGAATATCTCCATGCCTCTAAGTGCTTAATCCCATTAAGATCACTTAGTTAAGCCTGACCCAAAAGCCAACACGATAGAAGTGCACCCCGCTTGGCGGGCCCACACAACTACCATCACACTTCCATAAGATAGACATCGCACCACCATTGGGATGCCTACGCTTGTCGATCAAGCTTTTCATGTGTGCCACTTATGGAAAGCATCTAAGACTTAATAGTATATTGAGGGGTTTTAATAGGCTTTTATATATGCATACATGTATCCAATCACCACATATATAGTATGTATCATACACATGCTATATCCCACAATGAAAACATTAAATAATGATAAAGCGATGATTATGGTCATCCTATTGTAATTCCATGAGCTACAAGGAATTACAGTCATCTAGGTCTACATCAAATGCAACATGTTGTTGATGAAGATCTCGTGCTTAGGCTTTTCTGGGTTTGATCAACTCATCACGTGACTGATCGGCTCACCTCTTGGCCGGTCAGTTGGTTGTCTCCAACCGATCGTCTATCTTCTCCAGACAGTCAGTTCATTAGGTCATCTGCTCCTCGTCAGGCCTCCAGTTGCACCATCATTTGGTGGTCTCGATCCACCAGCCGATCGCTTGGCACCTCCAACAAATCATCTCGCACATCCAGCCGCTCATCTAGACACCCTCCAGTCTTCGACTTAATAGGAAATAAAACTATCCTACTTTTACATAAACTTTGGGAAACCCCGAGTTACATTCGGGGGGAGTAAAGGTAGAAGAGAATCTTAAGTTATCTCGAGTTACATCAAGAAAAGAAGAAGAGGGCTCGGTGCACAGACCGAGAGCAAACAACCACAACCAACCAAGCACACAAATAGGGTTTTATAGGCCATAACCACGCTACGCATCCACCACTAAAACCGTTTTGAGCGACGCGTATCATTTGCATATATATATATATATATATATATATATATATATATATATATATATATATATATATATCATATCATATATGTATATATTTAGTTTGGGATCATGTGGTAGTAATCAGATATTCACATTTAGCTAGTTAAATATTCACATCATATGCAATAAATAAAAGGCAGTAAAACCAAAAACTGATCATATCGATTATCCTAAAACACAGTATGTTGATGTGTCTCTGATACCACAATTGGGATTTAGGTGAGGGAGAAGGCAGTGGAAACAAAATTTTCTCTCACCATAAAACCACAACCACGGATCACATCAACGACTATGAAATAGGAAGGATAGTTTTAGCTAGATATACCTGATCTTGAGGCTTGCTCAGTGACAATACCTCACACTTAGTGTGGTCTTCATTCACCTAGTCTTTAACAATGTCTGTGCAGCTCCTGGTCCTGACCCAGACTGCGGTTGACAGTCGTCCATCTGAGCGGTAGAAACCTCCCGCCTCTATAGATAGTCCACACAGACCACTGGGAACTCTAGTCATCCTATCCTATAGGATACTAGAAGGAGTCATCCCCTTCTTTCAGCGTCCTACTCATTGACACACTCTCCCACAATTAGTTTCTTTTTTGCAGTTGTCTTTCCCTTGCTATTCCTCCCTGGATGGGTAGAACTTGCTTGGGCTCTCTCAGTTACCACAACCAGAGAGGACGACAACATTGTAGAGCAATTGATGTTTTGAGTTGTGTTATCTGAGAAGCCCCCATTACCCCTCTATATATAGGAGGGGTCAGGGTTAGGTTTCTCAGCCTCAGGCAATGTGGGACTAAAGTGGGAGTAGAAGGGTCCGGAATTTCCATGAACTGATTGCACTGCGGTAGCCAAACCGGTCGTTTCACAAACGAACTGGTCAATTGGGAGTGTGAGCAAATCAGTTCACCAGTTGAACCGGTCATTTCACATTCCTGACTCACCTCCAATTGAATTTCCTCTTTCGTTTCCAAATAATACAAAGATCAATTCTTATCTCAATCAAATTGTACAAGTGAAATGAAAAACTTTTCTCACAAATTGGAACAACCCAACCTTGCTCTTTTAGTCCAGTCAAACTGATCGGTTCACCAAGTGAACCGTTCATATCACTGACCATGAGCCAATTGGTTCACCCAGTGAACCGGTCAGTTGGTGGTCCATATTGTGCAAAACACAGTCAATGCAGTTCTCAATCAATCCGACACTCAAATAAGTTAGTTCAAGACTTGAACTTGATGATTCTGAGTCAAGTCAATTGATTGAATGTTTGATTGAGTACCTAAACATCTTTAGTAATCAATCCAAACATCATTCATGGATATAATCCTCTTCCAGGTTAATCATTTGTGTGTGACCTTATATGTCCCATTTCACATTGGCAGTGAATGTCCATAACTAGATTATGACATCACAAGCAAAGAGCAGTGCCTAGTCGCACACCAGTGCTACCTAAGTGAAAAGCAAAGTTGGAGAACAACTTTCAATCCTATAGTCTATGATTGTTGTTCCAGTGAATGTACAATTCCTTTGTCTCTGATATCCTAAATGAACTCAAGGAATGGATCTATCATCCTTTCAACATTCATTCATGTTCCTTGATCCAAAGTAGAGTGTCTAAGATATGTGTGCCATCAATATCACATATTGACTGACACATGCATGTGCATTCCTTTCTCAGTCTCTCTTATCAAGTGGCCATGGACATCATACTCCCTCAGGAGGGACAAATCCCATATCTATCACTCACATTCAAAACCCCATGTGTCAAAGTCACCTAATCATCACCTTTATAACAATCCATATTTTAGGACTGCGTTTGATGATGTCAAAGTGTACCCAACGACAAGTGATGAGTGTAGTGACTTCATATCTAAGAATCGCAATCACTACCATCATTGTGAGAGTTGACTATGACTACCATGTCATGGTTCCATGTGTCACTCTCACGGTGGGTCTGTCCAATAAATTGTTCTCTAACATGCATCTATGTGCTTGATTTGATATCACATATCATGATAACGAAACTTTATCATCAACCAACACAAACTCTAGTCTTGTTGTGTCATTGTTGTCTATCAACCTTCCACAATGACATCTGACTAGGGACAAAACAAGAATGTACAAACTCTTAGCATCCGTATGATCTCATTCTTCAAGTCCTAAACATGAAGGTATACATTGTTGAGTAATGTCATTCTCTAGACATTTATTATGTTCTATCATTATCTCATAACTGATTGAACCAGAAAAAATTGGAAGCTTGCCTTTGATATTTATCAAATCAATCATAATGTATCTCAATCCAATCATCCTATGATTGGCTCTCAGGGCATACATACCAACAAGGACTCATACATACTAATGTATGTGGGTCTTTTAGCACCTACCAGTACTTCATTACTTTTACTAATGACATTAGTAGGTTTGGTTGTGTGTACCTAGTGAAACACAAATCAAAATTCTTTAAAAATTTCAAGGAATTTGTGAATGAAGTATAGAATGAACTCGGCAAAAGAATCAAAGAACTTGGATCAGATTGGGGTTGTGTGAATACTTAAGACAATATTTTGAGGTCCTTCTGAAGGATTATGGTATTGTATCAAAATAGACTCTACCTGGAACACCACAATATAATGGTATATCAGAAAGGGGAATAGCACCTTGTTAGACATGGTATGATCAATGATGGGTTTAGATAATCTTCCACTTTCCTTTCGGGGGCATGCTTTTGAAACGGCTGATTGTACACTTAACTGATTACCTACCAAATCTTTTGAGAAGACACCATATGATATATGAAATGGGAAGTGTCCCAATATGTCTTTCATGAAATATTGGGTATGTAAAGCTTATGTTACGAAATAGTTCTGTGAAAAGCTTGGAGCCAAATTAGGTAAATGTATTTTCATTGGGTACCCTAAGGAAACTATGGGTTGCTACTTCTATATTCCATATGACAACAAAGTGTTTGTTGTTGCATGTGTTGTATTCCTTAAAAAGGAATTTATTTCTAAGGGAACTAGAGGGAGCAAATAAAACTTGAAGAAGTTCAACACCAACAAGAATACAGTTAACCTAGAAAAATTTGATGAGGAATAAGAGGAGCCACAAACTGTTGTGGTTCACCAAGTGCCTATCGTAACAAAAGAGCCTTGAATATCCAGTAGGACATGTTTTGATCCAGAAAGATATGGATTTCTCATGACTCAACAAGATGATTTGATGGTCATAGATAATGATCCAACAACATACAAGGAAGCTATTGCGGGATTAGAATCCATTAAGTAGCTTGAGGCCATGATATCTGATATGGACTCTGTGTATACCAATAAGGAATGGACCTTAGTGGATCCAAATGAATGGTCAAAACCCAAAGGGTGTAAATGAGTCTTCAAGAAGAAGACTGACATGGATGCTAATGTAAAAACCAACAAAGGTTGATTGGTTGAAAAATTCTTTAAGAAAGTTCAAGGTTTTGACGAAGATGAAACTTTTTCAATAGTTTCCATGATTAAATCCATCAAGATCATGCCTTCCTTTGCATCTTATCATGACTATGAGAATTGGCAAATGGACTTTAAAACTTCAGTCATTAACATGAGTCTTCTTGAGGATGTGCATTTGACACAACCTAAGGGTTTTATCACTCAAAATGAAGCCAATAAATTTAATAAGATACAAAGTTCAATCTCTGGATTGAACCAAGCATCTACAAGTTGGAATCATCATTTTGACAACATATTTAAATAGTTTGGATTTATTAAAAATGAAGATGAACATTGTGTTTACAAGAAGGTTAGTGGGGCATAATTGTATTTCTCATATTTAATGTAGATGAAATACTTTCGATGGGAAATGACATCCCTACTGCACAATTGGTTAAAAAATGGCATCCAATAGACTAGGAACCAAGATCAATGGGTATAAATATAGAAGGATCTTGGTCTAATTGAAAGTACATATGTTGACAAAATGCTTAAGAGGTTCAACATACATGATTCTAAGAGAGGAAACTTACCCTTGTTACATGGAATAAGACTCCCTAAATCCCAATGTCTCAGTTCTTAGAAGAGAGGATGCATATGTGTAAGATTTCATGTGCATCAAAAATCAGATCTATCGTGTGTGCAATCATAGATACACACATTGATGTTTTGTATGAATTAAGCATGACGAATAGATGTCGGTCAGCTTTACGTGATGGTCATTAGATAGATGTGAAGATACTTTAGTATTTGTGAAGAACTATAAATCAATTCCTAATTTATGGAGGTGGGAAGAGTTAATTGTAAAGGGTTACACTAATGCAACCTTCCAAACTAACAAGGGCGATTGTAGATTGTAATTAGAATTGTTGTTTTAACTAAATGATGGATCTAAAAGATGGAAGAGTTCAAAATAAGAGACAATGGTTGATTATACAACACAGATAGAGTAGACTTCTGCATCCAATGCAGAAAAAGTAATCTGGGTCAAGAAGTTTATTAGTGAACTTGGGGTCATTCCATCCATTGAATATGTGGTATAGCTTTACTGTGACAACAATGGAGCTATTGCACAAGATAAGTAACCCAGATCACATCAGTTGTCCTAGAACATACTCAATCATTACCACCCCATACATGAGATTGTACAATAAGGAGATATTAATATTTGTTGAGTATTCACTAAACGCAACATTTTTATCCCCTAGAAAAAGAGAAAAAGCATGATGGTCATGTTAGTCAACTTGGAATTAGATTCATGAGTGATTGTCTCTAGTGTAAGTGGGAGACTATTGGTTGTATGCCCTAAGATCCGTCATCTGATGGTTCTAATAGGGATACTTTGTAATTGATTTGATTATTAATTAAAGGTGATCCCAATTATTATGTCTGTTTCAATATTGAGATAATGAAAAAATTAAATAGTGTCATAATAATTATATGACTCATTGACATATGGTTTGGGTTAGGGACCTAAGCATGAGACCATATGTATAATAAGATTACTCATTCTTGTTATGTTCCTAGTTGGTTATTATTGTTGATACCATCAGACAAAAATAATATACAAGATTGGCATGTATGGTGAATGATGACTATGTCTCTCTAGTCATGATATTGGACTTCAACTCAGATACATGAGTACTTGTTAAAGAACAAGTTGCATTGAACATACCCATTGTGATACTTACACATGGAAGTCATGAAGTGACATTATAGAGTCATATCTCAATGTAACAGTTGTGATTGTGATCCTTAGACTTGAAGTCACTATATCATTCACAAGTCATTATATGTTTTTTGACCACTAGCCTAATGTGCTCTAATATATGAGTTGATAAAAAGGTAGTGCTTGGGTGCAGTGTGACACTTGGAGATGATTGGGAGTGATGTAGATGGGATTTTCCCCTCAATTAGGAGTTATATATGGCCACTTGATATGTGAGGCTATGAAATGAATGACCATGCTCATGTCAGACAATATATGATATTGAGCTCCCAATATATCAAATAGTTTGCTCTAGTTCATGGAACAAAGACTCAGAGTTAAGAGGATGACATTTCGTGCCTCAATTTCAATTGGATATCTTTGACAAAGGGATTATATGGTCATGTAAATGGTGATGCCTTTATAGGTTCAAGTTGTTTTCCAACTCATCCCTATTACTTGGGTGGCAATGATGTGTGGCTAGGCACCGCACTTTGCTTGTGTTTTTTGGACATCACTATCAACATAATTAGGAACGTACCAGATCACATGCATAAGGATGCATAAGAGAATTGAAGTTTGCAATCAAACATATGATTAGAATGAATCTCAATCATGAACGAGATGATTAACCATCTGTTGGGATGACTAGTTTGATCGACCGACTGGAATGTTTGATCATCTAACTGAACTAGTTGGGATAATAGATCAATTGATTGTCAATCAATATACTGAATTTTCCATAATAAGAACGTGATCGGTCAATCAGGTCAATTGATTGGGAAATCACAATGTATAGGGAAAGCGCAAAATTAGAAAACAAGTCAGATCTAGGTGTGGACTCTTGTGATCAATCAGTCGGGTAATGTGATTGGTTGATCACAATCCAATATGAGTTCTTTAGTATTGTACTATTTTGGTATTGCAAATAGGAAAGGGATTGGAATTAGGTTTTTCCAATCCCATGACTCTTCTATATAAATGGGGGGATGTCCCATAGGGTGAGACACAACTTTTAAGGCAACTTGTCTATCTTATCTCTCTCTTTAAGAGAAATAAAAACTTAAAGTTTTCCACCCAATATAGGAGAGCAAAGGAAGTTTCAGGAGGACTAGTAAATCCACACCTTATGTTCTTCTTAAATGGGGTGATCAAGAAAGTGCACCACGTCCTCTCTCATCCTCATCGATGAAGTATAGGCCAAGTCATGATGTGTGGAGGATTAAAGAACATCTTCCACAAGGCAAAAAAAATTGCAATTTGGAGGATAATCCAGATCCTTTCTCTTCCATCTGGATCTCTTTATTGTCAACTCAGATTTGAATATGATAGATTTTTTGGATCAAGGGCTCTAGTGGGGTTGAATAGAGCTTAAAAAATCTCACAAAATGAATTAGACCACCAAATTATATTAAGTGTAGAAACTTAAACATTCAGCCAATTTGAGATCCTAACTAACATGCATAGCAAGGGTGAGAGAGAAGGAAGAACATACACTTGGACAAAGTGGTTTAGAGTGGTTCCACACTTCAAATTAGAAGTGAGTTAGTCCACTACCTAGAGGTGGTTAGGCTCTAGGACTTTGCAATCTTGATGCTCTTATATTCATTCATAAGATTACAAGACAACAACCACATTCATCTAAGGACTTAATACCTCAAGCAAGGATCTTCAACCTACTGAAGGAACTTAACCACTTGAACCATAGAGTCTTCAACCTTCAACAAGGACTTACCCACTCCTTCTTCAAGTCTTTGACCTTCAAGGAATTACCTATCCTTCTTGAACTTATGCCTTGCCTATCTCCTTCACTTGGAGATCTGGACCACCATGCTTTCTTCAACCTTGAAGAATAGCAAGTCCTTCTCCTTCACTCGGAGAAGATCTTTAGCCTTTTCTTCAATAGGAATGGGGGTAGGAAGATGGAGATGGAGAGCTTGACATGAATACAAGGGTTAGCTCTCTTACAACAGAACCTAACTCACTCATACTCATGGATTTGACTTGAAGGTAGAGAGAGAGGGGCTCAAAGGTGTAAAACACTCTCAACTAAGCAAGAACCAAGCACATATGGAATGAGCAACCTTGGAATGAACTCCAAGTGGTCCTATTTATAGATGAGGGTGTCCCTTCGAGTTGAGGAACACTTAGGGTCAAAAAATAGACATTTGTTTCTCAAGGAAACATATCTATTTTTTCCCAAATAAGTCACCAACAGTCACAATCACGTTTTCTGCAATTTCCGTACAGTGCATTCGGTCGAGTTTCAATAAAGGTAACTTGACTGATTGGGTAAAAGACAAACCCAAATTTCAAACCATCGATCGATTTTTTCCTAAGGAAACTCGGCCAACCAATGAAAGTTGAGTTTGTTCAGTAACCCCATCAGTCGAGTTCTGTGAATGCACAACTCGACTGATGCACTCTTCAGAGAATTGATCCAATGGATCGGTTGAGATTGTAACTTGACCAATTGACTGCCTGTGATCAATTTTCTAAAGTGCATAAAAAGTGATTAAAACTTGGTGCTAAGTGTCACAATCAATTTTCTCATCTTAGTTACAAGTCATATCATCAATACAAGTGATTACAAAAATCTTCTAAGATCATTTACATGGATTTCCTAAATTACACACTTTATAGCTTTTGACTTGAACTATAGAAAATTAGGGCTTGAGTAATTTGATCCTTTTCATGTACCTAACACCTGAAATCAATCTTGAATACACATATTCGATACATATGAATGTAATGGTTAAGTCATTATCAAAATATGGACAATGTATAACCTCTAGGTCAACATGTTGGGTTTTAAGGGAGATAGAGAAGGCAACGGAAACAAAACAATTTCTTCTCCCCAAACGCAGAACGAAGCAAATGCGTCAACATCTATACAATAGGAAGGATGGTTTATAAAGGCATACCTTGTCCTGAGGCTTGCTCGGCGACATTACCTCGTGGCTTGCGTGGTCTTCACCTCTGGTCTTGGACAGTGTCTGAGCAACTCCTGGTCTCACTAGGACTGTCAGGATTGATAGTTATCCTCTGAGCGGCAGAAGTCTCCCGCCTCTGAAGTAGACCACACAGACCATTTGGAACTCTGATCTCCTTGTCCTACAAGGAATCGGAAGGAGTTGCACCCTCATGTCACCGTACTAGTCACCGACACACTCTCCTGCAACCATTTGCTTTTCTACAGTTGTCTTTCCCTTGCTGTGCCGCCTTTATCGGGTAGCACTTGCTCAGGCTCGCTCGGTTACCACAACAAGCGAGAACGACAACTTTGCAGAGAAACTGGTGTTCTGAGTTGTTGTTATGTCTGAGAAGCCCCCACTACCCCTATATATATAGGAGGGTCATGGGATGGGGTTCTCTAACCCAAGCAATGTGGGATTAAAGTAGGAGTAGAAGGGTTAGAGATTTTCCACAAAACAACCAATCTACGCCAGTTGAACCGATCGGTTCACACCCTAAAATGATCGTTTCGGGCCCTGAGCTAATCGTTTGCGACCTATATAATTCATTTGTCACTGATATCCCGAATGAACTCAAGGCATGGAACAATCATCCTATCAACATTCATTCACTTTCTTGATCTCATAGTAGGTTGGAGGAGATATGTATGACATCAATATCACATATTGATTCACACATGTGTGCACACCTATCTCAACCTTACTCATCAAGTGGCCATGGATATCAAACTCCCTAAGGAGGGACAAATCCCATTTCTATCACTCACCCCTCAAAATCCCCATGTGTCAATGCCACCCAATCATCACCTTTATAACGACCCATGTTTCAGGACTGCGTTTGATGATGTCAAAGTGTACCCAATGACATGTGTTGAGTTTAGTGATTTCAGGTCAAAGAATCACACTCACCACCATCACTGTGAGAACTGACTGTGACTACCATGTCATGGTTCCATGTTTCAAACTCATGGTGAGTCTGTCCGGTACACTTGTTCTCTAACAAGTACCTATGTGTTTGGTTCGATATCTCCATATCATGACTAACAAGATTCTGTCATCAACCAACACCACAATCTAGTCTTGTGAGTCATTGTTGTCTATCTACCTTCCACAATGACATCCGACTAGGGACATAATCAGAATGTATAAATTCTTAGCATCCGTAAGATCTCATCGTTCAGGTCCTTAACCTGAAATCATACATCATTGAGTACTGTCATTCTCTAGACATTCAATCTTTTCTATCATTATCTCATATGACTAAACCAGAAAGAATTAGAAGCTTGCCTTTGATGCTTATCAAATCAATCTTAATGTATCCCACCAATCATCCCATGATTGGCTCTCAGGGCATACATACCAACAGACTCCCACTTGCACTGTGAGCCAATCACCCTTGAATCATATTCATAGTGATCTTCAAACATTCCCCATCTCTTCATTGTACGTCACACGTATGAGATGAAGTTGTCATAATATGTGATCTAGTATTCCTTTGCTAACCTTTAGCCACATTACATGACCAAGCACTCCTAACTTGGCATCAATGACTGAAATAACTATAAGTTCATCTTTATGAACTTCTAGATCCTTATAGTATCCACTGTTGTTCTCTAACACACGGATACTCGGCATTTCCTTTTAAAACGGCTTAAATGGAAAGTTTCCATTTATCAACAAACATTTACTTTTATATATCCCATATATATTTTGCGATTAATTTTCTGTCCTTTTCGGAAGTTCGCATCAGTGTAACTCTTTATAGTGAACTCTTCCTTATTTCCATAGAACTAGTACTTCTCAAGTACTTATCAAGTTTTTATGGTATTCTAGTAACCCTTACTGGAACTAGACAGACATCCACTTGTCATGTCCCACATACGAGTTATCAAGATGAGCATATCATATTGTCATGTCCTACATACGAGATGATAAATGCATTTTGTTCTTGCCATGTCCTACATGCAAGATGATGGGATGATTACATACATGATAGATCCATATCTATTCTTAGTGTTCCCATTCTTCATAAGAATTGGATACTTGGCTCTAGGATACTAACTCCATGTAACATGGATAAGTTTTCTCCCATTGAATCTGTGCATACTAAACCCTTTAGTATAGATTGCCAATGTATACTCTCTCTTTTCAGGTCAAGAGGTTTTTCGAGAACTATCTCTATAGATCTCTATTCCTATCACATAGGAAACATCTCTATCTTCCTTGAAGATAATTTCCACTTTGGATTTCCATTCTAGAACATTTTCATTTCACATCAATATGTGGAACGTGAATACTCTCCCACTAAATCACATATCCTTTCTTTATCTTTGACATATCTTTCAAACCCTTTGACTATATTATCTAAGTAAAGATCATAGTTCTGAGTTGCTTGTACTCAATCAATCACATTGATTAGTCCATTATAACTTATATAATTCATTTTCATTAATGGATTCATAAACCTTATAGGTTGTGTCACGTACACATCCTTGTTTTATTCCTTATAGGAATGCAATTTTAGTATCCGTATGCCAAATCTCTTAGTCATTAAGTTGCAATCAACAAGCATCATCCTTCTCAAAATGTTATCCATGTGTCTTAATGCTGAAGACTCATTTTCACTTATGGATATCATCCCAATGGGTGCTACCATCAAGGTCATACCTTATGGTTCACATGGAAGTCATTTAGGATGTAATGGTCATAAACCATAACTCAAAATCCAATTCCTCATATTCATCTAGATAGTTGACTCATCACACAACCAACTCATCACATAGATAATCAAGGTGTAGATGTCAAGGATATAAGAACTCACAACTCCTTATGATTCTTACTGTCCTTTATTAGTGTAGGGTATTCTTTGTTTAAGAAGAAATTAGTTATTTGAAAATCATCATCTAACTTCTTAGAGTATGACTCCTTCTTGATTTAGACATCACCATGCCTTAATCATGATCTTACTATGATACACTATCATAATCACTCATAAGGATCTCAAACATTTGGTTCAAGTATTTCATTCATTGATCTCATCAAGAATTAACACTTTACCGAATTCGTACTTCATCTATGATATTCTTGAACACTTCAAGATATTCATATTGGTATTTCTCTAAACACCATTTGAAGTACTATCATTAAGTCTAAATAGGTATGTAAATACATCACATGTAATATACCTAATAGGATAATCAATCTTCCACTTCCACTACTGAAGATTGATTAATCATGTCTAATATATTCATGTATCTTACTGGTTCACTAACCAAAAGAGTCTAGATTTATCCATCATATGGAAACTAGAAATGAATTTCTCATGATCTATGCTAATTTGATTGTTTGAGTTATCAATAACTTTTAGGTATCATTTTATCTTATGCATACCAAGTACCACAAGATAAGCAAGGCATTTCCATATAGATTGAAACATCAACTTTATTAATTGGTATCATTGTCGTACAATATGAAAGAAAATAATGTGTTTCTATCCATTAGAAAATATGAAATAGCAGTTCATAACTCTATTACATGCCTTCAAGGCTGAAAATAAACTAAAGTACTTCTATCTATGGCGGTAACACTTGCCCCATGCATTGGGTGATTTATACTTTATATCTTGGTATCATATACCTAAAAAGTGTTATAAGTTTATTTCATGACACCTTCATGTGGAGACGTCTGTCACCTCCTTCTTCTTTAGTTCTTCCAGATAGAGTGGACAATTCCTTTTCCAATGTCCTAGCTTTTGACAATGGTGGCAATTGCCTCTCTTGGTCATGCCTCCCTTAGACTTGAGAGTTGAAGACGACTTGGGCTGCTGGATAGCATCAAAACCTTTCTTAGCTTTGCCCTTGCCCTTGTGCTTGGACTTGCCTTTGTTGTTGATCATCATCATAGACTTAGGCTTGTCCTTCTTCATCTGTGTCTCAACTGTCTTCAACATGCCTAACAACTATGTCAACAGCTTGTCAAAGTTTTTCATGTTGTAGTTCATCACAAACTGACTGTAGGATTCTGGCAATGATTGCAGTATCATGTCAATAGCCAACTCTTGGCTCAGGGGAAATCCTAGTCTTGTTAGGTTCTCCACATACCCAATCATTTTGAGCATGTGAGGACTAATTGGATCTCCTTCTGTCATGACACACTTGAATAGTGCCCTGGAGACATCATATCTCTCTTGTCGTGCATGATCTTCATACATGTTCTTGAGATGCTGAATCATCTCAATGACACCCATGTTCTCATGTTGTCTCTGCAACTCATGGTTCATAGAGCACAACATCAAGCACTTTGCATCAATGGCATCATCAAAATGCTTCTTATAAGCATCCATTTCTGCCTTTGGCGCGGTAGGAGCAGGTTCCTCTGGAACTAGAGTATCCAGGACATAGAGCTTTCTCTCTTGAGTGAGAAAGATTCTCAATGTCCTAAACTAGTCGTGGAAGTTTGTCCCATTCAGCTTGTCCTTTTCAAGGACCGATCGCAATGAAAAGTGATTGATGTTTGTTGTCATTTGTACTACAAAAGGAAATATATGCAATTTAGTCCAAAACTCAATTTTGACTTATTGTGATTGATTTGAAAGGTTGATGATATAATTAGGACTTTAATTAATTATCACTCCCACAATTTTTGTTCAAATTGATAGCCCTCACCATCAATTCGGAAGATTGCAGCGTACAATCTTCTAGTGGGTCAAGATCCTGAAATCCTCTGAGTCATGAACCAGCTTGGGTTGTCACCCACAACTTAGATCTTCCAGGTAGGCAACTTTTTCCAATTGCATCATATGCAACTCTTGAAAGATGTCATATGCAACTCCTTGCCATGATCACCTCCATGCCTCAAGGTTCTAGATCCTATCTAGGTCACCTTGTTAAGTCCGAACCAAAACCAACACGATGAATATGCACCCTGCTAGGGCAGACCCACATATCCATCTTTCACGCTTCCCCAGATAGACGGTGTACCACGCTAGGTCATGCCCACACTTGGCCGATTAAGCTTTTCATGTATGTCACATTTGGAAGGCATCTAAAACTTTAATATTTAATGAGGGATTTGGTTTTATAGGTACATATACATATCCAATCACCACAATACATAGTATGTATCATATACATGCTATACCCCACAAAAAACATGTGAAATGATAAAAGCAATGATTATGGCCATCCTAATGTGATTCGTCGAGCCAAGAGGAATCAGAGTCATCTAGGTCTACATCACATGCAACATGTACAAGATGAAGTGCTATAGCCGTCCGAGTTGATCAACTCATCACATGAATGACCTGCTCACCCTGGCCTGGTCGTCTGGGTGCCACCAGCCCATCGGTTGGCTCCTACAACCGATCAGTTCACCTGGTCATCATGCATCTCCTCATGTCACCACCCGCTCATCTCTCTCCTTGAACTGATTGTCTAGATCGTCAACTGATCTGTTCATGCCTTGAACCGATCGTCTCAATCATCGTCAGGTTGTTCGCCGTTCTTTGACATAATAGGAAATAAAAGATCTATCCTATTTTACATTTGAATAGGGAAACCCCGAGTTACATTTGGGGGGGATCAAAAGTTGGCAAGCAATCTCGAGTTATCTTGAGTTACATCAGGAATAAGGAGGTAGGGAATCAATGCGCATACTGAGATGCAAGCAACCACATACAACCAAGCACACATACATAGGGTTTATTGGCCATAACCACGCTATAAATCCACCACAAAACTTGTTTAAGGGTGACGCGTATCGAGTGCATTCATATTACATATCATATATGTATATTGGGATTTGTGGATTTAGGATCGGACATGCATAAAGCCAATTTTATTCGCATTGTATGCAATAAATAAAGGCGACAAACCAAAATCGATCATATCGATAATCCTAAAGTATAGAGCAGTTGATGTGGCTCTGATACCACTGTTGGGTTTTAAGGGAGACAGAGAAGGCAACGAAAACAAAAAAAATTCTTCTCCCCAAACCCAGAACGAAGGAAATGATTCAACGTCTATACAATAGGAAGGATGGTTTGTAGAGGCATACCTTGTCCTGAGGCTTGCTCGGTGATGTTACCTCGTGGCTTGTGTAGTCTTCACCTCTGGTCTTGGACGATGTCTGAGCAGCTCCTGGTCTCACCGGGACTGTCCAGATTGACAGTTGTCCTCTGAGCGGTAGAAGTCTCCCACCTCTGAAGTAGTCCACACGGACCACCTAGAACTTCGATCTCCTTGTCCTACAAGGAATCAGAAGGATTCACACCCTCCTGTCGGCGTACTAGTCACTAACACACTCTCTTGCAACCAGTTACTTTGCTATAGTTGTCTTTCCCTTGTTGTGCCTCCCTTATTGGGTAGCACTTGCTCGGGCTCTCTCAGTTACCACAACCAGAGAGAATGACAACTTTGCAGAGCAACTGGTGTTCTGAGTTATTATTATGTATGAGAAGTCCCCACTACCCCTATATATATAGGAGGGTCATGGGATTGGGTTCTCTACCCCAGGCAATGCAGGATTAAAGCAGGAGTAGAAGGGTTTGAGATTTTCCACAAAACAACCAATCTACGCCAGCTAAACTGATCGGTTCACACCCTAAAATGATCGTTTCGGGCTCTGAGCCGATCATTTGGGACCTGAGCTGATCGTCTGGTGCTATGAGCCGATCGGTTCATGCCTGAGACGATCGATTCATGATCCTGAACCAACTCAAATTGACTTCCATATTTGTTTCTGATTAATCAAATATTAATCCTTGTCCAAATCAAATTTGTACAAGTGAAACAAATTGTATTTGCAATATAGTCTTCTGACTTTCCAAATGATCTCAGTTGGTCAATGAATCGACCGGTTCAACAATTGAGCCGATCATCTCATTGATACATGAGCCGATCATCTCACCAGTTGAGCCGATCAGTTCACCAACCTGAGACGATCAGTTCATCCCATGAGCCAATCGGTTTGGGCAGAAGACTATGCAAAATTAGTCAATTCCAGTTTCAATCAATCTGATACTCTAATCAATCGGTCCAACACCTTGAACACTATGATATTGAGCTATCAATGGATTGAGTGTTTAATTGAACTAATAAACTCCTTTAGCAATCAATCTAAACATTATTTGTGGATAAACTCCTCTTTCAGGTTAAATCCTATGTGTGTGACCCTGCAGGTCCATTTCACGTTGACAGTGAAAGTCCATAACACTTATGAATTCACAAGCAAAGAGTGGTGCCTAGTCACACATCAGTGCTACCCAAGTGAAATAGAAAGTTGGAGAACAACTTTCAATCCTACAATTCGTGAATGGTGTTACAGTGAATGTATAATTCCTTTGTCACTGATATCCCGAATGAACTCAAGGCATGGAACATTCATCCTGTCAACGTTCATTCACTTTCTTGATCTCAGAGTAGATTGGAGGAGATATGTATGACATCAATATCACATACTGATTCACACATGCGTGCCCACCTATCTCAATCCTACTCATCAAGTGGCCATGGATATCAAACTCCCTCAGGAGGGACAAATCCCATATCTATCACTCACCCCTCAAAAGCCCCATGTGTCAAAGCCACCCAATCATCACCTTTATAACAACCCATGTTTCAGGATTGTGTTTGATGATGTCAAAGTGTACCCAACGACATGTGTTGAGTGTAGTGATTTCAGGTCAAAGAATCACACTCACCACCATCACTGTGAGAACTGACTATGACTACCATGTCATGGTTCCATGTGTCAAACTCACGGTGGGTCTGTCTGGTACACTTGTTCTCTAACAAGTACCTATGTGTTTGGTTTGATATCTCCATATCATGACTAACGATATTTTGTTATCAACCAACACCACAATCTAGTCTTGTGTGTCATTGTTGTCTTTCTACCTTCCACAATGACATCTGATTAGGGTCATAATAAGAATGTACAAACTCTTAGCATGCGTATGATCTCATCGTTCAGGTCCTCAACTTGAAAGCATACGTCATTGAGTAATGTCATTCTCTAGACATTCAATCTGTTCTATCATTATCTCATATGACTGAACCAGAAAGAATTGGAAGCTTGTCTTTGATGCTTATCAAATCAATCTTAATGTATCCCACCAATCATCCCATGATTGGCTCTCAAGGCATACATACCAACACAACATTCTCCCCCTTTTTGACAATGACAAACCATTACTCAAATATATTGAAAAGAATATGGAAATTATACCTTTGCCTTGTGAATTAGGGGGATTCAAGATGTGAACAATGTGAATTGCTCCCCCTCAATCTATGCTTACTTTAACCTGCATAGTTAGTCTATCTACACAAAAAAATTATTGCATACATGTACTATATGGTCCTTAACAAGTCACATGATAAAATATTAAATGAACAAGAAAAGGATCTCATAAGCAGTAACAATAGTATGACAAAGAATAGCAATATGATTGATTTTCAAGACATTGAAGTTCTCTCCCCCTTTTGACATTTTCAAAAATTAGGGGGTAGAAGAGCATAAAACCAGGTCTTCTCCAAACACAATCAAGTAGATAATCATACATGCAATCTCACATCATATGTCAACCAGAGATAAAAGAAACATACAATCTCAGTCATAATCAAAATATGGTGAAAAAGGAACCAACTCATAATATATAACATGATCAAAGATAAGGAGTGCACATCATATAGATTACAACTCAGAAGCATGTTCCCATAAAAGTAGCTACAAGAAAAAAGCGATGAAAAACTGAAGATAGAAATAGTACATCTTAGATAATCTGCCCAGATGTTTCTAATACAAAATAGACTAGAAAGATGTATATGATCAACAAACTAGACTAAAAACTAAGAAATAATCTAGACATCTAGACAATCTATGTCCACAACATCATCATCATCAGCTCCAAGCTTGTAGTCCTCGTCTCCATCTAAAGGTGCAACAACAGTAGTGGCTTCATCACCTGAATCACCACCAGAGCCATCACTATCATCAGAAGCATCCTCACCATCGCCATCATCATCGTCAGCAGTAGCCTCAGCATCATCGGCCTGGTCAGGCATCTCCTCGTCTGCAGGAGTACCAAAACCATGACCGGGCCAACGAGCATTCTGCTCATCCAAAGTCATACTAAGAGTATAGAGCTCATTGGCCTACACGAACGATGGAGCAGAATCACCAAGACTGGCAAGTAGGGTGGCCAAGGGGCCAGCAGGAAACGGTAGGTAGGCAAGAGAAAAACCACCAATAGAAAAGGGTGGAGGAGCAACAGTAGTAGAAGGCTCGGGGGTAGGGTAGTAATGATGATATGCATAAGAAGCATAATCACTACCGGGGAAAGGCTAGTAGGTGGGGTAGGGGTCTGCATATGATATATTCATGGTAGACATGATTGAACATAGATCTTGATGCAGGTGCTCCTGGACCTGTTGGTTGTATGCTTTTTGATGCATCATGTAGCCTATAAGGGTTTCATTGGATATACGAAACAAAGCACGGCTAGGTCAAGGTAGCTGAGGAGGAGGATCTCAGGCAGAGGAGGCAGGGGCTGTAGAGGATGAGGGTGAAGCACCAGGTGTGGTGGAGGCAAAGACAGGCACATACTTCTAAATCATAGTTTCACTGATACATACACCCTTCCTGGCTAGCTTGTAATGAAAGTCAGAAAAGAGTGATTTCTCAGGAGAAAACTAAAACAAACCACAAATCAGGGCTGGATAGGGTGGATGGGTGCATCAGGTGTTCTTACCAAAATCAAAATAGGTCATATGGTGTAGAATGTATCTTGACCATTTGACTCTGATATTCTCAAGAAGGCAATACATTATAACCGCAATTGTCTCTGCAATATGCATTTGATTTTTCTTCGGATGAATGTTGTAGTTGACCACTAAGGCTAATATATGCTTCCTGAGATCGAGGGAGGAGGAGGGTAGGGTGCTCCTCTTCTTATATGGAACATCAGATTTCTTCAAGTAGCAATGAATGTCAGGAAGAGTCAGTTTGTTCTGCTTATAGAAACCTTTAGGATCCAAAAGATCGAAATACTCATCGTAATCCTTGCACCAAGAGTCATTCTCACTATCTCCAGAAAAGAAGACATTTAAAATACCCTCGGAGATTTGAAAACGCTTCCCGGCGATCAAAGAAGTCAGGATCACTTGAGTATTCGGCGGGGGTATAAGGGTGTCATAATTCCAACACAAGTTAGCGTAGAATTTGTGAACTACTTTTGTGCTTGTCATTGGTTTGTGAAAGAAGTCACATTCGACAGCCACGACAGAGAGGTGATGGATGGCTAACAACTTAGCTACTTGGTCTATAACCACTTGACGCCTAGGACTAGGCTCAAATAAATCTCTAAAGGGGAAAGGACTCCTAGGAAGAAGGTTTGTATACCTATTAACAACTTATATTGAGACAAATGAGGTGTCATCAAAAGGAATCAAGCGGTTAGACAAAGAAGACAAAGGAGAATTGCTAGGGGCAGGTCTCTTTCTCCTATGGGAAGCCATGGAGGTGAAAAGAAAGAGGAGAAGAGATCAAACGTACATAGAAATCCATTAAAAACATCCAAACACCAACAAAGAACAAAGGAGGAGGTCTAGGTTCGCCTATATAGGTCGGGAAAGGGCTAGGATAGGGAAGGTAAGGGTTTGGGTAGAGAGCTTAGGGCAAGAAGAAGGGGAATCTGTCGGCTATTCTCTAGTTGAGAGGGATAATAGTCAGCCAAACCCAACTTAAGTTGGCTTCATCCTGCTGATCGGTCGAGTTCTGAGAGTTAGAAACTCCACCGATTGGTCCATTTTAGAACAACTCTTAACCACAGATCGGTCGAGTTTGTCCTGGGGGAAACTCGACTGATGGTCAACCTGACCTAAAACCATCAAACTTAATTTCTAGCCATATGAATGTTAATGAAATTCATTTCTTGAGTCTATTATGTATATTGAACATACTTAGGCACATATCACTCATCATTGGGTACTATTTAGCGATGAAAACCCAAAATTTGAGAAATTCCCAAAAACAAGTGAAACTAAGCATGTCAATGAGCAAATTTTAGCAAATTTAGCAATTTTAGGCAAGCAAGGTGAGTAAAGCATGAGCAAGACATATAGGATAAACAACTAGCTAGATAACATGTCAATATCATCCAAATCAATAATGAGCAATTTAGATCTAATGAAGTTAAATTGCTCTCTAGCTAGAGGTTTAGTGAAAATGTCTGCCAACTGATTTTCCGTGTCCACATGTGTGATATAAATATCCTTTTTGGCAATGTGATCACAAAGAAAATGATGGAAAACCTCTATATGTTTAGCTCTACTATGCAATATACGATTATAAGAAAGATTGATTGAACTAGTATTATCACAATAAATAGGAGAAGCATCAAAATGTATGTTAAAGTCTTGGAGCATTTGATTCATCCATAGGACTTGGGCACAACAACTCCTGGCTGTAATGTACTCAACCTAGATAGTTGATAATGTCGCGGTACTCGGTTTATTGGAAAACCAAGACACCAAGCATGGTTCTAGAAGGAAGCAAGTGCCACTTGTCCACTTTCTATCAACCAAACAGCCCGTGTAATCCGCATCACTATATGCTATAAGAGTAAAGTCCCTTGACTTAGGATACCATAGACCAAAGTTTTGAGTTTTGGCTAAGTACCTTAAAATTCTCTTAACAACAATAAGATGTGATTTCCTAGGACTTGATTGAAAGTGAGCACACAAGCCAACACTAAACATAATATCAAGTCTAGAGGTAGTTAAATAAAGTAAACTTCCAATCATACCTGTATAGAGCTTCTCATCTACCTTCTCACCTTCTTCATCTCTATCAAGTTTGGTGGTGTTGGACATGGGTGTGTCCACCGACTTCATGTTCTCCATTCTAAAGCATTTGAGTAGTTCATTGGTGTACTTGCCTTGGTTGATGAAGTTTCCATTTTTGGTTTGCTTGATTTGGAAGATGAGGAAGAAAGTAAGCTCACCCATCATGCTCATCTTGAACTCACTCTGCATAGGAGAACTAAACTCCTTGCAAAGATCAAGATTAGTTCGGCCAAATATGATATCATCAACATAAATTTGAATGATATGAAAATTGTTAGAAGTGTGTTTTAGAAATAAAGTAGAATCAAATTTTCCCATGACATATCCATTGTCTAACAAAAAGTTCTTTAATTTCTCATACCAAGATCAAGGTGCTTGTTTGAGTCCATAGAGAGCTTTTTGTAGCAAATAAACATGGTTAGGTAGCTTGTCATTTTCAAAGCTCGGAGGTTGAGCAACAAATACTTCCTCCTCGATTGTACAATTCAAAAACACACTTTTAACATCCATTTGATATAGCAAGAAATTTTTATAACTAGAAAAGGAAAGTAGCATTCTAATAGATTCAAGTCTAGCAACAGGAGCATAAGTTTCATCAAAATCAATACCTTCCTACTAATTGTAACCTTGTGCTACTAACCTTGCTTTGCTCCTTACCACCTTACCATTTTCATCAAGCTTGTTGTGGTAGACCCATTTAGTGCCAATGATTTTTCTATCACTTGGTCTTGGCACTAGAGTCCTCACACGATTCTTCTCGAATTGCTCTAGTTCCTCCTGCTTGGCTAGGATCCACTCGTCATCTCCAAGAGTTTCCTTGATGTTCTTTGGCTCCAACTGTGAGATGAAGGCATTGTCTGCTTGTTCTTTGTTGTAGGCAGCTCGTGTCTTCACTCTCTTGAATGGGTTGCCAATGATTAGCTCTTTGGGATGATTCTTTGCGAAGTGAGGAGTGGGATCCTTCTTCTCTTCATCTTCTTCTTAGACCACCTGTTTACCTTTGTTGTCGATGTTAAGGTCTTTTAAGATAGGAATTAAGTCATCTACAATATCATTATCAACAACATTCTTACCAACAACAAGGTTAGTTTCAATAAACTTAACATTAATAGATTCTTCAATTTTAGACAATTCAATATTGAAAACTCTATAAGCCCTGCTTGTAGTGTTATAGTCTAGGAAGAAAGCCTTGTATGATTTCAGATGAAACTTGTCAAGAGAATCCTTCATGTTTAAAACAAAACAAGGATTTCTGAAAATGTGAAAGAAGTCGATGGATGGCTTTCTACCACGTCATAACTCATAGGGGGTTTTCTTCAAAGAAGGATGCATAAAAACTCATTTCTGCACAAAGCAAGAGGTGCTAATGGATTCAACCCAAAACTTCTTAGGAATGTCATATTCTAGAACCATGGTCCTAGCCATCTCCTGTAGAGACCTATGTTTTCTCTCTACTACCCCATTTTGTTGAGGTGTATGAGGAGAAGAGAAATTGTGTGAGTAACCAGATTTAAAAAAAAAACACTAAAAAGATCATTTTCAAACTCTCCCCCATGGTCACTATGTATAGAAACAATCCGATAAGAAGCTTTCAACTCGTTTACAAAAACTCGAGAAAACATCAAGAGTATCACTTTTAGAAATGAGAAAGAAGGTCCAAGTATAGAGAGAGAAATCATCGACAATCACAAGACAATACTTGGAACCACGAAGCATTTGAGTTCTCATAGGTCCGAATAGATCAATATGAAGAAGCTTAAGAGCTCTTTTGGTACTAAGGAATCCTTTGGATTTGAAGGAGGACTTGGTTTTCTTGCCTTGTGTAAAAGGTTGGCATTCCTCATCCTTTTCAAAATCCAATTTGGGAAGTCCCCGAACCAATTCCTTTTTGCTCAATTTCTTCATTTGATGCATATTCACATGACCCAACCGGCGATGCCAAAGAAAATTATCATTTTTATCCACAACCAAGCATCTATCAAGTACGAGCTTTAGAGCATCAAGCACAATAACATAAAGATTACCATTTCTAGTTCCCTTATATATGACATTGTAAGTGAGGGAATCTAGAAGCAAACATTCTAAAGAAGTAAATAGAACAAGATATCCATTATCACAAAGTTGGCTTACACTTATCAAATTGTGATGTAGGCCATCAACAAGAAAAACATTTTTGATACTTATCTCAATGCCTACATCACCCTCACCTATTACCTTACCCTTTTTGTTGTCCCCAAAGGTCGCCGATCCTCCTTTCTTTTTCATGAATTTGTTGAAATGGCTGATTTCACCTATCATATGCTTTGAGAAGCCACTATCAACAATCCACCTTCTTTTGACCCGCATGAAAGAAGGATGTCAGTACCCAACTCAAACTGTGGGATCCGATGTTAGTTTGGGGACCCATTTCATCTTTGGGTTGGTCCCCTTTGGCTTCTAAGGACAATAAGTAGAGTAACGATCATCACATTTACAATGAATACATTCCATTTGGTTCTTAGATCCGAAAGTCTCTCCATGAAAGAAAGGAGGTTCCACACTCTTCTTCTTACCCTTAGGAGCAATCCCATCATATCCTAAACTACAAGTACCAATTTGTTTGGTAGAGTGTTCTAGGACAGCATTAAGGGATTTCTTTCCCATAAGAAACATTTGCAAAGAAGCTCTTAACTTAGCATTATCATCACTAAGGTTAATGATAGTAGAAGATAAACTCGCAAGATCATCTCTAGCATGCAGTAGGTTGACCTCTAAGCAGAGGGCTTTAGTATGAAAAGAATCACATTCTAGAGCAGTGCTAGCTACCTCATTACTTTGCAAAATAGGTCTAGATGATAGATCATTAACTTGAGCAAGAAACTTAGCATTTTCAATTTAAGCAAAAGAATTTCTTTTTGATAAACATGAGTTTCTTGCTTCCTAGCTTCATCAATGAGATTAAGTTCTACATTTTTAGTTTTTGGAGCTCAAGATCAAGAAATTGCCCTTGCAAGGTATCAATACTATTAAGGTGTAGCTTTTCATTTTGATCAAGAATCTCAATCTTAGCATAAAGATCATCTATTATCTTCCTAACCTTTTCTTTTTAGATTTTCATTTAGTAAAATATGACCGGCAAGCATTAAGCATATCAATAAGAGTTTCTTTAGACAATTCATGCAAGTTGACTTCAGTTACCTCACTTACCCCAATAACCTCATCTACATCTTCACTTGTAGAGGCCATGAGAGCAAGGTAGCATTCTCCATTTTTGGAGCTAGAAGAACTTGAGGAAGATTCCTCCCATGCTGCATGAGTTGCATCTTTGCTTCTTCTTTCTTCTCCTTTCTCTTGTATTTTCCTTCTTTCTTGTACTCCTTGTCCTTCTTGTGGCTGCTCTTGTGGTGGCTCTCTTGGCCTTGAGGTAGTCACTCGTGTAACGACCCTTTTAGCCACACTCATAGAATCTAGGAGTTGATGAAGAAGGCTTCCCCTTGAAGTGCTTGCCCTGGGAGATAGAACTGCATTCTTCTCTTCCAATAGAGGAAGTTGGTGCCATCAAAGACCGAAGGTCGCATGGAGAAGCTTCCCTCCAAGTTGAGAGATCCAAGTGCTAAATCGCCCATCTTCTCCTACTTGAAGGAATTACCTATCCTTCTTCAAGTCTTTGGCCTTCAAGGAATTACCTATCCTTCTTGAACGTCCGACTTGCCTATCTCCTTCACTTGAAGATCTGGAACACCATGCTTTCTTCAATCTTGAAGAATAGAAACTCCTTCTTCACTCGGATAATATCTTTAGCCTTTTCTTCAATAGGAAATGGGGTAGGAAGATGGAGGTGGAGAGCTTTACATGAATACAAGGGGTAGCTCCCTTACAACAGAACCTAACTTACTCATACTCATAGATTTGACTTGAAGGTAGAGAGAGGGGCTCAAAGATGTGCAGCACTCTCAACTAAGCAAGAACCAAGCATATATGGATTGAGCAACCTTGGAATGAAATCCAAGTGGTCCTATTTATAGTTGGGGGTGCCCCTTTGAGTTGGGGAACACTTAGGGTCAAAAAATAGCCATTTTTACTCAAGGCAACATATCTATTTTTGCCTAAATAAGTCACCAACGGTCACAATCACTTTTTCTACAATTTTTGTACAGTGCATTCGATCGAGTTTCAATAAAGGTAACTTGATCGATTGGGTAGAAGACAAACCCAAATTTCAAACCATCGGTCGAGTTTGTCCTGAGGAAACTCGACCAACCAAATAAAGTTGTGTTTGATCAGTAACCCCATCGGTCGAGTTCCGTGAATGCACAACTCGACCAATGCACTGTTCAGAGAATTGATCCAGTGGATCGGTCAAGATTGTAACTTGACCGATTGACTACCTGCGATCAATTTTCTAAAGTGAATTAAAAGTGATTAAAACTTGGTGCTAAGTGTTCCAATCAATTTTCTCATCTTAGTTACAAGTCATACAATCAATACAAGTGATTATAAAATCTTATAAGGTCATTTACATGGATTTCCTAAATTATACACTTGTATAGATTTTGACTTGAACTGTAGCAAATTAGGGCTTGAGTAATTTGATCCTTTTCATGTACCTAACACCTAAAATCAATCTTCAATACACATATTAGATACATATGAATGGAATGGTTAAGTCATTATCAAAATATGGACAATGTATAACCACTAGGTCAATAAGATTGAGATCTTTATTAACAAAAGATGTATCTTTTTGTTAGACAATAAGCGTACACAAATGTATCACCATTATACCTCTTTTGTTCTTTTATATACTAAAGTTTTATAGCTATGATAGATCCATTGGCATGGGAATTTTAGGAAGAATATTTTAATATTTTGTTGTGGCTCCTTCCCCAAAAACCCTGTAGGACATGCTTTTCTCTAGTCTTACTCATCAAGACACCAAGTATATCACTAATATTGTATGGGAATGACAAATTCCTTATACATCACTCACACTGTGTATCATGATTCTCATCACACACGACCACTGCGTACCTTCGGGGCATCCTTCTTCAAGATCATGTTGAGCATTGTCATATCGTCAGGATTATCATGTCACTAGTATAGTTACTTTAGGTCAAAGAACCACAACACCACGACCATATTTGAGAGATGTATATGACTAACGTATAGTGGTCAATAAATCACTCTCAACTTGGGTTGGTCTACACACATGTTCACTAACAAGTACATATGTCTCTAACTTGGTATCAAATACCTATTATCCATGAGACATGGTCATCAGTGTACCACACATACTAGATTCACGTGAACTATTGTTGTCTAGTCCACAATAATAATTGACTAAGGATGTATAAGATTATTGTTCTTATAATATGTTAGGATCTCATGTTCAAGACACATAGTTGAAGTCCCATGGATTTGAACTAGTAATTATAAAGACATTCATTATTTACTTTATATCAGAGTAACTAAATGTGCATAGATAAATTTTATTTCCTTTATTAATCAAATCAAAAGTAAAAAATACCCCTTATAGCCATCATAGAATGATTGGTTTCTAGAGCATACACACCAACAAATTGGGCCATGGGTCAAATCGGGGTGTCCCAATCAATTATCATACATATCCCTTGGTTCCACCAAACCTAATCCACAACCACTTAATGTATTTAACTTGTCAATCTATGTGAAGGATCTTATAGAGCTGAAGGAGACAAGAGACCAGAATAGGGAAATTGTTCCTCTATCTAGCTTTAGGAGAGTAGAAAAATGCAAGTTTATATTTTTGGTATAGGAGGGTGTTATATGTATTCAAGATGTTCAAGGGTAGAGACTTTATTGGGTTTATTGATTTGTGGTGGTTCCACTATAATCAAGTGTCTTATGATCTAGATGTATCATGCCTCATGTGGAACATAAAGTTTTGTGTGACCGACTAGCCCACATAACCAATTCTTACACCTTGTGTTACACTATTCATACTTTTTCTTGTAATAACTTATGTCCTAGTGAGGATGAGGTGATGTTTGTATAGTTTCTCCCAATTTGGGTGGAATTTTTAGATAAAGAGGTAATTCCATATTTTATCATTTTATCTTAAATTTTGGAAAAGCTAGAGTGAAAGAAACATGGAGTTCAAGTTTGAGTTATCTTTCCCAATCTTCTCTGTACTTGTATAAATACAAGTATTTTTAGTTTTATGATATTTTGTTTATACACATAATATATTTCCTTTGAACTGAGACTTGTATTGAATATTTCAGTTAGAATATATACAACAAAAAATAATAAAACATGAATATAGAAATCTCAAACAAATTCCCTAGAACCAATACACATAAAAGAATTATTTTGTTATTATAGACCACTAGTGGTTGAACAAGTAGAGAAACAAAAAATCCAAATGCACAATCAAAAGATAAATGAGCAGACCAAATCACTATGATGATATATGTGATTGTCTAGACATATTTTCCCCCCAAAACTTCATCATGTCATTTGTCATTAATCTCATTTCACTAAAGATTGCGTTGACATGCATATTTTCAACACTAACTTTTTATCACACTAACTTCTCTTATGAAAAAATGTATATAATAGTCCAAAGTATCTTTGTTGATAATTATGTCAACATTATCATTTAGGCTTATGAACAACTTCTACATGAGTGAATGAACTCCATACTTCATCTTTTAGATATACAGACATACATTTTATATACATCATGGAAACATTGTTAATTGAAGATATAACATACCTTTTTCTTATTTTGAAATCATTTATTGGTCTTTAAAAACATATGTGTCAAAAAGAGAGATTATCTTCCTAAAGTGAGAGACCCATGACCTTGCTAAAAGTGTTGAACATAATTTATTATCATAATTGAATTATTAGAACTATAATCTAACCTTGTGATTTGGAATCATAATACAAGCTTAAGTTTCAAGTTTGGTCCAATTTGAACAATGTTTGTGCAAGTTATGCAATTTTATGTACATTTTGTACTTTTCTACAATTTACCCAATTGGGTGGTTTTTCTTGAAATTTATCACTTTCATATGTTCTTTGTATGTTCTCTCTTCATTCTTGAGCTTGTTGAGCCATGGGACTCCTATTTGAACCTTGTTTGGAGGTATTTTCCTCAAGGGTATTTTGGGATTTACACCTTTATGGATGAGCTACCTTTAGGTGCTATTAAGAAAAGGGTTTATTTTCTTTTCTTGCAATATCAAGAGATGAGGGATAATTAGGTCTCCATGGAAGGTGGGTCAGCTTCTTGTGTGGCTTCTTGTATATCCTTAATAGTTTAAGGCCATGGATGTATGAAGAGCTTTTAGACACCTCATGCTTCTTCTCTTTCCTTATCCTTCAAGCTTTATATACCTACTTTTAAGCTCCCAAATGAAAGTTTTTCTCTCTACCACTTCCTTCCTGTTAAGAACCTCATTTTCTCTCTATTTAGATATGGAGGACATGTCCAAGGTAGAAGAAGAAGGCGAATTTCTTGGTGGAAGCATGTAGGTTTTTGTTTTGCTTCCTTTAGGGTTTCTAAAGTTCCTTCTTGGTGATATTGACCTAACTTAGTAAGTTTCACCTTCTGTTTCCCATTTATTTTTCTGTTCTTCTTCTCCCTATCTTTCTCCAGGTCGGAACCTTGTTGTTCCATGGTATAAGTTGCTCTAAATCTCTAAAACTCTACCTTTCTTGCTCCTTATGCTTAGGGTTTGCTTCATTGATGGAGAAAGGTGTTAGATGGATGAGTTCAGAGCTTATGCTTGGATTTTCTATCCTACCTGCTCGAGTTTTCTTCTATTAAGGATTTTATCTTCTCATTAGAGAAAAGTTTTATAACTTGCTCCACGTTTATTGCTTACCATAAGCTTGCTAGCTCATGTTCTTACTTTAAAATGATGATCCATACACTAAAAAGCTATGCTTGACTTTGATTTTGATTTTTATGATGTTTCCTATTCTGATATCAGTTCTAGATGAACTTGTAATCATGTGTACATTTCTCCTAAGGTATAAGATGAATTGGATCAGGTTGGTTTGACACCTGATGGTGCTAAGCACCTATTAACCAATGGTCAATTTTAGGGTTTAAAGTTGATTTCTTCTATAAACACATGACCTAATGGTGGTACCATAGAAGTAACTGATGGTGTTGTCTTCATGACAACTGATGGTTGTGACCAAGGGTTGCAACTGACATTCACCCCTTAGGTCAGGTTTTGGCATAATTAGAATCTTAATGATTAACAACTAAGTACCCTAATGATGCTATCAATCAATGGTGACATTAGCTTCATATCAGATGATGATTAATGAATATAGTGTTGATCTAACAATCTATGGTGACTTAATCGTCACTGCTGATGGTCGATCATGTCTCCACAACCTATGGTGAGTAAATCATGTAGTTTTAGCATCAATTAAGCCATAAACTAATGTTTTCTTGGGTCATTTGATGCAATGGTCAGATCTCTACTCCAATTGATGGTTTTAATATATGAACTTGACCCAATGGTTAAGATATAATGATTCTTCATCCAATAAATTAGAATGATGCCTAATGTAATATGTTGGTCCTAATAAAGTGATTTAGATGGTTTCCTTTATGAGATCAACTTAAGAATCTCATTTATTGACAGCTTGTTTTAAATAAACAATCGCTTGTGGGTTTTATCCTAATCTCAATGGAACTTTTGATATTGTTAATCAAGGGATGTCTATGGTTAAATGGTGACTCGTTCTAGAGAACAACTCAATAACTTCATAGGTGGTTTATCCAAGGTGTTTGCTTATGTAAACAACCAATTGTCTTACCTTCTCAACAATCCAATGTTTTGAGATGATGCTTATGGTAAGTTTGTACGATTTGAGTGATGTTGAAACCTAATGGATGTTTACCTTAATAATATAGTCTTACCTTTTCCCTCATATGATTAAAATTTATAATAAAAATTTTTACTTCTACACTAGAATAGTAACTAAGATGGTGGTTGTAAGCGCTAGCGGGAGAGGGGTGACCGGTGATGGCGGCTGTGATGTCGGGGGACAGAATTGCCCACCGCTGATCTTGGGAGGGGAGCAAGTCAATCAAGGTGATCCTGGGAATCCGGGGGGAACTGTCGCAAAGCTGAACTCTAAAGTGTGTGGGAAGAACAAGGGAACGAGACTGCTCATCTCTGAAGCAGGATTGCAGTTCCTGTTCACGGGAATGCGAGGAACAAGGGAACAAAACAATGCATCCGACAAACAAAAGGACAACCCACTCACCGACTCCTAAGCAGGGTCACAAGGATGAGCTGGATGCGAGGAGTCCGTTCTCATAGATCCGGCACAGAGAGGCAAATCAAGCTCGCACAACAAAGTTGTTATGGGCAAAACAACACAGAACATCAATGGAACTAACACCTTCTTCTTAGATAAATTGCTTGAAGAGCACCTATCGGTGACAGCGGTAACCCTATCAAAGGTTGAAGGGCGGCCAAGCTTAAACATCGAACCGTAGGCGGAGGAGAGATTGGTTGAACCATGGAGATATGTGGTAGTTGTCAGACTGGTGGGCCCGCAAATCAGATACATGACGCTTCGCAAGAAAATTAAACTACTCTAGAGCATAACAGGAAGATTCAACATGTATGAACTGGAGCATAACAGGAAGATTCAACATGTATGAACTGGAGTTCGATCACTTTGTAGTCCAACTTTCTTGCGAGAAGGACTACGATACAACGAGAACAGGAGCTCCATGGAAGATTTTTGGATGCAATTTAGTGGTAGGGGACTGGACCCCAAGCTTCATCCCAATGGAAGACCTGCCAGAATTCATGATTACACAGGCACAAATAATGAATCTACCACTACACCTGTATGTCTCAACAATATTTGAGTACATAGGAACAGCACTGGGCGGACTCGTTAAGGTAGACACTCACACTGTGAAGCAAACAAGGAGTAAGTTTGCTAGACATCAGTAGAGATCAACACCACGAAGGACCTTATTCCATCGATCGTCATTAACGAACTGGAATATGACATTGAATATGAAGGATTTCCGTATGCCTGCCTAACCTGTGGGAAAGAGGGGCACATCTCCAAGAACTGCACTGAATTTCTCAAACCCCCACCGGCTGGAGAGCACAGGATGTCCCACATGAGAGCAGATAAGGAGAAGGAAACAACCACCATGAACACGTACTGGTACCGAGCGGCAAACCCAGGGAAGGAAGAAACAAGATAGAAGATCTAAAGACAGAAGTGTAATTCAAGAAGACACTTACAACACGACCAACAAATTTGCTAGCTTGTTCGAGGAAGAAGAGCAATGGGTTTTGGAAAAAGATTAACATACGGAGGAGAGGAGCAACACTATTACTGAATCAATGCACAAGACTGCAAAGGTTTGGAAAAAGAAAAAGGTTGTACAGACGGAATCTGTAGACTAGGAGAGGAACGTTCTTAAGGAAATCTTAAAGGAATCTGAGGTTGATAAGTCCCAAATCATGACACCTGCAAAAGTTAGCTCGGGAAAGACAATGCATCACTTAGTGGTCTCACCTACAGTAGACGAAATCATAGACATCATTGAAGAGACTAACGACGCTGAGATGGGAGTAAGTGCTGAAGTTATTTCGCATAGCCTTCCATTTAAAAACTCTACGAAGGATCCAAAAAGCAGGAAGGTAAATAAGAACAAAACTATTAGTCGGGGAAAAATTCTAGCCATAACCGCTGACACACCTGTTGGCCTACCCGAAATTCGGGAATACGCGATTTTTAATGTGTCCCAGCATGCAGCCATTTGAAGCATACATGCAAAAGCCATATGGACGCCCCACTAACTGCTGCGCCCCATTAATTGTTGCGCCCCACTAACTGTTGTGTCCCATTAATTGCTGCGCCCCACTAACTATTGTGCCCCACTAACTGATGCACCCCACTATCATTTGTTCATATTGAACCAGTTCCGTCCAGTACTGAGTAAGTACTGTACGTACGATTTTATTTCGAGCCAGTTCCGCCCAGTACTGAGTAAGTTGTTTCAAATTATTTCAGTAAGTACAGTACCCCACTATGACATTCATTTATGTAAAAAGTAAAAGTACAATACCCAACAAACCATTAATCAGTTATATAATTTAACAATAAGTACAATACCTAATTATTATTCTCATATCAATAATAAACCTAATTACTCTACTCAACAAGCCATTATTCACCCATGTGGTTCATTCTCGTATATATTACTAGGTATAGTACTTATGGATTAAAATTGGTAGGCACTGTACTTATGCTTGAGTAAATGAGTTAAAATTAACAAGTGAGTATTGTACTTGGCGGAAATGAATAGGGAGGAAGAGTGAGTACTGTACTTGGCGGAAATGAATAGGGAGGGAGAATAAGTACTAGAGAAAGGAGTGGAGAGAGTTAATTGCTGGACAATAAAAGACGGCTGTATGGAGTTAATTGCGTTAGTTGCTGGACAATAAAAGCCGGCTGCATGGAGTTAATTGCTGGACAATAAAAGCCAACTACATGGAGTTAATTGTTGGACAATGAAACCCGGGTGGACAGCCGGGGGCTGTCAGGTGTGGGTAGCGTGACTCTTGTCGGGCAATTAAAGGTAGCGGGACACGCATGAAAATAAGTGGTAAAGGAAATACCAACCATGATCAATGCAGGAGGAGCACAAGGCTATTAGAACAGCTAGTGGAAGAATTAGTAGGGACAGGAGAGAAAGATAGCACAATCAAGGAGAACTAGGAGCCCAACCAAGAGAACTAGGACCCCAATCAGTCCTAAGAATCTTCCACCCAACCTGATCGTTAAGATGGTTAGATTGATGTGTTGGAATGTTCGAGGTATCGACAACCGCGACACCTGCCACACTCTTAAAGAATACATTAGAGCACATAAACCAGACGTGGTTGGGATTCTAGAACCACATATCAGTGCTAATAGTGCTTTGGCTACCTTAAAGTGGCTAGGATTCTCGAATTCACATAGATCTGAAGCTCGTGGGCTTGCAGGTGGAATCTGGATTTGCTGGAACACAGATCACTGTAAGGTTACACCACTACTAAAAAGCAGTCCGTTAGTGACATCCAAGCACGTCACCTATGACTTGAAAGATTACGTGCTTAACAATTGTCTATGTAATGAACGTCATCTTTCAGCCGTGCCCTATGTAGTATGTAGGCTCAAGTGATTCACGTCACCTATACTTAGATTCTGCATTTTAAGAACTCACAAGAGGTGACATCACAGACAGTCATTTAATTAACAAGAGATTACATATACAGCAGTCACCTTTTTAATAGAAAACAACAACAGAAAATGTCATCTAATCATTATAAGCTGACATGTATATACGTACATCATATATGGAAGCACATAAAAGATAATTTTCTATAATTTTGAACGAGTAATTATACTTTAGTAACATTTATATTACGCTGAATCACAATATGAATGTGTATAAAAAAACTGCAACAACTTTGAAATCAAAAATGATATTTGTATTTCACACAAACATGATTTACAAGGGGAGGACATTTTACCTTGCCCCGAACAAAAATATACAAAACAAATTACAAAAATGCTTCTTGAGTACATATAACTTTAGCTGTGAAGTTGTACGTATTGCAATTACACAAGTTGATGCCTAAACCACTCAACTACTGACTTTTAGTGGGCTGTGGGTTGCTGTAAACGCGGTGGGTTGTTAGGCTTAGGGAAGCACTGTGACGGCTTCTGACTGCTAAGTCGCTTTTCCAATTTTCTTCCTCAGCTGCCGTAAAAGAATCAAAATACCTTCGTTCCCGGACATCTTTATTGTCATCATCAGTTCTACAAGTTACTCGTAGTCGCTGTCAATCACTCGCCAAAATCCTATAAAGGAGAAAATCCCTCGTTGGAAGCTTTCCTTTCCATAGTTCTTTTTTTTTCCTCAACGACAATTCCTTCTCAGGTAAAATTCAAGATTTCAGACGTTATCATGTTGAAGTTCTATCTAGTTGAATAAATATTACTTCTGAATGAAACATCAGAGACAAGTAGCAAATCTATAATGGACCAAAATTCATTAAACCACATAAACCAGATACAGTAGGAATTACTAATCCACATGATTGCAGCAAAAGAGTCTGAACTGAAGCTAGACAGACAAACTGCTGAAGATTACAACCTCCTTCCTTTCCTACCACCCTTCCTGCGGGTGCTGTCAGTTGGGATGGGAGTGACATCCTCAATTCGGCCAATTTTAATTCCAGATCTTGCAAGTTCTCTCAGAGTTGATTGAGCACCAGGTCATGGTGTCTTAGTCTTGTTCCCACCGGTAGCACGGAGCTTAATATGCAAAGTTGTAACTACAAATTCCTTGCAGCGCTGAGCAACATCCTGTGTAGCAAGCATGGCTGCATATGGAGAGGACTCATCTCTATCGGCCTTGACTTTCATTCCACCAGTGATACGGACGAGCGTCTCCCTTCCAGAAAGATCTGTAACATGAATGAATGTGTCATTGAACGATGCGAAGATATGAGCAACCCCAAAGACATGCTCTCCCTCCCGCATGGTCGGTCCAAGGGTAACAGTTTCCTCCTTAACCTCCCTGGTCTTTCGCTTCGACATGACGATATTGCCGGAGAGCACAGCAGCACGGGGTGGAAGAGGACTGATACCGCTTTCGCTTGACAGCAGTAACGGCGGCCTTCCTTTCCATAGTTCCCTGTACATAAACTGGACCACGTAGCATGTGCTAGCACTCTGCATCCTTGAAAGAGATATTAGGAGGCTGAGGGTTTATGGAGCAGTCGTGGTTGGTGTACACATGCTAACATTGCCCAGTGCTCACTTGCAGCTACTTTAGATACCCTACTTCACCATCTGGTTACTGTTCTTGCTGGAATAAGACTCCAACTTGCGAACAGATTTCGTTGTACCGCAAGAACTTCTGCTGAGGGAGATTAGTCGTCAGCAGCAGGTCACTGTTCATGAGCACTGTCCCCATACATCACTGTCCATGTTGACGCAGGGCATATTGACATGAATCCATCACAGCCTCTGCTATCTCCTTAAAATAGTAAATTACTAAATCACGTGGTTTGCTATCACGACGGGTAGGGAGAGGGAGACACGCTGCTGATGAATTCCAGAATGATCTAAACTTCAATTTACAGGCAGTTGACGCCAAGAAGCTGGGAAGAGGAACCCACTGTACATGCAGAAAAGAGTGGTGAACACCGCCTGAACACACATGTAGTGACAATATTCTGATATTGAAAGTGTGTAGTATCGCATCACACCTTCAGGGTAACATCTTGACCAGCCTTCGTAGAGCACGATCACGATGTGGATACACAAGGGATATGGGAAAGTTGGATCTGTGTCAGGAAATATTTTGGAGACTTCAATCTCTTATGATTTGAAGTCCTGGAGAAATGATTCAAGCTAGGTGCCTGCCATGAATACAGTAACAGTCAAAATAACATGTTTATTAGCCGGTTAAATAATCACAACACTAGAAATGAATTAGTTAAGTTATGATATTGAAGAGATGTAAGAAACCCACCAAGCCAGTATAGGCAAAGGACGAAGTCGAGCGGCAAGAGAGCTGGTAGATATTGTATATGTCGAAGTCACCCTTCTCATCATCGGCCTTGTCCAGCACATCCGCGCAAGCACATGTGATGTTCCCATCAGGGTACTGACAGTTGGTAACGACCACGCAGAGATCATGGCATGAATCCATTAGTACTCGTACATGCCCATTGTGTTGGTGTTGTAGACTTCGCCAAAGTTGAGGTAGTGTTCGAAATAGGCGTTGCCCACCTGTTTGTGTTACAGTTTCCAAAGGACAAGCTTAGACATGTACAAAATCGTTGTAGCAAACACATAGCTTATAATACTCCATAATAGGAAAAAAAATCAAAAGTAAAACATAGCAGAGCTTGTGTTAGATCAAGCCAATAGCACCCACATACCTTAATAGCAACTAAGTAATACCAGATTGCAAGATTAATAGTTCCCTTTTCCTATATACAGGGAGGGACAAAAAATAATAAAGAGTGGGCACTACTGATTCTAGCTTTGCATATTTACGAAGAGGTATCACTATTCTCAGTAGAACAACAAGAAAAACCCAAAAGGACTACCTTCAAGTCATTTGTCATGTTTCCATAGCACTCTGCAAATCGTGGGTCAATAGTAAGCGTCTCCTGATCCTTCACAATACACATGCCAAAATCGTGCATCTAGGGCAGGGTAGCAACAAAAGGGTAGTTATAAGCATTTATATGTTGATGTAAAATTGGTGCATGAAGGGAACCAACTTGTATCTATGCAAGACTCTGATCAATTAGAATAATTATAAAACCAAGATAGAGCCAACTTTTATCTATGCAAAACTCACATCAGTTAAGAGAACTAACCATGCCAAAAACCATAAAAAGTTGTCTAAACCACAACTAGCTGCTCGCTATATGATGAAAAGAAAATGATGCCATCAGCCAACTATCTGTTGTGTGTTGTCTTTGACAATTTGTCATAGAAGTCTAACAGGCTTTGAGTAGTTGATTCCTCACATGAGGAAGGAGACAATAAACTTTTACTATAACAATAAATGTGCACAAAGGATACAATTTTGAGTCCCTATAAATTTATTTCAAGTAAGCATGAGCTAATAAAATATACTAACACTTAGGCAAGTCATTTTGTATAGAGCAAAATGGCAATTTGGAATAATCTAATTCTTGTTGTCAATCACACAGGGTTCTATCTCCATGCTTTGTAAAGGTGCTGTTTTGACATGGTTCCATATAGAGTTGGGCCACAAGCTTCCTTATGTAGTACATTTTTGAACTCTTTACCAAACATACAAGAAGTTTTGAAAGCGTTTACGACCACTATGTAATCAATCAGCATACAAGCATAAACTCAAAAAGATCTACTGAAATACCTACAAAAATCATCCAAACTCCACTCAACTAAACCACACTCTCAACAGTAGGCATACCTGTCTGTCCATGACGGTGAGATCTCTAACAGGAATATCAGTTTCCGTTGTAGCCTTGTCCATCCTCTAATCAAGGTTTCCTAGACAAAATTCAAGCATGGACATGAATTCAGTTGTGAGAACTTGTTAGTAGGGCGAAGATATAGAAAGACGTCTAATTTTGTAGGACATTATTACCTTCATGAAAGCATTAGCAAGAGACACACTGAAATCAAAGGTGTACCCCTCTTGGAAAAGCCTCTTCCGGTGCAGTATCTGATCATGATGTCTTATGATACTTGCACCTACCTCGAGAAGCTGGAAAACACATGAATTTTTATATTTTAGATGAACAAAACAACAACGACAACAGCAATTTTCAGCAATCCACCTAAGAATTATGATCAATTGAAGAGGTAAGATATCTATATTTATTGAAATGGCAACTAAACCATAAATTAGTGCAACAATCTTCTATATCAATGATTCATTCTTAATAGCGTGATCTCTTAGTGACCGGCAAACCTCAACAATCTGGATAAATGGTTACTATAAGCACAAACCTCAGCATATAGAATGGAAGTTAAAGGAAAAGGTTGTAATTGATGGGTGGGTTTTTAAAGCTCTACCTGTAGATATTATGAGAGCTTGAGCGGTGAGATTAAGGTTTCGCCCAATGAAGCATTCTCACGCTAGCCATCTGTGGATGTATATGAATGTTTCGAACACATAAGAAGATTTCAAAGAAAGTTGATCTAAATAATAAACAAGAAGTTGGCATATACTCACAGTTGGCACAATAGATGCAATTGTTGCTACAACAGCTTCCTTTACCCTATCGTGGTGATGGCAATGAGCCCAAACCATACAAACACAATAGTCGGTGTCCTTCCTCACCTCCCATCAACCCTTTAGCAAATGGGTATAGATGTGCCAACACCCAAAAACTAAAGAAAACTCCATCTAATAGCTTTCTCCACTGAAGTATTACACTGTAGATGGTACGACTGAAACCAACAACTACAACAATCAGGTTCACCATCATTATCAGGATGGGAGGTATCATTAACTACTGAGTGCAAGGTGTCAGTGGGCACATAGTCTCTAGGTCTCCGAGTCTTTTGACGGCATAAATGAACCACATGTTGATATCATCCACACACAAAAAGAGAGTACATACCTAGGACAAGGGGGGGCCTTGATGGAGATTCTGGCCATACTCCCTCCACGCACATAGATCAGAAGGTACAACTTCTTTCATTGGTCTACTACCTGTTGTTGCAGGTACTGGGATGGAAACTACCTTCTTCGCTCTCAAATACTAAAAGAAATTCCAACAAACCACTATAAAAGACTTTATCTGCATTGAGTTTCTTAATTACCTGTACAAAACAAAGTATTTTTTTACGTATGTACAGAACGTAAGAAATGGCTGGTAAAGAAAGCAAGAAATGCATTTTGATGGATTCAACTTGCCTAAAAAGTAGACATTTTCAAGTCAATTGAAGCCAAATCAATCATAGGATTCGCCATTAATTCCCCCACCCTAACTGTGGATCTCCCAACCACATACATAATTAAAATAAAACAAACACAGACATATAACATGATTAACTTTTGTTCTACATATATGACACATCAAAAAATATAGATATTTTTATTTCATGGAAGCTGCACACAGATGTTCTGGAAATGTAACAAATAAATTAAATGGTATCAAGAACAAATTACTAAAATCTATCTATACATTATCTAAATGAATAGGAAATAAAGTGTTTTGTGTAAACAAAATACAAAGAAAAATTTAGATATGAAAAAGTCTTCCTAAGAAACTAATAACTAAATCTAGAACTCTAATGGGAAGTAGATCATTAATTTCTAATCACTCAGTTGATCCGTGCTTTCTGGTGGAGTGGATGATTGTACAATGCGTGAAGACCGACCCTACAAAAGAAAAAAAATAAACTACAAGTGTCCAATCCCTGTTATATAGTTTAGTCTTGCTTATAACTTAAGTAGAATAAGTAGAATAATCAACTTACCGCATTTCGAAGAACAACCTGTCGGAGAGCATGCCTTCTTTCAACAAAATTCTTTTTTTCGTTTCTTCTCTCCTAATAGTACATACAAAAATAAAGGTTAATAATTTCCACCTAATGAAAATAAAGTATATGAGGTGTAAGTAGCATACCAGTACAGCTATTCTTAAATTAGCTTCAGCAAGTTCTCTGTTACTATCCTCTAGCTCCCTTTTGGTATCTTTCAGTTGTTTCCGGGTGTCCACTGGGTTGTCTTCTACCTCTGGACAGTGCTAGTTTTAACCTGTTTCTCGCGCTAAATGAGGAACAAACTCGATAAAATACCAAATCAATGCTATTTTCTACAGATTCTAGTTCTACCCTCAAAACCGAACTCCATGCTGGTCTTACCTTGCTCTTTCATGCGCCAATCGAACTCTGATTTGGACCTGTTCGGACCTGCTGCAATCGAACAGTACCCTGCACACACACGTACGGGTAGGAGAAGAGCCATGGCTGGTGCTCAATCGTGACCAATGACTGTGGATTCTAGTTGAGACCTCCAACACGAGTCTAAAGCCTCGTTCCTTGGTGCTGCTTCGTGCCCAAGGTGACCTGGAGCTACGGCGGAAGCTGCTGCTGCCCGGACAAGCTGGGGCGTTGCCCCTGCTAAACTGAAGCGCAGGTGGCGCAATCAAGGCGAGGAGCCACGGTTTCTGGTCCTAGCTTCATGGTCGAAGTCCTAGCCGCCTGTATTTTGGAGTTTGCTGCGCCCTAAGCTCGTGGCCAGCCACTGCAGCTGCTGGCCGCAGCTCTGCAGGTCGGGCGCTGTTAGGGCTAGGCAAGGGAGAAGGAAGGAGGAAGGAAGTAGAGGTGTTGCTAGCTGGTTCGAGGTGCTCCGGAGCCGCCCTTCTCCTTCCTTTGGCTGCTGGTCGCGCTTGCAGCTGCAGATGAGCAGCAGGTTGGCGCCACTGCTGATTTGCAGATCGGCCGCCCAAGCTAAGCAGCAAGGCTGCAGGTGGGCGCCGCTGCTAGGGTACGCAATAGAGGAGGAAGAAAGGAGCTGGAAGGAACACGGAGGTCGAATCCTTCCTGAGATGCCCTAGATCGTCCGCAAATCCCCCCCATCGGGCTGCTATGGGGCGCCGCTGTTCAAGCGGTCGCTCTCGTTCTATCGGGTGAAGGGGAAGGGATAAGTGAGAAAGGAAAGGAAAGGGGAATAAAAAGTTAAATTTGGAGAAATTGCAACCAAGGTCCACAGAAAATAAAAGTGTTATAACTTTTACCTCGAGAGTCCAAATTGGATGATTTCTTTTGCATCATTTCAAGCACGAACTTCTCTACCTACTCAAGGCATGAAAGCATACTGATTAGACTGTTTCACTGGATCAAATATCCAATTGCATATGTGATTACTTGATTCAACTTAATGAACTTAATAATCAACATTGATATCATCATTAATTACCTCATAAGAGTAAATCTCAACTATGGATTCATGACTTAGCTTATCTTGATTAACCATGTTGTTTAATAAGATACTCTACACTAATCAAGGTGTTTCACGCTAATTGAGGTATTTACTGACTAACCTCAACGTGGGTCATAACAATCTCCATTCCTTATAAGAATTTCATCCCGAAATTCCTAAAAGAGAAAAGGAAACTTGTTACGCATATCTGACCCAAAACTCCCACGTGACTTCCTCTAGGTTGTGGTTTCTCCACCAAACCTTCACTAATGGTATCTCGATTCTTGATCTCCTTAATTTCTCCGATCAATTATCTGTACCGGTCCACTTTGAAGCTCGCCCAGGTTCGGATGTTTGTCGCCTTGGAACCGTCGCTATCTGGAGCCTGAGGCACCTTGGATTTAAGGAGCAGCGAGACTCCTCGATGTCGTGGCCTCCTTGAGGGACGAATTTAGGGCTTTGGTAGCGACAGCTGATCGCCAAGAGGTATGAAACGAGCGGTAGGCGTGGGAGTGCGGTTTGGGTATTTTGCGCGAACCGATCTTGGCTTCGCAGGTGTTTTAGCGGGTGTTTAAGGAAGCGGTGGGATTAAGCGAAGGGAAAGCTGGTTATAGGTTTTTTTTTTGGGAAAGCTGGTTATAGGTTAAATGCCAGATTTTATAAGATTGTACACGTAGTCTTACAAGATTGTACTCATATGTACAAGACCGTACATATGTGTACAAGATTGTACACATGATCCTACAAGACCACAGGAACAACCTCACGGATTTTCACTTGTGACGCAACAAGATGGTCATAATGTGTCGTTGTCGGAGTGGGAAAACTAAAATTTTCCATTAAAGAGAGCATAACCGAGACATGGAGGGAACCCTCTCGTGTATGGCGGCCAGCAGGGTAGTCCTTCCTACTGGGTTGACCAGTGCCAAGCCTGCTTAACACATGACTGTAGGGAACCGTGTATGGGCTGCCACCTCCGGGGATCGATGTCAGACTCTATCGTATCAGTCCTCGACATGTTGAGATCTGGACGGCTAGGCACCAGGGACGCTCCGAGCGCGATCGTGTCCTAATTCCTTGCTGCTATGGGCATGGTTGTCGAAAAAAGGGCAGCCACCACCGGTCTGGCCAAGTCCAACAAAAGTTTATAAGTTGAATCAGACTTGAAGTTACCTCCAAACCATTGTATATTACCAAAACATGGGCCGTCACCAAGCACAATACGCTCCAGACAACGACAAAGACCATGATCAAAAATATCCAACACAGGTGTGATGGAAGAAGGAGGTGTTGTACAAAGATCAAACAACAGTTTGGGCATCCCAACACAAGACCTAAGAAGAAGAAGCTCACACTGTAGGTCCTGGAGTGAGGACATGCGATCCATCATATCAAGGGTCGTCATCACACATTTATGGAGAAGTTCCTTTGCAACAGAAGAAAAAAGAGGCTCACCATGATCCATATAGAGAGGAGATGGAGAGCTATAGAAAAACTCAACCCATCATACAATAGAAAGGCAATGAAGATGAACCTCTCGGAATATGGTAGATCTATCAACCATGTTGAAGGCATTGTTGAAGTCAATAAGGGCCATGGTGATTGTAGTGTGGTGTTGTTGTTCATAGACAAGTCGAGTGACAACATGTAGAAGGGCCTCAACACCACTACAAATACCAACACCATATTGATGATCCATAAGATAAGGGACGACATCAGAACTTACACCCTTTGCCGCAAATATATATTGATGTAATTTAATTTTTGTTTCAAGCAATATAATATTTTAATCCACAAAACATTTCTTTCTATGCATGCAAGTACTCTTTGTCTCAGCTTGTATCTTTTTTTTCTCTTGCTTTCAATTATGTTATTTGATGTATTTTGATGCTTATTAGGGTTCATCTTATCTTCACATAACAAGTTGTGATATTCAATTTAAAATATATAGTATATATTTCATCTACATCATACAGAACTCCATTTCATCCCTTACTAAACCCATATGTGAATCTCTATTACCCTCAACTAGTGTTGAGCGTGTAGAGGGTACTCTTGAACATCAAACACACCAAATTTCACCCAATTTGTAGGCAGGATGAGAGATATATTCTTATTTTCAATTTGTGATGCAAATTCCTAATATATTTTGACCTAATCTCTCCCCTTTTTGGTCTTGGGTCAACTACTTTAAGCTCAAAACCAAGTGCACAACCCACCCACAATTCTGATGGGTCCTCTCATAGGAATTCCTTGTAAATGCATATGTGAGGATCCAAAGCCGATATCATGATAGTGTCCTCTCATGTAAAGTTCCTAGAAATGCACTTGGGAGGAGTCATGTCCCACATCATGATAGTGTCCTCTCACAACAAGTCCTTGGAAATGTATTTGGGAGGGGCCACAACCCATTTCATGATAGTGTTCTCTCACATCAAGTCCTTGAAAATACATTTGAGAGGAGCCACGACCCATTTCATGATAGTGTCCTCTCACAGCATGTCCCTAAAAATGCATTTGGGAGGAGCCACAACCTTTCATGATAGTGTCCTCTCATCTCAAGGAAAGTTCCTGAAAATGAGTTTTTGAGAAGTCACAACCCATTTTATGACAATGGCATATAATAACAAGTCCATAAAATGATTTTGTGAGGAGGCATGGCCTATATGATGGCAATGTCATCTCACAGAAAGTCCCTAAAAATAATTTGGGACGAGCCACATCTCATATCATGACATTGTCCTCTCATAGCAAGTCCCTAAAAATACTTTTGAGAGGAGCCACGACCCATATTATGGAATTATCCTCTCACAACAAGTCCATTGTGATACATTTAGGAGGAGCCATTGTCCATTCTTAACAGTGTCATCTCAAAACAAGTTCTTAGAATTGCATTTGAGATTATCTAAAGCCCACATCATGACAATGTCCTCTCACAACAAGTCTATGTAAATGCATATGCAAGGAGCCAAGGTCTATATCATGATAGTCCTCTTATAGCAAGTCCCTCAGAATGCAATTTGGTAGAGGAGCCATGATCCATTGTGTGAGATAATCCTATCATAGAAAGTCTTTAGAAATGCATTTGGGAGAAGCCATAATCCATATCATGACAATATCCTCACAAGATAAAGGCATATTATCCATAGAATATCGTAAAAGAGTTGTGTACGAGTTTAAGGACAATCGCCATGCCGATATCCCTTTATGAGTAACTCTCAATAAAATAAGTATCAATAGATCCCCATAAAAATACATTTGGGAAGATCCATGTCCCATATCATGACAATGTCCTTTCACAGCATGTCCCTTGAGATGCATTTGTGAGGAGTTGAGGCCCATACCATGACAATGTCCTCTCACTACAAGTCTTAAAAAATGCATTTGTGATGAGTCGGGGCCCATATCATGAGAATGTCCTCTCACAAAAAGTCCCCCAAAATGCATTTGTGAGGAGCTATGGCCCATATCATCACAATGTCCTCTCACATCAAATTTGTGAAAATGCTTCTAGGATGAGCTAGGACCCATTACTCATATCATGATAGTCTATAGAAATATATTTTAAAGGATCCATGACTCATATCATGATAACGTCCTCTCAGAACATGTTCCTCAAAACAAATTTGTGAGGATCCATGGCCCTCATCATGATGATGTCCTTTCACAACAAGTCCTTCAAAACGCATTTAGGGGGAGCAATATCCCATATCATGACAATGTCCTCGCACAACAAGTCCCTAAAAATACATTAAATACACTTGGGAGGAGCCACAACAAATGTCATGACATTGTCTTCTCTCAAAAAGTCCCTAAAAATAAATTTGTGAGGAACCAAGGCATATATCATGATGGTGTGCTCTCACAACAAGTCCCTAAATATACTTTGGGGAGGAGAGAGGGCCCATATCATGACAATATCCTCTCACAACAAGTCCCTCAAAATATATTGGGAGGTTACAAGGCCCATAACATGACAAATATCATCCATAGAAAGTGCATAGAAGTATATTTGAGAGGATTCACGACAAATATCATGATAGTGTCCTCTCAAAAAAAGTCCCTGGAAATTTATTATGGAGGATCCAGGGCCCATATCTTGATAATGTCCTCACATAGAAAGTCCCTAAAAATGTATTTGGATGGAGTCGTGGCCTATATCATGACCTCTCATAAAAAACATATATTTTTTTTAGGAAGCAAGGCCCATAACATTACAATGTACACTCACATCAAGTCTTCAAAAATGTATTTGGTAGGTGTCAAGTCTCATATTATGACTGTGTCCTCTCATAACAAGTCCCTAAAAATTCTTTGATCAGAGACATGTATATATGCATTGTCCTCATAATTGTTCATAAATGAGATGTGTATCAGTTTGGGGATGATTGGAGAACGGTCAGTTGGGTTCTTGTAGAAGGCACCGTCCATTTGTATCCATTGGTGTTGGGGGTGGTGTCTACACAATCTGTTGCCAAGGAGCAATGTGCCTAATAAGACAAAGACATGTTAGCCTTATAATGATCACAAAAGAGACTTGTATGAGCATGGTGACAATTGGCATGTCAATATCCCCTCATGAATGACTTTGATTGAATTATAACGACTCTCAACAGTAATTCAACTGAAACATGCCCTTTTTAAATAGAAGATATAAAACTCTTCATATAATTTCTCAAAAGATTACATAAAAGCTCTCACAGAAGCGCGAACAACAAACTGGCTTGTCAATCCTTTTTGGATGGCAAAACCCAAAAATAAAATCATTACATGTATATGAAGGCATCATAAGATTCCTATTTATTATATGTTGAAGGCATCAAAGAAGAGAAACTGCATCTTCGGCAAGTTTATGAACGCGATGTGGATTGGCCTCACATGTTGTTCCATGTTTATGAACTTTTTGTATTGCTGCCTCGGACGCTGCCTGCCCTACTTTAAAGTTTATTGAAAGGATACATGTCAAGGGAGAAACTCATGTTAGGTCAACACAGGCATGTTTTCCATTCATCTAGTGAAATAAAAGAATGTATGCAGGTCACAACAAATGAACAATTTTAGATTGAGTGCTAAGGAAGGACAAAGGAGCTTCTTTCATACCTTTAACCCAGATCGAGTGCCAACATCATGATGAAACTTATAACCAGGCCGCGAGCGGCAGTACACTGCATACTCACCAAAGGAATCAACATCTGTGATGTTGCAAATTGGACAACATTCATCACCTGGATACAAGGGAATCATAAGTTGATACTGAAGGATAGCTCGATACTCAATGGGTAATATAGACAAACCAAGGCCATCAATAGGAACAACCCTCAAGAAATTGTGTGCATGATCGGCTTGTAAAAAAGTGAGAATAGCCTATTGTCGTAAGGATATGTCTCTTGCCATGATTTGTTGGATGACTATTTTGTAGTAAGCGTCTACAAAATAAACCGGGTCTTTGGGGTGGCAGAAGGCGTACTTGTCAACATAGACCAACAAAAACATCTCAAGATATTGCATATGCAACCATGTGCTTGGACAAAGGGGAGCCCTCCAGTCATGCATATGACCTCACACAACATATGGTCTTGGAGATCTTTAGTGTGCATCTGAGAGGCAACAAAAGCAAATCTACTAACATCATGAGAGGACTTGATCCCCAATCCCCCTAGATGCATAGGAAGTGTAGCCAAACACCATTGTAAATCACCAAAACATAGGTCGTCACCAACCACAATATGCTCCAGACAACGACAAAGACCGTGATTAAAAATATCCAACACATGTGTGATAGAAGAAGGAGGTGTTCTACGAAGACCAAACAACAATTTGGACATCCCAACACAAGACCTAAGAAGAAGAAGCTCACATTGTGGGTCTTGGAGTGAGGACATGTGATCCATCATATCAATGGTCTTCATCACACGTTTCTGGAGAAGTTCATTCATAAAGGATGCATATGTAGAAAATTGGGCCACCTAGAATCTTCACTTCACGCTCTGAATGAGAGATTTCAGTAGGAAACAAACCCACATTCAAGCCTCGTCTAGGGTCATCAGATGGCCAAATAATCTCTATCTTCTTAGTATTGAGATGAAGTCCATACATCGGGCCTCGGTCCTGAATGAGGGATAGAGCCTTCCAAACAACCTCTGTGTCCCCAATGAGGGTACCATCATCAAGATAGAAAGAAAGGAGGTGAAGGTGACATGCATCCTTTACCTGTAAAAAAAGAGGGTGGAGTCCCAGGGAAAAAAGTAGGGATCTAATGGGTCACCTTGTTGTATCCCAAAAGAAGAAAAAAGAGGCTCGCCATGATCCATTTGGAGAGGAGATGGAGATCTGTAGAAAAATTGAACCCATCGTGCAATAGAAGGGCAATGAAGACAAACCTCTCGGAATATGGTAGATCTATCAAACATGTTGAAGGCATTATTGAAGTCAACAAGAGCCGTGGTGACCGTAGTGTGTTGTTGTTGTTCATAGACAAGTCGAGTGACAACATGTAGAAGGGCCCCAGCACCACCAGAAATAACAATACCATATTGACGACATCAGAACTTACACCCTTTGCTACAACTTTGGATCCACGACGCTGCCAAATAATACCCATAGCAATAGGCTGAATGCCATTGTTTGGTTTGAGAAGAGGAGTCAATGGAGCACTGGCAATGTAGAGAGCTAGGGAATCTAAACAAAGACCAGTGAGCCAAAGATTCACCACAGTTGAAACTGCATGCAAAAAATCATCTTTCACTGCAGTGGCAGCCCCACACATATAATCAATAAGATGTTGTGATCGTAGGCCATCACGTGCGTAAGCAGCCCCTTTCTTGAATGATAAAATGGCTTGTTCAACCATGCAGCAAGAAACAACAAATGGAGAGCTAGAAATTTCAAACTGAGGTTGTACCAATGGCAGTGGAGGTTGAGGGTGTTTAGCTTCAAGATATGATTAGTAGCTTTTATGGGGGTAACACCACTAGAACACGAATGGCAGTGGAAAATTGGCTATCTTTGATCTTAAACTTGGCACGTGAAATACAAGCTTCAGAAGAATGTTCTCACCCAGTAGGACAACAATGAGCCAAAATCTGAGCCAGGAGTTGTTGAATGCCATTAGGCCCTGAGTTCCAAGTCTCCAAAGCCTTAAGGATCATAAGTTATTGTAGAAAGATGTGTTTTTGAGAAGATTATTCTTGAGCAGACTTAGGGGTGAAGCGATACAGAAAACATCCTGGAAGCAACAAAAGACGAATCCATGCATCAATAGAGCGTGGGCAAGAAGCCACCTGGAGTAAGCAAGAGCGAAGAGTGTCAGCAAAGGGCAAACGACAAAGAAGAGGGATGCTCTTTACGGTAGGGATCCCGTACGGAAGACAGAATCTATCTGTGTCGAGCTCTAGTCGGTCAACAGGCAGAGGCGGTGGCTCAATACGCTGACGAGCTGACAGGGTGCAAGAAACAAAATCTGGAAAGTCAAAATTGATGGGAGCAGGCAAACCAACTATCACATCGAGTGATGCCTCACCAGGCTGTTGAGCTAGAGTGGTAGTAACATCAGACCCATCAGAAGCTTGATGAGGACAAAGCTTGATGAGGACATGCTTTAGACCATGATAGGATGCCAAGGCATACACCACACATCCAATGCTGGGAAGAACAAAGAGCAAACACCAAGCCCTCCCAAACATCAGCATACTCCAACGCCTTACAGATTCCATCAACACGACTCAGTGAAGATAAATGAACAACCTGAAGATGATTAGCAAAACTATTAGCTGCTAACGGTTTGCCACGACATGTATAGAGGCTCCTAATAGGACATGAAACTTGTGCAGCAGGTCCAACCATGTAGGATGTAGGCCCCGCATGGAAAGGGACTACAAGAACAACCTCACGGCTTTTCACTTGTGACGCAGTAAGACAGTCATAATGTGTCATTACCGGTGTGGGAGAACTGAATTTTGCCATTAAAGAGAGCATAACTGAATTTTGCCTCTCGTGTATGGCGGCAGTCCTTCCTGCTAAGTTAACCAGGGCAAGCCTACTTAACACACGACTGTAGGGAACCATGTATGGGTTGCTACCTCTGGGGATTGATGTCGGACTCTATCGTATTGATCCTCGACGTACTGAGACCTGGACGGCTAGGCACCAGAGATGCTCTGAGCGTGATTGTGCCCTAATCCCTTTCTGCTATGGGTGTGGTTGTCGAAAAAAGTCCTTCAAAGTCGGCCTGGCCAAGTCCAACAAAAGTCGATAAGTTGAACTAGACTTGAAGTTACCTCCAGACCTTTCTGGTCGCCTTCCGTCCGCGTACGGGAGACACTATAGAAGTCGGATCTTGATACTATGGTGTGCGGGAACAAGACGAGCAGAGAACCCCTAACATCAACGACACCAGGGTAGGTACAATAATTAATCAAAGGTAGATGGGAGCCAAACAGAATCATCATCGGTACCCACGTCACGTGTAGTGGCTTGGCGCCCTCGCATCGCGTCATCATCCAACGTGCGGTGACCAAATAAGTGTTGATACATTCCAACAAAAATACACTCGAGAGGAGCCATGCCACATTTCTTCTCACAAAAAGTCCCTTTCAATGCATTTCTTGGGAACTGAGGGCCATATAGTGACAATGTCCACTCACAACAATTCTCTAAAAATATATATGTGAGGGTTGGGGACCATATCATGAGAATTTCCTCTAACAACAAGTCCCCCGTAATGTATTTGTGAGAATTCAAGCCTCATATCAAGACAGTCTCCTCTCATAGTAATTCTGTAAAAATTCTAAGGTTAGGTGACATGAATTTATGTCATCTATAACTTTGGTGACACACATACATGTCACCTAAATCTTGTGTCTCCTTGTGTATTACACTTGACTCATATACATGTGTAAACCCCCATTAGAGTATAGGTGATTCAAATGTATGTCACCTATAGTGTGTCACCCTTTCAAGTATGATAAAATATCTGTCACCTATGTTGCACAGACTACAAGTGACATACATGCATGTCACCTAAAGTATGTCACCCTTTCAAATATACAAAAATGTATGTCATCTATTTTACGTAGGCCTACACAGATTATAAGTCATGTACAAACATGTCATCCAAAGTGCGTCACTTTTTACATGACTGTCATCTATACTATGTTTTTTGGTAGTGTCCAGATCATCAACTCACACAGACAATTTATCACGTTCTTAATCAATAATTCCATCACTGCGACCTTAATCTATGCTAATCCTCATGCATCAGTGAGATCACTACTATGGAAACACCTGATAAGCATGGGAAATAGATTTTCTGACCCTTGGATTGTATTAGGCGATTTCAATACCATGCTCTCCCCTGAGGAGAAGTTTGGAGGCTCGTCGTTTAACTATTCTGAGGCGGCTACTTTCAGTAACACTCTTATTGAAGTAGATCTTACCAATTTGGGTTTTTCTAGATAGAGCTTACCGTCATGGATTCCTCCGTGAGCGCCTTGACAGGGCAGTGGCAAATGAAAGCTTTATCATCCAGTATCCGCACATGCTGGTTACTCACCTTCCTAGGGTGGAGTCAGACCACTGTCCTCTATTAATAACTACAACTACACACATCAAAGGCAAACAACAGTTCAGAATGAAAGCTGACTGGAAAGCTAATTCTGAGTTTAACAGCATACTGAGAAGCATGTGGAACCCGGATAAAGACTTCTCTGAAGCTCTATCTACCGCTCAGAATGAACTCATGGAGTGGGACAGTAAGAGAATGTAGAAACAACATCACCACAAGGAACGACTCCTTCACAATATTGATACATTGCAGACCGAGATGGCCGAGAGGTATAATCCTATTACTGATCAATTGTGTTGCGATATACATGCCTCCTTGGCACAAGTGCTGAAAGAAGAGGAAGAGGAGTGGAAATTAAGAAGCCGTGTGAACTGGATCACTAATGGTGACTCCAATACACGTTTCTATCATGCATATGTTAACCAACACAAATGAAGGAACACCATCCTGAAGCTCAAGAATGATTATGGAGAATGGGTGTCGGACCCTGCCACTCTTTCACAACTGGTAACCAACTACTTCCAACAAATCTTCACCACCCCTGATCATACTGACCCTTGAAAATTTAATGACATTCCAACTAGATTTCTGAAACTGAACCAAGAGAACCGGCTGGCCATAGCTAAAGCACCAACTAAGGGCAAGATTCTTTCTATTCTTAAGAACATAGATCCTTATAAGGCCGCAGGACCAGACGGAGTTACTACATACTTTTTGCAAAATAACTAGGCCACTGTGGAGGAATCTGTGTGGAGAACAATAATGTAGGCTCTTAGTGGCAACACGCTTGACGAAAGGCTATGGTAGGCCTCCATAGTGTTAATTCCCAAATGCAAAGCCCCTAAAAACTGCAAGCATTTCAGACCTATTTCTTTGAACAATGTGTGTCTCAAGCTTTGCTATAAAGTCGTGGTTGAACGCCTCAAGTCCTGGCTACCACACTAGATCTCTCCCACACAAAGTATCTTCGTACTGGGAAGGAATATCATGGACAACATCATGCTTGTACATGAAATTGTTCATAATATGAAGAAGATCACAAGCCCAAAAATGATGGTGATAAAAATTGATCTAACAAAGGCATATGACTTTATGAGCTGGGGTTTCATCGCAGCCACCTTGAAGAAATTAGAACTTTCGAACAACATCAGGAGGTATGTGATGAATTCCATCAAAGGAGGTGATGCAACGATCAACTGGAATGGCAATACATTTGTGACCTTCAAGGCCACTAGGGGCCTCCGTTAGGGAGATCCACTATCCCCGTATTTATTCATTCTCTATTTGGAGTGACTTAGTTAGATGATAGAAGAGAGAGTCAGCCGAAAAGACCGGTCCCCGATTAGAAATTCGAGCAGCAAGCTTAAAATAGAACACCTCTACTTCACGGACGACTTGATTCTCTTTGCTCAAGCCACTATCCAGAATATAAGAACAATCATGGACTTCTTCAAAGCATTCGAACTAGCATCTGGACAGACAATCTCCATCGACAAAACCTAAATCTTCTTCTCCAGAAGCGACCATCGGAACACCAGGAGGGCCATTTGCAACTATAGTGGATTTGAGCAAGCAACAAATATAGGGAAGTACTTAGGAGTTCCCATTATCCATAGGAGAGTCACTCGTTAGACCTATGCTGAAATCTTGGATAAAATAGATAGCAGAGTCAATGCTTGGTCGGCGACAAGCCTATCTCTAGAAGGTCGAGTATACATGGAAAAATCCACTTTGGCAGCCATTCCTACATATACCGTGCAAACTGCGGTCCTTCCCCTTAACCTGTGTGACATGATTGATGCTACTATTCATTGATTCATCTGGGGAGGCACAAGCACTCATAAGCCTATTTCATTGGTATCATGGGACAAAGTCACCAGAAAGAAAGCTCATGGAGGACTGGGTATCAAAACAATGAGAGATTGGAACCAAGCCCTCATCCTCAAGAGCACATGGAACATATGGAGTGGAAATGCATCACTTTGGAGTCAGGTCATGAAGAAAAAACTCCAGCAATCGAATGGCAGACCCGGTGGGCATATCTCGTGTTTGGGCAGAGCAACAATTCGGAGTAAACAACTGAGAGAAGAACTCCTATCTCACCATTGTCAATGGGGAGAATATGCAATTCTTGCTGGACACCTGGGTACCCAAGGAAGGGAGATTGATCAACAAAGCTACCAAACTAGTACCACCTGATATCGTAGACCTAAGGGTCAACAATGTGGTGTTGGAAATGGGAGTTGGCATAGGAAGTTCTTGGAGGAGTGGCTGCAGAAAAGCACGATAGAGGAGATCAAGTGTATAAAGCCACCTACTCACACCCTAGAACATGACGTACTAACTTGGATGCACTCCAGCAATGGAACCTTCACAACCAAATCAGCCTACAGCCTTATCCGAAGCTCGAAGCATATTACTTGTGAAGGAAAATGGCCCAAAATCTGGAAAGCAAAGGTTTTGGCTAGAATCCAAATGTTTATGTGGCTTGTGAGTCATAACACAATCTTAACCAACGCCAACCGCGCAAGAAGGAAAATGACAGCTGATAATATCTGCCCTAGGTGTAAGAAGGAAGAGGAAACTATGTTACATGCACTTAGAGACTGCCCGTAGGTCAAAGATACATGGACACTTATACTAAATGATGTTGATAGGAGCCAATTCTGTAATGAAACAAGATTGACAAGATGGGTTAAGTGGAACCTAAAGCAAAACAACAATCATATCATCACATACTTTCTAGCTTGCTGGTTCATATGGAAGGCCCAGAACACGAAGGTGTTTGAAAATAAATCCACTCACCCCCTTCATATTGTGAAATCTATAAACCGAGAGAAAACTATCATGGAAATGCAGGTAGATGGATTGGGGATACCAACGAAAGAGACACCTAAACATGGATGGAAAAGGCCTTGAGAGAACTGTGTTAAACTTAACACGGATGTTGCCTTCAAACGAGGATGTGTTACTACTGCGATTGTAGCAAGAGACGCCGAGGGATGATGGATAGGAGGCGTAGCTACAAGAGGAATGACACACGATGTGCTGGAGGCAAAACTTTGGGCTATCAAATAAGCTTTGATGATCGTAGACGAATGCGGATACCAAGAAGCAGAATTATCTTTGGATTGTTAATGTGCAGTCAATATGCTCTCAGAGACAAGCAACAATATCCCCTGGTATGCAAACTAGATCATTGATTTTTAGAGACTTCTCAAAGCAGGGTGAGTTATTCACTTCCATAGTCGAGACACTGACAATGTTGCAGACTGGATTGTTAGAGATCTCTTCAAAAGAAGCATTCCTTTTTTTGTTTGCATCAGACCCCCCCAAGAGGTGATTACTCTTTTAGAGGCAGATGATTGTAATGGTAGTAGTACTACCATGTTTAATACTACGGTCAATAATCATTTATGTAATGCTTTTTTAAATTTGCATACAAGAGGAGGGCACAATGAATAGAGAGCATCCTGGCTTCCCCCAAAAAAAATATTAATAAATATGATGAGTGGGCAACCCTGATGAAGTATATTTCGTTATACTTAGCCCTAATATAACCAAGTGATTGTAATTGATTATCAACAACCCCTTCAATGATGAATAGAATCATGGAGTACTTTCTTTTGTGGTTGAACCCTAGTATGCTATGACCTGATGGTTACACCTTGAGTTATGTGTAGATCCATACATGAGAATGGTATGGAATGTGATGGTGATGCTTCACCTTATGCATCCATGATCCAATGGGGATTCCATGAGTTAGGGTTTGGGTGTGTGTGTTGATTAGTAATATTAATATAATTTATTTTTTGAACCTAACTCTAATGCAAATAGATAAATATGAGTATTCATGTTTAACCTTTTTATATGATAACATGATGGTGGAATAATCTCCTTAATATGATCATAACCTTAATGTGTGAATTGGTTGTTATCATAGCCACATGGTTGATACTTTCTTATGCTATACTTGTGCATTATGAATATGATGAGGGTTAATCATATCTAGATTCCTTACATGTTGATGTAATAAAGGAATGTTCTTAATGTTAATATAACCCTGCTATGATTGTTTATGAATATCACCCAACCCATTAATTCAATATTGTGATGTCTAGTGTATTATATGTAAATGATGTTTTTGAGCCTTGTTATAAGGCATGTAAAGATCATGATGATCTTGCAGGGAATAGTATGATGGTCTTAATGACCTTTGGGCATGGTTGAGCCCTGAATGAGGTGTAATCCTCTTGAGTTGATAAGGAATGATACCCTCTAATATTGTGAAAAATATTTATATCTTGTGATAGTATGTTGACTACTGTAGACTCATGAATGTCATGTGAAATGTACCATGTGATGATGAGATGAGAAATTATGTTTCACATGTTTCATATCTTTTGAAGTTGTGATACTTATATGCTTACTAGAATTGAATTAGGGTTTGTATGTCTGCTAGTTTGAATTGGCATAACTAATCAAGTGAAACTCTAATCATGTAGTTCCCTATTCCATAGATCCATCTGAGTGTCAGAACTTTCCAGATGGTGAAACAAGTATTCCTAAGGGAAACTCAGAGCGCATACTATTGAGTATGTAGGGTGCTTTTCATCCTGAAATCAAGTATTTAGGGAGGATGACTATGGTCATACCTAGCCCTCAATTTGAGAATGGTTGTGGTCTATCTCTGTGGTTATATATGTAATAAGATTGGAGGCAATTTGTGGTTGTACCTCAGATGGTAGGGTATGCGTACCCACCTCCTTTCACTAGTATCGTGACCTATACCAAGGACGGACTAGATTGTTAGTAGCTTGACCTTATGAGTTGTTGTGGTGGACCCATACTAATTGGGGGCAGAGAAGACCTTAGGAGTCTGACTCTTCCTAGATCTTGTATGCCACTGATTGTGACCAAGCGGTGGTTAGTTGGAACTTGAGTGGTATCCTCAAATTCCTCAGAGAATAATAAAATATGTACTACAAACATATAGCATATATGTTAGGGTTATATACAACACTTCACATTGGATGATAACCCTTGTTTGTTCTCTTTACATAAAAATGATGCTTAGTGCATTTAATAGATAGTAGATATACTTATGTTTTGGATATGCTAGATATTGTAGATGCGTACATACAATAACACTATTAATTTTGATATCTATACTGCTACTTCTAATTATAATTATGATGCTAGCTATCTCATGTTGTTAGTTATGTTTTTTGGCATGCTAGACATGTCTCTGTAATAAAAAATGTCTCTATTTCTAATCATGCTTATGCAAATACTCGTGCTTATGTTGTTAGCTCTGCTTATGATATTGATCTGTTAAACTTTTTAGACATGCTAATGTTGTTAGATATACTTATGATGCTAGACTTATTCATGTTAATAAAGATGATATGCTACTAGACTTACTTATGCTAGTTATGCATATGCTACTGAATCTCTTATACGGTTAACAAGGCAAATGATGATAGTCAACTTAATAATGATAATTATTATTTTCTCCTTTATGTATTTTGTTAATCATCAGTGTTGATGAGCCTATTTGTTATATCTAATTAAACTACTTAAAACTATTTAATTATTTAAAATGTTGTAACCAATAAAGCATTATTGGAGGTTATATATCTTGCTGGGAGATGGGGCTCACCCTTGTGGTTCACCACATCTTTTTAGGTAATCGGCAGTGACGACAACATAACTATGGAGGTGAAGAGGAACTACAGTCATGAATCTTTGAGAAAGTTGATTAGATGTCTAGTGTGTCCTAGAGTTGTCCCTGTACTCTCAGGCTCGGGCAGGAAAAGTTTGTATATGGTGTTTCAAACGAATCAAACTTTTGTTAGCATGTTAATGCTTGTTTGTGTGGCATATATGAATATTGTTCTCTTGTGTATATATTCTGTGGCTAAGGCGATAGAACAATTTGTATCAAATTCATGTAATAGTATGGATGCAAGAAATATGTTGGGCTCTTATGCAAACGTTTTTGAGCGGGTGTTGATGTTGAAATCGGTTTTAATTTACCCATATTTTTGGTTATGTGATTAATTAGTGATCGATTGTGTTTTATATTTTGAGTAATTTCATTTATTATAACGGGTTCTTATAAGTTGGTATCAGAGCTTTAGGTTCACTGAGTCTACAGGGACACTAGGAGTTCGGGCTATGATGATGTTTAATTAAGGAACATGACATGAAAATATAGTGCATACTACCTAATCTCAACAGTTGGATGCCCTGGCCAGGTAGTCCTTTATTGAAGAAAAGGTAATAATGGAACTCTTGGAGTGTTATTGTTATGATTACTATGATCAAGTAGTCATTTTGAGACAATCTAAATAGCATAATGAATCGGAAATCATGGTGCAGATATCTCAATATTGCCTCAAGAGAAGATGAGAATTACATCATTATCTATCAAAACTTGAATGTTTATTAACTATAAGAGAAAGATACGACACCATGAAATCTAAGTCTGAATACAAATAAGAAAAAGAGGAGTTCTAAAAGATGTGATCCAAGAAGATAATAAAGTAAAAGACAGATAAGTTTGTTCTTATAAAATGAATCAAGGTATGAAATCCACGTAAGATGAAGAGAACTCCTATAATAAGTATAAAATGAGAAAATGAATGAGAACAATGACAAAGGAATAAGGAGGAACCTGAGTTAATCTCATACCAACCAATGTGTGTAAGAAAGTGTTAATGTAAAATCAGCATGGCATGTGAAAGAAATTAAGGGAGATGATCTCTTTTTAATGAAGAAAATGTGTAATATGATTATTTACCTTTGATAAGTGGTTGAAAAACATAATAAAATAAGATAACATACCCAATTGTGATAAATATTCATCAAGGAAGGAGTAATGAGATATGTTAATCATGATGATTCCTATGATCATGGCAAGGAACCCAAAATAAAAAAGGTAAAATGATACATGAGAATTTGTAACCTGCATAATAAAAATAGAATTGGTTATCTTTTTTATAGTGACCCTTGAACAATGCTGCTATGATGTGGGAAGTGTGTTTCAATTAGTGTCTTTCCTTTCTAGGGCACGACATTCAAGTGGATCATTGCCACTTAGTATGTGTGGATTTGTTGTAAATATGAGGGTGGATAGCTTATTATAGCATAAAGTTGCTTGGATGATCATAAAGGTTGTGATGAGTTTGCTTTTGAGCCTTCCAATAATTAGGAAGACTCCTCACATTTGTCTTGAGATTTTTTATGTTGGTAAAAGTAGATGAGATAAAGATGTGAGTTCTTAATAGAAAATGAGGTGGATACAAAGGTAATGAAGGGAGAGAATCGAGGCATATGGGGTTTTCACCATCTTAGCCATGGCAAGAAAATGAATTAACAATTAATCGACAAATAGGTGACGTCATGTGAATCATAAAAATCCACAAAAGATGAACTCCACATGAGCTCATTGGTCCTGGTGCTCATGTTTCCTAGTTCGTCATCTGAAAAGAGATAAATCCATGATCACTTCAAAATCTCTATACAAATTGGTTTAATAATTCTAAACCTAGATTTCTATGGTCATTTCCATCCGAGTTAACATAAACATCTAAGCGAGTAATTACTTCACTAGATCATCGATTAAATAAACCAATCGCCGTCTAAAGAAGTCGATTAAAACTGATTCGATCAAACCATGGCTAAGGGGCTATTCCCCTTGCCTCGATAAGGAACTTCTCCCTCATGGTTGAGGAGAAGGGGGAGATGGAGGAAGAAAGTACCTTGGCTATAGTCTAGGTTTAAATATGAAATTAATCCTTATTCTAGAGATAATAAAATGACCAGGTTCTTAATTTCTTGCTTCAGAACTAAAGAAAGGGGAAAGAAGAGATCTAGATCTAATAGAAGAATAAAAATAAATCGAGGAACAGTCTGAAGAACAAACAATGCTTCAAAAAAAAATAAACTACTTTATTGTTGAATCAGAAGAATACAAGATTAAAGTTGTTCCGAGAATTCTAGTAAAAAGTGATAACAATAAGATTCAAGATGCTCCAAGGAGGAGTAAGTGCCCCTCCTTTTATAGGAGAAGGAGGGGAGGATTCCTAAGAGAATACAAAGAGTTTGAGGCTATTGGAAAGACTTAATTAAAAGAATAATATTTGTCAATCCTTGATTTCTCTCTCTAGTATGTTATGCAGATTTCCGTAATTGGACTTTAGAACGTATTTATCATTTGTAAAACGCAAAAAAGAGGTCTAAAAATATATTTTTCCTATAGCACTTGCAATTATATTTCCAAAACATATTTATATTCCAAATTTGGAATTTATATGTGGAAGTTATGAATGTTTTGGTGAGAGATATATCAAACTCTACGAGAAACGTGAGGGTACGTTCACAGGTTAATTGTGCAGTCAATTAAATATGAAAATCGCCGCAAAATATGTCTTTTATGTAGCCAATAAAATTTTCTTTTCAGTCCATGCTTGATCGTAAAATTCTGCCTTTAGACGCAAAAGATATGGCTATTTTGGTGACGGGTATCTCAGACACTGCGGGAATATTTGGAAAGCCTCATATCTTCATCTTTTATTATCTCGATTTACATACTTAGATAATTCTTGAAAATTAAGAGAAATATCATAAGAATTTATGAAGAGAATATCGAGAAGATGAAAGTGATATTTATTTCCAGATTAAGTTAAAATTAATAAAAAAGTCCTAATTAATTATTCTAAATGAAGAAAAAATAAGAGATGAATATGTATTCATCAATAAAATATCTTTTAGACATAAGAGTTAGAATGGATAACATAAGTTACATGACCATGGTGAGTTTAGGGTTATGTCCTTTAGACTAACAAATATACCAATAGAATTTATGAATAGGATGAATAGAGTGTTCAGTTCATGTCTTACAAGTTATAGCAAGCTTTGAATGATGACATCTCAAGGTGTTACAGAGATGGTGAGTAACATGGTCAACATATTTGCTAAAACTTAAGAATATTGATGTAACTATACTTATGTGTGACAAGTCTAGAAAGAATGAGTTAAGGGTTGACTAAAGTATCCTCTTGGAGTTATGATACCTCTGTTAAGTATGTTATGTAAATCTTGATAAGATGAAGACAATGTTGTTGCTCTACCCCTAACAATGTCAATCAGGAAGTTATATTTGTTAACAGTTACAGAAAAGTGTATGATTCTTCAACCAAATAGAAGGTCAGTCCACCATTGAGATGATTGGAGAATCCTCTAAAAATATATTCATCATAGTTCTTGAAATTAGGGGATGCCTATTCGGTTGATTGAGTTGTTAATTACAACAATCATTAAAGGAGCATAGAGCTGAAACCTTGTAAAGTGACATATGATAAGATATACATGATGTTCTATGTCTGGTAAGAGCCAACAAGTATGGCTCTAAGTGATGTGTGATACAATAGATAGAATAGTTTAGGACGACAAGTTGAAAAGTACTACCATACCTATATAGGTGGTACAACGGTTCTTATGTTGAACCAAGGTGACACATGCAGAAGTTGACAAAGAGCAATATGAATTCTATGAGAATATTGTGACATCCTTATGAATGAAAGTTACCATGCATAAGATTGGGGATGAGGTGCATGAGAAGTATCCACCTTTTTCTACCTTGGATTTTAGGGGCGAAATCCCTATTAGGGGTTTATAGTTGAGAGACCCCTGACCTTGCTAAAAGTGTTGAACATACTTAATTATCAGAATTTATTTCTTACAACTATAATCTATCCTTGTGATATGATTTGGAATCATAACACAAGCTTAAGTTTCAAATTTGCTCCAATTTGAATAAATTTTATGCAAGTTATGCAATTTTATGTACATTTTGGACTTTTCTACAATTTACTCAACTGGGTGGTTTTTCTTGCAATTTATCACTTTCATTATGTTCTTTGGATGTTATCTCATCCTTCTTGATCTTGTTGAGCCATGGGGATCCTAGTTGAACCTTGGTTTGGAGGTGTTTTCCTCAAGGGTATTTTAGGGTTTACCCCTTTATGGATGAGCTACCTTTAGGAGCTATCAAGCAAATGATTTATTTGATTTTCTTACAAAATCAAGAAATGAGGGATAAACTTGACAAGCCTCGAGAATGAGAATTGGGCAGATATCACATACTTGATGAAAATTCTCGATTAAAATATCAATCTATTTGAGAAGTTCGATATGGCGGCGCTAGGGCTTGAGGTGACGCTAGGGTGCGAGTGGCTGATCGGGGGCGTATTGAAGGTGAAGTAGACAATCAGGTGTTTGATCCCTGATCAATGCAAATAGAACCACTCAACACAACTAAATGTATGACGGGAAATGAGAAGGCATCAACATTAGTCTGCAGAAACATGAAGAAACATAGGGGCTCGGCAGTTCTTTCGATACCGAAAGTAGGATTCAACTTTAAGGTGACTGGGATGATGAGCAACGTAGAAACAACAATATGGAGGAGATAAAGCAGACTACCACTATAGTTGAAATTGGAAGTGGAGTAAACATTCAATCAATTCCATGCCACAACCCTGGTGAGGAGGGGTCGAGTACGTATGCAAGTGATATAATGGGCAACCGGACAAACAAAAATAGCGATCAGATGAGAACGGATACTAAATAATTTTTCCTTGAAAAACTTTTTGAAGATTACCTACAACTGGGGGCGGTGTCGCTCGAGCAGATGGATGAGATCCTGATACTACAGATTGATCCAGATGCCAAAGAGGACCTCATAAGACCATGGAGATACACAGTGGTGGTGAGAATGCTCGGGACTGATATTGGCTACATGATGCTAAGGGACATACTCAAGTTGTTATTGTAGATCAGACAATAGTTCAACATGTTCAAGCTCAAGCATGGCCATTTTGTTGTGAAAGTCTTGTGCCGACACGATTTTGATATTGCTCTAGTTAGCGGGCCATGGAAGTTATTTGGATGTAATGTCCTAGTCTGGATGCACATGCAGATTACAAGGTCACTTGGGTAAGAATTATGAACCTCCATTTACATCTATACATCACCACCATGTTCCAGTTTATAGGCATGGCATTGGGTTGTCTGATAAAGATAGACGGACACACAGAGAACAAATCACAAAGTAGATTTGCGATAATTGCGGTATAAGTTGACACATCGAAAGACCTTGTATCCTCCATACTTATTAATGGGGTGGAATATGAAGTTATCTACGAGGGACTTCCTTGGGCTTGTACTAAATGCTAAAAGAAGGCCATATTTCAAAGTACTACAAGGAAGGCATAGAGGAGGATGAAGCGTGCAAAGAGGCAGTAGTAGGTGAAACTCAAGAGACAACTTTATTACCGCAAATACGAGCGTGAGAGGATGGCAGAGTCAAAATTCCAAAAGGGGGAATAGGTGAAGGAGGATGGCACAAGACACTCCCAGGATGGAGGCTACTAATTGATTTGCAAATCTACATCAAGAAGAAGAAGAGACATAGGATGAGGGAGATGATGAAGTGTAATACTCTAAAGAAGAGACTCCTCCACAGACGAAGCTAGTGAAGGTACGGAAGAAGAATAAACCACATGCTTAAGAGGTAAGCAAAACAAATTAAGAGGGGGTGTTTAGGAATATGTCTAACAGTTAAAATGAAAAAGGAAACAAGAATAACGGAGTAGGCAATGTTGCAAAAGGGGTGAGAGAGAAGCACACCATAGTTACTCCAGAGATGGACCAGGTGATCACATTAATTGATGGCGAGGTTACAATAGAAGTAGAAATGAAAATCGGGGAAAACACCAGACAGAATGAAACAACGGACACCACAGTTATCTTGCGCCTGAAGAAGGATAGGAACAAAAAAGGGATGTGGGAGAAGGATAAGCCTCTTCTACCATGAAGGTCAAGTTCCAACAAAGAGTTAATCATGAAACAAAGAGGTAAGTCAAAACCTCCTGGCCAGCAGGTGGCACGAAGGAGGAGCTCACGTATAAAAGATTAGGAGGTGAATGGGGATAAGGAATCAAATCATCACACCCCCAGAGAAGAGAAAGTGGAGGAAATTGGAAACGAAATGGTGATAACAGCAGAAGGAGCTGAAGGAGAATCATCTGAGACTCATCCCTATGAAGACCAGTTAACATCAGTTTTTTAATTATCTCTACACTTAGATTATCTTGGACCAATGTGTCTTCTATGTTGGAATGTTTGTGGGATTGGCAATAAAGATCGTTGTTCAGTTATATCCAATTACCTAAGGGAACACAAACAAAACATGGTGGCTTCTCTTAAACCCAGAATTAGTGGAAGATCAGCTACAAGCACTATTAAATCCCTGGGTTTCACCCATTGTCATCGCATGGAGGCACAAGGATTCTCTAGTGGCATATGGGTATGCTAGAAAGGTAAAGAACAAAAAGTTCAAGTCATTAAAAACCATAGATAGTTTGTCATGTGAAAATTAGAAAGCAAGGTGATGGTGACCATCGTGTATATGAATCCACACATTATAATAAGAAAACTATTATGGAAGCACATAATAGATGCCAACGAGTCTATCAATGACCCATGGATCGTCATGGGAGACTTCAACACAACCTTAACACCAACAAAGAAAAGTGGGAGTGATAGATATAACTACAGTGAGGCCATAACATTCAAAGAGATGCATATGGAGGTTGGTCTTTCTGACCTAGGTTTCTTAGGAATTTGGTTCACTTATAAGCATGACAGGTTACAAGAGAGGTTAGACTGTGCTGTGGAAAATGAGTCATTCATCAGGAAGTTCCCTACATGGGTGATAGAGCATCTCCCTAGGCTCTCATCTTACCATTATCATCTACTGCTGAAACCTCACAAGGGGGAAAGGAAGGAGGCTAGGTTTGTAATGAAGGCCTCATGGAATGGGCATGAGGTGATGAAGTGTTCGGTCAAGGAAAAGTGGGAGAACTCCACTAACTTCTTTGAAACCCTTCAAGTGGTGAAACAAGTTATCATGAATTTAGAACAAAAAGAGAAGCATGTTGCGTACAAAGACAACAAGAGGAGACTACAATGAAACATCGCTACACTACAACACATGTTAGAGGAGCAATATGATGCTACAAATAATAATTTGTGCATTGATATGCAGGCTGAACTTCAACGGATCATCACAAAGGAGGAGGAGGACTGACAGTAAAAGGCACACATCCATTAGCTTCAGAATGGAGACAATAACACTAGGTTTTACCAGGCATGGGTCAACCAAAGAAGGAGACAGAACACGATCACCACTCTCAGTGAAGTGACATGATGTTGGGTTACAAATGAAGTTGCGATTATGAAAATGGTGGTGACACACTTCCAAGAGATTCTTACTGAATCGATTAGAGGAGACAAGGTCAACAAGTATGAGATCCCAGGCCAATTCTATAAAATTTATATAGAAGAGATGAACGACATTGCTAAAAAATTGTTAGCAGATGAAGTACTGGCTACCCTTAGGCTTATGAAACCATTTAAGGCAGTTGGACCTGATGGTATCACAGTGGAATTCCTCCAAGGTAACTGGAACTCAGTGGAACACTCGGTGACACTAATCACTCAAGACATGGTAGTAGGAGACTCGATACACGATGAGATCTGTAATGCAACAATCAAACAGATCCCAAAGGTGACTCGACCAGAAAGGTGTGAACAACTAAGACCAATATCTCTTATTAAAATCATCTTGAAGCTAGCCACTAAAATGATTGTAGAGAGGGTGAAGAGATCTATTCCTAAATGGATCTTCCCATAGTAGAGTAGCTTTGTACTAGGGAGGAAGATCATTGATACTATAGCTCTTGTGTAGGAAATTATATATGGTATGAGGAAGAAAGGAGGAGTGAAGACCATGGCATTAAAAGTTGAGTTATCTAAGGTGTATGACAAAATGTCATGGAAGTTCATTGAAGATACCTTGGTGAAGGTGGGGATTCCTCTAAATATCAAATATTTTATTATGCACTATATCACTGGAGGATGCTCAATGATAAGCTGGAATGGGAGACAATCCAGGTCCTTCAAAGCTAATAGAGGCCTCTGGCAAGATGATCCGTTATCACCATACATGTTCGTTCTTTGCCTTAAAAGATTATCTCAGATGCTTCAGGAGAGGGTATCCAATGGTAATAGTAGTGAAGACAGTCTTTCTCAAAAAGCTAATACGTCATAGGCATGTATATATGTACATACATGTATGTATGTATATGTACATGTACTGCCTAACAAAAGACATAAATTATATATATATATATACATATATATATATATATATATATATATATATATATATATATATATATATATATATATATATATATATATATATATATGGCCACAATGAATTGCAACAAAATACTTTTACAGTAAAAAATTATATATACGATCTCATTTTTTGTACATTGATACTTCGTGGACACCAATAAAAAAGTGGAAACATGTTCCTTCTCATGTACATTATATTTGTAGATAAATTACAAAATTTTGACAAAAATAATTGTACATGTTTTTTCCAAAGAACTAGTAGTTTCTTTCATTGTTGGAACAAACAAATGGATATAATAAAGAATTCATGAAGAAGAATCACACAACATATAACATGATTTGCTCTTCTTCATTCTACCGGTGGCTGCTCTGCTTTTCCCGGAGGTAGCAGAATTTCTGACCAAGAAAGGTATGGCAGCAGATACATTTGGAGCTCTGTCGAATGTTGAAAAAGTTGTTGGGTCATGAGCTACTTCTCATGCACATTGTCAACTTCCACATCCAAATGTAGTAGATTCATTTGACTAATGGGCATCACCAATGACAACTTCCTTGGACAGGGAGGTTGTCTCAGCTACAGGCTTTCGGACAATGGCAACTTGGTGAGATTCAGAGCCAGTATGGGAATGTCCACAGACACCATCATGCACATCATCTTTATTAGAGGGATGCACAAGCAGATCTAGAAATTATATATTAAGGGATTGTTAAGTTGAGTGAGATAAAAATTTCTAGATGCTAACATAAAAATACCCAAATTGTATATATACTTACGTCCCACTTCTTTTGTAAGGACTAATATATTAATGTATTTTCTGATGACTTGCAAACACATGCTAAAAAATGCATCTGACTTGATTGAATGGCACAATTGTTTTGTGTGACTCATTTTCTTTTCAGTGTCTCTTTGTACCCAACCTGATACAACACATGTTTGAAGAAGTTAAACACTATTGATGCAGATAATGATGAATAAAAGAGCAATTATATCTTATAGCATAGTAACTTCACATGGCAATCATCCAAGAACATTTAGTTTACTTACAATATAGTCAGTTAACATGGACTACATGTTTGGTACATGTTCTCATATGAAGATGTTGTCTTTCTCATTATATACCCAGTGACTACATCTTATATAGGGATGGAAATAAAGATTGTATGCTAACTCCAAACTAAATGAAGGTTCATTGATGAACAACATATATAAATTGGTAAAGCTTTTGTGACTTATGGGGTAAGGATTTTGTGGTATAAGTATAAAAATATATACTCTCTAAATATAGTGCATCACTACTTACATTGTGGTTTTCTATCATACTAACAATGATTGCTGAATAGTTGAAGGAAATATCTGTATCAACAATTGAGCAACCAATAGTCATGGACACCAGCCATGCTTTTCCATACTAGTAACATTGTAGTTGAGTATGTGATGGATGGATGAAAGAAAATCATATTCTATTAGGATATATTGTACTACATACATATATTATGAGAACAAGACACCAAAATATCTAAATTTATTAATGGATAATGCCAAAAACTACAGATAGGAAGAATGTGCAAAGCATAGCGTAGAGAGCCGAGAGCATGTTATAATACATATTTCGCAAGACATGAAGATAACAGGATGATCACATCTTGACCTATAGTAGACAGATATTGAAGTTGAGTGCTGACGAAGAATTCAGGGGCTTCCCCTGCTTCATCCACTAGATAATGGTCGCCTAGAGAAACATCATTTTCTTCACCCTCCCATGGAATTGAGGTAGCTACTTCTATATCTGAAAGAGAAAAATTCATCCAAGGTCATTACTACTAGGACTCATATTTGCTATATTTGGACTTGAAGGTACATGAATTGAATTCTAGAACTTCATAGGTACTAGAATAACAAGAATAAAGGCAGGTAAATGCCTACAATTATAAATATTTAAAGGGCATTTAGAAAGTAAAGGCAAGAAGCATCGAATATTAATTTCTTGAGGAAAAGGAAAGAAAATAGAACTAGGAAAAGTGTGCTTGATAATTGGATTATTGCAAGGGTTATGAAAATATGTAGTACTATGACCTATAACTGTAAGTATGAAATCATCTACTATTTGAAAAATAATCAAACTTCTACAACAAAATTAAACATCAAATCACATATTTCTCATCAAGATGTAGTAGTGCAACAGGAGAGTGTTTCTCTACGCATGCATACACTCAAGCAGAAGATGCCATTTGGCTACTACTTCACTTGGCTACTACTTCCGAGTGGATAATCCAAAATTCAAAGCTAAGAAGAATTGCAAAGTATGGTTATAAAAAGATTTTTTTAATTTATACTGCAAAAAGTAATACATGTAATGTTTCTTTGGTTACAATTTATATCTATCAATTCTGACTATGATAGTATTAAATCTAAGCGAGACTTGGGGTTATATGTTACATCATGTAAAATAGTAAGAGGAAACATTATAAAACCACTCACTAATCTTGTAGAATTTCTACACCAACTTTTCAAGTAGTAAGGTGTGTGACTCGCCAAAGTTGACTAGTCCCCCAACTCATCGCCAAAAGTATTTCATGCAGTCATAAATACGATATTGGTATGAGGTGAGAGATATACATCCATGTGTAACTCCAAAGGTCATCAAAGACATACTATCCAAACTGTGTGCATGCTATGGCCAAACCATGACACAACCAGGACAACACAGGATGCTTTTGGTAACATATTATGTACTTGCTTGATCCATAAGTGACATTCTTTAGTTATTAGATCATATGTAGTCCAATTTTTATATGTAAATATTTTGTGTAGTAATTTAGTAATGTTTTTACATGATATCAAGTTCATTAACAATTCACATAATGGATCCAAAGTGAGAAAAAAGTGTCAATTTCTCTTCCTTATATTGCATCGATAGTATTTTCTCCCTAGTGGATCTCTCTATCATTTAATAAAACTAGCATCCAAAGTTCATGAGTAGTACATAGTCTCGTAGCAAAGCACAACAACTCAAAGATTATACTCTGTTAGAATTTTGTAAAAGATATATATTATGGTTCTAGTAAACTAATAAAAAAATTTCGTTATTTAATACATCAATAAATTAACAAATAAAATATCCAAATTCATTTAAGATTGTCTTATGATCTAGATATAGAATATATATGATGTGCAATGCATTGGAGAGCCAACTAGTATAAATACATTAAAGTAAGAGATATGACTGCACATACCAGAAAGCCTTGCCACCTTTCTGTAGTCCTCTGTTACTGAACTCTATTTTGACTTTCATTGATGCTGATTGGACATCTTCCTTCAAGCACAATGTGTTCTACTTTGCAACTCCTATTATCATTGTCATAGTTTCTTCCATATACAGCTAATTTGTGTAGCACATTCTACAAAATTTTATTAAAATTAAAACAAGGATGTGTACGTGACACAACCTATAAGATTTATGAATCCACTAATACAAATGAAGTCTATAAGTTACAATGGACTAATCAATGTGATTGATTGAGTACAAGCAACTCAGAATTGGATATTTACTTTGATGATATAGTCAAAGGGTTTGACTGATATGTCAAAGATAAAGAAGGGATCTGTGATTTAGTGGGAGCGTATTCACATTCCACATATTGATGTGATATGGAAATGTTCTAGAATGGAAATCCAAAAGTGGAAATTATCTTTAAGGAAGATAGAGATGTTTCCTATGAGATAGGAATAGAGATCTATAGAGATAGTTCTTGAAAACCTCTTGACCTGAAAAGAGATAGCATACATTGGCAATCTGTACTGAAGGGTTCAGTATGCACAGATTCAGTGGGAGAAAACTTGTCCATGTTACATGGAGTTAGAATCCCAAGGCCAAGTGTGCAGTTCTTATGAATAATGGGAACACTAAGAATAGATATGGATCTATCATGTATGTAATCATCCCATTATCTTGCATGTATCGACATGGCAAGAACAAAATGCATTCATCATCTTGTATGTATGACATGGCAATATGATGTGCTCATCCTGATAACTCGTATGTGGGACATGACGAGTGGATGTATGTCTACCTCCAGTAAGGGTTACTAGAATACCATGAGAACTTGATAAGTACTTGAGAAGTAATAGTTCTATGGAAATAAGGAAGAGTTCGATGTAAATAGTTACATTGATGCGAACTTCCGAAAGGACAGAAAATTAATCGCAAAATATATATAGGATATATAAAAGTGGAAGTTTGTTGATAATTGGAAGTGTTCCAATAAAACCATTTAAAAGGAAATGTCGAGTATCTATGTGTTAGAGAATAGCAGTAGATACTATATGGATGTGGAAGTTCATGAGATGAACTTATAGATATTCCGCTCATTGATGACAAGTTTGGAATCCTTGATCATGCAATCTACCTAAAGGTTAGCAAAGGAATACTAGATCACATATTACGATAACTCCATCTCATACATGTGACGTACAGTGAAGAGATGAGAGACATGCAATTTATACTGACTTTGGCAAGGTGTTGCCATTACTCACTATGATGGCACTAGAGCACAGTAACATGTGGGACATTTTTAAAGATTACTATGAATATGATTCAAGGGTGATTGGCTCGCTGTGCAAGTGGGAGTCTGTGGGTATGTATGCCCTGAGAGCCAATCATGGGATGATTGGTGGGATACATTAAGATTGATTTGATAGACATAAAAGGCAAGCTTCTAATTCTTTCTGGTTCAGTCATATGAGATAGTGATAGAACAGACTGAATGTCTAGAGAATGACAATACTCAATGACGTATGCCTTCAGGTTCATGACCTGAACGATGAGATCATACAGATACTAAGAGTAGATTGTGGAAGGTAGATAGACAGCAATGACACATAAGACTAGATTGTGGTGTTGGTTGATGACAGAATCTCATTAGTCATGATATAGAGATATCAAACCAAACACATAGGTACTTGTTAGAGAACAAGTGTACCAGACAGACCCACCGTGAGTTTGACACATGGAACCATGACATGGTAGTCACAGTCAGTACTCACAGTGATGGTGGTGAATGTGATTCTTTGACCTGAAATCACTACACTCAACACATGTTGTTGGGCACACTTTGACATCATCAAACGCAGTCCTGAAACATGGGTTGTTATAAAGGTGATGATTGGGTGGCTTTGACACATGGGGCTTTTGAGGGGTGAGTGATAAATATGGGATTTGTCCCTCCTGAGGGAGTATGATATCCAAGGCCACTTGATGAGTAGGATTGAGATAGGTGTGCGCACGCATGTGTGAATCAGTATATGATATTGATGTCATACATATCTCGTTCAATCTGCTCTGAGATCAAGAAAGTGAATGAACGTTGGCAGGATGACTGTTCCATGCCTCGAGTTCATTCAGGATATCAGTGACAAAGGAATTATACATTCACTGTAAAACCATTCACGGATTGTAGGATTGAAAGTTGTTCTCCTACTTTCTACTTTCACTTGGGTAGCACTGATGTGTGACTAGGCACCGCTCTTTGCTTGTGAAGTCATAAGTGTTATGGACTTTCACTGCCAACGTGAAATGGACCTGCAGGGTCACACACAAAGGATTTAACCTAGAAGAGGAGCTTTGTCCACAAGCAATGTTTAGATTGATTACTAAAGGAGTTTAGTAGTTCAATTAAACACTCAATCAATTGATACCTCAATATCATATTGTTCAAGGTGTTGGATACATTGATTGGAGTATCATATTAATTGAAATCTCAATTGACTAATTCTGCACAACCTGTACTCCCAACCGATTGGTTCATGTGATGAACCGGTCGGCTGAGGTTGCTGAATCGGTCGGCTCAAGTCCAGGGTGAACCGATTGCTTCAAGTGTTGAAACGATCGATTCAACTGGTGCAACAGAGCAACTTGGGAAAATAGGATTGGTGAGAATTTTCCTTTCGTTTCAATTTCCCAATTTGATTGGGAAATAGTATTTGTATTTGATACCAATTAGAAACAAAAGAAGGAAAGTCAATCCGGAACCGACCAGGACCACCAACCGACCGGTTCACTTATGAACCGACCGATTAAGGTGTCCCAACGAACCGGTTCACTTGTGAACCGACCGGTTAAGGTCCCCAACCGACTGTTTCAGTTGTGAAACGATCGGTTCAGGTTGCGAGTTGGTTGCTTTAGTGGAAAATCTTGAACCCTTCTACTCCTACTTTTAATCCCGCATTTCCCGGGATAGAGAACCTTGTCCCATGACCCTCCTATATATATAGGGGTATTGGGGCTTCTCAAAGTACAACTCAGTGCAACCAGTTGCTCTGTAAAGTTGTCATTCTCTCTAGTTTTGGTAACCGAGAGAGCCCGAGCAAGTGCTACCCGCAAAGGGAGGCGCAACAAGGGAAAGACAATTGTAGTTGCAACTGGAAGCAGGAGAGTGTGTTGGCGACTAGTACGTCAACAGGAGGGTGCGACTCCTTCAAACTCCTTGTGGGACAAGGAGTGTGGATTTCCAGGTGGTCCGTGTGGACTACTTCAGAGGCGGGAGGTTTCTGTCGCTCAGGAGGACAACTGTCAATCCCGACAGTCCGGTGAGAGGAGGAGTCCTGAGTTCCTGTGCGACCAGGAGCTGCACAGACACCGTCCAAGACCGGAGGTGAAGACCGCGTAAGGCGCGAGGTATTTTCGCCGAGCAAGCCTCGGGACAAGGTATGATTCCACAAACCATCCTTTCCTATTATATAGACGTTGACGTGTTTCCTTGTTCTGGGTTTGGGGAGAAATTTTTTTTTTCCGCTGCCTTCTCTGCCTCCCCTAAAACCCAACAGGGGTAGCTCTTGCAGAGGGAGGGGGGAAGTCTTCTCTAGATTATCGATATATTGCTGCAGGTCTTCGTCTTTGTTTGAGTCAGAAGCTGATTCCAAATCTTCATCTGTATCCAAGCTGACTCTTTCTAGATCTTCTTGTTCTGGGGGAAAGAGCACCGATTGATCTGGTGCGGAAAGATGTTGAGATGATGTTTCTTGTTGTGGACCTATGCTGGTTCTGAGTAGACATTGTTGGAACTCAGCGAAGGTTGCTTCTTTAGCAGATTCCCCCAGAGATCCCATTGCAGAGTAGTCAAGGAATTGATCCTCGTAAGTCATATTAACATTGTCAATGTGAGTAAGGGATTTGGGATCTTTATCACCGTCATGGTGATCTTTTTGTTTTGATGCAACTCCTCGGCTTGTACCCTCCCCAACATTGCCTGGGTCATTAGATTGGTCATCTAGGGAGGTACTTTTATTGGAGTTAGCCGAGGAGTCGGAATCCTCATCATTGTCATCTTCATCATCATCGTCGTCTTCCTTCTTGTCTGTCGGCTTCGGTTGTGGAGGCTTCTTGCACTGCCGATGGGTTGCTTGTAGTTCATCAAACGCCACTTGCACATGCTCATGGGATTCGAGTAGTGTGTCATGTGTTTCCTTTAGATCTGAGTATCATCCCTCGACATAGAGGAGGCGTGTTGTAAGATCTGTTACTTGAGCGCGTAGTTGGTGAAGCTCGGTATTTACAGACTCCTCTTGGCGGCTATGGAGCTGTGTGAGGGTGTTGGTGATGTTTTCCAGACGCGTGCTTAAAGCAGTTTGTTGCTGCTTAAGCTCGCGTAGGGTCTCGGGCAGAGGTTGAGTCTGCGTAGAGATCCTATCAACTTGCTGAGCCAGCGCTTCATGCTGGCTTTTTACTCTAAGGACCAGCTTGGACAAGTGTTTGTAGTGGTCATCGATATGATCAACTTGCTTGGCCACTGTGTCCTGTCGTTGCTGAATGCTTCGGAGAATGTCTGGCAAGGTGTTGTTCTGCTCGTTGATCTTGGAAACTTGTTGAGAAATTCCCTGCACACATGAAAAAATAGATTGCATTGTATTAGAGGGATCGGTGAGGAGGTTTCGGATGGCGTCAAATTGACGTCCGAATTCCTCACCAACATTTGAAAAAGGGACCCCAGAAGCGGAAGGGTGGTATGGCTGTGGTCGGGGTGGGAGGGTGGTAGTGCCTTGCGAAGGAGACACTGGTGAAGGTCCCGCGAATTGAGTGGTGACCGTAGATGGAGTCACCAGCGGTGTCGGGGTGGTGGCGGATGAAGGGAGTGGTAGATGGCTCGGTGAGATATGAGGGGGTGAAAAGGTTGAGGAAAAGAAGGTGGAGATGGGAGATGAGAAAGTGAAGTTGGGTGTTGGGGCGGAAAAGGTAGTGCTCGGGGAAGAAAATGGGGAAGTGTAAGATGTGGGTGGAGGGATTGCTGTGGAGGAGGGTGGGGTGGTGGTAGATGGTGGTAGGGTGGTGGATGGGAGTGTGGTGGGGGTGGTGGTGGTGGTGAGCTCATCATGTAGGCTCATGATGAATGAGTCTATAGAGGAGGTAGTGATTGGTTCCTCCAGATGGGGGCATTCTATCTTCGGTTGTAGCTTTGATGTAGGCGTCCCCGACAGCTGTGGCGGTTGTAAATGTACCTTGGAAGGATGTTTTACTAGTATTTTTGTTAACCTAGCTGTCTGGGCGGTTATGCTGAGCTTTGTCTGTCCCGCTTGGGTTGTCTTAGTTTGTACTTTGACCAGAGCTAGGAGTTTGGTAATCTCTTCGTCAGTAAAGAGAAATTTGTCTTTGTCATAGTCTGCTAGCTCCGAAAGCGGTAGTAGGGTTCTGGAAGATCTGACTGTTGGGCAGAAGATGTAGTGTAGTTTCGCATCCTTCTCCTTGATAATGTAGGAGTTCTTCAAGGTTTGTTCGTTAGTAAGGATGTCGCCCTTGATCTTCATGCAGCGAGGGAGTAATCTGTCCATTTTGAGGTATTTGATAATGGAAGTTATGTGCCTGCCCATGCAGATTTCTTTTCCTATGGCATAGGCGGAGAATTTTTGTATCATATGCCGGCCGATGTTGAATGGCTTTCCTTGCAAAATGGACCAAAGGAGAAAGAGGTCGACGGTGATAACATTTCCTCCCTCTGTTCTGGGGAATAGCGCACCTATAAGAATTTTTTGTAGCGTGTGTACGAACCCGAATTGAATGTTGGAGGCTTTGCATGTCTTTGCCTCATAGGTGGGGATCCCTGTTATGGTCTTCTAGAAGTTGTGTCTGTTGAATTGTGAATTCTCTGTGCTTGCAGCTTTGGCTTGTTTGAGTTGCTCCTGGTTGTCAATGAATATTTCGTTCAGAAGATTTTCAGTTATAACGACGTCATTTCCAAAGAGCTTGGTGACCAGCCTGCGGTCACCTCCGTCCCTTGATCTGTGTGTAATGTCCACCGTTTCTTTGGTGAGATGCTTGAAAAATTCAGTAGTCGGTTCGACATAAGAAACTTTGGGGATGAAGCACAGTCTGGATAGATTGGCATTGTCTAGCATGGTGAGGATTCTGTCATAGATCCCCATCTTGAGTAGTACGCTTGAGCAGACGTACTTTGTTGGTTTCAGTACTTTGTCGATGGATGGGATGGTGTGGATATAGAGGTTTTCTGGTGGTGGCGCGATGGTGGTGAGAGTTGAGAAGATGGGGGTGGTAGCAGGGGTGGTAGTGGCAGGTGTTGCAAGGGTTTGTTTCCTAGCAGCGGCGAGACGGACCTATTTTCTTGCCTGCTTTTTTAAGGGTTGTTCGGTCGTGGTTTCCTACACCTTTTGTTTCCCCTTGGGTTTTTCAGGTGGGGATTCTTCCTCGGGGTTTGGCTCGTATTCGGAGCCTTCATCACTGGAAGAGATTTCTTCCACTTCTTTTTTAGGTTTTCAGCCAAACATTTGTTGATGTGGTCAATTTCGCACATGGCCACTATGATGTTGACCTTTGGTGGAATCTTTCTGGTTTCTTTGTAGGTATCAACAACCTTTTGGAGCTTTGCACGGTTTTCCACTAGTTGCTTTGTTGTCCAAAAAGGAGCGTCTTCGTTTCCGGTGGGTTTCTTTGCTGGAGATGCCATTACTGAAAATGGAAAATCATGTGTTAGAATAAGACATTTATTATAAGAGAAAAGTTGGATTTTATTTGTGTTTATGTGTTTTTATGTTTTAACAAAATTCAAACGGTTGTGAAAGGCCAAACGGTTTCGAAGACCGTTTGGTCCCAAACGGTTTGGAGACCGTTTGGAAGGTAAAACGTCGGGGAGCGGTCGGCGAAAGAAGAGGTGGTAGCGACGATGAGGGAAGGGAGTGCCGCGGCGGCGCCGAAGATGTCGACGGTGGTAAAGACGGTTGTGGATGCAAAAAGGCCAATGGTGCGGAAGAATAGGCAGCCACAACGGTGTCACAGGCGTTGGCGATGGTGGAGCGTCTACCTTGTTGCTGTGGGTGAGGAAGACGAAGACGAGAGTGTCGGTAACGCAGATGTGAAGGTGGTGCTGGCGAGCTGATGCGTGATCACCGTGAAGACACACGGAGCCGGGAAGGAGGGCGTCAGAGATGGTCTGGGTCACAGGTTGCGCAGGAATGAGAGAGGAGATGGAACAGTGCACCGAGGATTTAAGGAAGTTTGGGAATCGAAAGAAAGAAAAAGGAGAGGGGATAGGGTTGTATTTATAGGAAACGGGGGTTGACTTTGCAAAAATCCCTAGGTCAAACGGTTTACCGACCGTTTGGACTCCAAACAGTTTCAAGACCGTTTCGCACCAAACGGTTTCAAGACCGTTGGGCTCCAAACGGTTTCAGGACCATTTGGCTCCAAATGGTTTCAAGATCGTTTGGGAGGGCAAAGGTTAATTTGATTTTATATTATTATATTTTTATGTTTTTATGTTTGTTTTATATTTTTATATTTTTAGATGATAAACCTAAGATGAACAAAGGAAATAGAGAACAAAGATAAAAGGTGATACTGAGATCTTGGGTTGCCTCCCAAGTAGCGCCTGGGTTTATCCTCGCTGGCTCGACGAGGTTTTGTTGTTGTTATGATGATGTTGTGGCATCTCTGATTTCAATGGTCTGTCTCGGCATTTTATCTGCTGGAGTGTAGTATTTTTTTAATCAATGGCCATTGGCTGTCCTTTCTCCTCCATTGTTGTCAACAATTATGACAGCTCCAGTGGGTATATATGTTTGACGGTGAAAGGCCCAGACCACTTTGTGCGGAGTTTTCTGGGGAACAACTTGAGCTTGGAGTTGAAAAGAAGGACTTTGTCCCCCATGGCGATGTCTTTCCTTTTTAGATGACCATCGTGCCACATCTTGGTTTGTTCTTTATAAATGCTGGAACTTTGATAAGCGGTCATTCAGAGCTCCTCTAGCTCTTGTAGTTGGAGTTGTATGTTTTCTCTGGCACTTTTGAAATCAAAATTTAGTTGTTTAATGGCCCACCAAGCCTTATGTTCCAGTTCCACTGGAAGATGACATGACTTCCCGTATACCAAACAGAACATGGTTGTCCTGATTGGTGTTTTATAAGTTGTTCGGTAAGCCCAAAGGGTGTCCGAAAGCTTGGTGGACCAGTCAGTGCGGTGTCTATTGACTGTTTTTTCTAAGATTGCCTTCAGTTGTCTATTTGAAACTTCGACCTGACAACTGGTCTGTGAATGGTAAGGCATGGCAACTTTATGGTTAACTCCATATTTCTTTAAGAGGACTTCAAAGCTTCATTCCAGAAAATGGGTCCCTCCATCGGATATGACAGTTCGGGGGACTCCAAATCTGGGAAAAATGATATCTTTAAACATCTTAATGACTGGTTTGGAATCTCTGGACACTGTGGGTATAGCTTCGACCCATTTCAAGACATAGTCTACTACAACCAGAATGTAGGAGAAACCATATGAAGAAGGAAAGGGGCCCATGTAGTCTATCCCCCACACATCGAAAAGTTCAATCTCTTGCCACATGGTGAGGGGCATTTCATTCCTTTTAGATATGCCGCCAGAAAGTTGGCATTTGTTGCATGATTTTACAAAATCATGGGAGTCTTTTGCTATTGTTAGCCAAAAGAAACCCAATTGCAGAACTTTCATGGCGGTTTTCTTCGCACTCATGTGTCCCCCAGTGGGGCCAGAATGGGAATGCTCTAAGACAAGGGTAATCTCTTCTTCATGTAGGCATCGACGGAAAAGTCCATCTTCACATAGGTGAAAAAGGTAAGGTTCATCCCAATAGTATTGCTTTACATCGTGGAGGAATTTCCTTTTGTCGTGATAAGAGGCGGAAGGGTGAATGATTCCTGTAGCCAGATAATTAATAATGTCGGCATACCAAGGGAATCCATTGGTGACTTTCATTAATTGGTCATCTGGAAGGGAATCTCAGATAGGTACTTTATCTTCATCCTTGACTTCAATACGGCTGAGGTGATCGGCGACGAAGTTTTCCACCCCGCTTTTGTCTTTGATTTCCAAATCAAATTCCTGAAGCATCAACACCCATTGGATAAGTCTAGGTTTTGCATCTTGCTTCTGAATTAGATATCGTATGGCGGAGTGGTCAGTGTAGACGATGACATTGGCTCCAATCAGGTAGGAGTGGAATTTCTCGAACGCGTAAATGACAGCTAAGAACTCTTTTTCTGTAGTAGTGTAGTTCTTCTGTGCTTCATCGAGCATTTTAGATGCGTAGTAAATTACATAAGGTTTCTTGTCGATTCTTTGTCCTAATACGGCCCCTATGGCATAATCGCTGGCGTCACACATGATTTCAAAAGGTTGTGACCAATCCGGGGCTCTTAGTATGGGTGCAGAGATCAAAGCATTTTTCAGAGTTGAGAAACTTTGTAAGCATTCTTGTTTAAAATTGAACTCGGTGTCTTTGGTCAGAAGTTGGGTCATGGGTTTTGCTATTTTTGAGAAATCTTTGATAAATCTTCTATAAAACCCAGCATGACCCAAGAATGCTCGTACTCCTTTTATGTCTTTTGGTGGCGACAATTTTTAGATAACATCGATTTTTGCCTTGTCTACCTCAACCCCTCTGTCGCTCACTCTATATCCCAGGACGACACCTTCAGTTACCATAAAATGGCATTTTTCCCAATTCAAGATGAGGTTCGTTTCCTCACATCGTTGTAAGACCTGTCCAAGGTTGAGTACACAGTTATCGAAGGAATCTTCGTAAACTGAAAAATCATCCATGAATACCTCCATTATAGATTCTGTTAATCCTGCAAAAATAGCAGACATACACCTTTGGAATGTAGCAGGTGCGTTGCACAACCCAAATGGCATTCTTCTGAAAGCATAGGTCCCAAAGGGGTATGTAAAGGTAGTTTTCTCTTGGTCTACCAGGTGTGTAGGGATTTGGTAGAACCCGAAATAACCATCTAGATAGCAGAAGTATTTTTGATGGGCTAAGCATTCTAGGACTTCGTCGAGAAAGGGCTGAGGGTAGTGATCTTTTCGCGTGGATTTGTTTAGTTTCCTGTAATCGATACACATCCTCCACCCCGTCACATTCCTTGTAGGTACTAACTCATTCTTTTCATTTAGCACGAAAGTGGTTCCTCCCTTTTTGGGGACCACTTGGACGGGGCTGACCCAATGGGAGTCTAAAATTGGGTAGATTATGCCAGCTTTCAGCAATTTGAGAACTTCAAGGCGAACCACTTCTTTAAGATTGGGGTTCAGCTTCCTCTGGTGTTCTCTCGATGGCTTGAATTCTTCGACCATGGGTAGTCTATGCATGCATAAGGCTGGGTTTATACCTGTCAGGTCAGTTATTTTGTACCCAATGGCTTTCTTCTGTTTCTTCAGCTCAACAAGAAGCCTTTCTTCCTGGTTTTCTATCAAGGTGGAATCGATGATAACTGGACATAATTTTTCTTTGTCCAAGAAGACGTGTTTAAGTCCCGTTGGTAGAGTCTTCATCTCAGGAGCCTTGGGTGTTTCTGTTGCTTCTAAAATAGTGAAAGATTTGAGCTCCTCAAAGTTGGCTGTCGGTGCTTCTTCAACTATCTCTAAGTGTTGCAAACATTGTTGGACCAATTCGTTTGCAGAAAATTCAACTTCTGGGTTGGTTAGAACATTCTCTAACTCATCAGATGGCTCAAATATTTCTAATTGGGACATTTTATGTATTTCATCTAAGAGAAAGGCCTCCTCTTGAATGCTGGGACCTTTCATGTTGTTGAGAACTCGGAATTGAATTGCTTCTTTTCCCAATCTTAGAATGATCGTGCCAGCTTCAACATCAATAAGCGCCCTGGCTGTGGCAAGGAAAGGTCTGCCAAATATTATTGGGTATCTCAGATCCTCTTTGATATCCATAATGACAAAATCGCATGGGACATAGACATCTTTGCCTATCCTGACAGGAATATCTTCGATAATTCCTAGAGGTGCAGTGATAGTGGAATCAGCTAACTGAATTGTCATCGTTGTGGGTAGTAAGTCAGTGAAACGTAATCGTTTACACATGGAATAGGGCATAATTGATATGCTAGCCCCTAAGTCAGCTAATCCCTTTTTTCTCGAGGCATTTTCGATACAGCACTGAATACCGAAGGAACCGGGGTCCTTTTTATTTGGCATCTTATTAAGAATGATATCGGAGGTGGTTTGAGCTAGTTTGACGGTCTCTTGTTCTTTAGTAATGTATTTCCTTGATAATAACGTTTTAGGTATTTAGCCCAAGCTGGTACTTCAAAGAGAGCATCGAGGAGCGGGATGTCGATATAGAGTTTCTTCATCGCCTCTTTGAATCTTTGGAACCTGGTGTCCATTTTTGTCTCTTGCAATCTTCCCAGATATGGTATCCTAGGCTTATACTGTGGAATTTTTGGCTCTTTGGAAGCTTGTTCTTTTTCTTTGCTTTTCGCATTCTCCGCGGATTTCTTAGTTCCTAGGTTCCGACTTGCATTAGGAATAAGAACAGGTGTATCATCATCATCATGAGCGATTCTTATAGTTTCATGAAGGACACGACCAGATCTTGTAGTGACGACATTCAATTGCTCTGGTCTATTTTGGTCGTGTCTAGGGTTTGACTCAGGTTGTCCTGCAAAAGTGCCTGCTGGTGGTTTCAGTTGCGCAACAATTTGTGCTAGTTGAGCCTCTACCGCCTTCTGTTGAGCTTGCTAATTAGCGAGCATGGTTTTTTGGGACTGTAGCAACTGCCTTATCAAAGTCATCTCGTTTGCTGGCTGGGAGAGGGCATTTTTCTAAGTGAGTTGTTGTTGTCCTTGATGTAGTTGTTGCGGAGGCGGTGCTAACTGAGGTTGTTGTAACTGAGGGTGCAGTTGTGGGTCTAGAGGAGGATGGGTATATTGATAGTAGGCGGAGGGGTTTCTAGGGTAGTTGGATCATGGGAAGTTATTTCTAGGGTTCCCTTGATTTTGATTAAAGTTGCTTTGGAATCCAGGTGGCAACCTATTGGAGGATCCGCCTTGTGTCTGGTGTTGCGGGTTGGCAGTCCCTGCAGTGTTCCCGTATTGAAAGCCTGGATGGTTTCTTGGTTGATTTGGAGTATATTAAACTTCTCCAGGTATGGAATGAATGGAGTTAACTTGTTCGGGCATCTGCTCTTCAGGTTGTTCGATGATTGGTTAGTACTGTTGTTGTGGTAGGTGCATATCCATCATCACATTATAAAGCAGACCGCATGACATAGTTGGGTGATCGGATGCGTGACAGGCTTCACAGGTCCCTATGGCAGCTTTAACCTATTGGACTTGAGGGTTTTTCTTCTTATCATATTCTCCGAGTGAAGTTTCAAGAGCCTGCTATTTATGAGCTATGGTCTTTAAGGCTTCAGCAATGGCCTTCATTTCCCTTGATTCCTCATCGTTATAAACTTTGAGGACTCCCTTGTCGGATGATCATCCCCAATTGGATTGATTCTCAGCTCCAAGTGTGACGATTTTCCAAGCATCCTCGTAGTTCTTTCTCATAAAATTTCCTCCAGACGAGGAATCCAGAAATTGCTTGATGTTATCACTCACTACCCTATAGAACATTTCTATTAATTGATTTTGGGAGATGCCATGATGAGGACACTTTCTTAGAAGCTCCTTGAACCTTTCCCATGCTTCTGTGAGAGATTCTCTAGGAAGTTGGGCGAAGTGGTTAGTCTGCCCCCTAATTTCGTAAGTTAACGAAGGGAGGAAGAACTTCTCCAGGAACTTTTCTTCCAAGGGAGCCCATGTGGTGATTATTGGCTCCCTATCAAGTGAGTTGTACCAGCTCAAAGCTCTTCGTTATAGAGTGAAGTGGAAAAGATGTAGCATTATTGCGTCAAAAGAGACTCCGGCCTATGGGACAAGTCGGCAAAGTGCCTTGAACCTCTTCAAGTGATCCATACAGTCATCTCCAGAACCACCAGAGAATGAGATGCCCTGCATGATTTGAATCGATTGTATCTGGATCTCGAAGTTGGGTATGTTGATGATCGGAGGCCGAACTGGATGATTGTCTTCATAGTTCTTGGGGACGGCATAGTCCCTCAATTTCTTGTTTCTTAGCTCTAACTAGGCAGCTTGGTTAGCTGCTTCGTTTTCAGCTCGGATGCGGGTCTGTTCTTCCGCTCGGATCTCCGCTTGAATCTGAGCACGGGTGTCAGCAATGAGTTGTGCTCTTTGAGCGGCTATGGCGGCATTGACCCTTTCCATTACTAGTGCAGCTTGGCGTTGATCTTCAGCCATTTGCCTGGCTCTTTAGTGGTTAAGTCTGATGCGGCTGTGGAAGCTTCTCTCTACCTCAGAGTCATACTCTGGATCAGGGGAGAATCTGAGGTTATGCGATGATTGCATACACATATTCTACGTTAACCAACTAGCAAGATGAAATTAAAACGTTCTGTTGTCCCCGACAATGACGCCAATTTTTGATGGAGCTTCCACTCACGTGGAAATGCGTGCACCACTAAAAATCCTAAAAGATGATAAGGAACCACTAGGATGTGATCGGCTTTCACTGCCACTACGCATGAATCAAAACATGCAACATAAAAAATAACCTGCAATAAGAGTCTAAACAGTTAGTATCTTTATAGATTTAGTTTCCTTTCGGAGAACTAACTACAAGAAGCGTGGGAATGTTGCAACGCCAACCATCCCCGAACGAATGGTCACCTACTTTACATCATTCCCTTCACAAAGTGTGTTCCTCGACTTACCAATATTATACTTCAATACGTCAATTGATTCCATTTCATAGTATGGAAGTACAACGATGAAGTGAGTTTACTCCACTTCTTGAAAACACTCCTAGATACCAAAACATATGCATGGTGGATACATGCACCAAGAACCAACATTCAATCGAGATTTGAATCTAATAGTACAAACATAGACAATTCATACTAAAAGATAAAAGATAACACAAGTTGGTGATAAAGCAACAAGCATTCATTAAACGATTGATGTTGAAATAAAAAGAAAGCATCTCTATATTGCAAACTATGGATTACATTACATGGAATGAAAACATGGGTAGCGGGGCTACTCCCCGCACCCTAGTGAAAGAGACTACTCGCTCATAGCTAGTACAAAGAAGGAGGCAAGAAGAGAGAGAGAGAATGTCATCCCCACAAAGGAGAGAGGAAAGTCAAACCCTTGGAAAGAGAGAGAGTGACGATCTTAAAACTTCACAGGTTGCTCGATGATGAGGTCTCCTCTTCCCACCTTCTTTGGTAAAGAGAGAGAAATCAACTTCAGGATGGAGCGTGGATCTCAAACCGACAACCTTTGTGCGGAGGATGAAGGTTGGAATAGCTCTAGAGTAGTAGAGGCAGCCTCTGGGTGTCTGAAACTTGATGCCTTTGGGAGGACCCCTTGGGTCTTATTTATAGGCCTTAAGTGAAGTCCAAACGGTTTGGTCAGTTTTGGGTCCAAACGGTTTTGAAGACCGTTTGGGCTCTGAGACCGTTTGGACTCTGAGACCGTTTGGATTCTGAGACCGTTTGGACTCTGAGACCGTTTGGACTCTGAGATCGTTTGGACTCTGAGACTGTTTGGGCTCTGAGACCGTTTGGACTCATGCGGTCTTGGGATCATGCGGTCTTGGGATCATGCGGTCTTGGGACCGTGTGAGTCCATGCGGTCTTGGGACCGGTTGGCTTCATGCGGTCTTGGAACCGTGTGGCTTCATGCGGTCTTGGGACCGGTTGGCTTCATGCGGTCTTGGGACCAGTTGGCTTCATCCGGTCTTGGGACCGTGTGAGTCCATGCGGTCTTGAGACCGCGTGAGTCCATGCGGTCTTGGGACCGCGTGAGTCCATGCGGTCTTGGGACTGGTTGGCTTCATGCGGTCTTGGTACCATGTGAGTCCATGTGGTCTTGGGACCGGTTGAGTCCATGCGGTCTTGGGACCGGTTGGCTTCATGCGGTCTTGGGACTGTGTGAGTCCATGCGGTCTTGGGACCGTATGAGTCTTTTGTGATTTTTTTGCGTCTTTTTCTGTAAAAAAGGAGAAAATTTAATCTAACAATATATTTGTAATAAAAAGGAATAGCTAGGGATTATGTCTAATTTATCTAAGAATGAGTGTGGAAAATTGAAGAAAATTACTAAGATAACATCACAAAATTGGAGGTTATCACCCATCAGACCCTCTAGTCTGGATCGTACTAACCATTAGCTAGGGTGATAAACTGTACTAACACTGAGTTCTTCATGTACCTACTCCCACTTATGGAAGTGAACCTTTAGGTCATACTCAAGAATTTTTGAACTTGCATCATGGTGTAGTTGAACCATCTATTTCTCACATGTAGTTCAACCAGATCGGTCCCTTGATAGTACTCTTTCTTTCTCATGCCGTCTAGGTAAGGCGATCTACCATAACCCATATTGCATCTTGAACTTCGTTGGTCTAAGGCAGACTTACCACGACATCCATAGTGATGAAATCCCATTCCCTCTCAGGGACTCTTTTATCCTCCATATTGATACACAGGGTTACTGGTGTTCGTCCTTCACCTCCTGGCTTGCATGGCAACACACCACATGCAGATTTATCTTAGGCATCCAAAGTACTACTATCACTTATTATCATGGTAGTACCACGGTATATGGTGATCTTAAATCATGATCTCCCGTATAGTCATGATTCCTTAAGATCAATTCTTCAGAAACCCTAAACTACTCTAATTGGGGTTTCATGACCTTCTTTTCCAAAGAAGTGTATCTGAGGATCTACAACCATCCTTTTATCGCATCAAGGCCTAGGCTGGCTAACCAAACAACCACTAACTTGTTCAATAGATCTTGTTATATCTGAGTGTTAGCCAACTTACCTCTTCTAGCCTCTACCCAAACTAGGAAGCTGCATCCCATCTAGAGCATCCATTACCACTTCACATCCTTAGGTGTTAGGTAATATTGAAGACATACACTTCCATGTATTCCACTTATCATCTCATCTCAAACTCTAAGTCTATCTTCATAAAGAAACTCTATGTTTATTATCTTGGTTTTTCGAACTCAAACTTGTATAACTCATAGCTCATGATAAAACATCCTCATAAGATGACTACCTTATTTCTCCCAATGTTTGTAAACCATCCATGTATCATTCACTGCACTAGGGTATTCTATAATATCTATCCTCATATCTCATAGCAACATTCCAACTCACATCATCTTTTATCCTTGATGTATGGCATGCGTATTGTCCTATCTCTCACTCCCATAACAAGAGGAAATAAGCATTTGGCTGCAGTCCAAATACATTTTCTTCCAATTCCAAGAGTAGAGATGGTACATCCCACCTTTCCAGTACACCTTTAAATCTAAGTTGAAACATGCACCTTATGCCTCTATATCACAATCATCTTGATATCAAAGTTACTCTTATAGAAAACTGGTCTCGAACCTACTTGGGTCCACACACAATCCTTGGTCATCTCCTCTAGGTATATAGGGTGTTGGCACTTTTGGGGTCATCCCTCTTCCCTCATGCATCCAGAGAGTGCCCTACTCATCTACCCTTTGGGTCCCATGAGTTCATGAAGGTGATCAATCTCCTAACCCATGGCCCTCAGACAATGATAGTTGTTACCTCCCGACCCTATGGTCATGTGCAACTAGGGAATTAGGAAACTCCTACTTCCATCGGTCTTCTCCCTACCTGAACCTAGGATAGACTTTGGATTCTAACATAGTACATCTTCAACTTAGAACCTTACCCAAGCCTTCATCATCTCTCTCTTCATTCATGGGCTGACTTTAATCCTTTTATAGGGGTCATGGCAACCTGTCTACCTTGGTCAGGCCCCATACTGGTTACCTCCATGGTAACACATCCACATGCACTTAGAGATGGTTATCTATGGGTCTATAGGTTCATTCTCATACCATGTACTTTTCACTTAGCTTCTCAAGATCCAATGAGACCTCCTTAGGTTACTTCAAAACCAACAGAAACTGGTATACACCTTACAAAAGGGTCCCTCTCCCAAGATGGGAGGAAACTATCCCTTGACAACAAGGTCACAAACATCCTTAGGGTTTACATCCATATGAGCACGCTTAACCCAACATCTACTAAGGCACAAGCAGACCACCGACTAAACCATGCTACTTCATACTTGTTCTCTTTCCTCAATGTTGGATCAAGATCATACCTTCCCATGTCATCAACTTAGCTATGAGGGGTTCACCAAACATACCTTAAACTTAAGGGGTTTCCCTTTCCTCTAACCATGAGAAGTACCATGCTGGCATCTATAGAAACTCAAATCTTGTCATGAGCATCACGTACACCACTTCCCCTCTTAGGCCTAGGAACCCTAGGTTCACTTTTGGGTGTCAAAGTGCATTCTCAATCTCTTAACCACGAATCAAGCATGTATAAGGCATGACATGCATTTCCTGTCATCCTTCTACTCGAGCAACACTTGAGAGTTGAGTCCTTCTCAAGAACAATCAACTAGGTACAAGCCTTACAACCTGTTAGTAAACCTCTTCATGGTTTAAGGAACTCTTTTTCCCATCTCAGAAGGTAAACATCTATACCATAGGCACATAGGTACTAGTAGACTCAACCTTTCTGTAGGGTTTGGTTCCTCTCATGGCAACCAAGACATCATCAGCCTCCAGGGATCATGCATGAGGCAACCACAAACATCCACTTTGGTCGCATCATCCTCAACTCCCCACTTTTCCCCATATCTCGGAATCTAAGCTTCCAACCTTCTTTCTTGGGCCCTGCTCTCTCTCTAGAGCTAACTCCACAACCAGCCTTAAAAAGTCCTCTTTCCATGAAGATGGATCAAGCTCACAATCATACCTCTACGTGGGTGAAGCCTATGTTCAAACTTATGTTTGCTCAAGGTTATCCATAGCTTCTTATGCATATCTCATCAGCTATCCAACATACTCCCTTGGCCAGGGTTTCGACCTACTGCTCGCACTACTGACGTATTTTGGGTTCCTACTTTGCCATGCCCATATAAGCTCATGGGGTTTCCCTAGGTTATTTACTAACCTCATCATTGTAGAATTTAATAATTATTAAAGATTAAATGAGGAACCTACACTCTGATACCAAATGTAATGACCCCGCCAACCAGTAACCCCCAAATAAGGGAGACCAAGTGGTCGGAGCCGTTATCCCAATTTCTGGATCAAAGGTACAACAAATAATCAAAAATAATTATCAAATTATACTAAACTAAACTGAAAGGCTATAATAAAATGTAACTTTTCATACCTTTTTCAAAAAATCTTGGATATCTACTTCTATCCACATGGAGTCTATCCTAACTAATCATCCTTTGAACTCTAATGCATATTTAATTACACATATGCCACTTTACTGTTGGTTCTTTTCACTTGTACCTAAAATGCCGACAAACAAAATGTCGGTCGGCATAAACCTGGTATGTGGGGGAAACAATAATCGTGCAATTAAATGTAACAACATATTACAGACAACTATGATTTAACAAACAACTTTACGTTTTAAATATAACTGCGCGATCCACACATATCCCATCCTATGCCATGTCCCTGCAGTGTACCTGGATGCTACCTTCCTTATGGTAGATCCCCATTAAACCCCTCATGATCCTACCTAACCGGTGAATCAGTTTCTAGGGTTGAGTCACATGGCACTACCCATAGGTAGCCCACTCCTTAACTCATGGTGTGCTATAGAGTCCCATGACACTACATGTGGGTAGCCCAATTTCTAACTCATGATAGCCTAGACCTTACTCTAGGTTACCGTTTTTAGCATTTGGAACGCCATAGAGGAGGATCCAGATCTAAGCCAGTTATATATATATATATATATATATATATATATAGTGATAATCATAGTCACCTTATAGTCGCATGAAATAAAATTCATTCAAGCAGTTATTTTCAGGCAACTGATAAAACGTTCGGGAATCGCTGTGAAACTAAAGCGATTATCCATAAGCGTAACCACATATCGGTTAGGCTGATTTGAGATAGAATAATCCAATCAAGAAATCCAAATAGGCAAGCAATCACATTATGAGATCCTAAAATATGCATACAATTTCCTATTATTAATCATGCCATCAAGATCTATTAAACCTAGCTCGCTTCCTAGGTTTTCTAGTCCTTTTAGGGTTTCCATTGCAATTAGGGTTTCCCTTCATTTTTACCATTTTAACCCTAATTTTATACAATTAGTCACAAACTCTAATTATCTCATCTATTCATTATGAAAGATACTAAGGTTATCTTTTAACAACATATAACCCTGATATCACAAAAAAGCATAATTAACCATCCATTAAGTCCATTAAGCCTCTTTTACATTAAAGCTACCATTTTTATCCTTTTAATCCATGACAAGATCATTATACTCATTTATCATCAATTCTTAGTTAATTATAGTCTATTTCACATATGAACTCTATTTGTCATTAATTAATACCTTTATCCATTAGAAAACCCTAATTACTACATTAAGGGTATTTATCCACAATTAGGAACTTTTACACTTGAAATAGCTGGGTATTATCATATAACAACTTTAATCATGCAATTGAGCAATTAATGCCATTATGAGTCACTTTTACTAATATTAGGGTTTCAAGGCCCATTAAAGATTTTTATGCACAAGAAACTCTAAATTAACTAATTATGTGCAAAGTTCATCCTTTTTAATCTTAATGTTCCATTTTACAATTAATAGGTTAATATCAACTTTTATCATCCATTAAACCCTATTAAACACATTAATAATCTCAAAATAGGGTTTCTTAATCTTTAATTCATTAAAGTTGATAACTTACACTACTTTTCGAATATCAAGAGGAATTAGCCTCTAAAACCATTTTTAATGAATTCCTCTCATTTTTCTAAGCAAAAAGCATATATTATTTTCTACTATCATAGTTACCAAAATGGAGATATGATTTTTGTAAAATTAACTCACCAGAGCCAATCAGAGGGTGCCACGTTGCTTATCCCATGCAACATTGCTAGATTTGGAAACATTTTGAAAAGACATATCTAACCTTATTTAAGTGGATTCCCCTTCAGCCCGCGGAGGGGCAAACTCGTCCAATGACACTTGACCATCTTCTACCTCCCGACGGCACACAGCTGCCGCTCTACAGGGGTTCGCACAACCTCCCCTCTCCTTCCCCAACCTTGAGGGCCACCAGGAACTACTTGCCCTCCCCCTTCGTGCCTCTACGCACCCAGGAGTACCTTCATCTCATGGCCAAAGTAGTTGGCTCACACCGGCTGAAGCTGCACTACACGGCCGGCCTTGCAGCCAAGCTGCTGCTACTACACTTAGGCTAGGGTATGGTGGAGATGGCCGAGCTTCCCCATGGTGTTGTGGGAGTGCCAGGTCTCCATCAAAATCTCTTCACGACTCCTGGTTGCTCTGGGATAGCACTCTTTCCCTTAGTTAGGGTTTGTGTGGATGTGAGAGGAAGAAGAGAGAAAGGAGAGAGTTGTGTGGGATTCCATCTTGAACTCGAACCAAAGACTCTACCCCCTTATATAGGGGAGAGTATCCACACCCCAGTTTGCTTGCCCACGAAGCAACCAAGTCCTTTTCCAACTTGGACCCCTATTCCTTCATGAAGAAGAAATCTTCTCTCTCTAAAAAGAAACTCTTGGATATTCTTTACTCCTTAGATATTAGAATTTCGAAAATCACCTCTTTTATTTTCTTAATACTTTCCCTTTAATCCATTGACACAAAATTAGGTTTTCCTTTAGTATAAAATACCACCTCTTTAACAAAACCACAAAATTCCTTAATAATGTATCACATTATCCTCTTATTTTGCATTATTGGTATTTTCTCTTTCTTTCTTTTCCATTGGGGCTCCTTGGACCCCAAGAAACTCTAAGATTTCGAAATTCCTTTTTAAGGATACTTATTATTCTTCTAGATGCATCTATATTCATTATTTCACATTATCTTTTTTATTTCTTATTAAAATATCTCTTTTTGAGGATTTCTCTTTTTCTTTCTTTTTATTTTCCTCATTGGCATTCCTTTTAACATTAGGAATCCTTTGTATACAAAAATCCATCAAGGATATCTCAATTATACCTCTTTTCACTTATTGTCCACATTTTATCATTGTTTTCAATTTCTTTCTTAATAAAGAAATATTTAATTGATCTTTTCTTTTCTTATTGCTTTCTTTTTGCAATTTTGGACTCCTTGGAACCCAAGGAACCCAAGAGGCACGAAATCCAACTTTGGATTATATTCTTTTGCCTTCTAGAGGTTTCTACATCTTTCTTTTCTCCATTTCTTATTAATAATGGAATTTCTTTTGTACTTTCCTTGTTATTGGGCCCAATAGCCAATAAAGGCCACAAAACAACCATCAAGGTTATTATAAACGAAATCCATTTCTTCAAAACAAATTATATCATTATTTTTTCAAATATCTTTAATATGAGAAATTACATTGATATCAAAGAAGGTTCCCTTCCGTCTACCTATCTTGGAGTGCCTATGTTTGTGGGGAAGCATACTAAGAACATGTGTCTCCCTTTGATTTATAAGTTGAAGAGCAAATTGGATAGCTGGAAAACTAACCTTTTATCCTTTGCAGGGAGAGTAGAGCTGGTTAGGTCTACTCTTTCTACCTATAGCGTCTACTGGACTGTTGTATTTCCTTTACCGATTTCTGTTATTGATGAAATTGATAGGATCTGTAGGAGTTTTATTTCGGGAGAAAAGGCAGAGAAGAGAGTGATGCATCATGTTAGCTGGGATAATATCTACAGACCTAAAAATGAAGGAGGCTTGGGTATTAGAAGCATAGAAGTTATAAATAAAGCTGGTTTGATTATCAATTTCTGGAATGTTGCTAGTGATAAAGACAATTTATGGGTGAAGTGGGTTCATAGAAAATATTTAAAGAAAAATTCGATTTGAAATCACATATGTAGTCCAAATCACTCTTGGATCTGGAAAAATCTCATGAAGATTAGAAAGGTTGTTTTGGAGCATGTCTCGTTTCAAGTTGGAAAAGGAGATAAAATTCTTCTTTGGGGTGATCACTGGCTTAAGGGGTCCAAGTTCCTCAATGAGTGTGTTGACAAAAGATTGTGCTTGATGCTAGGACTGGGGAACTTAATTAAGATTGAAGCCATTATGCAGGATAATCAGTGGAAGATCCCTATGAATAGGAGGCTGGGACCTCTTCTGAAGTTCTTGAATGAAAATGTTACTACTTCTGATAAGCCTGATAGTATCACTTTTAATGGTAAGATGGTGGTAAAGTTTCAAGATGTTTGGAACTGTATCAGGATTAAATGGCTGAATCTTGTTTGGGCCAAGCATTTATGGAAGCTTAAAATTCCTGAAAATTACAAAGTGATGTGTTGGAAGCTGGGTCTTAATTGCTTACCTGTGTTGAGTTGGTTGAAGAGTAGGGGCTACCTCATGCCTTCAATCTGTATGCTTTGTATGGAGAATTAAGAGACGGTTGGGCATTTATTTCTGGAGTGTACTGTGTCTCAATCTATTTGGAGGAAAGGGGTAGAGGATGGTTATATGACCACTGAGCCTAAGGATTGGTGGGTTATTTGGAGCTACTTTGACAAGAAAGTGGCTTTTTTTTTCTCGATCTCTGTCTATTATATATGGCATCTTCGAAATAGGGTTATTTTTGAGAATTGGAATCCTGATGAAGATAAGATTTGGATCATGATTCGCAGGGATTTTAGTCTCTTGTATGATTAGTTTGATGCAGCCTTTTTCTTCTGGACTGAAGGTTGGATCTGCAGCTTTTATTTTTGGTATTGGGATAATGATTGCTGCTCTTGCTCAGTTCAACAGTTTTTGTTGGTCTCCATTTTCTTCTATCTTTACAGACATGCCTCTGCCTGTTTTGAGCTCTGTGTATGCAATCTGGAGGTTGTTTGTTTGGTGGTTGATGTTCTGCTTTATGATCCTTTTGTTTGGTGGGTTATGAAGCTGCTAGGCCAGTACATTTGCCTATGTCTCTTTATTCTCCATCTATCCTTCTGGTGGTTTCGAAATAAGGTCTTCTTGGAAGGTTTTGTAGGGTGTTTGTCTGATGCTTGCTTTGGTTTGATGCTTCTGGCTTTTCTTATTGTTGACTAGGTTCTGGAAGATATATTGTGATCTTTGCGAGGGTGTTCTCTTCTTCTGTCTCAGGTCTGGGTTTTTGCTGGGCTCTATTGTATATCTTTCTGTAGCTCCTTTTTTCCATTTTGTTCTGCTATTTTTTGGTTTGCTGCCCGGTTGGGTTTGTTCTTTCTTACCCAGGGATAGCCCTCTATAGCTTGCTATCCCTTGATTGTATACATACTCTCTCTATATCTTGTTCTTTCTGGTGTGGTGTTTGGGACCCACCAACTTTTACATGAGGAATAAAGAGGGTACCAAACTTGCTTGAGAAAAAAAATGAGAAATTACATTTCTCACCAAATGAACCCAAAAGTTGGGGTTGTAACAGGGAGGATACTGAGGAATTATAGGTCAACTCTGAGAAGATTGTACATACCCAAGGCTGAGAAGAGGAAACAGTCAACCATTGAGAAATTGAGATATCATGACTGAGCGACGTGGGAGGTGTTTGTTGCTATGGAAAACACTGATGAATTCAAGGTATTAAGCCTCACTCCCCATCTTGAAAACACTCTTACAAATTCATTGTTTTACCTTGGCATAGTAGGTTATGCTTTACTTACCAATTACTATTGATGATTGTTACTAACCAGGCTGCAAGTGATGCTAAAAAAGAAAGGCATGCAAAGAATGTGCACAACCACATGATAAGTCTAGGTGGCTATGTAGTTTTTTTCCAAAAGTACTACAGGCATCTTCTTCTCAGCAACCTACCCTGGGACTGTTGAGTTCTGTACTAATACTATTGAACCTCTACTTCACTATGATATAAGGACAATTGGGAGGCAATCCAAATATGAAGAAATAACCAACCCCCTAACTGCTAAAATAGCTACGAAAATGGTAAAATTCAAGTCCCAAAGCTATTAGTATTGATGATTGTTATCTTTTACTTACCAATTTCTAATGATGATGATTAGCGAGAGCTCCGAGAGCAAAGGAAACAAGTCAAGTTCATCACTGAGGGAACAAGGGATGAATTGACAGTTGCTCTAGGTAACCCAGAGCATCCTGGGTATGTTAGGTCTACAGGCGCTGGTGTCAGTATAAGAGCATTCTTTGGGCCATCAGAGCATAAGCACAAATCTGTCTAGAAAGGGGGATTTTTGAAAGAGAAGGTAAAAGAGATGATTGCAAAGGGAATTCAAGAAGCAATGAGCCAATATCATGCTTCTCAAATAGCTCCTCATATAGAAATTGTGTCGCCCCTCACTTCATACGAGGTGAACCCCCCTACAAAAGAGGTGGTTAGGAGTAATCATGTGGACCCGCCACCTAGCACATCTGTTGTAAGTATTTTTTTATGACATAGAAGTCTTTCAGAATGATTTTGTATAATATATATCACTCTATGCAAATATGTAGGGGTTTAGTCCATTCCGTCTAAAATTACAAGAATATGTCGTTGCATTGGGTGAGGCTTACCCATGCCTTGAAGGTGACATGATTCATGGTGCACTGTTGTCCGTTGATGTAGTTCGTGTGATGCCTTGGAAGTATGCCTCCTGGAAGTAGACTATACTACCATATGGCCACCTCAAGCATGAGAGAATAGGTGATGCAGATGGTGGTATGGTAGCATTTCCCAAAGTTGGAGTTATCTATACTAATGTATGGTACATTTACATTGTGTTTATATTTTTATATACATGACACAATTCATATAAGATTATATATGTGCAAGACATACCACCTAAAAAGCCTCTTATATCCCATCCTCCACCTCTACCTCCTTCTCAAATACCTGGTTGGATTACAAAAGACATATTCGACTCAACATGTCCTTAGTGTAGGGGTATGGCAATATGGATAGGCGAACATGAAGAAGGGTCGCCTATGATGGTCCATCTTAAGGAGGATATTGTAGGTCAACCTCATGATACTAGTATATTTTTGCAAGATTTTTTGGAGTTGTTTGGTTATGCTTGGTTGAGTACATTTGTGATAGAACTTTGGATATGGTGAGATATTATATAGCTATATACATTATTTTATATATGTTGATCAATTTTTCTTATATATTAATGCATACATGATATATGTTTTGCAACCACTTACATAGGGTCTGTACAAAGTTTTCATTGCCCCATGTGGAATTTCTAGTTCCATCCTTGATTAGTCGTGTAATGGAAGACCATGTGTCTATTACCCAATATTATTGTACCACATTTAAATATTTCAGTAAAAATAAAAAGAGTGTGATGTTATCTTAGTACAATATTGGGTAAGTTTACTTACTCTATTTATAATTTTATCATAAGAATTACATTTCATTGTTGATTTTAAGTTTTATTTTGTTTCCTTCTTTTCACCTAGGAATAACATTGGGTCCCCACGAAACTAACTGTGTATTATCTAGATCCTAGGGGTGACAAAGTAGACAGTGGGGGACACGAATTGAAATCGACACTATTCACCTATGTAAATCTTTACATTTATATATGTTAACATATATATTACATGAATACTTACTAATGCAATTCAATGTGTTACATCAATGCATACGACTATAAAAGAATTCAAAAAAGCTAGAGGAAAGGTGGACAAGAAAAAAGAAAGTGATATTTTGGGAGAATGTTGAGGTATTTTTCTGACTCCAATGCATATTTTTACCAACTATGATTACTTGTATTTATTAACATTTTGTATATTGAAATTTATAGTGTTCTGTACAAGATAATAGTTGGCCATGCGGATACCACATGATGCAGTATATGGTCCTGATTTTCAAATATGGGACACTAGACATCGACTGCATACAAAATGTAATCTATCTGTATATAGTCTTGATCATCATAAGTATATAGTCTTATTAGATAATATGAAAATATCAAACCTATTAATTATATACCTCATTTTCTTTGTAAGTGTTTCAAATGAAAGACTTCAATACACTAGAAAAGCTAGAAGACATACAAATGCCCTATACGACATAACAACTAGATGAGATACGAAAACAATGGGCAGAAGAAGCCTTCGAAAAGGATGTCAACTTTAATTTTGATTGGGATAAAGAAGAAGAATTTTTCTAAAGTTTGATTTCATTATTTCTATATACATGCAGTGCTTATGAGTTCTTGCAATTTTAAATTTGATGCGAGTAAATTATTGGTGCATATGTGAATGATGACCTACATACATGTGTGTGAATGTGAAGATGAATGAATGAATTGTGTATGAATGAATGAATTGTGTGTCATGAGAATGGACATGGTTTATCTTTAAATGAAGTAACATGTGTGTCAATGAATGTGAATATTTATATTTACACATGTGATTGAAATGGAATTGGAGAACGGATAGAACTATATGCATATATTATGTTTGTTATTGCAGGGTTGGTGTCTTGTTTTTAAGTTGAACTCACATGATGTTGTTAACATGTAGTTCATAACTCTAGTACTGAACTGTAGGCTCTCCTTCCTATAGACCAACTAGGCAGCAGCTCTGTAGGCCTGCTATTAAAAAAAACTTATTCATCGGTTGTAACAATAAAACTGACACTATAGGCATGAGTTGTCGATTTTGGTAAAATAACTGACATTAAAGGACAAAGACAAAATGGTCGTGCCGGACAACACGACCTCACTGGGTAGCATGTTATAATCATCAATTTAATAGATTTAACCATCACTGTATATCATAAATGTCAGTTATTTGGGTTGAAACGGACACTGTACATCATGATAGGTGTTGGTTTTTACCAAACTGACGATGTAGGGTCCTTTACCAGTTATTAATGTGACCTAGTATGGCTCTTCTGACATCAATTTTTGGCATATAAATGACTCCTAAGAGTCCCATCTATGTAAATTTCTTTCATCCACACAACCAAGGATGGATCTTTGGCATCAATTTTGTCGTCCCCAAAGAGCCAACATCTTAGACATGTGGTTGTAGTGTCGCCCACTTAAGTGTTAGTCTATAATTGACATTATAGAGTTGTTTTTACTGACACTAGAGATAGTTATTATACTAGTACACATTGATCATACAAAAGATCAGTTCACATCCTGATTGGTCAATTCATACATTTGAACCGATCAGTTCATTTGCTGAATCGGTCATTTCACATTTTTGACAACCAATCTTATTTAAATAGAATACCTAAACACTTTAGTAATGAAGTTTAGACCATATTCATGAATTAACTCCTTTTCCAAATGCATCCTATGCATGAGACCCTATAGGTTTCATATTATGTTGGTAGTGAATGTACATAACTAACTTATGACATCACATGCAATTAGTGGTTTCTAGAAACACATGATTGCTACCCAAGTAATTGGAAAGTTGGAGAACAAATTCGACCTACGATATGTGATTAATGTTATAGTGATCTTATAGGTCCTTTATCTCTGATATACAAATTGAACTCAAGGCATGAAAATGTCATCCTCTCAACATTCATTCCACGTTGGTTGAACTAGAGTAGACTGTTTAAGACGCATGTGAGCTCACATATCATATATTTTTCTCAGTATCTCTCATCAAGTAGCCCAGATATCAACTCTAGTAGGAGGGAAAAATCACATCTACATCACTCACAGTCAATCCCCATGTGTCACAATGTATCTGAGCATCACCTTTATGGTAACCCTTATTCAAGATCACATTGGTAGACGTCAAAGTACATCGAACGACATGTGATGAGTGTACATATTTTTGATCTAAGAACCACAATCACCACTATCACTATGAGAGTTGATTCTGACTACCATTCAATGGTTTCAATGTATCACTTTCAAGGTGGGTCTATCTAGTACACTATTCTAAAACCAGTACCTATGTGTTTGGTATGATATCATATATCATGACTAATGAGATTCTATCATCAACCAACACTGTTGGATCTAGAACTCAATAGGGGGGTAAATAGAGCTTCAAAATTCTCACAAGAATATTCAGACCTTCAAATTGTATCAATTGAAACTGAATGTTAAAATCAAATTTGAAGTCCTATCTAAACAAGCATAGCAAGGATGAGAGAGATTGAAACAAACACTTAGACAATGTGTTTAAAGTGGTTCCAATCTCCAAACTAGGAGATCGACAATACACTACCTAGAGAGGTCAACCTCTAGGACTTTGCAACCCATGCATACTTATATTCCATTATAAGAGATACAAGAAGACCACCTTACATCCAAAGGCTTACCTAGCCAAGGCAAGAGTCTTCTACCTACACAAGGACATACCCACTTGATCCAGATGTATCCAGTCTTCAACAAGGACTTACCCACACTTGCATCAAGTCTTTGGCCTCGTAGGGATTCCCACTCTTCTTGGATCTTCTGCCTTGTCCTTATCCATCACTTGGAGAAGATCTTCACACCTTCTTTAGCCTTGAAGAATAACATCAACTCCTCCTTCACTCAAAAAAGATCACTTCTGCATTTTCTCCTTGATAAAGGGGATTGGGAAGATGGAAAGATAGAGAGATTTACAAGGTAACATTGAGGTATCTCTCTTACAACATGCCTAACTCACTCATAATCATGAAATTCTTTGTTAATGAGAGAGAGATAAAGGGTCTCAAAGGGTTGTAGCACACTCAACTATAGCAAGGACCAAGGATAGCAAGAATGAACAACCTTGGAATGAACTCCAAGAGGTCCTATTTATAGTTGGGGATGTTCCATTGAGTGTAGGATCACTTAAGAATGAAAAATAGTTATTTTGCAACTTGCAATGGATCTATTTTCATTTCACTCTCCAACAAATGGAATCACTTTTTCAACATTTTTCATACAGTACATTCAGACGAGTATCAATAAAGGTGACTCGACCGATCCACTAACCGACAAAGCCAATTTTCAAACTGTCGGTCGAGTTTGTCCTGGGTAACTCGATCGACCAACTAAAATAAACTTCAATCAGTAAGTCTGTTGGTCGAATTCTATGAGAGTACAACTCGATCTATGCAACCATTTCCAAAAATCCATCACAGATCGACGAAGATCCAAACTTGACCACTTATAGTGTTGTGACAAATTTTTTAAAATGATTTTTAAGTGATCAAATGATGGAATTAAGTGTCCCTGTTTTTTTCTAATCTTAGTTGCAATTTATATCATCAATATAAAGGATTACAAAAATATTCCAAGGTGGTTTGGAGTGTTTTCCACAAAAGTGCATTTCCATTGCTTTTGACTTGAACTTGGACCAGCTAAGGGCCTAGTGAATTTGATCCTTTTCATGTACCTAATGTCTAAAATCAATCTTAAACAAACATATTAGATACATATGAATGTAATGGTTAAGTCATTATCAAAATAAGAACAATGTTCAACTCTCAAGTCAACATTCTCCCCCTTTTTGACAATGACAAACCATTCCTCAACATATTGAAAAGGATATGAAGTTATACCTTAGCCTTATGAATTTCAAGGGGATTCATAATTTTAACAATGTGAATTGCTCCCCCTCAATCTATTCTCACTCTTACATGCATATTTAGTCTTTCTACACAAAGCTATATAACATGCATACTACATGGTCCATTAGCAAGTCACATGATAAAACATATACTTAGATAAGAAAAGAATCAAATAGGAAGTGAAAGAAATATGGTTGATCTTCACAACATCAAACTTCTCTCCCCCTTTTAGCATTATCAAAAAGTAAGGGGGATAGAAGAGCACAAGAATGGGTCTTCTCCAAGCACAACAAAAACATCCAACCTCAAGATTAAACATGTAACTACGCAACACACATCAAACAGAGATGAAAGAGAAACAAGCAACTTGTTTCATAATCAAAATATGGGTAACATAACTCATGAGATATAGTAAACCATAGAGTAAGGGTACATAAGATTAAGATTAAAACACTAAAATCATGTTCTAAAAACCACTACAAGACAAAAGTGAGAAAAACTACATGATAATAGAAATAGTACATCTCAGATAATGTGCCCATGTGTCTTAGAAAAAAATAGTCTAGAAAGTAATATATGATCAACGTATAAAGACTAAAATCTAAAATATCTAAACATCTAGGGTATCTATGTCTAAAGGTTTATCATCAACAACATCAACCTCAAGCTCATAGTCCCCATCACTGTGTGAAGGGGCTGTAGTGACAGCGGCTTCACCTTTGTCACCAGAGCCACCAACAAAACCATTATGATCAGAACCATGCATCCTAATGGCCATAATCTTTAGATGCCTCCTCGTCAGCAGCAACAACTTCCTCATCAACCTAGTCAGGCATCTTCTCATCGAAAGAAGGACTGAAACCATGACCTAGCCGCATGACATTCTGCTCATCCCAAGTCATGCCAAGATCATGGAGCTCCTTGGCCTTAGGGAAAGTGGGAGAAGAAGTGCCAAGGCCTGCAAGCAAGGTAGCTATGGGGCCAGTAGGGAGAGGTAGCATACTAGGGTTAGATCCACCAACAACAGAGGGTGTAGCAGTGGAAGCAGTAGATGAAGGGGCTGGGTAGAAGTGATTAAATGCATAGGTAGCATAACCACCACTTGGGTAGGGCTGGTAGGTAGGGTAAGGATGGGCATAGGATAGGTTCATGGTGGACATGATAGAATAGAGATCCTGATGTAGATGATCCTGAACATGTAGGTTGTGCCTGTTGATGCACCATGTAATCCATGAGAGCTTCATTGGATACATTGAATGAGGCACGTGAAGGTTGAGATGATGGTGGAGGTGGAGGTTCCTGGTTGGAGGTAGTGGCTCTAGGTTTGGTGGAAGAAGATGTAGGAAAAAAGCTTTTCTTGATTGTGGTCTCACTAATACAGACTCCTTTTCTAGAAGGTTTGTAATGAAGATCATGAAAAAGAGACTTCTCAGTCACAAAGGAAAAGTGAGAACATATGAAAGTTGGGTAGGGAGGGTGGGAGCCATGGGTATTCTTCCCAGAGTCAAAGTAGGTCATATGGTGGAGAACATATCTAGACCACTTGACTCTGATGTTTTACAATAGGAAAAACATAATCACTTTGGTACTCTCTGCAATTTTAGTTTGTTTCTTTTTGGGATGACTATTGTAGTTGACTGCCAGAGTGAGAATGTGATTTTTAAGGTCCAAGGTAGAGGAGGGTAGGGTGGATTTCTTCTTGTGGGGAAACTAAGGCTTCTTCAAGAACTTATGTATGTCAAGAAGAGTGATGTCATATTGCTTTTAGAAGGCCTCATGGCCAAGGAGGTCAAAATACTCAGGGTAGTCTTTCCTCCATGTGTCGGTTACCTCAATATCATTGAAAAACATATTCAAAGTATCTTATGAGATTTTGAACTTCTTACTAGAAATCATGAAAGTGATAATCACTTGAGTATTAGGAGGTGGTACAAGAGTGTCATAATTCCATGACAGATGAGCATAGAACTTATGAACCTCCTTGTGCTTGTCATGAAATTATTGAAGCACCGTCATTCGACACTCAGAGAAGCTAGGTGATGATCATAAAGCAACTCGGCTACCTCATCAATGACTTTTGTCTTAGTGGGTATAGGCTTAAACAAAGCACGAAAGGGAAAGGGGTTCCTAGGTAGGAGCTCCTTATACTGATTTCAAGATTCGGCTGAGACAAAGAAGGTATCATTATAGTGAATGAGGTGAGAGTAGGAAGATGATAAAGGAACTCCAACATGGTCGACTCTCTTTCTACTATTTGAAGCCATGGAGGTGAGATGAAGAGGAATGGGAGCCAGAATTGGAGAATATCACCACCTAAGGTTGTTTAACCACAAAGGGTTGATGGAAAATGGAGCTAGGAAGGTCAAATGAGGGTTGGCTAGAGCTAGGAGAGGGAAGGCCAGGGCTAGGGTTGAGATCTTGAGAGAGCTGGAGGAGGATGTTGGTATGTATGCCCATAGAGCAAGTCATGTGATGATTATAATGGGATACTTTGTAAATGATTTGAATAATAATAAAGGCAATTTCTGATCTATATGTTGTAACTATTTCTGAGATGATAGTATAACACGATAGATGTCTAAAGAATTGTTTTACTCAATGACATATACTTTTAGGTTAAGGACCTAAACGATTAGATCATACAGATGTTAAGAGTATAAATTCTTGTTTAGTCCCTAGTTGGTTGTTATTGTGGAAATAACCATAGACATCAATAACACTAAAGACTAGATTGTGTGTTGGTTGATGACAGAATCTCATTAGTCATGATATAGTGATATCAAACCAAGCACATAGGTACTTGTTAGAGAACAAGTGTACCGGAAAGACCCACCGTGAGAGTGACACATGGAACCATGATTTGGTAGTCATAGTCAGCTCTCACAGTGATGGTGGTGAGTGTGATTCTTCGACCTGAAATCACTACACTCGACACAAGTTGTTGGGTACACTTTGACATCATCAAACGCAGTCCTGAAACATGGGCTGTTATAAAGGTGATGATTGAGTGACTTTCACACATGGGGCTTTTGAGGGGTGAGTGATAGATACGGGATTTGTCCCTCCTAAGGGAGTTTGATGTCCATGGCTACTTGATGAGTAGGATTGAGAAAGGCATGCACATGCATGTGTGAATCAATATGTGATATTGATGTCACAAACATCTCACCCAGTCTGCTCTGAGATCAAGGAAATGGATGAACGTTGAAAAGATGATTGTACCATGCCTTGAGTTCATTCAGGACATTAGTGACAAAGGAATTATACATTCACTGTAACACCATTCACGGATTGTAGGATTGAAAGTTGTTCTCCAACTTTCTATTTCACTTGGATAGCACCTATGTGCGACTAGGAACCACTCTTTGCTTGTGAAGTCATAAGTGTTATGGACTTTCACTGCCAACGTGAAATGGACCTGTAGGGTCACACACATATGATTTAACCTAGAAGAGGAGTTTATCCAAAAACGATGTTTATATTGATTACTAAAGGAGTTTAGTAGTTCAATTAAACACCCAATAGATTGTTAGCTCAAAATCATAATATTCAAGGTGTTGGATCAGATGATTTGAGTATCGGATTGATTGAAACTGCAATTGACTGATCTGCTGCCTCAACCGATCGGCTCATGTAGATGAACCGATCGGCTCAGGATGGTGAGCCGAGCGGCTCAGGTCAATGAACCGATCGGTTCACATAGTTGAAATGGTCGAGTGACCGATCGAGTTCGTTTCACTTGTCAAATTTGATTTGGATAAGGACTAATATATGATTAGTTGGAAACAAACATGGAAACTCAATTTGACTTGGACCAAGACCACGAACTGATCAGCTCAGAAGTGAACCGATCGGCTCAGGTGTCCCAAACGATCAGTTCAGGTGTGAACCGATCGGTTGAGGTCACCAAATGACTGTTTTAGGGTTGAAACGATCGGTTCAGCTGGCACAGTTGATTGTTTTGTGGAAAATTTCGAACCCTTCTACTCCTACTTTAATCCCACATTGAACGGGGTAGAGAACCCTATCCCATGACCCTCCTATATATAGGGGTATTGGGGGCTTCTCAAAGTACAACTCAGAACACCAGTTGCTCTGCAATGTTTTCGTTCTCTCTGGTTTTGGTAACTCAGAGAGCCTGAGCAAGTGCTATGTGATAAGGGAGGCACAACAAGGGAAAGAAAACTGCAGAAAAGTGACTGGTGGCAGGAGAGTGTGTTGGTGACTAGTACGCTGATAGGAGGGTGCGACTCCTTCCGATTCCTTGTGGGACAAGGAGATCAGAGTTCTAGGAAGTCTGTGTGGATGACTACAGAGGCGGGAGACTTCTGCCGCTTAGAGGACAACTGTCAATCCCGACAGTCCCGGTGATAACAGGAGCTGCATAGACACCGTCCAAGACTGGAGGTGAAGACCGCACAAGCCATGAGGTAACATCGCCGAACAAGCCTAGGGACAAGGTACACCTATACAACCCATCCTTCCTATTGTATATACAATGACGCGATTCCTTTGTTCTGGGTTTGGGAGAAGAAAATTTTTGTTTCCGCTTCTTTCTCTGTCTCCCCTAAAACCCAATAATGGTATAAGGGCCACGTCAACTGCTCTATACTTTAGTATTATCGATGTGATCCATTTTGGTTTGTTGCCTTTATTTATTGCATACGATGCAAATAAAATTGGCTTTATGAATGTCCAATCCTAAATCCACAAATCCCAATATACATATATGATATGCAATATAAATGCACTCGATGCGTGTCGCCCTTAAATGAGTTTTGTGGTGGATGTATAGCATGGTTATGGCCAATAAATCCTATGTATGTGTGCTTGGTTGTATGTGGTTGCTTTCATCTCAGTCTGCACACTGATTCCCTATCTCTTATTCCTGATATAACTCGAGATAAATCGATATTTCTTTCCTACCTTTTCTCCCCCCGAATGTAACTCAGGGTTTCCTTTTTCAAATGTAAAATAGGATAGATTTTTATTTCCTGTTATATTAAATAACGGCAGACTTTTTGACAACCGGTTCGAGGAGCGAGACGAGTGGGTGGCGGCCTGAGGAGATGCATGATGACCAGTGAACCGATCGGCTGGAGGCGCCATTCGATCGGCTGGTGGCACCCAACCGACCAGTCTAATGGCGAACCGATCACTCATGGAGATGAGTTGATCAAACCTAGAAAGGCAAAGCACGAAGTTCTTCTTATACAGGTTGCATGTGATGTGGACCTAGATGACCATGATTCCTCTTGGCTTGAGGAATCACATTAGGATGGCCATAATCATTGATTTTATCATTTCACATGTTTTCTATGGGATATAGCATGTATATGATACTTACTATATTGTGGTGATTGGATATGTATATGTACCTATAAAAACCAAATCCCTCATCTAAATATTAAGTCTTTTACGCCTTCCATTAGCAACACACATGAAAAAGCTAATCAACCAAGCATAGGTTATGCCAAAGCGTGGTGCGCCATCTATCTGACGGAAGTGTGAAGGGTAAACATGTAGATTCTGCCAAAGCAGGGTGCATGTTTACCGTGTCGGCTTTTTGGTTAGACTTAACTGGTGATTCTTAGAGTGTCTAAGCCTAGAGGCACGGAATGTTCATGGCAAGGTGATGTGCATGTTCGTTCATCAAGAGTTGCATATGATGCAATTGGCATGATGGCCTACCTAAATAGTCAAGTTGTGGGCGATCAACCAAAGCTGACTCATGACTTGATGAAATACGGATCTTGATCCACTAGGAGATTGTACATTACAATCTTCCAAATTGATGGTGAGGGCTATCAATTTGAATCAAAATAGTGGGAGTGGTAATTAATTAAAGGCCTAATTAACTACTGTTAAATTTTATTCAAATCAAATCAAATCCAAAGGAGTTTTGACAAATGCAATTTTATCTTGTAGAATGGCAAAAGAATCATCTTTTAAAATGGGCAAATTAATTGAGAATAAATTCCATAACTGGTTGGGGATTGTGAGAAGTGTTCTGCAAAATCCAGATATATCGGTAGCCTTTAAATCCACTTTATGTGCGCTTAATAAGAAGGATAATTCATTGATGGAGATCAATAGAACAAAGTCTAAGGATAAAGGTGAGGGAGAGAAGGGTTCTCTCACCAAACTAATGTCAGAATCTTCTGTGTTCAAAACATGGAGAGGATGGAAGGAACGATGGAAGAAGAAGCGATAGATAGAGATCTCTACTTCTGGTGTATGCGTGATAGAGATTAACTTTACTACTTCTTTGTCATGGGTACTTGATACCATATGTGGATCTCACATTTGTTCAAATGTGAAGGATCTTAAGAGAAGTAGGCCTTTGGGGAAAGGTGAGGTTGAACTACTAGTTTCCAATGGGGTAAGAGTTGTCACCAGTACCGTAGGAACCTATGAGTTAACTCTACCTAGTGGGCTAATAATAGAGTTGAAGAACTGCTATTATGTACCTGCCATAAATAGGAATATCATTTCCGTCTCTTGTTTGGACAAGGATGGTTTTGAATTTCTTATTAAGAATGGAAAGTGTTCCATTTCAAAAGATGGGATCTTTTATGGCAGTGCCCCAATGTCTTATGGTCTATACTTGATAGATCTAGAGACAAGTGTATACAACAATAACAATAAAAGGCAAAAACTCAACAACTCAAACAAAACATATCTTTGGCATTGTCGTCTAGGGAACATAAATGAGAAGTGCATCTCTAGACTCCATAAAGATGGTTATCTAGACTCTTTTGATTATGAATCAATAGAGACATGAGAATCTTGTTTGTTGGGCAAGATGGCCAAGACTCCCTTTTTAGGTAAAGGTGAGAGAGCTAGTGATCTATTAGGACTCATACATACTGATGTATGTGGGCCTTTTAGAACAAATGCCAGAAATGGGTATCAGTACTTCATTACCTTCACTGATGACTTCAGTAAGTATGGCTATGTGTACCTGATGAAACATAAGTTAGAAACCCTTGAAAGGTTCAAGGATTTCATGAATGAAGTACAGAACCAACTTGGTAAAAGTATTAAAGCACTTCGATCCGATCGAGGTGGAGAATACTTAAGCCAGGAGTTCGAGGACCTTATGCGAGCCCGTGGTATTATATAACAATGGACTCCGCCTGGAACACCACAACATAATGGTGTGTCTAAAAGAAGAAATCACACTTTACTATAATGGGATACTTTGTAAATCATTTGAATAATAATAAAGTGGGAATCTGTTGGTATGTATGTCCATAGAGAAACTCATGTGATGATTGTAATGGGATACTTTGTAAATGATTTGAATAATAATAAAGGCAATTTCCAATCTGTATGTTTTAACTATTTCTGAGATCATAGTATAACATGATAGATGTCTAAAGAATTGTTTTACTCAATGACGTATGCTTTTAGGTTAAGGACCTAAATGATGAAATCATACGGATGTTAAGAGTATACATTCTTGTTTAGTCCCTAGTTGGTTGTTATTGTGGAAATAACCATAGACATCAATAACACTAAAGACTAGATTGTGTTTTGGTTGATGACAAAATCTCATTAGTCATGATATAGTGATATCAAACCAAGCACATAGGTACTTGTTAAAGAACAAGTGTACCAGACAGACCCACCGTGAGAGTGACACATGGAACCATGATTTGGTAGTCACAGTCATCTCTCACAGTGATGGTGGTGAGTTTGATTCTTTGACCTGAAATCACTACACTCAACACATGTCATTGGGTACACTTTGACATCATCAAACGCAGTCCTGAAACATGGGTTGTTATAAAGGTGATGATTGGGTGAGTTTGACACATGGGGCTTTTGAGGGGTGAGTGATAGATATGGGATTTGTCCCTCCTAAGGGAGTTTGATGTCCATGGCCACTTGATGAGTAGGATTGAGAAAGGTATGCGCATGCATGTATGAATCGATATGTGATATTGATGTCACACACATCTCACCCAGTCTGCTCTGAGATCAAGGAAATGGATGAATGTTGAAAGGATGACTGTACCGTGCCTTGAGTTCATTCAGGACATTAGTAACAAAGGAATTATACATTCACTATAACACCATTCACAGATTGTAGGATTGAAAGTTGTTCTCCAACTTTCTATTTCACTTGGGTAGCACCTATGTGCGACTAGGCACCACTCTTTGCTTGTGAAGTCATAACTGTTATGGACTTTCACTGCCAACGTGAAATGGACCTGCAGGGTCACAAACATAGGATTTAACCTGGAAGATGAGTTTATCCACAAACAATGTTTATATTGATTACTAAAGGAGTTTAGTAGTTCAATTAAACACCCAATTGATTGTTAGCTCAAAATCATAATATTCAAGGTGTTGGATCAGATGATTTGAGTATCAGATTGATTGAAACTGCAATTGACTAATCTGCTGCCTCAACCGATCGGCTCATGCAGATGAACCGATCGGCTCAGGATAGTGAGCCGAGTGGCTCAAATCAATGAACCGATCGGTTCACATAGTTGAACTGGCCGGGTGACCGATCTAGTTCATTTCACTTGTCAAATTTGATTTGGATAAGGACTAATATATGATTAGATGGAAATGAACATGGAAAGTCAATTTGAGTTGGACCAGGACCACGAACTGATCGGATGAGAAGTGAACTGATCGGCTCAGGTGTCCCAAATGATCGGTTCAGGTGTGAACCGATCGGTTGAGGTCACCAAATGTCCGTTTCAGGGTTGAAACAATCGTTTCAACTGGCGTAGTTGATTCTTTTGTGGAAAATTTCGAACCCTTCTACTCCTACTTTAATCCCACATTTCTCAGGGTAGAGAACCCTATCCCATGACCCTCCTATATATAGGGGTATTGGGGGCTTCTCAAAGTACAAATTAGAAAACCAGTTGCTCTACAAAGTTGTCGTTCTCTCTGGTTTTGGTAACTGAGAGAGCCTGAGCAAGTGCTACCTAATAAGGGAGGCACAACAAGAGAAAGACAACTATAGAAAAGTGACTGGTGGTAGGATAGTTTTTGGTGACTAGTACGCTGACACGAGGGTGCGACTCCTTCCGATTCCTTATGGGACAAGGAGATTGGAGTTCCAGGCAGTCTGTGTGGACGACTACAGAGGCGAGAGACTTTTGCTGCTCGGAGGACAACTGTCAATCTCGACAGTCCCAGTGAGAATAGGAGTTGTACAGACACCGTCCAAGACCGGAGGTGAAGACCGCACAAGCCGCGAGGTAACGTCGTCGATCAAGCCTTGGGATAAGGTATGCCTCTACAAACCATCCTTCTTATTGTATAAACATTGACGTGATTACTTTATTCTGGGTTTGGGAGAAGAGAATTTTTGTTTTTGCTGCCTTCTCTGTCTCCCCTAAAACCCAACAGAGGAATCAATTGACTTTTCTCTAGTTGAGAGGGAGAATAGCCATGAACCCTACTTAACTGTTCTTCTAGCCAAGCCATCGGTCGAGTTCCATGAGATCGAAACTCGACCAAATGGCTTTTTATAAAAGCTCTCGGCCATCAATCGGTCGTGTTGGCAACTTGATCGACAGAAATTCTATCTAACTTTAGAAATCTTAGTTTCTAGCCATTTGAGTGCTAATTAAATTTATTTTTTTGGTCAATTTTACATTTTAGACATGCTTCAGCACATATAGTGACATCATTGAGTACAATTTAGTGATAAAATAAGTGTTTGTGAAAAATATCCAAAACAAGCAAAAACAAGGCAAAAGAACATGAAATTTTGGCACTTAAGCAAGCAAGGGTGATTAAAAAATGAGAAAAGCATATAGGATTATAAACAACTAACTAGAAGACATATCAAATTCATCCAAAGCAATTATGAGAAGTTTAGATCTAATAAAATTAAATTTCTCTCTAACTAGATATTTAGTAAAAATATCTGCCAACTAATTTTCTGTGTCTACATGCGTGATATAGATATCCTTTTTGGTAATGTGATCACGAAGAAAATGATGATGAATTTATATATGCTTGGATCTACTATTCAATATAAGATTGTATGATAAATTGATTGTGCTAGTATTATCACAATAGATAATAGAAGCATCAAAATAAATTTAAGAGTCTTGCGGCATTTGCTTCATCCATAGAACTTGGGCACAACCACTCATGGCTGCAATGTATTCAGCCTCGGTAGTTGATAAAGCCACTATGCTCTATTTTTTGGAAAACCAAGATACCAAGCAAGGTCCTAGGAGGAAGCAAGTTGACTTGTGCACTTTCTATCAATCAAACATCCTGCATAATTAGCATCACTATAAGTTGTAAAAGTAAAGTCCCTTGACTTGGGATACCATAGTCTAAAATTTTGGGTTTTGGCCAAGTACCTTAAAATATTCTTGACAACTATAAGATGTGATTTCTTGGGATTTGATTGGAAGCGAGCACACAAACCAACACTAAACATTATGTTAGGTTTAGAGGAAGTTAAATAAAGTAAACTTCCATTCATACCTCTATAGATATTCTCATCCACTTTCTCACCTTCTTCATATTTATCAAGTTTGGCAGTGTTGGACATGGGGTGTTCATTGTCTTGGTGTTCTCCATCCCAAAGTGCTTGAGTAGCTCACTTGTGTACTTGCCTTAGTTGATAAAGCTTCCATCTTTAGTTTTCTTGATCTAAAAGTTGAGGAAGATAGTAAGCTCACCCATCATGCTCATCTCAAACTCACTCTGCATAATATCACTAAAAACCTTGAAAAGATCAATATTAGTTCCGCCAAAAATGATAGCATCAACATAGACTGTAATGATAAGAAAATGGTTAGAAGTGTGTTTGAGAAACAAGGTAGAATCTACTTTGCCCATGATATACCCATGATCTAACAAAAATCTCTTTAATTTCTCATATCAAGCTCAAGGTTCTTGTTTGAGGCCATAGAGAGCTTTTTGCAATAGATAAATATGGTTAGGTAAACTATCATGTTCAAATCCTAAAGGCTGTGCAACATACACTTCCTCCTCAATTGTACCATTCAAAAACACACTTTTAACATCCATTCGATATAGAATGAAATTCTTGTAACTAGCAAAAGCAAGCAACATACGAATGGACTCAAGTCTAGATACAAGTGCATATATTTCATCAAAATATATACTATAATGTTTGGGCCCAATGCCCAAGTCTCTAGTAGAGTTTCAGGAATGGCGATTGGCCCCACAGATCACCACTAGCCTTAACTGTATGTTTTATCCACACTGACGTGCAAGCTAGGATCAACTTCCCGACTGGTCACCCATCCTAGTACTACTCCAAGCCAACCATGCTTAACTTTGGAGTTCTTTAGTGATGGGATCCTTGAAGAGGAGGTGCACCTTGGTTATATGGTTAGTCCAATAATTACTTTTAAGATCATTTTATCTGAGGCCTCAAATCCTGGGACATTACAATCTCCCCCACTTAGACCCTTGAAGTCCTCATCAAGGCTCAACTATTTGGCCTCATAATATGTCCCCATTTCAGTGCAGACCCAACATGGCTCATGGACACCCTGCTCCCGATCATGGAATACCAGCACAGGGGTGGCTACATCACCATGGACAACCCTTTCCAACTTGCCTGGACCGCACAACTCAAGACTGGCATGCCGCATGCCCATGTGGGCCCCACCTACTAGAGGGGTTATGGCTTTGATACCATTTGTAACGTCTGGGCCCAATGCCCAAGTCTCTAGTAGAGTTTCAAGAATGACGATTGGCCCCACAGATCATCACTAAACTACGTGCTTTGTCCACACTAACGTGCAATCCAGGATCAACTTCACGACTAGTCACCCATCTTAGTACTACTCTAAGCCGAGCATGCTTAACTTTGGAGTTCTTTAGTGATGGGATACCTAAAAAGCAGGTGCACCTTGGTGATATGGTTAGTCCAATCATTCCTTCTAAGATCATTTTATCCGAGGCCTCAAATCCTGGGACATTACATATACCTTTATGTTGATTGTAGCCTTGAGCCACTAAACTTGCTATATTTCTTACCACCTTGCCACTTTCATCTAGCTTGTTGCAGTAGACCCACTTGGTGCCAATGATCTTTCTATCACATGGTCTTGGCACTAGAGTCCACACTTTGTTCTTCTCGAATTGCTCCAATTCTTCCTGCATGGCTAGGATCCACTCATCATCCAGAAGAGCTTCTTTGACATTCTTTGGCTCGACTTGTGAGATGAAGGCATTATTGTCTTATTCTTTGTTGTAGGCAGCTTGCGTATTTACTCTTTCAAAAGGGTCACCTATGATTAGCTCTTTAGGATGATTCTTTGCAAAGCGTGGAGTTGGATCCTTATTTTTCCTCATCTATCTCTTCTTCTTGAGTGGCCACCTCTCTTCTCTATTGGGTGATGTTGAGATCTTTCATTATAGGAATTACTTCTTCTGCAACATCATCATTATAAATATCTTTAGAAATATATGAGTTAGTCTCAATAAATTTGACATTAATATATTCTTCTACTTTAGATAGATCAACATTATACACTCTACAAGCCTTGCTTGTAGTGTTATAGCCAAGAAAGAAAGCCTTGTACAATTTCAGATCAAAATTGTCAAGAGAATCTTTCATATTCAAAACAAAACAAGGACACCCAAAAACATGAAAATACTCGATAGAAGGCTTCCTACCACACCATAGCTCATATGGGGTTTTCTTCAATGAAGGATGTGTGAAAATCCAATTTTGCACAAATAATGAGGAACTAACGGCTTCGGCCCAAAACTTCTTTGGAGTGTCCTACCCTATAAGCATAGTCCTAACCATTTCTTGTAGTCACATGTTCTTCCTCTCTACAACCCCATTTTGTTGAGGTGTTCGAGGTGAAGTGAAGTTATGTGCATAGCATGATTATTCACAAAAACATTCAAAAAGATCATTTTCAAATTCTCCCCTGTGATCACTTTAGATGGAGACAATCTGGCAAGAAGCTTCATTTTCAACTCATTTTCAAAAGCTAGAGAAAACATCAATTGTATCACTCTTAGAAATGAGAAAGAAGGTCCAAGTATATCAGGAAAAATCATTGAAAATAACAAGACAATACTTGGAACCACAAAGCGATTGAGTTCTCATAGGTTCAAATAGATCAATATGGAGAAGTTAAATAATCTCTTGGTGCTAAGGAATCCTTTGGATTTGAAGGACTTGGTTTGCTTTCCTTGGGTACAAGGTTGACATTCCTCATCCTCTTCAAAATCCAATATGGGAAGTCCCTTGACCAAGTCCTTTTTACTCAACTTCTTCAATTGATGCATATTTATATGACCTAGTCGACGATGACAAAGAGAAATATCATTTGAATTGACTACAAGGCATTTACCAACAATAGGTTTAATAGAGTCAAACATAATTACATAAAGAACACCGTTTCTAGCTCCCTTATATATGACATGGTAAGTGAGGGAATCTAGGAGAAAGCATTGAAAACAAGTAAATATCACAATGTAACCATTATTACATAATTGACTAACACTTATTAAATTGTGATGTAGGTCATCCACAGAGAGAACATTCTTGATACACAAGGATTCACCTAAATCACCCTCACATTTTATATTACATTTCTTGTTGTCCCTAAAAGTCATCGAGCCTCCTTTCTACTTTGTGAAATTGTTGAAATGACTTATATCACCTGTCATGTGCTTTATGCAACCACTATCAACAATCCATTATCCTTTTTCCTATAAGAAAGGAGAGTGTCAGTTCTCCACTCAAACTTTGAGATCTGGTGTTAACTTGGGGACCCATTTCATCTTTGGGTTGCCCCATTAGGCTTGTAAGGATAATAAGTAGATTAATAATCGTCACTTTTGCAATGAGAGCAAATCATAGGGTCCTTAGAGCCAAAAGACACTCCAATGAAAAGGGTAGTTTCCTTACTCTTCCTTACTCTTGCCCTTATGAGCTCCCTCTACAAATACCAAACCACTAGTACTACTTTTTTTGGTAGAATGGTCAAGGATTTCATTTAGGGAGTTTTTCCCTTTAAGGAATTTCAGCAGAGAGGCTCTAAGTCTATGATTGTCACCAATAAGAGATATAACAATAGTGGTACTATCCTGGGCTGCATTCTGTATACGGTTTGGAAGGAAAGAAATGGCAGGAAGCATGGTGTTATTCCCAAAAATCACATGCAGTTGATGGATGATATTAGTAGAGATTTCAGATCTGTGTGTGCAAGGGAAAAAACAAATCAGCTTGCGCTTGAGCTGTAATGCTAGAAAATTTTGGGGGTTTTTGTAGTTGTTAACCCACTATTTTCTGTTTAGAGTTTAGAGCTGCTCTATCGCATACAACAGGTTTTTGTATAGCCTGTTCATATGACGTTGTGCTTCTTAGACAGCCTTGTAAAGTGTAGTAAAGTTTTTGGCAATATAATTTTACCTATTCCAAAAATATAGAAAACAAACTAGAAAGATCATCTCTAGCATGAACAAGGTCAGCCTCTAAATAAAGGGCTTTAGTCAAATAAGAATCTTTTTAAAGAGTAATGGAAGCAACATCATTAATAGGAAAAATAGGTCTAGAAGATAAATCATTAACTTGACCAAGTAACCTAGCATTTTTAGATTTAATCAATTGATATGCTTTGAGATAAACATCCCTCTCATCTCTACAAGCATCACTAATAAGCTTAAGTTCAACATTTTTAGTTTTAAGTAACTCAAGCTCATTAAGGCACATTGGTTTTTCTTCCTTAAGAGATGCAATATTGTTAACATACACACCATTCTCTACTTCAAGTCCATTTTATTGGAGCTCAAGATCAAGAAATTTTCCTTGCAAGGAATCAATGCTCTCAAGACGAATCTTCTCATTTTTCTCGAGAATATCAAGTTTAGAATACAAGTCATCAATAATTTTACCCAACCTCTTCTTTTTAGATTTACAATCAGATTAAGAAGAACGAGTAGTAATAAGCATGTCAATAAGAGTTTCTTTAGCTAACTCATGCAAACTTACCTCACTTACCTCACCAATATCTTCACTTGTAGAGGTCATGAGTTCAAGGTGGCACTCTCCATCTTCATCAGAGCTTGAGCCACTAGAGGATGATCCTTCCCAAGCTACATGAGATGCATCTTTGTGCCTCCTATCCTTCTTGTCCTTCCTCTTGTATTTGCTATATTTCTTGTACTCCTCCTCCTTCTTGGAGCTACTCTTATGGTGTGACTTTCTAGCCTTAGAACATTCACTCTTATAGTGTCCTTTTTTACCACACTTGTAGCACCTTGGAGTAGATGAAGAAGATTTCTTTCCTTTAAAGTGCTTTCCCCTAGAGAAGTTGACTTCATGCTCACTAGGGCCATCACCCTCACTTGAGGAAGAGGGAGAGGTCTGGGAAGCAAGTTTTCATTGAAGGATAAGAGCCTCCACATGAGATTTGAAGGAACTATCTTTGATCTTCTTTGATTCTTTTTCTTCATGCTTTGCTTCCTCTTCTTGCTTGTCAAGTCTTCACTCATAAGCTTGTAGATTTCCAATAAGCTCCTCAGTTAGAAGAGCACCAAGACTTCTTACTTATTCAATGGAGGTCACCTTTGACTCCCATCACATTGGAAGATACCTCAAGATCTTTTATTTGATTGATTCTCTATCCAAAGTATGTCCCAAAGCATATAGGTTGTTGACGATGATGTTGAGCCTTGAGTACATCTCGAAAAATCCTTCTTTCTTCCCCATCTTGAAGTTATCAAGGAGGCTGTTCAACATATAGATCTTTGACTCCTTCACCTTCTTTGTGCCTTCATAAGTGATGCACAACTTGTCCCATATCTCATGGGTCGTATACCATGAGGAGACGAGGTTGAACTTGGATGGATTGAGGGCTACATAGAGGAATGCTAATTACTTTGGCATTGAGTTGTGCATTCTTTAGGGTTGCTTCATTCCAAGTTTATACAACTCTAGTTGGCTCCTTGTAGGGTGTAATAATCACTTTCCACATATCAAAGTTCATCCCTTGAATATAGAAATGCATCTACTGCTTCCAATAGAGGAAGTTGGTATTATCAAAGATTAGGGGGGCACATGGAGAAGCCTCCCTCTAGGTTGAGGGAACCAAGTAGGTTCTGACCCATCTTCTTTTATTGTAGGAGATTTGTTGGAGAAGATCCTTGCTCTGATACCACTTGTTAGATCTAGGGCTCTAAAGGTGAGGGTGAATAGCTATTCAAAATTTCACAAGAATAGTTATACCTTCAAAATATATCAATTGAAACCAAATGCTAAAATCAAAGTTGAATTCATATCTAAACAAGCATAGAAAGGATGCGAGAGATTGAAATGAACACTTGGACAAGGTGTTTAGAGTCATTCCAATCTCCAAACTAGGAGACTGTCAATCCACTACCTAGAGGGTTTAACCTCTAGGACTTTGCAACCCATGTATACTTATATTCCATTATAAGAGATACAAGAAGACCACCTTACATCCAAGGGGTTACCTAACCTAGACAAGAGTCTTCTACCTACATAAGGACTTACCCACTTGATCAACATATCTTCCACCTTCAATAAGGACTTACCCACACTTGCATCAAGTCTTTGGCATCACAGGGGTTCTCCACTCTTCTTGGATCTTCCACCTTGTCCTTCTCCTTCACTTGGATAAGATCTTCACACCTTCTTTAGCCTTAAAGAAGAACATCAACTCCTCCATCACTCAGAAAAGATCTCTTCAACCTTTTCTCTTTGAGAAGGGGATTGAGAAGACGGAAAGATTGAGAGATTCACAAGGTAACATTAAGGTAGCTCTCTTACAACATGCCTAACTCACTCATAATCATAAAATGCTTTGTAAATGTGAGAGAGAAAGGGGATCAAAGGGTGGTAGCACACTCAACTATAGCAAGAACCAATGATAGAATGAATGAGAAATCTTGGAATGAACTCCAAGAGGTCCTATTTATAGTTGTTCCTTTGAGTGTGGGATCACTTAAGAACTAAAAATAGCCATTTTACAACTTGCAACAGATCTATTTTTGTTTCTAACAACTCTCCAATAGTTGGAATCACTTTTTCTACTTTTTCTGTATAGTACATTCAGTCGAGTTTCAATAAAGGTAACTCGACTGATCCATTAACTGAAAAAGCCAATTTTCAAACTGTAGGTCGAGTTTGTCCTGGGTTACTCGACTGACCAGATAAAATCAACTTTGGTCAGTAAGTCATTCGGTCAAAATCTGTGAGAGTACAACTTGACCGATGCAGCCATTTCCAAAATCCATCACAAATTGGTCGAGATCCAAACTCGATCGATTAAAGTGTTGTGACAAATTTTTCAAAATGATTTTTAAGTGATCAAATGATGGAATTTAGTGTCCCTGATTTTTTCATATCTTAATTACAAGCCATATCATCAATGTAAATGATTACAAAAATATTCTAAGGTGTCTTGGAGTGTTTTCCATAAAAGTGCATTTGCATTGCTTTTCACTTGAATTTGGACAAGCTAGGGCTTGGTGAATTTGATCCTTTTCATGTACCTAATGCCTGAAATCAAACTTAAACAAACATATTAGATACATATGAATGGAATGGTGAAGTAATTATCAAAATATGAACAATGTATAACTCTCAAGTCAAAAAACACACACTCTAGTGTTATGTGTTATTGCGATCTATTATCTTCAACAATAACATTCAACTAAGGGCATAACAAGAATGTATATATGCTTATCATCCATATGATCTCATTGTTTAGGTCCTCAACCTGAAGACATACATCATTGAGTAACATCATTCTTTAGACATCTACCATGTTATGCCATTATCTCATAATTGAACAAACATATAGACGAACATTGCCTTTATTATTAATCTAATTGTTTGAAAGACATGCCATTAAAATCATCATATGATTGGCTCTTTGGGTATCCATACCAACAATACATAGAAGTTATTTTTATCTTTTAATATGCATGATCTAAACAATCTTTTTGTATGCAGTTGCTTGAATTTAGCTAACAAGTTGTAAGTCTAATAGTATTATGATAGATACATATAAGTTACATGTACTAGTTGATTCACACTTTCTAAACTCTATATATAAGTATTTGTCTACATATTTATTTAAAAATATCTTCATTTTAGTATGGTATATGTGTAGGTTCAAATGCACAGTGATATGGCCTACCTAATACTATTTTCTATCCAAGGCCTCAAGATTAGTCCAGTTCAACTTGTAGTCCTCATTTTTAATTTTTGATTGCCTTTCTTAATCTGTATCTAGTTATAACTGTAGTTGAAATTTTTCTAGTGTTGATTCATAACTTATTTTTCTAGTAGAAAAGGTACTTCCTTTTGAGTTCATACCTATATGTTGTAGTTAAAAATACCCTTTTTCTTTAATATTATCTAATATCTTCAACTTATAAAAAACTTAAGCCAAATAATTACCCTAAATGTAATACATTTTTGGTGCTCAAAAATTGTTGATTAAAATCTCAATCTTTCAGATCATGTATTCATTCTTTCATCCTTTGTCATGTAAAATTTGATGGTCGTGAATGAGTTTCGCATAAAGCCTCTTATTTTGTTAGTTCATATCTCCATATAGATGTTATATTTTCTTATTTTTAGAAAGCTTTCTTATAAGATCAATCTTGACCTTCCTTCTTTGGTGGGTCACTAAATTTAATACAAAAGTTCAACATATAGAAATCCACTCAGATTTTTTTATTTATATGACTACTTCTTCAATCACCTCAAAATTATCTCACATGTCTGACCCACTAATCATCCTGGTGATCTGGAATGAATCTCACTCATGGGAGAAAATGAGAAAATAAGGTTCTAAACAAACTAGATATCATCAAGATGAAGATAAAAAAATCTGAAATCATGATGATGCCCAAGTGATTCACCAATTGACATGTATATGTTGTTTTATTTCAAACCCAAACTAAACCAAACTATTAAATTCAAACTACATGTTTCTTAATACTAATTTTTAATAAGCAATGTGATAGTTCCTAATACCTTGTTCTTTCATAGTAAAATCTCCTTGATGGATCTCTTTCCATACTTACCTACTTATGTCCCCTTGATGATTCATTCTTGAAGATTCTATATTTCTCACTGATTCAATACATATATATGTATGTTTTTTCTATAAATATGGCGGCTAAAACTCCTTAATTTCTAATTCCTCAGTTTGACGTCGACCACAAAGATTGTCTAGGTCATCTTGCTAAAATAGTTTGACAACTCATATGGAGGAAACTTTTTACCAATCTGGGTTTCTTTTATGATTTTTTTTCTAACTATTTTGTCCCCACTTTTTTTTTACTTTTCTTTGTCCTTGTTTGTTATTTGACTTTCCACATAAAATGATAAAAAATATGTAAGGGGAAAAAAGAATGAAAAGAATATAAAATGGATGAAAAAATCTATGCCTTGTTTTTTATAACTTTTCCAGAGGGAATCACATTTTTTCTTAAACAAGGCCAATCATGATTATAGTGGTCTAGAGGTCATGGTCTTGATAAGGAAACAAACTACCAAGAAGACTATCACATCAGTAAGTGATTGTTTTTTGAAATGATAAAAAAGTATTGTAACTAAAAAGAGGATTTTGTTGTCTTTTGATATGGTGTTTTGATATGCCTATCACTTCACATTATTAAATGTTGTGTCCCAAAATTACATATGAATCATCATATCAATAGTAGTTAGAAGTAGTTTTAAACCAACTAATAGCCCTATTTAACTTACTTGCTCATTCTCACTTACTAAATCTCACACACTCACTCTTCCCCTTCCACCTTATAATATGCTTGTCATCCCATAGCTTGATTACGATGTCGACTATTCGTCATGTGGAATTAAGGGTTTTCTCTACATAGATGCCCTTCAATCAAGTCATCATCTTATTGTTAGCTTTAAATATACTATACTCTTATACAACAAGCTCCCAACCTAGTAATTCCTTTGTATCGTGCTTTTAGAGGGGCCCACATATGGATGGAAGAAAGTAGGACTCGCGATAAATTTTGATCAAATTAGTGTAGTTCAAGCACAATCTTATAATTGACAATGAAGGGAAAACATTTAACCTGCTATGTAGTTTGGTTACTAGAAAATAATTTGGTGCATATAAAAAATTAAATCACAATTTTTTTCTTTTGTTAAAATATTATACAAATAGTTTTTTTGGTAAAAATATGATGTTCTTATATCACTCTGATAGCTTACGTATTTTCATAAAAGAATCATAAAACAAATACGTGATGGTGAACTCTATTATTCCAATTTCAACTGTGTATAGATCCACACTTTTGATTCTTTCACTCAAGTTACATTCAGGAAAAAATACACCATGCAGGAAAAAAGAGTGGATATTGTATCCAACTTGACATCTTTATTTCCATTTGAGTTTTTTACCCCAACATGTTGTGGTTCCGGGGCAGGAGCGAAGCTTTCTGTCTGATTCTTAGTTAACAATTTTGGATTTCCTGAAACACTAAATTGCTACACAAGAAATCACAAGATAATATTTAATATCTTTGACTTTAGACTCTTTTAAAGGGTAATGAAAATATTTAAAGAAGGTTGTCAAATGTGATAAATTCTTACTCTAATTGTATCGTGTTGTTCTAGTCCAAAGAGGATGGTATAGCCTACAAGCCATTATCAGCCAAATTCCTATTTCGTATGAGTATACCATAGGAAAAAGTTTAGTAAAATAAAGCATGCATATACAATGCTTTGCTGATTTGGAATTATACTTAATTTCTTTCCAAAATGTAACATACTACATGCTTTAATCATTTAATTTGCTTCTAATTGGGTCAAAATATAATTTACACTTTCTGGATTTTCTAATGTTTTCATTAAATAGAGGAATGGTGAAAAATATTCACTTAGGGACCCCAACATAATTGATACCAAGGTGAAGATTGGTTTGCACGTGGACTTGCATACATATTGATATCTAGTTAAGTTCATCAGAGAAGTCAAATTGAACTTGAAAAATGTTGGGAACTAATGACGTTGAAGATACTTACAAAATTCAGAGGTTTGGCAGTTCTCCCAAAAAGGATGGGATATCACCGATGAGACTTTTGTTGCTCATATCACTACAAATCAAAGACTTTATTATTTATTCATTCATGATGATAACCTTTTTCTACCTTGAGACAATTTATTTAGTTGAAAATAAGAATATGTTTACTTACATGATTTCCAAAGCATCCAAAGAGCTGAAATTAGGTAGTTTGCCGGAGAGCCCATAACTTTTAAGGTTTCTGCCATATATGTATGCAATACATATCCTCAATAGTCTTATAAAGAGATATCATCTGAAAATTGGCTATCTAGGAATACGAAAAATTCTGATATAACCAAAAGAGAAGACCACGTACAGGCTTGTTACACGGGGTGAAGGGTCAGAGTTGTAGGTCACCCATTCCCAGTTATAGTTCTCTGGAAGGCAAGGATCTCCTGTCCAATCTTGGAGGAGCTCGAACTACTGTTGCAGCTTTGATAGGCCACACACTGCAAGTAGTTGATCAAATAACATACTATAGTTCATACAACTGAAAATAGAGATCCTACCATCGCGATTGTAGTGTCCTCTGATAATCAATCATGAGAATCAAGCACTTTAGCTCATATCCCACATGATGACAGAAAGAATGTGACCTTATTCTCCTATATAAGGCACTTCCTTGAGAGAAGGTATATCTTGTTCCCTGTCTTGCTTTCACTTTCTTCTAGTCCTGACTTCAAAATCTAACCACTTTAGCCATTTGGCTACGGTTACCTAGAAATCCAGTGGGATACCTTAAGAAGACTATCACATCAAGAAGTGCTTGTTTCTTGAAATTATCAAAAAAAATTTGTAAATAAAAGGATTTGGTTGTCTTTTGATATGGTCTTTTGATATTCCCATCAATATTCTTTATTGATTGTAGTATTCCCAAATTATATATGAATCATCTTATCATTAGAAGTTATAGGTGGTTTTAAACCAACTAATAGCCCAATTTCACACTCTTACTCATTCTCACTTACTAAATCTCACACACTCACTCTTCCCTTTCCACCTTCTAATGTGCTTGTCATCCCATAGCTTCATTATGATGCTCGACCACTCACCATGTGGCATTAAGGGTTTTCTCTACATAGATGCTCTTAATCAAGTCATGATCTTCTTGGTAGATTTAAATATACTATACTCTTATACAACAAGCTCCCAAGCAAGTAATTCCTTTGTATCATGCTTTTAGTCGTTGGAGGTGCTCGCATTAGACTGGAGGAAAGTAGGATTCATGATAAATTTTAATAAAATTAGTGCAGTTCATGCACAATCTTTTAATTGACAATGAAGGGAAAAAATTTAACCTAGTGTGTAGTTTGATTACTGGAAAAAACAATTTGGTGTAGATAGAAAACTTAAATCATATTTTCTTCTGTTAAAATATAATACAAATCATTTTTGTATTTGTAATATTATTATATCACTCAGATAGCTTATGGGTTTTCATACAAGAATCATAAAATAAATAGGTGATGGTGAACTATGTTCCATATATTTTCATAAACGTTAATGGTATTATACCAAGTTCAAATGTGTATAGATCCACACTTTTGATTCTTTTACTCAAGTTACATTCAACAAAAAATACACTATGCAAGAAAAAAGAGTGGATATTGTATCCAACATGACATCGTTGTTTCCATTTGAGTTTTTTTCCCCATCACGTTGCGGTTCAAGGGTAGGAGGGACACTTTCTGTCTGATTTTTAGTTAGCAACTATGGGTTTCCTAAAACACTATAATGATACAAAAGAAAACCAAGAAGTTATGAGACAATATTTAAGATCTTTGACATTAGACTCTTTTAATGGGTAACATAAAAAAGAAAATAAGGTTTTCAAATGTAGTAAATCTTACTCAAATTGTATCTTGCTGTTCTGATCCAAAGAGGATGGTATAGCTGACAAGTCGTTATCAGAGAAATTCCTATTTCACATGTGTATACCATAGGAAAAAGTTTAGTAAAATAAAACATGCATATACAATGCTTTGCTGATTGGGAATTATACTTAATTTCTTTCCAAAATGTAATATACTACATGCTTTAATCATCTAATTTGCTTCTAATTGGGTCAAAATTTAATTTATACTTTCTGAATTTGCTAATGTTTTCATGAAAAAGAGGAACGGTGAAAAATATTCACTTTGGGACCCCAACATAATTGATATCAAGGTGAAGATTGGTTTGCACGTGGACTTGCATACATATTGATAGATAGTTAAGTTCATCAGAGCGGTCAAATTGAACTTGAAAAAGGTTGGGAACTAATGATGTTGAAGATACTTACAAAATTCGGAGGTTTGGCATTTCTCCCAAAAAGGTCGGAATATCGCCGATGAGACTGTTGTTGCTCATATCACTACATATCAAAGATTTTATTGTTTATTAAAAAAATGATTTTCTTGTTTATTCATTCATGATGATAACCTTTCTCTACCTCGAGACAATTTATTTAGCTGAAAACGAGAATATGTTTACTTACATGATCTCCAAAGAATCCAAAGAGCCGAAATTAGGCAGTTTGCCGGAGAGCCCATAGCTTCTTAGATTTCTGCCATATATATATGCAATACATATCCTCAATAGTCTTAGAAAGAGATATCATCTGAAAATTGGCTATCTAGGAAGACGAACGATTCTGATATAACCAAAAGAGAAGACCACGTACAAGCTTGTTACACGGGGTGAAGGGTCAGAGTTGCAGGTCACCCATTCCCAGTTATAGTTCTCTGGAAGGCAGGGATCTCCTGTCCAATCTTGGAGGAGCTCGAACTGCTGTTGCAGCTTTGATAGGCCACACACTGCAAGTAGTTGATCAAATAACATACTATAGTTCATACAACCAAAAATAGAGAGCCTACCATCGCGATTATCAGTAACGTTCCTCGCGTCTATGATGATAAAGAGTTCCCAAGCGCTGATGACTGGAGGCAGGGTAGCATTTGCAGTGGGCATTAGATCAAAGACAGTGGCGTTTGTTCCCATATCTCTAGCAGACGAGTATTCAATAGCCGCTCCATAAGGGGGGATGACCGGACCATAAGAGTTGACCTTTTTTCCGTCCATGAAGATGTTGAAGGACCTGTTGCCACGGCCCCTAGGGTTGACCGGTTCTGTGAAATACATGTTGTAGTAGATGGGTAATGGGGTGGAAGCCAGGTATGGTGTTTTGATGCTTATGTTTGACGATACTAAGAAAGGGGTGATGGCAGTTTGTAGTACTTTGGGTGGCACATCGTCGGGAAGACTTTTTGTGGCGAAGCTTGTGGCTGAGTTGTTTAATATCTTGTAATTAGAAATATTCAAGGAAAAAAAACCCAAATAGCACACTTTGCTAAAAAAAATTACCGAAATAGCACATTTTCCAACTTATTTCCCAAACTAGCACACTAAAACGCCACACTAGTTGGCGTTTTACTGTCTCGGGAACCAAAAGCGCCACTTAATTTGACGTTTTCAAGCTGGCGGAGACAGAAGCGCCACTTTATTTGGCGTTTTACGTTTGCGGGGGTGAAAACCGCCACATAAAGTGGCGTTTACAGGGTTGAGGACAGGAACGCGCCACATGGACTGGCGTTTTCAGGAAAAACGCCACAAAGGTTGGCGTTTTACTATAAAGCGCCAGATAATGTGGTGTTTTATTATTTGGCGTTGTATTTGCTGCATTATACGTTCAAGCATGTTCTAATTTTATAAAAATGTTATTTATTGTATTATACGTTCAAGCATGTTCTAATTTCTAAATATCCAACACATTCATATGCTATTTGTTGCATGTTCTAAATTTTTAAATATCCAACACATTAAGCTAGATTATGATTACAATATCATAGAAATATGTCCAAAAGGGAATAAGGTAAATGGTGAATACAAAATGATCCAACATAGAACAACAACAAAAAGAAACATCAGTCTAAATGCATTTAAGAAAGATACATGATTCAACTAGGAAATCTACAATATTTGGAAATGACAAGTAATCTTCAGATGCTACAACAAAGACCTTAAATCTTGCAATCAAAATAAAAGAAATATTTGACCAAATTATTAAACTATAGTCAACAATACAATATATTATTTAGAATATAAAAATATTTGAAAGAATTAATACCTGTCACTTTTGACTCCTTAAACCTTAGGTTTGGTCACCAGATTTGTTGTTCTATGTTTAGAGAATCTTGGATTGGGCTCAACTGTGTAGTTTGAGCTCCACGTGTAGGCCTACTCATAGGAAGTGGTGGTGTGAGAGGTCGAGTGAAGGGCATATTCCAAGATGGTGGAGGTGATCCAAACATGGTTGTGTGGAGGCCATGTGACCAGCTAGAGGGTGGTCCATGTGGTGAAAATGGATAAAAAGGTCTGTGTTGGTCAAAGCCTAAGGATGGACTAAAACTTGGTTGAGACCATGACAAAGTAGAAGGAACCCCAAAGTTATCAGATGGTGGCGACGAATAAGAGTAGAACATTCTTGGAAACGAAGAAGGAGTACCAACAGGAAATTGTCTTGCAGATGTCAAATCACCTACAAGCAAGGAGTCACTTGTTGTTGTAGAACAACCTGGTGCAGTAGAATGCCCTTGTGGTGTGAAGTGTCCAGTTGTTGTAGAACAACCTGGTGCAGTAGAATGACCTTGTGGTGTAAAGTGTCCAGTTGTTGTAGAAGTTGCAAAAGGAGTGGCATCGACTGATGTTGTCGTAGGAGGAGCTATACTCTGATTTGGATGCATGTGGCTAGGCATTTGCTGAAACCATGCATTCTGTACTTTATATATGTTATCCCGTGCTGTCAATCAATCATCAACATGTGTCTCTTGTGTCAATGCTTGTAGTGTCTCTTGGATTTGCACATGAGTTTGGACCTATCAGAATGAATGCTAATTAAAATTGATTTCATTTCAACATTAAGATCTATACAAATGATTTTGATCTAAAATTGTTTTTGTTCAAATGACTTTATAAAATCACTAACCATTTAAAAATGACTAAGTTGAGCGAATTTGGTATATTTCAGTGGCGTTAAAATCACTAACCATATTGTTTTTGTTCAAATGACTTTGACAAATCGCTAATCATATAAAAATGACTTATTTAAGTGAATTTGGTAAATTTTTGTAGATCTAAAATCACTAACCATATAGCTATCGCATTTGTTCAGATGATTTGATCTAAAATTGTTTTTGTTTTCATGACTTTGATAAATCACTAATCATATAAAAATGCCTGTTGTTCAACGAATTTGAAATATTTCACTGGATATAAAATTGTTTTTGTTCAAATGACTTTGATAAATCGCTAACCATATAAAAATGACTTTGTTCAACGAATTTGAAATATTTCAGTAGATCTAAAATTGCCTTTGTTCAAATGACTTTGATAAAATCAACTACTTCTCATGATTTAATTATAAAAACATACACAATCAAACCATCATCAACACACAAAAATAGACTAGACTTGTATAAAATAAAAAATACTAATAAATATTGTGGCATACTTAAATAATGTCTAAATAATTAACAGTCTATGTAGGACAAACTCCTTTTAAATACGGTCCAATAAATTACAGTCCATTAAACTTACATTGTACAAATGCATACATTAAAACTCACATAACATTAGTAAGAACACATACACAACTCTCACCTTTGGATGTGAAGATGTTCTCTCGTTTGGTTCAGTTCTCCCTAATCTCGCTGTGAAGAGAGTCTAATCTCGTTGTCAATAGAGCCTAATGTCATTGTCAATAGAGCCTAAATAAAAACAAATAAAAATCCATAAGGTTCCTGTATTAAAATCTTGCTTGCCGTAGAAGATGAAGGAGGAGGAGGTGGCTGGCAGAGCTGGAGCCAGAAGCGGGAAAGAGGAGGAAGAGGCGGCGCCACTGGGTTTTTTTCCAAGAAAGTGAGCGAGGAGGAGGAGGAGGCGGCGCCACTGGGTTCATTTGGACGCCTGTTGCGAGGAGGAGGACGGCTTATGGGTGGACTGCGACGACGGCAGCGATGCTGGGCCACTGCTCCCCCACACCACGCCTGGCGGCACACCTACGCAAAGCTCTGGCCGCCTCCACTGCACCGACTTCATCAACTCCAGCACCACCACCAAACCCTCCCCTACTCCTTCTCGGTCTCTACGCCGGATCAGAGGAGCAATATACATTGTACAGCTTCCCGGGCACCCCGACCACCCACAGCGCCGCCGCCGACTCCTCTCCTTCCTCCCCACCACTCACCGCTCACCCTCTTCCGATCCATCCCTACACCGCCGCTCACTGCCCTCCCCATCAACCGCTTCTTCCGCGTAGCCGGCTCTTGCGCGGGGTTAGTGCTTCTCGTGGACGATCTCCTCGAATTCACCCACATGATAGTGCTCTGTTATCCAACCACTCGGCATCTGCTTCAACTCCCAGACCCACCCATCCGCCGCGAGACGCATGACCGATCAAAGTGAGCGAGGAGGAGGAGCAGGCGGAGACGGAGCAGGAGAGGCGGAAGCGGAGGAGGGCGAGGAGGAAGCGGAGGCGGACCTACGGCGGCGGCGGCGGACAAGGACGAGGCGCGCCAGGAGGAAGCGGAGGCGGCAGACGAGGATGAGGAAGCGGACGAGGACCTGCGGCGGCGGCAGCGGCTACGGCTACGACACCGGCGCTGGAGAAGGACAGACAAACCGAGTAGGAGCAGCGGCGTGGCAGAGGAAAATGAGGAGCGAGCGAGGGAGAAAGGAAAGTCGCGCTCGCTCGGGGAGGTAATCTAAGCGGAAAACGCCAACCTAAGTGGCGTTTTACCCGAAAACGTCACATAAAGTGGCGCTTTACCCCTCGTAACCAAGCAAAACAAGCCACCGCCTCTGGCATTTTCAGTATAACGCCACATAATGTGGCGCTTTATATAAAAGATGTCCAAGGACGGACGCGACGCATCAGCCTGCTGACCGAATAAATAGAAAGCGCCAGATAATGTGGCATTTTTCCGCCACGCAACCCTGTTGGTGGGACGCATTCAAGCAAAACGCCACTTTACGTGGCGCTTTTCACCCCCACAATCGTAAAACGCCAGGTTATGTGGCGCTTTTCACCCCCGCAATCGTAAAACGCCAAATAAAGTGGCGCTTTTGTGTCCCGAGACAGTAAAATGCCAACTAGTGTGGCGTTTTAGTCTAAAAGTGTGCTAGTTTGGGAAATAAGTTGGGAAGGGTGCTATTTCGGTAAAAAAATTTAGCAAAGTGTGCTATTTGGGTTTTTTTTCCAAATATTCAATGTCGCCGTCGGCAGAGACCAGTAGCGGGAGTATATATCACTAAAAAGAGAGATTCATCTAAATCAGTGCTAGAGATTGTGAAAATTTCAAGCAATGGATCAAAATATGGATGAAAAAAAATGGTACTCTTTGTAAAAGAAATTCTAAATATAACACCTTCAAGATAATAATTCCCGTTATAGTCTACTTCTGTGAGAAAATGTCACATGATTGGCGCTTTTAAAAAAAAAAGAGGATAAAAATGTCATTTGATTTGGAACTTTTAATTAAAGAAAAAAGAGATGAAAATACCAAATGGATTGATGCTTTCGTTCCAAAATATAATATTGTCAACCATTTGGCGTTTTAACTTATTAATTAAAATCTCCAAATTAAATGGTGTTTTACTCTCTTCACTTGGAGAACGCTTAATTAGATAGCATTTTTCATCAAAATGGACTATTTTGGGAAATATTTTTATTATTATCTTGTTTTTTTTCTTCTTCTAGAAATTATGCCAAATTACCTATTTAACTGACGTACAGAAGCAGTACCTGATGGCCTGGGCACCGAAGAGAAGTCGGCTAAAACAGAACAGGGCCTGGCTGGAGTTGACAGCGTCATATATGCCCTCACCCAAGACGGCAATCCGGAGGGAGGAAATGAATGGAGTCTGGCCCGTACTCCCCCTGGCCACGCAGATGCTAGTGGCGTTCGTTTTGGTCACGTATATGATCTGGATAGACTCAAAGCTGTCCTTGCTTGTTGTGATGGTGCACCACGGAGTTGCGTCGAATTGGACCTGGAACGTGGGTGGCTCCTCCTTACCGTCGTAGTTCCCGTAATAGAACGACGCGTGAACCAGCACCTTCCTGCCCTCACCGACGGGGATGGTATAGCAGCCTTTGGCAGGCTTCTCTGCCTCAAAGGCACGGAGCGTCCGGAATGCTCCGTTGTCAATATTGTTGGCAGTCCGGCTCACGCCGCCATGGAAGTAGCCGTCGTCGGCCTCCCATGTTATGTTTGTTACACTTCGGAAGGTCACGTTGCCGCCGCAGTCGATCGCCCAAACATCTGGACTAGCTCGATTGCAGAATTCAAAGGTGAAAAAGCTTGAACATGCACGATGAAGAGAAAAATGCATAAAGGATGAGTCCTTACCCTTAGCCTTGGATAATTCAGGTAGGAGAAGGTAAAGCATGAGAAGAAAGTAGCAATGACGAGGAAGGCGAGCCATTACTCTTGGCAATCGTCGACTGGTTTTATTTGCAGTTGAGAATTGGAGAAGCGAATGTGTACATGTAATGGATGTCAGCTCATATTAATCAAGTAAAGCAAATCACTATTGAACCATCTTAATATATGAATTACGGATACATCGCCGATCTCTTCAGGGCCCGGGTGTACATCGAGTCCTCCCACTAAGGATAAAAAGTATTTTATTTCGTATGAACGTCGGATCGAAGTTAACAATGACAGAAATACTAGGCAATTAGCGCCATGCCAAAATATCTAACTCAGTAAACGATAATCTAGGATGACAGTTGCAACTCGTATAACAAAAGGAAATATGTTTTGGTTTTATAATTACATAATCAGGTCAAAGGCTTATTTCTGTGATTTCTGTTCTATGTAGGGCCTAAAGCAACAAATGAGTTAATGATTTTTGAAAATATATGAAAGCTTGCCATCATCTGTTTACATATTTATTTGATTTCTGTTCTATGTAAGGCCTAAAGCAACATATAAGTTAATGATTTTTGAAAATATATGAAAGCTTGCCATCATCTGTTTACATCAATAGTTTCTCCTTAAAAAGTGAGCCTTTCAACAAATTCTAGTTGAGTTTTTATCAGATAGTAAAGTCTCTTACGTCATTAAATTCAATATCAATATAAGTAATTAAATTGGCAAGTACTTATCAAGGTCTGCTTGACGATATTAATTTTCCGACGAAAAAGAAACAATTTTTGAAACCTGGGGCACGGTCTAGGAGTTCTGGTATGATGCCTATTTCCAGCATTCAAAAAGAGTGCAAGCTGCTGGATTAAACCCTGCACGTTCTAAATTTTTCAAGTTCAATTACTTTTATTAGTGTCTCCATTTTCCTCAAGCATAATGGAGAATGACTTTAATTTCACTTATCGGGGTGCAAGCCATTTCTCACCGAGAATTTAATTCAGCCCAAGCACATACTCATTCTCCCTTACATTTACAGGCCTAAAAGGAGGAAGAGATTCTCTACGACCGGCCCACAACTCCTGCGGAGGTCCAATGATGAAGGGACATTGATAAAATCAACAGCTAGCATGATGTACTGGCTCTGTAAACCACAGAATAACCAGCGCACATCCCACAATATCCAAACACAACAAGAATTAAATCCAAGACATCTTAGTTGGTATATTGGTTCATTCATCGTTGTACCACACCCTTCGGAGAATTTTCCTTTCATTTAGAAAACCATTGGGAAATGTTATGATTGTAGTTTGAAACCTTATAGATGTATCTTTCTATGTATAATTCTCTGCGATTTTGTATATAAGCCGATGGGCCTCAAAACGTAGGAAACTGGGGTGGGGGTGGGGGTGGGGGTGGGGGTGGGTACGTGATACGACCAATCTATTTTTGTTTGCAACTTGGTCACTCATAGGAAAAATTTAACCTACTTGATTAAAACATGTATATCAAAATATAACAAGAAAATACAAAGTAAGAGTAAACCACAACGACACAATATGTACAATTTCTTATATTTAAAACATTCTGAATCCACTACCTAGTAGTTTCCCTCTAGGAATTTTCACATGATTAAATTATATTGGGAAAAGTGCATCGAAGTAGCTTGAAATGTCTATAAAATTAAAATATGATTTTTAATTTCTTAGTAGTACTTATTGTGATAATTGAGTTCTTAAAATAAATTATAAAATGGTTTACTTGAAAGAAACACTAATAGATTTTATTTGTGGGGGGGATTGTTCAATGAGAAGCCCTAAAATGGAATAGAAAGATGTAAAAATATGAAAATTTAAACATGAGGCATATACACATGTTGCAGTTGCATGTATGGAATTGTATTTTTCTTAGAGAAATCAAAATATAGTTTTGAAGTTTGATATTCACATATACTTAGTCATAAAGGTCAATATTATGTAAGAGGAAACATCTTACCAACTGAAAAGGTTTAGGGTGGAGGTGGTCGGAGAAAACAAGAGGATGTGAGGTATTAGGTTTAACATGAATAAATTTCCTATAATGGAGTATGTAATGTGGGTACCCAACATTACCTCGAGAGTGCACTGGAACCCAACTTTGTTCAAAGTTTTGTGTCACACAAAGAGTAATACCTAGAGGAGCTTTGCTTATGACTTGTTTTGTCCAGAGAGCTTGGACACTTTGTCTAACTAACCATGTTAGGGAAGATGTTTAGAATTATTTATCTTGTTATTTAGAACTAATGCCAGGAATGGAGAGACCAAATGCAATGTAAGGAACTAGGTTAGCAGTAATAGGATTCCAAGTCAATCCTACAACTTGTATTGTGAGTTTCATCCTATATGTGATTATTTCACATGTTGTGGTACACCTCATCTGAGTTCAAGGACATATAATTAGAATAAAAAATCCATTAGGGTTTGTTTTAGCTATTGATGTGTTTATTGAAGATCATAATTATTATCCTAAAGTAATATTTGCATTCACTATTTACTATGGAATTACATGTTAATCACTTGTTTATTTATGTTGGCCCAAAATATATTGCAAAAAAAACCAACATCCTTTGATTATTTTCACTTAGTGTTTAGAATAGAATGCTTGTGTCTAATTCTAATTGGTAGAGGTTTATAGTCCATAATCTATCAACTTACTTTAGGTTGACCTAAAGGTTTGGATATTTAATAAGGTCTCATAGAAATTCTCTATTGTAGAATCAGTTAACAATAGAATACTAGCTATAGTAGGTCCTTTCTACTCTAGGTCCTCAATCTTTTAAGGAGTTTGTAACTTTTATGAATGTCGTAACTTTACTTATTATGACTATGTTCTTAAGGAATTGGTAAAGTCCTATATGCATGTACATGTGGTGATAAGGTTGTAAAAGAATTATCGTATTTATTTAAAACTATTATCAATTTTATTAAACAAAGTCATTTGTAATATTTATGGTGTCGGCTAAATTGGACATCATTATAATCACTTTGTTTTGATGATGACAAACATTTCATTCTTGTGGATCTAACGTGCTACTTGAGTGTTGCAGGAACTAGGTGGATGACACAACTTTGAAAGATCTAAATGCTCACAATGTTTTAGTTTCATGATTGTAATCAAATGTAAACACTCGTACAAGTATATAATGTACAAGTACTTAGATATCATGTAAATCAAGCGTTTTGATCTTCCCTAGCCATTCACAACACTTAGATAGGTCATCCACTATAATAGTGTCACACCTGCACACTCATACACACACTTAGTATTCATCTAGAACCACCAAAATAGAGTCATTCTCGGTTAACAAACTTTTCGACCGAGACACTCTCGGTCGACAAACTCCTCGACTGAGAATTGACCCAAATAGCCGTTAGACCCAACATACAAGGTGGTTGGGATTTGGAATCGAACGTTATATACACTTGCTCCAGACCGTCCCTCGTTCGAAAAATTCTTTGACCGAGAGACACTCGATCGACAAATTATTTGACTGAGAAGAACTCTACCTGTACTTTTAAGAATTAATAAATTAGTTGTTACTTAAGAAATTAGTGGATATCTAACGGCTAGTTGAGCACTTGAAACCCCCTAAAAAGTGTCTAGAACGTCATTAAGCACTCATAGGCCATTCCTATAAATAGGACATGCCTTAGGACACCTAAAACACACTTGTGCAATAATTGAACATACATACTTGCAATTGGCAATCCATTCTTATGAGCAATTGAGCAACATCAACATTTATTATTCATTTCCATTGCTCCAATTTCGTGTCCTATAGGCTAGCATCTCCTTTCCACTATACTTACACTTTCACACACATTGGTTAGGAGATCAAAATGCTTGATATAGGAAATCAAGCCTTGTGCTACAATGGTAATTGTAATTTCCATTTTCCTTTCTTGTTCCTTCTTATCAGTTTTGTACTCGCCTTGCTACTACTAGGTTGGAGGCTGTGGATTCGAGCGGGTTTATCTTCTCAGGTGGAGAAGGATCTTCTCGGAGGAGAAGGTGGACTTTGGACTACTTCTAGAAGGTCTCAACGGGAAGCTACTTCAAGGAGGAAGGCTACTTCAAGGGGGAGCTTGAAGTTACTTCAAGTGAAGGATGCTTCAAAGTTGGTGAGATGACTTCGGGGTGAAGGCTGTCCAAAGGGTTTGGGAAGGTAGTTGTATTTTATGTAATATTCTTGTGAGGTAATAAAATACATGTGCTATCAAATCCCAATTGGAAACAATTGGGTAGTGGACTGACTCCCTTAGTATTTGCTAAGGGTGGAACCATTCTAAACCCTGTGTCCCCTTGTCTAATCTTTTGTGGTTGATTGTTTGAATCATTATTTTCAAAATCTTAATAAAAACCCTATTCACCCCCATCTAGTGGTTTTTCAATCGGTATCAGAGCAGGCTTAAAGGAGATCTAATCGAGTCTTGAAGAATGGATGGTGGTGGTGTCTACAACCGCAAGCAAATGAGAAGCTTGGACCAATCTTCAACAAGCTATAATTGGTGCTTAGGAACAAGACACACAACACCTAGCTGTCCATGGAGGTTAAAGATGGAAGATGTGCATAAAGAATGCATTATTGCTACAACAAGTGAAGAAGAAGAGGTAAGCCTTTTTTATTTATCAAAAGAAGATTTAATTTCTAGCCTTCAAGAGACACATGATAAGTATATTCAGTGCAAGAAGAAATTAAAGAAATATAATAAAGCAAATGATGAGTTACATACTAAACTTCATGCTCTCACATATGAAAATGAAGATCTGTATGCTAAATTAAATGATCTTGGATTTGAAAAGGATAGTATTATTTTTGAAAATAGTACTTTGAAATCATCTCTAAGTGATTGTAATGTGAAGATTTTTACTCTAGAAACAAATTATGATATTCTTTCTCAAGAAAAGGTTGGACTGCTTGCAAAGTTAAATGATTTTCAAACTCAACCTATCCTATGCACTCATCTAGATTATGATACTATTGTGAAAGAAATAGATTCTTTATTATCTAATATAGATCAAGCAAAGTTAGATATCAAAAAGAGAATGGATGAGATTGCTAAGTTACAATAAGAAGTTAGTAGCTTAAGAAACAATGATGTTCTTAATAAGATTTTAAATGATTCTCATTGTCAAATTGGAAGGAGAGGACTAGGTTACAAGCCTAAAGGAAAATCCTATCAAAAATCTAGTGGGGGAAGGATACAAGTGCCAAAGACTCAATCTATGTATCTACCTAAAGGCAAGTATACATACGTACCCAAGAACAAACTAGATCAAACTTATAAAAAGAGAAATGAGATTGATTTAATATGTTGCCATTATTGTTTGCATCTTGGACATTATTCCTTCTCATGTCCTTACAAGAAAAAGGATGTTGAGTTGGTATGGGTTCCAAAACCCCCAAACTAAATAAATTAAATTAAGTTGAGATATGACCAAAGACTCTAAATTGTATATCTTTATGTCTATCTCAACTTAACATAATGAGATAACAAATTGATTCAAGTAATTAAAATTTCTAACTTGAAAATACACATTTTTAAATAAACCTGTAGAGACACATCTTTAATAACTTGTTTTAGTTTAGATTCCTAAAACTTAGAGATTTGAATATGATTAGTTGAGATTTGACTTAAATGTTACTTTGATACTTAAATGTTTTATCTCAACTAAACTGAGTTTTAAATTGGATAATTGAATTAGAAGTGATCTATGTTTTACTTGGAAATAACTACTGAAAAAAAGTACAGAAACAATCTCGATCGACAAAATCTTCGACCGAGACAATGTCGGTCGAGAAATTGGTCGACCGATAGGATTTATGCCTTAAATCTGTATTTTTTTCTAGAGAAACAGTAACATTCTCGGTCGAGAAAGTTGTCGACCGAGACAATGTCGACCAAGAACTTTTTCGGCCGAGTGAAACTCTGAGAGAACTATTTAATAAAAATAAGACACTTCAATTGCAATCAACTTAAGTATGTAATAAACTTTACATATTCTTGTGCCTTAAATATTTGAATGATCATAATCCAAAGGAAGAATACATGAGCTTTAAAACTTAATACTTTTCATGATTAAATTGTACCTATCAAATATACATGAGAAAAAGATTGATTTTAAGGAAATTGTTGCAAAGAAAAATGATGTTGATCTATACTCTTACTGCAAGTAGACATGCTCTATTGCAAAAATAAGTCATATATCTTGGAGACAAATCTCAAGTCACATATTGATAATTTGCATCATGATCTATATGATATCTTTATCGTGCTAAAAATTTACTAATTATATGATCAAAACTATATGCAAAAAAAATCGGAAATGCTCTCTTAAAATCAATGCACACATTGTAAAGCCCTAAATTGCTACTGAAATGATTAAGCATGTTCATGGCTTGTCTTAAATTTAAAAATTCATGAAGCATGATGGTTTAATCAAGGAAATTACTATTTTATCATAATCCACATGGTTTGTCCTAAGTATTCCTTGGTCTATCTGTATGAAAACCATGTGTCTTGAAATTTTCTTTTAAATGATCATAATCATTGTATTTCATGAAATTATGGATTTGCATCTACTGTTTTATCATGATCATTGTGTTCCATCTTTTACTTGGTTTTCCTAAAATAATATTTTATCTATATATACAAACCATGACTGGATATTGTTTCAAAATGATCATTGTGATTCAGCTCATTACATATAAAGATGATGTAATCATTGAAAATGCCATTTTGCATAATAGTAAAACTCTATGGAACAAATGCATCTTGACATGATAGATAACGATTATCTTGTGCATGGCTTGTATAATCCCATGTAATAAATGAATGATTTTTGCTAGATGACACTATGGCAAGCTAAATAGTTTGTTTCTTAGAACAAGAATATTGATATCTTATCTAGTTGTTTGTTCCAAGTAATCAAAAGCAAAATCTTGATTTTAAGAACTTGAGTTCTATGATATATAAAACTTGTTCTTAATTTATACTCAAGGATGACTGATTCTAAAGAGTTAATCTAAAAATAAGTTTAAAATAAGAGATTTGTTTAGAATAAAGAGCTATTTCAATGATACATTTCAAATCTATTATAACCAAATCAAGAGAAAGGTACTAAATTCATCTATTGCTTAAAATTCTACATAGGATTGCTCTTAGGTTATAATTTTGCATCATGGTGGCAACATGACTTATGGAAATTTCTATTGATGCAAATAATCTTGCTTATAAATAAATGATTGAAAGCTACATTCTTGCTATGATTGAACATGTTGTAGATAAATTGACATTTTGCAAGAAGAACAACCACTGTGGATATCAAAATTCCTTATTTCATGAAGAACATGCATTCTGAGTATATAACTTGCGCTAAGAAAATCAAGAACAAAGATTCCATTGTGATATCTATATTAAGTTTTCAATTGATAAAACTTCTTCAAAATAGGTATCACTCAAAGTGCTTCAAATTGATATACAGTTGATCATATTACATACAGACTTTATGTTTCACATATTTTGACATTAATGTGTAACTCAATGAGAGTGCTTAAACTGTAAATCTGTAGAAAATGCCTCTCGGTCGAAATAAAGTTCTTGCAATCAATCTTTGTATATTGAAAACAAGATTTTAGTGCATAGATGATAACACCAATTTTTGTGATATTTTAGACTATTTTTCTGTTATCAAAACTGCCATTTTCAGCTATTTTCCTCTCTTTTGTATGCACTTTCGCAATAATTGGCCAAGAAATGCTCTTAATCCAATTTTTCTATCTTTTGCAGAGTTTTCCTCATTTTTGGGCAATAAGGCCGCTCCGGCCCATGAATAAGTCCAAGCTTGTCTCGGCCTCCCTGACGCCCGATACAACCCCTGCCCGACAGGGGTTGGGCGACACAAAGACGCTCGACAAAGAGGTGCCGCGCGAGAAGAAGCTGACGGACGACACGCCTTTACCCGACAGGGAGCCCAGCTCGCCCCGACAACCCAGCTTGTCGGGCAGCACAACCACCCACCGGCAGGCACGCCGACCGTCACGTGACTGATAGCAGACACCTCCGCGCTCCGCACCGAGCTATACCTGTATCGGCCGTCCATCGATCGGCGCTTAAGGGGGCCACGTGGCACTTCGAGCACCATAACTCCTCCCGACCAGCTGACTATAAATAGCAACTATAGGTAGCCGAAAAGACAGCTTGGTCAGTTCAGACAGTTTGAGCAGTTGGGAACTTGAGCTATCTTCGAGGAGAGTCGCGAGAGCAGACGTATCGTGCCCCAGTGCTCGTACCGGGCGACACTAGGTGAGCACTTCCTCATCCCGAGAGGGAGGGGACTGGTTCACCTAGGACTGTACCGGGCGGCACTGAGGGCCGATATCGGCCGATCTTGATACGCGAAATGAGTGCCCGACATCCATGCCCGACAGTAGAACGTGTAGCTCCATGCCCGACACGATATCAAACCGATACGCTTAGCCTGTTGAGCGTGCCGCCCGAGAGGGTGTGTCGCCCGACATGAGCGTATCGGCCAGGGTCCTTGAGCGATACGGTCGACAGTCGGTGCATGCCGCCCGACACCTCTGTATCGGGCTAGGCCTCTGACCGATATCGGACAGGAGAGCTACAGCGCCCTGTCGTCCACCTACATCAAGGAGGCGACACCTATCTTTACTTTCTGTCATTTAATTCCTTACTTATGCATTGTAATTAAGACCCTTTATTTGTCTATGGAAATAGAAGAGCTTAATTACTTACTGCTTTGTGCTTGGTACAATATGTTGGATGACTGCTATGTTTGATATCCGAACTCTAGCTTGCATGTTTGGATCGCGTTTCGCTTAGCTAACGAATCGTGTTTTCCCGTCACAACAGCTTCGAGAGTTGTGTTGTGGCTCTAGTGTTTGGTCCGATTCTGGAGTACGAGAGTGAATGGAACGGGGTTGCTTTAGTGACCTTTCCACTCTAATTTTAGTCCAGTGACCTCGAGAGGGGCGTTGATGCCTGGTTAGAGGTACCCGCTTTGAGAGGAGGGGTACAAGACTGGTTCTACCGCCGCTTGTTTTACCGAAGTTTTATCCTTCGTACCTCGCTTTAGCTCGAGCAATATCCTTCTGTTTCTGTTGCATGAAAACCCCTAAAAACTGCTAAATGACTAAAACTTTAAATCTTTCTAGTAGCTCCACCTGGAGATAGTTTTCTTGTTTTATTTGTGACATCTTATTGCTTCCCTTTTTGGGAATTTATCTCTCTTTATACCTACCGGAGTGTAGCGTGTCGATTCCGTGTTCTCAACACTACCCCGCTTGTCCCTGTGTTCGACCCCGTATATCTACTTCGACCCTGTAAACAAAGTTGTGGGGGCCTAGAAGGATTCGGGTTTATAAATGTAAAAGCTCGACTACCTCAAATCCGCCTCCAAATTTAGGACGTGCGATTTAGGCCGGTCAACTTTTTGGCGCCGTTGCCAGGGACAAGGCAAAAATGGTACTGTTGACGAATCCGAATCCACTAACTACACTCCTGTGCCTCAAGCTTAGCAATGAGTTTGACAACACTCTTTTTCTTTTTCCTTTTTCCTTTATTATTATTCTTTGCTTGAAATTAATAAATCTATCTTCTAAACTTGATTCCTCGTGCCAATAATAGGTACTCAGAAGGAGGGTGATCTATTCCACTGAGCACCAACTCCAACCGTCATGCCACCTCGCATTGAACCACCCCATTCTGAAGGCGAACGCCAAAGGAGGAGGCCTGATTCGCCCCCGTCTGAAGAAAATGACAGGTACGATGGTGACCATCAACAAGAAGATCCAGACTCAGGGGAGTACGAAGAGGGCCATCACCGACATAGACGTCGTCACCGTCAGAGGCAAAGAAGAAATCGGAACGATCAGGAACAACACCAGGGAGAGAGTGACAGTGACGACTCGAAAGAGGAGGAAAAGACGCTTAGGGAGTTGGCATCCTCAAAAGCCAACAACTCCAGGTGTCCTGTCGTCACTCCGCGGTTCAATGCGGCCAACTTCGGGCTTAAGCCTTCTGTCATTTCTATGATCCAAAATAAGAGTTTTAGAGGGAGCTCCAAGAATGACAATCCCTATCATCACCTGGATGCTTTTAAGAATATCTGTGACACGATTAAGATGAGAGGTGTTCCCCAGGAGGTGATATATTGGAAGGGCTTCATCTTTTCACTAGAAGACAAGGCACTGTCTTGGTACCTCGGGGTACCCCACCAGTCTCTGAACGGGTGGGGAGCGTTAGCTGACGCGTTTGTGAATAAGTTCTACCCCACTGAAAGGACAGTCAGAAATCGTCAGAAGATAACATCCTTCATGCAAAAGCCGAATGAAAGCCTCCATGACGCCTGGGAGTGATTCCAGGAGTACCTGAGAGATTGCCCCCATCACAATTACAAGAAGGGTTTCCTCGTCACCACCTTCTACAACGGCTTGACTCCTGAAGATAGGGTGTCGCTGAACGCATCCGCGGGCAGTGACTTCCTGGGGAAGAAGGTGAAGAAGTCCGAAATGATTATCAAGAATATGGCCGAGTTGATGGCAGGTGCTGAGTTCGACCGGTCCGATAGAGGACAGATAAAGAAGGTAGGTGAAGGTTCCACCCATGAATCTAAGGCGCTGGAGGCAATCACCTCGTAGATCCAGAGGATTGCTACGGATGTAAAACAGTTGCGAGAAGCTGGTTGTTACACCCCGATCTCACATTACCCACTAATCATGAGATTAGGGCGTAAGAAGGATTAACACGTTTCACAAAAACCACACTTAACATTTTCTTTTCTTAGTCACATTAAACATACCAACAGGAAAATCTTACAAATTACTTAAATACTGAAACTTACACAACTTGCGGAGGCATTTCAAATTTTACTTGCTAGAAACATAAACAGAGTAATTGTCATATTACATTTACATGCGGAATATAAAGTTGACAGTTAATTACAAAACTGATTTACATATTAAACACACTCTCTCTCCACACCATGTCCCAAGGACCGAGGGGAAAGGACTAAGAGACCACTATCTAACTAACTACATATACCTTCTACTGACTAGGGTGGTAAGATCCTTCAGATTCCTAGAACTGTCGCTGACCTGAAAATGTTTGAGTAGAGGAGTGAGCCTACTCGCTCAGTGAATAGTTTTTCACCCAACCATCACTAAACAACTCATCCGTTTTATTATTTAGATTAATATACAAGAAATACTACACTGAGCAGGTCTAAGCAGTTTAATTTAAATAACACGAAATAGCAATGTTTCATCAAGTAACAATTACTGCAAAGCTATTGAAACAATTAAATAACATGGAATATCAATATTCTATTTAAAGAACGATTAATGCAAATCTGAACTCAAAATCCTTTCTAACTCTTTAACTGATCAGAAACTCTGTGAACCTATATAAACATATTTTATCTTATGCCTTGATCTTATGCAGTGTACTCTGCATATGAGACTCGCAGTGCACTACGACCACACCGTACAAGACTTAGCGACACCCCGGGAAATGCTAAGTCTGACCGCTCATCCTGGTCTACTACAGGACCTCACTGCACTCTCAAAAGAGTGTAAACTGGACCCCTCCTAACCTGAGCACACAGGCGGAGTGTCGATTCGTGCCCATCTGGACTGTCCTCCAGGTAGGTCACACGACTACTCGACCATCTGGACTATCCTCCAGTAGGTCACTCTCTCTCCAACCATCTGGACTGTCCTCCAGTAGGTTGCCGACCGTCTGGACTGTCCTCCAGTTAGGTCGTTTCATCCCCTTAAGATTGTAGACCGCACAAAAGGGATCCTATGGTATTCAGGGCACCTAAGTCTAACATTAACATTATAGATACATTTAAAACAGAAATCATAACTCATTTTACATTTCTCACAAGGCTCACACGGCCTGCCATATCATATCATATAAAACATCATAGCTCATGTATTCAAACATATATCATGTCTGCCCAACAAGTATTCTCATTCTAACATTTCATACATATATGCATGATCTCAGTAACATCCCTTTCTAGGGCATGTCATATCCCATCACCTGCAATTCATGAGATATGTATTGTGAAAATAAGAAACCATGTAGTATATATATACCAACTCAAAGAGAATAAGCATGTAAAGTTAAATGCACAAGAAACATACAATTCAACAGTTAATCATCACCACATCTCATACTGAGAATTTTGATATCAAAATACTTGATTCATTGTACACCCTATCCTTAGGGTTTCAGTTACCTCATTCACTTATCACATGGCAACACCCTATCCTTATATCATGCATCTGCTAATTTACTAAAATCTGTACTGTCTGACTTTATACCCAACCCGTACCATTTTCAGGCGTGTATTTCTAATTTCAACGTTCACACTGAACAATATAGGTTCCGATGAACCATATAAATTCACTGATTCAATTCACACTGATCAGATGCTAAATTAAGTCATATAGAAGGGTAACGAAACAATTTATGAAATAAAAGTCGGGCGACACCAAATGCTGCCCAACGCCTGATAATGACTGTTATCAGCGTAAAACGCGCACAAAATAGAAAATATTCAAACGCCTGAGTTTATTAATGATAAATGAACGAAACCCTACTCACAGTGATTTGGTCTATCCGGATTCGTCCGGAGATGCGTTCAGGGTCTGATTCTGGGCGAATTTATGTTGTCTTCTTCCTTGGATTAGCTTCCTACTGTTCCTGTTCACGAACTGGATGCAACAGGAACTCCACGCTCAACCAGATTCCGTAGCTATGTGTTGATCCAGGCTTAATTGACGGTGGTTTCTCTTTTAGACCTCCTAGCCGAGGTCCATGACCTTGATTTGAAGCTTTGGCCGCCCCAAATTAACCCACCTCCAAGCCACGCACGGCAGCTGCTATTAGCTGCTGCTTGCCGCTGGCCAAGCTGCTAGGCGGCTGGCTGAAAATTGGCTAGGAGCTGCAGCTTCAAGCTCGAATCTCTGAATCAGAGCTCAAGGTAGCTCCTCAGCTACTAGGTGCCCCAAACGGCGCCCTATTGCTGCTGCACGCAGCTATGGCTACCGTAGGGTGTCGGTCGCCCAATCAGCTAGGGCGAGGTGTTGATGGCTAGAGGAAGAGGAAGGGAAGAATAGGAAGGGAAGAAGATGAAGATGCAAGCATCATTGAATCGGAGCCGAGGGCACCCATGGAGTCGCCCCTTCAATCGGCCGCCTGCTGCTTCATCGCGGGTACTGTGCACCGCTTACAGGTTGCACGAAGAAGATCATAAGAAATCGGAAAGGAAAGGGAAAGAATAAATAGCCTTTAAATGGGAAAATTGCATAGTTGGACCCTAAAAACGGAAAAGGTCATAACAATTGATTCGGAGGTCCAAATAACATGATTTCTTTTGCATCTTTTCAAGAATGAGGCCCACTACAAACCCAAGGCATGAAAACAAGCTAATTACACTGTTTTATATATTCAACATTCCAATTGCATCCAGTTATTACTTTACTCAAATTAATCATCTTAATTATGCACTAATTGATCTTATGTGCTTAATTCAACTAAATCAAGTTAATGATGCACTAGCCATCACATGAGCACATAAGTTGGCTCAAATCATAATGCTTACCAATAAGCTTTGAAACGGGTCATAACAATCTCCCTCCCTTATAAGAATTTTGTCCCGAAATTCCTAAAAGAGAAAAGGAAACTTGTTACGCATCTCAGATTCAAGCTGCCACGTAGCTTCCTCTAGATTATGATTCCTTCACAGAATTTTCACCAATGGTATCTCACGATTCTTGAGTTTCTTGATCCTTCGATCAACTATCTGTATTGGTCCCTCAACATAGGACACATCTGATCTGAGCTGTGCAGGTTCTGGGTCTATTATCTTTTCTGTACCAGGGTAACACTTCTTCAGCATCGATACATGAAATACATCATGTAAATTGGCCAACTCAGATGGCAAATCCAACTTATAAGCTATAGGTCCAATCCTCTCAATGATAGGATATGGCCCATAAACCTAGGAGTCAGTTTGCCTCTCATACCAAACCTCAACACTCCTTTCCATAGTGAAACCTTCAGATACACGTCATCACCAACTTGAAACTCAAGAGGTTAACGCCTCTTCTCCGCATAACTCTTCTGCCTATCCTGTGTAGCTTTCAACTACTCTCTACATGTCCTCAAGAGTTTGAATGGTCCTCCCTGACTGACTATCTGTTTGCGGGTAAGAAGTTGTACTAAACCTCAGCTTTGTGCCCAAATTAAGCACAATGCAACTGATTCCAAAAACCTGGATGTAAACTTAGGATCTCTATCTGATATAATTGAAACTGGGATACCATGCAACCTGACTATTTCATCCACATATATCTTAGCTAATTTTAGGACATCAAAGATTGACTTAACATGAAGAAAGTGAGAAGACTTAGTCAGTCTATCCACAATCACCATATCGAGTCACAACCTTTAGGTGTCCTGGGCAACCCTATCACAAAATTCATTGTGATATATTCATACTTCCATTCTGGTATAGGGAGAGATTGCAAGATAGATGCAGGTTTCTGGTGCTCAATTTTACCTACTGACACATACTACACCTAGCCACATACTCAGCTACATCCCTCTTCATACCAAGCCACCAATACAACTCCTTGAGATTCATGTACATCTTAGTGTTACCTGGATGCATGGTGTACATTGATGCATGTGCTTCCTCAAGAATCTTTTCTATCAAATCAATGGCTCCAGGTACACACAACCTATCATGCTAATACAACACAACATCATCTGAAACCTAAACTCTGGTCTTTACCCCATGTCATGTCATGCATGATCTGCTTTAACTCATTGCCACTCTGCTGAAGTTCCTTGATTTGATCATAAAAGGTAGGTTTGACTTGCATCTGCGCAATCAAACCACTTTGTTCTGTCACCCCTAAGTCTAAGTTCAACTTTCATATTTCCACTAGCATGTCTCTCTTGAAACATGCAATAGAGAATGCATCGGCTATTGAACTTAACTTTCTGCTCAGAGCATCTTCTACCACATTCACCCTACTAGGATGATAATCTATCGTCACATCATAAAGATAGTGACACCATGTGTTTAAAGCATGAACTACATCAGTTAACCTCAGATCATGTATCAGATAATACTCCGCATTCTATGCTACTTACTTATTGTTACTTTTCAAATTTATATCTTACTCTTTTCTATGAGTCATTTTCATGTTGTTTATCTACCTTTCAGATTAACTACCTTTAAACCCTGGATTACTATCAATACTAGTTTACTTTTCGTAGTGCAAATCTCATGATTTTGTTTTATAGAGATGCTAGTATTCAAGGTCAAATCACTAGCGACATCCCTTGAACTACTTCAACTCTAAACATTCTAGGGTTTGGTCCTTCTCAGTAACATAGCATTATTGTGATGTGACTTTGCTTCCTTAGTTTGAAATCAAACTTTAGATCTCATAAGTTTTACTCAAGTCTTCCTTATCTTATCACTGGAATTTCCTTCCTCTTACTTGAACATCCAGATAAGTTACATTCTCAATTTACCCTGCTAGAGTTTCATCATCATATTGTGTGTCATTGTTTCATTCACTTAGACGTCTCTACCATGGTAGCTATGTATCATATATGATGCATTCATTTTCAAAATTACGCATTTACTCTTTATTTTTTTTTGGAACTAGTTTGTTAGTCCATAGAGACTTAGAATCCAAAGGTAGTATGTATGAATGTATTCAACTTTATAATAAAGATATACATTCCATACTCTCAATTATGTCATGCAATCTTCATTCTTTAATCAAGGTCATCATTTCTATCATTTCTCTTGATTCAACTAAATTTCTTATCCTGGTCTTATGATTTACATAAGGCTCTTTATTTCTATGTACTTATTGTATACTTAACTCTTTTCTTCTATTTTCCCTTTGCTTTGAAGTACATAAAAGTATTTTACTTTATTACATGATCCATTCCATGGTTGATTCTTACTATCTTAGCCCTTACAGACTATTCTCATATCTTTTCCATATTCTCATATTTAGAAATCATATAATACTAATCATTAAACTTAATCTGAACCTTACGTCGTATTCCTTTATTTCCAATTAAGGATTGCTCATATGAGGTTCCAATGTTGGGTCTCCGATATCAGTTCCAACTAATTCTTAGTTGTTCTAATCTTTCCCTTATATCTCAACATCCTACTGTATACATTCTCACTATGATTCGGGTCTAAATTATCCAGAGTCTACTTGATACAAAGAATATAAAAATAAATAAATCACTTCATGACACAACAATATAAAATAATCATATTTATTCTACAAACTGAAATTTTAATTCATACATATAAGAGCATTTCTATTGATTTCCAATCAAATAAGCAATATAAAGCAAGAGTTGTATCACATTCTATGTTTAATCTTTTACTCCTACATAAATTTCCAGTTTCTTAACCCTATGATTTCTAGGGTTTCTCTCTAGCCTATCCTTCCTCTGCATACCTAGCCAGGATATTCAGGGAAGAATAGATAGAGTAGCTTGATACTGGTCAATCTAAGTACTTAGATACCTGGCCAGGGTACCTAAATACTCAGACTTTCCAGAGCTAAAGACACATCACTTCTTATTTTCCTCACTTATAACTTTATCTTTTGATCCTAATGATTCTTAACGACTCAACCTAAGCTCTATACTTGGTTCTCGTGACCACGTCCTCTTCCTGCCATCTACAATAGTATAACAGAACACTTCCTGTTAGAAAATTGCAGTTAGAAGGAAGACACTTAAGTCCTAATCCTATTGGTCTCTTGTCGTCCCCTGACCTTAACTTAGAGTAACCATATACTCAACCTATGCTCTGATACCAAAGCTGTTACACCCCGATCTCACATTACCCACAAATCATGAGATTAGGGCGTAAGAAGGATTAACACGTTTCACAAAAACCACACTTAACATTTTCTTTTCTTAGTCACATTAAACATACCAACAGGAAAATCTTACAAATTACTTAAATACTGAAACTTACACAACTTGCAGAGGCATTTCAAATTTTACTTGCTAGAAACATAAACAGAGTAATTGTCATATTACATTTACATGCGGAATATAAAGTTGACAGTTAATTACAAAACTGATTTACATATTAAACACACTCTCTCTCCACACCATGTCCCAAGGACCGAGGGGAAAGGACTAAGAGACCATTATCTAACTAACTACATATACCTTCTACTGACTAGGGTGGTAAGATCCTTCAGATTCCTGGAACTGTCGCTGACCTGAAAATGTTTGAGTAGAGGAGTGAGCCTACTCGCTCAGTGAATAGTTTTTCACCCAACCATCACTAAACAACTCATCAGTTTTATTATTCAGATTAATATACACGAAATACTACACTGAGCAGGTCTAAGCAGTTTAATTTAAATAATAGGAAATAGCAATGTTTCATCAAGTAACAATTACTACAAAGCTATTGAAACAATTAAATAACAGGGAATATCAATATTCTATTTAAAGAACGATTAATGCAAATCTGAACTCAAAATCCTTTCTAACTCTTTAACTGATCAGAAACTCTATGAACCTATATAAACATATTTTATCTTATGCCTTGATCTTATGCAGTGTACTCTGCATATGAGACTCGCAGTGCACTATGACCACACCGTACAAGACTTAGTGACACCCCGGGAAATGCTAAGTCTGATCGCTCGTCCTGGTCTACTACAGGACCTCACTGCACTCTCAAAAGAGTGTAAACTGGACCCCTCCAAACCTGAGCACACAAGCGGAGTGTCGAGTCGTGCCCGTCTGGACTGTCCTCCAGGTAGGTCACATGACTACTCGACCATCTGGACTGTCCTCCAGTAAGTCACTCTCTCTCCAACCATCTGGACTGTCCTCCAGTAGGTTGCCGACCGTCTGGACTGTCCTCCAGTTAGGTCGTTTCATCCCCTTAAGATCGTAGACCGCACAAAGGGGATCCTACGGTGTTCAGGGCACCTAAGTCTAACATTAACATTATAGATACATTTAAAACAAAAATCATAACTCATTTTACATTTCTCACAAGGCTCACACGGCCTGCCATATCATATCATATAAAACATCATAGCTCATGTATTCAAACATATATCATGTCTGCCCAACAAATATTCTCATTCTAACATTTCATACATATATGCATGATCTCAGTAACATCCCTTTCTAGGGCATGTCATATCTCATCACCTGCAATTCATGAGATATGTATTGCAAAAATAAGAAACCCTGTAGTATATATATACCAACTCAAAGAGAATAAGCATGTAAAGTTAAATGCACAAGAAACATACAATTCAACAGTTAAGCATCACCACATCTCATACTGAGAATTTTGATATCAAAATACTTGATTCACTGTACACCCTATCCTTAGGGTTTCAGTTACCTCATTCACTTATCACATGGCAACACCCTATCCTTATATCATGCATCTGCTAATTTACTAAAATCTGTACTGTCTGACTTTATACCCAACCCGTACCATTTTCAGGCGTGTATTTCTAATTTCAACGTTCACACTGAACAATATAGGTTCCGATGAACCATATAAATTCACTGATTCAATTCACACTGATCAGATGCTAAATTAAGTCATATAGAAGGGTAACGAAACAATTTATGAAATAAAAGTCGGGCAACACCAAATGCTGCCCAACGCCTGATAACGACTGTTATCAGCGTAAAACGCGCACAAAACAGAAAATATTCAAACGCCTGGGTTTATTAATGATAAATGAACGAAACCCTACTCACAGTGATTTGTTCTATCCGGATTCGTCCGAAGATGCATTCAGGGTCTGATTCTGGGCGAATTTATGTTGTCTTCTTCCTTGGATTAGCTTCCTACTGTTCCTGTTCACGAACTGGATGCAACAGGAACTCCACGCTCAACCAGATTCCGTAGCTATGTGTTGATCCAGGCTTAATTGACGGCGGTTTCTTGTTTAGACCTCCTAGCCGAGGTCCATGACCTTGATTTGAAGCTTTGGCTGCCCCAAATTAACCCACCTCCAAGCCACGCACAGCAGCTGCTATTAGCTGCTGCTTGCCGCTGGCCAAGCTGCTAGGCGGCTGGCTGAAAATTGGCTAGGAGCTGCAGCTTCAAGCTCGAATCTCTGAATCGGAGCTCAAGGTAGCTCCTCAGCTGCTAGGTGGCCCAAACGACGCCCTATTGCTGCTGCACGCAGCTATGGCTGCCGTAGGGAGTCAGCCGCCCAATCAGCTAGGGCAAGGTGTTGATGGCTAGAGGAAGAGGAAGGGAAGAATAGGAAGGGAAGAAGACGAAGATGCAAGCATCATTGAATCGGAGCCGAGGGCACCCATGGAGTCGCCCCTTCAATCGACCGCCTGTTGCTTCATCACGGGTACTGTGCACCGCTTACAGGTTGCACGAAGAAGATCATAAGAAATCGGAAATGAAAGGGAAAGAATAAATAGCCTTTAAATGGGAAAATTGCATAATTGGACCCTAAAAACGGAAAAGGTCATAACTATTGATTCAGAGGTCCAAATAACAGGATTTCTTTTGCATCTTTTCAAGAATGAGGCCCACTACAATCCCAAGGCATGAAAACAAGCTAATTACACTGTTTTACTGATTCAACATTCCAATTGCATCCAGTTATTACTTTACTCAAATTAATCATCTTAATTATGCACTAATTGATCTTATGTGCTTAATTCAACTAAATCAAGTTAATGATGCACTAACCATCACATGAGCACATAAGTTGGCTCAAATCATAATGCTTACCAATAAGATTTGAAACAGGTCATAACACTGGTGGTAAGGGGAAGAAGCAGGTAGAAGAAGTAATGAAATGTGTAACATGTGGAGAAGGCAGCCATGGGGTAGATAACTACATCTACACCCGGCCAGAAGCATCAAGCGATACCGAGTCCGAGGCTAAAGAGACTAAAAATGTCTCTTTTGTAAACTTCAAAAGACCGGACCACCTTGGTTTCAGCTATGGGAACAAGGATGCAGCTGAGAATTCTTATCAGCTGCATAACTCCACTAAGCCACCCCAAGCTTTCGAAAAGAGGGGAGGAACCGGTCAGTATGCTAGAAATGCCCCCTTCCAGTAGAACAAAGGTAATTTCCAAAGTCAAGGCAAGTATGAGGGATCAGCTAAAGAACAAGGACAGAACCATGCTTCGAACCAAGCAGGTGTGGTGGGACAGTTGTTTGATTTTGTGAAAAACTAGGACACTATTAATAACCAGCTAGCGCAAAGTGCACTATCAAACTCGGGTGTGTTGAACTCATTGCAGGTCCAGCTGGCAGATATGCAGACGCATCAACGCCAGATTGACCAACAATTAGCTCAAATGGCCAAACTGATGAAGAACCCCTCGGGAAAGATACTGTCAAACACCGAACCTGCGAAGAGGCCAGGGCTGTGACGGATGGAAGGCCGAGATCAAGTTGCAGAAAAGGGATGTTACTTTTCAGACAGGAGATGTAATAGTCCTGGCAGATGATCTAAGGGACATGGTGAAGGAAGGAGGGTGCTTGGCTATAACAGTTGCAGCCTCTTACATCTAATATATATAGCCAAAGCTAGAACATGCATATATAGCCCATCCTTTGCTTTTCAACGATATCTACCTCGTCGACGAAATAGGAGCGAAGAAGATGTTCCTGCAAGAATTGAAGCACGATGTCGCAGGCACTATCTTCCTACCTATTGTGCATTACAATCATTGGACGCTCCTAGCGATGTATACTCGATAACGAGCAGGCATTTTCTACAACAGCTCGGACAGCAACAAGAACCACCACGTGCCGTGTACATTGGAACCTTTGACACCCATCGAACGCTTAGTTCAAAAATATTACGACGAAGTGTCAAAGATGATTGAACCGTTCCTGGACATACAGGGAGGCAAATGGCACGAACTCCAGTTCTGCCACCGCAGTCCGCAACAAATTCCTTTATCCAACGACTGCGGCATCTTCGTCCTGGAATGGATAGCAAGTGAAGCAACGCCTGACCAGCTCCACCACACAGGATATCACAGCAAATGAGGAGAATACGTGTGGGAACTCCTATCTAATGCAGGCGCAACCTCACTGGATTAAACATTACCTCACCTTATTTACTTCACAACTCTGGGGACAAAGTGTGGAGTAAGTTTGGGGGGGTACCATGTACCACTGAGGGAGGTACAAAAATCTTCTAATCTCTCTAACTTAAATTCCTTATTCTTTTGTTCTTTATCCTTTTGTTCTTTCCTATATCAGGTGTACATATATATGTTTATAGAAAAATTTTTGAAAATTTTGAAAATTTTGCTTAAACCTACTTCTTGCAAAGTTTGTTTTCTTTGTACTTAATGAGATGCAAGTTTTATTATATCTTTTTGATAATGTTGCTTCAAACGAACAAAATAATATGTTTCGTCTTGCCAAAAATTTTGAAAAATACAATAATCTCGCAAATAGTTAAGAGACGAGTATGGAGAAGGAAAAAGTTGCCCAAACAGCAAGAATCTCTTTGTTCCCTTACCCAACAAAAATCCCAAAAGAGAGAGAAGCCTTATGAGCGTGAATAAAAACATGAGAGTTGTTCCCAATAAAAGAAAAAGAAATATATATATATATACACCACTTGTTTTCCAAAAGTACCCTTCTTTAGACATGGTAGATCCGGGGCAGTGGTACGTAGGATGTGAAATCACTGCTCTAAAGCCAACTGGCTTGGACTGCAGGGACCACTTGCCCGCTAACGGACCCTTACCTGGATGGACTGATGGGAGACAAGAATGAAAAACCCAAAAAGCCTTAGCCTACCCTATACACAACTTTCTGCCCCAAAAATAAAGATATTTGGTGTGTAAGCTAACTTCGGAATCGTACAACAAAGTCTCGTCGAAGCTGTAGAGAAAAATCTTACTTAAACATTAAGGCAGGAAAAACTAAGTCTTTTGTTCGTATTGAGACAACATTATCTTTAAGGCATTACGATCTTTGTTTCACGTTTTGAACAGAAAGCTTTCCCGAGCAGAAGAAGCAGCACAAAAAAAAATAAAAATAAAAAAAATAAATAGTTTAAATATTGATTGAGGACAATCAAAACGCTAAGTTTGGGGGAGTTGATAACACAAATTTTTGTGATATTTTAGACTGTTTTTCTGTTATCAAAACTGCCATTTTCAGCTATTTTCTTCTCTTTTGTATGCACTTTCGCAATAATTGGCCAAGTAATGCTCTTAATCCAATTTTCCTATCTTTTGCAGAGTTTTCCTTATTTTTGGGTAATAAGGCCGCTCCGGCCCATGAATAAGTCCAAGTCTGTCTCGGCCTCCCTGACGCCCGATACAACCCCTGCCCGACAGGGGTTGGGCGACACAAAGACGCTCGACAAAGAGGTGCCACGCGAGAAGAGGTTGACGGACGACACGCCTTTACCCGATAGGGATCCCGGCTCGCCCCGACAACCCAGCTTGTCAGGTGACACAGCCACCCATCGGCAGGCACGGCGACCGTCACATGACCGATAGCAGACATCTCCGCGCTCCGCGCTGAGCTATACCTGTATCGGCCGTCCATCGACCGGTGCTTAAGGGGGCCACGTGGCGCTTCGAGCACCATAACTCCTCCCGGCCAGCTGACTATAAATAGCAGCTACAGGGAGCCGAAAAGACAGCTTGGTCAGTTCAGATAGTTCGAACAGTTGGGAACTTGAGCTATCTTCGAGGAGAGTCGTGAGAGCAGACGTATCGTGCCCCAATTCTCGTATCGGGCGACACTAGGTGAGCTCTTCCTCATCCCGAGAGGGAGGGGACTGGTTCACCTAGGACTATACCGGGCGACACTGAGGGCCAATATCGGCCGATGTGGATACGCGACACGAGTACCCGACATCCAAGCCCCACAGTAGAACGTGTAGCTCCATGCCCGACACGATATCAAACCGATACACTTAGCATGTTGAGCGTGCCGCCTGAGAGGGTGTGCCGCCCGACATGAGCGTATCGACCAGGGTCCTTGAGCGATACGGTCGACAGTCAGAGCGTGCCACCCGAGAGGGTGTGCCGCCCGACACCTCTGTATCGGGCTAGGCCTCTGACCGATATCGGGCAGGAGAGATACATCGCCCTGTCGTCCACCTACATCAAGGAGGCGAAACCTATCTTTACTTTCTGTCATTTAATTCCTTACTTATGCATTGTAATTAAGACCCTTTATTTGTCTATGGAAATAGAAGAGCTTAATTACTTACTGCTCTGTGCTTGGTACAATATGTTGGATGACTACTATATTTGATATCCGAACTCTAGCTTGCATGTTTGGATCGCGTTTCGCTTAGCTAACGAATCGTGTTTTCCCATCGCAACAGCTTTGAGAGTTGTGTTGTGGCTCTAGTGTTTGGTCCGATTCTGGAGTACGAGAGTGCCTGGAACGGGGTTACTTTAGTGACCTTTCCACTCTAATTTTAGTCCAGTGACCTAGAGAGGGGCGTTGATGCCTTGTTAGAGGTATCCGCTTCGAGAGGAGGGGTACATGACTGGTTCTACCGCCGCTTGTTTTACCGGAGTTTTATCCTTCGTACCTCGCTTTAGCTCGAGCAATATCCTTCTGTTTTTGTTGCATGAAAACCCCTAAAAACTGCTAAATGACTAAAACTTTAAATCTTTCTAGTAGCTCCACCTGGAGATAGTTTTCTTGTTTTATTTGTGACATCTTGCTGCTTCCCTTTTTGGGAATTTATCTCTCTTTATACCTACCGGAGTGTAGCATGTCGATTCCGTATTCTCAACACTACCCCCCTTGTCCCTGTGTTCGACCCCGTATATCTACTTCGACCCCGTAAACAAAGTTGCGGGGGCCTAGAAGGATTCAGGTTTATAAATGTAAAAGCTCGACTACCTCAAATCTGCCTCCAAATTTAGGACGCGCGATTTAGGCCGGTCAATAGATCTCATAAGAGGTTAACTTATTATGATCTAATGCTTATTGTGACCTTAGAATCCTTAAATTATCTTGATTATAAGATTAAGGGGGAGCTCACAAAAACTATCTTGACTATAAGATTAATAAGGAGCTCACATAACTTTGTAAACATAATAAAGAAAATTTGAAACTATTTATGACCTTAGTATCTCTAAAGTAATCTTGGAGCCTACAATATTTATGAATATAATTCTCTAAACAAATTAGGGCTTAACATCCGGTGTATTTGGTTAGAGATACGTTCATTGATTCTACTATACTTAATGGATTCTCATATCATTTTCAGGGCTTAACATCCCTTGTAAAATGGATGAGAAATCAAAACACATATGCCATGAATCTAAAAGAATCTCATGCCATTTCAAGGCTTAACATCCTTTGCAAATGATTGAGAATACATTGTGGCTAAATTTGACAACACATGATTTGTATTCATATTAATCCCTTGCTTTTAAATAGTGAATATCTTCTTAAGGTGGAGCATAGCAATAAAATTAAAGGGGATTAATAAAACTCATACTTAATGATTATATTGGTTATCTTTTTGAAAATGACAACGGGGGAGAAATAATATAAAATATAAAATATAAAATAAAATGAGTTTCATAATCTCTCAGCCACCACACACTTGCAAACAAGAGAATGCAAAAGGTAAACTTCAGGTATGAAACTCATATGATTTATATTTCCTTGTTTTATATTTTGGAAATGTTTTGTCATCTTCAAAAAGGGGGAGATTGTTGGTTAAATTGGACATTATTATAATCCCTTTGTTTTGATGATGACAAACATTTCATTCTTGTGCATCTAACGTGCTACTCAAGTGTTGCAGGAACTAGGTGGATGACACAACTTTGGAAGATCTAAATGCTCACAATGTTTTAATTTCATGATTGTAATCAAATGTAAACACTTGTACAAGTATATAATGTACAAGTACTTAGATATCATGTAAATCAAGCATTTAGATCTTCCCTAGACATTCACAACACTTAGATAGGTCATCCCATATAATAGTGTCACAACTGCACACTCATACACACACTTAGTATTCATCTAGAACCACTAAAGCAGAGTCATTCTCAGTCGACAAACTTCTCGACTGAGACACTCTCGGTCGACAAACACCTCGACCAAGAATTGACCCAAATAGCCATTAGTCCCAGCAGACAAGGTTGTCGGGAGTTGGAATCGAACGTTATATACACTTGCTCCAGACCATCCCTCGGTCAACAAACTCCTCGACCGAGAGACACTCGGTCGAAAAATTCTTCGACCGAGAAGAACTCTGTCTGCACTTTTCAGAATGAATAAACTAGTTGTTGCTAAAGCAATTAGTGGACACCTAACGGCTAATTGAGCACTTAGAACCCACTATAAAGTGTCTAGAATGTCCTTAAGTACTCATACGCCATTCCTACAAATAGGACATGCCTTAGGACACCCAAAACACACTTGTGCAATACTTGAGCATACATACTTGCAATTGGTAATCCATTCTTGTGAGCAATTGAGCAAATCCAACATTTGCTATTCATTTCCATTGCTCCAATTTCATGTCCTATAGGCTAGCATATCCTTTCCACTATACTTACACTTTCACACACATTGGTTAGGAGATCAAAATGCTTGATATAGGAAATCAAGCCTCGTGCTACAACGGTAATTGTAATTCCCATCTTCCTTTCTTGTTCCTTCTTATCTATTTTGTACTCTCGTTGCTACTCCTAGGTTGGAGGTTACGGATGGGAGAAGGTTTATCTTCTCAGGTGGAGAAGGGTCTTCTCAGAGGAGAAGGTGGACTTTGGACTACTTCTAGAAGGTCTCAACGGGAAGCTACTTCAAGGAGGAAGGGTACTTCATGGGGGAGCTTGAAGTTACTTCAAGTGAAGGCTGCTTCAAAGTTGGTGAGATGACTTTGGGGTGAAGGTTGTCTAAAGGGTTTGGGAAGGTAGTTGTATTTTATGTAACATCCTTGTGAGGTAATAAAATACATGTTCTTTCAAATACCAATTGAAAACAATTGGGTAGTGGACTGACTCCCTTAGTATTTGCTAAGGGTGGAACCACTCTAAACCCTATGTCCCTTTGTCTAATATTTTGTGGTTGATTGTTTGAATCATTATTTTTAAAATCTTAATAAAAACCCTATTCACCCCCCCTCTAGTGGTTTTTCATATGGATCTTATATAACAAAGTAATTTATATGGTTCACGATTAAAAGTAAAGTTATAGAGAAAACAATATTAGTTTATCTTGAAACGAACATCATGCCCTGATCTCATTACCTAATTGTGACATTTACATCAAAAGAACGATGGACAACCTCTTGTTTGGTAAAAAATAACCTTATGTTCTTTCAGGATAAGGAAGGCTAGACACTACTTGTTTTTGGGATTAAAAATGAAGACTTCACCTCTCTGTTACACGTCGTAAGATAGACCCCATTGAGAATCAAAAGAATCATCTTCTTCCTAAACAAAGATCTCTTTTCTAAAATATTATCAATAAGAGAACAAGTATAATCGATGTAGAATTTGAACATCTATGAAAAATATATCTCCTAATGATGTTTCTCATCATAGCTTGGGAACTTATAGAAGATGACCTATGAAGCAATGGAAGGATCTTAACAAAGATACACAAATACATCCATCTCCTTTTTTAGCCCTCACACATTGATTTAGTGAAAGTGGCCTTAGTGGATAGATTTGACACATGGTCATGTGGAGTTTTAAGTAAGCTCAACATTCATTGGATAGAAAGTAAGATCAAACTATATATGTAGCAAGTGTATATAAAACACAATGGAATGTGATATACAAGCCAATGCTTTGATGTAGGATATTTCCATTGGTTATTGATAGCTACAAGTGTTTTAGATGTTACATGCTTATTTTATCCTTCATCTCCCTTACCATTCTGGGCTTTAGGTTGATTAATCTTACTTTTACTTGCATTTAGAAATATTTCCCCTCATGTTCATAATTTCACATCCATTTTTGGAAAACAAAAAGTACACAACAATACCATTTCTCTGGAGGAATCAGTGACTGACATAGGGCAAGACAAAAAACCAATGTAGTAAAGTGATCAGTTTGTTGACCAATGGAAATACCTCGAGCCATTTGCACCAGCAACTGATGGTACAGAAGCAGACACTTCTTCAAAGACCACACATCAATGTAAAGTTTTATTTTCCTCACTGTTGGGTTTTATAGGGGAGGCAGAGAAGGCGGCAGAAACAAAAATATATTCTCCTCCCAAAACCCAGAACAAGGAAAGCGTCAACGTCTATACAATAGGAAAAGATGGTTTGTGGAATCATACTTTGTCCCAAGGCTTGCTCGGCGACAATACCTCGCGGCTTGTGCGGTCTTCACCTCCAGTCTTGGACGGTGTCTGTGCAGCTCCTGGTCACACCGAGACTGATGACTCCTGGTCTCACCGGGACTGTCGGGATTGACAGTTGTCCTCCGAGCGGCAGAAATCTCCCGCCTCTGAAGTAGTCCACACGGACCACCTGGAACTCCAATCTCCTTGTCCCATAAAGAATTGGAAGGAGTTGCACCCTCCTGTCGGCGTACTAGTCACCGACACACTCTCCTGCCACCAGTCACTTTCTATAGTTGTCTTTCCCTTGTTGTGCCTCCCTTATCGGGTAGCACTTGCTCGGGCTCTCTCGGTTACTAAAACTAGAGAGAACGACAACTTTACAGAGCAACTGGTTGCACTGATTTGTACTTTGAGAAGCCCCCAATACCCCTATATATAGGAGGGTCATGGGACAGGGTTCTCTATCCCAGTCAATGCGGGACTAAAGCAGGAGTAGAAGGGTTCAAGATTTTCCACAAAAACAACCAACTGCGCAACCTGAACCAATCATTTCATTTCTGAAATGGTCGGTTGGGGACCTGAGCTGGTCGGTTGACACCTCAACCGATCGGTTGGGACCCATGAAACGGTCGGTTCACTTCTGAACCGGTCGGTTCGTGGTCCTGGTCAGTTCTCGATTGACTTTTCCTCTTTTGTTTCGAATTGGTACCAAATACCAATCCTTGTTCCAATCAAATTGGGCAAGTGAAACGAAAAGAAATTTCTCACCAAACTGACTTTCCCAACTTGCTCGGTTGGACCAGTTGAACCGATCGTTTCACCCTGTCCATGAGCCGATCGACTCACCACCTGAGCTGATCGGTTCACCAAGCTCAGCCGATCAGTTCATCACATGAGCCAATCGGTTGGGAGTGCAGATTGTGCAAAATCAGTCAATTGCAGTTACAATCAATCTAATACTCCATTCAATGTGTCCAACACCTTGAACATTATGACATTGAGCTATCAATTAATTGAGTGTTTAATTGAACTACTAAACTCCTTTAGTAATCAATCTAAACATTGTTTGTAGACAAAACTCCTCTTCCAGGTTAAATCCTATGTGTGTCCCCTGCAGGTCCATTTCACGTTGGCAGTGAAAGTCCATAACACTTATGACTTCACAAGCAAAGAGCAGTGCCTAGTCACACATCAGTGCTACCCAAGTGAAATAGAAAGTTGGAGAACAACTTTCAATCCTACAATCTGTGAATGGTGTTACAGTGAATGTATAATTCCTTTGTCACTGATATTCCGAATAAACTCGAGGCATGGAACAGTCATCCTATCAACGTTCATTCACTTTCTTGATTTCAGAGTAGAATGGAAGGGATATGTATGACATCTATATCACATACTGATTCACACATGCGTGCATGCCTTTCTCAATCCTACTCATCAAGTGGCCATGGATATCATACTCCCTCAGGAGGGACAAATCCCATATCTATCACTCACCCCTCAAAAGCCCCATGTGTCAAAGCCACCCAATCATCACCTTTATAACAACCCATGTTTCAGGATTGTGTTTGATGATGTCAAAGTGTGCCCAATGACGTGTGTTGAGTGTAGTGATTTCAGGTCAAAGAATCACACTCACCACCATCACTGTGAGTACTGACTGTGACTACCATGTCGTGGTTCCATGTGTCAAACTCACGGTGGGTCTGTCTGGTACACTTGTTCTCTAACAAGTACCTATGTGTTTGATTTGATATCTCTATATCATGACTAATGAGATTTTGTCATCAACCAACATCACAATCTAGTCTTGTGTGTCATTGTTGTCTATCTACCTTCCACAATGACATCCGACTAGGGACATTACAAGAATGTACAAACTCTTAGCATCTGTATGATCTCATCGTTCAGGTCCTCAACATCAAAACGTACGTCATTGAGTACTGTCATTCTCTAGAAATTCAATCTGTTCTATCACTATCTCATATGACTAAACCAGAAAGAATTGGAAGCTTGCCTTTGATGTTTATTAAATCAATCTTAATGTATCCCACTAATCATCCCATGATTGGCTCTCAGGGCATACATACCAACAGACTCCCACTTGCACTGCAAGCCAATCACCCTTGAATCATATTCATAGTGATCTTCAAACGTGTCCCACATGTTACTCTGCTCTAGTGCGATCATCGTGAGTAATGGCAACACCTTGCCAAAGTCAGTGTAAATTGCATGTCTCACATCTCTTCGCTGTATGTCACATGTATGAGATGGAGTTGCCATAAAATGCGATCCAGTATTCCTTTGCTAACCTTTAGCCACATTGCATGATCAAGGATTCCATACTTGTCCTCAATGAGAGGAATATCTATAAGTTCATCTCATGAACTTCCAAATCCATATAGTATCCACTGTTGTTCTCTAACACATAGATACTCGATATTTCCTTTAAAATGGTTTTATTTGAACACTTCTAATTATCAACAAACTTTCACTTTTATATATCCTATATATATTTTGCGATTAATTTTCTGTCCTTTTGGAAGTTCACATCAATGTAACTCTTTACAATGAACTCTTCCTTATCTCCATAGAACTAGTACTTCTCAAGTACTTATCAAGTTCTCATGGTATTCTAGGAACCCTTACTGGAAGTAGACAGACATCCACTCGTCATGTCTCACATATGAGTTATCAGGATGAGCACATCATATTGCCATGTCCTACATACAAGATGATGAATGCATTTTGTTCTTGCCATGTCGATACATGCAAGGTAATGGGATGATTACATACATGATAGATCCATATCTATTCTTAGTGTTCCCATTCTTCATAAGAATTGGACACTTGGCCTTGGGATACTAACTCTATGTAACATGGACACATTTTTTCCCACTGAATTTGTGCATATTGAACCCTTCAGTACAGATTGCCAATGTATGCTTTCTCTTTTCAGGTCAAGACGTTTTTGAGAACTATCTTTATAGATCTCTATTCCTATCACATAGGAAACATCTCTATCTTCCTTAAAGATAATTTCCACTTTTGGATTTCCATTCTAGAACATTTCCATTTCACATCAACATGTGGAATGTGAATACGCTCCCACTAAATCATAGATCCTTCTTTATCTTTGACATATCAGTCAAACCCTTTGACTATATTATCAAAGTAAAGATCCAATTCTGAGTTGCTTGTATTCGATCAATCATATTGATTTGTTCATTGTAACTTATAGACTTCATTTGCATCAGTGGATTCATAAACCTTATAGGTTGTGTCACGTACACATCCTTGTTTTATTCCTCATAGGAATGCAGTTTTAGTATCCCTTATGCCAAATCTCTTAGTCATTAAGTTGCAATTAACAAGCATCATCCTTCTCAAAATTTTATCCATGTGTCTTAACACTTAAGATTCATTTGCACTTATGCATTTCATCCGATGGGTGCTATCATCAAGGTCATACCTTATGGTTCACATGGATGTCATTTAGGATGTAATGGTCATAAACCATAACTCAAAATCCGGTTCCTGATATTCATCCAGATAGTTGACTCATCACATGAACAACTCATCACATAGATAAACGAGGTGTATCCGTCAAGGATATAAGAACTTACGACTCCTTGTGATTCTTAATGTCCTTTATTAGTGCGGGGTATTCTTTTATTAAGAAGAATTCAGTTATTTGATAATCATTCTCTAACTCCTTAGAGTATGATTCCTTCTTGATTTAGACATCACCATGCCTTAATCATGAGTTCACTATGATACATTATCATAATCACGCATAAGGATCTCAAACATTTGGTCCAAGTATTTCATTCATTGAACTCATCAAGAATTAACACTTTACCAAATTTGCACTTCATCTATGATAATCTTGAACACTTCAAGATATTCATATTGGTATTTCTCTAAACACCATTTGAAGTATTAGCATTTGTTCCAATAGGTATGTAAATACATCACATGTATCATACCTAATAGGATAATTATTCTCCCACTACCTTTAGTGAAGATTGATTAATCATGTCCAAGATATTCATGTATCTTACTGGTTCTCTTACCAAAAGAGTCAAGATTTATCCATCACATGGAAAATAGAAATGAATTTCTCATGATTGATGCTAATTTGATTGTTTGAGTTATCTATAACTTTTAGGTATCATTTTATCTTATGCATATCAAATACCACAAGATAAACAAGGCATTTCCACAAAGATCATATCTTTAGAAATTGAAACATCTCTTTATTGATTGCCATCATTGTCATACAATATGCAAAAATAAAGTGTTTCTATCTATAGGCAAATATGAAATAGCAGTTCATAACTGTATTACATGCCTTTTAGGATGAAAATAAACTAAAGTACTCCTATCTATGGCGGAAACACTTGCCCCATTTATTGAGTGCTTTACACTTTACATCTTGGTATCATATACCTCAAAAAGTGTTACAAGTTTACTTTCATGACACCTTTAAGTAGAGACGTCAGTCGCCTCCTTCTTCTTTTATTCTTCCAGATAGAGAGGACAATTTCTTTTCCAATGTCCTGGCTTTTGACAATGGTGGCAATTGCCTTTCTTGGTCACGCCTCCCTTGGCCTTGAGAGCTGAAGATGACTTGGGCTCCTAGCTAGCATCAGAATCTTTCTTATCTTTGCCCTTGCCCTTGCGCTTGGACTTGCCTTTCTTGCTCATGATCACCATCACAGACTTAGGCTTGTCCTTCTTCATCTGTGTCTCGACTGTCCTCAACATGGCCAACAACTCTGACAGTGGCCTATCAAAGTTGTTCATGTTGTAGTTCATCACAAACTGACTGTAGGATTCTGGCAACGATTGCAGTATCACGTCAGTAGCCAACTCTTAGCTCAGTGGAAATCCCAGTCTTGTAAGGTTCTCCACATACCCAATTATCTTGAGTGTGTGAGGACTAACTGGATCTCCTTCTGTCATGACGCACTTGAACAGTGCCCTTGAGACATCGTATCTCTCTTGTCGTGCTTGATCTTCATACATGTTCCTGAGATGCTGAATCATCTCAATGACACCCATGTTCTCATGTTGTCTCTACAACTTGTGGTTCATAGAGCACAACATCAAGCACTTTGCATCAATGGCATCATCAGAATGCTTCTTGTAAGCATCCCTTTCTGCCTTTGGTGCATTAGGAGCAGGTTCCTATGGAATTGGAGTATCCAGGACATAGAGCTTTCGCTCTTGAGTGAGAACAATTCTCAATGTCCTATACCAGTCGTGGAAGTTTGTCCCATTTAGCTTGTCCTTTTCAAGGAACGATCACAAAGAAAAGTGTTTGTTGTTTGTTGTCATTTGTACTATAAAAAGGAAATATGCAATTTTAGTCCAAAAACTAATTTTTGACTTATTTTATTGATTTGAAAAGTTGACGATATAATTAGGCCTTTAATTAATTATCGCTCCCACTATTTTAGTTCAAATTGATAGCCCTCACCATCAATTCGGAAGATTGCAGCGTACAACCTTCTAGTGGGCAAGATCTTGAAATCCTCTAAGTCATGGACCAGCTAGGGCTGTCACCCACAACTTAGATATCTCAGGTAGGCAACTCTTGCCAATTGCATCATATGCAACTCCTTGCCATGATCACCTCCATGCCTCAGGGTACTAGATCCCATCTAGATCACCTTGTTAAGTCTGACCCAAAGCAAACACGATGAATTTGCACCCTACTAGGGTAGACCCACATATCCATCCTTCACGCTTCCACGAGATAGACGGTGCACCACACTAGGGTGTGTCCACACTTGGTCGATCAATCTTTTCATGTGTGTCGCATTTGGAAGGCATCTAAAACTTAATATTTAATGAGGGATTTGGTTTTTATATACATATACATATCCAATCACCACAATATATAGTATGTATCATATACATTCTATATCCCATAGAAAACATGTGAAATGATAAAAGCAATGATTATGGCCATCCTAATGTGATTCCTTGAGCCAAGAGGAATCACGGTCATCTACGTCTACATCATATGTAACCTGTACAAGATGAACTCTATGCTTTTCCTTTCTGGGTTTGATCAACTCATCACATGACTGATCGGCTCGCCATCAGGCCGGTCGGCTGGGTGTCACTAGTCACTTGGTTGGCTCCTCCAACCGATCGGTTCGCCTAGTCTTCGTGCATCTCATCATGGCCGCCACCCGCTCGTCTCTCTCCTCAAACCGGTCATCAACTGATCGGCTGACTCCTTGAACCGTTCGTCTCAAACGTCAACTGAGGGGTTCACGCCTTGAACCGATCGTCTCAGCTGTCGTCAAGATGTCCTCCGTTCTTTGACATAACAGGAAATAAAATTCTATCCTATTTTACATTGTAAAAAGAGAAACCTCGAGTTACATTCGAGGGGAGAAAATGTAGGAAAGAAATCTCGAATTATTTTGAGTTACATCAGGAATAGGAGAAAGGGAATCGGTGCACAGACTGAGATGCAAGCAACCACATACAACCATACACAGATAGGGTTTATTGGCCATAACCACGCTATACATCCACAACAAAACTCATTTAAGGGTGACGCGTATCGAGCACATTCATATTACATATCATATATGTATATTGGGATTTGTGAATTTAGGATTGGACATGCATAAAGCCAATTTTATTCGCATCGTATGAAATAAATAAAGGCGACAAACCAAAATCGATCATATCGATAATCCTAAAGTATAGAGCAGTTGATGTGGCTCTGATACCACTGTTGGGTTTTATAGGGGAGGCAAAGAAGGCAGCAGAAACAAAAAAAAATTCTCCTCCCAAAACCCAGAACAAGGAAATGCGTCAACGTCTATACAATAGGAAAAGATGATTTGTGGAATCATACCTTGTCTCGAGGCTTGCTTGGTGACAATACCTCGCGGCTTGCGCTGTCTTCACCTCTGGTCTTGGATGGTGTCTGTGCAGCTCCTGGTCACATGGGGACTGACGACTCCTGGTCACACCGGGACTGTCGGGATTCACAGCTGTCCTCTGAGAGGAAGAAATCTCCCGCCTCTGAAGTAGTCCACACGGACCACCTAGAACTCCATTCTCCTTATCCCACAAAGAATTGGAAGGATTCACACCCTCCTATCAGCGTACTAGTCACTGACACACTCTCCTGTTACCAGTCGCTTTCTGTAGTTGTCTTTCCCTTATTGTGCCTCCCTTATTGGGTAGCACTTGCTCAGGCTCTCTCGGTTACCAAAACCAGAGAGAACGACAACTTTTAGAGCAACTGGTACTTTTAGAAGCCCCCAATACCCCTATATATAGGAGGGTCATGGGATAGGGTTCTCTATCTCGGGCAATGCAGGACTAAAGCAGGAGTAGAAGGGTTCAAGATTTTCCACAAAAACAACCAACTACGCAACCTGAACTGATCGTTTCATTTCTGAAACGGTCGGTTGGGGACCTGAGCCGGTCGGTTGACACCTCAACCGATCGGTTGGGACCCATGAAACGGTCGGTTCACTTCTGAACCGGTCGGTTTGTGGTCTTGGTCAGTTCCCGATTGGCTTTTCCTCTTTTGTTTCGAATTGGTACCAAATACCAATCCTTGTTCCAATCAAATTGGGCAAGTGAAACAAAAAGAAATTTCTCACCAACCTGACTTTCCCAACTTGATCAGTTGGACCAATTGAACCAATCATTTCCACACTTGGACTGATCGTTTCACCCTATCCATGAGCCGATCGACTCACCACCTGAGCCGATCGGTTCACCAAGCTCATCCGATCGGTTCATCACATGAGCTGATCGGTTGGGATTGTAGATTGTGCAGAATCAGTCAATTGCAGTGTCAATCAATTGGATACTCCAATCAATGTGTCCAACACCTTGAACATTATGACATTGAGCTATCAATTAATTGAGTGTTTAATTGAACTACTAAACTCCTTTAGTAATCAATGTAAACATTGTTTGTGGACAAAACTCCTCTTCTAGGTTAAATCCTATGTGTGTGACCCTGCAGGTCCATTTCACATTGGCAGTGAAAGTCCATAACACTTATGACTTCACAAGCAAAGAGCGGGGCCTAGTCACACATCAGTGCTACCCAAGTGAAATAGAAAGTTGGAGAACAACTTTCAATCCTACAATCCGTGAATGGTGTTACAGTGAATGTATTATTCCTTTGTCACTGATATCCCGAATGAACTCGAGGCATGGAACAGTCATCCTATCAACGTTCATTCACTTTCTTGATTTCAGAGTAGATTGGAAGAGATATGTACGACATCAATATCACATGCTGATTCACACATGCATGCATGCCTTTCTCAATCCTACTCATCAAGTGGCCATGGATATCATGCTCCCTCAGGAGGGACAAATCCCATATCTATCACTCACCCCTCAAAAGCCCCATGTGTCAAAGCCACCCAATCATCACCTTTATAACAACCCATGTTTCAGGACTGTGTTTGATGATGTCAAAGTCTGCCCAATGACATGTGTTGAGTGTAGTGATTTCATGTCAAAGAATCACACTCACCACCATCACTGTGAGTACTGATTGTGACTACCATGTCATGGTTCCATGTGTCAAACTCACAGTGGGTCTGTGTGGTACACTTGTTCTCTAACAAGTACATATGTGTTTGGTTTGATATCTCTATATCATGACTAATGAGATTCTGTCATCAACCAACACCACAATCTAGTCTTGTGTGTCATTGTTGTCTATCTACCTTCCACAATGACATCCGACTAGGGACATTACAAGAATGTACAAATTCTTAGCATCCGTATGATCTCATCGTTCAAGTCCTCAACCTGAAAACATACGTCATTGAGTATTGTCATTCTCTAGACATTCAATATGTTATATCACTATCTCATATGATTGAACCAGAAATAATTGGAAGCTTGCCTTTGATGTTTATTAAATCAATCTTAATGTATCCCACCAATCATCCCATGATTGGCTCTCAGGGCATACATACCAACAATTTGCACCCGCAACTGATGGTACAGAAGTAGACACTCCTTCAGTGACCACACATCAATGTAAACTTTTCTTTCCTCACTGTTGAAGACACTACCAAAGATCTTCAATGTTGATGTTCAACCTACATTCCACTCTAACGTTGGGGCCTAATACAAGTGCATCAATGACTAGACTCAGACAAGTGTTGGTGCTCTGTTTTCCCTACAAACTGATGTCTTCTCTCTAATACCAAGGTTTGATGCCCAATGTACATACCATCGATGCTCGAGTAGCAGTTTGCACTCCAATGTCCGATCAGCATTCAACCATCGTTGACACAACTACACATGACTGATGAAAGACCTTTGTCCAAATTCAATCTTCATCCTATAGTCTTCCACTAGTAGAAGTACAATGAGTTAATGCACACTAATGAACTCTCTACAAAGATACCCACAACTAAGATTGATTAAGTACATTCATTGTGGTGCGTAACATGAACTTGGAGCACAAGAAAAGTGCCCCTACACTCATGTGCCTCGAGGACAGACCAACCCCTATAAATAGGGGCACCCAACCTTCATGGAAGGCACTAATTCCATAATGACAAAGTGCTTGCCAAGTTTTGTCTCTCCATCGACCCTCATTAGAAGGCAAGGATGAGATTGCAAACCTAATAGGTTCTTAATCACATAGGCATCCATCTTTGAGAGAAGGAGGATCACAGAGGCCATTATCTCCTTCATCATCTCCATCCACTTGAAGAGGAGGTCTTCATCAACCTCAGCACACTAGTACATATACCAGCTTTAGTGTCAATTGAAATATCCCTATAACATTAGTTTTTTACCGATAGCTAAGTGTGTCACACAATAACTAAGGATCTTCTACATCAGTATTTTGGAAACGGTCAAACCAACGACATAGAGCGAGCATTGGTTTCTATGAAAATAGAAATCGATGATTCATCTAAAGATCCAGAGTGATATCAATGTCGTGGAATCATTCTGTGTCATTGATTCCAGGCAAGCAACTCATTCTATAGTCAAACTGTGTTTTCAGTTTAGCACGACTGTGCTATTTGGCACACCCATTTTACATTAAGGTAGATGTGTCATCAGTTTCAGTAATAAAACCAATAACACATATATACAATGTCATTTTTTTAAAAGTAACAAATGCACAAGAAATATGTGTTGTCAGTTTGATCACCAAAACCATCGTTGTAATTCCTTATTAGGTAAATTTTTAACTGATAAGAATAGATGTGACATCAGTTTTTGTAAAAAAAAATTGACACCACAGATGTACAACATATGTTTTTTTTGTAACAAACAACGCTACATGTATGTTTTTTATATAGTAGGTCTGTAGAACTACTATCTACTATTTAGCACACCTACAAAACCTACAATAAAAAACACGTACACAACTCATCTACCAACATACATTTTCATTCTTCAATTCTATTCTCTTTAAGACTTTATTTTATTCTTATGTACATAGACAATTCAGAAAACACACACGCAAGATGAATTCTACAACTCTATTCTCACGACATGTACAAATACATTTCTCATTGTATTTATTCATCTTTACATTCATTCACAAACATGCATATATACACACATCATTCACATATGTACCAAAAATTCACTTGCATCAAATATAAATTTGTAAAACGTCATAACCACCACATATATATAGAATTAATGATATCAAGGCTTAAAAAACTCTTATTTTCATTTGACAAAAAAAAACTCTTATTTTATCCCAATCAAGTTCAAAGTTGACTTCCTTAAAGGTGTGTGCCCATTCCTCTTGTATGTCATTTATCTCTTCTTTTATCTATGGCTCTTCCATGTAAGCAACTACAAAGAGAATGACATAATTCAAGAGTTTGATATGATTTTCTCATATTATCAAATGAGAGTATTTACTTATGATAATCAAGAATATATATATATATATATATATATATATATATATATATATATATATATAAACCTTTTGTATACAATGGATGTCAAGTGTTGCCTGTCTGAAAGTCAGGTCCATACACCACATCATGTAATATCCACATGCCCAATTATTATATTGTACAAGGCACCATAAACTTATAGTTATGTGAAGAGTTAATAAGTAAAAGTAAGCATAGTTGGAATATATATATGCATTGGATTCAATAAACTACCTCAACATTCTAGCAACTTAATAATTTCATTTTCTTATCTACCTTTCCTCCAACCTTTTTTAATTCTTTTATAGCCTTATAAGTTAAAGTATCCATTTAATTGAATTAGTAAATAGCCATGTAATTGTTGATGTTGACATGAATATATGTCGACAAATATAAAAATCTACTCATGTAAATAATGCCTTTTTCATTGTGTATCCCCCACTGTCTACATCGCCACCCAGAGGATCTAGATAATATGCAGTTAGCATCTCGAGGACAATTACCAACAACACCTAATACTTACTACTGAGTGAAAAGAATGCAAACAAAAGAAAACTCAAAATCCACAATGAAATATCATTCATAAGTCAAAATTATAAGCAAAGGTCCCAAAACTTACCCAACATTGAAAGGAGCTATGATCACATTGTTTTTCATATTTCTAAACTATTTAAATGTGGTATAGGAGTAATCACTAATATATTTTGGGTATTTATCAGCATATATATATATATATATATATATGAGTTTGTTTTTAATATGTGCGCGGGTATATTAGTTATGTTACCCGGGCTTTGAATACTCGCTGGCTCTATTGTAATTAGATACAATTTCATCTATAAGATTTCTATCTCCCTTGCACACAATGGTGATTGGGCGACTCTATAGGACCGTCACCGGGACATATGCACGGATAGAGAGTATCCTCACCAAGGCACTGTGGGATTGGGCATATGCATGTGTGAAAATGAATTATCTAGCAGAGGCAAGAGTGGTTTCTATGGCGATCATTACGGTGGAAAGGAGTTGGAGGTGAACGTCGTGATGGACCCGTCCTTCACCATTGCAGTTGTCTTGCCCTGAGGGTTGTCATTGTCGTCTCCACCAAATTTTCCACATTGAGGCCCATCAGGCGATGCGACCTCACACTAGCGCGATTGGATGAGGAATCCTACAACGAGCATCGTTAGTCTCTTATAGATCCACCCCATTGCAACTTGCGGCGATAGGGCTCGGGGACTAGCTACTGGAATGCCAATATGAAAAAAACGGAGGGGGCTTACCTATCTTCCCAATGGATCTATGCATCCTCCTCCTCTAGCTATTAAGTTTGTTGTGCATGTATGCACATATTGTCATGTGTACTTATCATCATTCATCATCATCATCCTTATTGACCCCTCCACAAATGGACTACCATGCATACCAGAAAACTCGTATTGTTATGCCTCACTATTCTGGAGGCAGGAGGTTGTTCTAGTCAATCCTAATAGTTGGGTTCTAATTTGCTTATGATCTTAGGAAAGTCATGCAATAGAATAAGACACTAATAGAAGCAGCTAATTTCTAGTCACTTACCATGAAATCTTATGGACAACATGATTGCCATAATATATTATATGTATACATCTCAGGAATAGAAATTGGAAAACTAAATTTGTGATATTTCAGATCCTAAGCATATTTATGGGATACAAAAAGTAACTATTTTACACATAAATTATCATAAGGTTATAAAAAGTAACTATCTTACACTAAAAGTAACTTTCAATTGTAAAATAGAAACTATTTGAACTATAAATTTATACTACAAACTAAAATTCATATTTATTATGAAACTTAATTATCTTTACATACACTAGTACTTTTGCGTCCAAGATTTCCAATAAAATGAGATTTGTAATGTTGTTATTGATCCCTTTTAACATGGAAATATGATGGGTGCAAAACTGCTCAATGATAATGAGGATGGCAAGAGAGATTTTAGCAGTGTATATCATTCATCTCAATGACCGTTATGATGTTGGAATCAACTTAAGGAGACGAAACCCCCTAGAATGGCACCAACAAGTTTCATAGTGACAAGGATGGTCACAATAACGAATCCTTCACAATCATAAACCCCTTATGGTACCACATCATAAGATGCAACTATTGAGTATAAAAAGTAACTATTTATTATAAAAGGTAACAATTTTGTATAGAATGTAACTATTAAGTATAAAAAGTAACTATTGACACAAAAAGTAATAATGATCCATCAAAATAATAAATTCATATTTAATAAAAAAGTAATTATATGTCATGGAAAGCATAATATTGTATGTATCAAGGAAACCTAAAATGTACAATGTCAATCAGTAATAAATAGTTAGACAATGTTGGAGGACTTAGTTTCTCTTGCTCTTCTTTTGACAGTCCTAGTTCTAGACATGGATAAGGACTTCACTATTGGAGACAATATTAAATGGATTTACACCATGAGCTATGGTACTCAGGATTCTGGGAACAAATCTCAATACTACTATATTCTAGTATGTTTTTGTAACATAATTTAAACAAAGTAGAAAGAAATTTAGGTATCATATTAAGTTATTGTGTGGCATGTAAAGTAACGATTCTGTTAGGATTGTAACAATTTGACATAAAAAAGTAACTATCTATGTTACACCTGCATCCCATGATTACCACTAATCATGAGATTAGGGCATAAGTTTGAGGATTATACTTAATACAAAGTTCACTTCTGACCCTTTTTTTTCTTTTATTTCATTTCAAACTCTTTATTTTCTCGCATCCAATCACATAAGAAAACTTTACAAGAGAATTAAACTTTGATTACTCTTATATGATCTCAACATTAATGATACACATCCATACATTTAATTAAACTTTGATTACTCTAATATGATCTCAACATTAATGGTACACATCCATACATTCATTATGTTTCTCACACTTCCATGTACATATGACATGATAATAAGATACATACTCTATTATTAAGGAATCAAAGTTATACAACATCATTAACAACTCTCTCACTACTCTACAAGGACCTAGAGTGATAGGGACCGATAGAACTTAACTAATCTCATACTTATCTCATGTGGCAGATCTAATCTCATGCATTGACCTTCTTCAAGTCCACGTGGTTTCCCTAAAAATTGTGAGTAGAGGGGTGAGCCTACTCGCTCAGGGAATGAGTACTTCATACAAACTGTTCAAAGCACTTATATAATTATAGATATATTGTTTAGAAACCAATATCAATTATAATAGTAAGCTTTAAAGAGACTAATCATTCACAAACATAAATATGGAATAATACTATAGACATCTACAAGAGTGAATCAATATATGAATATGCTTTATTGATCATAAAGAGAACTAATAATTCACAAACATATAAAGAATAATTGAATAATGACACACACTTGTTTAACCTATCATTCATCTTATTATGCCCTGAACCCACATGAGGTGTACCACAACATGTGAAAGAATCACAACAAGCTACAATCTCACTATACAAGGATTAGAAGCATGCCCGAGTTCCTAAGCCAATATCTTGAGTAAGTCCCCATCTACAGTGGGCCTCAGCACGTTTTCCTCTCGGAAACTAATGGGAGTGGCTGGATATCTCAGACTCCATCTCACAATCTAGGTACTCAGGCAGTGAATCAAAGTCCTCAGGCTTATTATGCATCAATAGACCTATTGACCACTGATCACTACAACATGTAACATGGGTACCACCGACATCCCTGGTTGGTGTTGGATACCACACAACTGTAAGGAGACTGCCCTACTAGTCAAGACCCCCACACCATACTGGTGCGCTCAAGCTTACCTTGATTTTGACTACCTCTAGTCAACAAACTGTTTCCTCCACACAACACATGCCTCATCATGTATGGATTCTATAGTATTCAGGGCATAAAAATGTCTAATTCACTCTTCAAATTCACAATTCAACCATCACATCAACATATCTTAGTTCTATTGGCTAAATGGACATCATCAAAATCTCTTTGTTTTGAAAATGACAAACATTTCATTCTTGTGGATCTAACATGATACTTGAGTATTTCAGGAATAAGAATTCAAGGTGATGGATAGCTAAGCTTGGAAGATCTATATGCTCAAATTGCCTTTTTTTCATGATTGTAATCAAATGTAAACTTGTACAAATATATAATGTATAAGTACTTAGATATCATGTAAATCAAGCATTTAGATCTTCCCTATCCACTCACAACACTTAGATGCGTCAACCCCTATGATAGCATCACAATGGAACTTTAATACATACACTTAGTACATGTCTAGATACACTAAAATAGGGACTCCCTCGGTCGAACTAGTTCTCGACCGAGACACACTCGGTTGAACATCTTCTCGACTGAGAATCACCTGAGTCTATCCTTCGAGCAGGTTCTATAGCCATTAGACTTGGAGGGAAAAAGTGATTGGGAGTTGAGTTAAACATTGCAATACACTTACTCTAGACTTTCTCTCGGTCGACGAAGTTCTCAACTGAGAGACACTCAGTCTACAAACATCTCGAACGAGAAAGGTTCTCACTGCACTTTTCAGAATTGATCAACTAGCTTTTACAATGTAAATAGTGGATACCTAACGGCTAGTTGAGCACTAAGAATATCCTAGAAAGTGTCTAGAATGTCCCTCGACCCTTGTAAGCCATTCCTATAAATAGGACATGCCTTAGGACACCCAAACCACTTGAGTACACATACTTGCAATTGAGAATCAACTCTTGTGAGTAATTGAGCAATCCTTCACTTGCAAAACATTTCCATAAGCTGATATCTCGTGTCCTATAGGCTAGAATCTCCTACCCACTACACTTTCACATTGATACACATTGGATATGAGATCAAAACACTTGATATAGGATTCAAGCCTTGTGCAAAAGTGGTAAAGTGTATCTTTCCTACTTCTTTCTTGTTCCTTCTTATTGCTTTGTATTCTCCATTGCTACTCCAAGGTTGGAGGCTGTGGAAAGGAGCTTGTAGGAGCTTCTTCAGGTGAAGAAGGTAGCTTAGCGGACTTAGGATTACTTCAAGAAGGCTATCTCAATGGGAAGGTACTTCAAGAGGAAGGATACTTCAAGGGGGAGCTTGAAGTTACTTCAAGAGGAAGACTACTTCAGGGTTGGTGAGACTACTTCTAGGTGAAGGTTATCCTAAGGTTTGGGAAGGTACTTGTATCTTATGTAACATCCTCCATAAAGGTAATAAAATACAAGTGCTTTCAAAATCCCAATTGGAAACAATTGGATAGCAGACTGACTCCCTTAGTTTTTGTTAAGGGTGGAACCACTCTAAACGCCTTTGTCTCCTTCTCCAATATCTTTGTGGTTTCTTCGTTGAATTAATTTTAAAATTTTCATAAAACCCTATTCACCCCCCTCTAGTATTTTTCAATTGGTATCAGAGCAGGCTTCAAGGAACTTTAACAAGTCTTGAAGAAAATGGGTGATGGAGTACTAAACAACCTCAACTTGGAAGGAACACTTGTAGCTCAGCCTCCACCATTTGATGGAACCAACTGCAACTATTGGAAGAGAAGAATGCAATTATACTTGCAAGGGATCATCTGGGATCTTTGGATAATGGTTTCAAATACCTACACTCTTCCTCAAATTGAGTATGCTATATGGGATGCAAATACGGTAAAATTAGCCCAATTGGAAGTATCCTTTATTGTTCAATTTCTGTAGGCGAATTTCATAGAATATCAAATTTTGAAATTGCATATGAAATATGGCATAGGATCTCTATTACTTATGAAGGATATGTTCAAGTAAAGAACTCCAAAATTAGTATGCTTAAACAAAAGTTTGAACAATTTTGTATGGAACTAAATGAGTCTATTAGTGAAATGTATGCAAAGTTGTCTTCTATTATTAATGGTTTGAATACATTAGGTAAAGCCATTAGTGAAGAGGATGAAGTGTCTAAAATTCTTAGGTCTCTTCCTCCCAAGTACAAGCCTAAGGTGACTGCAATTGAAGAAGCCAATGACCTCACCCGACTAAGGATGGAGCAACTCATTGGCAACTTAGAAACACATGAAGCAACCTTGGAGAAGGAAGAAAGACGGGAGTGTAAAATTCAACAAGGAAGAAAGAAGGACATGTCTCTAAAAGCTACAAAGGTGATCACTCAAGAAAGTGATGAGACAAGTGATGGAGATGAGGGAGAAGAAGCTCTAATTGTAAATGGTAAGAAATATAGAAGATTTAAATCTAACATAATTATTGGTTCCTCTTCTTCTCCCTCTCCTTGGTGTTTTGAATGTGGAAAGAAGGGAAATCTTAAGAATTAATGTTCTAAAGCAAAGAAGGGTAAGAAAAGCTCATCCAAGAAGAAAGGAGAAAAAGCATACAAAGCTGCATGGGATGAGTCAAGTGATAGTGAGAGTGGAGAAGAGAACGTGGAGTGTCTCATGGAAAAAGAATATGATAGTGATGATTCACAAGAGGTAAGCCTATTTTATTTTCCAAAAGAAGATCTAATCGTTAGTCTTCAAGATACACATGACAAATATGATGATTGCAAAAATAAATTAAAGAAAGTTACTAAAACTAATGAGGATTTGTATGCTAAATTAAATAAACTTACTTTTGAAAAGGAAAGTGTTATTTCTAAAAACTCTACCTTGAAATCATCTTTCAATGATTGTAATATGAAGTTGCTTACTTTAGAAACAAACTATGATCTTCTTTCTCAAGAAAAGGTTGAATTGCTTACAAAACTAAATAATTTTCAGACTCAACCTATCCTATGTACTCATCTAGATTATGATGTTATTGTTAAAGAAAGAGATGCTTTATCATCTGATCTAGATCAAGCAAAGTTAGATATCAAAATGAAAATGGATGAGGTTGCTAAGTTACAAAAAGAAGTTAGTAGATTGAGAAATAATGGTATTCTTGATAAGATCCTAAAGAATTCTTCTGGTCATATTGGAAGAAGATGTTTAGGATATGTTCTACAAGAAAACTCTTATCAACCTAAACCTAGGAGAACTCAAGCACCCAAGACCAAGATCATATTTGTACCCAAGAACACAACTCAAAATCTTAGAAAGAGAAATGAAATTGAATCCATTTGTTGTCACTATTTCTTGTGTCTTGGACATTATTCCTTCTCATGTCCTTATAAGAAAAAGGATGTTGAGTTAGTATGGATTCCAAGATCCCCAAACTAAACATAAAAAATTGGGTTGAGATATGACCAAATACTCTAATCTGACTATCTTTAAGTCTTATCTCAACTTAACATAATGGAACAACAAATTAACCAAAGTAATTTAATCCATAACTTGAATAAGCATATTTCTGAACAAACTTACAGAGATACTCTCGGTCGAAAAATAATTCGACCGAAAATAAGTCGATCGAGAAACTATTCGACCGACAAAGGCTCTGTATTGAACCTGAAATAACTGGCAAATCAGTAACTCACTCGGTCGAAAAAGAGTTCGCCCAAGATATATCAGTCGGTTGAAGATTAGTGGACCGAACCTAACACTGTTTTAACTGATAAACATCAACTCACTCGATTGAAAAGAACTTCAACCAAAAATAAATAGGTCAAGAAATACTTCGACCGACATAATTTCTGGAAATCCTATTTATATGATTCAGTGTTCGATTAATGTACCTAACCATAATGGACCATCACATGGGTACCAAAACCTATATTTTGTTGCAGGATTGGGTGGTTAATAGTTGATGCTCCAAACACATGACCAGCAATAAGGATGCTTTTCAATCTTTTGAAGATAAAAAAATGGAACAATCACTTTTGGAGACAATGGTAAAGGTAAAATTGTTGGAATAGGTAATATTGGTACAAACCCTGAAATCAAAAACATTTTACTTGTTGATAGTTTGCACCATAACCTAATAAGTGTTAGTAAACTATGTGATAGTGGATATGATGTTTTATTCAATACAAAGTGCTACAAGTTACTAGTAGAGAACACTTCAAATGTTGTGTATGAAGGAAAAAGAATTGGAAATCTATATATTCTTGACCTAACTCTATGCAATATGTAGTTGGAAAATGCTTACTTGCAAAAGATAATTCTCTAAAATTATGGCATAGAAAATTAGGTCATGCTAATTCACATGTTATTAAAAATTTAGTTAATTATGATCTTTTTTGTGGCTTGCCTAAGCTATCTTTTGATCAATCTGAAAATTGAGAATGATGTACTTTGGGTAAACAAACTTAAACTTCATTTAAACCCAAAAACATGCTCAGCACTAATAGATCATTAGAACTCATTCATATGGATTTATTTGGACCTATGAGAACCCAATCGATTGGTGGAAAAAGATATTGCTTTGTTATTGTTGATGACTATATTAGATATACATGGGTTCATATTCTTGCAAATAAAGATGATACTATTCAAGTGTTCATATAATTTTTCTTAAAGATTGAAAATCAAATACAAAATAAAATATGTACAATTATGAGTGATCATGGTGGAGAATTTGAGAATCATACATTTGAAGAATTCTTCACATCTCAAGGTTACACTCACAATTTTTCAGCTCCACACACTCCACAAAAAAATGGCATAGTTGAAATAAAGAATAGATCCTTACAAGAAATGGCTAGGACTATGATGCTTGAACATAATACATCTAAAACTTTTTGGGATGAAGTCATAAACACTACTAAATAGAGTAACCACACACTCTCATTTGAATAAAACACCATATGAACTCATTTTTAATAAGAAACCAAGGGTTGATTATTCTCACACTTTTGGCTCAACTTGCTATATCTTAAACACAAAAGATGACAGAGACAAATTTGACTCTAAATAAAAAAAAGCCTTTTTCTTGGGATGTTCATCTTCTAGCAAAGCATTTAGAATTTACAACACCATCTATAGAAAAGTTGAAGAATCCATTCACATTACTTTTCATGAAGAACTAAAACAAAATGCCGAAAATAATGACATAGTTGATATTACTCATCAAATTGAAGATCTTACCATATCAACTAAAGATGATCAAAATGCTGAAAATGATCAACAAATTGATACACCGCAACCCATTCCTAGACTAATTAAAGATCATCCTCAAGAACTAATCATTGGGAATCCTAATGATAAAGTAAAAACCCGTTCCTCTTTTAGAGATGTTGCCAATATGGCATTTGTATCTATAATTGAACCCAAGAAGGTAACTAAAGCTCTAAAAGATGATTATTGGATAATGGCCATGCAAGAAGAATCAAATCAATTTACTAAGAATGATGTATGGGACTTAGTTCCTAAACCTCAAGATAAAACCATTATTGGAACTAAGTGGATTTTTCATAATAAATTGAATGAGGTCGGGGAAGTAGTAAGAAATAAAGCTAGGTTGGTAGCATAAGGGTACAATCAACAAGAAGGAATAGACTTTGATGAAACTTATGCTCCCGTGGCAAGACTTGAAGCTATTAGAATGCTACTAGCTATAGCTGCCCACAAAGACATCAAACTATTCCAAATGGATGTAAAAAGTGCATTTCTAAATAGAATAATACAAGATGAAGTATATGTTGCCCAACCACCTAGTTTTCAAATTTCTGGTAAAGTTGATCATGTATATAAACTTAAGAAAGCACTTTATGGGTTAAAACAAGCACCTAGAAATTGGTATGAAAGGCTCAAAAATTATCTCTTTGATAATAGTTTTTCAACTAGAAATTTAGATTCGACCTTATTTTTCAAAACATATGAATCTGACTTTCTAGTTGTTCAAATTTATGTTGATGATATTATCTTTGGTGCATCAAATGAATTCTTATGTAAACAATTTAGTGATATTATGCAAAAGAATTTTGAAATGAGTCTAATGGGAGAATTGACTTTCTTTCTTGGTTTTCAAATAAAGCAAACGCCTATTGGGATTTTTATAAGCCAAGAGAAGTATACAAATGAACATTTAAAATGTTTTGGAATGGAACATTGCAAACATGCTACCACACCAATGTCCACTTCTACTAAAATTGACAAGGATGAAAATGGGGAACCCATTGATGATTCTTTGTATAGGGACATGATTGGTAGTTTGCTTTACTTAACTGCTTCTAGACTGGATATCATGTTTTCCATTGGACTTTGTGCTAGATTTCAATCAAAACCCAAGCAAACTCATTTTCAAGCTATCAAAAGGATTCTAAGATACTTAGCTGGCACTACAAACTATGGTTTAGGTATCCTAAAGGACTATCTTTAGATTTGAAAGCTTATACCGATGCTGATTATGCTTGTTGTCGACTTGATAAAAGAGCACAAGTGGAAGTTGTTTCTTATTAGGACAAGCCTTAGTATCATGGTTTAGCAAGAAACAAAACATGGTTGCCCTTTCTACCACTAAAGTTGAATATATGGTAGCTGGGTCTTGTTGTGCTCAAGTGCTTTATATGCAACAAGTTTTAAATGATTATAGTTTTATATTTTCATCTACACCTATCTATTGTGATAATACAATCGCTATAAACTTGGCACATAATCCTATTCTACACAGCCATGCCAAACATATTGAAATTTGCCATCATTTTCTAAGGGATCATATTTCTAAAAAACATATATCTCTTCATCATGTTCATACGGAAGATCAATTGGCTGATAGTTTCACAAAACCACTTTCATTGGATCAATTTAATAACATAAGAAAGAAATTACTTATCACTCCTTTAGAAGATGTTTTCTTTGACATTTGTGCTTCTCCTTCTTAAAATCGGTTTGTTTCTCCGATCCTTAAATTTTGGCTGTAAATGGACATTTTTTAGCTCTTTTAATTATCTTATTGTAGGGGAGCACTAATTAAGGGGGATTCTTAAAACATGTTTTTAACGGTTATATTTTTGAAATGACAAAGGGGGAGAAATAATATAAATACTCAATCAATGAGTTTCATACATACTCTCATGGCTTCACATCAAATGTTGCTATATTCCCTAAATAGTTGGATTTTATGTTCCACACTTCTTTGGGGATAATAAGCACATATTCCATAAACAAGAGAAGGTATACACAAGGTAAACTTTAGGTATGAAACTCAATATGATTGAAGATTATTTGATTTATATTTAGAAATGTTTGTCATCCTCAAAAAGGGGGAGATTGTTGGCTAAATGGACATCATCAAAATCCCTTTGTTTTGAAAATGAAAAACATTTCATTCTTGTAGATCTAATGTGCTACTTGAGTATTTCAGGAATAAGAATTCAAGGTGGTGGATAACTAAGCTTGGAAGATCTATATGCTCAAATTGCCATATTTTTTTCATGATTGTAATCAAATGTAAACTTATACAAATATATAATGTACAAGTACTTAGTTATCATGTAAATCCAGCATTTAGATCTTCCCTATCCACTCACAACACTTAGATAGGTCATCCCCTATGATAGCATCACAATGGATCTTTGATACATACACTTAGTACATGTCTAGATACACTAAAATAGTGACTCCCTCAGTCGAACTACTTCTCGACCGAGACACACTTGGTCAAACATCTTCTCGACCGAGAATCACCTGAGTCTATCCTTCGAGCATGTTCTATAGCAGTTAGACTTGGTGGGAAAAAGTGGTTGGGACTTGAGTTGAACATTGCAATACACTTACTTAAAACTTTCTCTCGGTCGACGAAGTTCTCGACCGAGAGACACTCGGTCGACAAACTTCTCGACCGAGAAAGATTCTGACTACACTTTTCTGAATTAATCAACTAGTCGTTACAATGTAATTAGTGGATACCTAACATCTAGTTGAGCACTAAGAACATCCTAGAAAGTGTCTAGTACGTCCCTAGACCCTTGTAAGCCATTCCTATAAATAGGACATGCCTTAGGACACCCAAACTACTTGAGTACACATACTTGCAATTGAGAATCAACTCTTGTGAGCAATTGAGCAATCCTTCACTTGCAAAATATTTCCATAAGTTGAGATTTCATGCCCTATAGGCTAGCATCTTGTCACGGATCCGTTCTTACCCTAATCCCAATCCCACTGTCCAAAAGGCAGTGTTAGAGGGATGAGAGCGCCCGTCCCTGAGTGGCCCGAAAATCACACACAGATAATATGCAAAAATGAAATAACATCCTTCTTTATTAAGATGAACCAAAAAAAAGTTTAATACATCAGGCCCGTAGGCAACAGAAAAAGAAAGAGATAAGAACTAGCCTACAACTACATCCCTTTTTCAATTAGCTTCCCATGTAGAGTCCATAAGATGCAACAGTCTTTATTGCAGTAGATGAAAGAGTAGATGGAACTAGTTCCTTGCATTACCTAAAATCGAGAAAATCAAGACACAAAGTCAATGCAATTGCACGGTACGCTATATAAAAACAGGTAAAACAGTTTTATAATGAAAAATAGTATGCTTGGCAGGACTTATGTTTCAAATCATTATCGGACGATTTCCAAAAGCCAAAATGTTATTCAAACAACAAATTTTATTACGAATTTCCCATTATGCTGTAATTCAAGAAGCATGCTTATATTAATTTGGGTGACTCAATTACCCCAACGCGATGGGGGTCACCAAGCTCCTTCTCACCATATGAGATAGGAGATCCAAGTGCAAAATCCCTCCTTCCAAAGAAAGAGTTTTGCTTATATCCAATATCAACATTATCAATATTTCCATCATCATTATCAACATCAATATACGGGCAGTCATAATGGGTCTAGTGATTTAGATTTCATGTTCCTCAACATATAATATAGAAGAAAAACGGAAGACTATTCATAGGGAACAATATTTCATCCAAATAATTAGCCAAGCATAATTCAAGAGATACCTAAGAATTTATCATCAAGCAACCAAGGAGGAGTAGTATAATAGCGTACCTTCTTAAAGAGTACTTGGAGTATAGATCCCAAGAGAAAGAGTAAAATCAACCCTTTGAGTCAGATCCTAGATCAAAATATTGGATCAAGGGTCAATATCATAGTTTAAAAGGTCAAATCGAGATTAGGGTTACATTTCCCTATTTCTACCTTAGGTTTAGGTCATCAACAACATTCCCATAAATCCAACAAATATCCAAGTATCAAACATGTTTCATGAATGGATGACCTTCCTAGGTAATTTTAGGAATAGATGTCAACCCTAATTATCAATATCATTATCCAAAGCATTATCCAAAATTCTAGATCATTTCCAGTATGGGAACAAAATATTATTATTTGGATCAAGTTAGATCAGGGATCATATGATCAAAAGGCCTTTCTAGATTAGGGTAGATCACCATCATATCATTAACAACCCTTGTTTCAAGGTATATGATTTATATTTTAGGGCAAAGGGTTAAGAAGATTAGATACAACCTTAATCTTGTCAAAGATGATTTTGTGTCTCAGAACGATCATTAGAAAACAGGAACAGGGTTTTCTTCAAGATTAATCATCTTATAATATAATTAAATAGGCAAAGGATAAAGATCATGGCATATCTGTGATAAGAGTCGAGGATTAGACTTCACAAGTATTTTTAACAGATTAGTTGGATTTTTCTGATCAATATAGACTATAAATTTACTATTTTTGGAGTTACGGATCTCAAGATATCGATTTTGCAAGAAAAGGCTATTTACTGGAATTTATGGCAGAGAGGTGGGAAATACCGAAAAAAGGGAGCCGTCGATCGTCGATCTACCGTGGGCACGCGAAGCCGATCAGCGGTGGACGGAAGCCGTGCTCCCAGGCACGTGCCACACAGAGGAGGGGCAGAAGGGGGACTCGCGCGGGGATCGTGGCCGTTCAATCTCAGCCGGGAGTAGCGTGGACCACGATCGGGTGGCTGCTGCTGTTCGTCCTAAAAAAAGGACCAGCCAGCGGGCAGAGTTGCTCCGCGGCGGTGCGGCGGCCGGAGACAAAGGGAGCGGGAGCGAGAGAGATCGGAGTGGGAAGAGAGGGTGCCGTTTGACTTCGTAGGGGCGCGACGAACCCAATGGGCGTCTTTTATAGGGCTCCCGAAGCTAGGGTTAGGGTTAGATGAGGGAGCCGGCGCCGCCCAAGATGGGCCATGGTTTCCTTGGCACTCAAGCCGCGTTTTACCCTACTGAGCCACGCGGAAGCTTCGAGAACGAGCTGTGAATCCGTAGGTCGAGCTAATTGGGGCGACACTCACTGACTCGGTCGATCGGACTAGGAGCCAAGGTGGCTTGGTCCACCGGGTACCTGCCTTATCAGGCGTGAGGTAGGGGACGACCCCAGTGCCGTTGGATTAACATCCAATGCTGCTGGGTCAATCCGCCTTGCCCAGGCGCCCCAATTAAGGAATGGGTCGGGCCCAGCAACAGAAAAAGGTGGAACAAAAGGCCAAAATCAAGGAAAAAGGCTAAGAACTTGGAAAAATCATATAAATTCATAGGAAGGTCCGAAAGCTCCCAAATTTGGACCATAACTTCAACATGAAGAGTAGAATAAAGTGTAAAAGTTTGGAGACCAAAGGATAAAGTCAATTAGTCAAACTCAAGCATTTTATCAAGGAGGTGCATTAAGTTAAATTAAAGTGTCCAAGAGTGCATAAAATTCATAAGATGCAAAGGAATTTGATTTTGAGTCTCTATATTGATCAAGGAGTCAAAAGATATTGTAAATGATCATTATGGAGGTGAAAACTAATTTAAATAATAGAAAAGAGTAAAAACTCACATTGTCACATCCTCCCCTCCATAAAAAGGAATTTTGTCCCCAAAATTCAAACTTCCTTGAAGAGGTCAGGAAAACGTTCCTCCATGTCTGACTTCAACTCCCAAGTAGCATCATCATCATCCCCATGGTGCTTCCACAACACCTTAACCATTTCAATCTTCTTATTTCTGAGTTCCTTGGTGCGAGTATCAAGTATCTTGACTGGAGTTTCTTGGTACACGAGGGTGTCCTTTAATTCAATTGGTTCATGATTGAGGACATGACTAGGGTCTTTGACATACCGTTTCAGGTTCGACACATGAAAGACGTTGTGCATCATGCTATATTGTGGAGGTAGAGCCAGCCTATAAGCACATTCCCCAATACGATTCAGAATTTCAAAAGGACCCACATATCTAGGACTGAGTTTTCCTTTGTTCTTTGCAATGGCTCGGATTGGTCGAATCTTCAGGAAAACATGATCACCTACTAAGAATTGAGTGTCAGTCCTGTGTGCATCAGCATAAGACTTCTGACGATCTTGTGCCCTTTTTAGCCTTTGCTTGATTAGGTTGACATTATCCGAGTAGAGTTGTAGTTCCTCAGATTTTAGGATTCGTCTTTCGCCTACTTCATCCCAGTAAAGTGGAGATCTACACGGTCTTCCATACAGAGCTTCATAGGGAGGCATGCCGATACTGGATTGGTAGCTATTGTTGTAGGCAAACTCGACGAGAGGGAGGTAGTGGTCCCAAGAACCACCCCAATCGAGGACGCATGATCTCAGCAAGTCTTCAAGAACCTGAATTGTCCTCTCAGATTGTCCATCAGTTTGGGGGTGATAAGCAGTGCTGAAGTTCAGTTGAGTTCCCAATTCTTCCTGTACTTGTCGCCACAAGTGAGAAGTGAACTTTGCATCACGATCAGATACTATAGATATAGGAATTCCATGCAGCCTGACTATCTCTCGAACGTAAAGTTCTGCCAACTCAGGAACCTTGGTTGTTGTCTTGATTGGAATAAAATGGGCTGATTTAGTCAGACGATCAACTACAACCCAAATGGCGTCACTCCCTTTCCTGGTTCTGGGTAGTCCCACCACAAAATCCATAGTGATGTTTTCCCATTTCCACTCGGGGATAGGTAGGGGTTGTAGAAGACCTCCTGGACATTGATGTTCAGCCTTGATCTGTTGGCAGGTCAGACACTTGGAGATGAAAGTAGCAATGTCGGTCTTCATGTTCCTCCACCAGAAGTGTCTTTGCAGATCCTTGTACATCTTTGTCGATCCAGGATGCACAGTATATTTCGACCCGTGCGCTTCTCGTAACACCATATCTATCATGACTGAATCTTCTGGGACCCATATGCGCTGTTTGTATCGGATTCCACCATCCATACCGGCCGTCAGATGAGTTTGGGGCTTCTCTAAAAGCTTAGTCATATCATCAAGGCTCTTGCTATTCTTTTGAGCTTCCAGGATTTCGGACAGGAGGCCCGGTTTTACATGGACACTGGCCAATCTAAGAACGTTGCCCATACGCCTTGGGGCCCAAAGTGACATGACTTCCATGTTCTTCCATTCTGTAGTGAAGACGGCAGCACATTTAGCCTGCTTCCTACTGAGTGCATCGGCCACCACATTTGCCTTACCGGGGTGGTAGGCAATGGTGAAGTCATAGTCTTTAAGGTACTCGAGCCAACGCCTCTGTCTGAGATTTAGATCCTTCTGTGTCAAGATGTAGTTCAGACTCTTGTGGTCGGTGAGGATGTCGAAGGTGGCACCGTACAAGTAGTGTCGCCATATTTTCAAAGCATATATGATGGCGGCAAGTTCGAGATCATGGGTTGGATAGTTGACCTCATTTGGCTTCAATTGTCGAGAAGCATAAGCAACTAATTTTCTTTCTTGCATGAGAACACAACCCAGACCAAACCTTGATGCGTCGGTGAAGATGACGAACCCATCATTTCCCAAGGGAAGAGCCAAGACAGGTGCAGTTGTCAGCTTTGTCTTTAGCTCTTGAAAACTGGACTCACACTCCTTTGACCAGATAAACTGTTCTCCTTTCCTGGTGAGCTTAGTGAGAGGCAAGGCAGTCCTGCTGAAGTTCTGAATAAAACGTCGATAATAGCCAGCAAGACCTAGGAAGCTGCGGATCTCCGAAACATTCTTTGGGGCTTGCCACTCAAGAACAGCTGAGACTTTGGCAGGGTCAACAGAAATTTTCCCACCAGAAATTATGTGGCCCAAGAACATGACTTCGGAAATCCAGAATTCACATTTGGACAATTTTGCATAGAATTTCTGGGATTGGAGGATGTCAAGAACTTTACGAAGATGGACGCGGTGTGATTCAATATCAGTCGAATATATCAATATATCATCAATGAAGACCACTACAAACTCATCAAGGAAAGGTTGGAAGACACTATTCATCAAGTTCATAAACACACCAGGGGCATTAGTCAACCCAAAAGACATGACAAGGAACTCATAATGCCCGTATCGAGTTCGAAAGGCTGTTTTAGGAATGTCCTCATCCTTAACTTTGAGTTGGTGGTATCCAGAACGAAGATCAATTTTCGAAAAGACATGAGCAGAACGGAGTTGATCGAAAAGGTCATCAATTCTGGGCAGCGGATACTTGTTTTTCACAGTAGCTTGATTGATCATGCGATAGTCAATACACATGCGAAGGGAACCATCCTTTTTCTTGACAAACAAAACGGGGGCTCCCCAAGGAGAGGTACTAGGGCGGATGAAACCCTTATCAAGCAATTCCTGCAACTGCTTTTTCAGCTCGGTCAATTCAGCAGGAGCCATCCGATAGGGTGCCCGAGAGATAGGTGCGGTACCCGGTGCGAAAACAATAGAAAACTCAACATCACGATCTGGTGGTAGCCCAGGGAGCTCCTCAGGAAAGACACTCGGGTACTCTCGCACTATATCAATATTTTCTAGGGCACTCGTATCAGGATTGACTATGGTTACAGTTGCTAGGTATGCTTTGCAACCTTTAGCTATCAAGTTTTGGGCTTTGATCAGAGAAATGACAACATTTTGATTTCGATCTTTCCTTCCAGGGATTACAAGAATAGGGAGATTGGGTTTGGAAATAATGACTTTCTTGGCACGACAGTCAATTAGAGCATGATTTTTATGGAGCCAATCCATCCCTAGAATAAGGTCAAAGTCTTCCATGTCTAAGATTATGAAATCTGACTCAAAACTACGTCCAGCATAAGATAGAGGGACTTTCTTGACAATATAGTAGGAGACTTTCATCTTCCCACTTGGGGTAGTTACATCCAGTACGTACCCTAAGTCCCTTATTTCAAGATTCAACATACAAGCAAGATTCTTAGACATGAAGGTGTTTGTCGACCCAGAGTCAAAAAGAGTAACAACAAAATGATTGGAGATTTGCATCGTACCTACGTATACATATATTTTGTGTAAGGACAATGTACAAGATAATCATGATATAAAGTTCTGGAAATAATCTTGAATTAAAAAGGTACCTTCCATGAGTTTGTTTTCATTGGCCTTCGCCTCATCTGCATTCACAGCAAAGACACGAGCCTGTCTATGTTCACCTTGCCTGGCCCATGCTGGAGGAGGGTGGGGGCAGCTATCTCTGAAGTGACCCTCCTGTTTACAGTAATGGCAGACCGGGGACGGATACTTGCACTGGCCAGGGTGGAAGTTACCACAGTTACGGCAACGAGGAGTATTGGCATTCCGACCTGGGCCCCTGTTTTGGCCATGATTCTGGTTTTGTGCAGGACCACGGTTGTAGTTCTGGTTCTGGCCTTGGGCGGGAGGATTCCTCTGGTTCTTCTGTCGGTTTCTGTTCTTATTGCCACCAACATAGGGTTTTCCCTTTGGTTCAAGTTTTGCAGGTGCAACTTCAGTCAGGCCTAGGTAGGCAAGGGTAGGTAAAGGTTTCCCGTGTCCCATCCCCAGGGTTCTCTCCATGGACAAGGCATGGTCATAGGCATCTTGGAAAGTGGCAGGTTTGGATGAGGATACAAAAGCTTTTAGGGTAATGAAAAGCCCATCAATGTAACGGTCAAGCTTTTGTTCTTCAGTAAGGTTGGTGACATGTCTCTCTAGCAAGCGGAACTGTCGGCTGTATTCAGCCACTGTGTTGGTTCCTTGGGTCAGGGTGAGGAATTGTTTTTGTTTTTCCCTTCTCTCAGATGTGGGTTGGAAACGGTTGGTAAAAATGGGTTTGAAGGCTTCCCAGTTGACAGGGATGACTTGTTGTGATCGGATGTAATTCTCCCACCACAATTTGGCTGCTCCCTTCAACTGGTAGGTGGCAAAACCAACTTTGTCTTGTTCAGGGCACCTCAAAACCCTAAAGGTGTTTTCCATGGACACTAACCAGGCATCAGCTTTGTCTAGGACATCATCTTTATCTTCCCCATAGAAGGTTTCAGGGCTGAGTTTCAGAAAATCCTGGATAGTGGTAGGTTTTGGGTTTTGGGTTGGTACAAGAGATGCGGTACGAACAGCTAGGTCATGCAGGGCATCCATGATGGCTTTTTGTTTTAACTCCCATTCCCCCATATTGTTGGTCTTATTGGCAGCACCGACATCTTCATCATCCTCCATGCGGGGCTTTTTCCCCTTATCTTTAATACCAGAGGTCCCTTCACCATCCCTGTTGTTCCTGGTTTTTGGGGCCATCTGCAAGAATTCAATTAGTATAAGTTTTCTTATTTATTACTTTCAAAACAAGAATATGATAGATCATGGAAATATTGCAACAAGTTTTCTCGATTTATTTTCGAATTTTAGTTGTACCCGTCCTTAATATACCCAAAATAGAGAGAGAATATTGATCAAGTCATGACACTTTTAAGGAGAACGAGAAGATGAGGAGTCATCCTATTTCCTTCTAATAGGTGGCTTAGGTAATCCTTAAAGAAGAGATAAGATGCTAGAAGACTCTCTAGGGTTATAGGAAGTCCTTCCATCCATTTCTGGATCAACTAAGGCCAGGTGGAGCAGGAGGAACCTCAACCACCGTGAAGACGGATAGGAGGAATTATGCCAGAACCCCCTTTGTGCTCTTTCTAGACACCTCAGTTTTCACCATAGTGAATTTTTAGGGCTTCCTTGGTTCAGCGATTAAGAATATCATTTCACTAATGCATATGAAGTGTGTTATGGCTCTGATACCAACTGTCACGGATCCGTTCTTACCCTAATCCCAATCCCACTGTCCAAAAGGCAGTGTTAGAGGGATGAGAGCGCCCGTCCCTGAGTGGCCCGAAAATCACACACAGATAATATGCAAAAATGAAATAACATCCTTCTTTATTAAGATGAACCAAAAAAAAAGTTTAATACATCAGGCCCGTAGGCAACAGAAAAAGAAAGAGATAAGAACTAGCCTACAACTACATCCCTTTTTCAATTAGCTTCCCATGTAGAGTCCATAAGATGCAGCAGTCTTTATTGCAGTAGATGAAAGAGTAGATGGAACTAGTTCCTTGCATTACCTAAAATCGAGAAAATCAAGACACAAAGTCAATGCAATTGCACGGTACGCTATATAAAAACAGGTAAAACAGTTTTATAATGAAAAATAGTATGCTTGGCAGGACTTATGTTTCAAATCATTATCGGACGATTTCCAAAAGCCAAAATGTTATTCAAACAACAAATTTTATTACGAATTTCCCATTATGCTGTAATTCAAGAAGCATGCTTATATTAATTTGGGTGACTCAATTACCCCAACGCGATGGGGGTCACCAAGCTCCTTCTCACCATATGAGATAGGAGATCCAAGTGCAAAATCCCTCCTTCCAAAGAAAGAGTTTTGCTTATATCCAATATCAACATTATCAATATTTCCATCATCATTATCAACATCAATATACGGGCAGTCATAATGGGTCTAGTGATTTAGATTTCATGTTCCTCAACATATAATATAGAAGAAAAACGGAAGACTATTCATAGGGAACAATATTTCATCCAAATAATTAGCCAAGCATAATTCAAGAGATACCTAAGAATTTATCATCAAGCAACCAAGGAGGAGTAGTATAATAGCGTACCTTCTTAAAGAGTACTTGGAGTATAGATCCCAAGAGAAAGAGTAAAATCAACCCTTTGAGTCAGATCCTAGATCAAAATATTGGATCAAGGGTCAAGATCATAGTTTAAAAGGTCAAATCGAGATTAGGGTTACATTTCCCTATTTCTACCTTAGGTTTAGGTCATCAACAACATTCCCATAAATCCAACAAATATCCAAGTATCAAACATGTTTCATGAATGGATGACCTTCCTAGGTAATTTTAGGAATAGATGTCAACCCTAATTATCAATATCATTATCCAAAGCATTATCCAAAATTCTAGATCATTTCCAGTATGGGAACAAAATATTATTATTTGGATCAAGTTAGATCAGGGATCATATGATCAAAAGGCCTTTCTAGATTAGGGTAGATCACCATCATATCATTAACAACCCTTGTTTCAAGGTATATGATTTATATTTTAGGGCAAAGGGTTAAGAAGATTAGATACAACCTTAATCTTGTCAAAGATGATTTTGTGTCTCAGAACGATCATTAGAAAACAGGAACAGGGTTTTCTTCAAGATTAATCATCTTATAATATAATTAAATAGGCAAAGGATAAAGATCATGGCATATCTGTGATAAGAGTCGAGGATTAGACTTCACAAGTATTTTTAACAGATTAGTTGGATTTTTCTGATCAATATAGACTATAAATTTACTATTTTTGGAGTTACGGATCTCAAGATATCGATTTTGCAAGAAAAGGCTATTTACTGGAATTTATGGCAGAGAGGTGGGAAATACCGAAAAAAGGGAGCCGTCGATCGTCGATCTACCGTGGGCACGCGAAGCCGATCAGCGGTGGACGGAAGCCGTGCTCCCAGGCACGTGCCACACAGAGGAGGGGCAGAAGGGGGACTCGCGCGGGGATCGTGGCCGTTCAATCTCAGCCGGGAGTAGCGTGGACCACGATCGGGTGGCTGCTGCTGTTCGTCCTAACAAAAGGACCAGCCAGCGGGCAGAGTTGCTCCGCGGCGGTGCGGCGGCCGGAGACAAAGGGAGCGGGAGCGAGAGAGATCGGAGTGGGAAGAGAGGGCGCCGTTTGACTTCGTAGGGGCGCGACGAACCCAATGGGCGTCTTTTATAGGGCTCCCGAAGCTAGGGTTAGGGTTAGATGAGGGAGACGGCGCCGCCCAAGATGGGCCATGGTTTCCTTGGCACTCAAGCCGCGTTTTACCCTACTGAGCCACGCGGAAGCTTCGAGAACGAGCTGTGAATCCGTAGGTCGAGCTAATTGGGGCGACACTCACTGACTCGGTCGATCGGACTAGGAGCCAAGGTGGCTTGGTCCACCGGGTACCTGCCTTATCAGGCGTGAGGTAGGGGACGACCCCAGCGCCGTTGGATTAACATCCAATGCTGCTGGGTCAATTCGCCTTGCCCAGGCGCCCCAATTAAGGAATGGGCCGGGCCCAGCAACAGAAAAAGGTGGAACAAAAGGCCAAAATCAAGGAAAAAGGCTAAGAACTTGGAAAAATCATATAAATTCATAGGAAGGTCCGAAAGCTCCCAAATTTGGACCATAACTTCAACATGAAGAGTACAATAAAGTGTAAAAGTTTGGAGACCAAAGGATAAAGTCAATTAGTCAAACTCAAGCATTTTATCAAGGAGGTGCATTAAGTTAAATTAAAGTGTCCAAGAGTGCATAAAATTCATAAGATGCAAAGGAATTTGATTTTGAGTATCTATATTGATCAAGGAGTCAAAAGATATTGTAAATGATCATTATGGAGGTGAAAACTAATTTAAATAATAGAAAAGAGTAAAAACTCACATTGTCACACATCTCCTACCCACTACACTTTCACATTGATACACATTCGATAGGAGATCAAAACGCTGGATATAGGATTGAAGCCTTGTGCTAAAGTGGTAAAGTGTATCTTTCCTACTTCTTTCTTATTCCTTCTTATTGCTTTGTATTCTCCTTTGCTACTTCTAGGTGGGAGGTTGTAGAAAGAAGGTTGTAGGAGCTTCTTTAGGTGGAGAAGGTAGCCCAGCAGACTTAGGATTACTTCAAGAAGGTTGTCTCAATGGGAAGTTACTTCAAGGGGAAGCTTGAAGTTACTTCAAGAGGAAGGCTGCTTCAGGGTTGGTGAGACTACTTCTAGGTGAAGGCTATCCTAAGGGTTGGGAAGGTACTTGTATCTTATGTAACATCCTCCAAAAAGGTAATAAAATACAGGTGCTTTCAAAGTCCCAATTGGAAATATTTGGGTAGTGGACTGACTCCCTTAGTTTTTGCTAAGGGTGGAACCACTCTAAACACCTTTGTCTCCTTCTCCAATATTTTCTGGTTTCTTGGTTGAATTAATTTTAAAATTTTTATAAAACCCTATTCACCCCCCCTCTAGTGTTTTTCAAGTTCAACTTTGTAAACTGTTCATTTCATAAAACATCTGATAACATTTACCACAACTGAACTGTTAAGCATAAGCACATCTCATACTGAGAAACATTAATATCACAATACTTCATTCACTGAACACCCTATCCTTAGGGTTTCATTTACCTTATTCACTTATCACATGACTGGCATAAGTATTTAATACATCATAACATCATTCAATAAAGTTTTCTCTCAGCAGTTCACATATAATCAAATATATATATATATGAAACTTTGTAATGAACTGAACTAGGGTTTCCATGCCATTTAGTAAAACAACTTACATTAAGAATAACATTGAATCAATATGTCTATTTGCAAATCTCCAACTTTCCATTCATTTAGGGTTTCACCCTCCTTAGTGATATATCAAGGAAACATTGATATCATCGAACGGAATCCAAGATCTTATCTAACATATATGTAATACACATACAAATAAAAAGATCATTCGTAACCAAGGAGATTCAACTAGGCAAACTTCTTTATTCAATTATACAACAATTTCAGTCATAGCCGAAATTCCTAAATTTTAGTTTACTCTTATAACCTCTGCAAATAGTTTAAGAATTATTATTTAAATGGATTGTACCCATTTATAATATGATTTCATCATCTGAAATTCATCACAATATATAAATAATCCATTCATCAACATGCAAAAGCTAGATCAAAAATACCATTTAGGGTTTGTACTCGCATACAAAGCAATTGAAAATTATAGATGATTTAACTCATTTTTGTGCAATCAACTTTTTAAAGGAAGTACCCACTCACCCAAAGGTGTGAAAATACCTTAAAAATGTAGCCCATCTCTAAAAATCTTGAATCTAGATATCAAGACAGTAGAAAATTAACATTTTCTTCTTCCTTTCAACTGTAAAGGAGGTCTGCTGTAGGTAGAAGATGAAAACTAGAGGTTAAGCTAAACCTCAGATTCATTGGATTAGGGATTCTGAGCAAGGGAAAATGAGGAGAAGGAAGACTCAATGGTTAAAACTACTTACCAAGTCCAATCTATGGCAACCCTTTTGGATTTCTGCCATTCTTTACGTTCTTCCCCAAAAATCACCCCATAAATTACCTTCCAGGTCACCCTCCACTTCAACCAGGCCATGGCTCAAGAAACTATTAGTTTACAAGGACAGATAGACACAATCCTTAGACGCAAAGAAGTTGAAAGCCAGCAAAAGGCTAGATGTGATTGGATTCGGTTGGGTGACAACAACACCCGTTTCTTTCACTCGCTCACCAAAGCTAGGAGACAGAGGAACCGGGTGATGTTCCTCAAAGATGACAATGGGATTTGGATTCATGATCCGATGGAAATCAAATCCCTCATTCTCTCCTTCTTCTCAAATGTATATAAGGAATCTAATAACGAACTGAGAAGGACTGCAAGCCCATCCTTCCCAGGTTCTTTCTCGTCCCTCTCCAGCAGCCAACGGGCTCATCTTGAAGAAGCTCCATCTCAGGGAGAGATCCAACACGCCCTCCTCTCTATGTCCCCTATCAAGGCCCCGAGACCTGATGGGGTGGACGCGTCATTCTATCAACAAAACTGGACATCCCTCAAGTCCCAACTCTGCCGGTTCGTTCAGCAACCCTTCAAAGGAGAAGATCTACCACCCGGTTGGTTAGATTCCCTCATCATTCTCATTCCTAAGCTGTGTAACCCAGAAAGCTGCTCCCAATTTCGCCCAATCTCCCTCAATAATGTATGTTCCAAGCTTCTTTCAAAGGTGATTGCTTCTAGAATCAAGCCATACCTTTGCGAGTGGATTTCCCCCCACCAGTCGGCCTTCATCCCAGGAAGAAGGATAGGCGAAAACACTGCTCTAGTTCAGGAGGTTATTCACTCCATGGAATCCAAGACGAGCAAGAAGAAATTGATGGCTTTGAAGCTTGACCTTATGAAAGTGTTTGATAAGATGAGTTGGCAATTCATCCGCGACACTCTCACCAAAACATCACTACCGGAGATCACCATTAACATCATCATGCAAATTATTACTTCTAGGAGATCATATGTCCTATGGAATGGGGAATGGCGGGCTCCTTCAAACCTTCCTACGGGGTGAATCAAGGAGACCCTCTGTCGTCGTATATCTTCATTCTCTGCCTCAAGAGGCTGAGCCAGTTGATTGCTCAAGAGGTCACTGAAGACTCCTGTAAGCCCATTGTCCTCTCTAAGTCCAAGATCCCCATCACTCATGCTAGATTTGCGGACGACATCATCCTTTTTAGGGAAGCTTCTACATCCCAAGTCAAAACCATCAAAGCTTGCCTCAAAAGATTCAGCGACGCTTCTGGCCTTTTTCTGTCACATGAAAAATCAACCTTGTTCTTCTCGCATAACACACCAAGAAACCTAAGAGCCAGGATCTGTAGGAAGTTAGGAATTCAAGAAACTAGCAATTTGGGCCGCCACCTTGGAATCCCAATTGTTCACAAAAGGAAAAGCAAAGATTTGTTCTTAACCCTCATGGAAAAAGTTCACAACCAGATTAATCAATGGCAGAACAAGCTCCTTTCGCTCGTAGGAAGGACTACCTTAGCCCGTTTGGTACTACAGTCGCAGGCGTGTTATGTAATGCAATCCGTCCTACTACCGTCTTCTACTTGTGACAAGATCAACCAACTAATCCGAAACTTCATTTGGAACGGGAACTCCAGCAAACGTCTCAACCTCGTGGCATGGTAGCAAGTAACCAAGCCTATGGTACAAGGAGGGCTTGCAATCAAATGCACCAAGGACTTCAATACTTCTCTCTTACTGAAGATGGCATGAGACTTTCTCCAACATCATCGTCTTCCCTGGATTGATCTCACGGTGGGGAAATACCTGAGTAGGGGACACCCCAGCCCCAATGGATCTCATCTCTGGCGCAACATCAGGAGCTTAACACCCTTTCTGCTTGACAATTCTAGACAAATCGCCATCTCTGGCCTTGACACTTCTATCTGGTCAGATGAATGGCTGGGGGACGGCCTTAAGCCTACAATCAAGCCTGGACTAGCAATCCCGGAGGACCTACTCGACCACAAGGTCTCCAGCCTGATTAAGGAGGACGGAAGCTGGGACACTGACTTTATCAATTACTGGTTTGATAATGATAGTATTCTATCCATGTTGAACATGCCTACCCCAAATAGTTCATTAGGTACTGACAAACGAATATGGAAGCTTACCCCACATGGCACCTTCTTGTCGAGCTCAGCCTACACGACTATCACCCAGACGGACGAAGCGGACCATCCTCTGTTCAAAACCATCTGGACCATGAAGATACCTCATCGAGTCAAGCTCCACCTCTGGCTACTTCTACACAACCGGCTCCTAACCAACTCAATGAGGACCCACAAACACCTAACTAACAATCCCAATTGTTCCAGCTGCATCAACGAAGAGGAGGATTGCATCCACGCCATAAGGGACTGTTTTGACGCAAAGCGAACCTGGACCTTGATCCTGCCTCATGCGGCACAGAACTTCTTCCACTATCAAGATGTCCACGGGTGGCTTACATACAATCTTAAAGATCTCCATGCGCAGGAGCATTGGGACATCAAGTTTGCAGTTACCTGTTGGAAAATCTGGAAGAATCAGAATCAATATATCTTTGAGAACAGGAAGATTCCACCTCGGGTTCTGGCCATCCAATGTTTAGCTGATACTTCTTCCATCATTCAGGCCTTTTCACCTCCTCTCACGCCTGAACCTAATACCTCCAAAGGTAGTATGTCACCTCAGCCAATAAAAATTTCCCCCTCAGCCACCATCATTCATGTGGATGCAGCTCTATCGAGTAACATGAAGATCGTTAGCTCCTGCACCATTGCTAGAAATTGCCAAGGCCAATGGTTAACTGGATGTGCCCACCTAGAACCTGGTACTGATGCTATGGAAGGAGAGCTGAAGTCCATTCTCTTAGGCATCGAGATGGCTGTTGTTAATGGTCTCTCTAATGGCTTGATCATTTATGACTCATGGAATGATGTGCAATGGACATCTACAACCAAGAAGCCTCCAGATAAGTATCTTCTGCTCACAAGCAAGATTGTTGATGCCCTACAAAACTCTACTATCTAGAAGATCGTTCATCAGCAAAGGAGTCAAAACAAGCTGACTGATGCCTTAGCCAAGTTCTGTCTGAAGCAACCAACATCAACCATGATGTGGAACGAATGCCCACCCCATGCACTTCAGATCTATCTAGAGGACCTTAAGTCCTTCTCATCTCTCTTCCAAGAAACTCACTGATGTAACTAGTTGAACTAGTTTCCAAAAAAAAAGAGTCTGAGATGATAGAGGATCGAAGCGTAGTTTCAATGCACTTTGTTTTGTTGAAAATGGATAAGTATAGCCCAAGATATGATTGTTTTACGATTGGTTGTCCTGGGCGGCATCTGTCGCGGTCGTGACATAGCGTCGCGGTCGCGACATAGTGTCGCGGTCGCGGTACACAACACAACGTCGTGGTTGCGACACTCTGTACATGTTTACTAAAAAGGGCATAACTCTCTCATCTTAACTCCAATTTGGTTCACTCATTTTTGTTGGATTAATAATTAAATTCTCTGTAATCCTAAAATATTATTTCGATAATATTCTCAAATAAGAAATTATTTATTAATTATTTTGTCCAATGTCATTAACTCTCTTCTTGCATACATGTATGGGTTAATGATATATTACCCCAACTCAGAACTTTATAGTATGCTTAAGTCATCATTATGAGTTGACCAAACAAGTATTTAAGGTTTCTAAAGTTAAGATAAAGAACAAGGTAAAATATTACTAACAAAAGCATGACAAACATTAAGATTATCTTAAATCTCTAGGATTACCAACAAAGTTAGGAACGAGTTGTAACAATTCCCCCCTCTAATAAAAATTTCATCTAAAAATTTCTAAAATAGGAAAGGATACTTGTTAAACATCTCTGATTCTACTTGCCAAGTAGCTTCTTCTACACATGATTCCTCCAAAAAACCTTTACTAGGGGCGTCTCTCTCTCTTTTTAAACTTTTGAATTTTGCGGTCTAGAATTTTATTTTCATCATTGTGTCATTTGTTCCTCTTCTAATCACAACAAATAGTAAGCAAGCCTTCTTAATGATAACAGAAGAATTTTCTTTGTCACAATCAATAATAGGAAAGAGAAAGATAAACAATCATTTTTTCATGGCATACCTTGTTGAGATGTTACCTCAGTATTGGTAATCTGATCCCACTATCCTAATTCATACACTTCAATCTGTACTTATTTTTGTGCATCACATCAGAGTTATTAAAGACAATTCACCTTTCTATTTTGAATTGTACTATTTTGTCACTCAAATAAAAAAAACTCATAAATTGCAAGACTAGAAGTAATGCTAATTGTATAAAACTAAGTCAGACTACTGATATGAATGATTGAAACCATAAAACTCATTCCAATTTAGTATATTGCTCCCACATGTACAATTGAAGTCATATGTAAAAAAAATCATCAATTGAAATGCCTTCAACAAACTATACTTCTTTACAAATTCACATATTGCTGAAAGTCATTTGTTTTCTCTAATTTCTCTTCTTATGCACTACAACTTCTTCTTACTTATCCTTCTCATTTTGATCATATAGAATCAACATCCCTAAAATTGAAACATACAAGGTTAGAATAGATTATTCATCATTCTCAATACAACTACAAGAATTTATTTCATATCGCACTTTACTCATGTTATCTTTCTCCTTTTGTTCACAACACACTTGTTACCTTTCAAATTTATTTCTTACTCTTTGCTCTGTATCATTTCCATATTGTTTATCTACCTTTTAGATTTTCTACCTTTAAACCATGGATTACTATCAGTGCTAGTTTACTTCTCATAATGCTAATCTCATGATCTTGTTTTATAGAGATGCTAGTATTCAAGGTCAAATCACTAGTGACATCCCTTGAACTACTACAATTATAAGAATTCTAGGGTTTGATCCTTATCAATAACATGATGTTATTGTGACATGATTTTACTCCTTTATTTCAATATGCAAACCTTAGCTCTCTTGAGGTTTACTAAGGTCTTCCTTGTCTTTACCACTTGAATTTTCTTTCTCTTACTTGACCATTTTGATAGATTACTTTCTTGATCTATCCTACTAGGGTTTCATCATCATATTATGTGTCATTAGTATCCAATAGATGCATCCCTCATGACGGTTGTGTATCATTTATGATTATTTCCTTATCCCTTCATCCCATGTGACCCTCACTAAGGAGGATACAAATAACAAGATGACTTTTGAGACATAGAATTATAATCTTTGAGTATTCACTAAACACAATTCTCGTATTAGTCATAATCAAGGAGACTAGAATATTTCACATTTCCTCACATACCACAATATCTCTCTTTTATTATCTATATTACTCCTTTATGATTCAGTCCCTTCTTTATTTTCTATCATCAGCTACCCATTGGCTACTTTTCCCCATGTCATTATTTACTTTTACTTATCTCTTATGATCATGTTTCTCACTCTTATGAATGATACCATATTCCATGCCATATAAACTTTCTTATCACCCTTTTACTTTTATCTAGTTGAAATTCCAAATCAATATTCTTCCTACTAGCTTCATCTTATGCATGATATATTACACGTCCTTCATTTTAAATCAAACGTCTCATGCAAGGGTCAATAATAGCTTCCTTTTCAATCAAGCTTTTATGTTCTGAATACAATTTACCATTGTATGAGTTGATCATTTATTTAGCTACACTTTTCTCTTCCTTGAAGAACTAGTTCCATTAAATCACTAGGAGGCTATTGAATACATCATATGAAAACTAGGTTGGTGTTCTATAGAGACTTAGAATCCAAAGGTATTAAGGATGAATGTATTAAACTTCCTAATAAAGGTATACATTCCATGCTCTCAATTATATCGTGTAACCCTCATTCCTTAATTGGGCTCATAGTTTCCAACATTTCTCTTTGTTTCATCTAAGTTTCTTATCCTAGTCTTATGATTTACATGTTCATCTAATTACTCTTTACTTTAACTCTTCTGAAGACTCTTCACTTCTATGTACTTATTGTATACTTAACTCTTTTCTTCTATTTTCCCTTTTCTTTAGAGTACATAAAAGTGTTTTTCTCGATTATATGATCCATTCATTCTAATCGATTCTTTCTATCTTGTCTTTCCATGTAGTTTTCTCTTATCTTTACTTGATTTCAAAATGGATAAAGTGCCACAATTAGTTACATAGTTCAGTTCTATTCATCCATACGTTCTTCTTCATTTTGTATGTTACATACTAATGTATGTCTTATATCTATATCTCTCTTCCTTCATTCCCAATTTAGGGTTTCTTATATGTGGCCCCAAAGTTGGATCTCAAATATCAATTCCAATTGATTCTTATCTACCTAATATTTTCCTTATATTTCAACATCTTAGTGTATATACATTCTCACTATGATTTGGGTATACTAATTTATCCAGAGTCTGCCCTTATTATATTGTTAATAGGAGTCATTAGATCTCAGTAACACAACCAGGCCGAACCTACACTTGTAAAGAGGTGGGATCACCCCCTTACTAAAAATTTGAAGAATAAAACATCCATTCCAAACAAACTCAAAGGTATGCTAGAATAGGTACAAAAATTTGAAACTTCAATCAATGGTATTCAAAACAACCAAAGTATAGCAGCGGAATAAAAATAATGACTATTTTCATTTTTCACAAAAGATTACAAAAGTACATCATAATATCCCACAAGGGTTTACATGTATGATACAACATAAGAATCTAAGTAGAGGAAAATCTAAACTACTTCAAATATGTCTCCAAGCAACATCTCTAAGAGCTTGGTCCATGTTGGAAGCTATGTTCTCCTTGGTCATGTTCAACATCTTGATCTAAACCTAGGTAGTAGGGAAAACACACAGCAAAAGGGAAAGGAAAAGAAAGTATATGTCAACAAATATGAATAGGATATCAAGGAAAATAAAACATGTAAATAAAGGCTAGTATTCATCATAAGATTATGATTTCAAGAGTATGGGGTTATTTTTAAAAAGATGCTTGCCATAAACAAAATATAATAAAAGGGTTTCATGTATGATAATTATGACTACCTTAACTAAGTAGGGTTGAGGCACCTACCATACCTCAACCTATAGGTGAGGGGAGACTTAATACATTCCCAGTCACCTACACATATTTTATGGGGGAGAATAAGACATTCCCCAGGGCAAATTAATACATGCCCTATCTATGGGTGATTGTACATAAGTACAACTACTATAGCTAAATAGTGCATAAAATCAACATTCTAGAAAAGAATTCATGGGATGTAAAAGCATCATACTAATTAAAACATGGCAGTGAGGCATAAGACCCAAGAAAAAGAACATCATTATTGATTTTGAGGCAATCATGAATACAGGGAATAGGGTTCATATAATGCCTCATTAGGGAATATAGTGTTTTGTTTGCTAATATCCCAACTTAGGGTGTAAGAATGCACATACCTCTCTTAATGATATCAATTACTAACTTTCACCACTTTAATTGAGTCCAAGCTCCACTTTGCCTATTTTCGATGTATTAACATGTATCAGAGTACATAGTGCACATTAATGTATATGAACCCTAATTTCATAACTTTTTAGCAAAACTAATATTTATATTTTTAAAATATCACCAATGAACTTATTAGGTTCTCTTGATGAAGAAAACATATTTATATGTGAATTTTAGAGTAATGATGATTAAGATGTAATTTTTATGGATTTTATGCATCAAATTCATTTTACAAAAATCACCCATTATAAAACCATGAAATTAGACCTTGAAAATATTTTATTAGATAAAGATTAAATTTAGAATTCAAAAACATATTTACTTGTCAAATTTGGATAAGCGGATTAGAATATATGAATTTTTCAATATTGACCAATAGGAAATTGCCACATCATCAAATCTATCGAGATAATTGAAGAGAGAGGGAGAGGGAGAAAACACCATTTGACCCAATATCAGGTTTGAAGTTGCATAGGTTACCAAACTAGAGCATCTAGAGAAGGTAAAACCTCAAGAAACCAAAACCCTAGAAGAACATGGTAAAGAGAGATGGAAATCATCGATTTTAAACATAGAAGCATGAGTTTTAAGCATGTAGTAACCAATATATGAGAAGGGGGTTAACAAAACTCGCCTCTAGGAATATAAGAAGGTCCAAAAATAAAGGATCCTAAGATTAGAAGGTTTGGTTGCTCCAAGCCAAGCTCCTTTCTTGAGCAAAGATCACCTTCCCCACTTTAGGGGTGCAAACCCTAGCAAAAGAGCATGGAGACGAGATGTTTTAGGGTTCTAGGTGGAGTTTTACCATGTAAGGTCATTGTTACAACCTTGAAGAAGGTGGGAGGAATACTGACAGCATGAAAATAGGGAAGAAAATGAGGATACTTACTGGTTTTGGTCAAAATCACCAAGGAGGAGCTTAAGAAATCCTAAATAGAGAAATATGGAACCCTAGGAGCCTTCTTCACCAAGGTAGGCACCCTCTTTTACCTTGGGAAAACAACTTTGTGGCCAAAAATATAAGGGATGATGCTCTAAGCTGGGTGGAAAGAGAAGGAGAGCAAGAGTTTTGAATTGGGAGTTGGGAAGGGGTAGATATGGCTATATAAAGAAAGAGGTCAAGTATGAGGTGTCTATGAAACTTTCCATGTGTCATGTATAAGGGTGTCCATGGAAATGTAAGATTTTATGGATAAGGAAGAAGTCAAGCACGAGGTGTCAAGTTACTTTCCATGTGTCCAATGCTAAGGGTGTCTATGGACATGCAAACGTTTATGGATAAGGAAAAAGTCAAGCATGAGGTGTCCATGGAGATTTTTGTATGTCCTTAGCCTAGGGATTTCATGTCCATCCAAGAGGACATCTCATAGAGGCTTCTTGAATATCAAATGTAAGTTTATGGACACTTATAGGTCATCCCAACTGACCTTCGATCAAAGAAATAACCCCATTGGTTGATAGCTTCTAAAGATAAGCTCATTTATAAAGAGAGTAATCCCTAAAATTCCCTTGGAAAGAAACACCTTCAAACCAAGGTGCAACTAGGCGTCCTATGGTTCAAAAACTTGAGAATGGTAAGGGAATATATAAGGATTATAATTCATGTTAAAATTTGCAAAGAAAACTTCCTAATTGGGTAAATTGTAGAAAAGTCTAGAATGTACCTAAAATTGCATAACTTGCACAAACAAAATCCAAATTGGACCAAACTTCATCCACAAGTTATCTTTGATGTGTTGAATATGAATTTTCCATTATTTCCATATTTTTAAGTTTACATAATCACATTATTAATTACTTATGCCTTTTACTCATTTTCCCTCTCCTAAACTTATCCTAATATTTTAAGGTTGTCCAAATTTAATGAAATTTGACATGTAGGCTAATTTTGATATGCAGATTTTGAATTTGAAGTTTGTTTCCACTTTTCAGACTTCTTTTTATGAGATATGTCATATGGCCCATTAACGACCCATTATCTAAATTATTCATCCAATTAAGTTTCTTATCTTCATATTACCAGCAAAATGAGTTATGTGGAATATTTTGTGTATATATTATAAACCTAAGATTAATGTTAGAACATTAGGTTACATTAAGGTGATATATACATGCATTAGCTCATTGGGGTTATACTAAACATCTATTTAGGTCTAACCTTCAACCATGTTTGGCTAAGTCAAAAAATGTCAATTTCGAGGGTAGGGTCCGAGATCTAGTATGTTACAACACACCACCCCTTAAAGGGATTTCGTCCTCGAAATCAAAACATCCACCTACAAGAAAACAACTTATTTACCACCCCTTAAAGGATTCATCTTATTAAGTCAAAACTATTCTTTAGGTACAAAAGGTTCAACTACAATTCCTTATATCCAACTACATAAGCATCATGTAAAAAAAAAGAAACATAACTTGCAAAGACTAACTATGAACTATGGGTTAACTTGCTCTTGTCTATCCTCAAACAAGTATTTACACCTGGGAGACTAGTTCAACATATTAGGGTCCCTAAAGATAAATCATATAGATTTCTTAGACTACTATTTCCTAAAAGCATGCTATTTTGAACAATTCATATCAGCTCAGGCCAGGTCGGTATCATATGGATTTGGGATTCCTCGTAAACTAAGCTAGTGGTGCGGAGGAAAATCTTGCCAGCCACCGAACCCTGATCCTTCCTAGAAACCTTTGCTTTCAACTTCATGTCCTAGTAGCTTCCTGAAGGCCAAGCTAAACAACCTCAAGTTACTATGGTTACGTATGCATCTTTTAGTTGTAAGTATTTTAGGGATCTATTCATCATTATTCTAATGTGAAACTATAGGATCCTAAATCAACCCTTCATCGTCTATTTATCAACTCTAGGGCAAACATGTCATTTAAAGGTAAGGCAAGGATTCTAACTAGGGAGACAAAATTAAAATAGTCAGCTTCCGACTAATATGGGCTCTGATACCATGTTGTAAAGAGGCGGGATCACCCCCTTACTAAAAATTTGAAGAATAAAACATCCATTCCAAACACACTCAAAGGTATGCTAGAATATGTGCAAAAATTTCAAACTTCAATAAATTTTATTCAAAACAACCAAAGTATAGCAGTGGAATAAAAATAATGACTATATTCCATTTTCACAAAAGATTACAAAAGTACATTATAATATCCCATAAGGGTTTACATGTATGATACAAAATAAGGATCTAAGTAGAGGGAAATCTAAACTACTTCAAATATGTCTCCAAGAAACATCTCCAAGAGCTAGGTCCATGTTGAAAGCTATGTTCTCCTTGGTCATGTTCAACACCTTGATCTAAACCTAGGTGGTTGGGAAAACACCCAGTAAAAGGGAAAGGAAAAGAAAGTATGTGTCAACAAATATGAATAGGATATCAAGGAAAAGAAAACATGTAAATAAAGGCTAGTTTCATCATAAGATGAAGATTTCAATAGTATGAGGCTATATTTAAATAGATTCTTGCCATAAACAAAATATAATAAAAGGGTTGCATGTATGATAATTATGACTACCTTAACTAAGTAGGATTGATGCACGTCCGAACCTCAACCTATAGACGAGGGGAGAATCAATACATTCTCAATCACATACACATATTTTATGGGGGAGAATAAGACATTCCACAGGGAAAATTAATACATGCAATGTCTATGGATGGTTGTACATTAGTACCACTACCATAGCTAAATAGTCCATAAAATTGACATGCTAGAAAAGAATTCATGGCAAGTAAAAGCATCATATCAAGTAAAGCATGGCAGTGGGGTACAAGACCCAGGAAAAAGAATATCATAAGTTATTTTGAGACAATTTAACAAAAGAATCATGAATAGAGGGAATATGGTTCGTATAGTGCCTCATTAGGGAATATAAGGTTTGGTTTACAAATATCCCAACGTAGGGTGTAAGAATTCACATACCTCTCTTACTGATATCAATTACTAACTTTCATCACTTTTTGTTTTGCAAAACCAAGGCATATATTTATTGATCCCGTGCCTTAGTACAGGAGATGAACGGTGAGATTGTCTCACTGATGTTACAATTCAGCCATGACGGTTGCATGGAGGTAGAGAAGGAGTTTCTAGATTGCAGAGCTTGCTTGGCAATGTAGTTTGCTATTACATTATTGTTTCTAGAGATATAATGAATCATGTGGCTATTATCTCCTATGAGTTACTTGTAGCATCTCCTGTGAGGTTTGAATATGTCATTACATCCCTTCGTATTGGTGAGACAGGATATTGCTTGTTTTGAGTCAGAGAGGATAAGGTAGCTTGAGAAACCTTTTGAGCTACATATATGTGCTGCTCTGACCACCGCTTGGATTTCAGCTTCCAAACTTGAACTGACAGAAGAAGGAAGGCCCGAGAAGAAGTGATCTTGTCCCTGGAGGTTAGGTATGAAGGTCCCTAGCCCTGCTCGACCAGATTGAGAGTGATGCGCAGCATCAACAAAAACCAAAACATGCTACGTCAGAGATATTGGTTGATTCTGCCGCCGCCTTGGCATGTATATGGTGGACCAAGCCTTCTGTATTGAGGATGCTCTCTCTTGGATGAATTTAGTACGTCCTACAACAGGCACAATACCAAGCTCTTGGATGTGCTTGTTCCTTAAGTTATAGTTATGCCAACATATAACCGCACTAAGAAGGGAAGTTGGTGTGTCATTATTAAGAGAAGATAACCAAAATGAAATACAATCATCTTCAGGTAGGTTGAAGTGAGAGTCCTCTTGAATTAGATCCTTCCATGTCTGCATGCAATCCGGAAAGTCGCGAAGCGCATGCATGAGTGTTTCATGTGCGTTGTGACAAATGGGGCAGAGTGAGTCCATGTCCATATGTCTGTGGGCACGTTCAACATTAGTAAGTAGGGCCTTATGTTGCATAAGCCAGAGAAAAATTTGAATACATTCGGGTAGCTTGGCTGTCCAAATAGATTTCTAGTTGCCTTGTATATTACACTCTGTGCTCGAACGAACCCAGTGATAAGATGATTGTCTACTCAGATTGCCCGCAACCTCCAAGGTCCAGATCCACAGGTCTTCCCCACCAGTGGGGTTGGGAGGCGGGATGGTTTTAATTATCTGCCAAGTTGTTCTAGGGAGGAAAGCCTTGATGAAGTCCCAATCCCACTCCCCATTGTCTAGGACCATGGAAGCTACTTGCAGAGTTTGCAAGGACGGTGGTATGTTCCAGTTGGGGGTAAGATCCGTCACAGATTGGTTTTTGATCCATTTCCCTTTCCATACATTTGTAGAGCACCCGTTATTAATAGCTACTCTACACATGGCCTTGATCTCATCAATGTGGTTCCTAATAAAATTCCATACAGGCGATCCCAGTTTCTTCAACAATCTATTGCTGGTAGTGTACTTCTCCTTGAAGATTTTGACCCAGAGCTGTTCTGGTTCATTGAGGAAATCCCATACGTTTTTTAACATTAGAGAAAGGTTCTGATCGCGAGCATATTTAACACCAAGGCCCCCTCTGTCCTTTGAAGAAGTGACTTTCCTCCAAGAAACTAAGGAAAGTTTCCTATCACCTGAACCCGACCAGATAAAGGTACGGACGTGTTTGTTAATATCATCATAGATTGCAGGAAAGATCCTCACCGTCTGCATAGTGTAAGTGGGTAAGTCTTGGAGCGTGATTTTAGCCAAAGTAACGCATCCTTCCAGGGAGAGGTGGCGCATTGCCCATCCATTCAGTCTTTCGTTGATGATCGAGGTAATATGCCCATGCGTATGCTTGTTGATTCTATGATGAAGTATGGGGATCCCAAGGTATTTCTCAAGATCAGTTGTCCATGGGAAGCCTAGCTTTTTGCTCACTCTTCTACATTCGACCTTTGTGACGTTATGAGAAAAATAACATTTGGATTTTTCTTTAAAAACCACCTGTCCTGAGACCTTAGAGAAGTTGTGAAGGATTTCAGTGATGTTTGTTTCTTAGGCAAGGTAGGCTTAAGTGAAAAGGAGGATGTCATCCGTGAAGCAAAAATGAGACAAAGGAGTACCTCCTCTAGAGAGAAAGATGGGTTTCCAAGAACCAACCCCCACTGAATTGATAATTTCCTGGCAAAGCCGTTTCATGCAGAAAATGAAGAGGTAGGGGCTTATGGGGTCCCCTTGGCGGACTCCTTGAGTAGCTTTGAAATGTTGCAGGGGGCGACCACCCCAAAGGATGGACGTTTCACCGGTTGTAATAATTTTCATGGTGAGATGAATTAACTTGCATGGCCGACCTATTTTCTCCAGGGTATCCTCCACAAATTTCCAACTCATTCTATCAAACGCCTTGGATAGATCAAGTTTGATGCAGACCCATTTTTCCTTAGTGGTTTTATTTCTCATAGAATGGATGATTTCTTGCACTAAGAGGACGTTGTCACTGATTTTACGACTAGGAAGAAAGATTGTTTGGTGCGGTGAAACCCAATCATTAAGGTAGGGTTTAATACACTCAACTATAAGTTTCAAAAGAACCTTGAAGCAGCCATTGTTAAGAGATATCGGCCTCAGGTCTCCACAAGTAGTCGGGGCCTTTGTTTTTGGGATGAGGACCAAGTGCGAGTTGGCAGTGTCTGGCTTAATTCTTCCAGAGACGAAGGTATCAGTAATGAACTTGACTAAGGAGGGACCAAATTTCCCCCAATTGTTTTGGATGAAACCATTGTATACACCATCTCGTCCCGGAGCTTTGGATGGCGCCATCATGAACATGACGTCGTGGATTTCTTGTGGAGAAGGCATGACGGGGGGAATGCTAGGGTTTTCCAATGGCGGCGACCGCGGGGGAGGCTTTGGTGGAGGTCGGGGCCGTGGTTGGCTGGATCGCCCGCCAGATCCACAAGATGAACCAGGTGATGGTATGTACGCTGATCAGGATATGTGAAGCACTGCCAACAAAACTATTACATCTCCTCCAGAAGGTGTGGAGATGGACATGAAGATGTCCTCTACGGCTGGTAAGAGCACATGACCATCATACGCTGATACGGTCTCCGGTAAACCAGTGGGCTCGCTGACTTACAAAAATCTGATCTCACAAAATGTCCTATTCGACATGGAATCAATGTTGATCTAAGCGGTATCCTACTGGCATTCTCAGTCCGTAATGAAGCGCTTCATCCCCTCCTAGAACCCTAGAAATTTGTAGTGGTTGTCAAGGCCATTGGAATCAATATAGGCTTTAAAGCCCTAGTCAATAAGATCTATTCCATCTGGGAACCAAAGCAGGAATTTCGTGTCATCGATCTAGAGAACATATACTACATCATCTAGTTCTTTGGACAGAATGACTTCATCAACGCCATGATCGGTGGACCTTGGACAATATTTGGGAACTATTTTTTCGGTTCAATCATGGTCACCATCCTTCCGGCCATCTGATCCTATCCCGAGAAAACTTGTCATATGGGTTAGGATCCTGGATCTCCCAATCTTCCTGTTTCAGAATCATCTACTAAGCTCCATTGGAAACTCCATCGGCAAAGCCATTAAAGTTTATGCTTACACGCTCCAAGGCCACAGAGGCAAATTCGCAAGAATTGCGGTCGAAGTTGAAACCTCAAAACCCCTTTTGTTGGCCATCTTCATCAGCAGGGAGCATTTCTGCCTTGAATATGAGAACTTGCCCATTGTATGTATGCGTTGCGGTCGGGTTGGTCATCCAGAGGCTGACTGTAAATAGTCGGCACCGCCGAAGACCAATGAATCCTCCTCGTCTACACCTATCCCTTTTCCTGGTGTCTCTTACACCATGGCAATACATGCAAAGAAGCCAGAACCAAGGAAGCAGGCCCAGAAGAAACTCGATCCTAAACAATCATTATCGACGGCGAAGGTGAAGATGATCCATGTCTCAGACACTGAGGCAAAGGTAGATGAAGACAGATTCACAAAGGTGATCAGCAGAAAACAAAAGAAGAAAAACAAAAATGGTGAAGGAGAAACAACTCAGAAGACAACCTCAAAACTACCTCTAAGGAGGTTGAGGAATCTGTGGTGAACCTGGTGGGGAACGAAACTTCTACCGGCAAGCCTCGCGTTGAGCACGGCGGTCCAAATTACCGATTCCAAGCCACGACAACCGGTCCCTGACAGCACCCGCGTAAGCCTTTTGGCAAACCGGGGAAGAAGAATGAGAATGGTTTTGTCATATTTAGAAATCATAAGATAGTCTACCAAACTGTCCCCATCCTAGATTGTGTCCACAAGAAGGGCAGAACAGATCATGTAGAGAACGAGCCACCTGATGAAACAGCAGGGACTAGTTCCAAAGGAAGCAACGCCAAGAAGGCTCTTGAGTTCGATGATGAACCGGTGAATGAGGAAGTGCATGTTAACATGCACACATAAGCGAATGGGCAATCTGATGGATTACTCGCTGCCATTTAAAGCAGCACCCCTTTCTACCCTATCTTCATGTATTGCTGCTAGAATATACAAGGTGCATGCCAAGATAGGAAAATACGATTGATCAAGGAGATGAAGTCTGTATATAAATCCATTTCTTTGTAATCATCGATCCAAGATGTAGCGACTCTACTTCTTCCAATATCATCTTCCAATTGGGCTTTAACTCTTCCTACAGAGTTGAAGCAATTGGCTTCTCAAGTGGCATATGGCTCCTCTAGGATAAAGGAAAATGTAATGTGGACATCATCCTCAACCACCGTCAGTTCATTCACCTGTCTATTAACAAGAGTTGGTTCCTGACCATTATTTATGGTAGCCCAAACCCTATACTTCGTAATCATCTCTGGGATCATCTAGAACAAATATCCTCTGGCATCAACTCTAGTTGGGCAGTCATTGGTGACTTTAACACCATGCTCCACACTTCCGAGAAGAAAGGAGGGAAATACTTTGTCAAACGCTCCTGTGCCCACTTCAACAAAGTCTTGCTGAACACTGGAATCTCAGACTTACGTACACAAGGCGGTCTATACACGTTCAGGTGCGGCAATCGCTTTGGTGATGCCACCATTACCTCTCTTCCTTGACTCTTCTCAGACCATAATCGATTGCTGTTACGACTCTCTAACTCACAACAAACATATCACGCATCGTTCAAATCCAAGGCTAGTTGGGAGCTTATTCCTGAATTTAAATCCAGCATTATGGCAAAATGGAATTCAGAGGAGACCTTCCAAACTGCGCTTGAAACCTTCCAAAAGCGAGTTGTCAAATGGGACCACGACTGTATGAGAAAACAACGCAGGGACAAGGAAATTTTGCTTGGCCGCATTCACAAAGCCCAGGTAACATCTGAACTCACTCCTAATAACTCTAACAACTCGGTTGATATTGAACTACAAGAACAATACAATCAAATCCTTGAGAGAGAGGAGGTCAACTGGAAGCAATGTGCACACATTGATTGGATCCGCCACGGTGATGGCAATACAAAGTTCTTTCAGTCCTTCATGAAAACGCGCATACACCATAACAAGATCACACAGCTCAAAGATGCCATGGGCAAATGGATCACTGAACCCACTGCCCTTAGCGAGCATGTCAGATCCTTCTTTGCAAAGCTCATGACTGGCTCCTTTCAACCTGACCCAGTGAACGTCACTCTGTATCCTGGCACTTTCAAGAAATTTAAGCTGCAGGAGATTGCTAACATACAAACAATAACTTTCACCACTTTAATTGAGTCCAAGTTCCACTTTGCCCATTTTCAATGTATTAACATGTGTTATAGTACATAGTGTACATTAATGTATAGAAACCCTAATTTCAGAAATTTTTAGCAAAACTCAGATTTAGATTTTGAAAATATCACCAATGAACTTATTAGGTTCTCCTGATGAAGAAAACATATTTTTATGTTAATTTTGGAGTTGTGATGATTAAGATGTAATTTTTATAGATTTTATGCATTAAATTCATTTTACAAAAATAAGCCTTCATCAAACCACAAAATCAGACCTTAAAAATATTTTTCTTATATAGATATTAATTTTAGAATTCCAAAACATATTTATTTGTCAAATTTGGATAAGCGGATTAGAATATATGAATTTTTCAATACTGACCAATAGGAAATCGCCACATCATCAAATTGATCGAGATAATTGAAGAGAGAGGGAGAGGGAGAAAACACCATTTGACCCAAGATTAGGATTAAAGTTTCATAGGTAACCAAATTAGAGCTTCTAGAGAAGGTAAAATAACAAGAAACCAAAACCCTAGAAGAACATTGTAAAAAGAGATGGAAATCATCGATTTTAAACATAAAAGCATGAGTTTTAAGCATATAGTAAGCAATATATTAGAAGGGGGTTAACAAAACTCACCTCTAGGAAGGTAAGAAGGTACAAACTGAAAGGATCCCAAGATTAGAAGGTCTGGTTCCTCCAAGACAAGCTCTTTTCTTGAGCAAAGATCACCTTCCCCACTTTTGAGGTGCAAACCCTAGCAAAAGAGCATGGAGATGAGATGTTTTAGGGTTCTAGGTGGAGTTTTACAATTGAAGGTCATGGTTCCGACCTATAATAAGTTGGGAGGAATACTAACAACATGAAAACAGGGAAGGAAAGGAGGATACTCACTAGTTTTGGTCAAAATCACCAAGGAGGAGCTTAAGAAATCCTAAATAGAGAAATTTGGAACCCTAGGAGCCTTATTCACCAAGGTAGGCACCCTATTTTACCTTGGGACATCCACTTCATGGATGATATAAACTGGGGGAAATATAAGGAGAGCAAGAGTTTTCGAATTGGGAGTTGGGAAGGGGTAGATATGTCTATATAAAGAAAGAGGTCAAGTATGATGTGTCTAAGAGACTTTCCATGTGTCATGTATAAGGGTGTCCATGGACATACAAGCTTTTATAGATAAGAAATAATTTAAGCACGAGGTGTCAAGTTACTTTCCATCTGTCCAATGCTAAGGGTGCCTATGGACATGCAAACCTTTAGGGATAAGGAAGAAGTCAAGCATGAGGTCTCCATGGAGCTTTCCATGTGTCCTTAGCCTAGGGATTTCATGGCCATGCAAGAGGACAACTCATATAGGCTTCTTGAATATCAAATGTAACTTTATGGATACTTATAGGCCATCCCAACCAACCTCCAATCAAAGAAATAACCCCATTGGTTGATAGCTTCTAAAGATAAGCTCATTTATAAAGAGAGTAATTCCTAAAATGCCCTTGGAAAGAAACGCCTTCAAACCAAGGTGAAACTAGGCTCCCTATGGTTCAAAAACTTGAAAATGGTAAGGGAATATATAAGTATTATAATGAATTTGACAATTTGCAAAGAAAACCTCCTAATTGGGTAAATTGTAGAAAAGTCCAGAATGTACCTAAAATTGCATAACTTGCACAAACTACATCCAAATTGGACCAAACTTCATCCACAAGTTATCTTTGATGTGTTGAATATGAATTTTCCATTATTTCTATATTTTTAAGTTTATATAATCACATTATTCATTATTTATACCTGTTACTCATTTTCTCTCTCCTAAACTTATCCTAATATTTCAAGGTTGTCCAAATTAGATGAAATTTGGCATGTAGGCTAATTTTAATATGTAGATTTTGAATTTGAAGTTTTTTACACTTTTGACACTTATTTTTATGAGATATGTCATATGGCCCATTAATGACCCATTATCTAAATTATTCATCCAATTAAGTTTTGTATCTTCATATTACCACCAAAATGAGTTATGTGGCATATTTTGTGTATCCATTATAAACCTAAGATTAATTTTAGAACATTAGGTTACATTAAGGTGATCTATACATGCATTAGCTCATTGGGATTATACTAAACATTTATTTAGGTCTAACCTTCAACCTTGTTTGTCTAAGTTTAAAATGTCAACTTCCAGGGTAGGATCCGAGATCTAGTATGTTACAATAGTCCTTAAGCCAAGAGCTACTAAATATTAACCAAATCCTATTCATATCAAACATGTAGAAAGAATATCTACTTAGGGCAAACTCATTTAAACATAACTTCTGGTCTACTTGATACAAAGAATGTAAGCAATAGTTGAATTAACTTCATAGTGTACAAAAATCTTAAAGGACCACATATATTTCTAAGAACTGAATATATGAATCAAATATATAAGAGTATTTACAATGATATCCAATCAAAGCACAATATAAAATAAGAGTTGTATCACATTCTATCTTTAAGCTCTTACTCCTTGATTTCTTTCCAGTCTCCTAACCTTAATATTTCTAAGATTTCTCTCTAGACCATCCTTCCTCTGCATACTTGACCAGGGCATCCAAAGGAGAATAGATAGAGTAGCTTGATACTGTTCAATCTAAGTATTCAAATAACGGGCCAGGGTATCTAAATACTCAGACCTCCTAGAGCTATAGACACATCACCTCCTAACTGCCACACTAATAACTCTGACTTTGTATCCTAATGGACCCAGATGACTCAACCTAAGCTCTAATACCAAGTTGTTACACCTGCATCCCATGATTACCACTAATCATGAGATTAAGGCATAAGTTTCAGGATTATACTTAATACAAAGTTCACTCTCGTCCCTTTTTTGTCTTTTATTTCATTTCAAACTCTTTGTTTTCTCTCATCCAATCACATAAACAAAATTTATAAGAGAATTAAAATTTGATTACTCTAATATGATCTCAACATTAATGATACACATCCATACATTCATTATGTTTCTCACACTTCTATGTACATACAACATGATAATCTGATACATACTCCATTATTAAGGAATCAAAGTTGTAAAACATCACTAACAACTCTCTCACTACTCTACAAGGACCTAGAGTGACAGGGACCAACAAAACTTAACTAATCGTAGACTTATCTCATATGGCATATCTACTCTGATGCATTGACCTTCTTCAAGTCCACGTGGTTTTCCTAAAAAATGTGAGTAGAGGGTGAACCTACTTGCTCAGTGAATGAGTACTTCATAGAAATAGTTTAAAGTACTTATATAATTATAGATATACTATTTAGCTACTGATATCTATTATAATAATAGTAAGCTTTTACGAGACTAATCATTCACAAATATTAATATGGCACAATACTCTAGACATCTACAAGAGTGAATCAATATATCAACATGCTTTATTGATCATAAACATAACTAATAATTTAGAGACATACAAAGAGTAATTGAATAACTACACACACTTGTTTAACCTCTCATTCATCTTATTATGCCCTGAACCCAAATGAGGTGTACCACAACATGTGAAAGAATCGCAACAAGCTACGATCTCACCGTACAAGGCTTAGAAGCATGCCCAGGTTCCTAAGCCTATCTCTTGAGTAAGACCCTGTCTGCAGCGGGCCTTGGCACGTCTACCTCTCAGCGGCTAATGGGAGTGGCTGGAAATCTCAAACTCCAGCTCTCAACCTGGGTACTCAGGCGGTGAGTCAAAGCCCTCAGGCTTATTGTGCATTAGTGGTCCTACTAACCACTGATCACTACAACATATAACACAGGTACTACTAGCATTCCCGGTTGGTGTTGGGTACCAAACAACTTTAAGGAGTCTGCCCTACTGGTCAAGACCCCCACACCCTACTAGTGTGCTCTATCTTACCTCAATTTGGACTACGTCCAGTCAGGAAACTATTTCCTCCACATAGTGCAGGCTTCATCATGTATGGATTCTACACTGTTCAGGGCATCTAAATGTCTAATTCATACTTCAAATTCACAATTCAATCATCACATCAACATATCTTAGTTCAGCTTTGTAAACTGTTCATTTCATAAACCATCTGATAACATTTACCACAATTGAACTATTAAGCATAACCACATCTCATACTGAGAAACATTAATATTGCCTTACTTGATTCATTGAACACCCTATCCTTAGAGTTTCATTTATCTCATTCACTTATCACGTGACTCGCATAAGGATTTAATACATCATAACATCATTCAATAAAGATTGCTCTCATTAGTTCACATATAATCGAATATATATATATATATATAAATTATATATATATATATATATATATATATATATATATATATATATCAGAAACCCTGTAATGAACTAAACTAGGGTTTCCACGCCATTTACTAAAACATCATACATTAAGCATAACATTGAATGAAGATGTCTATTTGCAAACCTGCAACATACCATTCATTTAGGGTTTCACCCTCCTTACTGATATATCAAGCAAATATTTCTATCATCGAATGAAATCTAAGATCTTATCTGATATATATGTAATATACATACAAATAAAACAATGATTCGTAACCAAGGAGATTCAACTAGGTAAACTTCTTTATTCAATTATACAACAATTTCAGTCATAGCTGAAAATCTTAAATTTCAGTTTACTCTTATAACCTCTGCAAATACTTTAAAAATTATCATTTAGATGGATTATACCCCTTTCTAATATGACTTCATCATCTAAAATTTATCACAACAGATAAATAATCAATTTCATATCAACTTGTAAAAGCTAGATCAAAAAGTCCATTTAGGGTTTGTACTCGCATACTAAGAAATTGAAAATTGTTGATGATTTAACTCATTTTCATACAATCTACTGTTTAAAGAAAGTACCCACTCACCCTAAGGTGTGAAAATACCTTAAAAACGTAGCACATATCTAAAAATCGTGAATCCATATCAAGACCCTAGCAAATCAGCGGTTTCTTCTTCCTTTCAACTGTAAAGAAGGTTTGCTATAGGTAGATGATGAAAATCGGAGGTTAAGCTAGACCTCAGCTTCATTGGATTAGGGATTCCGAATAAGGGGAAATGAGGAGAAGGAAGAATCGATGGTTAAAAATACTTACCAAGTCGAATCTATGGCAGCCCTTTTGGATATCCATCGTTCTTCACATTCTTTCCCAAAAATTACTTCTAGGTCACCCTATTATTGAGCAAAGAGTTTGAGATGATAGAGAATCGAATCAGAGTTCTAACGTACTTTGTTTCGTTGATAACAAATAAGTATAGCACGAGATATGATCATTTTACAATTGGCTATCCTGGGTGGCATCCGTCGCAGTCATGACACATCATCATGGTCGCGGCACTAGCGTCACGGTCGCCGTACACGATACAACGTCGCGGTCGTGGCACACGACACAACTTCGCGGTCGCCTCTATACATATTTACTAAAAAGGGCATAACTTTCTTATTTTAACTCTGATTTAGTTTATTCTTTTTTTATTGGATTTATAATTGAATTCTCTATAATTATATGATAATATTGTCAAATAAAAAATTATTTATTAATTTTTCCTCCAATGTCATTAACTCTCTTCTTGCATACATGTATGGGTTATTGCTATATTACCCCAACTCGTATCTTTATGGTATGCTTAAGTCATGATTATGAGTTACCCAAACAATTATTTAAGGTTACTAAAGTTAAGATAAAGAACAAGATAAAATATTACTAACAAAAGCATGACAAGCATTAAGATTATCTTAAATCTCTAGGATTACCAGCAAAGCTAGGAACGGGTTGTAACAATCTAGTTCGGAAAATAACTAAATGACATAGAAAGTAATTATTGTATTGGTTAGTCATACACATTAACAAATGTAATTATGTGACACTAAAAGTAACTAAAATGTATCAAAAAGTAAATATTTCACATAAATTGTAACTATTGTTCCCCAAAAATAACTATTGGCACATCAAATAACATTTAGGTAAGAGAAAATGATAAACTATACTTTTATATTTTATATTCTTCTAACAGTTGTTCCCGGGAACGAGGACTCCTGTTAGTGTATAACAATGAGAACATAAATTTCTACCTAACATAGTGCTCCACTCTTATCAGTTATACAACAGGACTGTAGAGGATGATATGGGTACCCAACCATGACATCACATATTTTTGTTTCTTAATTATGAGCTGAAAGACAGGATCCTGGATTTATGTTCTGCGATCGTTAGACCTCTAGCCAGTTCATTAATAAAAGTATATCAATCTGCGTGCAACCCAAAATAATATCTAATGCAAACAAAATTACATTTAATTGTTAATATACAATTAGTCTATAATTTGTATTTAGTGTTCAATTAATTACCTTTTTTAATCGAATGTTACTTTATGTTTCAACTAGTTACTTTGTATGATTAAAAAATACTTTCTTTATCAAGTAGTTATTATGTGATTAGATCCATACATTTATAATCAAGTATATCCAACAAAAACAAAACAGTTCATCGATCATTCATACAGTCACATATAAAATCATAGATCAATTTAATATTACAATGACCTAATTGTCATGCACATAGACCCGTTCATACGACAATGTCGTTCAGTCACAACTCCATTTGACCAATCTGCATCAGAACTATTATTTTTATGAACGCAAAGTATTGTGTGTGATTCTTCAAATCCATAAATATAAGCAGTGAACAATATACTTATGACTAGTTCTAGTTAGAGGCATACATAAGCTAATAATTCTTGAATAAGCTTCCTAAAAATATGTAATTAGACGTCATTGTTTCTTATGCAGAATCTTGTTGCAATCCCTGTCCGGAAACAGAGAAAGAAAGGTAAACCAGAAGATAACATGTATAGAATTTACCTAAAAAGTGCAACGAACATGTCAGATACAAAGGTAGATCCGAACAAACAGAACACATTGAGCATGATTACACTGTTTACCTACAACAACTTTCAAACTACGGACGTGTTAGTATTTAACATATAGAAAGCAATGAAAACAATCAATTAATCTTATCATTTTATCATTCATTTGATTACAACAGCAAAGTATTTGCCTTCAACGGAGCACATGTACATCATGTTGCCGGCTCCGTTCTTTGTTTTGGGCACAATAAACATGATGACCATCGCTTCCTGGCCAAACGCCGCAGAATCTGAAATCTTCGCCAAACTCCCTCATTCACATTATGGTCGTCGCAGCCGTTTAGGGCCTACCTCCGCCTGTTAGAATCCTCTCAGCACTGTGCCCTCTGTCGCGCTCGTTTGCATCTGGTGTAGATGCCACAACAACAGAGTGCATCACAGATAGCAACACAAGCAGGAGTCACATCATGGATGAACACAGTCAAATGCCCATGACGTTCCGCATTAGGCGCGAGGCAGAGAGGACATCCTTAGAGCTTTAGGCCGGTATTACACCAGAGGGAGATAGGGAACCGAGAGGCCTAAAGATAGAGGCCAGAACCAGAATCATTGGTCAATTACTTTATGTACCACCGTGTTTTCAGAACACAGGTAACTTAACTGACTACCCACGCGGGCATATACCAAACCCCCTATCTATATTCTCATATCAGTTTCCAACTATATACACAAGTAGAAAAGAATAAAAAAACCAAACACAATGAAAATTTAGCATACATCGGTGTAGAAAACTCTTGTTTTGGGCCATGCAACCACACTGCCTTCCATCATTTATCGTCTCGTGGTTGGGGTGAGCATGCGGAAGTGATGTCTATTTCCAAGCACCATAAACAAGCTTGATACAAACACGGACTGCATCGGTGAGTATTAGAACATCATGAATCAAGTCATCTAAAAGGGGTAGGTAAGACTCACCCAATGTAACGATATATTCTTCTAGTAAAAGACGACATAGTCTCAACCCCTAGAAATTCATATATAGTGTTATATTATACACCTAAACACAAACATATTTACCTGAAAGACTATTATATGACAAAAAAACTTATACCAGGTGAATCAGCTGGCATGTCCAAGGGTTTACTCCCAACCACCTTTGTCATAGAGGGGGTCCACCTCATATGAAGAGCGGGGTGACATAGGTATCGTCTGAGGAGGCTGAGACTCAGAAGCCTAATATTGTCTCATTGTGTCCTGTATTCCCTTTCCAATTATGTCTTGCACCTGCTCTTGTGAAAATCTCCATTTCTTGATAGATTTGCACTTCTCTGATGATCCAAAAAAGGATCTTATACTGACACCAGTCCCAAAGACCCTAACACGACCAAGATTCTCTGAAGTACCTAGAGAAACCATCAATTCATCCCTTGGGCCCTTAAGGATGAACTTGCCTTCTTTTCTTTGCTCATAGAGATCCCGCTAATCATCGTCAATAATAATTGGCCAGTAAAACCAAACAATCAAGGTCAAAAGTGAACATGCACTTTGAGAGTTGAATCACCATTTTTATAGCCATCTCAGTGGTTGCAAGTTTCGGTATTTCTCCATATCAGTTTGTCTTTGCAGCTATCCACTGTTCATGACAAAGTAAAGGTGCAGGAGTAGTAGAAGATTCATCGGACCTAGGAGTATGTTGCTTAGAAGAAGAAGCTTCCAGACTCTATTGGCGACGCCTTGCGTAGCCACCTGGACCCAAGTGGTGGTCATGCACATTCTTTACACACCTTTCTTTTTTAGCAACATGTAAAGCTTGATTAATACAAACCATATGTCAAATATATAATAAATTAAAATCATAAGAATGTAATTTAAATATGTAATACATTATGTAATGCATTGAATTCATCTGATTGATCATAAGAATATATGTACAAATAAAGGAGGCTTAATACCTTGAATCCATTTATTTGTCTTGAAACAAAAAAAAATTCACACACCTTTGGGTCAAGATATGCCCATTTCTCAGTGGCAGACTTCTTCTTGTTGCTCATTATGTATTTGCTTGTGAGGCTTATTCTATAATTCCATAATAGCCTCCCACAACATTGCATCAGTGTTTTACGATGCAATTTTCATCAAGGTCAAAGATGCTTTGCAAGATTTCATATACATAATGACATATTAAAAAAATCGAATTGTAAATATCTTTCAAATTCAGAATACTCACACATTAGTCCTTCTATATGTACTCTTCAGTGGAAGGATCAACTTTATGCAAAGATTCTATTGTTATCTCCACTATGATGTGAGTGATAATCCCTAGATATTGTGTGAAAGTGCTATCATTCTTCCCAATAAAATTTCTTGCATCATCAAAGTCAATAGCCAACTTCAATCCTTCACCCCATTGCACTTATAACTTGTTCATCAAGGTGATGCCTCTTCTACATGAACGATCACAATGTTCCAGTGCAAAGCCATCAAGATCCTTAGGGCACACTTCCTAGGGTGCACATCCTTAATAATTTCTCTGTGTGATCTCCATGCATATATTAGTCGATGTTAGCTTCAAAATTTACTATTGGCAAGCTAACAGAGAATGGATAGGAGTCATCATACTTGTCATAGCACTCCTTTTGAAATAACATACAGTCATTCGGGAATGCATGTATCTTCTTAGCATCCATTCCCATTGGGCATAACATTTTCTCTAATTCATATGTTAAGTTTGGAAGCTTATCTCCTTTCAGAAGAATTTTTGTCAAAAAAGGCATGAAGATTTTGTAACTCAATGTATTCTTAGCCTTCAGAGTATACAATATCAACACAATGCTCAACTTCGTAAACATAGTACAACATAAGTGTAATAGTCTCTCAACATCATACACAATGTTTTTAAATAAGGAAGATGGATCAATAAGATTTACCACACAACTATCTAGCATCAGATCAACCATGTCTATGAGAATTGGCTCATTCACATCTATGTCATCATCGACAATTTCTTCATTGACACAAATTTTACAATCGACATCTATTAATCTCATAGTAGGAATCTCTCCATGGTAGTACATTATAATATCCATGTATAATCCAGTTGCACATAACATGACTTTTGATTTCGTTAATAGTATCAACTTTCAAGTTGTTACCACAATTCCTACATGGACAATAGAAACTATCTTCAAGTTGTTTCCTATGATCCTTCACAAATCTTATAAACTGATCAAGACCAGTAATAAACTCAGGAGTGCAGAGATTTGAAATGGACATCCATGATCATTCCTGTTACAACCCCAATTTTTGGATTCTTTTGGTGAGAAATGCAATTTCTCCTATTAAAGATATTTGAACAAATAATGATATAATTTGTTTTGAATAAAAGGATTTCGTTTATAATAGCCTTGATGGTTGCTTAATGGGCTTTATTGTCTATTGGAGCCCAATAACAAGGAAAAGAAAAAGGAAAGATCAATTAAGTATTACTTTATTAAAGGAAATATGAGATAATAATAATATTACAAGAAATATGGGGATATTTGGATAATGGATCCATCTTGGATAAGATTTCGTGACCACATAATTTCTAATGGAGAGAGGAATCAAAAGAAAAAGAAAAAGAAAAATCAGAGATAAATAATTAATTAAGAATATTTGAAATAAGGGAGATAATGAAAGAAATAAAGAGAGAAGTGATGGTTTGGTCATGATGAGTGATAATTCGAACCCCACTTGCTTTCTTGGATTACAAGGAATAGAAATAATGGGAAATAAGAAAATAAGAAAGAGAAAATAGGTGAGAAATATACATATTTGAGTGATATCTTGCACCGAAAGAAAAGGCACGTTTTCTTTTAGATAATGAGCCCACATTTGGCAGAGCGGTATATAAAGTCATTACTAAGTTTCCCTAAAATTTTGGGATCAATTTGATAAATGATTTTGGAGTTATGAATTTTGTAAGTTTCCTAAAGTGAATAGGATATCTTTTAAATATCAGAAATATCAAATTAATCAGGAATTCTTGGCGCATGGCTTATAGCCGTTGGATTAGGATCCCACAGAGGCTGCTACTCACACTCTTCTGTTAGAAAAGGATCAGAGAAGAAAATTTCTAGGATCGATATCCTCGATGGTCTTTGCATGAAAGTTCTTGGAAAGTGTCCCGTTGGGATCGGGAGAGGATTCCGGACTCAGAGATCCCAAGATTGCTAGGATTTTGGGGCACATAGCAATCTTTCCCAATCTTTTCACCATGAGCAAACCGGCCAAGTGAAGGAGTATAAATAGGGGGCTTGGGGACCCTCTGAGGGATTGTGCATCTGTTCTAGATGTTTCGGCAGAAAGGTAGCATCAAAACTAGATTCCACTTTCACCTCGCGGTCTCTGTCCTTCTCCCTTCCTCTTCCTCTATTCAGTCGACGAGCTACAAGGACGCCCCTCTTATACAAACCAACTCCAGAGGAATTGGTAGATCCTATAGGTTTGGGTGGATCCAGTGGAGGCAATGGAGGAATCAAGTGGAAGTCGTGGGCTCTAGAGAAGAAAGTCAACTCGGTGGTTGACCAGCCAAGTTGTTGCTTGCGTGGGTTGCTGCGGGCGGGAGGTAGAAGATGAGGACAAATGTACTATTTTTCCCTAACTGGTGTGCTAAGACGCGGGGGTATTAGTGTCTTTCCACTATCCCGGCCAGCCCAAATAAACGAAAAGCAGAGGATGATGTGGCAGCAACCTATTGGTTAGTCAATCCTTATCTTGTTTATTTCCTAGGAAATTATTGGTAACTCAGATTAAAGAGTACTATATATCAAAATTGATCAGAAAAATACAAGGAATCCAATAAAAATACTATTATAGACTAGTTTTTCTTCTAGTTCGAAAAATACATAAAGATAGTAACTTTAATACTTTAAGTGTAATCAAAACCCTAGATGTTGATTAGGGATGAGTTCGATTACTTAAGTTGGTATTATGAATCAACATTTATCCTTTTGGCATAAAATGGATAATATGAATATGATTTGAGTTTAAAAACCCACAATTTCCTTAATTAGGGTGCTATGACTAAGAAAGTGCAATAATGGGCCTAAAAGCCCTAATGTTGAGTAACATGACTTTAATGACTTTTATTTCGAGAACATGAATATCGTAAACAGAGACATATTGATCTGAAGTTTATTTAAGAAGCCTTGGAATAGATAACTTAAAGAGATGAAGTTTTAATATGTAAAAAAAGGATGTTTTAAAATCTCATATGAGTGAAGATATAGTTGAAAACCTAGAAACCCTAATCTAGGTGTTTATGACTTTAATAAGCTATGTTTTGAAATCTTATGTATAAGATGAAGTTAGAACTAGTCGTAAGCCATATTGGTAATAAAGAGGCTTAGATATGAATGACTAAGTAATTAGGGTTTTGGAACATGGAAATAGTGTTTTAGGGTTTAGTTGACCTAAAAGGTAAAGGTTAAGAGACGAATATAAGGAATGTTAAGGAAAACCCTAATTCAACTTAGGCACACCCTAGGAAGGACTTCCAATTCAATAAATTAAGTGCATGATGAACATATGAGTAATTAGATTGCACATGTTTGCCATGTTTCTTGTTGTGCCTGTTTGATTGGGGTGATTGGTTGCCTGGCTTGGTTGACTGTTTGATTAATTGGATATTCTTCTTACAATCTTTGAGACTTCCAAATTAGGTATGTGGTTAATTATGGTTAATCACATTAGTTTCCTGAGGGTTTTCTAAATGTTTCCTCACATTGAATGCAACCTAAACAGTTGTATGTTCATACTTGCAAAATTATAAAGTCACTATGGTTATCACAATTATAAATAAGTGTGTATTCTTGCACCTACATGCCACCCTGATTGATGATGCAAAGAGGTCAAGTCCAGGAGGGAAGACCCATGGGCACCATGAGTGGTGACCCCAGGCACCAAGCTCGGGATTGAGAAGGTGTTCTATGATATTGCATGACTAAAGGGCACCATGAAGGGTGACCCCAGGCACCAAGCTCGGGATTGAGAAGGTGGCCTTAAGTCAATGGCAAAAGAGAAACCCGAAAGGGGGTATGCTAGGGTTAGGACAAAAGTGGTTTAGAATGTCATACTGAAAAGCGTAAATTAGCTTGTTAATTAACTTGATTGTGATAATTAGATTGTTATCCATATTTGCAAAATTTTGGTTGTTCCCACATACCGACATATTTCGATATGCTGACCGACGTTTTGTTTATCAGTGTTTTAGGTACAAGATTGAAAAGGACAAATAGTAAGGTGGCATATGTGGAATTAAATAAGAGTTAAGGTACAAAGGAGGATTATTTAGAATAGACTCCAGATGTGGATAGAAGTAGATATCCAAGATTTTGAAAAAGGTATGCAAAGTTTTATTTTATACCAGTTTTAGTTTAGTTGGTAAAATTTGATAATTGTTATTGATTATTTGTCAAACCTTTGATAATGTTAATTGGGATAATGTCTCTGACCTCTTGGTCTCCCTTAATAGGGGGTTATTGGGAGACGGGGTCGTTACAATTGGTATCAGAGCATAGGTTTCTCATCTAATCTTTAATAATTATTAAATTTTACAAACTCCGTAGAACCCAAGGGAGTTATTAGAGGATTTTACGAAAGACAGAGGTGTCTAGAAAAGGATCACGTCTGGGGGCTGGCAAGATTTTCCTCCACACCGCTAGTCGGAATATGAGGACTCCCGGATTAGTGTGACTGCTTGGCCAACGTCTCAGGATTTGACTTAAAATAAGATACCTTTAGGACTCTCTCATCTTGTTCATCCCTTCTCACCTCAAATGTTGTTAAGGATTATAAGGATTAGGGTTTTCTCTCTTTTCCTCACCCTCTTGAGGTATGGGTAAGGTTGATAACATTTAAGGAATCCTCCACCAAATTAATAAAAAGCATGTAAATAAGATGTCATGGACATAAGCTTAATAGATTAAGCGTAAAAGAATAGATACATGCTTAGGTCATATGACATCAGTTGTCATGCCCTCAGGAGAGACCTGAGGCCAGACCTTCTTGTCAGGAGGATAAGTAAAGAGAGTTAGTCTTGGAGATAGAGATCTCCATTACAAGTAGAGACCTGGAACATCCTCTGAGGATGATGTTAACCCTAACCTTAATTGAAGGTTAGAGAGAGAGAGATGACATGATGAGTTAGACCAGGTGTTTGGATAGACATGCCTTGGATGCCATATAAGCCATGAGAAGTTGGATGACTAAGTGTCTTTGGCGACCCAACCCTGGAAATGGTCGTGCATGTTAGAGTGAAGGATAACACCTTCTTTGATGAGGTTAAAGAAGAACCTATAGAAACCACATGAGCTTATATGAGCATGGCATAGTAGGCACCCAGAATACGTCGGTAGTGTGAGCAGTAGATTGAAACCCTAGCCAAGGAAGTATGTTGGATAGATGATGAGATAAGCATAAAGGGCTAGGGATAGCCTTGAGCAAACATAAGTTTGAACATAGGCTTCACCCACATAAAAGTATTCTTGTGAGCTTGATCCATCTTCATGGAGAGAGGACCTTTAGTATAAGGCTGGTTGTGGAGTTAGCTCTACAGAGAGAGAGCAGGACCCAAGCTATAAGGTTGGAAGCCTGGACTCTGAGATATGAGGAAAAGTGGGGAGTTGAGGATGATGCGACCTAAGTGGATGTTTGTGGTTGCCTCATGCTTGATCCCTGGAGGATGATGATGTCTTGGTTTCCATGAGAGGAACCAAACCCTAGAGAAAGGATGAGTCTGTTGGAACCTTTTTACCTTTGGTATAGATGAGAAGAAGAGTTCCTTAGACCTGGAGAGGTTTAGTAACAGCTTGTGAGGCCTTGTACCTTGTTGTTTGTCCTTGAGGAGGACTCAACTCTGAAGTGTTGCTCGAGTAGAAGGATGACATGAAGTGCAGGTCATGCCTTATACATGCTTGATTCATGGTTAAGAGTTTGAGCATGCACTTCGACACCCAAAAGTGAACCTAGGGTTCCTATGCCTAAGAGGGGAAGTGGTGTACCTAATGCTCATGATGAGATTTGAGTTGCTATAGATTCAAGAATGGTACTCTTCATGGTTAGAGGAAGGGGAATCCCATTAAGTTTAAGGTATTTTTGATGCACCCCTCATAGCTAAGTTGATGACATGGGAAGGTACGATCTTGATCCAATGCTGAGGAATGAGAACAAATATGACCTAGCATGGTTTACCATGTGGTCTTCATGTTCCTTAGTAGCTTGCAAGGGTTAGGCACGCTCATGTGGATGTAAACCCTAGGCATAAGGCTGTTTGTGACCTTGTTGTCAAGAGTTGTAGTTTCCTCCCATCCTGGGAGAGGGACCCTTTGGTAAGGTGTATACCGATTTTGTGGGTTTTGAGGAAACCTAAAGAAGTCTCATAGGATCTTGAGAAGCTAAGTGAAAAGTACATGGTATGAGAATGAACCTGTAGACCCATAGATTACCATCTCTAAATGCATGTGGATGTGTTACCATGGAGGTAATCGGTATGGGGCTTGACCAAGGTAGGCAGGTCGCCATGACCCCTATGAAAGGATGAAAGTCATCCCATGAATGTAGAGAGAGATGATGAAGGCTTGGGTAAGGTTCTAAGTTGGACATGTTCTATAATAGAATCCTCAGTCTATCCTAGGGTCAGGTAGGGATAAGACTGATGGAAGTAGGAGTTTCCTAATTACCTATTTGCAAATGACCATAGGGTCGGGAGGTAACAACTATCATTGTCTGAGGGCCATGGGTTAGGAGATTGATCACCTTCATGAACTCATGGGACCCAAAGGGCAGATGAGTAGGGCACTCTCTGGATGCATAAGGGAAGCATGATGACCCCCAAAAGTGCCGGCACCCTATAGTCCCAGAGAAGATGACCAAGGATTGTGTGTAAACCAAGTAGGTTCGAGACCAATTTTCCATGAAAGTAATTTTCGATATCATGATGTTTGTGATGTAGAGATATAAGTTGCACATTTCAACTTAGATTTGAATGTGTACTGGCAAGGTGGGATGTACCATCTCTACTCTTGGAACAGGAAGAACTGTGTATTTATATGGCCGCCAAATGCTTATTTCTTCTTGTTATAGGAGTGAGGGATAAGACAATACACATGCCATACACCAAGGATAAAGATGATGTGAGTTGGAACATTGCTATGAGGTATGAGGACAGAGATGATAGCATGCCCTTCTGGAGTGAACAATACATGGATGGTTTACAAACACCAAGAGTACTAAGGTAGTCATCTTGTGAGGATGTTGTAACATGAGTTATGTGGAACTTGCATGTGATACAAGGTTGAGTATGATAACCAAGAGGATGAGCTTAGAGTTTCTTGATGAAGATAGACTTAGAGTTTGAGATGAAATGATAAGTGGAATACACGGAGGTGTATGTCTTCAACTCCACATAACAACTAAGGATGTGAAGTGGTAGTGGATGCTCTGGATGAGATACAACTGCCTAGTTTGGCTAGAGGCTAGAAGAGGTCGTTAGACTAACCCTAAGTTTGAGAAAGAAGATATGTTTGGCTAATACTCAGATGCAACGATACTGGTTGATCAAGTTAGTAGTTGTTTGGTTAGCCATCCTAGACCTTGATGCAATGAAAGGAGAATTGAAGAATCGCAAGTACACTTCTTTGGATAGGAAGGTGATGAAACCCTGATTAGAGTGGTTTAGGGTTTCTAAAGTAATCAATCTTGAGGAATCATGACATACAGGAGATCATGCTTTTAAGATCACCATACACCGTACTACGAAGATAGTAAGTGACAGTAGTACTTTGGATGCCTAAGATAAAGTTGCATGTGGTGTGTTTCCATACAAGCCAGGAGGTGAAGGACGAACACCAGTAACCCAATGTTTTGACATAGAGGATAAAGAATCCCTGAGAAGGAATGGGAGATCATCATTATGGATGTTGTAAGTCTCTCCTAGACCAAGGAAGGTCGAGTTGCATTATGGGTTATGGTAGATCTCCTTACCTAGATGACATGAGAAAGAAAGAGTACTGAGACAGATTCAGTTGAACTACATATGAGAGAGAGTTGGTTCAACTACACCATGATGCGAGTTCTTGAGTTTAATCTAAAGATTCACTTACATAAGGTGGAAGTAGATATATGAAGAACTCGATGTCAGTACAGTTTATTACCCCATACTAATGGTCAATATGATCCAGACTAGAAGGTTTGATGAGAGCATATGTGCTCATTCAGGGTGATACATAAAGACAGTTCTTAAGATGTGATGTTAACCACTATAGCCTTTATAGGGATGCAAGAAGCTCTATAAGGAGGTTGTGTCAGTCACCACTTCATTAAGATGATGTTGGTGAAGGAGGCCTCACGAAGGTAAAAAAAGAACCATAGTGTGTGCAGATGAAGTTGCTTTGATCGTGCAATGGTTGAGAGGGAGCCAGAGGCGACATGAGTGGTGAGATGATGCAAAGCAGACTGACATGTAGTTCACTGTGGGAGAGTATGTGATGTGAAAATCCGACCCCTCTAAGCTACAACTGAGAAAGCTGAGTCCCCGATATATGGGTCCATTTGAGATGTATTGGTGGAGATGGTTGTGTTTAACCTTTCCCCTCAGGATAACATGATTTATAATGTGTTCCATGAGTCTGATCTAGAGCACTATGTGAGGTACCCAAGCCATGTGCTGAGCCCTCAACCTATTCAGCTTTTGAGAGGCTGAAATGTCCTGAGTCACCTATGAGGGTACGATATACCGAGGTATGAAAGAACTCTGATGGAAGAATGAAGGTTCTTGGGAAGCACCATGGAAAGGGTGAAGCCACATGTGAGCCCTGATGGACATAAAAAGGCTTATCCTGTTTTTTTGTGTGCCTGGTGGAATTTTGAGGAGAAAATTCCTATAAGAGGGGAAGGATGTCACAACCCCAAATTTTGGATTCTTTTGGTGAGAAATGCAATTTCTCCTATTAAAGATATTTTAAAAAATAATGATATAATTTGTTTTGAATAAAAGGATTTCGTTTATAATAGCGTTGATGGTTGCTTAATGGGCTTTATTGTCTATTGGAGCCCAATAACAAGGAAAAGAAAAAGGAAAGATCAATTAAGTATTGCTTTATTAAAGGAAATATGAGATAATAATAATATTACAAGAAATATGTGGATATTTGGATAATGGATCCATCTTGGATAATATTTCATGACCACATAATTTCTAATGGAGAAAGGAATCAAAATAAAAAGAAAAAGAAAAACCAGAGATAAACAATTAATCAAGAATATTTGAAATAAGGGAGATAATGCAAGAAATAAAAAGAGAAGTGATGGTTTGGTCATGATGAGTGATAATTAGAACCCCAATTGCTTTCTTGGATTACAAGGAATAGAAATAATGGGAAATACAAAAATAAGAAAGAGAAAATAGGTGAGAAAATATACATATTTGAGTAATATCTTGCACCTAAAGAAAAGGCACGTTTGCTTTTAGATAATGATCCCAAATTTGGCAGAGAGGCAGATAAAGTCATTACTAACTTTATCTAAATATTTGGGATCAATTCGATAAACGATTTGGGATTTATGAATTTTGTAAGTTTCCTAAAGTGCATAGGATATCTTTTGAATATCACGAATATCTAATTAATCAGGAATTCTTGGTGCATGGCTTATAGCCATTGGATTAGGATCCCACAGAGGCTACTACTCGTACTCTTCTGTTAGAAAAGGATTAGAGAAGCAAATTTCTAGGATCGATATCCTCGATGGTCTTTGCACGAAAGTTCTTAGAAAGTGTCTCGTTGGGATCGGGAGAGGATTCCAGACTCAGAGATCCCAAGATTGCTAGGATTTTGGGGCACATAGAAATCTCACCCAATATTTTCACCATGAGCAAACTGGCCAAGTGAAGGAGTATAAATAGGGGGCTTGGGGACCCTCTGAGAGATTGTGCATCTGTTCTAGATGTTTTGGAGGAAAGGTAGCATCAAAACTAGATTCCAATTTCACCTCACGGTCTCTGTCCTTCTCCCTTTCTCTTCCTCTGTTCGGCCGGTGAGCTACCAGGACGCCCCTCTTATACAAACCAACTCCAGAGGAATTGGTAGATCCTATAGTTTTGGGTGGATCCTGCGGAGGCAATGGAGGAATCGAGTGGAAGTCGTGGGCGCTAGAGAAGAAAGTCAACTCGACAGTTGACCGGCCAAGTTGCTACTCACATGGGTTGTTGCGGGCGGGAGGTAGAAGATGAGGACAAATGTACTATTTTGCCCTAAACGGTGTGCGAAGACGCAGGGGTATTAGTGTCTTTCCACTATCCTGGCCAGCCCAAATAAACGAAAAGCAGAGGATGATGTGGCAACAACCTATTGGTTAGTCAATCCTTATCTTGATTATTTCCTAGGAAATTATTGGTAACTCGGATTAAAGAGTACTATATATCAAAATTGATCAGAAAAATACAAGGAATACAATAAAAATACTATTACAGACTAGTTTTTCTGATAGTTCGAAAAATACATAAAGATAGTAACTTTAATACTTTAAGTGTAATCAAAACCCTAGATGTTGATTAGGGATGAGTTCGATTACTTAAGTTGGTATTATGAATCAACATTTATCCTTTTGGCATAAAATGGATAATATGAATCTGATTTGAGTTTAAAAACCCACGATTTTCTTAATTAGTGTGCTATGACTAAGAAAGTGCAATAATGGGCCTAAAAGCCCTAATGTTGAGTAATATGACTTTAATGACTTATATTTCAAAAACATGAATATCATAAATAGAGACATATTGATCTGAAGTTTATTTAAGAAGCCTTGGAATAGATAACTTAAAGAGATGAAGTTTTAATATGTAAAAAAAGGATGTTTTAAAATCTCATATGAGTGAAGATATACTTGAAAACCTAGAAACCCTAATCTAGGTGTTTATGACTTTAATAAGCTATGTTTTGAAATCTTATTTATAAGATGAAGTTAGAACTAATCATAAGCCAGATTAGTAATAAAGAGGTTTAGATATGAATGACTAAGTAATTAGGGTTTTGGAACATGGAAACAATGTTTTAGGATTTTGTTGGCCTAAAAGGTAAAGGTTAAGAGACGAATATAAAGAATGTTAAGGAAAACCCTAATTCAACTTAGGCACACCCTAGGAAGGAATTCCAATTCAATAAAGTAAGTGCATGATGAACATATGAGTAATTAGATTGCACATGTTTTCCAGGTTTCTTTTTGTGCCTGTTTGACTGGGGTGATTGGTTGCCTGGCTTGGTTGGTTGTTTGATTAATTGGATATTCTTCTTACAATCATTGAGACTTCCAAATCAGGTATGTGGTTAATTATGGTTAATCGCATTAGTTTCCCGAGGGTTTTCTGAATGTTTCCTCACATTGAATGCAACCTAAATAGTTGGATATTCATACTTGAAAAATTATAAAGTCACTATGGTTATCACAATTATAAATAAATGTGTATTCTCGCACCTACATGCCACCCTGATGGATGATGCAAAGAGGTCAAGCCCAGGAGGGAAGACCCATGGGTACCATGAATGGTGACCCCAGGCACCAAGCTCAGGATTGAGAAGGTGTCCTATGATATTGCATGACTAAAGGGCACCATGAAGGGTGACCCCAGGCACCAAGCTCGGGATTGAGAAGGTGGCCTTAAGTCAATGGCAAAAGAGAAACCCGAAAGGGGGTATGTCAGGGTTAGGGAAAAAGTAGTGGAGAATGTCATACTAAAAAGCATAAATTAGCTTGTTAATTAACTTGATTGTGATAATTAGATTGTTATCCATATTTGCAAAATTTTGGTTGTTCCCACATACTGGCATATTTCGATATGCTGACCGACGTTTTGTTGGCATTTTAGGTACAAGATTGAAAAGGACAAACAGTAAAGTGGCATATGTGGAATCAAATAAGAGTTAAGGTAAAAAGGAGGATTATTTAGAATAGACTCCAGATGTGGATAGAAGTAGACATCCAAGATTTTGAAAAAGGTATGCAAAGTTTTATTTTATACTAGTTTTTAGTTTAGTTGGTAAAATTTGATAATTGTTATTGATTATTTGTCGAACCTTTGATCCTGTTAATTGGGATAATGTCTCTGACCTCTTGGTCTCCCTTAATTGGGGGTTATCGGGAGGTGGGGTCGTTACAATTCTATTCTATGATCACAGAGAAAATGAGTACATAATTGGGTATTTGGAGATTAGGATTTAGAGATTAGGATCAATAGATTGGTGTTTAGAGAATAGGGTTTATCATTTAGAGTTTACAATTTAAGGATTAGGGTTTATAAATTAGTATTTAGGGTTTAGTAATGAATGTGTACCACCTATCCCATTCTTGAACATCTAATCTTACGAGTAAGTATATAAAGCATATTTGGTTTTTGAGAATATTTTGGCAACATTTCCCTACAGTTCTCCAAGTACCCCGATGTAGATGGGAAAATACCCACAAACATATGTACTTAGAGAACAAACGGGGATATTCTGAATAAAAACTTGAAAATGAAATACACATTATACACTTACATCATAAGTGAAATTATTTGTTCAGGAACAGTCCAAAACCGAAGCATATCCAAGATTTACTCCTAATCAGTAAATTTTGGATGGGCTTCTAGGACAATCTCATGCCTTTGAAAATTCATGTAGGGTACAATTCACTAACAACATAGTCAACTTTAATGTTGGGTACAATTCACTAACAACACATTGAACATTGATCATGGATGGTAGACCAATTAAAAAATAATTCAACACATTCAACATATTCACTAACAACATATATTTGTCACGGAACCGGAATCCCAGTCCCATGAACCAAATGAAAACCAAAGATAACATGGAGAAGCATGAAATTCTTAACATACATGAACAAATAACAAGAAGTATGCACCAACATAATCCCAACATTCAATAATATATTATTAAGCAACATTCTTTAATTATAAGATTTCATTTACATAATGGAGTGTCACATTGTACAGGTCTTGCTCATGTGCACTAGGGATTCTACAACAAGTACACCTAGCATAGCTCACCAAGCCCATCAACCTTCTAGACATCTCTAAACCTAAAAACAAAATACAAGAAATGGGTCAACACACGAGGTGTTGAGTATGGGCCAAAAAGATACATATATATGTATAAGCTTTGCATAACTTGAAAAGAAGTCAAGACGAAACGAACAAGAATAAACATGTTAACTGTTTAACCAAATGTGAAGCCATATTTTATGTCACTTCACTCCATTATACCAACAATATCAAGTACTTATAAGGCCTTTGACCAACTTCCCGTCAGAAGGTTCTGTAAAGGTGCTCTAGATTAGCTAACCCTTTTATATAAGAGGGACCTCAAGGCCATCGCTAAGAGATAAACCTATTTCAACAATTGTATAATTGAGTTATATATATGTGTGTGTGTGTGTGTGTGTCTGTGTGTGTGTGTGTTTTCAAGTTATAAAACTGACAAGACAAACATCGAGTAAGACATAGCAATACTACATGGTAATATTTGAGCAAGTAAACAAGCAAGCATACAATACATGTCTTTTCAAGCAAGAAAGTGATATTCATATAACTAGATAAGGCCAATACCTATTTCAAAGATTTCATAACCTAACTTATCCTTCAACATCGAGCCACATGCCAAACTTGATTAAGAGAAAAATTGTATACATGCATTAGATTCTCATCATTAACCTAAATATCTTCATTTTAGATTTTTGGCCAAGTTAGGTTCATAGTTACTTATTCGTGAATTAGATGATCTTTTATTAATATAGAGGTCATCAAGGGGGTGTGGTTTAAGTTTCAATTAATGTAATGAGTAAAGTCAGGGATCAAGTATTAGGTCAATAGATCAAAGTATACCACAAGATTTTGATCAATCATATTATCAAGATATCATCAAAATTATCTTCAAGGCATATGATTCATATTCAAAAGTGTCTAAGCCAGCAAGATTAGGTCTAGTCTAGTCTAGTCTGATTTTAGTGTCTCAAGATAATCATCAGAGTCAGGATATTAAGGTTTCTAAAGTCTAATTACAAAATAGAGTCATTTGACAAAAGTATAAGCAAAGGAACAAGATCTAGGGATATAAGTGAAATATATCAAGAGTTAGGCTTCACAAGTATTTTTAAATGAATCCTTAGGTTTTTATGATCAAAATTGACTACTTGTTCATAATTTTTGGAGTTAGGAATCAAAAGAAACAAGTTTTGTAAGTTGTGGTTATTTACTAGAATTTTTTAGTAGAGAGGAGCTATTTACCAGAAATGAAGAAAAACAAGGGTCGTTGATCTTTGGTCAACGCCTGACTCGCGCGACAGATCGACGACTGAGAGGTGTCATTCCCTAGGCATGTGATCATGAAGGAAAAGAGAGAGGGGAAGAGAGCGACATGATTTGTGGTCATTGATCTTGGGTCTTTGTCAGCCTTTGACCCCAATCTAACAGTCGTAGATCGTCGTCCAAGGAGTTGAAGCCCCGTGTGTGAGCATGGAAGCCCCACGGTGGAGGTGTGGCCAGAGAAAAAGGGGGAACGTGAGAGAGGGCATGAGAGGGGAAAGTGAGGAGCCATTCATGTTCGTGTGGGTAGGCCAAAGGTGTAATTGGGGTCGTTATAGGTGGTTGGGGCTAAGTTTAGGGTTCTCAAAGGGGGGCATATCACCAAGGGTTGTGGCAGGTTCCCTTAGCCCTCACGGTGAGGTTTTGAACAATTAAGAGGTATGGAAGGTTTGAGAGAGTGAGGGGAAGAGATTAGTCATTAAAATGAGGTAAGAGAGGAGTCGATAGAGGGTTGGGTCAAGTGCTCGAGGAGGCGGGCCACTGTGCACCTTCCAAATCAGGCCCAAGGTAGAAGACGATCCGGTGATGTTGGATCTCCATCCAATAGTCGTTGGGCCGTGCGCCTGGCTCAAGGGAAGGAGGCTCAGTTCGAGCTTGGCCCAGGGCCGGTCCAAGGAAATGGACCCCCTATTCACAGCTAGCACGTTCGGGTCAGGCCCGACGCCAACCAAGGCAAATGGGTCGAGCCCACTAAGGATTAAAAAGGGGAATTCAAGGGCTAGAAAAGGGTACATCTTAGGAAAATCATAAAAAATCATAGGAAGGTCCAAATGATATCAAAGTTGGACCATAGATTCAAGATAGGGTCTAGAACAACTGTGCTAAATTACAAATGAAAATGAGCATGTATTATAAAGTATTTAATTAAAGGATCCAAGGGTTTAACAACACTAGTATTTCATGCATATATGTGTATCATATTGACTCAAAATATGGAATCTTTGATTTTGGTGGACATTATAAAGTTATGAAGTCATATGATACATAAAGAGTGAGAAATTCAACTAACATGAGTAATCATGCACAAATAGTAGAAAATCCACTTTTTCACATCCTTCCCTCTTTAAAAGAAATGTTGTCCTCAAAATTCATCCTAGATCATAGCTAACAGTCAAAGTCAAAAACCATCGAGTGTAGATATCCCACCATGGTTGTCAAGACATTCTTCACATGGGACACACACTTAGGTTATCATCATCAAGGGTGTACTCCTCTTGATTATAAACATATTTACTTATTGTTCTATCATATTATGACATCATCATGGCATTAAGGTTTTCTTAATCCTTAGTATTGTAGGGTTTTAGGGGAGACAGAGAAGGCAACGGAAACAAAAAATTCTTCTCCCAAACCCAAAATAAAGGAATCACGTCAACGTCTATACAATGGGAAGGATGGTTTGTAGAGGCATACATTGTCCCATGGCTTGCTCGACAACGTTACCTCGCGGCTTGCACGGTATTCACCTCTGGTCTTAGACGGTGTCAATGCAGCTCCTGGTCTCACCGGGACTGTCGGGATTGACAGCTGTCCTCCAAGCTGCAGAAGTCTCCCACCTCTTAAGTAGTCCACATGGACCACCTGGAACTCTGATCTCCTTGTCCCACAAGGAATTGGAAGGACTCGCAACCTCTTTTCGGTGTACTAGTCACCAACACACTCTCCTACAACCAGTTGCTTTTCTGTGATTGTCTTTCCCTTATTGTGCCTCCCTTATCAGGTAGCACTTGGTCGTGCTCTCTCGGTTACCACAACCAGAGAGAATGACAACTTTGCATAGAAACTGGTGTTCTGAGTTATTGTCCCTGAGAAGCCCCCACTACCCCTATATATATAGGAGGGTCATGGGACATGGTTCTCTATACCGGGCAATGTAGGATTAAAGTAGGAGTAGAAGGGTTTGAGATTTTCCACAAAACAACCAACTGCGCCACCTGAACCGATTGTTTCAAGCATGAAATGGTCGGTTGGGGACCTGAACCGATCCTTTCACACCTGAACCGATCGGTTGGGACACCTAAGCCGATCGGTTCACTTCTGAGCTGATCAGTTCGTGGTGCTAGTCCAACTCAAATTGACTTTCAAATTTGTTTGCAACTAATCAAATATTAATCCTTGTCCAAATCGAATTTGTACAAGTGAAACAAATTGTTTTTGCAAAATAGTATTCTGACTTTCCAAACGATCTCATTTGGACCAGTTGAGCCGATCGGTTCAGCTTATCTTGAGCCAATCGGTTCATCACATGAGCCGATCGGTTGGGAGTGCAGACTGTGCAAAATTAGTCAATTGTAATTTCAATCAATCTGATACTCTATTCAATCGATCCAACACCTTAAACACTATGATATTGAGCTATCAATTTATTAAGTGTTTAATTGAACTACTAAACTCCTTTAGTAATCAATCTAAACATCATTTGTGGATAAACTCCTCTTCCAGGTTAAATCCTATGTGTGTGACCCTACATGTCCATTTCACGTTGGCAGTGAAAGTCCATAACACTTATGACTTCACAAGCAAAGAGCGGTGCCTAGTCACACATCAGTGCTACCCAAGTGAAAAGGGAAGTTGGAGACAACTTTCAATCCTACAATCCGTGAATGGTGTTACAGTGAATGTATAATTCCTTTGTCACTGATATCCCAAATGAACTCGAGGCATGGAATAGTCATCCTGTCAACGTTCATTCACTTTCTTGATCTCAAAGTAGATTGGAGGAGATATGTATGACATCAATATCACATACTTATTCACACATGCATGCACACCTATCTCAATCCTACTCATCAAGTGGCCATGGATATCAAACTCCCTCAGGAGGGACAAATCCCATATCTATCACTCACCCCTCAAAAGCCCCATGTGTCAAAGCCACCCAATCATCACCTTTATAATAACCCATGTTTCAGGACTGCGTTTGATGATGTCAAAGTGTGCCCAATGACATGTGTTGAGTGTAGTAATTTCAGGTCAAAGAATCACACTCACCACCATCACTGTGAGAACTGACTGTGACTACCATGTCATGGTTCCATGTGTCAAACTCATGTTGGGTCTGTCCGGTACACTTGTTCTCTAACAAGTACCTATGTGTTTGGTTTGATATCTCCATATCATGACTAATGAGATTTTGTCATCAACCAACACCACAATCTAGTCTTGTGTGTCATTATTGTCTATCTACCTTCCACAATGACATCTGACTAGGGACATAATAAGAATGTACAAACTCTTAACATATGTATGATCTCATCGTTCAGGTCCTCAACCTAAAAGCATACGTCATTGAGTACTGTCATTCTCTAGACATTCAATATGTTCTATCATTATCTCATATGACTGATCCAGAAAGAATTGGAAGCTTTCCTTTGATCTTAATCAAATCAATCTTAATGTATCCCACCAATCATCCCATGATTGGCTCTCAGGGCATACATACCAACAAACTCTCACTTGCACTACGAGCCAATCACCCTTGAATCATATTCTTAGTGATCTTCAAACATGTCCCACATGTTACTGTGCTCTAGTGCAAACATAATGAGTTATGGCAACACTTTGCCAAAGTCGATATTAATTGCATGTCTCTCATCTCTTCACTGTACGTTACATGTATGAGATGGAGTTGCTGTAATATGCAATCTATTATTCCTTTGCTAACCTTTAGCCTGATTGCATGACCAAGCACTCCTAACTTGTCATCAATGATCAAAATAACTATAAGTTCATCTCTATGAACTCCCAAATCCATATAGTATCCACTGATGTTCTCTAACACACGGATACTCGACATTTCCTTTTAAAAAAACTTTATAGGAACGTTTCCATTTATCAACAAACATTCACCTTTATATATCCCATATATATTGTGATTAATTTTCTATCCTTTTCGGAAGTTCGCATCAGTGTAACTCTTTACAATGAACCCTTCCTTATTTCCATTAGTACTTCTCAAGTACTTATCAAGTTCTCATGGTATTCCAGTAACCCTTACTGGAACTAAACAGACATCCACTCGTAATGTCCCACATACAAGTTATAAGGATGAATATATCATATTGTCATGTCCTACATACAAGATGATAAATGTGTTTTGTTCTTGCCATGTCCATACATGCAAGATAATGGGATGTTTACATACATGATAGATCCATATCTATTCTTAGTGTTCCCATTCTTCATAAGAATTGGACACTTGGCCTTGGGGTACTAACTCCATGTAGCATGGATAAGTTTTCTCCCACTGAATCATTACACATTGAACCCTTCAGTATAGATTTCTAATGTATGCTTTCTCTTTTTAGGTCAATAGGTTTTTTGAGAAATATCTCTATAGATCTATATTCATATCACATAGGAAACATCTCTATCTTCCTTAAAGATAATTTCCACTTTGTATTTCCATTCTAGAACATTTTCATTTCACATCAACATGTGGAATGTGAATACGCTCCCACTAAATCACATATCTCTCTTTATCTTTGACATATCAGTCAAAACCTTTGACTATATTATCAAAGTGAAGATCCATATCTGAGTTGCTTGTACTCAATCAATCACATTGATTAGTCCATTGTAACTTATAGACTTCATTTGCATTAATGGATTCACAAACCTTATAGGTTGTGTCACATACACATCCTTGTTTTATTCCTCATAGGAATGCGGTTTTAGTATTCGTATGCCAAATCTCTTAGTCATTAAGTTGAAATTAACAAGCATCATCCTTCTCAAAATGTCATCCATGTTTCTTAATGCTTAAAATTTATTCGCACTCATGGATTTCATCCCAATGGGTGCTACCATCAACGACACACCTTATGGTTTACATGGAAGTCATTTAGGATGTAATGCTCATAAACCATAACTCAAAATCTGGTTCCTCATATTCATCTAGATAGTTGACTCATCACATAGATAATCGAGGTGTATATGTCAAGGATATAAGAACTCACAACTCTTTGTGATTCTTAATGTCCTTTATTAGTGTGGGGTATTCTTTATTTAAGAAGAAATTAGTTATTTCATAATCATCCTCTAAATCCTTAGAGTATGAATCCTTTTTTTGTATTTAGACATCACCATGCCTTAACCATGAGTTCACTATGATACATTATCATAATCACTCACAAGGATCTCAAACATTTGGTTCAAGTATTTCATTCATTGATCTCATCAAGAATTAACACTTTACCAAATTCGTACTTCATTTATGATATTCTTGAACACTTCAAGATATTCATATTGGTATTTCTCTAAACACCATTTGAAGTATTAGCATTAAATCTAATAGGTATGTAAATACATCTCATGTATTATACCTAATGGGATAATCATTCTCCCACTACCTTCGTGAATATTGATTAATCATGTCCAAGAGATTCATGTCTCTTACTGGTTCTCTAACCAAAAGAGTCTAGATTTATCCATCATATGGGAACTAGTAATGAATTTCTCATGATTTATGATAATTTGATTGTTTGAGTTATCAATAACTTTTAGGTATCATTTTATCTTGTGCATACCAAGTACCACAAGATAAACAAGGCATTGCCATAAAGATCATATCTTTTGAAATTGAAACATCAACTTTATTAATTGCTATCATTTTCATACAATATGCAAAAATTAAAGTGCTTCTATTCATTTGGCAAATAGCAGTTCATAACTCTATTACATGCCTTCAAGGCTGAAAATAAACTAAAGTACTCCTATTTATGGTGGTCACACTTGCACCATTTATTGAGTGCTTTACATTTTATATCTTGGTATCATATACTTCAAAAATGTTACAAGTTTATTTCATGACACCTTCAGGTGGAGACGTCTGTTGCCTCCTTCTTCTTTAGTTCTTCCAGATAGAGTGGACAATTCCTTTTCCAATGTCCTGGCTTTTGACAATGGTGGCAATTGCCTCTCTTGGTCATGCCTCCCTTGGCCTTGAGAGTTGAAGATGACTCGGGTTGCTGGCTAGCATCAGAATCTTTCTTATCCTTGCCTTTGCCCTTGTGCTTGGACTTGCCTTTCTTGCTACTGATCATCATCACAAACTTAGGCTTGTCCTTCTTCATCTATGCCTCAACTGTCCTCAACATGCCCAACAACTCTGTCAATGGCTTGTCAAAGTTGTTCATGTTGTAGTTCATCACAAACTGACTGTAGGATTCTGGCAACGATTGCAGTATCACGTCAGTAGCCAACTATTGGCTCAAGGGAAATCCCAGTCTTGTCAGGTTGTCTACATACCCAATCATTTTGAGCATGTGAGGACCAACTGGATCTCCTTCTATCATGACACACTTCAACAACACCCTGGAGACATCATATCTCTCTTGACATGCTTGATCTTCATACATGTTCTTGAGATGCTGAATCATCTCAATGACAACCATGTTCTCATGTTGTCTTTGTGACTCATGGTTCATGGAGCACAACATCAAGCACTTTGTATCAATGGCATCATCAGAATGCTTCTTATATGCATCCCTTTCTACCTATGGTGCGGTAGGAGAAGGTTCCTCTGGAATTGGAGTATCCAGGACATAGAGCTTTCGCTCTTGAGTGAGAACAATTCTCAATGTTCTAAACCAGTCGTGGAAGTATGTCCCATTCAGCTTGTCCTTTTCAAGGACCAATCACAATGAAAAGTAATTGTTGTTTGTTGTCATTTGTACTACAAAAAGAAATATATGCAATTTAGTCCAAAACTCAATTTTGACTTATTTGATTGATTTGAAAGGTTGACGATATAATTAGGACTTTAATTAATTATCGCTCCCACTATTTTTGTTCAAATTGATAGCCCTCACCATCAATTTGGAAGATTGTAGCGTACAATCTTCTAGTGGGTCAAGATCCTGAAATCCTCTGAGTCATGGACCAACTAGGCCTTTCACCCACAACATAGATCTTCCAGGTAGGCAACTTTTTCCAATTGCATCATATGCAACTCTTGAAAGATGTCATATGCAACTCCTTGCCATGATCACCTCCATGCCTCAAGGTGCTAGATCCTATCTAGGTCACCTTGTTAAGTCCAACCCAAACCAACAGGATAAATATGCACCCTGCTAGGGCAGACCCACATATCCATCCTTCACGCTTCACACTTAGTCGATCAAGATTTTCACATGTGTCGCATTTGGAAGGCATATAAAACTTTAATATTTAATGAGGGATTTGGTTTTATAGGTACATATGCATATCCAATCACCACAATACATAGTACGTATCATATACATGCTATATCCCACAAAAAACATGTGAAATGATAAAAGCAATGATTATGTCCATCCTAATGTGATTCCTCGAGCCAAGAGGAATCACGGTCATCTAGGTCTACATCATATGCAACCTGTCCATAATGAAGTGCTATAGTCGTCTGAGTTGATCAACTCATCACATGAATGACCTACTCACCCTGGATGGTGGTCTGGGTGCCACCACCCGATTGGTTGGCTCCTCCAACCGATCAGTTCACCTGGTCATCATGCATCACCTCATGGCTGCCACTCGATCGTCTCGCTCCTCGAACCGGTCAGCAAGATCGACAACTGATCGGTTCACTCCTTGAACCGATCATCTCAGACGTCGTCAGGTTGTCCGTCGTTCTTTGACATAACAGGAAATAAAAGATCTATCTTATTTTACATTTGAAAAGGGAAACCCCGAGTTACATTTAGGGGGAGCAAAGGTAGGAAAGAAATATCGAGTTATCTCAAGTTACATCAGGAATAGGAGATTGGAAATCGGTGCGTAGACTGAGATGTAAGCAACCACATACAACCAAACACACATACATAGGGTTTATTGGCCATAACCACACTATACATCCACCACAAAACACATTTAAGGGCGACGCGTATCGAGTGCATTCATATTACATATCATATATGTATATTGGGATTTGTGGATTTAGATTCGACATGCATAAAGCCAATTTAATTTGCATCGTATGCAATAAATCAAGGAGACAAACCAAAATCGATCATATCGATAATCCTAAAGTATAGAGCAGTTGACGTGGCACTGATACCACTGTAGGGTTTTCGGGGAGGCAGAGAAGGCAACGGAAACAAAAAATTCTTCTCCCAAACCCAGAATAAAGGAATCGCGTCAACGTCTATACAATGGGAAGAATGGTTTGTAGAGGCATACCTTGTCCCTAGGCTTGCTCGGTGACGTTACCTAACGGCTTGTGCGGTCTTCACCTTTGATCTTGAATGGTGTCTGTGCAGCTCCTGGTCTCACAGGGACTGTCGGGATTGACAACTATCCTCCGAGCGGCAGAAGTCTCCCGCCTCTGAAGTAGTCCATACAGACCACCTGGAACTCTGATCTCCTTTTCCCACAAGGAATTGGAAGGTGTTGCACAATTCTGTCGGCATACTAGTCACCAACACACTCACCTGCAACCAGTTGCTTTTCTGCGGTTGTCTTTCCCTTGTTGTGCCTCCCTTATTGGGTAGCACTTGCTCGGGCTCTCTCGGTTACTACAACCAGAGAGAACGAAAACTTTGTAGAGCAACTAGTGTTTTGAGTTGTTTTCCCTGAGAATCCCCCACTACCCCTATATATATAGGAGGGTCATGGGACATGGTTCTCTACCCCGGGCAATGCAAGATTAAAGCAAGAGTAGAAGGGTTCAAGATTTTCCACAAAACAACCAACTGCGCCACCTGAACCGATCGTTTCAAGCATGAAACAGTCAGTTGGGGACCTGAACCGATCATTTGGGGCACTTGAGCCGATCGGTTCACTTCTAAGCCGATCGGTTCATGGTCCTGGTTCAACTCAAATTGACTTTCAAATTTGTTTCCAACTAATCAAATATTAATCCTTGTCTAAATCGAATTTGTACAAGTGAAACAACTTGTTTTTGAAAATAGTCTTCAGACTTTCCAAACAATCTCGGTCGGACCAGTTGAGTCGATCAATTGAACCCTTGAACTGGTCGGTTCAGCCTGTCTTGAGTTGATCGGTTCATCACATGAGCCGATCGGTTCACCAACGTGAGTCGATCGGTTCATCACATGAGCCGATCGGTTGGGAGTGCAGACTATGCAAAATCAGTCAATTGCAGTTTCAATCAATCTGATACTCTATTCAATCGGTCCAACACCTTGAACACTATGATATTGAGTTATCAATTGATTAAGTGTTTAATTGAACTACTAAACTCCCTTAGTAATCAATCTAAACATTGTTTGTGGATAAAATCCTCTTCTAGGTTAAATCCTATATGCGTGTGACCTTGCAGGTCCATTTCACGTTGGCAGTGAAAGTCCATAACACTTATGACTTCACAAGCAAAGAGTGGTGCCTAGTCACACATGAGTGCTACCCAAGTGAAAAGGAAAGTTGGAGAACAACTTTCAATCCTACAATCCGTGAATGGTGTTATAGTGAATGTATAATTCCTTTATCACTGATATCTCGAATGAACTCGAGGCATGGAACAATCATCATGTCAACGTTCATTCACTTTCTTGATCTTAGAGTAGATTGGAGGAGATATATATGACATCAATATCACATAATGATTCACACATGCGTGCATGCCTATCTCAATCCTACTCATCAAGTGGCCATGGATATCAAACTCCCTCAGGAGGGACAAATCCCATATCTATCACTCACCCCTCAAAAGACCCATGTGTCAAAGCCACCTAATCATCACCTTTATAACAACCCATGTTTTAGGACTGTGTTTGATGATGTCAAAGTGTGCCCAACGACATGTGTTGAGTGTAGTGATTTCAGGTCAAAAAATCACACTCACCACCATCACTGTGAGAACCGACTGTGACTACCATGTCATGGTTCCATGTGTCAAACTCATGGTGGGTCTGTTCGGTACACTTGTTCTCTAGAAAGTACCTATGTGTTTGGTTTAATATCTCCATATCATGACTAATGAGATTCTATCATCAACCAACACCACAATCGAGTCTTGTGTGTCATTGTTGTCTATCTACCTTCCATAATGACATACGACTAGGGAAATAATAAGAATGTACAAACTCTTAGCATATGTATGATCTCATTATTCAGGTCCTCAACTTGAAAGCATATATCATTGAGTACTGTCATTCTCTAGACATTCAATATGTTCTATCATTATCTCATATGACTGAACCAGAAAGAATTGGAAGCTTGCCTTTGATCTTTAATAAATCAATCTTAATGTATCCCACCAATCATCCCATGATTAGCTCTCAGGACATACATACCAACAAGTTTCCCTCCAATATGGTTTTGTTTATATCTCCATATGAGACCAAGGTGTATTATTAAAATATATGTTTATCAATTCTTAAGCGAACATATTTGCGATCAGGACTTCTAAAAGTGATCTCCGTAGGATGTGTAGACTTCATCATTATACTATATTTTATGCATGTTTAAGTTCTCTCCAAACTTTTACCAACTTTTTCAAATCATTTTCATCAATTTTACATTTTGGATTTGAAATTAAGTAATTTTTTATCCTGTCTGTTCTACTTATCATCCCAAGAGCATTTTCATATTGAGTTAATCATTTTATTTTATTGGTTTTGAGATTAGGCATGTTACCCCTGATTATTCATGCTAAGATCTTATGACATCATCATATCAAGTTCATGATTCTAAAGCTATATCTTTCATGTATGGTATGATTTCATATTAGGTCTGGCTTATGGGAGTGACTCATTGTACATATATCAAGTTTTAGCGTAAGCGAGATATTTCATGTATCAAGCATCATTAAAGGAACAACATTATAATCTACATCAAGGTTTCATAATTTTCTCACTTGTATCTATAAAGAGCTCCACAAGCTCAAGACACTCAAGCTAAGATATATATATGTCAAGGCACAACATGCTAATCCCCGACATCTACCCATATCTAGCCTTTACCCAACATACAAAATGAGGGCAACCACTAGATTCCTTTACATTAAACCACTAACCTGAGTATGAGGATCATCATGGATATCACACATCATGTATATCATCTTAGGGTCTTGGGACATCTCCCTCACCTATATAGAAAGCATCAAAATTTTAAATTGCCTCTTTGTCTAGGGTTAGATATTTTCATAGGACATCTAGGGTTCAAAATTTTCAAGGAAATCACACACTAGGTCACTCAACTCCTATATTCAGGGGTAGTCTAGCTAGGGACTCATCATCATGTATTTCATCATGCATATTTTTCAACGTTTCACATATTTTTGGAGGTTAGGTACTTTGACCTTCTCTCGTGGTGGGTCGACCCATATCAAAAGGTCACCATGTTCATATGTCCCGTGCTAGAGGTATTCCTTTGTAAAGAGATTGAGGCCCATGTTGGTCTTAAATCGTATATCACATATCATATCTCCACACGTACAAGACTTGGTACAAGCAGACATGTCAACCCACTAGCTATGTTTAGCACATCAACCAAGTCATATGTCTAATACAAGGTGCTAGGTTTAGCTAGGGTTTCATGGTCAAACTCATCTCATATCATTAAGCATACTTGACCTTCCTCAAACAACTTGGGTCTTATCAACATCAATGTCATCATCAATAACATAATCATTGTCACCTTAGGTTATCTAGGCTACTTACTAGCCTAACATTTATCATGGATCTAGACAACTCTAGATACTACAACTAAACTCTCTCATCTAGACTTGATGTGACATCTCTTTCTCTTATGTTACATGGACACTCATTGCCTTTCTGGGTGTGGTATCATTTTTCATAGGTACATATACTAGTACTTGAAATAGATTTTCTCCAATGTTGAAACATTGGATGAAAAACACCATATTCTATTCGAATAAAACCAAAACCAAAATGATTTACCACACTTATTAGACAGTCTAGTATCATGACACCTAGAGAACTAGCAAGAACATGGTGAACACTTGTGTAGACATCCTAAGCACATGTCACGAATCATATTTCTAGGGAGGTAATTTACACAAGTCTACACCTAGTTATAGAACATCTAGGTTATAACTGAGAGGCTAAGTCAACACTGTCCATAAAGGAAAACATATTAAGTTTCTGGGGTTGAGATGTAAGGTGAATTTAGTTTTTGTTTAATGTGAGCAATATTTGGTGTAGTTATTATCCATGCTCAGATACCATTTGTCACAGAATTGGAATCCCAGTTCCAAGAACCAAATGATTACCAAAGACAATATGTGGAAGCGTTAAATGCTTAGCATATATAAACAAATAACAAGATGTATGCACCAACAAAATCTCAACATTGAACAATATATTATTAAGAAACATTCTTTAATTACAAGATTTCATTTACATAATGAAGTGCCACATTGTACAAGTCTTTCTCATGTACACTAGGGATCCTACAACAAGTACACCTAGAATAGCTCACCAAGCCCATCAACCTTCTAGCCATCTCTGAACCTAAAAACAAAATATGAGAAATGGGTCAGCACACAAGGTGTTGAGTATGGGGCATAAAGATACATATATATGTATAAGATTTGCATAATTTGAAAACATTTCAAGACTAAACGAACAAGAATAAACATGTTAACTATTTAATAAAATGCAAAACCATATTTTATGTCATTTTACTCCATTATACCAACAATATGAAGCATTCATAAGGCCTTTGACCAACTTCCCGTCAGAAGGGTCCGTAAAGGTGCTCAAGATTAGCTAACCCTTTTATTCGAGAGGGACCTCAAGGCCATCTCCAAGAGCTAACCCTATTTCAATCATTGTATAATGGAGTTCTATATATATGTGTGTTCAAGTTATAAAACGGACAACGCAAACATCGAGTAAGATATAGCAATACTACATGGCAACATTTGAGCAAGTAAACAAACAAGCATACAATACATGTCTTTTCAAGCAAGAAAGTGATATTCATATAACTAGATAAGGCCCATACATGTTTCAAAGATTTCATAACCTAACTTATCCTTCAACATCTATCCACATGCCAAACCTGATTAAGAGAAAAATTGTATACATGCATTAGATTCTCATCATTAACCCTAAATATCTCCATTTTAGGGTTTTTACAAAGTTAGGCTCATATTTACTTATTAGTACATTAGATGATATTTTATTAATCTAGAGGTCATAAAGTGGGTGTGGTTCAAGTTTCAATTAATGCAATGAGTAAAGTCGGGGATCAAGTGTTAGGTTAATAGATCAAAATATACCATAAGATTTAGATCAATCATATTATCAATATCATCAAAATTATCTTCAACGAATATGATTCATATTCAAAAGTGTCTAAGCCAACAAGATTAGGTCTAGTCTAGTCAAGTTAGATTTTAGTGTTTCAAGATAATCATGAGAGTCAAGATATTAAGGTTTTTTTATTCTAATTACAAAATAGAGTCATTTGACAAAAGTATATGAAAAGGAACAAGATCTAGGGAAATAAGTGAAATCTATCAAGAATTAGGCTTCACAAGTATTTTTTAAACGAATCCTTGGGCTTTTATTATAAAAATGGACTATTTGTTCATAATTTTTGGAGCTAGGAATCAAAAGATACAATTTTTGTATGTTTTTGTTATTTACTAAATTTTTTGAGTAGAGAGGGCCTATTTACAAGAAATGAAGAAAAACGAGGGTCGTTGATCTTTGGTCAATGCTTGGCCCGTGTGACAGATCGACTACTGAGAGGTATCATTCCCTGGGCATGTGCTCATGAAGGAGAGGAGAGAGGGAAGAGAGTGGCATGACCTGTGGCCCTTGATCTTGGGTCTTGGTTAGCCTTTGACCCCAATCCGTCACAGATCGTCGTCCAAGGAGCAGAAGCCCTGTGCACGAGCACGGCGGCACCGCTGCGGAGGCGTGGCCGGAGAAAAAGGGGGAACGTGAGAGAGGGCATGAGAGGGGAAAGTGAGGAGCCGTTTGGGTTTGTGGGGGTAGGCCGAAGGTGTTGAGGGGGGGTTATAGGTGGTTGGGACTAGGTTTAGGGTTCTCGAAGGGGGGCATACCGCTAAGGGTGGCGGCGGGTTTCCTTAGGCCCCAAGGTGAGGTTTGCACAATTAAGAGGCCCAGAAGGTTTAAGTGAGTGAGGGGAAGATATTGGTCATGAAAATGGCATGAGAGAGTAGTCAATAGGGGTCGGGTCAAGTGCTTGAGGAGTCGGGTCCACGGTGGACCTTCCTAATCAGGGGCAAGGTAGAAGACGGCCTGACGTCGTTGGATCTCCATCTAAAGGTTGTTAGGTCGTGCGCCTAGCTCAAGGGAAGGGGGCTCAGTTCGATCTTGACCCAGAGCCGGTCCTAGGAAAAGGATCCCGATTCACAGCTAGTGCTACCGGGTCAGGCCCGAAGTCAACCAAGGCAACGGGCCGAGCCCACTAAGGATTAAAAAGGGGAATTCAAGGGCTATAAATGGGTAGATCTTTGGAAAATCATAAAAAATCTTAGAAAGGTCCAAATGATCTCAAATTTGTACCATAGATTCAAGATAAGGTCTAGAACAATTGTGCAAAATTATAAATCAAAATGAGTTTGTATGATCAAGTATTTAATCAAATGATTCAAGGATTTAATAACACTAGGATTTCATGCATATATGTGTATCATATTGACTCAAAATGTGGAATATTTGACTTTGGTGGACAATATAAAGTTATGAATCAATGTGCTTTCATCAAAGGGAGAAATATTAAGGATGCGATCCTTCTTTCGAATGAGATCATGACTGATGTGTTTAATAAAAAAGGCAAAAATATGTGCGTCCAGGTTGACATTTCGAAGGCTTATGATTCTGTGAATTGGAAGTATCTATTTTCTGTGATGAGAAGAATGGGTTTCTCCTGCAAGTGGATTAGATGGATTGAGGTCATCTTCAGTACTACCTCTTATCAAATCCTTGTCAATGGAGAGGTTACCAGAAATATTTTTCCTATGAATGGCGTTAGACAAGGCGATCCTATTGCGCCCTATCTCTTCACTATTGCTATGCAGGGTCTATCTGAGATGATAAAAAACGAGCCTAACTATGCCCCTATCCAGGTGTCTAAGAATATGAGCTGTTCCCATCTTATTTTTGCAGATGATCTCATGATGTTTTCCAAAGCTGGTAATGACAAGGCTGAGAATCTGAGGTCCTTGTTGGATAACTTTGCTTCCTTGTCTGGTTTATGCATCAATAAAAACAAGAGTATGATTCTTATGAACCCCACCAAAGATGCAGAGGATATCTCTAATATCTTGGGTATAAAGATTGGCAAGTTAGAGGATGCTAAATATCTTGGTCTTCCTATCTTTCCTGGTAAACTCAATAAGAATTATTGTGGTAGACTTATTGATAGAATCAATAGAAGAATGGAAGGGTGGAAATCGAAGACTTTGTCCTTGGCTGGTAGGGTAGAGCTGGTCAAATCTACTTTATCTACTTTACATCTTTATTAGATCCTTTCCTTTCCTTTGCCTAGCTCTGTTTTGGATGACATTGATAGAATCTGTCGCAACTTCATTTGGGGGGATTCTGAGTTGAAATCTAATCTTCACCTTATAAAATGGGAGAGTATCACTTTACCTAAAACTGAAGGTGGTCTTGGTTTAAGGAAAAGCAAAGAGGTGGCAGAAGCTTGTATCATTTTGAATGCTTGGGATGGGGCACGGAAGAAGGATTCGTTGTGGGTGAAATGGGTGAATGAAAAGTACTTAAGGAAGGAAACATTTTGGAGTGTGAATGTATCCACTAATTTTTCGTGGATGTTCAATAATCTCATTTGTATCAAGGATGTTTTGCTGAAATACTTTGAGATAAAGATTGGCAAGGGGGATAGTGTTGATATTTGGAAAGATCCTTGGCTTAATGGGAGATTCCTTTATGATTTTATTGATCTTAACTATTCTGTTCGTGCTGGTTTACCTAATGGTGCTAAATTGGACACTATTATCAAAAATGTCTGTTGGAATATTAAGGACACGAGGTGCTCCAAGACTTTGTTGGATATCCTGGATAATGTGCATATTTATAAGGAACAAGATGACAGCTATTATTTCAAAGGGCAGAAAGAGGTAAGGCTGAATGTTATTTGGGACCAAATTAGATCTAAAGGTGAGAAGAAAAACATTTCTGTTGAATTCTAAGTATGAATTCTAAGTTCCACATGTGGAAAGCTATCCATAATAAGCTTCCTACTACTGATTACTCCAGAAGAAGGGGGATTTCTGTTGTTTCGATCTGTTATCTTTGCATGAATGACTATGAGGACACGTTCCACATTTGCTTTGGTTGTAGTTTTATGAAGGAGTTATGGAATAAAGCCCTGGATAAAGGGTTAATCAGTCTTATTCCTATGAATTGGGAGAGTATCATCAATTTGAAGAGTTCTAATGCTGGTATTGCTATTCCTAGCATTCTCTATCATTCTTGGCTTGAACGAAATAGAAGGGTCCATGATAACATTAGCAAGGATGTGATTACGCTTTGGAGGATCATTGAACATGACATTACCCTTATCATTCAATGATTTTTTTCTGGTTTCCTGTTGTTGTTGGCTGCTCCCTCTTCATCTTTTGCTTTGAATTGCAGAGATGGCTCTGCTTGAGTTGCTGTCCTCTGTTCTATCTGTTCCTCATGTAGGTCCCTTTGTTTGGTTTTTCCTTAGCTATGTGATGAGGCCTTTGGGTACCTTACTGTCGTTATCATGCTGCTGGGTGGTGTGTTGTTCAGTTTTCTGCTGGTTGGGTTTTCCTCTGCTCTTCTATTTATGGCTGTTTTGTGGAGCTGTTAGTCTGCTTGTCTTCTGCTGGCTGGCTTTCATTTTGCCTCTGTTGAAGTCTGGATAGGTTGGCGGTTGGAGTGTCTTGTTGTATGCTGTGACACCTATCCTTCCTGCTGGTGCTATCTTCCTCCCCTATCTCTGCCTTTTGCAATGATGGTCAAGATTTCTTGCTGGTCTTTGGTGCTTTGCTTCCCAGGCTTCTTTTTTGCTGATTTGCTGAAGAGGAAGTTCTGCAGTTTAGCCTTTCTCTTTTGATGGTTGCTTGGGTTTTTTTTCTAGTTGGCGTCATGATGGAGGATCAGGTTGGTGGTTGAAATGAGGGTCGAGTCACCATCCTTCATGGATGTCGATGCTCCCCTCCTTTCTTCCCTTCCTTTCATGATGTTCTGTTGAAGTTTGAGTTGCGATGTTTTTATCCTTTGTCTCTTTCTCCTTGGTGTATCTGCTGTGGCTGACTGGCTGGCGTGTTGGAGACCGGCTTCTGGATGTTTTGGTCTTATGCTGACAGGTGCTATGATGGTGGATCACTCTTGTCATCCCTGAAGGCTTCCTATTCAGTGTTTATTTGAAGATTTGTTTTTGCTGCTATGGCTGCAGTGGTTGCAGGAGATCTATTTTCAGTCTTTTTGCCTTGTGGTATGGGCTGGTTTGGATGCATGGAAGTTTATCTGCGTCTTTCTCAAGCACCTTCTTCTTTGAAGTTTGGACTCTGAAGATCTTTTGTTGATAGAGGATGGGGTTATGAGAAGCAGATGGCTCTATTTTTTTGTGCTGCTATCTTTGGTTCTATCTGTTGCTCCAGCAGGTCCATGTGTTTGGCTTCCTCTGTTTTGTGGTGAGGCATGTTGGGTGCCTGTATGGGCGTTATCTTGCTGCTGGTGGGTGTGAAGTTTAGTTTGGAGGTGATGTTCGTTGGTTGATCGTTTTCATCTTCCTTCTGCTACTGAAGTTGAAAATGGGAGGATCTACTGCTTGCCTGCTAGGTTCTATTGGCTGTTCTTCTGGAAACTTGGTTCTGCAGCTGCATGTTCAGTCTTCTTCTCCACGGGTTGCTTTGTTATTGTTGATGCTGGGTTTGTGGCTCCATTCAGGTTGCTGTTTATGGCTACATTTGTTTTGATTCTGGTTGATTCTGAGGTGGAGGTGTTGGTGATTGTTGTTTCATCTTCTGCTCTGAGTTTATCTTATTCATATATCCTTTCTTCTTGGATTCTCTGCTGGTTTTTGCTGTTGTGGATCAGCTGCTTGCCTGCTGGGATCTATTGAATGTTCTTCTGGAAGCTTGGTTCTGCAGCTGCATGTCCAGTTTACTTCTCTACGGGATGCTTTGGTTGAGTTGATGCTGGGTTTGTGGCCCCATGGTTGGCTAGTTATGCTATTATGGTTGAGGCTGATTTTTGTTTCTGCCATGTGATGGTTCTTTGCTCCCCTCTCACAACAGTTTTGGTTGTGATGGTTGAGTTGTTCTGGCTGGATGTGGTTGGGTTGACGATTCTTGTTCTCCTGAGCCTGGTCGTTTCTTTGATTGAAGATCTGCTGAGTTTTCTTTGTCTCCAGAACTGTCATGATGGTTGAGTTCTTTGGAAAGTCTCGGGCTTGGTTGTTTTTTGTTGCCATCTTTCTCAAGCACCTGCTTCTTTGAAGTTTGGAGTCTGAAGATCAGTTTAATATATAGAAGATGGGGTTCCTGGTCCTGGCTTACTTGCTATATTCATTGTATAGTTATAGTTTTGTCCTTTCTTTTTTTCTCTCTATCTTCAGCTTTGAAGATGGATTGTTTTGTAAGAAACAAAGGAAAAAAAAATACAAAAAAAGCAATACGCATTTTCGACCGACCAAAATATAAAGTTATGAAGTCATAGGATACATAAAGAGTGAGGACTTCAAGTAAAAATAATAATTATGCACAAATAGGACAAAATCCACTTTGTCACAATATTCAACTTATACAAATAATGTCTTTAGCAATATATTCAACATACTCAACTTGGCAACTAAAGAAATTAAGCAGCTAACCATTAGAAAATTAACTCTAGAGGCATGGAAAAATATGTGATCTATCTTACTTAAACTCTAGTATCAAGAAGGGAGGAAGAGTCTCACCTTAGTGGTGGTGGTAGTGGCGGAGTAGAAGTGGAGGCCTACGCAGTAGTGGTAACCAACGCAATAGTGTGCACTGGTGGATGTGGAGAAACAACGATAGAGGTTGATCAATAAAGAGATATGGGGGAGCAATAGAGAGTTGGTGGATTTGTGGTGGAGATCAGTAATGGCAGAGAGTAGGTCGAGCACCAGAGGAGCTCCACTAGAAATAGATTAGTAGAGAGAAAAAGAGAAATAACATAGGAAGCAGCGGTGAAGGCGGGAAGTGATAGATCTAGTAAGTCATCATCGTTTCAAGAACTAGAATCTAGGTATCATGGTGAAAAAAAGAATGGGGGAAAGAAAATTGCCTGGTAACTATTAAGTGAACTTAGTCATCGGTTGCTAGCAAAAACTGACAACTAAGTAGACACTTCTTAGTTGGCTAAGCCAAAGTGATGATAGAGTGAGAGCTGTGTCACTAATTTCTACAAAGGAAACTGATGCTACAGACCCTTATCCTAATAAAAAAATGACATCCTCACTAAACACTTTAGTCATTGGTTAAATTTAAAATCCAACACCATAGGTCAATCTCTTTCATTTTGTCATTCAAAAAAGTTGAAGCCACATGTACTTATCCCTAATAGAAAAATGCCAACCTTTTTTTATCTGCCAAGCATTTTGTTCCTTTTTTGATAGATTTTTCAAAAGTTGTACAAAATTTCCCATAGGAAAAAGAAAATGAAAAGAAACTAAGAAAAAGAAGATTTAGGTATAGAAAATACTTATTTCTTTCTTTACATAAGACCATAAGCTATCTATTGTATGGCTCCATTCCATAAAATCCTTCTATTTCTTTCATCACAGATTTCATGAAAAACATCCATAACAGTGAGTCCATCTTTTTGAGATTTTACTCGATAAACCTCCCTTAGAGACCTGGGAACTTTGTCTAAATAAGAGTCTCTGGCAACTATCCTCCAATATCCATAGAAAAATTGTAGATGAATAGAATGTATAACAAGGCTTCACAATCACATTTGCAAAGAACACACTACAAGGGCATTTTAAAGCCTTTTCTACATATATGATCCATAGTCAATAGTTTTTCAAGAAAGCATCTCCATACATGAAAAGAATATCTCCTAGGATCTTTTATTCTCTAAAGCCATTTGGTCCAAAAAGGGACATACTCTTTCACTCTAACAGTCTGCCACACATCCTTGATTCTACAAATCTCCTTCCCTTTCAATATAATAGAATCATCCACAAAAAACATAGGGGAAAGATGATCCTTGAAATAGTTGACAATCTCATTAACATGCCTCGACTTGGACACAATCCAACCATCATATTTAACAAAACAATTTAAATAAGAAAACTTCCATGTACCACTTCTCATAATTTCCCCTACCCCCAGAATATGATAAAGAAACATTCTATCAAATCTCCAGGGATCACAGTACACTTAATAAGATTACCATTACCCACAGAGAAAGAAACATATTTAGTAATGCCATCTCTATGAAGAATCAACTGCTTCCACAACCACGAGGCATTTGAAGCACTCTTACACCTCCAAATAGATTCATCTTTAAGGTATCTTCCATGAACACATATCACACATATACTATCCTTCTTATTTGAAATAAACCATATATTCAAGATGACCCAAGCCTTCATCATATCCCCAGCCTTCCTAATCCCAATGCCACCCTCTTTCTTAGGTAGATAAACTTGGTCCCCAATGACCATATGTATTTTCCTAGATAGGTCCTATCCTCCCCATAATAAGTCCCTACATATCCTATCAATCTCATCAGTAATAGAGATTGAGAGTGGAAAAGAAGAGGCCCAGTAAAGCTGGAAAGATGATAAAGTGGAAATAATAAAATCTACTCTTCCTGCAAACGAGAGCAGCCTAGATTTCCATCCTTCAAGCTGATTCTTGATCTTGTCAATAATTGGGGAGAAAAGACTCTTTGTCAACCTACCATGAAACAAAGGGAGCCCCAAGTATTTGATTGGGAGCTTCTAATTCTTGATATTCAAAATTTCTTCAATCTTAGAAGGATCAACATCAGAATTAGAAAAGAATGGTAATTTTCTAGAACTGATGTTCAAACTAGATGCCCTGCCAAATCTATCAATAATATTATTCACCATACACATACTCCTCCTTGTACCCTATTAAAAAAAGACAATATCATATGCAAAAAAAATATGGGAAACCACCATCCCTTCAACATTTTTAAGAGGAGAGACAGTCTTTTTCCTAACAACATCATTCATCATAGAAGAAAGACCCTGCATCGCTATGATAAATAGAGATGGGGCCAAAGCATCCCTTGGCGGTGTCCATTTGAAGGAAAAAACTACATAGAAGGAATCCATTCACAAGAACTTGAAAACTCACAATAGAAAGAATTTCTTTTATCCATATAATCCAACAACCAGGAAAGTTCATTTTGTATAGAATCATTTCAAGATAGTCCCATATCAAGGAATCATAGGCCTTAAGTGAATCTACTTTCACACAAACTTTCGATGAGGAACTTTTCATAACCATACTCAATAAATCATTAGCTAGAAGAGTAGAATCCGAAATAGACCGCCCTTTAATAAAAGCACACTAGGCTTTACTAATCATGTCAGGCATAATTAGATGAATTTTATTCGCTATCACTTTTGAAATAATATTGTAAAGGACATTACAAAGAGAGCTAGGCCTCCCATCTTTAACATCCACTACGTTTTTGGACTTGGCTACAAGAGCAATAAATGTATTGGTAACCTAACTTAACATCTTTTCACTCATGAAGAAATTGTGAACACCATTAACTACATCATCTCCAATAGTTCTCAAACTGGCTTTATAAAAGGCACAATTAAACCCATCAAGCCCAGGATCTTTATCACCATTTGAGTTCAAGACAATACACTCAATATCCTCTTTAGAAACAACAGACACCATCGATACAACACGCTCAATTCTATGAGAAGGAAGCGCCTAATTATCATTGCACTCCAAACTTCTATCATGCTTGTAGTTAAAGAGGTTGTTATATTAATTGATAATGATCTTCCATCACAAAGTAATTTGAACACATTGAGCCATCAATTGAAATACCTCTAATAAAAATCCTGACCCTTTTGGTCTAAATAGAAGAATAAAAATAACTTGAGTTCCTATGTCCCCATTTTAACCAATTTAGATGAGATTCTTGCTTGAGAAAAGATTCTTCACAATCATTTGCAATAATAGCTTCTTTCCTCTTTGAAGTTGCATTCTTAATTGCCACCTCATCATTACTATTATTATCAAAGTTCCTCTAAGCATCACATGCTTCATGATTCTTTATCTTTCTAACTTCAGTTAGATTCCCACTCCTTTCTTGTTCCATTTGGAGAGAGCATGTCAAACATTTTCAAGCCTCCTACACACCCTATACATAGGATTACCTGACACTTCAGATCACTAGGATTCCTCAACCATAGAACAAAAATCACTCCTATGGCTCCAAGCATTGATAAATTGGAATGAGGTTTTCTTCTTAAAAACATAATCATCCAAGTACATCCCAATCACTCTATGATCATTGTAGATAGTATTCTTAATATCTCCCCATATACTAAGGAGCTTATTAATAAATAAGAAATTACAGAACACTCTATCTAACCTACTCTTAACAATTTTTTCTCTATCTTAGAGATTATCCCAAGTATACTTAGCACCCTTCAAGTCCAGTTCTACAAGATTAGCCTGATGTATACAATTATTAACGTGACTCATAAACATAACACATGGATCTGCCTTTGCAAACTTATTATCTAAGAACCGAACAACATTGAAATATCTATAAACAAATAAAGGATCATTCATATTGGAACCAATACCAACCAGAGACTCCTAGAGGTCCAATCTTCTATTAACATTTTTGTTCCCGTAAATCATAGAAAGGAAAATGTTACCAAGAGGGGAGGAGACCCAAGCATGGATTAACGGATCCATTAAATAGAATTTATTAATAGAAATATCTTGATCTGACCATGAATGATAATTCTACCCAAAGCATGGTTGTCATAATTACAAACCCAAAACCCATCACTAAACATTCTATATATAGTCTTCTTTATCTTGTTTTTCCTAATTTTGGATTCCAGAATACACACAATAGACAAACCTCCTCTTTGGATCATCTCTTGAAGTGTGGATTGATGCCCAATCTTATTCCATCCTCACACATTCTAGGAGGCAATGATTACATGATTAACCATTGAGGATGCTAGCTGGAAGCTCGCTAGCCTCAATCACATCTTCTTTCCCTTCATCTCTGAGAAACTATTGGAAGCTATTAGGTGAGAAACTGACCCCCGATCTGAAAGCAACTTCATGAGATTTTGTAGGAACTTTGCGGGGGGATCACTTTTCCTTCTTCTCCTATTGACTTTCTAAAAACCTTCATTTCTATCAACACTTGACACTGGAGTAATAAGATCAACATCATTCAAAATAGGGGACCCAACTATAATTTCATTCACCATTTCTTTAGTCGGGATATCCATGGCATATTCAAACTGATCAATGTGAAACTGGCTTAGACACTAGCCTTCCATTTCTAGAAAAAAACCTAATGACATTGCCCAATTTGAGGGGAAATATGTTTTGTAAGGTAAGTGGCGAGAACACTTTTTCATTGGTTCTTTTAGTAAAAACCAACAACACAGGGAAACCTACAACATCCGTTTCTTTAGTAAAAACTGACAATAAAGTCTTTTTAGAGGCAAAATTGATTTCTTGGGAAGGGCTTTGTCAGTAGTTTTCATACAAATGATGAACATACCTATATCAGATTTTCCCACTAAAATATTTAATTTCACGGGCTATCTTAGACGTCAGTTCTTCAAAAAGAAACCAATATTTTAGTAAAAGTGGTACCAATGTTTTTTCTTAATCGATAAGAGTTGATCAGTAGTGATTCTTGTGTTATACCAACCAATGATATAGGCATGTAGAATCATTTTTCTATTAAGATCAACTTTAGGAAAATGACACTAGAGGTTAAAAATGTACTAGTGGCACCTCTACAGTGACTGATTTTTACATTTCTTCCTTCTACCCTCATTCCAATCATCTTTTCCTCTTTTTTCCTTTGTCTGTGGCATTTATCATCTATCAATCCACATTGTCTTTCATGTACATGAGTGGTTAGACCACCTAACTTGGATTGGAAGTAGCCACTAAGGTTCTCCCAACATGTAATTATTTATATTCCATTGAATGTATATACTCTTAGCAATGTTTATCTCCTAACTCTTATTCTTGAATGATTCACTTGCATGATTAGCTACCATATTGTGATGTTTGAATTCTAATGTCTCGATAGAGTACTATTAGTATAGATCTCGAGTTAAGGAGTGGACGAATGCACAAAAGTATTAGAATATTAGAGCTAATGATCAAATAGTTGAATGTTTGACTATTTTCTTATCATCTCAAGAGAGAGACATACCTATGGTCTACATCTATAACTGAATCTCAAGAGAGGGAATAGACACTAATGTTGATTTCTCTAAAACTATGATAAGGGTGTAACATACCCGAATCTTGGTATCCTCTCAAATATTTCTCTATTTTAAGTCTTGTCAATTACGTTAATATAAATATCTTTTTATCTTATTTTACTTGAGTCAAGATTAATAAAATAAAATAAAAAATGTTATAAAAAGTTACCTTTTATACAATATTAATGATAAATTAATGTATGAAGTCATGTATTGGGAATGAATTATAAAAGTTCTCCAATAATTAGTTTTGACCCAGATTTGTTTATTAAAAAAAACCCTAATTACAATTGATTAAAAATATTCAATACATATGCAATAAGATATTTAATTGATAAAGAATGACATTAAATTAATGAATTTATTAATTCTTGAAGAAGTAAAGAGATACAATATCAATTGTTTTCAAAAGAAATAATGACTTGAAATTCGGATCAAATACATTTTAATAAATCTACATAACAAATTTTGTGTCAAGCGGACACCTTTTACTTCCCCAATTAAATTAGAAAGTGAAACATTATTATATACCTAAGTGATATTGACCAAATTAGATTCATAAAATTCATTAATCCATGTAGCAACCTAGTCTTCCCCTCCAATGCAAACCCTTGTGTGCTCTCCTCTTTGATGTGCATCTTGTGTCTCTACTTATCAGCCGTATCTTCCTACCCACTCTCTTAGGTTTGATCCTATTCATGGGGATTCTGTAAATATTCCATTCCAAAAATAGAAAAATTGGGACTTTTTCTTGTACTATTCCTTGCCTTTTCCTTTTTGCCTCTTATCCTTCCTCCATTCCCTATTTCTCTCCCACCACCTTATCTGCCACTATACACCTTCCTTCTCTTTCCATCAACCTCACTCCCTGCGTCAACCACGAGAGGAGCTCTCAAAAAGTTACCAACCCCATAGTAGGAAACAACCCAAATGCAACAATCCAAAAAAGTTTGAATATCTTTCTCCCTCATTGCACCACCATTTATGGTAGAAAGACCTCTCCACATGCCTAGAAACCTGCAACATTAAAATATGACTTTGGAACAAATTTGTAGATCTTAGGACCTGACCATACTGATAGACTCAATCTCTGCATGCTATTCCAGATGACATGTTGATGACAAGTCCTCGTCCTCTCTTTAGCTTCTTCACCACCTCCACCATGTTCTTCTCCTATGGACACATAGTCCATTATTCCCCCTTCCACTCCATTTTATTTGGTGCTCCAAGATCCCTAGCAACCATTTTTATTCCCCTCATGCGCCTGGCCTTCCAAACATAGACCTACAAAAACATCTATTGAAAGACACCATACCAGTACCTCCCTTTTCCCATGGCCAACTACATACCACTAAGAAGAGAAGCTCTGGCTAGACATGGGTTTCTATGAGAAAGAGAGAGTTTGCAATGCCCTCTGTCAACATGATTCAGTCAAGGTGTTGATCATTGTAGATCATGGAACTCGTTGTCACCTTAGTTGTGGGATCTACTATTTGTTACTCAAGGAGGCTACCCCTTACATATATCCTATGTGGTCCTAGTTATGATAGGGTCTAACAAAGGAGCCTCTCCCTGAACATGATCCATCTGATATTCTTAAGTGATCTTCAACAAGTAGCAAGTTAGTTTTTTCCTTGAATTTCAGAGTCCATGGTATAATAGATTCATATAAAAGCTAGAATGGTAAATATACCATTACTAGTGTCAAAATAGAGGTATTACGATATATAAAAACTTAGAGGTATATTAATAGGATTCCTATAATTTGTAGCTTTACATAAATAACATTATTCTATGAGATTATAGATTACTTCACATAGATGATATCGGGTTTGAAGCTTCATCTAATTTATACATCAATTTTTTTATTTATTCCAATTCAATACATATTATTCATATTTTTGTGTTATTAGTATAATAAGTGATAAAGTCCTCATCAGAGATGATCCATTACATCCCTAAAACTTTAGTTTTTCATAAACATGACCAATAATATAAGGTACAGATTTGAAATTTTCAAATGATGTAAAACACTAGAGTTTTAGTTTATATTTTGGTAAAGTAACCCTTCTCTATTAATTTTTAGTGAATTAATTACCTTATATACCTAATGTTGTGGATCACATGATTACCTAGCCAAAAATTTGAATATAATTGAGATTTTGGATTCATCATAGTTGAGTTATAAATCATTCCATGCTTCGTTGTGATCAGAGAACCCTATCTATATGAAATGATGTCAGAAAGGCTGATGTAATTTTGATTATGACCTATTTATTTAATAACGACACCTATTTATCCATATCTGGATAAGTCAAGCTCTTCATCAACCTTACACACTTCACTCAATATAATGATAATTTTAAGTTATGGTGGAGCCATCAGATTATGATCTGTTGACCTAGACCCCTTCTTCTTCCTCATGTGTTTCTTGGAATCAGTAGTAAAAACCCTCGATGGATTTTGGAGATGCCTAAATCTCTATGGACTCCATGTTTTCCACAAATACCACCACAATCAATCTCATGAGAATGTCCTGAGTCCAACGAGCCCTATTTTTACCCCTTCATCTCCTCATAAAGAAAAGTCCCAATCTATGGTTCTTGCCCCTCATCAATGTGGATTGTAAAGGGAGAAGTGGATATCCACATAGAAGATAGTCAATCCAGAAGGCTTTGACGCCCTCAAGGGAAGCATATTCCTCTATTATTTGGATTAATATGAACCCTTGGTAGCTTTATGGACTTGATATTCTACTCTGGCATCAAAGAGCTCAACACAACCATTACAGACACCTTAGCCGAATTACCTTCTTGGTAATCTTCCCTACCCATTTTTCTTGCTTTCCTATGTGCGATAGACCTATCTTTTTGTTTCCTAGATAGATCCTTGAAATCATCTACCTCATTGAAGATGATGAGCCTTGCTAGGCTACCACGACTAATTTCTTTTTCATTTTTTCCAACATTCATCTCCTACCTTCGATTGCTTTAGCAGAGTTTTTCAATCAAGAGTTCATGGTTGTGTTTAGTTTAAAAGAAATCATGTTTGATATTTTAGTGGTTCAAGTACATATGAGGTTGTTCATCTTCCTTCAGGGAGTCCTCAACTACTCAATGGGTCTGTTGCTTTTCAGTCTTTCCATTCTCTTCCTTGGTTGTGCTTCTTCTGAACTCTTCCTCCTTTTGCCATGAAGGGATTAGGTCCTGGATCTTTTAATCACCAAATAGTATGATCTTGGTCTTGACAGGAGCGATGCTATTTAGGGAACCTAATGGGGACCTCCCCCCCCCCAAATGGTCAGCCACATTTAGAGTATTCTTTGGTTTTTGTTGCACCAAGGTGGTGCTCCAGGCACCATGGACAAAGGAGGGAGAATCCATGCTCTTGTTTTACCTTTGTATCTTGATGATTTCAATCAGTGTGTCACCACCACATGGATGTTCCAGTCAATTTAATGTTTGTATCTTTTAGGAGAAGTCAGGAAGCTATTTTATTCATCTTGCCTTCCTCATGCAAGACAATTTGAAGGATTATTACAGGTCAAGCTACTAGAACCATAATTAAACATGGTAGTACTATTACCATTACGAGACTCTAATTGAATAATTCCATCCAAACTAGGTGGAGGGATAATATAATGGTACATGTACCTCTTGGTTTTGAGATGGTGCTTAGCCAGGGTGTCTGCTGCCTGATTTCTTTCTCAGTGCCCATGTTGTATCTTCCACCCTCTTCGCTGAAGCTTTCTAATCCTCAGAATCCAAGTAGCAAGTCTTGGGTTGCAGCTGATATCCTTGTCTAAAATTGTGATGGCATTCTTACTATTAGACTCAAAGCATGCTTTCTCAATTTGATGTTCACTCGCATACTGCATAGCATCAAGCATACCTGCCAATTCAGCTTCTAAGATGCTATATGTGTTCAGCATTCGACCGCTACCACATATCCACTTGCCCTCATTATCCCTACCTATGAACACCAAAGCTTCTTTGTTCTTTCCAGTAGCCACATCTGTATTGAATTTGATGTACCCTGGTTTAGGCTTGCTCCATGTCTTGTGCATTTTAACATTTGTGTTCCCCCGATCATCCTCCCACGCTTTCATGGTTAGAGTTATATCTTTGGTGATTTGTCCTACTTGACGATCCACTGGGCATTGCACACCTTCCATCACTTCGTGATCTACTCTTCCAAATATGCCAGCAGGTAACACTAAAGGCCACCTGCGTTTTGTGTCCTTTCGCCAGGACCATTTTCAACCAAACTCTTATTTCTCTTGGAACAAACATGTGCGTCAAATCTCCTTGTGTCAAAATTCTCTTCCATACTTGTTGGGTGTGGATGCAATCCCTCAAGGTGTGGATATTGGATTCTGCCTATTCCTTAAATCGACTACACTTGTCATCTTTAGTGAGGTTTCTAGATTTCCTTTTGGCATTAGTAAACAATCCTCCATGACCAACAATCCATAGGAACATCTTTATTCTACTAGATACCTTCAACTTCCAGATCAGATTCCATTCCCATGGAACCTCTATGTTCTTCTCTCTTTGCAGAATATTGTAGGCGGACTGCGTCGTAAACTGGCCATTTTAAGTAGGGCACCAGACCCAGATATCCTTGTGGTCCGCATGGACTGGAGGTGGAATGCTTGTGATGCTTCTACTCACCTCCGCAAGAAGCCACTCGTTCAAGAAATTTGTATCCCACAACCCCTCCTCTATGGCAACACTAGCTACTAGTAAGTCTTTTAGGTCTTCAGGGATTGTCTTAGACGCATGATCTGCTAACCGGAACCCAAGTTTCACCCAGTAGTTTGTCCAGAATCTGGTGGAGTAACCACTTATAGGTTGGAGTCTCGCATTCCTCATAATGAACTCCTTACCTTCGAACAGATCTTTCTTCAACCGGGAACCTGTTTGTGTCTGACTTCCTACAAACTTTATAAATTGTTTGTGCATTCCGCTACACCAAACAAACTTCAATTCACCCAAAGTGTTCTAGGCATTTCGGAGCAAGAGGGCTTCATTCCACTCCCTCATGGCTTTGATATCGAGTCCTCCTTCCTGCTTAGGACTGGTAACCTTGTTCCATGCAACAAGAGACATCGGGTGATTCTTATGACCTCCCCCCCATATAAATAGCCTCACCATGCCATCGACTCGATCACATAAGCTGACTGGTAGGCGGGAAAATTGCATGACATACGTCGGGACAACGGTCAAGGAACTCTTCGCAAGACACACTCTGCCCACCATGGAAAGACATCGAGCGGACCAGGCATTAATGCGAGTGTCTAGCTTTGCAAGAACATCTGAATAAGTGTTGTGATTGACTCTCATGTGAAGAATGGGTACGGCTAGATACCTTCCCAAGTCCTCAGTAGTTTGAAAATCACAGACTCGCTCAATCCTCCTTCTCTCTATTCTATCAACAGTGCGTGAGAAATATATCCTAGTTTTGGCTGTAGAAACTGACTGGCTTGATGCTTTCCCAAACATCTCAAAATAAGAGAGGATGTTCTTTATTTGTGTAGTACTAGCTTCAGCGAAAAGGATGAGATCATCTGCAAAGAAGACATGTGACACAATAGGTCCACTTCTGCTCAGTTTCGTCGGCTTCCACCTCCCGTCTTGCACAAATTGGTTTATTAGCTGAGTTAGCCTTTCAAGGCACAATACAAACAGGTAAGGAGCTAATGGATCACCTTTCCGAAGCCCTCTAGAAGCTTTGAACTCGTTCGAGTGTTCCCCGTTCCATATGACAGAGATGTTCCCCCCCATAACAGAGTTCATAATACATCACCTGATATTGATGGGTAACTCAATTTTATGTAATGTATCTTCTACAAATTGCCACGACATCATGTCATATGCTTTGGTTAAATCAACCTTGATCGCCATCATTTTCCTGCCCGTCTTGCTCCTCATATTGCATGTTATCTCTTGAACGAGGGCTATATTGTCGTGGATGTGCCTCCCTGGAACAAAGCTACTTTGTTCCTTAGAAATCCAAGTAGGCATGAACTTCTTAAGCTTTTCAACGACCACTTTGGAGGCAAGTTTCAAGACTATATTGTTTAGAGAAATGGGCCTTAATTGCTCACATTTTCCAGGCTTCAGAACTTTAGGAATTAACACAACCTTTGCATTACACAACTCCTACTTCAACGGATGACCTTTCAAGGCATTCATCACTGTTCTACAGACTGACATACCCACCTTATTCCATTCTTTCTGGATGAAACATGTGGTAACTCCATCTGGTCCTGCTGCTTTGTGGGGATTGAGAACTTTCAGGATCCGATGTATTTCTTCTGTATTTGGTACCCTAGCAATCTCTTCTTTTTGGTTCACCTCCATCATTTTAAACTCTCCCAGAATCCTTTATATGTGCTCCTGTCTTCTTTCCCCTGTGTCTGTAAGAACTTGTTTCAGGTGCGTGATCACCATGGTCATCAGTTCTTGTTTGTCTGTTATCCACTCGCCCTAGTTGTTCTTCAGCATAGTGATGATATTTCCCCGTCTTCTTTGGTTCACCCACGCATGGTAGAACTTAGAATTGTTATCTCCATCCTTTATCCACTCCAAATGGGATTTCTATTTCCAGTCCTCTTCTTCTTTTTGTAGAATGTCATCTAACTCAAACTGCATTTGATTGCACAAGCCATCTGTAGTAGTGTCATATCTGCTCGCCAAGTTTGTTTGCAAGGAATTGATATTCTTTATCAACCTGTCCTTGTGCTTTCTTCTGTCCTTCAGCAACCTCTGATCCCAGTCATTCAGGTGCCCTTACGCTGCTTTCAATGCCTCTTCAAAGCACTCATATTTGTTCCAGACCGTACTCAGCAGGTTTCAGAAGTGGGCTTCCTTGTGCCAAGATGCCCTAGTACCGAACCTTCTCCCGCCATTCATAGCTGGCTGATCTCGTGATCGCAGGAGAATAGGATAGTGATCATAGTTTATATGTGGTAGATATTCTAGGTACATGTGGGGGAATCGCTGAATGAACTCGCTATTTGCCACAGCCATGTCCAACCTTTCTTGAAGCATGCCGTGCTTGTAGGTGTACTTCATACCAGTAAATCCTATATCTACAAGTCCAACTTCCATCAACGTATCACTGAACTTGTTGGCTTCATTGCAGTAGAAATGTTTTCTTTCGAACTTTTCATTGGGGTATAGCATAGCGTTGAAATCACCCAACACTACCCACGGCATATCAACCGCTTGTCCTATCTCCTTGAGGTGATCCCATAAGTGTTTTTGAACAGATCGATGAGGGTTCGCATATACAACGGTAACCAATAACTGGTTGTTTACTCTACAATGTATGAATTGTCAGTGACTGTATATCACCTCCATAGTGCAGCGAGTAGGATCCCAGCCCACCCAAATGCCACCTGCAAATCCTCTGTCTTCCACTCTATATGACTTCTGCAATTCCAACTTCTTTATCACTCCTTCTTCTTGTTGTCCACTGATGTGTGGCTCCAACAAAGCAACACTATTTGGTTTCTTAATGCTCATGAACTCCTTCAATGTATTCCAGGTTTTGTCGTTGCCAATACCCCGGGTATTCCAGCAGAGGATATCAATCGTCAGTTGATGTGAGCTAGACGGAGTTACTGGCTGTCTAGTTCTTTCTGAATGTTCAGCTCAGCCCGTGGACCCTCCTCCATGCTACCATGTTCCATCCCTTCTTCCTCTATTGTTGGTTGCTCCGCCTCCTTGTCAACTGTGATGTATGTTCCCCCGTGGATAGTTTCGGCCTCCTTATCTAGGGATCTCCTTGGGTTTCTCTGTCTGCCATCCTGACCTGGTTATGGTGTGCTTGCCTTTCCAACTCGTTTCATTTTCATTCCAGATTTCTTGCTCCTTCTTCCCTTTTGTGATGCCACTGCAGCTAGAAACTCATCCGTATCCTCGATACTTGATGTTGGGTGTTCTGTAACTTTGCTTTCCCTCATTGGTCCTTCAGCGTCTATCTCCTTCATTTGTGCCTCCTCCCCCTCCTCGATGTTCTCCACGATGATCACCTCATTGACTTATGGATCTACAGCTCTGTGGTCCTCACTTCCTCCTTTTGTTTCCTTCATAGTAGGAGTTTTCTTCTTCTGCCCTTGTGTATCAGTATTCGTTATGTCTTGGAGTATCTCCTCATTCTGGGTCTGGCTTGCAGCTTTATTCTTCTTCCTCCAAATCTTTGTGCTCCACCGTGAAGTGTCAGTAACCTTCTCCTACTAATTACTTGCTCCCTGGTCCTCGTAGAGTCCCTCAATATCCTCACTTACTTCTTTTAGCATGCTATCAAACCTATTATTAGTTGTAGCGCTTGATGTAGTTCCCCCGTCAGCATCAGCTCGCTTGTCTCCCCTCCTTCTTTGGCCCCCTCTCCTTCTCTATGTCTTCCATCCCTTCTATGCTTGGCTCCTGCTCTTGTCATCTTTAGTATTTTCCTACTGTCTAACTCCATTCTCCTCCCTGCTGTGATTCTCTTGCTGCTCTAGAAAATTTTTCGAGATGTGCCCCTCCTCGCCACATAGTGCGCACACCCAAGGTAATACTTCATATTCGACATCGTATTCAATTCCATTTATCTAGATGGACGGGGCAAGAGGAAAAGTGGTATCCATATCAATGGCTAACCTTGCAAACTTGCTTCGTGTCCTGCTTGCAGTATGCGTATCAACCTTCATAAGTCTTCCCAATGCTAGCCTGATGTGCTCAAACATCGTTTGAACATACAAATGTAGAGGCAGATTGATGAGTCGTACCCAAGATACTAGGAATGTTGGGTATGATGCAGTTGGTGTGAATGTTGGGTACCACTCCTAGACAGCCAGGAACAGCTTCCACGGACCTCCGGTGAGCGTCGTCTCATAGTCCCTGGGGCACGATAACTGGACCACTAAATGGCCAAGATTTAGTTCGAACATATTGAATCTACCATGATTAATGTATGTAACTGAATGCATCTATGCCACCTTGATTTTGTTATTTGACTGATGTGCCATGTCTTGCAACTAAATTTGTGCATTGCATGTGAGTACATATCAGTAAATTTTGAGCCTTAGTCACACAATTTTTAGTGTCTCCCTTTTCTCTCCTTCCTGATTGGTCTGACCCTAGAAAATTCATATGTTTTACACCCAATGTCAAAGAAATCAAGTATAGGTACTCATTTTAAAGCTATTGAGATAAGTAGCCTCCCTAATCTATAATCATACAACATGTCAAAACCTAGTTTCCCTAATTTAACTAGAAACCCTATTAATGTTAATGAAGTGTAAATAACCCATGATTATGTTATATACATGAGATGAGTATTGATCATGACTCAATCTATAGTTGGTGTACATCTGTAGGATCAAGTGAGTGGTCATGCACACCGAGTATTATTTAGGGTTTCATGGTTGTAATATTATTCACTTATCTACTCATGATGGTTCATTTTAGGTACATTTATGCTATTACTCAATTTATGATAACGGAAAATCATGTACCCGCTAATAATTCATGTTTTCTACTACTTCAATTATTATTTATTTTAAATTGAACACTATGTATTACTTGTATGATTGGTAAATAAAGAAATCAGAATACTCATGTTTAATGAATTAAGAAATCATGTTATGTTAATATTTTCTACTCAATCATGTTATGTGTGCCTAATCGGCCTTATGTGAGCCTTAAACAGCCTTATGATCTCTATGGGAGCATTATATGAACCTTAACCAACATTATGTGAGCCTTAATCAACATTATGTGAGCCTTAACCAACTTTAAAAGCTATGTGGGAGCATTATGTGAGCCTTAACCAGCCTTATGGGCACTTTGGGTGCAATCAAAAGAGTGACTATATTAACTCAAGTTAAAATGGATAGGTTTACGTAATCATGTTAACCACATTAATTCATTAAGGATTTCAAGTTATTTCATGTCGTTTCAATTATATGCTATTTTCAAGTTAAAACTACTCAATGCCACTCACATCATTTTTCATTCATTTGCATGGCTATGGATGAGATGCCAATGGGAGGTGAGAAAATGTGATAGAATGAAATTTTGACATTCTTGGATTTACATATTATAATGACATGCTGATAGTCCATGGAGTGTGTTTTGATCATATAAAGGTACTTCAATTAGTTTGACAAAATTTGGAAGTCATTTTCTATTAATATCATGATTAATACCCTTAAGAATGTTCCATTTTAGATTAAGCGGTTTATAGGTCAAAGAGTAATATCTTTAAACCAAATTTAATAGAGTGTATTTATGATGATTGTAAAGCTATGGTTCGAATTTCATAATGTTTTGATGTTCCTAAAAGGATATACACAAGCTTGAATATATTAAAATAAGGCTCCTAATAATGTATGGTAGAACAAGGTTGGATGTTTTAATGCTTTCTTTAACCTTAGTTGTGAAATTAATGTCATGCAGCCGTCTCATTTAAATGAGAAATGTCACCTTGTTTCAGTAGACATGGATCAAGATTTGATGAGAAGTTATCGTGACCCTTGGTTATGATTAGGCAAATACGATTCATCTTCCTCACAGCAGTTGCAGAAGGCTCACGGTGATGGCCATCCATGACGTTGGGACATGGGCATCATGGGGTTAAGTGCAAGATGGACTGTTCAATTGGTTTTGTTTTATCATTATGTTGATAATGATCCAATATACAAGTTATTTAAAAGCCATTGGATAGAGAGAGCCCCCTGTCCTCTATCTGATTCTCAAATGTAGGTTGCAAGTGGGTCAAGGAAGTAGGAGAATGAGAAATATAGGGCCTAAGAGGGAGTTTGTTTGGGAAAACATTCCTAGAGTGATGGAGAAGCAGGGGAAGTACCCATCATCTAGGATAACATTGTGCTACATTGGAGACTAAGGATACTTCACCAGAGAGGAGATGGAGACTGGAGCAAGCTTTTGGGGTTTCTCTAGGCATTTGAATGATACTGGGATGTTTAGGAGGACATCACATAGCTTTTTACATACCTTGATCTTCATGAGGGTGAGAAGAGACGTCCTGCCTCTTTTTATCCACCTCGTCAGGAGCAGAGGTCGGTGAGCTCCTCGAGTCTTTGAGGAGGAGCCACCAATAAAAAGCCTCAAGGCCAGATGTGCAAATGGATGAACATATAAGCCCATAGAGGCCCTAGAAGAAGAGGAGGAGGTGAGGATATTTAGTGATTCTTTGCCAGAGATCTTCCACTGTGGAGGCGGCCATTGTCAGTGACTCCAAGACATGGAGCTCTAGATTAGTAAATGAGAAATACTAGAGCTGAGGAGCTCTAGAATGTGATGTAAAAGATTGAATCAACATCATCTATTGGGGAGGAGGATTCAAACAAGTCTTTAAGACATATTTGCATAGACGCATCGTGCGGATGAAGAAATAACACAAAACATAAGGGAGAAAGAGATAAGGTGGACTGGGTCTGGCCAAATTAAGCAAGAGACACACCTTAGTAGACACGTAGCAATTTAGATTGGCCAAAAAAAGTTAAACACTCCCAAAAATTCTCTTATCTTGATTAATTCACACTAATTACATCCCATGTCAAAACAACATAAACAAGATAGAAAAATCTTCATAAGTAATGAGTAGAACAATATAGAATCATAATATTAGAGTGATGATGCATAAGTATAGACAATACCGTGTAAGATACATAATGTTGTTGTAATGATTAATAAATATGAGATAACAGATAAAATCATGAGAATACATCAACAGTTCACAATGTTTAGAATCTATATGATGTCATTTGTATATTTTAGGTATGAAATAACGTAATTTGCTTCAAGAATCTTAGTTAGGGTTGATAAGCCTAAATAAAAGGCAATACTTAAATATATGCATAATAAGTCTTGAAGTTTACAAATTACCCTCGTATCAGTAATTGGAAGGTAATACACAACTCTAATATTTGAATGGTTCACATGATTAATGTTAACATATAAAGATTTATAAAGTGGTATGAAACCCTAAGTTGAAATACATGTATTAGTAAGGATTAATAATGAATCTAATAAATTAATAAATTAATACAAAATATCTAGAGAATTTATCACAATATGGAATTGAACATTAGTAATTGAATACAAAGATAATGATACAAGTAATGATGAGAATATCCTAATGACGAGGTAAATCCTAAAATGGACACAAAAAGAGTTTTGCTGATGACATCTAAAAATGGTTCATGAAATCTTGTTTAATCAAGGGTTGACAAGCATATAGTTGATATCAGAAATGTGTGATTAGCTTTTATCTATTCAAGGTACGCTTTACCTCTTACTTGTCCTACTATAAAGTATGGTTGTATTATATGTGTATGAAATACTTGGCATATGACATTGGATGAAATGATTGTTCTTGTATATTATCTTGTTTGATTTTCCATACATATAGTTATTAACACATGAATCATAATATATGTGTGATCCATTATATCATAGCACTATATCTCTTTGGTAAGCATAGTCAATGTGAGTGATCTATCTCTTTGGTAAGAAGATCACCTTGTACAATGATCTATCTCTTTGGTAAGAAGATCTTAAGGCCTTAATGCATTTATCCCTTTAGTAGGCAAATGCATTGATGATATAATGGAAAATATGATTAAAATATATGTTCCCTTTTGTTGATAAACATCTTTCTTCAAGTATGTTGTTATATTTGTTTATTACTGCCAATTTCTAGTTTTATCTATTTGTCAAATGATATTATGAGAGAGGTATATAAAATCACGTAGCATACTCAACACAATATTTTGGTATATTGTTTTGATATGTACCACTTGTAATCTCTTCTTTAGGTGATGTGGACATATGATCTGAATGACTCTTGATAGCTGGAAGTTGTGTGGAGAACAGATGTATAGATGGACATATTGTCTAGAAGATCCTATTTTAGAGTGTAGTACATGGATACATAAAAGTTTACTATTCAATATGTAATCTCCAATGTTGAAATAATTATTTTGTAATTATATGTAGAATGGTAAGCTTGTGTTGTATCGTTTATTTATGTTCAATGCATGTGTGATGAGCCTTAAATGTGGTTCCAAGAATGGATTCATGTCTAGGTTATTAGACTTTACAAATTTATAATACGTGAATGTGAAAAACCACTAGAGGGGGGTGAATAGTCTTTTATGATTATTTTAAAATAATTTAACCAAATTAAGCAACCACAAAGATATTGGACAAGGGGACAAGGATTTAGAGTGGTTCCAACATTAGCAAATACTAAGGCAGTCAATCCACTACCCGATTGCTTACCCAACCGGGATTTTGAAACAATTAAATTTTATTACCTCGCAAGGATATTACATAAAATTACAATTCTTTCACCAAACCCTTCGGACAGCCTTCACCTAGAAGTAGTTGCACCAACCTTGAAGCAGCCTTCTTGAAGTAACTTCAAGCTCCCCCTTGAAGTAGCCTTCCTCTTGAAGTAGCTTCCCGTTGCAACAGCCTTCTTAAAGTAGTCTGAAGTCCACCTTCTCCACCGAGAAGAACCTTCTCCAATCCACTACCTCAAACCCTAGGAGTAGCAAGGAGAATACAAAAGATAAAAGGAACAAGAAGGAAAAATAGAAATTACAATACCACATGTAGCTCAAGGCTTGATTTCCTATATCAAGCATTTTGATCTCCTAACCAATGTATATAGAAGTGTAAGTGTTGTGGATAGGATATGCTAGCCTATAGGATATGAAATTAGAGCAATGAAAAGAATAGCCAATGCTAGTGTTGCTCAATTGCTCAAAACAGATTTCTAATTGCAAGTGTAAGCTCAAGTGTTGCACAAGTGTATCTTGAGTGTCCTATGGCTTGTCCTATTTATAGGAATGGCCTATGAATGCTTAAGGACGTTCTAGACACTTTCTAGGGGGTTCTTAGTGCTCAACTAGCCGTTATGTGTCCACTAATTGCATTTGCAACGACTAGTTAATTGACCCTGAAAAGTGCAGACAGAACTCTTCTCGGTCGAAGATTTGTCGACCGAGAGTCCTTCTCGGTCGAAGATTTGTCGACCGAGGGACTTCCTGGAGCAAGTGTTTACAACGTTCATTTCCAACTCCCAACAACCTTGTCTACTGGGTCTAACGGCTAGTAGGGTCTATTCTCGATCGAAGATTTTATCGACCGAGAGTTTCTCGGTCGATGTTTTTGTCGACCGATATTTTCTCGATCGAGGATTTGTCGACTGAGAATATTACTGACTCAATGTATTCATTTACTAAGTGTGTGTATCAATGTGCAATTGTGATACTTTCTTGGGGAATGACCTATCTAAGTGTTGTGAGTGGATAGGGAAGATCTAAACACTTGATTTACATGATATCTAATTACTTGTACATTATATACTTGTACAAGCATTTACATTTGATTACAATCATGAAAATAAAGTGATTTTATCAAATTGTTCTTCCAAGTCTTTGTTTTCCACCACCTTATATGCTTGTTCCTGAAATACTCAAATAGCACGTTAAAACCACAAGAATGAAATGTTTGTCATCATCAAAATAAAGGGATTAAAATAATGTCCAATTTAGCCAACAATCTCCCCCTTTTTGAAGATGACAAACATTTCCTAAATATAAAATAAGGAAATATAAAACATATGAGTTTCATACCTAAAGTTTACCTTTTGTAGTCATTCTCTTGTTTGCAAGTGTGTGCTAGCCTGAGATTTATGAAACTCATTTTACTTTATGTTTTTGATTTTATATTATTTTCCCCCCTTTGTCATTTCAAAAAGATATCCAAGATAAACATTTAGTATGACTTTTATTTCTCCCCCTTAATTTTATGCTATGCTCCCCCTAACTATGATATTCAGTTTTTCAAAGCAGTGATTAATATAAATGTAAACCTTTTGTTGTCGAATTTAGCCACAATTTGTTTCTCAATCATTTGCAAAGGATGTTAAGCCTTGAAATGATATGAGATCCTTTTAGATCCATGGCATATGTATTTTGATTTCTCATCCATTTTACAAGGGATGTTAAGCCCTGAAATTGACATGAGAATCCTTTAAGCTTATGTATGTATCTCTAAGCAAATACACGGGATGTTAAGCCCTAATTTGTTTAGAGAATTCCATTAAGAAAAAGATATATGTCATATTCATGAATATTGTAGATTTCTTTGTTTTCATAACCATAACTACTTTTAAGGATACTAAGGTCATAACAAGCTTCAAATGATGTTTAGAAAGTTTTGTAAGCTTCTTAATCTTATAATCAAGATAGTTTGTGTGAGCTCCCCCTTAATATTATAGTCAAGATAATTTAAGGATTCTAATGTCACAATCAATATTAGATCATAATAAGTTGACCTTTTATGAGAGTTATGCACTAAAATTATGTTTTCAATATGATAAACACATTTTGAATCAAGATACTAAGTTTAAGTGCAGTAAAATGATGTACAATAAGCATTTTGTCAAGCTTATTTTAGGTCGACCTTGACTTTGACCATAGCACCCCTTGGTCAAATTTGATTTCAACCAAGAGGCAATTTCTGTAGATTTACAGTTTAAGCACTTTCATTGAATTACACATTTATGTTAATATATGTGAAATATAAAGTTTCTTTGAAATATGATCAAATGTATATTAATTTGAAGCATTTTGAGTGATACCTATTTTGAAGAAGTTTTATCAATTGAAAGCTTAATATAGGTATCACAACGAAGTCTTTGTCTTTAATTTTCCTAAACTGTATGTTATCTCTTAAGCTTTGCTATAGGTACATAAATATCAATTCCCATTTCTTCTTGTACCCTCATTTTCAGATTAATCATAAGATTCTTTAGAGACATATATCCTTGAAAGCAAGATTAATATCTTAAAATCAAGATTTTGCTTTTGATTTCTTAGAACAAGCAAATAGATAAAACATTAATATTTTTGTTCTAAGAGACATTGTTTGTCTTTTCATAGCATCATCATTCACAATAATCATTATCTATTATGTCAAGATGCATTTATGCTATGGCATTTTCAATGATCTGAATCACAATGATCATGAATAGTATCCATTCCTAGTTTGTATATATGCATCACAGATTATTTTAGACAAACCAATGAAACACAATGATCATGGCACAAAACATTATGATAGAAAAGTAGAAGCATATCCATAATACAATGATTAGCATATAAATGCAATAACTATGACCATTTAAGTTACATTTCAACATACATGGTTCCTATATAGATATACCAAGGAGTACTTAGGAAAGACCATGTGGATTATGACAAAACAGTAACTTCCTTGATTAAACCCATTCATAATTTTCAGTTTTAAGTCAAACCATGTAGAGGATAATACCAAGATAATCTCATTTATGGTTCATGGATTTTCAAATTTAAGAAAAACCATGTAAATGAATATGCTTAATAAACTTTTCAATAAATGAATAAGGTTTGTTCAAAATCAGTCTTCATATAACACTTTTGCAATATGTTTAAGGATTTCATATAGTGTTATATCTCAATTCATGATGCAAAAGATCAATATGTCTTGTTTCAAAGATGATCTCCAAGATTTATTCTTGATTAAAGCACTTTTTATTATTTCTGAATTGATAGAAAAATAAGAAACAACAGAACATATTTTCCAGACTCTTGCTCGGTCAAACAATTTGTCGGCCGAATTATTTTCGATTGAAGTATTTCTCGACCGAGTATGTTTCTGCAGATTTTATTCAGTAATCTGTATGTTCTAGTTTATGTGTTGTAATACTTTGTTATTCGATTGTGTGAAGTTAAGATAGATATAAGATTACTCAATTCAAGATTATTGATCATATCTCAGACTTAATTAGTGCATATACATTTTGATGTCACAATGATATTTATTCTTTTGATTTTCTTAGAACAAATTATCTTTATCATTCTAATGGAAATTTTAAGATAGACTATTTATGCTTAATCATCAAGAAAGTAGCAATTAAAATTTGATAACATTTGAATTTTCAAAGAAAGCATAATCAATTTCAATATGCATACAACTTAGAATTTCACAAGTTTTGGTTTGCATCAAGTTTAATAAGGATGTTATTAACATATATGTAATGATACAAACTACTAATATTCTTGAGAAATTTGTCTTCAAGATATGTGACTTATTTTTCCAATTAAGTATGTCTACTTGCAGTAAGAGTATAGATTTTAGTATCATTTTTCTTTGCAAGCAACATTTTTGCAGCAATTTTAGTAAAATCGATCCTTTTATCTTGTATACTTGATAATTTAATCATGAAAAGTATTTTGTTTTGATGCTCATATATTCTTTCTTTTGATTTGGATCATTCAAATATTTAAAGCACAAGAATATATAAAGTTCATTATCTACTTAAGTTGATTATGATTTAAGTTTCTTTTATTTAAATAGTCTTGCCAGAGTTTTACTCGGTCAAAAAGGTTTTCGACCGAAATTGTCTCGGTCGACAATTTCTCGACGGAAATTGTTACTGTTTCTGTATTGGTTTCAGTAATTGTTTCTAAATAAAACATATAAATATCAAGGTAACATTTAGATCTAATCTCAACTAATTATATACAATTTTCTAGGTTTTGAGAATCCAAACTAAAACAAGTTAGTTGAAGATGTATATTTGAAAATTTTAATTTCTTGGATTAACTTGGAGTCCTATTATGTTAAGTTGAGATAGACATAGATATACAATTTAGAGTCTTTGGTCATATCTCAACTTAATCTTATCCATTTAGTTTGGAGATTTTAGAACCCATACTGACTCAACATCCTTTTTCTTGTAGGGACATGAGAAAGAGTAATGTCCAAGACGCAAACAATAATGACAACATATTGAATCAACCTCATATCTCTTTCTATGATTTTGTTGTAGATTGTTCTTGGGTACATATGTATATTTGCCTTTTGGTACATACATAGATTGATTTTCTAGCGCTTGTGTCTTTCTCCAACTAGGTTTTTGATAAGATTTTCTTTTAGGATTATAACCTAGTCCTCTCCTTCCAATTTGATGATAAGAATTATTTAAGATTTATCAAGAGTATCATTGTTATTCAACCTACTAACTTTTTGTTTTAACTTAACAATCTCATCCATTCTTTTACTGATGTCTAACTTTGCTTGACCTAGATTAGATAACAAGGAATCTCTTTCTTTTACAATAGTATCATAATCTAGATGTGTACACAAAACGGGTTGTTTTTGAAGATCATTTACTTGAGTTTGCAAGTTTATCTTTTCTAGGGAAAGAAAATTGCAATCTGCTTCTATTGATTTTAGCTTAATATTATGATCTTCAATGACCTTTTTGAGATCTTCATTTTCATATGTGAGAGTAAGAAGTTTAGCATGTAGCTCATTATTTTCTTTTTTTTATTTCTTTAATTTCTTCTTGCACTCAATATATTTTTCATGTGTTTCTTGAAGACTAGCAATTAAATCTTCTTTAGGTAAAACAAAAAGGCTTACCTCTTCTTCTTCTTCACTTGTTGTAGCAATAAAGCACTCTTTATGCACATCTTCCTTCTTTTTCTTCCAAGGGCAGCTAGGTGTTGTGTGGCTTGTTCCTAAGCACCAATTATAGCTTGTTGAAGGTTGGTCCAAGCTGCTTCTTTTCTTGCAGTTGTAGGCACCACCACCCTTCATTCTTCAAGACTCGATTAGAGCTCCTTGAAGCCTGCTCTGATACCAATTGAAAAACCACTAGAGGGGGGTGAATAGTGTTTTATGATTATTTTAAAATAATTTAACCAAATTAAGCAACCACAAAGATATTGGACAAGGGGACAAGGATTTAGAGTGGTTCCAACCTTAGCAAATACTAAGGCAGTCAATCCACTACCCGGTTTCTTACCCAACCGGGATTTTGAAACAATTAAATTTTATTACCTCGCAAGGATATTACATAAAATTACAATTCTTTCACCAAACCCTTCGGACAGCCTTCACCTAGAAGTAGTTGCACCAACCTTGAAGCAGCCTTCTTGAAGTAACTTCAAGCTCCCCCTTGAAGTAGCCTTCCTCTTGAAGTAGCTTCCCGTTGCAACAACCTTCTTGAAGTATTCTGAAGTCCACCTTCTCCAATCCACAACCTCCAACCCTTGCAGTTGCAAGGAGAATACAAAAGATAAAAGGAACAAGAAGGAAAAATAGAAATTACAATACCACTTGTAACTCAAGACTTGATTTCCTATATCAAGCATTTTGATCTCCTAACCAATGTATATAGAAGTGTAAGTGCTGTGGATAGGAGATGCTAGCCTATAGGATACGAAATTAGAGCAAAGAAAAGAATAGCCAATGCTAGTGTTGCTCAATTACTCAAAACAGATTGCTAATTGCAAGTGTAAGCTCAAGTGTTACACAAGTGTATCTTGAGTGCCCTATGGCTTGTCCTATTTATAGGAATGGCCTATGAATGCTTAAGGACATTCTAGACACTTTCTAGGGGGTTCTTAGTGCTCAACTAGCCGTTATGTGTCCACTAATTGCATTTGCAACGACTAGTTAATTGACCCTGAAAAGTGCAGATAGAACTCTTCTCGATCGAAGATTTGTCAACCGAGAGTCCTTCTCGGTCGAAGATTTGTCGACCGAGGGACTTCCTGGAGCAAGTGTTTACAACGTTCATTTCCAACTCCCAACCACCTTGTTTGTTGGGTCTAACGACTAGTAGGGTCTATTCTTGATCGAAGATTTTGTCGACCGAGAGTTTCTCAGTCGAAGTTTTTGTCGACTGATATTTTCTCGATCGATGATTTGTCGACCGAGAATATTACTGACTCAATGTATTCATTTACTAAGTGTGTGTATCAATGTGCAATTGTGATACTATCTTGGGGAATGATCTATCTAAGTGTTGTGAGTGGATAGGGGAGATCTAAATGCTTGATTTACATGATATCTAATTACTTGTACATTATATACTTGTACAAGCATTTACATTTGATTACAATCATGAAAATAAAGCGATTTTATCAAATTGTTCTTCCAAGTCTTTGTTATCCACCACCTTATATGCTTGTTCCTGAAATACTCAAATAGCACAGTAAAACCACAAGAATGAAATGTTTGTCATCATCAAAATAAAGGGATTATAATAATGTCCAATTTAGCCAACAGAATGTTTAAGACCTCCTGCAACTAGCACAAGGTCAAAATAGTTCAGGGTCGAACACAAGGATAGGAAGAACGACACTTCAGAACTCAAGTCTTACTTGTCAAAGCACGTCAAAAAGGTCAAAGGACAAGGGTTGTTGTAACAAGAAAGAATCATAAAGAATTAAACTAAAAGTCTATATCCAAATGGAGTTACCAGAAAGATTAAGGTTTTAGGGTTTAGCAGTTTTTATAGAGGTTTTGTATATTGGAAATCGAGGAAACAAAACTATCATCAGAGTAAGGAACGAAGGAGGAAAACTTAACTGTAACAAGTGGCAGCGGAATACATCATGCACCCTCTTCTCTCAAAGAGGATGCCTCTAACTATGCACTAATTCTCTCGCTCAAGAGTACTGAACATAGACAAGAATGGAAAGATATGTTGGGGAAACCCTGATCCTGGGTACTCTCATACACCCAAATCAGACCAGGCTCTAGAGTTTACAACATCCCTCTCTCAAGGGAGTCAAAACAAGAAACATGATTTGATAGCTAGTCAAAAGCGAGATCCAAATAGAAGATACTACAGATCAGATACTACAAAGAAATCATCCAACAAAAAGGGACCATACAAAGAACAATATGAGATAAAATCCACATATTCCATAAGCATAAGGAGATAAAAGGTTTAGTTACAATGAAATGGTAAATGAAAGTAAATTGCTGAAATAGGGAAGATAGGTATCAACCTCCTTGGTGTAGGAGGTCGATATATTTAGCAACGGACCCCTAAGGTAAGGCTAACCCGGTACTAGGCAGGAGCCCTATCAGGATATGACCGTGTCAGGTTCTTGACTGTTTCTGGTCATGAACTGTGACAGGTAAAGGCATATCAGGATAGGACCCTCTACTAGATATGGCCGTGTCAGGCGGCAAGCCCTGTCAGGCTGCAGCTGCAACGATTTGGCCATATCGGGACTGGTATCGTGTCGCGTTAGGACATGTGTTGGGTTAGCTTTGCCTTCAGTTCTCAGTTCCTTGTGTCGGGCATGGTTGGGTAGACCGTCTCGGGTTGAGACCCAACTAGCGGCCTGACACGTTTGTAGTGCCTTACTGGTCGTAGCATGTTGATGTGGCTCCCGGGATGGGTTTTAAGTGAACTCCTCTCATCCCTCTCGGGTTGGGTTTGTGCCCACCTAGTATCTCTTGGCATGCCTGGGAACTCGAAACACTAGCTCCTTTTTGCTCTCGAAGTTAGCTCGCGTAGAGTTCCCACCCGTCCCATCGGAGTCTTGTAGCTGCTATTTATAGGCAACAACTAGTGGAAGTTGTGGCTCTCGTTGGGCCACATGTCCTCTGTCTTCTATGTTCATGTGGCTTTGGGAGAAGGTCGACACGTCTGTTGCCCGACATGGCTGGCGGGGGCCGTCACATGCCGGGTTGTGAGTAGATTGAAATGGATCGTGTCGGGTAAAGACCATGGCGGGATGCAGCACCGAAATGTGGTCGTGTCACATGATAGACTCCATCGACCGATGGATCGTGGCGGACAAGGCTCCATGTCGGGTAATAGCGTTCAGTCTGTCATGGCTCCTACGTGACACACACGTGTCGGGTTGCTGCCATATCGGGCAGTGACTGTGATAGGTAAAGGGTATATCGCTTCGCCGCTTTGATGGGCCAGGGCAGTTAACTTGTTGTGGATTTACCGAGATGGGCCCATTAGTAATCTTTTAGTGGGGAAATAAGAGAAACTCTGCAAAAGATAGGAAATGTTGTCAGGGGCATAATGGGCATTAATTTTATTCAATAAATGAGATAAAACAGAGAGGAAGTAAGGTTTGGAGGCAGTTTCAATAGTAAAATATAAGCTCTAGCAGCCACAAAATGGGTGTTATCAACTCCCCCAAACTTAGCATTTTGATTGTCCTCAATTAATATGTACTTAGTCTAAAACTTTGTTTGTGATACTTCTTCAAAACCAGATGTAGTCTTCAAATAAGGGGTTTAAGAGAATTTATGAGATGTCCTAGGGAAAATTACGTCTGACTACGAGCAATGGACTTTATTTTTCCTTCTTTATTTAAGCAAAAATTTTCTCTTTAGCTTTGGAGAGACTTTTGGTACATGATTTCAAAGTTAGCTTTCACACCAAACAACTTGGGAGTAGAAGGTGGATTTTTTGGGAAGGCTTAAGCCTTTTTGGGTTTTTCTTACTTCCCATTGGTGCATCCAGGTATGGGTCCGTTAATGGGAAAGTGGTCCCTGCAGTCCAAGCCACTTGGCTTTAGAGTAGTGATTTCACATCCTACATACCACTGCCCCGGATCTACCATGCCTAAAGATGGGTACCTTTAGAAAGACAAGTGTTTTTTTCATTTTTTTGGGCACAACTCTCATGCTTTTATTCGCTCTCATAAGGTTTTCCTCTCTTTTTGGGATTTTGATGGGTAGGGAGAAGAACAAGAGTTTACTGTTTAGGCAGCTTTTTCCTTCACATGTACATCTCTTAGCTATTGCGTGATTATTTTTCAAAGTTGGCATTAGAAAGTTGTAGCCTTTTCTGTTTGTGACTGCATTTTTGAAAGAACAAAATAGAAATAAGCATCGCCTTAGATACAGAGAGAACATATTGGAAGAAGTTGTACCAAATTTTTACTATAAAGTGTTGTGTACTGTTTTTGAGAGATAAGCGGTTGTGTATGTATTATTTTCTATCAATCATATATATACATGTATATATAGTGTATGGTAAGAAAAGCAAAAGAATAAAAGGGGAAAGGTTTTGAGTACCTCCCTCACTGACGCTAAGGAGTACCCCCCCCCCAAACTTACCCCACACTCTGTCCCAGAGTTGTGAGATAAAATGGGAAAGGATAGGCATAAATCAGTGAGGGTTCAACAAAAGTGGGCTCCCTCGACAGATAAGAACTCCATCACATACTCTTCACATTGGTTGTGGTAGCCTAAGTTGTGTATCTTATCTGGTATCTTTTGAGGGCTACAGTGTAGTAGATCTAGTGCAGAACATAGGCACCGTAGTCATTTGATAATGGAAGTTCTTGTGGACAACGGTAGCATTTTTGTAGTTCATGCCAGAGCCATCGGGTCTTTGAGATATGGCTGGATCAAAGACACCACATTGGCATAATATTTCCTTGCTAACCGCTCGAGGGATGTCATCGACATGGATTTACTCTCCGTCAGATGATCATTTTTGGCGTCGGAGCTGTTGTAGAAGAAATTGGCATGTGGACAGATGTACACCATCAGGAGCATCCAGTGGCTGTCGTGCAGCATAGGTAGGAAGATGATGCATGGAAGACACTTCTTCATTTCTAGCTGAAACAGCTGGCGCGCTACAGTTTCATCAGCCAGGCATAGGTCGTTGAATAGCATCAGATGGTCGGTGTAGATGTGTTCAAACTTCTTCTGTAAGATGGGGATGTAAGCTGATGCCACCGTCATTGCTAGACATCCTCCTACCTTGACTAAGTCTCACAGGTCATTGAGGGGGTCCACTGTGTTATCCTTTTCATATATGACATCTACAATATTTGAATTCGTGAGTCTGAGAAGAATTTCATTGACCTATTCCTGAGATAGAGATGTGCCCGTGAAACAATCAAAAGTGCTGATTAAGGATTCAAAGATGGTAGGAGAAGTAGACTCACCTTCAGCAGCAAGTGTGGTCCGCAGAACTTCTATCTACTTGCATGTCCTGTAGACGTCCGCACTCTCCACTTCTTCCCTTGGAGGGTTGTCGGGCTGGGAAGATTTGGTTTCAACATCTGACTCTAGCAGCTCCTCTGGAAGCTCTGTGTCTCAGAAATAGTGCTTGTCCTTGATCAACAACAACACATATATGCTTCTTAGTTGATAGAAGTCTTGGCCCTGGAGCTGCCTTACATATCTGAAGATGTTTAGCAGCTCCATGGCACACATGACAATGAAGGTGCTATTTCCACTTCCCGGCTCCTCTTGGATTGGGTAGTCTCGGATGGTGTAGAAGTTCCATATGCCGATGTGGCGTTGGATTCCTTACTTTATTACGCAGTGAAGACGTAGAGGAAGAAGTTTGATGTGCCTGTCTATGGGGTGTCTGAATATGTGTCCTCTGTGTGGGACCTCCGCGATGTAGCAGTTAAGGAGTGTGACGTCATGGTTGAGGAGGTCTACCATGCAGAGGAACCAATGCTTCCTAAGCTTGTAAGGGGCTAGCAATAGATGCAGATTGTTCTCATCGATATGCTACAACATGTTGGCCGCCTGCTTTGAGTCATACACCCCTGCTAGTAGTCTTCTCGCCAAGGCCGGGGTGGCGTTGCATAATGGTTGTCGGCCTGTCTTGATGGTGACATTCTCAAGCATCACGCCCTCCAAGACCCTGAAAAGGATCTTCCCCATGACGACTTCTGAGCGGAACATGGCTTGGAGTGCCCTGTGTCATACTGAGAAGTATTTGTCTCTCTAAACGATGAATTCTTCATCTGCCTGCAGCCTCAGTTACATGTTGAGCAGTTGTTGGTCCCAGATCGACAAGTAGACAATGGCACGCCTATCAAAATCCACCATCTCGAAGGACGTGATCTCTAAAGGTGTAGAAAATGCATCTGCCATTGAGGACCTCAATGTAAGGGGTTTCTCATTGATTGAGCAATACATATCACCCCCTTCTCCCTCTGATTCTTCAGATGAACCCTCTTCTCAGCCTATAGATATTTCATCTTCATCTTCAGCTTGGTCTAGTGGGGGTGAGGGAGCAGATGTGTCGATGCTGTGGGCACTCTCTTGTCCTGTTGGAGCCCCATCGGCAGTTTTGTTCATCGTCTCTTCCTCGGGTGTTGTGAAGGACCCGATGGAGGTGGATGAGGATGATGAACCAGAGGAAGATGGCGGTGATAATGGTGGAGAGCCAGAAGCTGGTGGCGATGGCGATCTCTTGAGACGTCTTGAGCGGGGATGGTTGTCCTTCTGATTGAGCCTTTCCTCAATGGCATCGAGGCGTTGGAGTGTCGTCTGCATCATAATACTCAACGCCTCTAGTTGGCTGGGGAGACCAACTAGAGTCAGTAGCTGGTGCTCCTTCTCATTCAGCCTTCTTTGGAAGACCTAAAACTTGCAGGTCAGGGAAGCAAATGTAGTAGTATGATTGGTTGTTACCTCCCGCAAGTTATCAAACTTGAAGTTGAAGGTATGTCCCAATGAGGAGGGGACTATTGTCGATCAGCTTCAGCCTCTTGTTGCGCTCCTCGCATTGCCAACACGACCTGATGAGTATGCATCGTCAATCGGGGCCGAGTCCATCTGGACTGTCCGCGAGGACGTAGATTCTGCACGAGGCGTTGGCACCCTTGTGGTCACCTCTGCCTCATCTACTTAGAGTCACAGAGAAAGCTGTGGAGTAGGTGGATGTTGATCTATCATCCGACTCTCAGCGTCCTCCTCCATAGTGATCGCCAGTGTAGATGGTGGCGGTGTTGGAGTTGGCTGTACAGCCCTGAGCTCCGCCTCAAGGAGCTCAGCAAATGCCTCGTCATTGTCGTCCAGCTACACCACTGCCTCTTCCATTTGTGGCAGGGCTAAAGATTTAGGTACTGTGGCAATTTCATCTTCCGCAGTGGCCTACGGGGTTGTGACCGCAGTAGCAGCTCCAGTGGTGTTGATGACCTCCGTGATGGTCGCTACGTCTTCTATAGACGCAACAGGCATTGTTGTGGTTGTTGTAGTTGGTTCGGTGGTGGTGGCAGCAGCAGCCACTGAAGTGACGATTATTGGTTGTGTGGCGATGGCATTTGGCTTGACGGTGGTGGCGACAGGCATGTCTTTAATGACGACTGTCGATGATTTGTCCCGCCAAGCGTCAAGGGGGCGTGCCTCTCTACAGCAGCCATCCTTTCTTGGATGGTCCTGGTGGCGGTGTAAGCGGCTTCCACAGTCACAACTTCTATCTCTGTTGTTGTGAAGACAAGCTTCTCTGTGTCGTAGTTGACACAAAATGGGAGGGGTAGGAGGGTGTCTGTCCTCACGAACTTGTAGAAGAAGCGGTGGCCCTCCTTCTTGATAATATTCACCCTCGTGAGGAACTTAATGCCAATCATGTCATCACCTCTCATCCTCAACAGGCTGGGTGACTCTTTCGGGAACCCCAGGCCTACCGTGATCAGGTTTACGACCCCTCCCATGTTTTACTCTTTCGTGGCGGCCTTTATGGGGTGTAGCCGATTTAGTAGGAAGCGCCCCAAGTTGATTGACTTGCCCTCCATCATGTTCTAGATAAGATGGAGCTCTTCATTAGATAGGTTGCTAGTTTCATATTTATTGAAGAGGAGGCTCGCCATGATCTCATGTATGATCCTTTAGAAACACGAGTGGACTGCCGCCACCTTTCTCCCCAGCTTGAAGGAGGATTCACCGATTAGCCTCTTCCAAAGTACGAATGGGTTGAAGCCTTCGCCTTTGGTGATCCAGGCACCGTTGTTCAGAAGCTCCCTCTCAGCCTTGTTGGAGGAGAATATCTCATTGAGCAGCCTCTCCGAGATGTTGTGCTCGGAGTTGTAGAGGTGCCCTTGTAGTATGTGTGCCCTGCCAAACCATTTGGTCTCTTCACGGATATTTGGAACTCGGCGGAGGGAGGAGATGAACTCCTTAATGATCTCGGTGTAAGAAGTGGTGTAACTGAAGCAAATCTTCTGTAGTCTGACAACTACTAAGATGTTATCGAGCCTGTCGAAGATGCCAATCTAGCAGAAGGATGCTTGGTGGCAGAACTGGGTCAGTCGGTAGACTTTTGTTGCGAACTCTGCATACCGCCGTCAGTGTTCCTCATCTCTGGGCACAAACCAGTCTGGTGAGTGCTCCGGGGGCTCTGATCCTGCCTTCGTGGTTGGGGCCTATGCTGCCTCTATTCTGGGTTGCTTCTCAACCTCAGATGGACGGTTGTCTCAGGGTTTGGGCGTTTTTGCCCGACGATGGCTTCATTTGTGGCCTCGGGGTTGACCCTTCGGCCTTATTCGTCAACTTGGATGATGGTCTGCTTTGTTTGTGCCATTTTATATAATAATTAAACAAACAAGTTAAGTCAAAAAGTGTTACTAGCTGAAACTTGTGTTTACCCAATATCGAGCAAGGAATGAAGGTAGGAGTGTCGCCTGATATGGCTGGGCGATACCCTTAAAACTGGTATCAGGTTGGGCACTTAAGGAGAAACTGTCACGCTATATGTGAGTGCATGGAACCAGAAGGTCGATATGCTTGTCACACGGTACTCGGCTCAAGACGATATCAGGTAGAAGGTAAAAACATTTCACAGGAGAGGACGATAAGATTTTGGCAACAGACCAGTATCGGGTGTCTTGTCTAAATAAACTCACACAGTACGGGTGCTCGATAAGTGTGTCGCACGATAAGGGGTGTCGTGCGGAAAAGTTAAAAACATGATGCATCTATATGACTCGTAGCTTTTGCAAAATGAATTAATTGATAGAGTCATTGTCACAAGCTCGTGGTTTTTGCCCGATATAAACACCCTTGTTGATGTGTCACGTGACACGGGTTTTGCCTTAAAAAGACTAAAGACGGATAAACAAGGTGGTGAAGAAAACTAGCAGGCTTATCGTGTGATAAGCAAAAACTCAATACGCATCAAAGGGTTCTGCCCGACATGTGCTAGAACACGATAAGGTGGCGTGCGATAGGGTTTGGCCGACAGGGTTTACACAACACAAGCAACACAAGTTACACAATAAGGCACCTTAGGTTTTACCTATATCGGGTGAGAAGATCTTTAACGCGACACAAAGGTCTATAGATGAAGGCCGATATGGGAGCTAGAATGGTGAAGAGAATGCACAATACTGGAGCAAAAAAGTAGGTAAATCGGTAACCCGACACGGTTAAACTCAAGTTACTATATATAGATGACCTCAAACGGGGTAAATCGGGTAAAAACCAGGACACGTGTCACGCATGCACAAAAATTATCTTCTAGAGCACAATAAAACATGTCTAATCTTTTGCGTCGTGAATATTTCGAGAAGGCTTTATATTGCGCAGTACACGTATCGGGCGACAAAGGTGTGTCGGTCGATATGCGCTGCCTGGTGCACTTCTTACGCAACATGAGTTTGCACGATACTTGCGTCGAGCGGCACGCGATGTGATGGGCGACAAGCTTTCTCGATATGTCTGTCGGTCTTTTAACATGTCTGAGTGCACTAGCCGACATTGTCTGGGCGATAGGGTAGCCTGATGCGCTTATCCCGCGATAAGGCTAGGCACATTTCTTGCCCGACATGCCACTTCAAAATGTGCAAAATTAAAACCCAGGGTGTCACCCGATACGGTTCGTGGTGTTTTTGGGCGACACAACTATCACATAAGTTGTCACAAAGAGCAACAACGAAAAGCAACATGTATGTCCGATATGCCAACAAAAGGGGTTAAAACTAAAAGCAGAAACTAGGATAGAAAGACTGAAAATCTGAAGGCACCTAATGCATAAAACATCATTGGCCTAAGGGTAAACTCCAGCATCAGACATTATTACTCACCAAGGAAAAATAAAACTAAGTCGGTGACCCATGAAACAGAGTTTGCGCTTGTGGCGCGGGCACAGACTCGAGCCTTATTACAATAATAGTGTTCGTTGTAGGAAAAAGGAAATAACATCCTATTCTAGGAAAGTAGAAGCTTGGGCTGCTTCCCGAGGAGATTTGTGGTTTCCATCGTCAGCTCGACATCTTCGGATCTTTCTACACTCCTCCATTTGGTGCAGCTTCATCATCCTGCAGGGGTATCTCAGATCTTCTCACAAAGGCTTCGTCTTCATAGAACCTCTTGACTCTATGTCCGTTGACTGGAAAAGCTTTTGCTGGATCATCTTTATCATAAAGATCCATCATCCCGGACAGATATATCTTTGCTACTATGAACGGTCTGGTCCACCTGGTCTACAATTTTCTTAGAAAAAGGCGAATAGAATATTTAAATAACAAAGTCTTATCACCTTCATTGATATCCTTCTTCCTCAGGTGGTAATCATGCCAGACTTTGGCTCTCAGCTTTTATATCTTCACATTTTCATGGGCATGAATCATCATCTCTTCAAGTTCTTAAAGATGAAGAAACCTTTTCTTTCCAGATAGCATTGGGTCCATGTTTAGACGTTTGATGGCTGAGTATGCCTTATGCTCCAACTCAAAGGGCAGGTGGTAAGCTTTCCCGTATATCAAGCGGTACAGTGTGGTGCCCAACGACATCTTGTAAGCAGTTCTATACACCCATAGAGCATCATCTAACTTGGTGGACCAATCCTTGCGAGACTTGCCAACTGTTTTCTCTAAGATCTGCTTCAGTTGTTAATTGGAAACTTCAACCTGTCCCGACGTCTGTGGGTGGTATGGTGTGGCAACTTTGTGACGAACATTGTATCTACGCAATAGTGATTCGAACTACCTTTCTGCAAAGTGAGATCAACCATCACTGATGATGGTTCTCAGTACTCGAAACCTTGGAAAGAGTATCTTGGTAAAGAGCTTTATCACTTCTTTGGCATCACATGTGGTGGTGGGTATAGCCTCCACCCACTAAGAGACATAATCAACTGCAACAAGGATGTATTTGAAACCATAAGAGGAGGGGAAGGGTCCCATATAATCTATCCCCACACATCAAATATTTCTACCTCAATCCATTCTGATAGCGGCATCTCATTCTGACGGGAAATGTTCTCGATTCTTTGACATTCACTACAGGACTTGACATAAGCATGAGCATCTTTGAAGAGAGTCGAACAATAAAAGCATGATTGGAGTACTTTGATTGCGGTCATTTCACCTCCTAGGTTCCCTACATAGGGGGAGAAATGACACTCAAATAAAATCTTCAGAGCTTCATCCTTCGATATACACCTTCTATATAACCCATCAACACAACGCCTAAACAACAGAGGGTCATCCCAGTAATAGTTCTTCAAATCAGAGAAGAATTTCTTCTTCTGATTGTAGGACATTTCTAGGGGTAGTTGCTTGTAGGCCAGGTAATTGTAGAAGTCTGCATACCATGGTCCTTTAGGGACATCCAAGTGGGCAACATAGATAGATTCATCGGCATAACTTTCATTTATTGGCAGTGGGTGGTCATCCTCCACCCAGATCCTTGAAAGTTTGTCAGATACCATGTTCTCAGAACCTTTATTATCTATTATTTCATGATCAAACTCTTGTAACAACAATGCCCAACACAACAATACATTCCCATTGCGCATGACATGAATTTTGATTTCATCAATAATGTCAACTTTCAAGTTGTTATAGTAATTCCTTCATGGACAATAGAACCTATCTGCAGGTTGTTTCCAGTGTTCCACCATGAATCTTATAAACTAATCATGACCAGTAATAAACTCTAGGGTGTAGCAATTTGAAAAGAACATTCATGATCCACCCATTATATGATCATAGAAAAAATGAGTATTGAATCAGGTATTTAGAGTTAAAGATTTAGAGATTAGGATTAATTGTTTTGTATTAGGGTTTAAATATTAGGATTAAACATTTAGGGCCTAAATATCAGTGCTTAGCGTTACATAACAAATGTTACCACCTATCCCATTCTTGAACACCCCAATCTCACTAGTAAGTGTATAATGTGTATTCAGTTTTCAAGAATATTTCAGCAACATTTCCCCATAGTTCTTCTAGTTCACTAATGTAGATGGGAAAATATTGTAATGTAGTGGAATTTTAGGGTTTTGGGCCTAGTTGGATAGTGAGTTCATATATTTGAGATTGGAATGCACTTTTGACTATATTCATATCAATGAGTTTGATGTAGTTTGCAAGCTAATTTATGTTGGTCGTATGTTTTATACCCCTTAATATATGCCTCAATGAAGTATCTAATTGATTGGTCAAATAGTAATATTATGAAAACAAAATTGGATGGTATGTAATTTGGATGATAATAAAGCAAGTCCTAGAGATTCATGATATTTCACTATTCCTAGAAAAAGTAATATATGTTTGAATGTGGAGAAATTATTGACATTTTGATGATAAGAGACCAAGGTTGATCATATAGGTCTCGATATGTATATTGTGTCACACCCACTTTTATTGTTGTCTATGAGATTCAACATATTGGATATGTGAACTCAATAGCTCATGTATGGAGGCATTGAATGGATGAGGCTTTATCTCCTAGCTTATGTTGTATTGGAGATAGTGGGGAGTGGCAGTGATATTGAGCCTACCCCATATCATGTTGTTATCATGGCTCAATGGAGCAAACTGAACAAGCAATTATGCTTGTCCAAGAAATACCAATCTTAGACCCAACATGCAAGTTATCTGGATGAGTTTTAGGAGAGAACTAGTTCTCCCCTTATTTGGCTTCTCACTACAAGTTACAAGAAATAGTGTGGAAGAGAAGGGCTCACATCCCACAAAATATGGAAGGGATGGTGTCTATGCCACCTTAGATGTTGAGGAAGGCATCAATACATGGAAAGGAGGCAGAGGTGATGCTTCATCTCTCATCGAGGTTCTCCCCTGTGATTCTGGAATTTCAAGGAGGATAGGCCGAGATCTAGAAGGTAAACATAGAGGGCTCATCTTCGTGTTTAGAGTACACCATTCAATTTCTAGAGACCTTATGGCTCTTCCTGAAACCTGAGATCAGAGAATCATGGCTGAAAGGCCTTGCACCTATTTCATTTGCAATACTTGTTGGTTGTGGAAGGTGTTGGCGAGAAGGAGGAGACTGTCTCTCGCTGGCATTCTAGGATGCGACAATGGCTTGAGTTGGTCATAGAATGAGAGATCTCAAGCAATCAAAAGAAGGAACATAGTATCCACAACTGGAGTTTGGCGTGTCTGTGTTATGTAAGGAGTCTTAGCGGTGGTGTTCAAGGAATCTGGTAGGAGTTCACGGCAACACTACATCTTGCAGAGAACTCGGTTCTTGCATAAGAGGACAAAATGAGAGCAAAGAGGGTGAGCCCATACTAGATGAAGTGAAACCTAAACCGGGTTAAAGGAAAAGAACCTACTAACTCAATCAAAGAGCCATGCCACTTGGTGGGTATGTGGCAGCACGTTATTGTCTTAAAAAGGTAATTACTCGGAACATCCTAGAAAATATACAAATCTTGCATAATTTATATTTAAATGCTTAGTTTTAGAAAAATACAAATAAGATACTAAAATTCATAAAAAAAATGATTAGAACATCATGAAACAATAAAATCAATATTTTGATGCTTAAATACCAATCATACCATGTAATATGTATTACACTTGTTTCTTGAGTTATAAGCATCAAATGATGATCTAAAAATTATGAGAATGCACTAATAACTCTAGAATATGATATATAATTATTTTTATGTCTAATGTGATCAACTTTGGAGATGCTATTATGTAATTTTCTTAATATAGCTAATTTAGTTCAATAACAATAAATAAATGTATGTATACCAAATCCTAAAATTCATGGATGACCATCATATCAGTAATTTGGAAGATAACATGTAACTCCTATATTAGAATAATGAACATGATTCTTGTTAAAATATTAAGGATTCATAAAGTTTTATGAAACCCTAAATTGGAATATATGTAAGAATTGGAATTAATGATGCATCTAATGAGTAAAAAAATAAGATATAACATTTAGAAAATATAACATTATACAAAGATGAATATCAGTAATTGAATACCAATATCATAATACAATTAATGATGGGAATATGGTAATGCCTAAGTAAAACCCTAAAATGGACATATCATGGTTAATTATGAAACATAATGGTGTCACGTGGACTTGTCTTTATCGGGATTTGACCAATATTAGAGTTGATCTCATGTATATGAGATGATTAGATTATCTCTTCTCGAGGTACGCTTTCCCTCTTACTTGGCATACTAAACAATATGGCTTTATTATGTGTATAAAATACTTGGCATATGATATTGGATGAAATACCTATTCTTTTCTGCTTTTTTCTTAATTTTCTGTGTATAGAGTTCTGAACACATGAAACGTAATATATATGATTGATTATATCATAACATTATATCTAAAGAATAGTGCTTGTGAGTTGCCTATATCTTTGGTAAGTAGATCAACATTTACAATGATCTATCTCTTTGGCAAGAAGATCACAATGTATAATGATCTATGCATTTGGTAAGAATATCATAAGGCCTTAATGCATTTGTCCTTTTGGTTGGCAATTGCACAGATCACATAATGGAAAATGTGCTTAAAATATATGTTATAATTTGTTAATGAAGATCTATGTTTAGAATGTTTTTCTATCTCTTGTTACTAACAAGTATTTAGTTTTACTGTACAACCAACTTATAATAATGAGAGGTATATGAATATCTAGTGTACTCATCACAATGTTCTATTATATTGTGCTGATGTATACCAATTTCATATTACTTTTAGGTACTCTTATTATGATGATGATTATGAAACTCAATATTATGGTTAAACAAAATTAGATATTCATTGGGATGCTAAAGTGAATGGTACTCTTAGTTTAGGCTTTGTTTCTTATACAAGTAGTTTCTCATGTATTATGTTTTTTCTGTAGTACTCTTAGCCTACAGACCCCTATGTACTTAACACTTGGTTTATTTATAGAAGCTTTGTTATTTGTACATTTATATACTTGTGTGTTTGAACAATTCAGGGATGGACAATATTAATCATCTTGCACACAATTCATTTTGGGGTCTAAAATGTGGATTAAGATTGGGACCAATAACCCATGATAGATGATATCATAGAATGAACAATATCAAATCTTGATTGCTCATTATACAACTAAAAACTAAAGAAAACCTTGACTTGAAAATATTAAGTTAGATTAGTTGACTTATAAAGTCTGGATCTGACATAGACACTAGATTAGAACCTAGATGTTTGAGAACTACATTTAGACTAGTGTATGTATTATTGCAGATCCCAAAGTATTAGACATCCCTTATAATGTGGTGGTATGTGGTGTTACATTATTTGGAAATGATGGACATTGCGGGGAGAGAAACCCTTGACATGTGATGAAGATATGTTTTGGGTTACATCCTATTCTCACTCTTTTCACTAGGTGACATGGTACTAGACTCTCTATTGTGTGTGGGGCACTCAGTTTTCTGATTTGGTTTTGTTTCCATTCGACTTGAATCTTGATAGTTTTCTCTGACGCTTATTTTATGAGAGAAATATATAATATTTTATTATATATGTAAGTAAATATAAAAATTTGTCCCCACACATGTATGAGTAGGAGGTAGTCATGTAACCTAAATGAAAGAGTATGAGATCAATTTAGAAGAGATAATAATTCTAGATTAGCTGTCTAAAGCCTTATTGGAATATGTGATGGAAATAAGTTTAAATGATATGATCTAAGATTTATGCAATGAGATAAGATGTTTTATCATAATCATACTTGGATTTTATATTTTTTAGTTTATTTTTTATAATTTGACATTAGATTTGATGATGTCAATACATTGGCTTTTGTGAGATTAATTAATCTAAGTGAAGACAAGGATGTGAATCAACATGAGCCTCAAGCTCCTTTTATAGAATAGGATCTCTAGTGTTGGTACCAATTATAAGGTTAAATCTAGAGAGAGAGACCCAGAGGGAGAAGGTTAGAGAACCTAACTTCTAAGATTAGAGAAAATGAGATATATGTGTTATGAAATGTCCTAAACTAGTCTACTCCTGAGTGAATGAGTTGAGTTGCTTTATGCATGATCCATATGACTTTCTAAAATCCTAGATGTACCTGGGAAAACCAAACCCTAGAGTTTGAGAGAGGATTCTTTTTATATGTGAACATGAATACAAGAACCTACCATCTGGGTGAAGGAGAGAGTCCCAAGATCCTAGATGGGATAGATATGATGTTGGTTTCTATGAAGCCTCGTGCCTGGGTTGGTGGCTCCCTATAGGAATCTAGTGGTTGTGTTTATAAGGGAGAGTGTGGTAATAATATCTTATGGGTAGAGAACCTACAAAGGGGGTCCCATATAATGTTTTAGTTTGGATTGTGCTTCTATGGCCAGATCATTTGAAGTTATCAACTAGTGTCAATGAGGTAACATGGGAACCCTAGATTAAATAGGGAATATAACGTCTATGCATGTGAGATACCCATAGATTTGAGTGAGCTCAAAAAGACTAACCATGGAACTAACCTCAAGGAAAGGGTTAGGAGAACCTGAATTGGAATAGATAAAAGTTGGATACATGTTGTATATGCTACTTGTATAAGTTTTTGTATCACAACTGTAATAAAATTTATGTAAGAATTTGATCTAATATAAGGATGTGATATATGCATATGACATAATGGAAAACCTATAGATGCTTTAATATCTCTATATGTATAGATGGTTAACCATACACATGAATATTGATGACATTATAAGTATGGTGAAAAAGTTAAAATAGGAATGAAGTTTGTAACCAATAGGTATGTAATATGAGATCATAATAATTATATATGTTACATGTGGTGTTAATTTTAGTGCTTAACCAATATGTTAATGTAGTCTAAAAATTATCACAATGAAATGACGAGGACATGTTAATGGTCTATATGGATGAAATAGGTTAGTTAATATTTACTTTTCCCATAATGATAACATATTGTTGGAATATTGGTGCTTGGGGAAAACAATACAATCCTAAAATTTGATACATGTCATGAGAAGCCAGAGTTTGTAAACCATTTTCCAACTCTTCTTTGGGAGATATTGTTGGAACTAGATTCCATCACTAGTTTAGGAGAGAATAATTGTAATGGTATGAATATTACCATATTTAATTCAGTTTTTCTAGGTTATTCTGTATGCTCATTGATTATTAAGTAGATTTGAGATGTGTTAAAAAAAAGAGTTTCTAAACCCTTTGTTCACCCTAGATGCTTTTGAAATCTTCTGGGAGTGGTTTGTGTATGTTCTAGAGATCTTGTTTCTAGAGACCTAGCATGTAGATCAATATCCAATGTATGGTTGAATATCTCATAGTTTTTCCTCTTGGAGTAAGAGGACAACTTAATTTCAAGGACAAAGTTTCTTTCAAGATTTAGATGATGTGATAAACTATATTTTAATTTAATTTTAAGGATGAACCTTCTTTTACGGTGTAGGATGTTATGGAGTGGACTTTTTGGGTTTTGCACCCATTTGGATAAGTGAGTTCATATATTTGAGACTGCAATGGACTTTTTAATTTAAATTCATATCAATGAGTTTAATGTAGTTTGGAATCCAATTCATAACAGTCATATGTTTTATACCCCTTAATATATGCCTCTTTGAATTATTTAATTGATTGGTTAAATACTAATATTATGATACCAAAACTGGATGGTATGTAGTTTGGATGAATCTAGTACTAGAGTTTCATGATATTTTAATGTTCCTAGTATATATATTTGAATGTGGTGAACTTTTTTATATTTTGATGATAAGAGACCAAGGTTTATAAATATGTATATAGTGTCACTCTTTATTTTAACCTTGGTGATGAGATGCAAAAGTTTGGAGATGTGGAGCCTTGGTAGCCATTGGATGGAGGCATCAGATGGACATGGATTCATCCCATAGCCTATGTTGGATTGGAGATAGTTGGGAGTGGTAGAAATGACGAGCCTACCCCATCCCACATTGTCAATGGAGGAAACTAAACAAGTAGTTATGCTTTCCTAAGAAAACTGATCTTTGTACCCCCCAGTGCAAGTTATCTAGATGAGTTTTGAAAGAGAATTGTTTCTCCCTTTGGTTGGCTTCTGCACCACAAGTTGTAAGTGGTCATATGGAAGAGAAGGGCTTGTACCCCATGAAATATGGATGGGATGGTGTTTGTTCTTCCTCAGACACTGAGGGAAGCATCTAACCATCATGTGGGTGAACTTGAGAAATTAGTTCACATTTCTTATCCTCTTACAGCTTATTTCAAATAGATTCTTGATGATGAGAAACATTCAAGATTAGGGGATTCTGATGCACATAGTTTTAACTACTTTTCACAGGCTATTTTCCATGTATTTATTGCATAATAGTTCATTTTGATATTATTTATGCATTATTTATCATTAATAAAATGTGAAACACTATTACATCAATTAATAAGTATTTTTACTGAATTATATTGAATTATCACATTTTGTTCGAACTTATGTTGGTTTTTCCTTGTTTGAGGGAACTTGAGCATTTCTAGTACAACTTGGTGCCACCGACGTATAAGTTGGTGGTATTGACATTTTGTAAGAATCCAATAGAGAAGTCAAAGAAAACTTGGTGCCACCAAATTTCCAATCAGTGGTATTGACATTGTCTCAGTGCCACGAACAGACTAGTCAATGGTACTAACTTTTACACCTATAACAAGTCAGAACTCAAAGAATCCAACTCGGCGCTACCCATAAACAAGTCAGTGGTACTGTCACTTATCAGAGTTTTGAGACAAGTAACAACGCAATGCCATTGACATCCAATCAATGGTATCGATTCTAAGAGATTTGTGCAGATTAAAGTTATCGACAAATCTGATGGATGGGATTTATGACTTCCAAAATCTGAATTATGACCTAAGGATTGTTCAGCCAAACAAGACATGACATTTTATCTCATTGTAACAGAGCACAGAGCGAAGAGAGGAGGAGACGAAGGATACAACTGTGTGTTGGATGATTCAGGCACCTCCGGGAAGTAGATTTGTAGTTGGAACGTTGTAGATCGAGGCACTCACCAGATGGGATCATTCAGCCTAGTTTCTTTAAGGTTTTCATTAGTTCTTCTGATAAATAGCTCATTTGCTCCCTCTTTCTCTTTGTATTCATTGATAGAAATCATGTGGGGCTAATCCTCTTGTTCGTTAGGACCCGCGAGTAGCCCAATTTTGTGTTGTATTTTATTTCTTTGATTTAGTATATATATATATATATATATATATATATATATATATATATTCCTTAATTTTAGACATAAATCTATGATTGCTTAATGAACTGCATGTGCTTGATCACCACAATCAATTTCTTAGACTGTTGATTGCTTTGGGAGAGGGATTAAGGGTTGGACAGATCACATATTTACATAGTCAGCACCGTGCCTCAGGACATTTCATCCACCACCTTAAGATGATCAGTAATCCTAATTGTTTCCTTCTGATCTCATTTATTAGAATAATAGATAGCATGATAGCTAGTTTCTTTATAGTGCATTAGTTAGACAAAGAACAAGAAAAAATCTTATAGAAATTTGCATAACAATTAGTTGCATAATAAATCTCATATAGATTGCATTTTTCTTTTACATCATTCTTTGCATCATGTAGATATGTAGATTTCTTCACAAATTTAAAATGACGGGATACACATCCACAACTCTCCTAATGAAAAAATCAATGAAATGTTGAAGAAAATCTTGAGAATAAAATATAAATCATGCTAAAATAAGAGGCAAAAGAAAAGAAGAGAGAAATCATATAAATAGAGAAAAAAGGATGCCTTAGACTCAAATTTGAAATTCATTCATGGAGAATGTGAAAATAGTTATGTGTATGCATTACTTTACCCACACATAATTCTGAAGATACAAATAGTGCATTCATCATTACACCACAATAGTAGACATTAGGATTCACACAATTTTCATTTCCTTCATTCTATAGATTTATATTTTGTTTTTTCATAAATGATTCAGATGTTACTTATGATTCTTATTCATAGCCACCTACCTCATTTTAAACCATCTCTATTTATGGTATCCCACATAAATGATTGAACCCCTCATTCTATCTATATAGGGAACTGCTTCCAACATAGTTTGATAGATAGGCAAGCAATGTAGATAGCAAATCACATGGTGCATCAAGCATATGCCCTATCGAATAATATGTTAACTACTCTATTGATAGTGTTTCATTGATCTAAGGGTGGACATCTTTAATGGACATTTTTCATCACTTTCGATTAGTTATTTGTTCAGTGGTTGATAAGGGCCGGTTTGGGTGGAATCACACGATTAAGAGACAATGTATGTCTTAACTATGATATGTCACTCTCCTATCAACCTCTGTATAGGGTGACCTTAGAGTTTCTTGCTAAAAATCACATTTAAGGTCTTTTTACTTGTTTGGTTAGTTTGGGCTCAAACCCCATCGTCATACATATATCTTGGATAAGTTAAGATTTTCATTCATATTAAGTGTCCTTAAGCTGACTTACCCATACCGTTCCTCTAGTTGGTGTTTCCTTAGAATTTACAAAATAAGATTAAAAATATGTATCCATTTTCTATTTTTTATTTTCATTATAAAGGCGCAAAGCATATTTTTCTTTGATGATATATGAAATCATGAGAATTCAACTCCACAATTACACTATATAGATGTGGATTCTATACTTGCAAATAAAAAAAGAATAAAATAAGTTAAAAGAAAAGAATTAATAAAGTCATTACATCACCGTTGTAAGCTTGAGCTTGACTATGTACGCATAGTCAGAATTCAAACAAAGAGGTGGAATAGGGGTACCATATGCTCAGAAGGTTGATGGTGGCTGAAATGTTCCTAGTGGCATGTACAATCCAATTCTACTAGTGTATATCCTTCTATGTCAGTGCCACCGACTTGTGTGTTGGTGGTAACGAGGTATGACATATTCTATCCTTCTTTGAGTTGTATGAGTCAATGCCACCAACATGTGTGTTGGTGGTATCAAAATCCTTTCTCTGTAGCTCTGTGATTTTTCTAAGAAAACTAAATTGGTTGTCACTAGTACTGAATTTTTACAAAATTTGACCTCTCACGGATTTGATACCACCGACTTGTGTGTCGATGGTATCAACTTTTTGCCAAATCTCTACTTAACATTTTTAATAGGTCTCTGCCACTAAAACTAGAGTTGGTGGTATTGACTTTGACTTTGCATGCACACCAAACAAAAGAATCAAGGAACCTTTTATATTTTAATTTTTTTTCAAAGATACCACATTCATTACATTAAAGCCATACGACATCTCCATGTAAAGGGGGATACACTAACCGAACAAAAAAAGTAAAGAGTAGATACAATAACTAGAAACTCATATCGGAATGTGATAAGTACAATGATGTATTGATCTCTCTTTTATATCGCTGACCAAACTAGCTTTTTATGAGAGATTCCTTCAACCTGAGATTATATCTGATATAAAGTATATGCTCCAAACCAGTGACCAAAGAAGGGATCACCTTCACACTTGCTGCCATATAACAAAGAAACAAAAAAAGACCTAACATGAAAGGAGGACACAAACCACATGACAACATAGAATCTATATCACTAAAGAAAACTGCAAACAAAGAGAAAGATAATAGATAACAGGCCGCACTATGACACCAGCAGAAAAATCCACTATGGATCCCTCTCAAGGACAAACAAAAGAACAAAAAAGGCTGGAGGAAGAACAAGGATGGGGGATACAAAACACAACAGAACCCCACCACCACTCACGAAGAAACCTAACTCGATCGCAATCGAGAGAGGAACGGAAGCAACGCCTCCAAACCCAAGACCCATGATTATCCCCTACCCCAGCAAGCCAATAGGGAAACCGAGGGCACACCCACCAAACCTTAGACGATAGAACATACACAGATAAGAACAAACACAGACAAGACACACCAGCAAACCATCTAGATCCGACAATGACCAAACCTCCACCAACACCACCAAAACCAGAGACAAGAAAGAAAAGAAACATGAAAGACCATAGAAAGGGGGGAAACCCCAACAAACAAACCAGGCAAAAGAGGTCATCGGCGGCCCCCTTTTACAAGACCACCCACCTAGCTGAAGCTGAGGGCTCACAACAAGAACCCAGGTAGTGCAACAGTGAACACAAAGCAAAAGAGGCAGAGGAGAAAACAAAAGATAAAAAGGAAAAAAAGGAAGGAGAGTCATGGTCGTTTCGAACCCCAGGCATCAGGACAGCCTTGGATGGAGACTGCCGAAGCTTGGACTGACTTAATAGGGGCGAACACAACAGCCACTATGGGTAGGGAAACCACCACGAGGCCCCAATGATGAGAACCCTAGCTTTGTCGCCACCCCCATAGGAGCATGCCCAAACACACTGTAGAAACCGCAGCCGACCAGACCTCCACGGAGATGGAGAGGGAAAGGTGGGAGGCGAAGCGAGAGAGGGCCCTGGGGGAGAAAGGGCGAAGGTCGACCGCCACCCCTCCCCCCAAGCCAGGCGAGTTCACGCGGAACCTTAGTTTCCTGGGCTTAACCTGTGAATTTTTATACATCAATTTATAATCTAACATAATAAAAACAATTTGTGACTAATTGAAAGACCTAAACAAAAAGTATATAAGATAAATAAAATTGGGTTTCCTTCGACAAAGCGATGAGCAGAGTGGTGGTGCACCAAGAAATGAACCAGGAGATAGAGGCATGAATGTGACATCTAAAACATCCACATGATGATGTAGGAGATCTGAGGAGGTTCTCAGACATCAAGGAGATTCCAAGGGGTCTAGGAATCAGTTTGGAGTATGCTGGCAGCAAGGAACACCAAATCTTTAGAAAATGGTTTAAAATTTGTAAAATGAGTGCATGAAGGATTTAGATCTATAGTTAGGAGCATTCCCATCACTTGGGGGATAAGGAGGTGTTGAGTAATGGGAATGGCATACAAGGAGTGTCAAACCAACACGGATCGTCTACAGGAGTTGTGGAAGGGGAGACATATGTAACACCCTTGACCTTGTTTTATGGTTGAACATACTTTCTTATCATAATTATTTGTTTAAAACCTTAATTGAACCTTAATACGTGCATTGATATCATGTGACAAGCATAAGTTTCAAGTTTGGTCCAGTTTGGATGTTTTTTGAACAAGTTATTCATATATGTGCTTGTTTTGGGCTTTTATGCATTTTAACCATATCTAGAGTTTTTCTTGTAATTTTTCACATGATTGTTGTGCCTCACATATTTTTGCATCATGTTTGATATGTTTTTTCTTTGGTGTGTCGTGTCACATTTTGGTTTGAGTGGTGACGTCATGTGTTGAGATTAGAGTTTTCATAGATGCCCTAACTCATGTTTGACCTTAGGTGTTGAACCACCTAGTGTTGGCGATTGATAAGTTTTCATGTGGTCCTCAGTTTTGGCAGTCGATGAAGTTCCTTTAAGCCATCTAGGGTTGTTTGTTGATGAGGTTTATGACTCATCTTAGTCACCAACATCTAGGGTTGGTGGTCGATGACCTTCCTGGTCTCTTGGTTGCTATGAATGCTTAGAGGTCACTATGTTTTTTGTACCAACTTGGTTGATGATCTTTCTTATTGTGCTTGTCAACTGCTGATCCATATGGTGAACTTTGTTGTGTGTATGAGATGCTTGCATGGACAAGATTCTTTGACCTTGGACACATGGAAAACATGGTTAGACACCTCTACCTTCTATTCTCTTTCACCCATAGCCATATATACCTCCCTCATTTCATGCAACCAAACCCTTTGAACCTTTTTCTCTCTTCTTGATTTTAGAGCTCACCCCCCTTGCTTGGTGGTGAAATAGGAGCTCAAGGTTGAAAAAGGATGTTGATCTTGCATCTATGTGAACCTAGGGTTTGGATCTACCCTAGTTGAGATTCTTTGGTGTTTCCTTGCTTTGTTTCTTGACCTTGGTAAGTGATATCCCTCTCTTTTCCTGCATTTTCCTTACTATTCTATCTTCCCCTATTTTTGTCTTGGTCATATGCATGATGGATCTTGATCTAGATCTTTAAATAACATCTTCTTTCTTGTCCTTTCAACCTAGGGTTTGCTTCCTTTCGGAGAAGGGATTAGCTTGGCCGAGGAGAGTTCTCAAGCTAGGGTTTCTACTTCCTTTCTACAAGTTACATTATTGTTTGGAGTTTCTACATAATCTCTAAGGTGAGTTATATAACTTTATCCATGATTGTTGTTTACACTCATCCTGCATGTGCATAATGTTGCCCTAAAACATTATTCTAAGTAGAAGATGATGTCTTTACTTAGGGTTTGTAGTTTTATGGTGATCTTAAATGAATAACTTTTCTTAGACGAACCCCAAACCCTTGTGCACGAATCTAGTGGTCTCTAAGGCATCTAACCCTAGAGGTTGCCAAGGTATCTCTAACCTAAGTGGTCGCTATGTTTTCCTCATCAAAGTGGTCGATGAAATTTCTTGATCCTATGGTCAATGGTTGAGTTTGTTTTTATTCTTTCATGCTTGATGGAAATTCTAGACTTAGGTTTTACCCTTGAGTGTTCTTTTGTAACCCTAGTTCAACTCACCTTGCTAAACCTAACCCTAATATGTATTGAGAATAATGATTAATCATACATAGCTTCCTTATGTGATTAGTATGGTGAAGTATGTAGTTTCTCTCCCTATGTTCTTATATGCAATGTCATTTCAAACTTATGGATCACATGTGTGGTGATGGTTGATGAGCCTTTGTTGAGGCAAGGAATTATACTGATGTTCTTGTAGGGAACAATGTGGATGGTCTTATGACCATGGACATGGTTTTGTGCCCTTAGTGAGGTGTTATCCTCTTCATGATGTAACAAGGGTTTATATCTTGTGATTGTATGATGATGATTATGGTATCATGTATGGCAATGAAACAGTACCATGTGATGATGTGATAAGCATAATATTGCATATATTTTATATGTTCTGAAATAGCAATCTACCCATGTCTTTGTAGAACTCTTTTAGGGTTTTTATGTAACTTGATTGATGCATCCTTAAATCACCAAATTGATATTAACTAAACATTGGAACCCTAATCATCTAGTGCCATGCGTCATAGATCCATTCCATTGTAAGGACTTGCTAAATGTTGAAATGAATATTCCTCCAATGGATGCTCAGAGTCATATATTACTGAGTATATGCATGTTTTTTTAGGATGGGTGCGGTCATACCTCGACTGGATAATGATCGAGGTTGTATCTCATATGATCATGACTCAATAAATGTGATATAATTGAGGACAGTTGCGGCTATACCTCAGATGTTTGGGGTTTTCATACCCAGGTTACTAGTGTCATGATCTATATACCAAGGGAGGACTAGGTGACGTGTATTTTACTACGCGCTAAAAACGCAAGTGTACGCGTCGAGTAATATAGGCCTTGTGAGGCCCGAGTCGAACTTAGGGATACGTGAATTATTGGAGACTTCTACTAACTAATCGCAATCAGCTAGACCGATTAACAAAGTAGGGTTTTGTTGTTCAAATTAAAAGAAAATAAAATTCAAACAAAGAAAACAATCGATTAAAGGTTAATTTAATCAATTAAAAGGGATATCTTTAGGATGGCGGTTTCACCGCGGGTCAACATTGTATTAAGTTTCATATCATTCTTCACACTTCTCTCTCTATCCGGGTAGTGGCCTGAAAACAGAATTACCCACTGTCGTGGTGTAATTCACTACTTAGATTTAGGTTGATTCCACCGTCGTAGTAATCATTCCCCTAAACTAAGTGCATTATAAACGGTCTCTCAGTTCCCACCATTAATTTTACAACTCCTTTGTCAAGGGTTTTATTAATTAATGTAGAATTTGTCTCTTTTCAACCGTTAATCCTTCTGTCGAAGTGATTAAGGGCATTAAGTTATTATTATGGTGATCAAGCATAACAATAGAAATGGAGAAAACGAATCTATACCACGGATTTGAGAGAAAAATATGAATTATTGATATAAAAATGTCATACAATGCATTCCCGGGCTACTCCCGGTCCTAAAGATTGAAGGTTTTAGCCTCTCATGTTCATCTCACACGAGTACATGGTAGAAATTGGGGAATTCATAAGAAAAACGGGAAATAAATGGGAAAACCCCTGAACGGAGAAGAACCGGTGGATCCTTGGCGTAAAACACGAGCTTCCCCGCCTGTCGGTGGTGGAAATCGTCTTTGGCAGCGTCCGAATCACCCGGGATGAGCTTCTCAGCCTCCGTTCTCCTTTCTCTCCTCCTTGGCACTCGTGCAATCCAAAATGAGATGATTTTTACGTCTGGGCGGCCATCATTAGGTATAAGTCCCTAATTAGGTCGTCAAATAACAACAGCCGTCCGATCGAAATCAAAACAAATCCAACGCATATCTGTCAGCGTCGATACCATCGACGCGGGTCGATGGTATCGACCCAGCGGATTAGCGGCAGCTTTCCTTTCTTTTATTCTGAGCGCATGTGGTGATCTCGATACCATCGACTTGTGTGTCGATGGTATCGACTCCTTTAGCGTCGGTTGTTGTCGTTTAGCGACGCTGTAGCTCTCCTTGTGTCGATGGCATCGACTTGGGTCGATGGTATCGACAGTTAAGGGATCTCGATACCATCGACATAGGTGTCGATGGTATCGACACTGTATTGCTCTTTTCGGCTGACAACCTGTGGCTTGGTCGATGGTATCGACTTCCGTCGATGGTATCGACGGAAGCAGATACTTGTTCTTCCTGAAATTTCACAACAGGCCCAAGTAAATCCACACAATTTATAATAAGATGATAAATAATTCTCAAAATAGTAAAACAAAGGGGATTTGATATAAAATGATGGCAAAGACCAAATAAAGTGAATTATGCAATAATATCCATGAAAATGAGTAATTAAGGCACAAAACACATATGAAATAGGTCTCTAAATGAGACTCAAAATCATCGCATCACTAGGCTATTTTGCAACTTGACCATATGTGCCATTGAGGCTAAATCAAACTAACTAAGGGTGGATAAGATCTTTGGATTCTAGCTCTCCTACATTTTGTACAGAACTAATTTTGACCTACCAGTGGTCAGTTGGAATTTTATTGGTACACCTCAAATTCCCCAATCCTTAATAAATGATGTAATCCAACTGTGTATCATATCCGCTTAGGATTAAACACGACTCACATTGAATGTTTACCCTTGCCTTGTTTCTTATATTTCTTAGTTCTTATGAAATGTTGTAAGAGAAATCAATTATATAGAAAGTGGTATCTTTATTTGTTTCCCTATATATTGTGCTAATCATGATTAACATATTTTACTTACTTATCTTACTTAACCTTCTTAATATTTTTAATCTAATTAACTTGCTTAATAATATAATTTGTGCAATCAATAACCACTTTCACAAATTATATCTCTCACTGGGAAATGGGTCTCACTCTTGTGGGTCACCACATATTTCTAGGTGATCATCAACGACATCATCATGATCGTGGTGGTGAGGAAGAGAAACTTGGAGAGCAGTAGGAGCAGAAGGTTGGCTAGTAGTTAGTGTCTCCTAGAGTCTTCCTTGTACTCTCAGGTCTTGGAAGGGGATGTTTTGTACATGATATGTACACCGACTTGAGTTTTTGGCAATACGTCAATGTTTGTATATGGCATGTATATGTGGAATCATATCTTTTGTCTATGACGACTAGTGCTTTGGAGAATAGAGAGAGGTTTTCTATCTTTGTGGAGTCTGTGAGGAGGATTGAGAGGTCCACTATCAAGAAGCGTGAAGCCAATGCTAAGAAGAGGTCAGCTTAGTTCTAGGGATAGTCATCTAGTGGCTTTAAGAATCTAAGGTTCTCATCACTGTAGTCACAACATAGATCAACTTTTTCTGAGTCAAGATTAGGTGTGTCATCCCAGTGATCCCTGAGAAAGGGTAGAGGTCACCGTTTTCCATTATATGGAACACGCAGAACAACATCCATGTCAGTGACACGACCGTCTAGCATGTAGTTTGAGTCGAGTACTTGTCATAAGTGTAGACAAGTAGGACATCTAAGGTGAGTGTGCACTGTGAAGGATGAAGAAGTGACACATTAGTTGAGGTAGAGTATGTGAAGTTCACTACAATAGCAGTATAGCAGTGGTGGTGGTAGAGGAAACGCTCAAGCTGTAAGGCTGCTAAACTTACTTAAAATGTTAAATACACTTAATTACCATAATTGAGTGCTTATAAACTTAATCTAACCTTGTGTTATACTTTTTAATCATAATACACGATTAAGTTTCAAATTTTGTCCAATTTGGACATCATTTGAGCAAGTTATGCAATAATATGTACATTTTGGACTTTTTTTGCAATTTATCCAATTAACGGGATTTCCTTTGCAAATTTTTCCATCAATTATGTTCCTTATATATTGTTTTATAATTATTGATATTGTTTTATAATTATTGACATTTTTGAGTTATGGGGCGCTCAATATACCTTAAATTGAAGGAGACGTCATTTTATGTTAAATTAGGATTTTAACCCCCATGGATGAGCTACCTTTAAAACTAGCAAGTGATGGCTTTACTTGCTTGGGCTTAAGCTGAGAGCCCAGCCGTCCCCAAAAGTTGGTGGATTTTCTATTAGCTTATCCATGCAAAAATTAAAGTTGTGGATACATGGAATATTGATTGTACACCTCATTCTCTTCTCAAAACTTATCCCCTAAACTATATATACTTATCTTTGTGCCAAAACAAATCCTTTTCTCTCTGTTAATATCCATTTGCAAAGTATCTCATGTTCTCTCTCTTATGTGCTACAAAGAACCTTCTCAAGGTAGAAGAAGAGGATGATCATCTTGGAAGGAGCATTTGTGTTTTTGATTTGCTATCATCTAGGGTTTCTAAAAGCTTCTTCTTGATAGATTTGACTTGAACAAGAAAATAGCTCTTCTTTTCCTCCATTTTCTACCTTGTTCTTCTTCCTCCTACTTCTCACAAAGTTAGAACTTTATTTTCCCATGGAAGAGGTTGCTCTAGAACTCAAGTACCTATCCTTCTTGCTTCTTCTTCTAGGGTTTTTGCATCCTTAAGGAGAAGGGTACCTAATTGGCTGAGTTCAAATCTACAACTTGGATTTCCTTACCTTCTTTTCTTGTGATACTTGTTGCTAGTATTCTATTCTTATCAATAGAGGTGGGTTTTATAATTTCCTCACTTATATTGCTTACTTCAAGCTGGTTTACTTATGATCTGGACTAAAATGAACATCCTTGTGTATAGAAAAAAGTTTATGTGCTTACTTTGGTAAAGTTTCCACCATGGTAATGGCAGTGGTTCTTGTTGTTCCAGACCTTGTCTTTCACCATCTCGACCTTGATCATGTTGACGATGAACGTAGACATGAAGTGATGTTCCTGACACCATTACTCTAAGCATGGTTGTAAACCATGACGGCTTATAGCCGACACCTTAAAAATGTAAGGGGTAAACCAAGATGGTTTGACACCCTATCCATGTTACAAACTGTAATGGCTGGAGGCCAATACATATGTTGATATTAGGTTGATATCATATCCATGGTAGTAACTCATGATGGCCTAACACTGATACACTAGTTTGCATTAGTGTCAACCATGATGGTTAGGGAACAACACCCCCATATTGTGGGTAAACCGAGACACCATGTTGTTGTCAAGTCGACACCCTAGCTATAACAACAAACCATGACGATCTATGGCTAACGCCCTACCATGATCATAACCCGCGATGGTTAATGGATGATACACTCTTGGTTATAATAGTCTGACATACTTTGATGGTTTAAATCGATACATCATGGAGATATACCTTGTTGACATTAGGTCAATACACCTGATGTTAATAAATTGGTACACCATGCTAGTGTATAAATCGTTACATCATGAAGGTAACATGTCGTTATCCATGGAGGAAGTATAAATTGATACCCTATGTTGGTGTTGAAATGGATAATGGGACATATACCCAATTAATGTTTGAATAATGAACCCAATCCAAGGAATGAGATTGGATGCTTCAACAATTAATGATTAAAGTGAATTATATAGTCTTATAAAAGGTTTCTAATAAACAGAATTCAATGAAACAACACCATTGAACTTATAATCTTACCTTTGCCCTCGTATGAATATATGGATGAATCCCCATAACAAATGATGTATATTTTTAATGAAACATAATTTGATACACCAACTTTAATATGACCAAATAATGATGTTTAGTTATAATTAGACCTCTTCAATGATTAATGTGGCAATGTATTACAACTTCAATATAGTGCTAATTAAATACCATTGATCACTACCATGTTTAATCTCTTGGATAATTATATGGTGGTGATCTTTTGAGCCTTGTCTAAGGCCTAGAATGATAATGATAACCATGCAGGGAATAATGTGATGGTCTTAATGACCTTTGGGCATGGTTGAGCCCTAATTAAGGTGAAATCATGTTCATATTCTAGTAAGGGTTGAAACCTTAGAACATATGATAATGAATTATATCTTGAAATGATATGACATGTGGTTTATTATGATGCAATGAATGATATCATACGGTAATGTGGTGAAGATTTATACCTCAAGAGTTTTCTATCTTCTGAAGTTGCAATATTTATATACTTGACATAATTTAATTAGGATTTGTATATTCATTTGTATGATGAAGCCTTAATTCATCCAATTGGCAAATAACTAATCAAGTGTAACCCTAATCATGTAGTGCCATGTGCCATAGAACCATCTTCAGTGTCAGAATTGTTAGATGGTAAAATGAGTATTCCTAAGGGAGACTCGAGCACATATTGTTGAATATGTGGGATACATGTTACCCTGACTTCAAGTGTTTAGGACGGATGATTGTGGTCATACCTAACCCTCTTTTACAGAATGATTATGGTCATGTATCAGTGTTTATCATGTGTTAAAGATTTTACTTTGCATAGCTTGGTTTCTAGCATTGTGACATGTACCAAGGTTGTCTAGTTGTTTACAGGACTATATGTTGTTGTTTTATAGTTTGACCTAGATGTCACTACAGTGAAGACTCGTACTGACCGAGTATGGGAAAGACCTTGGAGTCTGGCTCTTCTTTGATCTTATATGGAATTGATTATGACCAAGCGGTGGTTAGTTGGATTTTTGAGTGGTACGACTCAAAATCCGCAGGGCATAATAATAAAAGAGGTGATACAAGCCATGTAATATATTTGTTAAAGACAAATATGTTTCACATTGGATAAATTATCCCTTACCTTGCTTTCATACAACATAGTTCTTATAAGGTGATATCTTCTAATATTTGATTAGTTATCCATATTATTAAGTTTACTTTCTTAGTATGCTTAAATTGTTTAATCTGCTTAGAATAATTATTCAATACCCTATCTTATCAGTTTATTTTCTATTAATTAATTTGTTGTAATTAATATTTGTCAGAGAGAGTTATATATCTCGTTGGAACTGGGTCTCACCTGTGAGTCACCACATCTTTTTAGGTGGTTATAGGAAATGAGGTAGAGGTTGTGTTGTGGAAGAGAACCAACCTAGTGATCAATATATTCAGAAGGTCGGTCAATAGTAGATTTTAGTAGTAGAGTCCTAGCATCATCCCTATACTCTCAGGTCTGGGTATAGGAAGTGTTTTCTAGACAAGATAATTGTATAGACACAAGATTTTGACAGTATGCCAGTGCATGTATATATGGCATGAATATTTAAATGGTTCTTCTGTACACAGGATGAGGCTGAGGCCTTTTACCACAAATGTAGTTCCTCTTATAATATATGAGAATGGAAAATATGGACCATTATGTAAATGTTTCATAACTTGATCAACATGTGAATTTTGGTTTTAATTATTTCGTATTTTTATGATGTGATTAATTGGTAGTTGATCATGTTTTATGTTTTGAGTCATCTCATTTAGAATTGTGAGGTGTCACACAGGCCTCATAGGTAGGATATTCTGAACTCACTGGAAGAGGGTGTGGACGACAACATGTGACGTCTAGATTTTATTCTATGACTCAGCCGGAGGGAGTGCTTAATCCATGGGTCATGATGGCTGAGATGGAACTTTCTCCTACTGACTTATTTATTTCTTCTTTTGTAGCTATTTTGGTTGACTTGGGTATGACACACTCTTTTAACAAGAGAAATGATAATAGTTCTAATCTGCATGTTTAGTCTTTGGCTAGAAACCCCTCTTGTTGGTTTTGGTGAGTTGCGTGAGGTGTGTCCATCTTACGTTCTTTCTTTTTTGAGATGTGGCATTCAAGTTGATGTTATACCACTTGACGTGTATGGATTCAATGTGATCCTAGGAATGGATACCTTGGTGAAGTACAAGGTTTTTTGGACTATAGTTCCAAGGTGGAAATGTTTTGTAATGGAGGTATTTGTTGGATCTTCCAAGGATATAGGAAGATTCTCCCTAAGTGTTTGGTATCAGAGGTGATAGCAGAGAGGTTGATGAGGCATGGATGTGTTGCTTTTCTGGAACATGTTGCAGATACCAAGGTGACGGGTCCTAGTATCCAGGAGGTATTTGTAGTATGTGAGTTTGAGCATGTCTTTGTTGAAGAGTTTCCTAGTTTTTTTCCCTCCTATAGAGATTAATTTTGAAATCAATTGTATTCTTAGAACACAACCCAACATGTTTTTGAGGATGGATACAGTCATACCTCCACATGAGAACAGTCAAGGCCATAACTCAAATGGTCATGTCTCAATATATGTGATATAATTGGGGATATCTACGGTTGTACCTTGGATATTTGGGTTTTTCATACCTTGGTTACTAGTGTCGCGACCTATATACCAAGGGAGGACTAGGCTATTATGCCATTGTGGCTGACTCATACATGATCGAGGGCGGATGAGATATTAGGATTCCAACTCTCCTAGATCTTGTACATAAGTTATTTTTACTTAGCAATAGTCAGTTGGAATTTGAGTGGTACACCTCAAATTCCCAGGGCTTAATAAATGACATAATCTAACCGTGTAGCATATATGCTTAGGATTAAACACAACCCACATTGAATGTTTACCCTATCCTTATTTCTTGTACTACATAGTTGTTATGTAATGTGGTAAGAAAAATTAACTGTAAAGAAATTGGTAGCTTTATCTATTTCCCCATATATTGTGCTATTCATGACTAACATATTTTAGTTACTTAGCCTTCTTAATATGCTAATCTTCTTAACTTGCTTAGTAATATACTCTGATTTAATATGTGACCTCTATTGAGAGTTATATCTCTCGCTAGGACATGGGTCTCACTCTCGTGGGTCACCAAATCTTTTTAGGTAATCATCAACAACGTCATCATGATTGTGGTGGTGAGGAAGAGCATCTTAGAGAGTAGGAGGAGAAGGTTGGTTTTAGTAGTTAGTGTGTCTCAGGTCCAGCTAGGGGATGGTTTGTAGATGATTTGTGAATCAACTCAAGTTCTTGCCAGTACTTCAATGTTTGTATATGGCATGCATATGTGGAATCATATCTTTTGTAATAAGTTATAGCTTCATCCACTAGACATACATGTAATTACTTGATATGGTATATGTTGATATGCAAGTTGTTGGACCTTTATGTAAATGTTTATGAACATGATGGTAATGTGAAACCGATTTTAATGTATCCTCTTTTCTAGTATATGGATAATTAGTAGTTTATTGTGTGTTTTGTTTTTGAGTAATCTTAATTAGTGTGATAGGGTGTCACAACTTCAGCCAAATCTAGCATTGGTTTAGAAGATCTAAATGTTCAAGTCTCCAAACTTGATTTGAAGATCGGGGATGATCAGGGAACTCCAACTATTGATATCAAAGTAGGATCTTTCTGCAATCTGCTAAAGCCTTAGGCTTATACTTTCCTCATTAAGGTTTTCACCAAGGAGGTGGTCTATATGACACTATAGGATCATATAAGGAGTATGTGGAATCTGATTGGAACTTTTAGACTTATAGATCTAGAGAATGAATTTCCAAGTGAAACTCATGAGAGAAGATGAGTATCTAAAAGCACTGAGGGTGGCCCTTAGGAAATGATGGGTTCATATATATGTTTTCATCCTTGGGAGCCATATTTTTCTATAGTTGATAAATGTACTATGTAGATTGTGGAATGGGTGAGAACTCCGGGGCTTCCAATTTTTCTATATCATCAACAACTTCTTGAGGAAATAGGATATTGTATTAGAACGACCTTGAGAGTGGATAGTAACACAAATCTAAAGAAGAGAGGGAGGTATGTGAGAATAGTTGTGAACTGGATTGCAACAAATTGCTAACACCAATAGTTATAATTCAAGTAGAAATGTGTCATCTGGAGTATGAAAATATATCGTGTATCTATATGCATTGTGGTATTATGGGGCATGTAGTGGTGGAATGTAATAAAATGGAAAGGAAAGTGTCTAGCAATAATGAAATGCCTACTAGCTGATCGAAGTAATGGGAAGTTTCTTAGAAGCTCTACACACAAAGACAATTATAAGTAAATAGAGGAAGCAAGGTGCACTGAACGACAAGAAGGGGGTGTCTACAAGTAATGGGTTTCAAAGCATGGAACTAGAAGAAGAAGGAAATAAAGACACGGAGGACCCTAACGAGGTGGTGGATTGAGTAGCATCTAAGATTGGCTAGAGAGTAAGAAAGGAGAATCAAAATAAGAATAAAATCAACACGCGAATGAAAGGATCCCTTTGAAGGATAGGAGTGTCAACAACTAAACGGTGCACTAGAAAGTGGATGAGAGAGAAGTAAGGGAGGCAAGGAGAATATCCATTCTAAGGTGAGGAGTAAGGATGATAAAACAATCATACCAGAGAAGAATAGTCTTGAAGACTATAGGGGTTATGTGTTTTAGATAGGAAGCTTCAATCAAAAATAGGTTGAGAGGAGATTCCCCCATCACAATGGGAGAGAGGGGGTGTTAACGTTCACCTGAGTAATAGGAAGGTTGTAGTTACAGGTAAGGGGAAGGATCCTTTGTGAACCTCCAAGTAGAGGGGGAGGTAGATGATTCTTGTAGTGGATGTCTTGGAGAGTGAAGGGAGGTGAATATAACCCACATTTATTAGATGATTTTTTCTACTTTGATTGTTCAAGGGATTGGTAATAAGGATTCTCAAAACACTATTCTTGGTTTATGTAGAAAGTACAAGTTTGATGTTATTCTATCCTTGGACCAAGAATGAGTGGTCCAATGATGGATAGTATTGTCAGGAGAATGGGGTTTTATGCATTGCATAGAGTAGAAGCAAGGGGGTTTACAGGTGGGATTTTAGTGATGTGGAGAAATCATATTGAATCTTTAGATATTCTAGCTTGTATTAATTAGTTTACTCATTGTATTGTAAATCAAAGTTTCTGGTATCCTTTGTCTATGACAATACTAAGGTTCATAAACGATGTCTTCTCTGGGAGAATCTCAAAACGGTGACCTCTTTATCCAAACTCCCTTGCCTTGTGCTGGGAGATTTCAACGCTTTCCGTAATGCAAAGGAAAAGAGCGAGAGTGACAATATAAACGTGACCAGCTTTAGGGAGTTTGTTGAAGTGCTAAGCAAGATGGGTCTTGAGCATCTAAGTATTGTAGGTCCCAAATTAATGTTCAAGAGAGGAATTCTTCACAAAAACCTCGATAGAGCAGTTCCTAATTTTGACTGGCTTCAACTCTTCCCAACCACTATTATGGAGGTTTTTCTGAGGATCTACTTTGAACACTCTCCCATAATGGTCAGAAGTGAGGTAATTATCAAGTGCCATCCCTTTCTATTAGAAAAGCTAATGTCACATGGAATTCTGGAGACAACTTCAATGATTTTATGTCAAGTAACTGGAGGAAGGATGTGAATTTTCTACAAGTGGAAAAAGAATTCATGAAAGTTGTAGTGGTGTGGCACAAAGAAGAAAGGAAAGCTGAGAAATAGGTCAAACATAGGATTCAAAACATAATTGTGATCCTTCACAACAAGTTGGAAAATGCTTATGATCCCAGCCTAGGTTCTCAAATAAACAAGTTACAACAAGACTATGTGGATGTGTTATGCGAAGAAGAAGAGGAGTGGAGACAAAAAGAACATTGTGAGTGGGTGAAGCTAGGTGACTCCAACAACCATTTTTCCAAGCTTGATGAAGGCGAAAAGGAGAAGAAACACTATATTGATATTGAAAAATGAGAAAGGCATCTAGGTGGATGATAAGAAGAGTTTGAAAGTGCCTGTTTGGTCCTTTTTCTTGAAAATGTTTACTGAAGATAAACCAATATTGAGAGAAAAATATTGCCTTCAATTCATTGGTTGTTTCACTAATATTGATGAGAAAGATACTCATTTCTTGGGTAAGATTCCCAAAAACTTGGATAAATGGAGTGTTTTGAAGAATATGAGAATATTGAAAGAACCGCGTCCGGACGGGTAGGAGTTGAGCCTATAGAAAAAATGGGATTGGGTCGAGGATGGTCTGTGTGCTATGTTGAAGAAAATTTTCAGGGGATATCTCATTGAGAATGACATGGTAAACTCAATTTTGATCTTAATCCCCATAACCTTAGTTCCTAAAATGTGTAATCAAATAAATCCCATAGCATTAAATAATGTTAGCTAGAAGTTGGTGTCAAAAATCATCATTTATAGATTGAAGACTTTCATTGATAATTGGTTATATCCCATGAAAAGTAGTCTTATTCCTAGAAGGAAGGTACATGATAACATTCTTGTTGTTTAGGAACTTGTTCATTCCATGCAAACTATATTGCGAGGTTTCCCATTCATGGCCTTGAAGTTGGACCTCTCCAAGGAATATGATAGGATGATTTGGAATTTTATTTTAGATACTCTCTCTAGATTTCCAATCCCTCCTCATCTTATATAGGTCAATATGATGATCATTACCTTAGGACTATATCAATTGTATGGAATGGTGGTAATTTGGACAAGTTCAAAGTCTTAAGAGGGGTGAGACAAGGTGATCCTCTCTCCCCATACATCTTCACACTCTACATCGATAGATTGAGTCATGTTATTCAGAAATGGATCTAAGATGCATCAAGGAAACCTATTTGTATTAATTAAGAGGGTCCTACCTTTTCCCATATCTATTTTGTCAATGATATAGTTTTCTTTGTATAAGCTTCGGTTACACAAAACAATATTATGATGAATTATCTCAAGGTGTTTGGCAGGGTTTCTGGGAAGATGATTGCAAAGGAGAAATCGATGTTGTTCTTCTCCAAAAACATAGTAGAGTTCCTATAGAGAAGAATCAGTCGTTTGGCGAGCATACTAGCTATTGAAAATCTGAGCAAACACTTAGGTGTTCCTATAATTCATGCAAGAGTTACTCTACCTTGAAACCATTAGAAGAATCGAAAGTAGAGTGTACTCATGGGCAAACCATTTCCTTTCATTGTTAGATAGGATTACATTGGTGACGTCAGTATTGAGTAGCTCACCTATCTATCTAATGCAGACTGCTCCCTTTCTGGTGGTTGTTTGTGATAGAACTGATAAAACTATCAAAATATTTTTTTGGAGTGGCTTGGGGGAGAGAAGGAAGATGAGTATTGTGAAGTGTGAAAAAGTTATTTCACTGAATCATGAGGGATGTCTAAACATATATTCATCTAGACACCTAAATGAAGCTCACCTCTATAGAAATTGTGTTGGGATTTCTTCTCAAAAAGAGACACTCCCTGGAGGGAACTAATGGCTCACAAATTTAAAATATTGAAAGATGGAGGGATTTTGATTGGCTCTAACATCTGGAGATCATAGAGAGGAACGTACACACTATAGATTCTAAGGCTGGTAAGGTGGTGATGAGTTGGGAAAACACTAATGTTTGGAATGATCCATGGGTTTCTTATAGATATAAATTGAATTTCATGGGAAACAAAGCCATTCTAGGAAAGTTGAATAATTTAAAAGTTTGTTTTATGATCTCCTCTAAAGGGAACTGGAAAAGGGAATCCATGACTTGTTAGTTCAATGAAAAATCTATAAGAAGAATACAAAGTATGTGTTTTCTGAGGGAAAAAGCTGGGAGGGATATGTGGATCTGGTAGGGTAATTCTATAGGTCAGTATAGGATAAAAGATGTCTATTGGACTCTGGTCAAATCTAGAAGAGAGGTAATGAAGGGAAATGGAGTACTTTGTGGAAGATTAAAGTTCATCCTAAAATCAAGTTCTTCTTGTGGCAGGCTATGCATGATGGTACTATGAATGGTGATTTTAGGAGGAAATGACATGTAACTAACTACAATATTTGTGTGAGATGTGATACCTCTGATGAATCCACCCTTCATGCTCTACATGACTACATATGGGATAGGAAGATATGGGAAGGAGGGCCAAGATATTTAGATGACAATTCCAGAATCACATGTGACTGGATATCTAGACATATCAAAGTTGAAAAGGATGACATAGATAGTTCTCTAAGATTTGTAGTAACAACATAGCAAATATGGCATGAACACAACAATCATTTGTTTTGTAATGTCATAAGGAACAACTAGTATGTGATGTTATCCAAAGAAAAACTCCTAAATAATTATAAAAGGACATTTGATGACTCAAAGCCTCTGAGTAGTAATCTGAGGAAACAAGATAGAAGAAGGTGGAAGAAACTAAAGGATAGCAAGCTGAAAATGAATGTCAATCTAGCTTTCACATAAGGAGTTGTAGCTATAAGATTCATTGTTCGTGATGAGAATGGCAAGTGGGTGGACGGTTGGTATAGAGAAATTGTTATGAATGATGTGTTAGAGGGAGAATTATGAGCTATAATATATGGTCTACGTGCAACCAAGTACCTGGGAGAGACCACCTCTATTCATATAGATAGTCAGACCTCCTACAGTACTGCATTTATTACAAGATTATACATGACATGCACAAATCAATATGCCTAGTGCTTGATAGAGAATTGAAGATGAGAGAAGACTACAAAGTATCCTATAACCATAGGTCTAAAAACATAGTGGCTGACATGTTACCAAAATGGGGTTTATAGTAGGTGGAAGAGGAACTGGGCGGAGCTTATGTTTGGACTGTGTGATAAGAGTAATTCAGGAAGAAGCTAGCTTTCTGATCACTCAACTAGTATGTACTAGCACATCAAGTTTTCCAAATTTTGGGGGTAGGATGAATAATACCCCTCATGCACCCTAAAAAAATTGGGTTGCCTCCCATAAGTTCCCTTGTTTAATGTCCTAGGCTCGACAAGGTGATTTTCTTCAGCCTAAGTTGTTACAAGATGGTTGTGGAGACTCATCTAGAAGGCTTAATTGCACTCTATCATCATTTATCCCAAGTTTTAAGTTGTCTCTTCTCATTGTAATGATCACATTGGTTGTAGTCTGGAACATCCTTCCTAACAACATCTCTGATCCCCGCATCTTGTGCATATCCATAATCACAAAATCAATAGAATAGATTAATTTCTTGACTTTGACAAGAACATCCTCGCATACCCCATACGGCCTCAAAATCAATCCATCTTCCAACTGGATTGTCTTGGATGTATTCGTCCATTTCTTCAATCCTACCTTCTAAAAGGTAGAGGGGAGGCATGAGATTTATGCTCTCCCTAGCATCACATTGTATTTATTGGAAATGGTTGTTGCTTATAGAACAAAGGATATAGAAACATCCTGGGTATTTTGTCCTCATCGGAAATCTTCCCTATATTATTACACTCGCCACTTCATCAACACATAAAATATTAGTGTCTTTTATCCATATATTGTTGTTGATGATATCCTTTAGGAAACTTTAGAATGTAGGAATTTTTTCTATCACATCCACCAGTAGGATTTTGAAGTGGAGCTTTAAAAAGATGTTTGGAGTTTCTTGAACTATTTGTACTCCTTTCTTGACTTTAGAGTATCTAGGAATGGCACATGTGGCTTCTATGCATGCTTTTTAGGAGGAATGTTAGTAACATTTGGGATCTCCTCCCATAAGCTTGATCTAACACCACCTCCTAGGACAGAATATGGAATTTCTCATGTGGGTGAGTTGCCATATGGTTGCTAATTTTAAATTGTGGGTACCTCCTTGTTGATGTTGGTACTCCATGACAAAGTAGAACCTTCACCTGAGCTTCTTTCTGGTAAAGATCAATCCCATGATGAGGGACCTTCTTGAGAATGTTCTAAAATTCCTCTTATGGTTCAAAATAGGACTCCTCTACGTGTTGCTTGAAATTGTGAATCTTCCCCACCAGGTCATTGGTCTTCTATGGTGGAAAATACTGCTTGAAGAAGGTGTCAATCATTTCATCCCAGGTCTCTATTGATTCTGCCGGAAGTCTAAGAAATCAAGTTTTTGCCTTGTCTGACATTTGGTAGGATAATAGCTTCAAGTAGATTATTGTAGTTGGAACCTTGTCGATTTCAACATGGCACAACTTTCAACAAAGTCATTAATGTAAGACACCTGACCTTGCTTTATGGTTGATGTAACATACTGAAATTTGGTGTGTCAAATATATTTTGAGCTATTATTCATAATTTCCCCTAAACTTGAACTCAATTTCAATTGGTCCTTATTTCCAACTTTTCTGAGATTATTTTGACTGATTATTGTATCCCTTGGTACAAACTAGCTTCCTTTTTGAACTTATTGTACCTAAAGAAATTATTTCTCCTTAAATTAAAAGAAAAATTGCAAATTAGCCCCATTTGTGTATCATTCTTCATACTTTGAAATTATCTAGTTCAATCGGATGCTTTGTGCTCCTCTACCCTATTAGATCTTACATTCTCCTTCTTTCTCATAAAGGCTTAGAATCAAGTTTAATAAATGTGTTGTCTATTGAATTTAAATATACGTATATATATGAATACTCATTTGCGTTAGATATATGAATAGAGGTGCTAACATTGGTAGATAATGGCTTACTAAAAAGTAAACGAAATGATCAAATTTGCAATAGAATTGATTGTATCGCTTTGAAGTTACAAAGTTTTAATATCATTAGAAGGATAGTGGTTATTATTAAGAAACGTATTAAATACATTTATTTCTTAACAAGAGTCGTCTCTCTCCACTGCGTACTAGCTATTACCGTGAAGGGAAATTTCCCTTGCTAATATAACACTTATACATCAGCAACGGCTGAGTCAGAGAGTCCAGTTTCCTTTGGACTTATGGACCACGAGTTAAAACGAGCCCCCTCGCGTTATTGCGGATTCCCTTCCCCCGCAGATTTCGGTTGCCTCCTCCCTTGCCTCTAAGGCACCCCAGGCACCGGGTGCCTTCACAACGGAAAAACTGCCGCACCCTCGGCGCTCTTTACTCCTCGGCCCCGTTTTGACTCCTCGGGTCCTCCTTCTACACTGACCTCTCCATTAAGGGCAATCGAAGGAAGAAACAGCTTGATCATGAAAGACCGCAGATGTAACGGCCGACGCGTCGTCCTCCCGACGCAGCTCTACCTGACCTGAGCCCGCCTCTATGAGCGCAAAACTTAGTGGTCGTATTCCCACATATATCCGGCTACCCTACCTGCTGAGGCATAGCGCCTCCTGTCCCCATCGTCTCCTCCTTGTCAACATAACCCAGCCACGACGGCGCCCTACAGAGCACCGACGTTTCCCGACGTCCGAACTTCCTCGATCCCCCCTTCCTCTACACGACGGGCTGTAGAATGCCACCTCACGTGTGTCAACAAATCCCAACCATCCCGCATCCTCCAGCGTCTCCCCCTCCGAGCTGCTGTACCCTGGTTACAGCGACAAGCGCCGACACCACCTTCCGGTGCGGTTGCAGCAAACCGCACTGCCCTGCCGTCTTTAGAGGAGAGTTGGTCGCCGAAAACACAAGCCACCTCCTCGACCACCCAAGTGCCACCCTACGTACCTGTAACCTCCATCCCAAACCGCAACTCCGGCAGCTGCAATCTACTGCTCAGCAGCGCCACGACGCCAGTAGGGCACAACCCCAGATCTGACAACCGTGGGGAAGTCAGGCCGACCACCACCACCACTCGGTGGCTAGGGAAGAGGAGCGACTAGTAGGCTGGAGTGACGATCTCCAGAACAGAAGTAGCAACCGAGTTCCTCCTAGTTCCCTGAGCAAGACACCGGCATAGCACCACCATCGACGAGAGGTACCTGACCTCCCCCTCGTCTCTGTTTAATTCAATGAATATGGGTAATGAGGCTAGTACGGAACCTGTACATTAATTAGAAATCATAAACTATACTCCCTAGTCGCTGGAGCTGCTAACAAATTTAGCTAAGATATAAATATGTAAATGCATGTTCCTATGATTCGTATAGTCAAACCGTAGTTATGTATGCATATCATGATCCCTACGTACTTTAGTCTTACCAAGTAAATATGAGTACATATACGACCTAGGTAATGCAAGGGACAAAATGATCGACTATGTAGAAGGATAGAAGATAAATGAAAGTCCCATGGGTTAGGATCATATATATAATCATCCTCGATAAGGAAGTCCTCATATAGTTAATTATCTTTATCAACAAACCATACAATATAGTTTTTGCAACCTAACAAGGGAGGATAGAGATAATGATACGGATGATATGTGAAAGCTACGTTTAGAACTATATCTTATTATAGTAGGCATATGAAGTAACTTGTACATAATCAAGATCTAGGTATATGACTAGTATATATAGAGGTATATCGGGTTAAATACTAGGTATTACTAGTAAGGGTAAGGAAGATAAACACATTTGAACCTAGTAGCATAATACAATTATTTCATATACAATTAAGAGAGAGAATAATAAGTTAAGAACTAATCTATAGACAATGTGAATAAAACCAATTGAGTGTGTAAAATTGATTATATATATGACTTGGTTATGAATAAGGAGAATAAAAGAATCACAAAATGATAATAATACAAGATGGGAAAGAAAATACTAAATAGAAAAGTTTGAACAAATAGTTGATTTCAAGCCAAGTGATAACACCCTTATATAAATTTGTAGATTCTTCTTCTTGGAGACACATTATGATTTTGCAATCGTTGAAGCCCTGAATAATTGAGGTACCATTCCTCTATTTCATTGTTGAACTATTTTCCCTCTTGATGGACATACATATATCTTGATTCGTGGTGCATTCCATATAGTTTTGAAACCTTTATTTATTCTTGAAAGTTCACCACTCTCATTTTACAATTGATGAAATATTGTTGATAAAATATTTTGGCACTGGACTTGATCAATTTGGAGTTTTGACTCCCTGTGGACTTTGGTCCCTTGGGCTTTGGCCCTTTAGAGCTTTGGCTCACTTGAGTGGGCCAAGTACCCCACAACCCTGCGCAGTGGATAGGGATTAGTTGTCCCCCAGTTAACCGAAATAGCTAATAAGGCACTAGTGTCGTTCTCTCCTAGAGTGTGAGAACACAAGGCACTTAGCCCTAGAAAAGATATGATAGGAAGGTGCCAAAAACTTGCCAAATAGAATATTTTGAAATCGATATACCTTGTGAATAGCTTGGATAAATTTTGCATACTTGAATTATTGAATCTTGCTTAATGATATTCTTGTGAAAGATTTGCTATTTTGAAGTTGATATTGGAATTTCTTTTTGTAAGCCTTTAGTCCACCAAAGAGTCCTTTCCTAACTTTTATTATACATCTAAACCTATTTCGTGCATAGTTCAATTACTTGGATTTAGTACCAGCTTTGCTGACCCTTTATTTCCCTTCAATGGGGTCCATGTGTGGTTTCGTTCCCTCTGGGAACTCATGGGCAGGTGATAGATGGAAGAACATGAAGAGACATGCACTGGGTAGTCCTCCGTTGAAGACTAGATATAATGAATTATATTCCTTAAACTTGTAATCATATTTGTAAGCTTCCGTAACTCTGATGTACAAGCATGATTGTAATAAAGATTGTTTATACTTTTGATACATTTTGTAAATATTTGATCGTAAAGATCGGGTCTTTACAGTTGAACATGCTTTCTTATCATACTTAGTTGTTCAAAACCTTCATTAAACCTTAATATGTGATTTGATATCATGAGAAAACCTTAAGTTTGAAGTTTGCTCTAGTTTAGACACTGTTTGAACAAGTTATGCATATATGTGCTTGTTTTGGGCTTTTATGCAATTTACCCATATCTAGAGTTTTCTTGTAATTTGTTACCTCATTGTTGTGCCTCACTTTTTTTCACATCATGTTTGACATGGTTGTGCTTTTGGGTGCCTTGTCACATCTTGGTTTGAGTGGTGACGTCATGTGTTGAGATTAGGGTTTGCATGGATGCCCTAACTCATGTTTGAGGCACCTAATGTTGGTGAATGTTAAGTTTTCAGGTGGTACTAAATTTTGGAAGTATATGAAGTTCCCTTGATCTATCTAGTGTTGATGGTCGATGAGAATTTTGACTCATCTTGGTCACCAGCATCAAGGGTTGGCGGTCAATGAGTTTTGTTATCATCTTGTTCGTTACAAATGCTTAGTGGTCACAATGTTTTTCGAAACCACCTTGGTTGATGAGATTTCTTATTGTTTTTGTCAATTGCTGATCTATATGGTCAACTTAGTTGCATGTATATGATGATTGCATGGGCAAGTTTCTTTGACCTTGGACACAAGACAAACATGGTTAGACACCTTTACCTTCTCTTCTCTCTCACCCATAGCCATATTTACATCCATCCTCTCATGCAGCCAAGCCATTTGAACCCTCTTTCTCTCTTATTGTATTCAGAGCTTGTCCCCCTTGCTTGGTTGTGAAAGAGGAGCTCAAGGTTGAAGAAGGAGTTTGATCTTGCTTGCATGTGTACCTAGGGTTTGGATCTATCCAAGTTGAGATCGTTTGGTGCTTCTTTACTTGATTTCTTGACCTTGATAAGTGAGATCCCTCTCATTCCCTCTATTTTCCTTGTTGTTCTATATTCTACTCTTTTGTTCTTGGTTGGATCCATGGTGGAGCATGATCTAGAGCTTGAAGAACATCTTGTTTCTTGTCTTTTCAACCTAGGTTTTGCTTCCTTTTGGAGAAGGGACCAGCTTGGTCGAGGAGAGTGCTCAAGATATGGTTTCTACCTCCTTATTTCTTCATGTTACCTTTCTAGTTGGAGTTTCTATGTCATCTCTAAGGTGACTTGTATAGCTTTCTCCATGATTATTGTTTACACTCATCTTGCATGTGCATAATCTTGCCCAAAAACGTTGTTTTAAATAGAAGGATTATGTCTTTACTTAGGATTTGTAGTTATATGGTGATTTTGAATAAATAACTCTTCTTGGATGAACACTAAACTCTTATGCACGAACGTTACTTGACAATGATAGTTTAATTCCTTGGATGTTTGTAGAAATGATATATTTCCCCCCTCTAATGATGGTTGATAAATTAGGCTTTTGAATTAATCTTCCCCATTGTGATGCATCTTGATGACCTTTTGTATTTTTAGTAGTTACCAACTTATTTGGACTCTTAGTGGTTGATGAATTTTTTTTCTCTTCATGAGGTTACCAATAACTTTGATGTTGAAATTATCTAAGTCTAATTTTCCATGTGGTCGATGAGGTTTGATCTTGATGATTGGTCTCCAAGTTTTGAATGCATATGGTCACCAAGTTTTGTATATCCACCGGCCACCAAGTTTTTGGATCCTTAGTCGTTGCTAAGGTTTGAACCTTGGCACTCATTGAAGGAATCATAACCCTAAGTGTTCTTTGATGTTGGCTAAACTCAACGGTCTCCAATGTGGTGCATCGTAATCTCAGCAGTCACCAAAATGGTTCTTACCCTATGTTGGGCGACTAGGAGTTCTGAACCATGTTGGTTGCTATGTTTTCTAACCCTATTTGTTGCTAAGGCATCTACCCTTGTGGTTCTCCAAGATGTCTCTAACCTAAGTGTTCACTATATTTTCATGATCTAAGTGGTCGATGAAATTTCATGATCCTATGGTCAATGGTTGAGTTTGACCTTTTGCTTTCATTCTTGTTGGAGATGCTAGAATTAGGGTTTACCGTTGAGTGTTGTTTTGTAACCCCGATTCAATTCACCTTGCTAAACCTAACCTTAATATGAATTGGTAATTATGATTAATCATGCACAGCTTCCTTATGTGATAAGTATGATGAAGGATGTACTTTCGCTCTCTATGTTGTTGTAACCTTAATTTGTCATCTTATGAATACCATAGTTGTTATATGTAATGTTATGTCAAACTTATGGATCACATGTGTGGTGATGGTTGATGATCCTTTAGTGAGGCATGGAATGATAATGATGTTCTTATAGGGAACAATGTGGATGGTCTTATGATCTTAGACATGGTTTTGTGCCCTTAGTGAGTTGGTATCCTCTTAATGATGTGACAAGGATTTGTATCATGTGATGGTATGATAATGATTATGGTCTCATGTATGGAAATGAAATAGTACCATGTAATGATGTGATAAGAATTATATTTCATACATTTTATATCTTATAAAGTTGCAATCTACCAATGTTTTTGTGGAACTATTTTAGGGTTTGTATGTAACTTGATAGATGCATATTTAAATCACCCAATTGACATTAATTAATCAAATGAAACCCTGATCATGTATTGACATGTGTCGTAGATCCATTTTAGTGTTAGAATTTGTTGGATGGTGAAATGATTATTCCTCTGATGGAAGATTGGAGTCATATATTGTTGAGTATATGCATGTTTTTGAGGATGGATGTGGTCATACCTCGAAAGGAGAATAGTGGAGGTAGTATATCATATGACCATGACTCAGTATATGTGATATAATTGAGGAAAGTTGTGGTTGTACCTCGGATGTTTGGGTTTTGCATACCCCGGTTACTAGTGTCCTGGCCTATATGCCAAGGGAGGACTAGGTTGTTTTATAGCTTGACTATATATGTCACTATGGCTGACTCGTACTGATTGAGGGAGGATGAGATATTAGAATTCTAGCTTCCCTAGGTCTCATATGGAACTAATTTCGACTTAGCAGTGGTTAGATGGAATTTGAGCGATATACATCAAATTTCTTGGGGCTTAATAAAAGATGTAATCTAACCATGTAATATATCTTCTTAGGATTAAACATGACTCACATTGAATGTTTACCCTTGCCTTATTTCTTATACGACTTAGTTGTTATGTAATGTGGTAAGGGAAATCAAATGTATAGAAAGTGGTATCTTTATCTATTTCCATGTATACTATGCTAATCATTATTAACCTGTTTTAGTTACTTAGCATGCTTAACCTTCTTAATCTTCTTAATCTTCTTAACTTGCTTAATAATTTAATTTGTTGTAATCAATAATTGTTGTTGAGAGTTATAGCTCTCACTGGGACCTGAGTCTCACTCTCGTGGGTCACCACATCTTTTTAGGTGATCATCAACAATGTCGTCAGGTTCATGGTGGTGAGGAAGAAAAGCTTGGGGAGTAGTAGGAGTGTAAGGTTGGTGAGTAGATAGTGTGTCCTAGAGTCATCCTTGTACTCTTAGGTCCAGACAAGGGATATTTTCTAGATGATATGAACATCATCTCAAGTTTTTGGCAGTACGTCAATATTTGTATATGGCATGTATATATGGAATCATATCTTTTGTAATAGGTTGTGGTTTCAGCCACTAGGCATACATGTAAATACCTGATATGGTATATCTTGATGTGTAAGTTGTTGGACCTTTATGTAAATGTTTCTAAACATGATGTTAATGTAAAAATCGGTTTTAATTTACCCTCTTTTCTAGTATATGAATAATTAGTAGTTGATCAAGTGTTTTGTTTTTGAGTAATCTTTTTTAGCATGATGGGGTGTCACAGCTTAAGGTTGGTATCAAAGCTTTAGGTTCACTAAGTCTATAGGTACATAGGACTTAGGTTTGTGTATATTCTTACATTATGCAACATATCTGATCGTAGCATATTCTCATAAAGATATGTCGGAGAATGTGAATAGAATGTGAGGAATAGATTCATCGTGCTAGGAGGTGGTGGTAGGAGGTAGGCACATGATGATAGAGTCTCTGAGATGGGTCCGGAGAAGCCCGCGATGCCTTAGTTAGATCCTAAAACCATGGCCCATCAAGCCTTTCTATCCATGTTTAGATAGCTCATGGCCACGATTGCGTACTTAGTGGATAGAGCGCTCATACCTCAAGCTAGGTTAGCCATCCCTAATGTAGAATTCTAGGGCTCTGGGAAGACTTTTCAGAGACTGAGATGTGTTAGGGATATTGAGTATGTGGGTATATAAGACCCAGAGGATGCCAAATGTTGGCTGATGGAGCTTGAGAAGGAATTCAAGATCCTAAAAATCCCAGAAGTGGACAAGGTGAAGCACATTGTTTATCTATTGAAGGATAGTGTTGGACATTGGTGGGACATAGAAGAGGTGAACAAACTAGTTGTTGTGATAAGTTGGCAAGAGTTTCAAAGGGATTTCGTGAGGTGCTACTTCCCTAAGATATACCTGGATGAGAAGACATGTCAGTTTGATAAGTTGTGCCAAGGTTTGATGTCCATCAATGAGTATGAGGTGAAGTCTATAGAGATTTAAGGTTTTGTCCTCATATTGCAGCGGAGAAGGAGAGGACTTAGAGGTTTGAGAAGGGTATGAGCTGAGAGTTTTCTAATATGGCTAGTTCTTTGGAGAATAGAGATAGGTTCTCTAGCTTGGTGGAGTCTGTGAGCAGGATTGAGAGGTCTGTTATCGAGAAGTGTGAAGCCAACACTAAGAAGTGTCCAAATCAGTTCCAGGGACAGTCGTCTGGTGGCTTTAAGAATCCAAGGTTCTTGTCATCGTAGTCTCAGTAGAGATCAACTTTTTATGAGCCTAGATCAGGTGTGTCATCACAATGATCCCTAAGCAAGGGTAGAGGTTGTAGTTTTCTGTCAACAGGAGCATGCGGTGCAGTATCTGTGTCAGTGACAGGACGATCTAGGTCATAGTTTGATTCAAGGACTTGTCACAAATGTGTAGAAGTAGGGCATATGAGGTGGGTGTGCCCTATGAAGGAAAAAGAAGTGATAGAGCAGCTGAGGTAGAGTCAGCGAAGTTTGCAGCAGCAGCAACAGTGCAACAGTGGTGGTGGTGGTGGTGGTAGAGAATGGCGTCAAGCATTGTAGGCATGATCTTCTTGACCCACTAGAAGGGGGAATGGACAACAACAGGAGACGGATAGATTTTATGTTATGAGTCATCTGGAGGGAGTGGTCAATCCACAGATCATGATAGGTAAGATGGAACTTTTTCATTTTGACTTACCTACTTTTTTCATATTTATTTTGGTAGGCCCAGACACACTCTTTTATCACCAGATAGGTGATAAGTAGTTGTCATCTTCCTATTTATAGTAGATCTAATCATCTTCATCTAGAAACCCCTCTTGTTGGTTTTCTGAGCTGAGGGAGGTGTCTCCATCCTGCGTTCTTTCTTTTTTGGGATGCATCATTCAAGTGGATCTTATTCCACTTGGTATGCATGGATTCAATGTGTTCCTAGGTATGGATACCTTGGAGAAGTAAAAGGTTGTTTTGCATTATTGTTCCAAGCTGGAGATGATCCTGAATGAAATGTTTCTTGGAACTTCCAAGGAGATAGGTAGATTTTCCCTACGTGTTTCGTGTCAGCGGTGATAGTAGAGAGGTTGATGAGATAAGGATGTGAGGCTTTCCTCAAACATGTTGTGGATACAAAGATGAGGGGTCCTAGTATCTAGGAGGTATATGTAGTATTTGAGTTTGAGGATGTCTTTACTAAAAACGTTTCTTGGTGTTCCCCCTCCTAGAGAGATTGATTTTGAAATCAATCTTGTTCCTGGAACACAACTCATAGCACAAGTTATATGCCAAGTTCAGCAAGTGTGAGTTCTAGTTGACTGAGGTATCTTTTTTGGGTCACATCATATCTACTAAAGGTATTTGTGTGGACCCTAATATGGTATGGTCAATGATGGAGTGGGAACAACCAAAGACATCAATGGAGGTCCTGAGTTTCTTAGGGTTAGAGGGTTACTATAGGAGATTCATTAATAGTTTCAGTTTTGTAGCATTACCCCTAACAAAGTAGACCAAAAAAGGTGTTCTTATTGTCTGGGATGGCAAGTGTCAACATTCTTTCCAGTTGTTGAAGGAGAAGTTGACAAGTGTTCCAGTGTTTGTGCTTCTAGAGCAAGGAAATGGTTACATCATCTTCTGTGATGCTTCGAAGAATGACTTGAGTGATGATTGAAGACAAGAATGTAGTTTATTTCATTTCAAAACAAATTAAGAAATACAAGGAGAAGTACCTGACACTTGATCTGGAGCTAGTAGATGTGGTTTATGCTCTAAATATTTTGAAGCATTATCTGCATGGATAGAAGAATCAGATATTCACTACCACAAGAACCTTCAGTATATCTTCTCAAAGCAGGAGTTGAACATGAGGCAGAGGAGATGAATGGAGCTGATAAAGGACCATGATTGTATAATAGACTACTATCTAGGGAAGGCGAATATGGTGGTTGATTCTTTGAGAAGGTAGTCATCTTCATCATCATTTGCAGACAAGGCACAATTACATGCTTTAGTTTGTTGATGTCATGATACAAAATATCGAGTTAGAGTTTGACATCAGGAAGTATGATGGCTTCATGAGATAGAGGATGGGACAGTTTGCTTTCATAATAGGATAGTAGTTCCAGAAGTTGATGGTTTGAGGAAGATGGTTCTTGAGGAATCTCGTTTCTTGATGTATGCAATGCATCATGGCAATACTGATATGTACCATAATCTAAAGGATCTGTATTGGTAGACAGGTCTAAAGTGTGATGTGGCAGAGTTTGTTGCTAAGAGTCTAGTCTGTCAACAAGTCAAGGTAGAGCATTAGAAGCCAGTAGGATCTTTCCAATCTATATCGATACCGTAGTGGAAATGGGATCATATCACCATGAACTTTGTGGTTGATCTTCCTAGGATAGCCAAACATCATTATTCTATTTAGGTGATGGTACGCAGGTTGACTAAGTCAGCTCACTTCTTTCCAGTCAAGACGATGTATACATTAGAGAAGTTGGCACAAATATATGTTGATGAGATAGTCTGTCTGCATGGTATTCCAATGACCAAAGTATCTGATAGAGGTCTGCAGTTTACAAGTCAGTTTTGGGAGTGTCTGCATATAGTTTTGGGGATACAGTTGAGGTTTAGCACAACTTTTCACCCACAAACAAATGGTCAGGCTTAGAGGACCATTCATATTTTGGAGGACCTCTTGAGAGCATGTGTTCTACAATTTCCTAGTAGTTGGGATGTACACCTGAGTTTGATAGAGTTCTCTTACAACAATACTTACCAGAGAAGTATAGACATGGCACTATATGAAGCATTGTACTGGAGGCATTTTTGGTCACCTCTTTGTTTATATGAGGCTGGTGAGTATCACCTTTTGGGTCTTAAGCTACTACAGTAGACTACAGAGATGATCAAAGTGATACAGTAGTAGTTGAAGGTAGCCCAGGACAGATAGAAGTTCTATGTCGATAACCGTCGTAGAACGTTAGAATTTCTAGTTTGAAACTGTGTGTATCTTAAGGTTTTCCCTTGGAAGGGTGTGTTGAGGTTTGGTAAGAAGGGTAAATTGGATCCTAGGTAAATGGGATCCTACCCTATCTTAGCATGTGTTGGGAAGGTGGCATATAATCTTGAGTTACCACCAGAGTTGCATAGGTTGCATAATGTCTTCCATGTTGAGGAAGTGTCACGCTGATACAGAGTAGACATTGTAGCCAGTGGAGGTTGAGTTGGAGGAGGATGAGTCGTATGCTGAGGGTCCTATGTTGATCATGGATAGGATAGTAAAGAAGCTAAAGAATAAGGATATAATCTTAATTTCAATTTTTGGGCACCACTATGGCCTGGAGGAAGCCATGTTGGGGTTAGAGGATGAGATGCTTAGGATCTACTCATCTTTGTTCTCATAGGATTTAGGGGTTGAAATCCTTATTAGGGGTTTATAGTTGTAAGAACCCTGAGCTTGCTTTATGGTTGAACATGCTTTCTTATCATAATTAGTTGTTTAAAACCTTAATAAATCTTAAGATGTTCTATGATATCATGTTACAATTTTAAGTTTTAGGTTTGGTCCGGTTTGGACACTATTTGATAAAGTTATGCATATAGGTGCTTGTTTTGGGATTTTCTACAACTTACCCATATCTAGGGTTTTTCTTGCAATTTTCCATGTGATTTTTGTTCCTAAAATGTTTTTACATCATTTTTTATATTGTTGTGCTTTGGGGCTCCTTATCACATCTTGGTTTCAGTTGTGACATCCTGTGTTGAGATTAGGGTTTGCATGGATGCCTAACTCATGTTTAACAATAGTTGTTGAGCCACCTAGTGTTGGTGATTTCTATGCTTTCATGTGTTCCTAAGTTTTGGCAGTCAATGAAGTTCCCTTAAGGCATCTAGGGTTGGCGGTCAAAGAGGTTTCCGACTCATCTTGGTGCCCAACATCTAGGGTTGGTAGTAGATGAGTTTTTTTATCATCTCGGTGGATAAGAATGCTTAGTGGTCGCTATGTTTTTTTAGAACCACCTTGTCAATGAGCTTTCTTGTTATGGTTGCCAAGCGTTGATCTATATGGCCAATTTAGTTGAATGTATGAGATGCTTGCATGGGTGAGATGCTTTGACCTTGGACAATGGCAAACATGGTTAGACACCTCTACCTTCTCTTCTCTCTCACTCATAGCCATATATACCTCCCTCCTCTCATGCAACCAAACCCTTTGAACCCACTTTCTCTCTTCTTTCTTTTGGAGCTCGTCACCCTTGGTTGGTGGTGAAAAAGGAGCTCAAGGTTGAAGTAGGAGAATGATCTTGCTTGCATGTGTACCTACCGTTTGGATCAACCCTATTTGAGATCATTTGGTATTTTTGTGCTTGGTTTCTTGACCTTGGTAAGTGAGATTCCCCTCTTTTCCTCCATTTTTGTTGTTGCACTATATTCCCCACTTTTCTTCTCTATCGGGTCCATGGTGGATCTTGATCTAGAACTTGAAGAACATCTTCTTTCTTGTCTTTTCAACCTAGGGCTTGCTTCCTTTTAGAGAACACATTAGCTTGGCTGAGGAGAGTACTCAAGCTAGGGTTTCTACCTCCTTATTTCTTCAAGATACCTTGTTGTTTGGAGTTTCTACATCATCTCCAAGGCGATTTACATAACGTTCTCAACGATTATTGTTTACACTCATCTTGCATGTGCATAATCTCTCCCTAAAATGTTGTTCCTAAGTAGAAGGATGATGTCTTTACATAGGGCTTGTAGTTGTTTGATTATCTTGAATGAATAACACTTCTTGGATGAACCCTAAACCCTAGTTGAAGAACCTTACCTTATAATGGAAGTTTTTGTCCTTGCATGTTTGTAGAAATGATGGTTTTTCCCTCTCGAATGATGGTTGCTAAATTAGGGCTTCAAATTAATCATCCCCCTTGTGATGCAACTTGATGACCTTTTAGATTCTTAGTAGCTACCAACCTACTTCATGAGGTTTTCAAGAACCTTGGTGTTGATGGTCGCTAAGTCTAATTTTCCATGTGGTCCATGAGGTTTGATCACCATGATTGGTCTCCAAGTTTTGAATGCATATGGTCGCCAAGTTTTTGGACCCTTAGTGGTCGTTGAGGTTTGAACCCTAGTGGTCGCTGAAGGAACACTAACCCTAAGTTGTTGTTGATGATGGCTACCCTCAGTGTTTCAACAAAGTGGTACACCCTAATCTTAGTGGTCGCCAAAGTGATTCTTACCCTATGTGGTCGATGACGAGTTTTTAACCATGTTGGTCACTATGTTTTATAACCCTAGTGGTCACTAAGGCATCTACCTGTAGCTGTTGACAATGTGTCTCTAACCTAAGTGGTTTCTACATTTTGCTGATCTAAGTGGTCGATGAAATTTCCTGATCCTATGGTAATGGTTGAGTTTGACATTGTGCTTTCATGCTTTATGGATATGCTAGACTTAGGGTTTACCCTTCAGTGTTGTTTTGAAACCCTAACTCAACTCACCTTGTTAAACCTAACCCTAATATGAATTTGGAATGATGATTAATCATACATAGCTTCCTTATGTGATTAGTATGATGCAGGATGTACTTTCTCTCTTTATGTTGTTGCAACCCTAATTTGTTGTCATATGAATACCAAAATACTTTTTATGGATCACATGTGTGGTGATGGTCGATGAGACTTTGGTGAGGAATTGAAAGATAATGATATTATTGTAGGGAACATTGTGGATGGTCTTATGAACTTGGATATGGTTTTGTTCCCTTAGTGAGGTGCTATCCTCTTCATGATGTGACAAAGATTTGTATCATGTGATGGTATGATGATGATGATGGTCTCATGTATGGAAATGAAATAGTACCATGTGATGATGTGATAAGCATTATATTTCATACGTTTCATATATTTAAAAGATGTAATCTAGCCATGTTTTTGTAGAACTCTTTTAGGGTTTTTATGTAACTTGATTGATGCAACCTTAAATCACCCAATTGAAATTAACTATTCAAGTTACACCCTAATCATGTAGTGCTCTGTGTCGTAGATACATTCTAGTTTCAGGAATTTCTAGATGGTGAAATGAGTATTCGTCTAATGAATGCTCGGAGTCATATACTGTTGAGCATATACGTGTTTTTGAGGATGACTGCGGTCCTACCTTGGGAGGAGAGCGGTCGAGGCCATATCTCAGATGATCATCACTCAGTATATGTGATATAATTGAGGACATTCGTGGTTTTACCTCAGATTTTTGGGTTTTGCATACCCTCGTTACTAGTGTCCTGGCCTATATACCAAGGGAAGACTAGGCTATTTTGCAACTTGATTATATAGCCCCTGTGGCCGATTTGTACTTACTGAGCGAGGATTATATCTAAGGATACTGGATCTCGTAGATCTTCTACATAAGTGATTTCAACTTAGCAGTGGTCATTTTGGAATTTGAGCGGTATACCTCGAATTTACCAATGCTTAATGAAAGATGTAATCCATGTGTGTGGCATATCTACTTAAGATTAAATACAACTCACATTGAATGTTTACCCTTGCCTTGTTTCTTATACTGCTTAGTTGTTATGTAATGTGGTAAAAGACATCAATTACATAGAGAGTGGTAGCATAATCCATTTCCCTGTATACTATGCTAATCATGATTAGCCTATTTTAGTTACTTAGCCTTCTTAACCTACTTATTTTGCTTAACTTTCTTAATAATATAATCTGATGTAATCAATAACCATTGTTGAGAGTTATATCTCTCGTTGGGATATGGGTCTCACTCTCGTGGGTCCCCACATCTTTTTAGATGATCATCAATGATGTTGTTAGGATCATGGTGGTGAGGAAAAACAACTTGGAGAGCGGTAGGAGCAGAAAGTTGGTTAGTATTTATTGTGTCCTAGAGTCATCTTTGTACTCTCAGGTCTGGGCAGGGGATATTTTGTACATGATATGTACATTGACTCAAGCTTTTGGCAGCACATCAATGTTTGTATATAGCATTCATATGTGGAATCATATCTTTTGTAAAAAGTTGTGGCATCAACCACTAGGCATACATGTAAATACCTGATATGGTATATGTTGATATGGAAGTTGTAGAACCTTTAAGTAAATGTTTCTGAACATGATGGTAATGTAAAAATCGGGTTTAATTTACCTTTTTTCTGGTATATAGATAATTACTTGTTTATCGTGTGTTTAATTTTTGAGCAATCTTGTTTAGTGTGATGGGTTGTCATAGTTAATGTGTGTCACTAGTTCCTACATACTATAGTTGTGAAATGACTGAGATTTAACTAGTGTCACTGGCCCGGGATCTATTTTGTAACTTCCCATGTTGATTGCTTTCCTTTTCATTGGAAGTAGGTTTGTTGTGGTGAGGACGCTTTAATCCTCTCCCAGACAATCTATTCTTCAAGTGTTTCCTCTACATATTTCTTCAATGTCAGGGTCCATGTTTACTGCTAGTGTGTTCTATACCCATGGTGGTGGAGTTTGGATGAACTTCTCAGCTGAAGCTCCAAACTCTCTTGCTTTTTGGCCAATATCCTCTACATCTAAAATAGTTGGAGTAGACTGTCCATAATTTCTTGTTTGAGTGTGAACCATGCACATGTACCTAAAACTTAATGGTTATGTGAGAACATAGAATACCAGTGAATTGATAAAACACAAATTTTCAATTATGCGCAATTTCAAAAAAAAAAGTTTAAATGTAAATAAAAGAAAAAGAAATGGCCTAGAGTGGGCTGTCATAACACTCATAGTATTGGACTTGTCATTTCCCCATCAACTACACCAAAAACGTAACCTAAATTATGCGTGCAAAATGCATGTACATGTCAAGTAATATAGGCCTATGAGGTCTGAATGTCAAAATCAAGGAAACATTATAACGTCCCAAGATTTGAGGTCTTGGATAAAATAATCTTAAAAGGAATGATAGGATTATCCATATCACAAAGGTGCATCTCCTTTTTAGGAAGGCCACTACTAAAGAACTCCATAGTTAAGCATGCTCAACTTGGAGTAGCACTGGGATGGGTGCCCGGTCGGGAAGTTTATCCTATCTTGCGCATGAGTGAGGACAAAGTGCGCAATTAAGGCTAGTGGTTGTCTGTGGGGCCATTCGTCATTCTTAAAACTCTACTAGAGCATTGGGTAGTGGGCCTAAGTGAGGATAAAGTGTGCAGTTAAGGCTAGTGGTGGTATGTGGGGTCATTCGTCATTCCCACATGGGCATATGGCATGCCAGTCTTGAGTCGTGCGATCTAGGTAAGTTGGAAAGGGCTATCCATGGTGATGTAGCCACCCTTGAGCTAGTATTCTTTTACCGGGAGTTGGGTGTCCATGAGCCATTCTGGGTCTACACTGAAATTGAGCGATAATATGAGTCCATATAGTTGAGTCTTCACGAGGTTGTCAAGAGTCTAACTGGGGGAGATTGCAACATCCCATGATTTGACGCCTCAGATATAATGATCTTATAAGGAATGATTGGACTACCAATATCATCAAGGTGCACCTCCTTTTCAAGGAGCCCATCACTAGAGAACTCCATAGTTAAGCATTTTCAACTTGGAGTAGTACAAGGATGGGTGACTAGTCAGGAAGTTGGTCTTGTCTTGCACGTGAGTGAGGACAAAGCACACAGTTAAGGCTAGTGGTGGTCTGTGGGGCCAGTCGTCATTCTTGAAACTCTACTAGAGCCTTGGCAGTGAGCTTGGGTGTTACAAACATAGTCTAGAGACAACTACTAACTATAACCTAATCATCTAGACCTATGGAAAAAATGATTGGTTGTTTATTTATAATTAATGACAAGAATTGAAATCTAAATTAAGTGGAATGTTATCAAGAATAGGTGGATATATTAGGACCATGGTATACATTGCATTTAACTCCATTTCATTAATAATCATTTACCCTTAACCCTAGACTAAGAACCAGTAGCAAGTATTACCCACTACTGCAACATATTACACTACCTATATTAAGACAAACCCCACTTTTGTAGTGATTTAAGAATGAGATAGGTGCATTAACAATATCTCTAGGTTATTACCTTCATATCCATAGGACCTCTCCCAAAGCATGATATTGAATGTGTAAATATATGATCTATCTAACCCTTAATCCCTCTCTCGAATCAGTTAACGGTCTAAGAAATTGATTCTGAGCACAGCAAATTCATTAAGAAATCATAGATTTACATCTGCAATTAAGGATATATATATATATATATATATATATATATATATATATATATATATATATGTATATATATATATATGTGTGTGTGTACATATATATATATATATATATATAAAATCGGGCTACTCCATGGTCCTAAGGAACAAGGGGATTAATGTCGCATGATTTCTATTAATGAAAAAAAGAGGAAGAGAGAACAAATGAGATAGACATATGAAGATCTAGTGAAAATTCTTCAAAGCATTGGTCTGAATGATCCCCTCTAGTGAATGACTCGATCTGTAGTGTTCTAGATACAAATCAACTTCCTAGAGGTTCCTAAATCATCTGATATGTGGTTGTATCCTTTATCTCCTCCTCTCTCAGCTCTATGCTCTATTTCAATGAGATAGAATGTGATGTCTTGGTTTGGATGAACTCCCTTAGGCCATAAGTGGGATTTTGGCCATCATTAAGTATGAGCCATCAGATCTGTTGTTAACTTTAACCTACATTGATCATGCATAGTCAATACCATCACTAGAATGTCAGTGGCACCGAGTTGTCGGCAAACTAGAAACCCTGATAAGTGTTGGTACTACCGACTTGTTTGTTGAGGCATCACCAAGTTGATTCTTTGAGTTCTGACTTGTTCTAGATGCTAAAGTCGGTACCACCAACTAGGTTTTTGGTGGCACCAAGACAATTTCGATACCACCAATTGGGAAGTTGGTGTCACTGAGTTCTATGTGATTTTCCTATTGGGTTTTTGCAAAATGTTGGTACCACTGACTTATAAGTTAGAGGCTATGCTTCAAAGTTGTATTGAAAGTGCTCCAATTGCCCGAAATAAGGAAAAGCCAACATAAGTTCATATAAAAGTGATAATTCATCATAATTCTGTAGAAATACTTAATCATTGATGCAATAGTATTTTGTAGGCTAGTAATAATAAAGAATGCATAAATAACATCAAAACTAGCAATTATGCAATAAATACATGGAAAAATAGTCTATGGAAAGTAGTTAAAACTCAATGAATCAATAAACATGCTCATGTTCACCCAACATCTACCTACTTGAAGGGCCTCTAACCCATCTTAATCTATTCAAGACTATGCTTTATCATTATATTGAAAGGCTATTAAACCTCAATATTGAATTTAACTTCCTAACCATGACTGAAATATTGACTCATGCCCTAAGCACACCCACTCCATTTGATCCTAACGATTTTCCTACATGCTTTGAGTGGTCACCTAGTACTATGTGGTATGTCTATCATTTCCCTACACCACAATCCCATATCATAACCTAAAATTGGGTCATTACCCTACTTGAAATTTCATACATATATGGTCTTGGACCATGACCTAAAATTGGATGATTACCCCACTTATACCCATTTTCTTGACAATACCAGACCATGAACTAAAACTATACTAACACACTCGTCTACCTTATGAGTATTCCTCTAATAAAATTTCCCTAAGGAAAGAGAATCTCATGCACCTATATCTCGGCATAGTCTTGGCTCCGATAGGGTCAACTTTTCCCTAGATACCCTTTTCCTTGTGAGTATTTCTCTCATATAATTTTTCTTAAGGAGAGAGAAATATCATACAACCATATCCTTTCATAGTTTATGGCCTTAAGAGGGACACCTATCCCCTAGATATCCTTCTCCTTCTGATTATTCCTCTTATAAAATCTTCCATAAGGAGAGAGGAATTTCACACACCTTACCAAACAACAATCTCTATCCCAGAGAGAGTCACTTTGTCTTGATACCTTATTCTTTGTGGGTGTGTCTCTCAAAACAAATTCCCCTGAATAGAGAGGAATTTCATACACCCATTCCAACCATAGTCTCTGACCCTGAGAGGGTCACCTTGTCCCTGGATATCCTTTTCCTTGTGAGTATTCTCTCATAAAATCTCCCTTGAAGAGAGAGGAATTTTTCCCACCCATATCTAGCCATACTCTATGGCCTCAATAAGGTCAGATTATCCATGGATATCCTTTACCTTATGAGTATTTCTCTCATAAAATATCTCCTCGAGAGAGAGGGATATCACACATTCCTGAACACAACCCATAGCCTCTAGACAGTCACCTTGTCCTTGGATGCCACTTTAACTTGTGAGTATTTATCACATAAAATCTCCTCTTAGGAGATAGGAATATCACACACCCATATCTAGTCATAGTTTATGGCCCGAAGAGGGTCACCTTGTCCCTATATACCCTTTTCATTGTGAGTGTTTCTCTTATACAAATTCCCTTGAGGATAGATGAATTGCATGCACCCATATCCAGCCATAGTCTTTTCCCCCTAGAGGGTCACCTTGTCCCTGGATACCCTTTACCTTGTAAGTATTCCTCTCTTAAATATCCCCTAAGGATAAAGGAATCTCACACACTATATCCAACCACACTCTTTGGCCCCTAGAGGGTCACCTTGTCCTTGTGTACCTTTTTCTTTGTGACTTTTTCTCTCATAAAATCACCCCTGAGGAGAGAACAATCTCACACATCCTTGTCCAACAACATCATTTGGCCCCGAAAGGGTCACCTTGACTCTAGACCCCCTTTCCTTGTTAGTATTTCTCTCACTAAATTTCCCCTAAGGAAAGAGGAATCACACGCACCCATATCCGGTCACAGTTGTTGGTCCTAAGTGTCCACCATGTCCCTTGATACATCCTAACTTCACATCTAAACCAACAATCACAAACTTTAAGCTTACTGGACATATCTCATGAGTAGACTAGAAAAAATCCATTTGCATCGTTCAACATAGGGGCATCTCCCTCTCTTCATATCAATTGACCTAGCAATCAATGTTGATACCTGAACAATCCCCTTCCACACAAAGGGTGAACATTGATATTTAGACACAATTATTGTCCGCTCCTCCATTCATGGGGCGGTTACCTTTTTTCGATCATGATTTTTTGGTAACCTCTTTAATGCAATAATAGTTTCTTTTGAACCCTACTAGGTAGTATTGGAATACAAAGAAATCATGAATGCCATCTATTGAATCCTATTTCCTAACACAAGGGGAAGATTGTTTTAAACCATGTTTCTTACCTTTTCAACTCCTTTCTACAAAAGGGGTAGATTCCCAATTGATCTTCTAATCCTAGAAACCAATCATTCTACCTTCAACATAGAGCAGGATATCACAAAAGTCTTACGCAGTAGAAATCTTACTAATAGTCTTAGAAATAGATTCTTCAGATGGAAAGCACCAACAAAAAGTCCAACACTAATGAGGTGATGAAGACACTTAATGAACACTCTTATGATGAACTAAAGAATTAGGTTGATGCAAGATCTATCCAGTCGGCATGACTGGATGAACAACCACTGGTCATCGAGGAACTTGAGTATGATAGAAAGCAGATAGCCAAAGCTACAATTGGTAAGCCAAAGCAACAAATATGGTTGTTCCCATTTGTAGGTCGTGTGAAACTGTCATCACCATACAAGTTGTAGGGTGAACAACTACACCATGTTGGATGAATCTAGACAAGGGTATACCAAATTAAGAATGTTACATGAGATAATTTGGACCGAAAGACATCTATGACACATAGTCACTTCATAGAACAACCAAGAGGATGATCAAATTGAAGAATTCAAAGAAGAATTAGAAGTCATTATTTATCAAGGAAGAAGGGAAAAATCTACAAAGCGTCAAAAGACTACAATTCCAATGCGGAAATAGAGGTATTATGGAGATGGTCCCATGATATCCTCCATTGTCACCCTAGAACTATCCTCTAGTTCTAGGACCTTATTGGTACCCACCTCATATACTCTTGATAGCAGCATCAACAACCATATTTCACACAGAGATCTGACACACAATTGATCAAAGTGTTAGAGAAATCCTATAGAAATTAGGAGATATAGAGGTCAAGATAGAATAAATCAATACCTTGATAGGTCACCAGCCAAAGATTGCAAATCTTTATTGCCAAAGCATGGCAGAGGAGATACATTTACAAAAGTGACTTTTTCTCCAATCTCTATAAAATAAGAAGAAACCAATGTAAAAACCGAAGTGAAGGTTCAAACTCTTACGGTGTCTCTCTGTAAGGCTCTCCCATTGGTCAAGAACCTAGTGAAATTTCAAACCATAAAGGAGCCTCATACTCTCTAACTACACAACCACAATCCCAATGTTTACTGTGAGTATCACTATAATCGTGGACACAATACAGACTCATGTTTTACCCTCAAACACAAAATTCAAGACCTAGTCGATGTAGCTTTGGTCCAAGTGGACACCCTAACATATATAATCACTCTAGATGTTATCTCTAAAAGCCAGATGCAGCCACAATAATTGATTCAATCTATTATCAAACCATACCATAGTAGGAACACACAAATGGATGTATTCACATAGTTGATTGAGTCTTGACTCGAGCTAGAGGTCTACCAAAAAGCACCAAGAGACACAGTTGTCACGAGCCCAGAAGCAGTAATGGTTCATGAAGGATCTATCAATTTTTTTAAAAACAAATATAAATGAAAACAAATAAAATAATCAAAATGAAAAATAAACACTCAAAATAAAAAAAATTAAAACCAAAATGTCAACAAACAAATTTCAAAATGAAAAAAAAAAATTAATTTCAAAATGACAAACAATCAAATGAAAACAAATTAAAATCCATCAAAGAAACAACTTAATCTACTTAAGTACTTAGATTCATCCACCATGCACCCCGAAGTTGAAGGGTCAAAGTAGAACCATAGGTCCTATGAAGGAATGAGTGGTATCATTACTCGAGGGCCCAATGGTTTGCAAACTTAATTTTACCCTCAATCAATGAAATCATCTAAATCCAAAATTACAAGATGAGCATACATCTCAAAATCAATAAATCTTCTCTTCTTGGTCTTCTTCAACTGAGCATCGAAGAGGCCAGTTGGAACAGACCCACCAAGTCAGTACATCCTAAAACAAATTTAGGGATCAGTCCCTACCTGAACTATAATGTTTAAACATGACAACAACCCATCTCATGGGGCACAAAGAAGATAGGTGGACTAGAGGATAAGGATATTTGGAGCCCTTGTGACATTGTTCATGTCTCACAATCATCCATGAATATCTAGCCCGGGGACAACAAATGGGAACCATCTCTAAGAAACTCACACTAATACACAATTCAGGTTCCCATACTAAGGCTCTAAGCATCAATGTCCACAACATCAAAAAATTTACTAGATATGCATTAGTTGTGTAGCCCAAAGGGCACTTGAACTTGGACATATGCTTGTCATGAATTAATTATGCAAATGAATGCCATGGATAAAGATGATTGTGGTGTCTCTGACACCTGGTTCCTTAACCCAACTGGGTGAGGAATTTCTTCTTGAATACTCACTACAAGACATGATAAGGCTCAATAATCATGACATCCAAGACCAGTGGAACATAAAAATCTCTCTTAGGAGTCAAAAACTCTGATCCTAAGGCTCTAAGAAACAATGAACATGGACATAAATGCAAAATGACCAAAGATATGAATAATTAAGCCCAAGAGGACACCCCACAATGATGATACATGCTTTTTATAATTTTCATACATCAAGAAGTGTTACGAATAGCCTTAGGGGAAAATTTTATGTCTTAATGCAACTAGTTAGGGAACTTCTGCTTGAATAATCACTACATGATACAACTTGATTCATATAAGAATGAAATTTAGTTCCAAAGGAGCTTCAAATCCACCCTAATTGAATCTTTCCCTAGTGGCACATTTTGATAAGGTCATCCCAAGGGAAGAACCAACCTATTCATAGATGAATTTGGACAATATCAAACATCTTGGGATCTCAAATGACCTTAAACTCTAGTATTGAAAATTCAAAATTAGGGTGAGCAGGGTTCATACAAGCTAATTATATTACATGACCACCCATCACATATCATGATGGGCCTCCTTAAAAACATTGGTTACCACCAAATTGTAGAAGGGGTCTCAGTCTACAAAACCTCAATGTTGATTGAAGGCCTCCTGACTCACATGGGTTACCACCAATTCTCCTAAGGGATCTCAGTCCAAAAAAAACTTGAATGTGGACCGAAAACCTCCTGACTAACATGGGTTACACTAACTCACCAAAGGGGTCTCAGTCCAAAAGGAAAAAACAAACAAATCAAAAAAAATCTCTGAGGGTCAAATCCTAACATCTACCATGGTAAATAGAAACATAAGAAGCCACAAACCATAGTACATAAAATAAAATTATTGAATCAAGAATCAACATCAAAATAAATTCTTTTTGACTAACATGATCACATTAATGTCAAAAGAAGAATAATAAATATTTGAAGAAAAATAATGGGGCAAAATGCTACCATAATTATTAAAGTCATGGTAATCCCATTCCTTAAAAAGATAAAGGCTGAATAAAATCTCAAATAATAGCAGTTGTGTGTTAGTATCACTAATCATTTCAAAAATCAAGAAGGTCTCCTTTGACAATCATGATATATCTTCACTAGAAGGTCTCAGAGAACTGTTGGCATAAGATTTTAGGCATAAAAGATAGACGAATAGTTATGTATAGAGAAAGGGTCCAACTCAAATCTAGATCAAGAAATTCTTGCATACATCTTATAGAAAGAGTCTAAAAAGGCACATCATCTCCCAAAATACAGAAAACCTACCTTGAATTCAAAACATAAACCTACAACCCAAGAACAAGGTTACCTCTTATCAGTTAATGTGGCCTCCCATGGCATGCTCTCTGAACCAATAGTTACTAAATCAACAAAAGACATCTGGTCCAATGACCCTATATAAGGACAACCCAACTATAATGAGCTCATGTCTCCTATGAACACTTCTCTCAAAGAAGACCTAACATTATATAATATCTATTATTGACAACCACTAAGTAGTTTTAGGCCACTACCTTCCAAGCGAGATACGTTGATCAATTTTTCACAAACCCAATGGATATTGGTCAGATATATATCACCAATGTCAGTAACCAAAGTAGATTGAAACATATGCTTAGACTTAAGTTCCAGACCATTACCATCATCAGATCTTTTGTAATGGAATTCCTACCATCAAAACAATCAATACTAAGGAATACAAATGTCAATACAACATGCATCACACTTCATAATTGATTAATGACCCAGATTCATCAACCATCTGATTGGTGGAAGAACACCTACTTGAGCTTTTTCCTAAATTTAAAAGGCTTACGCTCTCTACTAGGCATCTAAACCAAGACTCTTGATGTGGATTGTCACTTACAATCTCTTTGAGGTTCAAGTCCATGACCTAAAATAGACCAATCGTGTACTTCCTTTTTCAAATCTATTTTGGGTCATCGACCATGACAATAAATTGAACCAATCATGCGGTTTATCATCCAATCTATTTCAGTCATGAATTATGACCTTAAACAAATCCAAATCCAATTTTCAAATATCTTATAGTCATGCACAATGACCATAAACTAGACCATAAGACCTACTATAAATAGACAACTTTCTTTCTAACTAAAAATCCCTATGCTCATGTAGGCACCAACACTTAATCCCTACTATCGGTAGGCACCTTTCATGTCAATTGAATCCAAAATAGTTACTTCATTTTTAAAGACATATGTTTAGGTTTCCATCCAAACCAAATCACTATGCTCAGATGGGCATCCATGCTAAATCCTTATTCTGAATAGGCAGACATCAACTAACTTTGACAATCTGACAAGTCCTGTCTTGTATAGGAATTTTTCATAAGCCAAGTCCTACCTTAAATAGGGTTCCACATTCATGCTATATTCAGTGAAGGCATCTCCTTAAACTCAAGCCCTACATTTAGGTAGGAAGACATGGTATATCCTTAAATTTAAGTGGGTACTCCTTGTGAAATCCCTATCAAATGATTGGCACCTCAATCAAAGCTCTATGTATCGTAGGAAAATACTTCCTCTTATCATGTTGAACCATCTTGTATTTAAGAGATGGTCGAGGGAGCAGACAAATGTCCAATACAGTCACTACCTATCAAGGCCAACTTAGATGTGAATCTTATTTGGTGCCCAACCTTATCATCTTGAGCACTTCTATAAAATGAGAAATGCTCCAAGGAGAAAATGATTGATCGATACAGTTGCTGATCATGAAGGCCATGTTAAATTGATAAATTATCTCGGCACCCAATCTTATCAATTCAAGATATGCTCTAGGGAGAAAACAACTGTCATACAGTCATTGGTTGTAAAGGTCACCTCAAATCCAAACCAAGTTTGGTGCACAACCTTATCTATATTAAGCGCTTTTGGAAAAAGGAAGATCTCTTTGGAGTGGATAAATAACCAATAGAGTCACTAACCGTGAAGGCTACCTCAATCTAGAAATTTGTCTGGTTCTCAATCTTATCAATCTTATTAATGTGGGAGATGCTTTAGGAAGAACACAATTGAAGGATACAGTCATTGGTCATGAAGTCCACCTTAGATTTAGAAACTTGTTTTATACCCAAACTTATCCATCTTGAAAATTAGAACAATTAAGACTATGCTTTTGAAGGTCCTCACAAGTAACTTGGAACTCTGTAAATAGATAGATGATTCTGTATTGAACCCTACATATGGTACACTCTTCCAAATGACCACATATACTTTCATTCCCATATTTTGTGATCATTTTATAAGAATTTAAAAAGTACCTTATATCTTCATATTTAATTACAGTCAATATCATTTCAAGAATGAAACATTTGTAGCAGGAATGTAGCTCAAATGAATGTTGATCGAATTGAGTGAGAACTTGATAATCAGGGATAATTTCTTATCGACACTTTAGGGGATGGATGATAAAGTAATGGGGAACACGTCATAGAGGACACCTTATCATTGGATGATCATTGGATGTTTGATCTTAACTTATTTAGCACTCTTTCCACAAACTTTATCCTATATAATTGTAAATGCTCTTAGAAACATACGATTAACTGGCTACAGTAGGTGGCCCTGAGGGCCACCTTAACCTGAGATATTTTTTTGGTGGCCATTCATATTCATCTTGATCATTTTAGAGGAACTAGAACAACCAAGGGAATTTTACTAATATCCTAACAACAAACTTGGAATTCTTCAAATGGTTGGTTGATGGTTTGGAGATAAGACAAGTGACCGATAAAGAAATTGGACATGATGGTCACCTTAAATCTAAAAATTTGTTTTATGTCATATTATCTATGTTGACAACTCTTGGAAAACTAGAAATTCTCTAGAGAGTAAACAAAGAACCAATACATTCACTAGTCGTAATGGCCACCTTAAATTTAGAAATTTGTCTGATACGTAATATATGGTCCTAGATCATGACCTAAAATTGAACTGATTCAACGTATGTATTTGTAAAGCTTTCTATGGTCCCAAATCACTACCTAAAACTGAACTAGAATTAGGCTCATATTTCCATATCTTCTTATGGTCCTGGATCATGACTCAAAACTAAACCGATCATGTGCTTGTATTTCCATATCCTTTTTGACATCAAGATCATGACTTGAAATTACACCAATCATGTCCTCGATAGATTTCCATCTAGTAGGGGACTTCAGATGACCAAATATGCTTTCATACTACATCAATCATATCCTCAACATATTTCCATATAGTAAGGGACTTCATATGACCAAATATGCTTTCATTTCCATATATTTTTATCCCTACATTTGGTAGGATCTCTCAGTACTCACATGCATTCATATATAGTGAGACATAGATAGTCGAGGATAATCACTCATCATTAATCTAGGGAACATATGATAAACTAGTGTAGTAACATGTTGTGGAAGCCACTTTAGCACTGGATGATCACTTGATGGCCGATCTCAACTTTGATTGGCACTCTTTATATAAACTTTTTCATACAAGATCATAGATGTTCTAGGGAGAATATAAGTAACCATACAATCACTAGACGTACATGTCACCTTAAATTTACACACTTGTTTGACGCCCCAATCTTCAATCTTCATAAATAAAATCCCTATCTCAGATACGAAAACTCATATTTTCCTACTTAAGGTCATGGTCTGAACCCTAATCTGGTCCACTTTACCAAGTTTTTAAAACTATATGTATGTATCTATGTATGTATGTATATGTATGTGTATGTGTATGTATATATATATATATATATATATATATATATATATATATATATATATATATATATATATATCTGTGTGTGTGTGTGTGTGTTTGTGTGTGTGTGAGTGTGTGTGTATGTGTGTGTGTATATATTAAAACTAAAATGCAAAGAAAAAGAAAAAAGATGATAAATTTTCAAGATCATCACATTCATGCAATTGTCATGATTCTCAATGACTATGGACTCCGAATTTCAGTTAATTCTTGCAAACCACCATCACAATTGTATTTCACATCGACATTTGTCTCATTGTGGCATGAGATAGAAATAAAATCAGACATGCATTGATTTAAGAAATAGAAGAAATGATAAGAGTCACTTTTGCAAATGGTTGATCACCACTCCATGGGAATGAATTATTGGTTTGATATAGGTAAGTGCCTTGATCGGAGGTTACCCTTGTTCTGGAGAAATCGTTCATGCTCAATCTTATTTTTTTATGAATGGATATTTCATTAATTCATCCTCAAAAAGAAATGACATCATGTTTTCCACCCTATACGAGGTTTGATAGACCATCTTTAATGAGTCCAACCTATTTGGCCTTTCATGATAAAAAAATGCGGGTCAGATGTTGCTCAAGCCTATGGTTCTCATTCTTATCTTGAAACTCACCTTTAGAAGGGCAAATTGTTGACAAAACTTTTTTTTTGCTCAGTAGAAAAGTCATGATTAATGTTAATTTTCTAGATATTGATGGTGTTATTTTCACATTTTTCCACATTTTCCATATTTTATCCCTTTTTTACTTTTTCTATATTTTCCACATTTGTTAGCCTATTTCATCTAGTCATTCTCACCCACTTTTACCCGATTCAGGGATATCAGCATAGAAAGACTCAATTCTTGAAGGAAGTGAAATTTTCTCATCAATTCCACTCATTTATAAACATTTTTCATAATTTCCTGACTAAAATATCCTAAGTGAAATATTCATATTTCCCCATGGATATCCAATTGATTCTTTCCTCACAAAATGCACATATTTTTGATAATAATGAATGATAGTTTGGAGCAAATACATTTTCTCTCTCCTTTTAATTATATCGACTTTCATTTAGAAGCTCATTTTCTATGATTTTCTCTGGAGCATTCCTAGAATATTTGAAATAAAAAATAGGCATTATCATGAGTTGGCCAATTAGAGATGATGAATGAATATTCATCTATCTTTTTTCATAATTTCATAGTCTTTTTTGTAAGAACTTATCTCTTTTTTAGTAATTTCTAGGTCAAATTGCAATTTTCCCACTTTTCAATTATTTGTGCAAATATTGATCTTATTCGTCACACTTTTGTAGGTTTTTCCTTAAAAGAATAATTTGTACCTTCTGATCACATGAGATGACCGTCTTGTAGCACCAAATGATTGGTTTGTGTCCCATGTGTTCCAACCCCAGAGCCAGACGACCTTGTTGGGTCCTTGGCTCAACCTTCACCATAGTAAATCAATTAAATCAATTCGCTGACCAAATGATCGTCTTGCAGAACTAGATGCCTAGATCAGGGAGCCCAGACAACCATGTCTAACCGACCTAAAAACCAATTCAGACAAAGAGGAACGACGCCAATCATATTAGGGTTTTCAACCCTTGATCAACACATGTACTGGCGTGAGACGGGCGTCCCGCATTCATACTATCAGTTCATACAATTCTTCGAGACTAAGAAATTGAATAAAAAAGGCTCCTCCACCTGTGGATTAGGGTTTGATCCACTTCCCCTTTGTCCATGCCACGTCATTAGCCAGACGAATGTCTCAGCTAGCAAGACAGTCATCTCGCGACTCATAAATAGCAAAAGTCGGCAGCCACCTCTCTCATTTTTTCTTCCCCCTTTTAGCATTTACACCCCTCCTTTCCCTATTAAAGGAGGAGTGACTCCACTAAGAAAGGGATCCTAATTTTTGTACTTTCATCTTTTAAATTAAGCTTTGTCATTTCAATTCATAGTGTGTAATCTCCATTCTGCAATAAAATTTTGTTCTTCGCATGTGGATTTGGATTTCACTTTATTTCTTATTCTTACTTCTAGTTCATTCTCTAGGAGTAGAGAATTAAGAGAGGAAGCCATTTCATAGTCACCAACATTGGTCTCCTTGAAGATTTTTACCTTTAAGTCTATGACATCCAACCTTATTTCCCTTGTTTTCTCCATCCCTTACCATGGCTAGTGAGTGGTTTCTCTACCGAGGCAAGGGGAGTAGCCCCTTAGCCATGTGTTGATTAGATCGGGATTTTACATGATTTTTTTAGATAGATGGATCTTGCTTTAAAAATCATCGATTTTAACAAATTAATTAATCATTTTTATAATGGGTTAATCTCAGCGCGTGCGACTGTGGAAATCGAGATTTAAAATGACAGATCGAATTGCATGGGTGTTTAGATGTGACCACGGAAAAATCTCTTTTAGGATGATGGACTAGGTTGCGTGAACGTCAGGACCAATGGATTCATGTGGAGTTCGCCTCTTGTTCTTCATTTATGCATGATTCACATACCTTCTTCAATCTTTCTTGTCATGAATTTCTTCAATCTTGTTTTCACTTCATCTATGGTGGTTAAACCCTTAAGCCTTGATAATTATCCCATATGATTCAAATTGTTTTTCCTACAGTCTCTTGTTTCTAATCATTTTCCTTTCATTTATGCAATTTAATTTTTGCTCTTAGATAATTCTCTTTTATCTTGTGATAACAATCTTCCTTTCTTCCTTGTCTTAGCATAACTCTTTCATTTCATTTCTATTAGTGTAATCTTTTATTTCATTGCATTTTACAATCCTCGTTTTAGTGTAGTCAATCACCTCCAATCTCGGGATTTTACTTTCTTATTTAAATATTCAAAAACTCCAAAAAGAAATAAAGTTCAAAATTAGTCGGATTAAAGAAACGATCCTAAAAAGTTGTCATGTGTGATCAACCCTTCTATACTAGACTTAATCGAAAAGTAAAAAAGGTTAAACTCTAGGATAATTTATAATAGTGAATTGGTGTGTTAAACGATGTGTATCAATTTTGACTCCATTGCCAGGGACAATAGATTATTTTCTTGAACCCCAAAATTTTTTGAACAAAATGTTTTTCCATTTTTTTGCCTTCCAAGTACCATTCTAGAAGTGTTATCTCCTCATTCTGTTGAGTTTCCATTCCAGCAGTATGTTTTTCTACACTTAGATATATATGTCAATTATAATTGTGTATGCGACTCCCACCAAATGTTGATTCTGCATCGCCAGTTTTTGACCCAAAACCAAAAAGAACATTCTATCATTTAAACTGACAAAACTATATTAGGTTAAATGAGGAGGAAGTTAACCGTAGGCTTGAGCAAGTACTTTCTGCTCAAAGAGAGTGCACGGTGACCGAACACGCGGCCCAAGAAGCTGCTTTGTGAGTTGCTTATATGGTCAAATAGGAGGCCTTAGAAGCCGCTTAGAGGGAGGTAGATAGACAAAAATAATTGAAACATTTTTCTACACCCAAAATTGGATATGCACAACACCCAATTGTGCCACCTGAAATTATAGCCCCCCAATTTGAGATCCACACCCAGTGGATCACCATGTTTCACACTAATCCATTTTCTAGGAATAAAGCTGAGATTTCCCAAGACCACCTCAAACGTTTCACTGGCCTTTGTTCCCTGCACAAGGTCTTAGGCATTTCTAAAGATGCCATTAGATTTAGATTATTCAAATACTCTCTCAGGGCAAGCCAACAGTTGGTATAATGCCATGGAGGGTGAAGAACGAGTCACCACCTTGGAGGCCCTTCAAACCAAGTTTTTGGACAAATATTTCCCCTCTTCCCTCACTTAAAAAATTAGGGGACAAATCCTTCTCTTTTCAATGGTCCCAGGAGAAACTCTAGGAGAAGGTTGGGAAAGATTTAGGGAACTCCTCTTACGTTGCCCTCACCATGACATTTCCCAATCTCAAATCATTGAGATATTCTACAATGGGGTTGATAATGACGCCAAACAATTCCTTTATTCCTCATCTGGAGGAAATTTAATGTTCTAGAAATTGATTAGTGTTTGGGAGGTAGTAAAACGTGCCTCTAAAACCTAAGAAAGACAAGGAACTGGAGTAGTCCTCAAGGTAGCTAAGTTCGAGGTAAATCCTAATATCCAAATCATCTCTAAAGCCCTTAAGTTGATTTCTTTGAAATAGGATTGCCTAGAATCCTCCTTCAATGCCTATGAGAGGCAAACTCAATAAGTTAGAGACACATAATCTCTCTGTCGGATTTTCTAAGGGTATGAGCATGCTACCCTTCAATGTCAATATCTCTACAACACTCCTATGCTACTAGAATTTGGTCAAAAGGAGAATCTCAACTGCATTCACAACATCCCAGGACAACTGTTTTACAACCCCAACCAAGCCAGAAACCACCCTGGATTCCAATCTAAAAATGCTTCCCAATTCACCCCTCAGCAAAGACCTCCTAATCCTCAAGCCAACAACTGTCCCCTGCCAGGCTTTTCCATCAACAATCAGTGGAATATGTGGATCAACGAAATTATAGGGGAAATTTCCAAAATCGTGGGCCCTACCAAGGGCAACAATTCCAAATCTTGAACCAAACTCAACAAAACACACCTACTCCTCTTTCTGATAGTGACATGACAGCTGCCCTGGAACAATGCATCCTTTCCAAAAATGAAATCCTTCTTTTCTAATAGGATCACCAAAAGGCAATTGATGCTCAATTAACACAATTCTTCACCCAGTAGAAACCCCCAACCAGAACCTTCACTAGCCAACTTGAACCCAACCCTAAGCATTTGGAACAAATTAAGGAAGTTACTACTAGGTTTGACCTTACCACACAAGAAAGGGAGGGTTCCCCGCTCATAGATTTTGATCAAAGGGGAGACAATGAGGTAGTTGTTCCTCAACCTCTGGTATCTCCCGCTCCACAAGATGAGGTTCCTATGTATAAGATGCATATACCCTTTGTCGGTCAGTTGAAAAAGACCCAATTAGATTCTAGGTTCAACAAGTTCATGGATATTATGAGGAAGTTATGCATCAACATTCTAATCTTTATGCCATGATAGACCGACCTAAATGGAAAACAAATATTCAAAGCCCTTCTGAATTGTAAGAGCACCATTGAAGAATCTGAAATGTTAAAACTGGCAAGAACTAATTCTGACATCATCCATAGAAAAATGCCAAAGAAATGCACGGACCCATGATCCTTTGGGATCACTTGTTCTATCAGTGATTCCACCAGCCATTTGGGGTTAGCTGACCTTGGAGGTAGCATATCCATCATCCCTCTGCGCATGTGTAGGAGGCTTGGTCTCATGGATGCTTGACCCACTCCAGTACATATTCAACTATCAGACTCTTCGATTACCAAGCCTCTTAGCATTATTGATGATGTTCCAGTCAAGGTCAGAAATTTCTATATCCATTGTCACTTTGTGGTGATTGATATAAAATAAGAGAATTGTTGCCCTCTAATATTTGGCAGACCATTTCTTACCATAGCCAGGGCACTCATCGACGTTGAGGTAGGAATTCTCACACTATGAGTGGGAACATAATTCATCAATTTCCAGGCTTCTGGGGGTAGCATGAACTATACCCAAGAGGAACAATTATATTTCATCAAATGCATGGACCAATTCAACCAAATGCAGCAATGCTTCCTTAATTTTGAATGTCCACATGTATCCAAAACCCATATTTCTCTGGTCAACAACCAAGTTACTATTCAAGGTCGAGTTGCCCCCACCCGCCCTATTTAGAGGGACCCTTACCCTTCCACTGTCCCCTCTATAGCAAGGACCAACATAACCACTAAAAAACCCCTTGTCCCAGAAGTCATGATAACACTGATTTTATGGCTGCTAGAGTCCATATTTTAATATCAAAACTACCTCCAAATGTATCTTCCTCCCCATCTTATCCTATTATTTGCTTAGAAATAACCCACATTATGCTCCTAACAATATTTCCTACCTTTTGCAGAGTTTCCCTCATTGTTCCACCCAAAAGAATGTTAATGGGCCCATCCCGACCCATCCACAACAAGCAAGTTGCCCCGACCCTTCTACTAACGAGCAACGCACCTCTTTCCCTTCGAGATTGCTACCCGATATGAGGGGAACCCAACATGGGTGTGTCACACTGGGAGACTCTGACAAGCGATGCGCTATTTGCCCGACAGGGAGCCTTGCCGCCATGACTCATCAACTCGATGACGTCTATCGTGCGATAAGGACACCCCTCAGAATAGCAGCCTTCCAGAGCCTTTACCTGACACAGTCAAGCATGATCTACTTGCAACCTGATACGCCATGACCTTCGTCAAGATGTATTGGGCGACAGATGTGTCGGCTATCCCCAAAGCTAGGTGGATGAAGCGGACAGAGGACATGTGGCCCAATAAGGACCGCGACCCTTACCAGTCGTCGCCTATAAATAGCAGCTATAGGACTTCGATGGGAAGGGTCAGAACCGGTGGGGAGCTAAGTTCGTGAGCAAAAAGGAGTTAGTGCCCTGAGTTCGCAGGCGTGTCGGGCGATACTAGGTGAGCACACCCCCCGACCAGAGAGGGGTGGAAGGAGTTCACTTAGATTCTCATCTCGATAGCCGTAGAAGCACAATATGAATGTCTGGGACACCTCCGCGTGTCGGGTTCTTAGCTAGGCCTCAACTCGAGATGGCTCGCCCCACTACCCCCGATAAAAGGAACCCGAGAACCTAAGTGACGCTAACCTGACACATGTATCACAAGACATGACATCAAACTCGATATGGACTACCCATCACGGTGTGCCGCCTGACAGGGCTAGCTACCCGACACGGCCATATCGGGTAGGGAGTCCTTTCCCGATATGCCCTTACCCATCACGGCTTAAGACTCGACACGGTCGAGAGCTCGACACGGGCGTATCCCGATAGGGCCCCTACCCGGTACCGGGTTAGCCACACCTTAGGGGTCCACTGTTATATGTCGACCTCCTACATCAAGGAGGTCGACACCTATCTTCCCTTTCTCAGCATTTTACTTTCATTTACTTATGCATTGTAACTAAAACATCTTCATATATCTAAGCTTATTGGAATCTGTGAAGTTCATCTCATATGGTTCTGTGTATGGTTCCTTTTTGTTGGATGATTTCTTTATAGCATCTGAACTCTAGTCTCTTCTGTTGGATCACACTTTTGACTAGCTATCGAATCATGTTTCTTGGTTGGACTCCCTTGAGAGAGGGAAGTCTCAACCCTAGAGTTTGGTCTGATCTAGGTGTACGCGAGTACCCATGATTAGGGCTGCCCCGACTTATCTTTCCACTCTGGTCTATGTTCAGTACTCTTGAGAGAGAGAATTAGTGCTTAGCCAGAGGCATCCCCTTTGAGAGAAGAGGGTGCAGGATGTATTCCTATACCGCTTGTTATGTTTAAGTTTTCTTCCTTTGTACTTTACCTTAACAATGGCTTTATCTCATCGGTTTCTGATATACAAAAACCTCTATAAAAACTACTAACCCAAGAACTTTAATCTTTCTGGTAACTCCCTTTGGAGATATGCTTTTAGTTTAATTCTTTAAGATTCTTTCGTATTACAACAACCTCTACCTTTTTACCCCCTTTTGATGTGCTTAGACAAGTAAAACTTGAGTACCGAAGTGTCATTCTTCCTATCCATGTGTTCGACCCCGAACTACTTTGACCCTGTGCTAGTTGCAGGCGTCTTAAACATTCAGGTTTTATAATTTTTTAAAAGTCTGATAACCTAGACATGACTCCATTCTTGGACCCACGTTTAAGGCTCGTCAACTTTTTGACACTATTTCCAGGAACAGGCAATGAAAACCGTTCTACAAACTTGGGTTTTGCTTGCACTTTACCAAAAACCATGCACATATGCATATAACACTACAAATATTTATTGCTCATAATATTTACTACGCATAATATTTATACAACACACTAATACCCTTTACATCTTCCTTACTTTCCAGGTACTTCTCTTCCTTTTTCCTGGTCATCCTTACCTCTAGCAAGTAATGGCTAACCAACCTCCTGAAGCCCGTTCTCTATGCTCATTTATCCAAGTTCAGGAAAATGAGGAAAGGAATCCATTTGTTATGCAACCCCTCAACATCACCAACTTTGAGTTGAAGCCTTCTTTCCTCCATCTTCTCCAGCACAACATGTTTGGCGGGAACACCATCGATGAGAACATGTACAACCATATGATGACATTTAGGAGGACGTGCAATACTTTCAAGATTAATAGGGTTCCATTAACGCATATCTACATCCAGTGCTTCCCCTTCTCATTGAGGGATAAGGCGTTGGAATGGTACACCAGTGTTCAGGATGGAAGTCTTTCCGACTGGGAGCATGTTTCTAATGTGTTTATCTCTAAGTTCTTTCCTAATGAAAGGACAATCAAATATCAGAACAAGATTATAAGGTATTCCAAGAAGCCTTTGGAGAATCTTCACGAGACTTGGGAAAGGTTTCTGAGCTACCAGTGTGAATGCCTACATCATGGTTTTTCTGAACCTAAGCTTATCACCACTTTCTATAATGGGGTGTGTCCCACCGAAAGGAAGTCCTTGAACCCTGCAGCTGGTAGCGATTTCTTGGGACTTAGTGCTCAGAGGGCCAGAGAAATCATTGAAAACATGGCCACAAATCAGCAAGATGGTGAGTATGACCACGAGTTGATGAGCCATACCACTCTGGGAGAGTCCAAGGCAATGGAAGCCATTGCAGCTAAGCTTGACAAAATAGTAACTGATGTTTAGACCCTCAAGGAATAGGGATATAAAGGAAAATTTCGACAGGAAGTTGTGAGAAGTTGTGTCACATGTGGAGAACCAGACCACGTGTCTGACTACTATCCACACACAGCCGTTCAGGGAGATCTTGATGAGGACAATACGGAGAAAGTAAGATTTGTTCAATACCGACGACCTGATCACCCCGGTTTCTCTTATGGGAATACTAGTGCTGGTGAGAACTCTCATCAGATGGTGAGAAAAAATCCTTCGGGAGGACCATCAAATCAACAACATCAGGCAGGGTTCTAGCAGTAGAAAACTTTCCAATAGAACCAGCCGCAAAGACCGTCTATAATGATGGAGTTGATGTCCTTTGTAAAAAGGCAAAATGACCTCAATAAAAAGATGCATAAGAGCTCTGTGGATAGCACGGCCCTGCTGAAACTGATGCAGCAGCAAATGGGGAGATTTTCAGCCTAGATTGGGGAACTCCAACAGCATAATAAACAGATTGATCAGTAGCTTGCGAGTCTCGCCCAAACTATCAACCATCAAGTGCGGTGTTTCCCCTCCAAAACTGAATCCAATCTGTGAGGACATGAGACTGCAAAAATGGCCGTTCTAAGGTCAGGCACTGTAGTACAATCTGTTGGGTTTTAGGGGAGGCAGACAAGGCAGTGGAAACAAAAAATTTCTCCCCCAAACCCAGAACAAGGAAACATGTCAACGTCTATACAATAGGAAAGGACGGTTTGTGGAATCATACCTTGTCCCAAGGCTTGCTTGGTGACAATACCTCACGGCTTGCGCGGTCTTCACCTCCGGTCTTGGACGGTGTCTGTGCAGCTCCTGGTCGCATCGGGACTGATAGGATTGAAGGTTGTCCTCCTAGCGGCAGAAACCTCCCGCCTCTGAAGTAGTCCACACGGACCACTTGGAACTCCAATCTCCTTGTCCCACAAGTAATTGGAAGGAATCACACCCTCGTGTTGACGTACTAGTCTCCAACACACTCTCCTGCCTCAAGTTGCAACTGCAGTTGTCTTTCCCTTGATGCGCCTCCCTTTGCGGGTAGCACTTGCTCGGGCTCTCTTGGTTACCAAAATCAGAGAACGACAACTTTGCAGAGCAACTGGTTGCACTGAGTTGTTGTCTGAGAAGCCCCCAATACCCCTATATATAGGAGGGTCATGGGACAGGGTTCTCCGTCTCGGGCAATGCGAGACTAAAAGTAGGAGTAGAAGGGTTTGAGATTTTCCACAAAACAACCAACTCGCAACCTGAACCGATCATTTCATTTCTGAAACGGTTGGTTGGGGACCTGAGCCGGTCGGTTGACACTCAACCTATCGGTTGGGACCCATGAGCCGGTCGGTTCACTTTCTGAACCGGTCGGTTCGTGGTCATGATCAGTTCCCGATTAACTTTCCTTCTTTTATTTCTAATTGGTATCGAATACCAATCCTATTTCCCAATCAAATTGGGCAAGTGAAACGAAAGGAAAATTCTCACCAATCCGACTTTCCCAACTTGCTCGGTTGCAACAGTTGAACCGATCGTTTCAACACTTGAAGCAATCGTTCACTCTGTCCATGAGCCGATTGACTCACAACTTGAGCCGATCGGTTCACCAAGCTCAGCCAATCGGTTCATCACATGAGTCGATCGGTTGGGAGTGCAGATTGTGAAGAATCAGTCAATTGCGATTTCAATCAATTCGATACTTGAATCAATGTGTCCAACACCTTGAACATTATGACATTGAGCTATCAATTGATTGAGTGTTTAATTGAACTACTAAACTCCTTTAGTAATCAATCTAAACATTGCTTGTGGATAAAACTCCTCTTCCAGGTTAAATCCTATGTGTGTGACCCTACAGGTCCATTTCACGTTGGCAGTGAAAGTCCATAACACTTATGACTTCACAAGCAAAGAGCGATGCCTAGTCACACATCAGTGCTACCCAAGTGAAAGTAGAAAGTTGGAGAACAAATTTCAATCCTACAATCCGTGAATGGTGTTACAGTGAATGTATAATTCCTTTGTCACTGATATCCCGAATGAACTCGAGGCATGGAACAGTCATCCTGTCAACATTCATTCACTTTCTTGATCTCAGAGTAGATTGAACGAGATATGTATGACATCAATATCACATACTGATTCACACATGCGTGTGCACGCCTATCTCAATCCTACTCATCAAGTGGCCTTGGATATCAAAATCCCTCAGGATGGACAAATCCCATATCTATCACTCAACCCTCAAAAGCCCCATGTGTCAAAGCCACCCAATCATCACCTTTATAACAACCCATGTTTTAGGACTGTATTTGATGATGTCAAAGTGTACCCAACGACATGTGTTGAGTGTAGTGATTTCAAGTCAAAGAATCACATTCACCACCATCACTGTGAGTACTGACTGTGACTACCATGTCATGGTTCCATGTGTCAAACTCACGGTGGGTCTGTCCGGTACACTTGTTCTCTAACAAGTACCTATGTGTTTGGTTTGATATCTCTATATCATGACTAATGAGATTCTGTCATCAACCAACACCACAATCTAGTTTTGTGTGTCATTGCTGTCTATCTACCTTCCATAATGACATACGACTAGGGACATAACAAGAATATACAAACTCTTAGCATTTGTATGATCTCATCCTTCAGGTCCTCAACCTGAAGGCATACGTCATTGAGTACTGTCATTCTCTAGACATTCAATTTGTTCTATCACTATCTCATATGACTGAACCAGAAAGAATTGGAAGCTTGCCTTTGATGTTTATCAAATCAATCTTAATGTATCCCACCAATCATCCCATGATTGGCTCTCAAGGCATACATACCAACAGACTCCCACTTGCACTGTGAGCCAATCACCCTTGAATCATATTCATAGTGATCTTCAAACATGTCCCACATGTTAGTGTGCTTTAGTGCTTACATAGTGAGTAATGGCAACACCTTGCCAAAGTTAGTATAAATTGCATGTCTCTCATCTCTTCGTTGTACGTCATACGTATGAGTTGGAGTTGTCGTAATATGCGATCTAGTATTCCTTTTCTAACCTTTAGCCACATTGCATGATCAAGGATTCCATACTTGTCATCAATGAGAGGAATATCTATAAGTTCATCTCATGAACTTCTAGATCCATATAGTATCCACTGTTGTTCTCTAACACATAGATACTCAGCATTTCCTTTTAAATGGTTTTATTGGAACGTTTCCAATTATCAACAAAATTTCACTTTTATATATCTTATATATATTTTGCGATTAATTTTCTATCCTTTCGGAAGTTTGCATTAATGTAACTCTTTACATTGAACTCTTCCTTATCTCCATAGAACCAACACTTCTCAAGTACTTATCAAGTTCTCATGGTATTACAGTAACCCTTACTAGAAGTAGATAGACATCCACTTGTCATGTCTCACATACGAGCTATCAGGATGAGCACATCATATTGCCATGTTCTACATACAAGATGATGAATGCATTTTGTTCTTGCCATGTCGATACATGCAAGATAATGGGATGATTACATACATGATAGATCCATATCTATTCTTAGTGTTTCCATTCTTCATAAGAATTGAACACTTGGCCTTGAGATACTGACTCCATACAACATGGACAAGTTTTCTCCCACTGAATCTGTACATACTGAACACTTCAGTACAGATTGCCAATGTATGCTTTCTCCTTACAGGTCAAGAGATTTTCGAGAACTATCTCTATAGATCTCTATTCCTATCACATAGGAAACGTCTCTATATTCCTTAAAGATAATTTCCACTTTTGGATTTCCATTTTAGAACATTTCCATTTCACATCAACATGTGGAATGTGAACACACTCCCACTAAATCACAGATCCCTCCTTTATCTTTGACATATCAGTCAAACCCTTTGACTATATCATCAAAGTAAAGATCCAATTCTGAGTTGCTTGTACTCAATCAATCTTATTGATTAGTCCATTGTAACTTATAGACTTCATTTGCGTTAGTGGATTCATAAACCTTATAGGTTGTGTCATGTACACATCCTTGTTTTATTCCTCACAGGAATGCAGTTTTAGTATCCATATGCCAAATGTCTTAGTCATTAAGTTGCAATCAACAAGCATCATCCTTCTCAAAATGTTATCCATGTGTCTTAACATTTAAGACTTATTTGCACTTATGGATTTTATTCCAATGGGTGCTACCATCAAGGTCATACCTTATGGTTCACATGGATATCATTTAGGATGTACTGGTCATAAACCAAAACTCAAAATTTGGTTCCTCATATTCATCTTGATAGTTGACTCATCACATGAACAACTCATCACATAGATAATTGAGGTGTATCTGTCAAGAATATAAGAACTCACAACTCCTTGTGATTCTCAATGTCCTCTATTAGTGTGGGGTATTCTTTTATTAAGAAGAATTCAGTTATTTGATAATCATTCTCTAACTCCTTAGAGTATGATTCCTTCTTGATTTAGACATCACCATGCCTTAATCATGAGTTCACTATGATATACTATCATAATCACTCATAAGGATCTCAAACATTTGGTCCAAGTATATCATTCATTGATCTCATCAAGAATTAACACTTTACCAAATTTGTACTTCATCTATGATAATCTTGAACACTTCAAGATATTCATATTGGTATTTCTCTAAACACCATTTGAAGTATTAGCATTTGTTCTAATAGGTATGTAAATACATCACATGAATTATACCTAATAGGATAATCATTCTCCCACTACCATTAGTGAAGATTGATTAATCATGCACAAGATATTCATGTCTCTTACTAGTTCTCTAACCAAAAGAGTCTAGTTTTGTCTATCATATGGACACTAGAAATGAATTTCTCATGATTGATGCTAATTTGATTGTTTGAGTTATCTATAACTTTTAGGTATCATTTTATCTTATGCATATCAAATACCACAAGATAAACAAGGCATTGCCACAAATATCATATCTTTAAGATTGAAACATCAACTTTATTAATTGCCATCATTGTCATACAATATGCAAAAATAAAGTGTTTCTATCTATTGGCAATATATGAAATAGCAGTTCTTAACTCTATTTCGTGCCCCTTAGGCTGAAATAAACTGAAAGATAATCCTATCTATGGAAGCAACACTTGCTCCAATGATGGGTACTTCTTTCTTGGTCCTTTCACAAAGGCCATCACTTCTTTGCGGATATTGCATATTATATATGACATATCCATATCTTGGTATCATATACCTCAGATAAAGAAGCGGTTCATTTCATGATACCTTAGGTGGAGATCTCCATCCCCTCCTTCATCTTCTTTTGTTCTTCTAGATATAGAGGGCAATTCCCTCATACACCCTTTCCCTATGTGCCTTGAGGCTGAAGACGGCTTGGATTGCTGGCTAGCATCAGAACACTTCTTTGCTTTGCCCTTGTCCTTGCCCTTAAGAATTACCTTTTCTTTGATCACATCAAAGATTATGGTTTGTCTTTCTTCATCTTTGCCTCTACTATCATCAACATGTCCAACAACTCTATCAATGCTTGTCAAAGTTGTTCATGTTGTAGCTTATCATGAATTGTATGATTCTCGCAACATTTGCAGTATCATACCAATAGCCAACTCTTGGCTCAGAGGGAATCCTTCTTAGTCAAGTTTTCCACATACCCAATCACATTGAGTGTGTGAATACCTTACTGGATCTCCTTCTGTCATGACATACTAGGACAGTGTCTTGGAGACATCATATGTCTCATGTTGTCTCTGTAACTCATAGTTTAGAGAACACAACATCAAGCACTCCTCATCAATGTCATCTTCGGTATTCTTCTATAAGCATACTTTCATCCATTGATATGGTGGGATCGAGTTCATCTGGTTCTGGTATAGCTAGGACTTAGAGCTTTCACTCTTTGATTGAAAACACTTCTCATCATCCTAACCAATCATGGAATTATTCCCATTTAATTTGTTGGTCACAAAGAGCGATCACAAATAAAGTGATTTGTTGATTAACCATTTATTTTAATAAAAGGAAATATATTCAATTTTAGTCCAAAACTCTTTTGACTTATTTGATTGATTTGAAAAGTTGACGATAAAAATTAGGCCTTTAATTAATTATCGCTCCCACTATTTTACTTCAAATTGATAGCCCTCACCATCAATTCAGAAGATTGCAGCGTACAACCTTCTAGTGGGCAAGATCATGAAATCCTCTAAGTCATGAGTCAGCTTTGGCTGATCGCCCACAACTTAGATCTCTCAGGTTGGCAACCCTTGCCAATTGCATCATATGCAACTCTTGTTGAATGATCATGCACAACACCTTGCCATGAACATTCCTTGCCTCTGGGCTTAGACGCTCAAAGAATCACCAGTTAAGTCTAACCTAAAAGCCGACATGGTAAACATGCACCCTGCTTTGGCAGAACCTACATGTCTACCCTTCACACTTCCACAAGATAGACAGCGCACCACGCTTTGGCGTAACCTACGCTTGGTCGATCGAGTTTTTCATGAGTGTCGCTAATGGAAGGCATTTAAGATTTAATATTTAATGAGGGATTTGGTTTTTATATACATATACATATCCAATCACCACAATATATAGTACGTATCATATACATGCTATATCCCACAGAAAACATGCAAAACGATAAAAGCGATGATTATGGCCATCCTAATGTGATTCCTCGAGCTAAGAGGAATCACGGTCATCTAGGTCTACATCACATGCAACATGTACAAGATGAACTATGTGCCTTGCCATCCGAGTAGATCAACTCATCACATGAATGATCTGCTCTCTCTGGCCGGTCGTCTGGTGCCACCAGCCGATCGGTTGGCTCCTCCAACTGATCGGTTTGTCTGGTCGTCGTGCATCTCTTTATGGCCGCCACCCGCTCATCTCGCTCCTCGAACCGGTCATCAACCGATTGGTTCACTCCTTGAACCGATCGTCTGGAACGTCAACCGATCGGTTCATGCCTTGAACCGATCATCCCAGTTGTCGTCTTGATGTCCTCCGTTCTTTAACATAACAGGAAATAAAATCTATCCTAATATTACATTGCTTAAAAGGGAAACCCCGAGTTACATTCGGGGGGAGCAAAGGTAGGAAAGAATTCTCGAATTATTTCGAGTTACATCAGAAATAGGAGAAGGAAGATCAGTGCACAGACGGAGATGCAAGCAACCACATACAACCATACACAGATAGGGTTTATTGGCCATAACCACGCTATACATCCACCATAAAACTCATTTAAAGGTGACGCGTATCGAGTGCATTAATAATACATATCATATATGTAAATTGTGATTTGTGGATTTAGGATTGGACAAGCATAAAGCAAATATTATTCACATCGTATGCAATAAATAAAGGTGACAAACCAAAATCGATCATATCGATATTCCTAAAATATAGAGAAGTTGACGTGGCTCTGATACCACTGTTGGGTTTTAGGGGAGGCAGAGAAGGCAGCGGAAACAAAAAATTTCTCCCCCAAACCCAGAACAAGGAAACGTGTCAACGTCTATACAATAGGAAAGGATGGGTTGTGGAATCATACCTTGTCCCGAGGCTTGCTCGGCGACAATACCTCACGGCTTGCGCGGTCTTCACCTCTGGTCTTGGACGGTGTCTGTGCAGCTCCTGGTCACACCGAGACTGACAGGATTGAAGGTCGTCCTCCTAGAGGCAGAAACCTCCCCCCTCTGAAGTAGTCCACACGGACCACTTAGAACTCCAATCTCCTTGTCCCACAAGGAATTGGAAGGAGTCGCACCCTCCTGTTGACGTACTAGTCGCCAACACACTCTCCTGCCTCTAGTTGCAACTGTAGTTGTCTTTCCCTTGCTGCGCCTCCCTTTGCGGGTAGCACTTGCTCGGGCTCTCTCAGTTACCATCAAGTGATCGGTTGGGACCCATGAGCCAGTCGGTTCAAGTGATCGGTTGGGACCCATCAACTGATTCACACATGCGTGCGCATGCCTATCTCAATCCTACTCATCAAGTGGCCTTGGATATCAAACTCCCTCAGGAGGGACAAATCCCATATCTATCACTCACCCCTCAAAAGCCCCGTGTGTCAAAGCCACCCAATCATCACCTTTATAACAACCCATGTTTCAGGACTGCATTTGATGATGTCAAAGGGTGCCCAACGACATGTGTTGAGTATAGTGATTTCAGGTCAAAGAATCACATTCACCACCATCACTGTGAGTACTGACTGTGACTACCATGTCATGGTTCCATGAGTCAAACTCACAGTGGGTCTGTCTGGTACACTTGTTCTCTAACAAGTACCTATGTGTTTGGTTTGATATCTCTATATCATGACTAATGAGATTTTGTCATCAACCAACACCACAATCTAGTCTTGTGTGTCATTGCTGTCTATCTACCTTCCACAATGAAATCCGACTAGGGACATAACAAGAATGTACAAACTCTTAGCATCCGTATGATCTCATCGTTCAGGTCCTCAACCTGAAGGCATACGTCATTGAGTACTGTCATTCTCTAGACATTCAATCTGTTCTATCACTATCTCATATGACTGAACCAGAAAGAATTGGAAGCTTGCCTTTGATGTTTATCAAATCAATCTTAATGTATCCCACCAATCATCCCATAATTGGCTCTCAGGGCATACATACCAACACAATCGGCCTCGGAGAAGGAAGCAACATCAATAATGGCACCGGCCGAAGAAGCTAGCCCAAAAGAGGTTAAGGCAGAAGTCCCAACAAGGGCAAGAATAGTGACCAAGAAAAGAAGCAAAGATGTCTCTTTTGAAGACCGCCCCGACAAGTACGCACCCTGCGTACCTTTCCCCCATAAGCTAGTGAGGGTCCAACTAAAAAAGAGATATGAGAAGTTAATGGTAGCAATAATGAAATTGCACCTTGATGACCCTTTTTGGATGTCATTGTAGAGATGCCTTCCTACACCAAGTTTCTAAAGGATCTGATATCAAGGAAGAAGAGAGGCGAGGATGTAGAGATAGTAAATCTGGCACAGATGTCTAGTTCCTTTGTCACAACAACTATGCCATCGAAGAAAAGAGATCTTGGAGCCTTTATCATCCCCTTTCAAATCGAGGATAGCATAACCCGTAAAGGTTTAGCAGATCTGGGGGAAAGCATCAGCTTGATGCCCTTATCCCTCATTAAAAGGATCAGGCTCACCGATGTGGTGAGCACCAATATGCAGATTCAGCTAGCAGATCACACCTTTACTAGGCCAGTTGGAGTAGTAGAGGATGTGCCCATTCGAGTTGGGTGATTCTTTATTCCATGTGACATAGTCTTGATCAACACCGTAGAAGATCCCAGCTGCCCTATCATCTTTGGGATGACCTTTCCTAGTGACCAGCCAGGCCCTCATCAACGTAGAGGCGGGTATGATTACGATTCAGGTTGGAAGAGACCATATCGACTTCAACATCAGAGATTGTATGAAATCCCCTACGTTCTTTGACTCTTCTTATTTTGTTGAAAGCTACCAACAGCTATGCAATGAAGTAAAGGAGGAGGAGAAGGCCATAATGGACCCGCTTATGCACACCTTTTCTGGCGAAGCACAAGAGGTCATAGACCCAGAGGTCAAAGAACTGATGGCTTTCCTAGAAGTTGAGGGTACGTCTGAAGATGAAGATCTTGTGGAGACGGTCATGTACGATACTCTCTGAAAAGACCCCGCCAGTGAATAAGAAAATGATTCCCCGCCTAATTTGAAAGTTTTACCAAGTGGCCTAGAATACCACTTTTTAGATGAAGAGAAGATGAATCTGCTAATAACCAACTCGGAGTTGAGCAATGGTCAGAAAGGTCAGTTGCTTGAAGAATTGAGGTTACAGAGGAAGGCCCTAGGGTACTCCATTAGAGACCTAAGAGGGATAAGTCCCTCTGTGTGCATGCACAAAATCCATCTAGAAGAGGACTCTAGGCCATATGCCCAGCCATAGAGAAAGTTGAACGAGAAGCTCCAAGAAGTCGTTAGTAAGTAAGTGGTAAAGCTCCGAGATGCTGGCATAATCTATGCCATTAGCAATAGTACGTGGGTAAGTCCCATCCAAGTGGTTTCGAAAAAGGGAGGTATGACGTTGGTCAAGAGAGATGACGGAGTCGAGGTTGCCACCAAGATGGTTACCGACTGGCGGATGTGCATCGATTATCGAAAACTCAATGCTGCCACCCGCAAGGACCATTTCTCCCTTACGTTCATTGATCAGATGCTAGAGCGCCTGGCCCATCATTCCTATTTTTATTGGTTGGATGGGTACTCAAGGTTCTATCAGATTCCTATCCACCCCGATGACCAGGAAAAGACCACTTTCACCTGCATTTACAGAACTTTTGCCTTCAGGAGAATGCCCTTCGGGCTTTGTAATGCACATGCCACTTTTCAGAGGTGCATGAGTGCCATCTTTGCAGAACTGCTTGAGGATAAAATGGAAGTGTTTATGGACGATTTCATTGTATATAATTTCTCTTTCGATGATTGTCTGAACAACCTATCCCTAGTGATGAGGAGGTGTGAGGAGCATAGCCACACTATCAATTGGGAAAATGCCATTTCATGGTTCAGGAAGGTATTGTAATTGGACACAAGGTGTCCAGTAGAGGTATTGAGGTCGATCCGTCCAAGGTTGAGGCAATTACCAACCTCCCTCCGCCTACATCAGTTATGGGTGTCTGAAGTTTCTTAGGTCACGCCGATTATTATAGGTGATTCATTAAAGATTTCTCAAAGATAGCCAAGCCCATGTCCAACCTTTTGATGAAAGATGTGAAGTTCGACTTCACGGATGAGTGCATGAAAGTGTTCTCCACTTTGAAAGATGTTTTAGTTTCTGCACCCATTCTCCAGTCCCCCGACTGGAATCTTCCTTTCGAGCTCATGTGTGACGCCAGTGACTTTGCTATTGGTGTAGTTATTGGCCAGAAGAAAGACAAAAAGCACCATGTGATCTTTTACGCAAGTAAGACCCTGGATGAGGCATAGATGAATTACACTACTACTGAGAAGGAGATGTTGGCCATTGTATATGCTTTTGACAAGTTTTGGTCCTACCTCTTGGGATCTAAGATGATAGTTCACACCGACCACGGGGCCATCAAGTACTTAATGCAAAAGAAAGATGTGAAACCCAGATTACTACGTTGGGCTTTGTTGTTGCAGGAGTTCGACCATGAAATAAATGATAAGAAAGGCTCCGAGAACGTTGTCGTCGACCACCTCTTAAGGATCAGGGTGGAAGACGACCACCCACTCCCAATCAATGAAATTTATGCCGATGAATCCATCTATGTTTCCCAGACAGCCAACCAAGAGGAGTCATGGTATGCAGACTTCTAAAAATACATGGCTTGTAAACAAATGCCACCAGATATATCCTACAATCAGAAGAAGAAATTCTTCTCTAATTTAAATAACTACTACTGTGATGACCCTCTGTTGTTTAGGTGTTCTGCCGATGGGTTATATAGGAGATGTAGACCTGAGGAAGAAGCCCCCAAGATTCTTTTTGAATGTCACTCCTCTCCTTATAGAGGCCACCTGGGGGCGAAAGGTCTGCTGCTAATATCCTCCAGTCAGGTTTTTACTAGCCAACTCTATTCAAAGATGCACATGCTTTTGTGAAGTCTTGCAATGAATGTCAGTGAACTGGAAACATTTCTCGCCGAAATGAGATGCCGCTTTTAGATTGGATTGAATTTGAACTTTTTGATGTATGGGGTATAGATTATATGGTACCCTTCCCTTCCTCCTATGGTTTCAAATATATCCTTGTTGCAGTTGAATATGTATCGAAATGGGTTGAAGTAGTGCCCACTGCAACGTCTGATGCCAAAGAAATAATAAAGCTTTTTACCAAGATTATCTTTCCAAGATTCGGAGTGTCGCGAACCGTCATTAGTGATGGCGGTTCTCACTTTGTAGAGAAATAGTTTCAATCCCTCATGCATAAGTATAGTGTACGTCACAAAGTTGCAATGACGTACCACCCGCAGACATCCGGACAGGTTGAAGTCTCTAATCAGCAGATCAAGAAAATTTTAGAAAAGACAGTTGGCAAGTCCCGCAAGGACTGGTCAGCTAAACTAGATGATGCTCTCTGGGCATACAGAACCACATATAAGATGTCACTAGGCACCACACCCTACTGCTTGATATATGGAACAGCATGACATCTTACCTTTGAATTGGAGCACAAAGCGTTCTGGGCAATCAAGCACCTCAGCATGAACCAAAAGTTGGCAGGAAAGAAAAGATTTCTTCAACTTCAAGAACTTGAGGAGCTGAGGCTTCATGCTTATGAATATGTGAGGATATACAAGCTACAAACCAAAGTCTGGAATGATTCCCATCTGCGAGCAAAGGATGTCAATGAAAGTGACAAGGTTTTATTATTTAAATCTTCTATCCCCCTTTTTCCAAGAAAATTGCAGACTAGGTGATCTGAACCATTCACAGTAGCAAAGACCTATCCATCCGGGATGATGGAGCTTTATGATAAAGAAGATCTGACAAAAGTTTTCCCAGTCAATGGACACAAAGTCAAAAGGTTCTATGAAGACAAAGCTTTTGTTAGAAGATCAGAGATACCCCTCCAGGATGCTGAAGCTACACCCACTGGAGAAGTATGACAAGCTGAGAAGATGTCGAGATGGCGATAGAAACAACAATGCTCCTCGAGAGGCAGCCTGAGTTTTACTTTCATAGAATAGGATGTTATTTCCTTTCCTAGCAAAAGAACATTACAAACATTGTGATTGTAATAAGTCCTGACTCTATGCACACACCACGTGGATAGACTCTCTAGTTTCATAGGCCGCTGACTTAGTTCTTATAGCCTTGGTGAGTAATACTATCTGAGGCTGAAGGTAAACTCTTACGCCAATGATGTTTTACCCATCAAGTGCTTTCTGATTTTAGTTTTTCTATCCCTATTTTGCTTCAATTTTGATGGCATATCGGGGATGCATGTTCATACCTTCCTTTTCTTCTTTCTCTACGCGATAGGTTTTGTATAAACTGTATCGCCCAGCTCACTTCCTTGTGTTCTTAGTATTGAGAAACAGAGTGTGCCTACTCTATCACGTGATAAAGTGTGTCGGGCTAACCTATCGCCCAGACCATATCAGCCAGCGCGCCTACGCATGACAAAGATCAAGAATCCTATTGGGCAAGCATGCCACGTACCATATCAGGCAAAAGAAGCAACATGGAACGTGTATCGGCCGACACACCTTTACTTTGTGACACGCATGCTGCACAATGCAAATCGTGCTTAGGAAGATGAATCACTCCCCACGAGGTGATGGAGTAGACTGATTTTACCGTGTCTTGGAAGATGATTTGCCTCCTTGTGCGACATGTGTCCAATTTTTACTCCATTTTACCTTGCTTGCGACAGCTATTTATAATAAACCAAGTTTAATTATGTCGGGCTACCAATTTACCTATTTTTTCTCTCATATCACGCATCCCGTTTGCTTGCTTTCACTACCATGTCACCCATCTTCCCTTGACCCCCGCGTCGCGCACCACCCATCCTTCGCCCGATATAGGTAAAAACCCGATACACCTATCGTGTCCCTTGATCAGTTATATCGTACAGATAATATCGGCCGAACTCGTATCATGTGCACAGTCTCGTTTTAGTTATGTCGGGTAGATTTTCTCATCGCGGGAAAGGTTTGTCGTGTCTCTCATCACCTTATCGGGGTGTGTTGTACGACATTCGTGTCATACGATACTCGTGTCATGCAAAGACATTCATACCAGGCATAAACCTCGAGTTCGCGTCAAGTAACTCTATCGCCCAATTTGTCTTATGAAAAAGTTTCGACTCGTGTCGGGCGACACAAGTATCGCCTGAAAAGACAAAACGCGTGTTGATATATTGTGCTTAAAACCTTGCCGCATGATTGTCGTATCGTGCAATGCCCCCATCGGGCATCTATTATGGGAAGAACCTATTTTAAGGATGCAACCTGATATCGGTCTGTCCTACTACCTGAAAAACACTAGAGGGGGGTGAATAGAGTTTTTAAATTAATTTTAACAATTTATTGAACTCAAACAACCACAATTGAAAAATTGGAAGAAGGAGACAGGTGTTTAGAGTGGTTCCAACTTTAGCAACTACTAAAGTTGTCAGTCCACTACCCGGTTGCTTACCCAACCGAGATTTTGAAAGTATTTATTTTATTACCTTCTCAAGGATTTATACAAAATACAATACTTTCCTTTACACCCTTTGAATAGCCTTCACTTGAAGTAGGTGCACCAACTTTGAGGTAGCCTTCTTGAAGTAACTCCAAGCTCCCCTTGAAGTAGCCTTCCTCTCTAGAAGTAACCTCCCGTTGCACCAGCCTTCTGAAGTAGCTCAAAGTCACCTTCTTCACCAAGAAGATCTCCACCCTCTCCAATCAGCAGCCTCCAACCTAGGAGTAGCAAGGAGAGTACAAACGGTAATAGAGAACAAGAAAGGAAAAAGGAAATTACAACTTATCCTTTGTAGCCCAAGGCTTGATTTGCCTAGATCAAGCATGTAGATCTCCTAACCAAGTGTATGGACTTGTGATTGCAGTGGGTAGGAGATACTAGCCTATAGGACACGAATTTTGAGCTAAGGAAGGAAATGGCCAATTGTCACAATGCTCAAATTGCTCACAAACAGATTGCTCAAAGTATGCTCAAGGATTTGTCAAGTGTAACAAGTGAGTTTTAGTGTCCTATGGCTTGTCCTATTTAAAGAAATGGCCTAAGGATGCTTAAGGACGTTCTAGATAACTTCTAGGGGTTTCTAAGTGCTTAACTAGCCGTTAGGTACAAGTTTGTTGCTTTAATAACGGCTAATTAATTAATTCTGCAGTTGCTGTCAGAGACCATCTCGGTCGAGGAATGGTCGACCGAGACACCTACTCGGTCGAACTTTTGTCGACCGACAGGCTCTCTGGAACAAGTGATTTGCAACGTCTATCTCCAACTGCCAACTACCTTGTCAGTTGTGTCTAACGGCTACTTTGGATCTTTCTCGGTCGAGAAGATTGTCGACCGAGAGTGTCTCGGTCGAGGAGTTGGTCGACCGAGATTGATCCTGTTTCAATGTTTCAATTTAGGCACTAATTGTATGTATGAGTGTGCATATGTGATCCTATTTGAATGGGATGACCTATCTAAATGTGGTGTTTAGCTAGGGAGAATCTAACGCTTGATTTACATGAAATCTAAGTACTTGTACATTATATATTTGTATAAGTTTTTACAAGGCGATTACATTTCATGAAAATACAAACATATAAGCATATGGATTTCCCTAATTGCTTTTGTCATCCACCTTGTTCCTGCACTCTCAAGTAGCTCGTTAGATCAATAAGAATGAAATGTTTGTCATAATCAAAACAAAGGGATTTATAGATGTCCATTTAGCCAACAATCTCCCCCTTTTTGAAGATGACAAACATTTCCAAAAATATAAATAAAGGAAATATAAACCATATGAGTTTCATACCTTTAGATTACCTTTTGTAGCTTTTCCTCTTGGTCATAAAATGTGTGCTTATTATTCCCCTTGAATTATGGAACATGAAATCCAATTCACTAGGGAATATAGCAACTTTCAATGTAAAGCCTAGAGTTTATTTATGAAACTCATTGATTGAGTGTTTCATAATTACTAAGTTTTAGTTTTATATTTATTTCTCCCCCTTTGTCATTTCAAAAAGATATCCGTTAGAAATAAAAACTCCCCCTTAATTAGATGTCCCATCAAATCTAATGAAAAAGATGTCCATTTAAAAGCCAAAATATCATGATGCAAGTAAGAGTTTTTGTTTAAGTAGCACAAATATCAAAGAAAACATCTTCCAAAGGAGTGATAAGTAGTTGCTTCCTAATTTTGTTAAATTGATCTAGTGGAAGCGGTTTTGTAAAAATATCAGCCAATTGATTTTCCGTATCAACATGACGAAGGGAAACATGATTCTTGGAGATATGATCCCTTAAAAAGTGATGACGAATTTCAATATGTTTAGCTCGGTTGTGTAAACTAGGATTGTGTGCTAAGTTTATAGCGCTCGTGTTGTCACAAAAAATAGGTATAGATGAAAGAGTAAAACCATAATCGTTTAATACTTGTTGCATATAAAGCACTTGAGCACAACAAGACCCGGCTGCCATATATTCAGCTTCAGTTGTAGATAGGGCAACCGTATTTTGTTTCTTGCTAAACCAAGATACTAAAGCTCTTCCTAACAAGCAACAGCCACCACTAGTACTCTTGCGATCAAGGCGACAACCAGCATAATATGCATCAGTATAAGCTTTAAAATCCAAGGATTGTCCTTTTGGATACCATAAACCAAAACAAGTAGTGCCGGCTAGGTAACGAAGAATTCGTTTGACTGCTAGAAAATGAGAGTGCATAGGTTGTGATTGAAATCGAGCACAAAGACCAACGGAAAACATAATGTCCGGTCTAGAAGCAGTTAAGTAAAGCAAACTACCAATCATGGCTCTATATAAGGAATCATCAATAGGTTCCCCATTTTCATCCTTATCAATTTTAATAGAAGTAGCCATAGGAGTAGTAGCATGTTTGCACTGATCCATCCCGAAATACTTTAAGAGTTCCTTAGTATATTTTTCTTGGCTTATGAATATTCCGGTAGGTGTTTGGTTAATTTGAAAACCAAGAAATAAAGTTAGTTCACCCATCAGGCTCATTTCAAATTCTTTTTGCATAATGTCACTAAATTGTGTGCACAATGAATCATTAGAAGCTCCAAAAATAATGCCATCAACATATATTTGCACAACTAGGAAATCAGATGTATATGTTTTGAAAAATAAAGTAGAATCTGAATTTCCAATAGAAAAATTATTATCAAAGAGATATGTCTTGAGCCTTTCATACCAATTCCTAGGTGCTTGTTTTAAACCATAAAGTGCTTTCTTAAGTTTATAAACATAGTCACCTTTTTCCGGTATTTCAAAACCAGGTGGTTGGGCAACATATACTTCTTCTTGAATAATGCCATTTAGAAATGCACTTTTTACATCCATTTGGTAGAGTTTGATGTTTTTATGTGCAGCAATAGCTAGTAACATTCTAATAGCTTCAAGTCTAGCTACCGGTGCATATGTTTCATCAAAATCTATTCCTTCTTGTTGATTATATCCTTGTGCTACTAACCGAGCTTTATTCCTTATTACTTCTCCTGCCTCATTTAGCTTATTCCTAAAAACCCATTTAGTTCCTATGATGGTTTTATCTTGTGGTTTAGGAACTAAATCTCATACATCATTTTTAGTGAATTGATTCAATTCTTCTTGCATGGCTATTATCCAATAATCATCTTTAAGAGCTTCAGATATCTTTTTAGGTTCAATGATAGAAACAAAAGCCATGTTTGCAACATCTTTGAAGGAAGACCGAGTTTTGACTTTATCATTAGGATTTCCAATAATAAGTTCTTGAGGATGATCCTTAATAAGCCTAGGTGTAGGTTGTGGTTCAGCTTGGTGATTATTTGTAGTAACTCTCTCACTATCATTTGGTATGTTTAAATTTTCGAATTGATTAGTGAGATCTATGATTTCTAGATTTTCAGATTTGGTCTCTTCATGAAAAGAAACATGAATAGATTCTTCAACTTTTCTAGAGATAGTGTTATATACTCTAAAAGCTTTGCTAGAAGTGGAATATCCCAAAAAGAATGCTTTGTGTGATTTAGAGTCAAACTTATCTCTATCATCTTTGGTATTTAAAATATAGCATGTGGAGCCAAAAGTATGAAAATATTCAACTCTAGGTTTCTTAGAATGTATTATTTCATATGGAGTTTTCTTTAAATGAGAGTGAACAGTTACTCTATTTAACACATAGCATGCAGTGTTTACAGCTTCAGCCCAAAAGGTTTTGGGTGTGTTGTGTTCAAGCATCATAGTTCTAGCCATTTCTTGTAGTGATCGATTTTTCCTTTCAACTATACCATTTTGTTGTGGGGTGCGTGGAGCAGAAAAATTATGAGTGTACCCTTGAGATGTACAAAATTCTTCAAATGTATGATTTTCAAATTCTCCACCATGATCACTTCTAATGGTACATATTTTGCTTTGTAATAGATTTTCAATCTTGGAACAAAATTGTATAAAAACATGAATAGTATCATCTTTAGTTGCAATAAAGTGTACCCATGTGTATCTACTATAATCATCAACAATAACAAAACAGTATCTTTTACCACCAATAGATTGTGTCCTCATGGGTCCAAATAAATTCATATGAATTAATTCTAAGGACCTACTGGTGCTAAGTACATGTTTTGGTTTAAAAGAGGTTTTGGTTTGCTTTCCCATTGTGCATGGTTCACAGTTTTTGACTTGATCAAAAGATAAAGTAGGCAATCCACGAACAAGATCATATTTCACTAACTTTTTAATAACATGTGAACTAGCATGTCCTAGCTTTTTATGCCATAGTTGTAAGGTATTTTCATTTGCAAGCAAGCATTTTCCCACTACTGATTTCATAGAGTTAGGTTTAAGGATATAAAGATTTCCAACTCTATTTCCTTCATAAACAACATTTGTAGTGTTTTCTATCAATAACTTGCAGCAAGTTTTGTTAAATAACACATCATAACCACTATCACATAGTTGACTAACACTTATCAAATTATGGTGCAAACCATCGATGAGTAGAACATTCTTTATTTCGAGGTTTGTACCAACATTACCTATTCCAACGATTTTGCCCTTACCATTGTCTCCAAAGGTGACCATTCCACTTTTCTTTTCTTCAAAGGTTTGAAATGCATCCTTGTTCCCGGTCATATGTTTGGAGCATCCACTGTCAACCACCCATTCCTGTATTAAAATGTAGATTTTGGTACCCATGTGGTGGTCCGATATGGTTAGAATCATTTAAGTACATACTTGTATAAAAGTTCTGAATCAGAAATCCAGTCGGTCGACAATTGTTCGACCGACATCTGTCTCGGTCGACTAATTGTCGATCGAGAAGATTACTGTATTACAAATAAAGAAACACAGAAATTTAACTCGGTTGACCAATTTTCGACCGAAATAATTGCTATAGATTTTGATTTGTTACAGACATCCGGTCGGTCGACAATACTTCGACCGATTAATGGTTCGGTCGACAATACTTCGACCGACTAAGTTTCTGTTTCAATATAACAGTGTAGAAAATTAACAATATGCATGAAATCTTTTGTTCAGTTGAGATAAGACAATATAAATAGCAAGATGGAGCGTTTGGCCATATCTCAACTAAATTCCATTTGACTCTACTAAGTTTGAGGTTTTGGGACCCAAACTAATTCGGATACCTTAGTCTTATAAGGGCATGAAAAAGAATAGTGTCCAAGACGTAAACAAAAATGGCAAGTAATAGAATCAACTTCATTTCTCTTTCTAGCCATTGTGTTCTTGGGTACAAACATAGTTTGAGTTCTTTTGGGTTGATTTTTCTTTGAAGCATATCCCAAACCTTTTCTTCCGTTGAAAACAATACCAATGCTTAGAATGTTATCAAGTATATCTTTTCTTCTTAACTCATAAAGTTCTCTTTGCAGCTGAGCAATGTCATTCATCTTCTTGTGTAAATCTTTTCTTGCTTGATCTAAATCAGATAGTAATGAATCTCTTTCTTTTACAATATGATCATAGTCTAGATGGTTACACAAAATAGGTTGAGTCTGAAAATCTTGTAGTTTAGCTAACAATTCAGTCTTTTCTTTAGAAAGAAGATCAACATTTGTTTCTAAAGTGAGTAGCTTTCTAGTGCAATCATCTAAAGATGTTTTTAAAGACAAATTCTCAAGATCAATGTTGTTCTTTTCAGAAGAAAGATTATCTAATTTAGCAATTAGCTCATCATTTGATTTGATAACCTTCTTTAGTTTCTTCTTGACATCAACATACTTATCATGAATTTCTTGTAGACTAGTAACTAACTCTTCTTTAGTAAGATCAAGTAGGCTTACCTCTTGAGAGTCTTCATCATCTTCTCTTGCCATTAGACAATCCACCGTTTCTTCTCCGCTTTCACTGTCACTTGACTCGTCCCATGCAGCTTTATAGGCTTTTTCTCCCTTCTTCTTGTGTGAGCTTTTCCTTCCTTTCTTTGCTTTAGGACATTCATTTTTGAAATGCCCTTTCTTCCCACATTCAAAGCACCTAGGAGGGGTAGAAGAAGAACTGGAAATTTTGTTAGATTTAAATCTTTTGTATTTCTTACCATTGACGATCAAGGCTTCTTCTCCTTCTTCTTCACTTGACTCCTCACTTTCTTGTGTGACGACTTTTGAAGCTTTTAGAGCCACATCCTTCTTCTTTCCTTGCTGAATTTCACGTGCTCTTCTTTCTTCCTCTTCTAGAGTTGCTTCATGAGCTTCTAGGTTGCCAATAAGTTGCTCCATTTTCAGTCGAGTGAGGTCGTTTGCTTCTTCAATGGCTGTCACCTTTGGCTTATATTTTGGAGGGAGTGATCGAAGGATTTTTGATACCTGATCTTCTTCAAGGACAGGTTTTCCTAGGGCACTTAAACCATTAACAATAGTAGAGAATTTTGCAAACATTTCACTAATAGATTCATCAGGATCCATACGAAAGTGTTCAAACTTTTGTTTAAACATGCTAATTTTGGAATTTTTGACTTGGACTGTACCTTCATAGGTTATGGACAGTCTATGCCAAATATCATAGGCTGTGTCACAATTAGATATTCTATTAAATTCTCCTACCAAAATAGAACAATATAAAATGCTTACAGCTTTTACATTCATTTGAGCTAGCTTTACCGTATTTGCATCCCACTCTGCAAATTGAGTTCGAGGGAGCTCATATGGGGTTGACACCATTCTCCATAAATCCCAATTGATGCCTTGGAAGTAGAACTGCATCCTTCTCTTCCAATATTGGTAGTTTGTTCCATCGAACGCTGGAGGCCTAGCAACAAGTGTTCCTTCAAGGTTAAGGTTGTTGAGAACTCCGTCACCCATTTCTTCAAGACCTTGTTAGGGTTCCTTGAAGCCCGCTCTGATACCAATTGAAAAACACTAGAGGAGGGGTGAATAGAGTTTTTAAATTAATTTTAACAATTTATTGAACTCAAACAACCACAATTGAAAATTGGAAGAAGGAGACAGGTGTTTAGAGTGGTTCCAACTTTAGCAACTACTAAAGTTGTCAGTCCACTACCCGGTTGCTTACCCAACCGGGATTTTGAAAGTATTTATTTTATTACCTTCTCAAGGATTTATACAAAATACAATACTTTCCTTTACACCCTTTGAACAGCCTTCACTTGAAGTAGGTGCACCAACTTTGAGGTAGCCTTCTTGAAGTAACTCCAAGCTCCCCCTTGAAGTAGCCTTCCTCTCTAGAAGTAACCTCCCATTGCACCAGCCTTCTGAAGTAGCTCAAAGTCACCTTCTTCACCAAGAAGATCTCCACCCTCTCCAATCAGCAGCCTCCAACCTAGGAGTAGCAAGGAGAGTACAAACGGTAATAGAGAACAAGAAAGGAAAAAGGAAATTACAACTTATCCTTTGTAGCCCAAGGCTTGATTTTCCTAGATCAAGCGTGTAGATCTCCTAACCAAGTGTATGGACTTGTGATTGCAGTGGGTAGGAGATACTAGCCTATAGGACACGAATTTGGAGCTAAGGAAGGAAATGGCCAATTGTCACAATGCTCAAATTACTCACAAACAGATTGCTCAAAGTATGCTCAAGGATTTCTCAAGTGTAACAAGTGAGTTTTAGTGTCCTATGGCTTGTCGTATTTATAGGAATGGCCTAAGGATGCTTAAGGACGTTCTAGACAACTTCTAGGGGTTTCTAAGTGCTTAACTAGCCGTTAGGTACAAGTTTGTTGCTTTAACAACGGCTAATTAATTAATTCTGCAGTTGCTGTCAGAGACCATCTCGGTCGAGGAATGGTCGACCGAGACACCTACTCAGTCGAACTTTTGTCGACCGACAGGCTCTCTGGAACAAGTGATTTGCAACGTCTATCTCCAACTGCCAACTACCTTGTCAGTTGTGTCTAACGGCTACTTTGGATCTTTCTCGGTCGAGAAGATTGTCGACCGAGAGTGTCTCGGTCAAGGAGTTGGTCGACCGAGATTGATCCTGTTTCAATGTTTCAATTTAGGCACTAATTGTATGTATGAGTGTGCATATGTGATCCTATTTGAAGGGGATGACCTATCTAAATGTGGTGTTTAGCTAGGGAGAATCTAACGCTTGATTTACATGAAATCTAAGTACTTGTACATTATATATTTGTACAAGTTTTTACAAGGTGATTACATTTCATGAAAATACAAACATATAAGCATATGGATTTCCCTAATTGCTTTTGTCATCCACCTTGTTCCTGCACACTCAAGTAGCTCGTTAGATCAATAAGAATGAAATGTTTGTCATAATCAAAACAAATGGATTTATAGATGTCCATTTAGCCAACACTACCCAGGCTTTATCGTGTGATGACTCCACCTGAGCGATGCTTTTACTTTTGCCTTATATCTACCACATGACGGCCTTTTCTCAAGGGCGCTACCTGATATCGGTTTTTCTTATGTCTCTTAAACTTATGTCGGGCGACACGCTCTTACTCTCATCTATTTAAAAATGCAAAAATGTCCCACACCAAACAAACTGTCGTCCAAGTTGACGAACAAGGCTGGAGGATCAACACTGAGGCCACAAACAAAGCCACCACCACAGGGCAGAACTGCCCAAACCTTGAGATGGCAGGGCTATCTGAGGCCTAAAAATGGCCCAAAATAGAAGCAACTACGACCCCAACTACAAATTCAATGACGACGGCTGAACCAGAGCCCTTAGATCACTCACCGAGTCAGTTCACGCCCAGAGATGAAGACAACCGGAGGCGGTACGCGGAGTTGGCAACAAAAGTCTACCGATCAACCCACTTCTGCCACCAAGCGTCCTTCCAGCAGATCAGCATCTTTGACAGATTCTCAAATGTATTAGAAGCCACGTGACTGTGGAAAATCTGCTTCAATTACACGACCTCCTACACTGAGATCACAAAAGAGTTCATCTCGTGCCTTCGTTGACTCCCGGATACACCTGAAGAAACAAAAAGATTCAGCAGGGCAGACAGAATACATGGGCACCTCTACAATGTTGATCATGACATCTCGGAGAAGCTGCTCAACGAGATATTCTCCTCCAGTGAAACCAAGAGGGAGCTTCTCAACAATGGTGTCAGAATCACCGAAGGTGACAACTTCAACCGAGTCGCACTCTAGAGGAGGCTAACCGACGAATCTTCTTTCAAGCTGGGAAGCAAGGTGGCGGCGGTGCATTCTAGTTTCTAAAGCCACATACGTGAGGAGTGCTCCACGATGCTAGAGTCGATTGATGCCAGCACCATCATCACTGGGGTAGGTCTTCGGCCTGGAGTTCGACAACTTGTGGGAGGTAACAAGCAACCACACAACTACATATGCTTCCCTAACCCACAAGTTCCAGGTTTTCCAGAGGAGGCTAAATGAGCATGAGTGCCAACTCCTGACCCTTGTCAGTCTACCTGGCCAACTAGAGGCACTAAACAATATGATGCATACATCGCTTCAACGCCTCGATGCCGTCAAAGAAAGAATGAACCGGAGGGATGACCACCACCGCTCGAGGCATCCCAAGCAATCACCATCGCCACCCAGCTCTAGCTCTCAACCTTTGTCTATGGCGTCCTCCTCTGGATTGTCGTCTTCTTCCTCCTCCAGCGGGCCCTCCACAACACCCGAGGAAAAGACGATGAAAAAAATTGTTGACTGGGCTCCAGCAGGACAAGAGAGCACCTGCGGCGTCAACACAGCTGCTCCCTCACCCCCACAAGACCATGCCGAAGATGGAAAAGACATATTTATCATCCTAGTGGGGGATTCATCTGGAGAATCCGAGGGAGAAGGGGGCAATTTATACAGCTTCATTGACAACCAACCCCCCAGAGCAAAGACTTCGACGGTTGATAAGTTTGTTGTGTCGTTAGAGCCTGAGGAAAAGACAATGAACAAAACCACTGATGGGGCTCCAGTAGGACAATAGAGCACCTGCGGCGTCAACACAACTACTCCCTCACCCCCATAAGACCATGCCAAAGATGAATACATATTTATCGGCCTAGTGGAGGGTTCATCTGGAGAATCTGAGGGAGAAGGGGGAAATTTATACAGCTTCATCGACAACCAACCCCCCAGAGCAAAGACTTCGACGGTTGATAAGTTTGTTGTGCCGTCAGAGATCCCTTCTTTTGAGATGGCCGACTTTGATGGGCGTGCCATTGGCTACCTGATGATCCGGGACTAGAAGCTATTGAACATGGTCCTGAGGCCGTAGGTAGATGAAGAGGATGTCGTCTGGGGCGACGAGTACTTCTCAGTACGACGTGGAGCGCTTAAAGGCATGTTCCGCTAAGAAGCCATCGTGGTGAAGATCCTTTTCAGGGTCTTGGAAGGTGCAATGATTGAAAATATCACCATCAGGATAGGCCGAAAACCATACTACAATTCCACCCTGACCTTGGAAAGGAGAATAATGGAAGGGGCGTACGAGGAGAAATAGGTGGCCGACATGCTCCAGCACATTGAGAAGCACAATCCAATCCTGGTGTTGGCCCCCTACAAGCATAGAAGATATTGGTTCCTCTGTGTGGCGGACCTCTAAAACCATGATGTCACACTTCTCAGTTGCTGCAACTTGGAGGTCCCATGCATAGGACAGAGCTTCATACGCCTCGAAGACAACCATCTCCAACTTCTTCCACTGTGTCTTCACTGCATCATCAAGCAAGGAGTCTGACGCCACAACGACGTTTGGAACTTTTTCTCACTTGGAGACTTCTCCGTCCAAGAAGAGTTAGGAAGTGCGAATAGCGATTTCATTGTCCTACGTGCGATGGAGTTGTTGAACATCTTCGGCTACATATGGCATCTCCAAAGCCAAAACTTCTATCAGCTAAGAAGCACGTATGCACTTTTGCAGATCAAGGACAAGTGCTACTTCCAGGACACAGATTTACCAGAGGAGCTAATGGACACAGACCAATAAATTGAATCTTCCCAACCTGGCAGCCCTTCAAGAGAAGAAATCCAGGAAGCCACTGACGGCTACAGGATAGGGAAGTGGATTGAAATCCTACGAGATGTAGTCATCAATGAAGGCTCGCTTCGCGTGTTGTTTCTGAATCGTTGATCAGCAACTTTGACCATTTCGCATGTGCTTCTCTATCACAGGAATAGGTCAATGAAGTCCTCCTCAGACTTGATGATTCAATCCTCATAGATGTCATATATGAAACAGATAAAGTAATAGTCCCCCTTGATGACCTATGGGACTTAGTCAAGGTGGGATGATGTCTACCACTGACAGTGGCGTCATCTTACATCTTGATCTCACAGAAGAAGTTTGAACATGCCTACATCGCCCACCTGACGTTGTTCAACGATCTTTGCCTAGATGACGAGACAAGAGCGAGCCGGCTTTTCCTACAACAGATACATATGAGCATGAAGTGCATCATCTTCTTCCCAATGATGCATGACAACCATTGGACGCTCCTGATGGTGTACACTCGCTCACGCGCCGCTTTCTTCTACAACAGCTTCGATGCCAACCCTGACTATCCAGAGAAGTGTACATCAACACCGATGACATCCCTCGAGCATTTAGCAAGAAAATACTACATCAAGGCGACAACGCTGATCCAGCCGTACCGGGGAGTTCCAACGGCCAAGTGGCATGAGCTACAATTCTGCCACTGCAGTCCACAAAAAGCTTCTAAATCAAATGACTGTGGCATCTATGTGCTACAATGGATTTATAGCTCAGTGGTACTAAAACAAATGCCAAAAAAGCTCCACCACATCGACTATCACAGAAAATGAGGGGATTATGTGATGGAGCTTCTATCAGATGAAGGCAGACACACCAGCTAAACCCTCACTGATCTATCACTACCTTCCTTATCAATCTCACAACTCTGGGACAAAGTGTGGGGTAAGTTTGGGGGGTACTACATCAGTGAGGGTGGTACTCAAAATTTTCCCCTTTTTGCCTTTCTTCTTTTGCTTATCATACTCTGTATACATATACATACATAACTGATACAAAGCGATACATTTACAACTTCTTGCTTCTCAAATATTGTACAAAGACACTTTATAGTAAATATCAGATACAACTTCTTCCAGTTCATTATATCTGTATCTAAGGTGGTGCATATTTCTATTTTGTCCTTTTGAAAACACAGTCTCAAATGACAATGGATACTACTTTTCTATGCCAATTTCAAAAAATAATCTCACACCAGCTAAGAGATGTGCATGTGAAGGAAAAATCTACCCAAACAGCAAACTCACTTTTTCCCCTACCCATCAAAAACCCCAAAAAGAGAAGAAAGCCTTATGAGAGTGAATCAAAGCATGAGAGTTGTGCCTATAAAAAAAAATCCCACACTTGTCTTTCTAAAAGTACCCATCTTTAGGCATGGTAGATCTGGGGCAGTGGTACGTAGGATGTGAAATCACTGCTCTAAAGGCAACTGGCTTGGACTGCAGGGACCACTTGCCCATTAATGAACCCTTACCTGGATGGACTGATGGGAAGTAAGAAAAACCCAAAATGCCTTAAGCCTTCCTAAAAATACCACCTTCCACTCCCAAGTTGTTTGGTATGGAATCTAACTTCAAAACCATGCACCAAAAATATTACTGAAGCTGAAGAGAAATTTTTTCTTAAATAAGGAAAGAAAAATAAAAGTTTGTTACTCGTATTAGACGTAATTTTCCTCAGGGCATGTCAAAAATTCTTTTAACCCCTTGTCCGAAGACTACGTCTGGCTTTGAAGAAGTATCACAAACAAAATTTTAAAATAGATACAGATTGATTGAGGACAATCAAAATGCTAAGTTTGGGGGAGTTGATAACACCCATTTTATGGCTTCTAGAGTCTATATTTTACTATCAAAATTGCCTCCAAACCTGTCTTCCTCCCCGTTTTATCCTATTATTTGCTTAGAAATAACCCACACTATGCTCCTAACAATATGTCCTACCTTGTGCAGATTTTCCCTCATTGTTCCACCCAAAAGAATGCTAATGGGCTCGTCCCAGCCCATCCACAATAAGCAAGCTGCCCCAGCCCTTCTACTAACGAGAGACACGCCCCTTTACCCGTCGAGGTTGCTACCCGATATGGTGGGAACCCAACACAGGTGTGTCACGCGGGGACACTCTAACGAGTGACATGCTATTTACCCGACATGTAGCCTTGCCACCACGACTCGTTAACTCGATGACGTCTATCACGTGACAAGGCCACCCCTCAGAACAGTAGCCTGCTAGAGCCTTTAACTGACACAATCAAGCACGATCGACTCACAACCCAGCACGCCATGACGTTTATCAAGACGTATCGGGTGACAAATGTGTCCGCCTTCCTCAAAGCCAGGTGGACGAAGTAGATAGAGGACATGTGGCCCAAAGAGGACCGTGAACCTTACCAGTCATCGCCTATAAATAGAATCTACAGGACTTCAATGGGATGGGCCGGAACCGGTGGAGAAATAACTTCGTGAGCAAAAAGGGCTAGTGCCACGAGTTCCTAGGCTTGTCGGGCGATACTAGGTGAGCACACACCCGACCTGAGAGGGGTGGGAGGAGTTCACTTAGATTCTTGTCCCGGTAGCCACAGCTGCACGATACGACTGTCTGGGCCACCTCTATGTGTCGGGTTCTTAGCTGGGCCTCAACCCGAGATGACTCACCCCACTACCCCCGATACAAGGAACTCAAGAACCTAAGTGACATTAACCCGACACGTGTATTACACGACACGACACTGAACCCGATATGGACTACCCATCATGGTGTGCCACCCAACATGGCCATATCGAGTAGGGAGTCCTTTCCCGATATGCCCTTACCCATCACGGCTCAAGACCCAACACGGTCAAGAGCTCGACACGGGCGTATCCCGATAGGGCCCCTGCCTGGTACCGAGTTAGCCATGCCTTAGGGGTATGTTGTTGTATGTCGACCTCCTACATCAAGGAGGTTGACACCTATCTTCCCTTTCTCAGCATTTTACTTTCATTTACTTATGCATTGTAACTAAAACCTCTTCATATATCTAAGCTTATTAGAATCTATGGAGTTCATCTCATATTGTTCTGTGTATGGTTCTTTTTTGTTGGATAATTTCTTTATAGCATCTGAAGTCTAGTCTCTTCTGCTGGATCATGCTTTTGACTAGCTATTGAATCATGTTTCTCAGTTGGAGTCCCTTGAGAGAGGGAAGTATCAACCCTAGAGTTTGGTCTGATCTGGGTGTATGAGAGTACCCAGGATTAGGGTTGTCCCGACTTATCTTTCCACTCTGATCTATGTTCAGTACTCTTGAGAGACAGAATTAGTGCATAGCCAGAGGCATCTCCTTTGAGAGAAGAGAGTGCAGGATGTATTCTGCTGCCGCTTGTTATGTTTAAGTTTTCTTCCTTCATACTTTACCTTAGCAATGGCTTTATCTCCTCAGTTTTTGATATACAAAAACCTCTATAAAAATTTCTAACCCAAAAACTTTAATCTTTCTGGTAACTCCCTTTGGAGATAGGCTTTTAGTTAAATTCTTTAAAATTCTTTCATATTACAACAACTCTACCTTTTTACCCCCTTTTGATGTTCTTAGACAAGTAAAAGTTGAGTTCTGAAGTGTCATTCATCCTATCCCTATGTTCGACCCTGTGCTAGTTGCAGGCATCTTAAACATTCGAGTTTTATAATTTTTTTAAAGTCCGATAACTTAGACATGACTCCATTCTTGGACCCATGTTTAAGGCTCATAAATTTGTTCCCCTACCTCAGCCCATACCTATCATCTCACCCCTTCTCCCTTCAAGGAATCAATCTATGTTACTTATCATACTACTTACGAGTCTCCACCTCCCGTTGAAACTCAAGTAGCACAGCCAAATGACATTGATGGATTCTCCACTTATCATGCTTTCAACAAAACACCTATTGACATTAGTGGCCTATAGTGGAATGATTGAGCATCTGCACTCAAATTAAAACCCTAATAACTATCATTATTCAACTGAGATTCCCCATAACTATTCCCTATCACATCTCAAATCCTAAAAAATATCCGGCCAAATTTTTGTCCTTTGGTAGACAGATATATGCCAAGCAATCCAGGATACTCTTTTAGGCACTCAAGCAAACATGATGTAGTGGTTCCAAGGTAGTCAATTAAGTCCATACTTCGACCTTGCCTCCTCCTCCGTAGCTCCACCACCTTATTATCAACCACCTTTGTGATCGTATCCCCTCCATCTTGGGTATGGGATTTTCTCAAGATGAGCAAAAGTATAAGTCTGGGGTGGAGGTGGGTGGTATGTTTCTATTCCACCCCCTTATATTTTCCCTTCTTGCATTATTTTTGCCTTGTTATTTGTTTTGCATGTAGGTTCTCTGTTCATGGCCTTTATCTAGTCTGCTATGCTTTTACTTTCCTTAGTTTCTAATTGTCCATTATCTAGTCATCCAATACAAATAGATGTTTATAATTGTACCCCAGTTGAGTTTAGTAAATCTTTTGCAAAAACTTTTGCAAATTGCCAACTCGGAAACCAACATGTCACCTAGGACCCCAAAATAGCATCACTCCTTGGAAAAGTTGGCAAGTCATATGGAATCAATCAAAACAAAACATAACTTTTTTGTATTTTAAAATATGGATTAACTTGATATAAATCTCATATAATGTGGTTGACAGGAATATTCTATCTGATGCAGTGATACTTTCAAAAAAAGAGTTATAGTTATAAGCACAAAGACACCTTTTCTTTCCCCCCTTATTTTCTTTCTCAAAAAAGAGAAGCAAATATCACCTATGGAGAGCAATCAAGTCTGGGGTGGCATGCTTCCCATATCAAAATTCTATACCCCTCAAAGGGGCATACCATCAAAAGATGCCAAAGAGTACAAGAAAAAATTGTGACCAATGTATCGACAACTCCATAAATTAAATATCATTCTGAATTGAATAGAGAAGGGATCACCATATTCCACCCCCTCCCTTCATTGTTTTCAACAACTCACAAAAAGAAAAAAAAAATGACAGTGTCAAAGAAGAAGTAAGATGAAACCTATTTTTTTACAAATATTGATTCAAAAACAAGCTATGAAATTTATTTTGATAGAGAATATAGAATTTTGTGTTTTGTGGTTTTAGGAGATTAGGTTGCTTAGACAAATTCAGAGATAAGGAATAAAGTGATGTTACAAGGGTGAGGATAGACATGTTGTAAGTATACATCAAACTTATTTGTTATTTTATTTTCTTGAGGACAAGCAAAGATTTAAGTTTGGGGTATTTTGATGAATGCATATTCATCTATCTTTTTGTATAATTTTCATAGTCTTTTTTATTAGAACTTATCTCTTTTTTACTCATTTCTAGGTCAAACTACAATTTTCTCACTTTTTGATTATTTGTTCAAATGTTTATCTTATCTGTCACATTATTCTAGGTTTTTCCTTCAAAGAAAAATTTTGACCTTCTGAGCACACGAGACGAATGTCTCACAACACCAGAAGGTCGGTTCATCTCTAATATGTTCCAATGTTAGAGACAAATGACCATGTTGGGCCCTCGGATTAGCCTTCACCCTAATCAACTGAACCACTCCGCTTACTAGGAGAAAATCTTGCAGCACTAGACGCTCATCTCAAAGGGCCCATACAACCATGACCAACCAACCTAAAGACCAATTCAGACAAAGAGGAACATTGCCAATAATATTAAGGTTTTCCACCCTTGATCATCAGGTGCAACGACGCGAGACGGGATCCCGCATTCAGATGATCGATTTAGACAATTCTTCGAGACCGAGAAATTGAATCAAAAGGGTCCTACCACCCTTGTATTAGGGTTCAATCCACTTCCCTTTTGGCCACGTTGTGCCATTAGCTACACGACCATCTCGGATAGCGAGACAGTCATTTCACGGATCTTCAATAGTAAAAGTGAGCAGTCACCTCTCTCATTGTTTCTTCCCCCTTTTAGGGTTTTTGTAACATCCCCAAATTCTACTGTCTCGAGACATAGAAGGCCCGAGAGGACAAATCCAAAAACGTTAGCAATTATATCAAAGAGCATTTTAGAAGCATAATACACATACATGAACATGTGACCATAACATAAACCATAAAATTCTCAACATTCAACATGTATATGTTACAAAATGAATTAAACAACATGGATTACAATTACATATTGAAAGAAGATTTACAAGTCTATGAACATGTATGCTAAATAGGATCTACACAATAGGTACAAACTGGACAACTACTCATTTCATGTCTTTTATCCCACGCTAGCTCTGAACCTAAAACATACATGAAACAATGAATCAACACACAAGGTATTGTGTACGTGGGTAGAAAGATACATACTAATATGCTTGCATAATTGAAATAACTTGAGAAAGAAAGAGTAAAAGAAAACATTGTTTAAAGCAATAATTAGGTAAACACATATTTTTTAGATGTCTTTTGATATGTTTGTACTACTAACCAGTGTCACACTTCATTTTTCCCTGCCCCTTGGGCTATGGGGACTAAGTGCTGACCTTATATTTAGAGGAGAGAGAGAGAGATGTTGCACTTCATTTTTCCCCACCACTTGGGCTATGGGGACTGAGTGTCGACCTTATATTTAGAGGAATAGAGAGAGTATTGAGAGAGAGAGAGCATATATCCACTTAGTAGCTACAAACCATCTATATTCTTTGTTGTTATTATTGACATGGTGAAGATAATATAATCATAGTACATACAAGCAATATTCTCAAATAAAGACAAGAAATACATCATACCTATTACAAATAAGAAAATTAGTCATATACTTAGATAAAGCCCACGTACCTGAGTTCAGAGATTCATATTTATATTTTGTACCATCTACATCTCTGGTCATCACCTAATTAATAACAATCAATCATCATTGATACAAGGTTCACCATTATTAATGGTATTTAGGTCCAAATTAGGGCTGTGATCAAATCTAGGTTCAAACATCTGGGAACTTATATCTGATTGAGAAGGATCAATGTTAAAACTTAGAAGCTATTATGTGAGGGTTATGGTAAAACTTAGAAGCATAGATTGAGAAGGATCAATGTTAAGAACTACATGTAAGCTATGATCCAAAGATATCTTTCTATTGTGCTCATGATTTCAAAATTATATCTTACATGCATGATATAGAGGGAAAGAGAATATACTAAGAGAATCTTATCATGATTTCACTCTTGGATATTACATGATTGATACAAGAAGGAAATCTGGAATTGTTCAAGCTTATATGAGTGACTCTTCATATATAATCCACCTATATAGCTCAAGTGAGGTTTCTAGCATCATATATTAGGAAAGAGAGGAAGAAGGAGCAACATTTATGAGTATGTTATGCACAAGGCATTTTGCTCTCATAACTAATGTTTCATATTCCTCTCACTTTGCATCTAATGATGAGTTTCACAACATAAGTCACTCAAGCTACGGCCTAACTCAGTGAAAGGATTGACTTTCAATAAATGAGTTTTCTACCCATAACATTATTTGTACCCAACTATCACACATAGGATTGAGTCATGCCAAAAGGACTCAACTCATATACTCAGGAGTAACCCAACTTAGGACACATCATATTACATATATCTCATATTTTCATATATTGGGGTTAGGTCCTATGACCCTCTCCATGTGGTTCTCACTCTCTCTGGAGTTCACCATGTATCTTGTCCTAACACGGGAGTCCTCCTTTGTAAAAGAGCTTGAGGCTTATGCATATTCAACCTTATCTTAACTTAGATTGCCTTAATAAGAAAGGAGTATGTCTTTTCGTCATCAAGACTTAGCTTAGATTTTTTAAAAATTGAACTCATCTCATATGCAACTTAAATATTTATAAGGAAACTTATACCATCAGAGATAAAACTTAGATAAGATTGCACATGCTTATTTCAACTATCATTCTATCATCTACTCTATGTATCACCTATCTTGATAAGGCTCTACACATCTAATCTAGACTACTCTCTCTTCTAGACTGATGTCACTCCCTTTCACTTACGTTACATGAACACTAACTACTCTCCAATGTGAGGGACACATTTTCATATTTATATATATAATAAAATATTATATAGTTTTTCTCCGAGAAGACAAATGTCAGAGAAAACTATCAAGGCTCGAGCCGATTGGAAAACAAAACCAAATCAGCAAAATTGAGTGTCCCACACAAAGTAGATAGTCTAGTGTTAAGTAACCTAGTAAAATGGTGAGAACAAGTTGTAGACTAATGTAGCTACCCAATACATATGAGCTCCATATGAAAAGGGTTTCAAACACTTATCTAAACCTAGTTCTCAGACATCTAGGTTCTAACTTAGAGGCTAAGTCAAACCTTATTCCTATAGAACAACTTACTAAGTTTCTAGGGTTTTAGGTGAAAAGTGAGATTTAATTTGTATGTTTCATGGTGAGCAATTGTTAGGTGTAGCTATTGTTCATGCTCTGATACCAACTGTAACGCCCCCGGATTCTACCATCTCAAGACTTAGAAGGCTCGAGAGGATAAATACGAAAATGTTAGCAATTATATCACAGAGCGATGTGGAAGCATAATACGCATACATGAACATACGACCATAACATACACCATAAAATTATCAACATTCAACATGTATATGTTATAAAATGAATTAAACAACATAGATTACAATTACATATTGAAAGAAGATTTACAAGTCTATGAACATGTATGCTAAACAGGATCTACACAATAGGTACAACTTGAACAACTACTCACTTCCTGTCTTTTATCTCACACTAGATATGAACCTAACACATACGTGAAACAATGAATCAACACACAAGGTGTTGTGTACATGGATAGAAAGACACATACTAATATGCTTGTATAATTGAAATAACTTGAGAAAGAAAGAGTAAAAGAAAACATTGTTTCAAGCGATAATCAGGTAAACACATATTTTTTTAGATGTCTTTTGATGTGTTTGTACTACTAAGTAGTGTCGCACTTCATTTTTCCCTGCCCCTTGGGGTATGGGGACCGGGTGCCGACCTTATATTAAGAGGATAGAGAGAGATGTCACACTTCATTTTTCCCTACCCCTTGGGCTATGGGGTCCGAGTGTCGATCTTATATTTAGAGGAAGAGAGAGAGATTGAGAGAGAGAGATTAAGAGAGAGCATATATCCACTTAGTAGCTACAAACCGTCTATATTCTTTGTTGTTCTTATTGACATGGCAAAGATACTATAATCATAGTACATCCAAGCAATATTCTCAAATAAAGACAATCAATACATTATAGCTATTACACATAAGAAAACTAGTCATATACTTAGATAAAGCCCACATACCTGAGTTTAGAGCTTCCTATTTATATTAAATACCATCTACATCTCTGGTCATCACCTGATTAATAACAATTAATCATAATCAATACAAGGTTCACCATTATTAATGGTATTTAGGTCCAAATTAGGGATTTGATCAGATCTAGGTTCAAACATTCTGGAACTTATGTCTGATATTTTTATACTGATAAAGAGGTCATAATTAGGGTTTGGTTCAATTTTTGTAATTTTTTATGCTTAGTCTATTTTCTAGAATTAATATGAGGTTTAGAGCATCTAGTTCTATTTTAATACAAAATACCTAACATTTGACATAATAATCATCTTAGAGTCCAAGTATGGTTTGTAAATGATTCCAAGGTTCAAAATACAATTTTCTAAGGATTTATGTCAGAGCTGGATATTATTTATTTTCACTTAATGAAGTATAAAATAGGTGTATTTACATCCAACCTAAATATAGTCAATAAGAATATTACAAAATTCTGATCTTGGGATTTTATAAGAAAGAGGGTATTTTTCTGGTTGTGTGTATTTTTGGGGAATTTATTGGACAAATGAGCTATTTTTAGTACATTTTCTAAGATCTGGTATATTTTTTAGAATTTAATAGGAATTACCTAGAGTTGTAGGTCCCACTGTCTGATATGGAAGTCTTTGATTGGTTCACGCTGGCCATTAGGTGGGACACAGCTCAGTGTCGTGGTCTACTCCTAGACTGACTGGTTCATTGTCCACTGAACCCATCTCTGTCTCCGGTCTTTCTCCTCTCTCTCACACAATCTATCGGGCGCTTCCTACTGTGCGAGAACTCCTTTCTCTGACAGCGAGTCACCACCATGAGGAGAGCAAGCTTCTACTGATGTAGCGAGGAGTCACAGGACCTCATGGCCTCCTCTCTGCGTGGATTTAGGGAATTTGCGACCTCAACTTAGCTATGCACACCTCCACCTACTCCATCTAAGTCAGAGGGAGCCTTCCAGTTGGGTGTCCTCAGATTGCGGTGTGGTGCTCGAAGATGCCTAGTCTCATCGGGATCTCTGATCTACAACTACAAGAGCTTTAGTTCATTTAATACGAGTACAACCGACATTTGTGAGCGTTGGGTAAGGACTTGAAGGTTCTACTCCTAAAGCCTGCCTCCCTACAACATCTTATATGGTACGACAACCCTGACGGACTTGGTGGAGCCACCCAAACACAAGCAGTAGGTTCCCCCTCACCATCGACATCCATCTAAGCATCCATGGGGACCACAGACTATAGCCCTGATAAACCTGTTGCTCTCTAGGTCTAGTTTGGTGGAAGCTTCTCCCTTCTCTCATCGATTCTGGTGCATACAACCCCCTATATGTCTTCAGGTCTTTCCACCACGACAGAGGAGGAGGAGGAGGCCACGGCTACTGATCTTGCTCAACGATGGTGCTGGACCTCAGGGGAGGTGGACCTGAAGATGCATACATGAAGAATAAGAATTTCTCATGCACATCGGTCATTGAGTTACACTGAGGAGATCTGAGCCCCGTGGACACAAGCTCAAATTAGGAGAAGTCCAATGAATTGGGTCTATTGGTTCGTATGAAAGTGTCAGAAATAACTAATCATCTGGTATCACACCTAGATCTGATGTTTACATGGACGTCATTGGACGAGGTTATGACTACTGCCTCTAAATAAGTAGTAGAGGTTGATGACAGTCGTCATTGGACTGGCTGGATTCCCAACTACATTTCCCAATGGGGGTGGTGATCCATCCATGTAGCCATAAATTTATGCCAAACTGAAAGGACTCCTTACAGTGCTTGGCATGGGAAAGGTCGCACATCCTACTCATATCAATGCTAATGTGACAAAATACACAACATGACTAGTATTGCTACCTAGGTTTTGAATAATCATTCACTTAAACTCCTTGATTTCAGACCTCACTAATCTCTACACGAAAGGGATTTGACCCATAAATTGGACCCAATATTACTCATAGTGTATTCCACCTTAGGTATACTTTAGATGCCCAAAAGTTTTTTTATGACTCTTCAATCAAGATACTCTTAAGTGGTTCATATGTAGGAAACTAAACTCAAGGTATGAATCAATTAACTCCTATTGTTATAAACACAAGATCAACTTACTTCAATTCACCATATGAGGCCTCAAGTTTCATAATTGAATCAATTTGCCCCAAATGTATCCTCAGATGCTACAGCGGGTATCAAAATTGTAAAATCAAGGTTATCACATTCACCCCACCTTATATGGAATTTCTTCCTTGACATTAAACCAATGTTACGCCCAAGGTGATATCAAAGATCCCAACCTCATAAGGTTAACTACCCTTACGTGCCAAAAGATATCATGATTTTTAATACACCCTGAGTAGTCATCTTAGGTTTTAAAAAAATCTAGGGCATACCTAGCTCACCTTATATTTGTAGAAGCATCATTCAAGTATTTCGGTCATAACTTGACATTCTAGTATTTTAGGGTTTATAAGTCTTGTTACCCTAAAAATTAGGTCTTGTACATAAATATAAAGTTGGGCATGTGTTACTCAAGGTTTCATATCTCACTCCTGTGAAACTATGCATTATAATGCCAAAATTAAGGTCATCTATTATGAAATTTTCAAACTTCACATCAAACTTTGATTTATGATCAACATCATACTAGGATTTCAACATTAGAAGGAAGTAATATATTCATCTCTATATATTAGGGTTTCACTCTATTGTGTGAGGGTTATGCTCAAACTTAGAAGCATAGATTGAGAAGGATCAATGTTAAGAACTACATGAAAGCTATGATCCAAAGATATCTTTTTTTTTGCTCATGGTTTCAAACTTATATCTTTCATGCATGATATAGAGTGAAATATTATATACTAAGAAAATCTTATTATTATTTCACACTTGGATATTACATGTATGATACAGGAAGGAAATCTGGAATTGGTCAACCTTATAAGAGTGACTCTTCATATATAATCCACCTATATAGCTCAAGTGAGGTTTCTAGCATCATATATTAGGAAAGAGAGGAAGAAGGAGCAACATTTATGAGTATGTCATGCACAAGGCATTTTACTCTCAAAACTAATGTTTCATATATCACCTCACTTTGCAGCTAATGATGAGTTTCACAACATAAGACACTCATGCTACGACCTAACTCAGTGAAAGGATTGACTTTCAATAAATGAATTTTCTACCCATAACATTATTTGTACCCAACTCTCACACATATGATTGAGTCATGCCAGAAGGACTCAACTCATATACTCAGGAGTAACCCAACTTAGGACACATCATTTTACATATATATCATATTTTCATATATTTGGGTTAGGTCCTATGACCCTCTCCCTGTGGGTCTCACTCTCTCTGGAGTTCACCATGTATCTTGTCCTAACACGGGAGTCCTCCTTTGTAAAAGATCTTAAGGCTTATTCATATTCAACCTTATCTTAGCTTAGATTGCCTTAATAAGAAAGGAGTATGTCTTTTCGTCATTAAGATTTAGCTTAGATTTTTTTTTAATTGAACTATATCATATGCAAATTAAATATTTATAAGGAAACCTATACCATCAGAGATCAAACTTAGATAAGATTGCACAAGCTTATTTCAACTATCATTTTGTCATCTACTCTATGTATCACCTATCTTGATAAGGCTCTAGACATCTAATCTAGACTACTCTCTCTCCTAGACTGATGTCACTCCCTTTCACTTAGGTTACATGAACACTAACTACTCTCCAATGTGAGGGACACATTTTCATATTTACATATATGTAATAAAATATTATTTAGTTTTTCTCTGAGAATACAAACAACATAGAAAACTATCGAGGCTCGAGCCGATTGGAAAACAAAACCAAATCAGCAAAATCGAGTGTCCCACACAAAGTAGATAGTTTAGTGTCAAGTAACCTAGTGAAATGTTGAGAACAAGGTGTAAAGTAGTGTAGCTACCCAATACATATGAGCTTTATATGAAAAGGGTTTCAAACACTTGTCTAAACCTAGTTCTCAGACATCTAGGTTCTAACTTAGAGGCTAAGTTAGAGGCTAAGTCAAACCTTAGAGGCTAAGTCAAACTGTATTCCTATAGAACAACTTACTAAGTTTCTAGGGTTTAAGGTGAAACGTGAGATTTAACTTGTATGTTTCATGGTGAGGAATTGTTAGGTGTAGCTATTTTTCATACTCTAATACCAACTGTAACGTCCCCAGGTTCTACTATCTTGAGACTTAGAAGGCCCAAGAGGACAAATCTGAAAATGTTAGCAATTATATTAGAGAGAGATGTGGAAGCATAATACGCATACATGAACATATGACCATAACATACACCATAAAATTCTAAACATTCAACATGTATATGTTATAAAATGAATTAAACAACATGGATTACAATTACATATTGAAAGAAGATTTACAAGTCTATGAACATGTATGCTAAATAGGATCTACACAATAGGTACAACCTGGACAACTACTCACTTCCCATCTTTTATCTCCCGCTAGCTTTGAACCTAAAACATATGTGAAACAATGAATCAACACTCAAGGTGTTGTGTACATAGATAGAAAGATACATACTAATATGCTTGCATAATTGAAATAACTTGAGAAAGAAAGAGTAAAAGAAAACATTGTTTAAAGTGATAATCAGGTAAACACATATTTTTTAGATGTCTTTTGATGCGTTTGTACTACTAAGCAGTGTCGCACTTCATTTTTTCGTACCCCTTGGGCTATGGGGACCGAGTGTTGACCTTATATTTATAGGAGAGAGAGATGTCACACTTCATTTTTCCCCACCCCTTAGTCTATGGGGACCGAGTGCTGACCTTATATTTAGAGGAAGAGAGAGAGGATTGAGAGAGAGAGACATCATATATCCACTTAGTACTACAAACCATCTATATTCTTTGTTGTTCTTATTAACATGGAGAAGATACTATAATCATAGTTCATCCCATCAATATTCTCAAATAAAGACAAGCAATACATCATAGCTATTGCACACAAGAAAACTAGTCATATACTTAGATAAAGCCCACATACCTGAGTTCAGAGATTCCTATTTATATTATGTACCATATACATCTCTAGTCATCACATGATTAATAACAATTAATCATCATTAATACAAGGTTCACCATTATTAATGGTATTCAGGTCCAAATTAGGGTTTTGATCAAATCTAGGTTCAAACAACCTAGAACTTGTGTATACTATTTTTATATTGATAAAGAGGTCATAACTAGGTTCTGATTCAATTTTTCGTAATTTTCTGATGCTTAGACTATTTTCTAGAATTAATATGAGGTTTAAAGCATCTAGTTGTATTTTAACACAAAAGGCCTAACATTTGACATAATAATCAGCTTAGAGTCTATGTATGGTTTCTAAATGATTCCAAGGCTCAAAATACAATTTTTTGAGGATTTATGTCAGCTGGATTTTATTTATTTTTACTTAATGAAGTATAAAATAGGTGTATTTACATCCAAACTAAATATAGTCAATAAGAATGTTTCAAAATTTTAATCTAGTGATTTTATATGAAAGAGGGTATTTTTCTGGTTCTGTGGGTATTTTTGGGGAATTTATTAGACACATGATCTATTTTTAGTACATTTTCTAATATTTGGTATATTGTTTAGAATTTAACAGGAATTACCTTGAGCGGCGGGTCCCACTGCCTGATATGGCAGTCTTTGATTGGTTCATGTTGGCCATTAGGTGGGACATACCTCAGCGTCGTGGTCTACTCCTAGACCGGCCGGTTCATTTTCCACTGAACCCATCTCTCTCTCCGGTCTTTCTCCTCTCTCTTGCACGATCTGTTGGGCGTTGCCTGCTGCGCAAGAACTTCGTTCTCTACCAGCGAGTCACCGTCATGAAGAGGGCAAGCTTCTGCTAATGCAACGAGGAGTCACAAGACCTCATGGCCTCCTCTCCGCGTGGATTTGGGGCATCTGCGACCTCAACTTAGCTATGCACGCCTCCGCCTACTCCATCTAGGTCAGAAGGAGCCTTTTGGTTGGCTGTCGTTAGATTGGGGTGTGGTGCTCGAAGATGTCGAGTCTCATATGGATATCCAATCTACTACTGTAAGAGCCTTAGTTCATTCAACACGAGAAAAACTGACATTTGTGAGTGTTGGGTAAGGACTTGAAGGTTCTACTCCTAAAGCCTGCCTCCCTACAACATCTTATATGACAAGACAATCCTGACGGACTTGGTGGAGCCACCCAAACACTGCCAGTAGGTTGCCCCCTCACCATCGATGGTCGGCTAAGCATCCATGGGGACCAGAGACTCTGGCCCTAATAAACCTATTACTCTCTTGGTCTAGTTTGGTGGTGACTTATCCCTTCTCTCATCGATTCAGGTGCATACAACCCCCTACAGGTCTTCAGGTCTTTCCACTATGAGAGAGGAGGAGGAGGAGGCTGAGGCTACTGATCTTGCTCAACGGAGGTGCTGGACCTCAGGGGAGATGGACCCCAATACACCCACATGAAGAATAAGGATTTCTCACGCACATCTGTCATTGAGTCACACTGAGGAGATCTGAACCCCATGGACACACGCTCAAACTGGGAGAATTCCAATGAATTGGGTCTATTGGTTCATCTGAAAGATTCATAAACAACTAATCATCTGGTATCATGCCTAGATCTGATGTTCATGTAGACGTCATTGGACTAGGTTATAACTATTATCTCCGAATAAGTAGGAGCGGTTGATGACAGTAGCTGGATTCCCAACTACATCGCCCAGTGGGGGTGGTGATCCATCCATGTAGCCATAAATTTTTGCCAAACTAAAAGGATTCATTACAGTTCTTGGCATGGGAAAGGTCACGCATCCTACTCATATCAATGCTAATGTGACAAAATACACAACATGACTAGTATTGCTACCTAGGTTTTGAATAATCATTCACTTAAACTCCTTGATTTCAGACCTCACTAATCTCTACACAAAAGGGATTTGACCCATAAATTGGACCCAATATTACTCATAGTGTATTCCACCTTAGGTATACTTTTGATGCCCAAAAGTTTGTTTATAACACTTCAATCAAGATACTCTTAAGTGGTGCATATGTAGGAAGCTAAACTCAAGGTATGCATCAATTAATTCCTTTTGTTATAAACGCAAGCTCAACTTACTCAAAATCACCATATGAAGCCCTAAAGTTCCATAGTTGAATCATTATGCCCCATATGTATCCTCAGATGCTACAGTGGGTATCAAAATCATAAAATCAAGGTTATCACAGTTTTCACCGCTCCTTCCCCTATAAAAGGAGGGTGGACTCCACTAAGAAAGGGATCCTAAATTTTGTACTTGCATCTTTTAAATTAAGCTCTATCATTTCAATTCATAGTGTGTAATCTTCATTCTGCAATAAAATTTTGTTCTTCGTCTTGAGATCTATATTTCACTTTATTTCTTGTTCTTACTTCTAGTTAATTTTCTGGGAGTGGGGAATTAAGATAGCAAGCCATTTCATAGTCATCAAAATTAGTCTCCTTGGAGATTTTGTCATTTTATTCTATGGCTTCCTTCCTTATTTCCCTTGTTTCTCCAACCCTTACCATAGCTAGTGAGTAGTTTCTCTATCGAGGTGAGGGGAGTAGCCCCTTATTTATGTGTTGATTAGATTGGGATTTTATATGATTTTTTAGATAGATGGATTTTACTTTAGAAATTGTCAATTTAACAAAGTAATTAATCATTTTAATTGTGGGTTAATCTCATTGGATGCGACAGTGGTAATTGAGATTTAGAATGAATAAACAAATTACATGGGGATTTGGATGTGACCGCAAAAAAATCCCTTTTAGGATGATGGACTAGGATGCGTGAACGCCAGGACCAATGGGTTCACGTGGAGTTTGTCTCTTATGTTTCATTTACATATGATTCACATACCTTCTTCTATCGTGTATGGTGGTGAAAACCCTAAGACTTGTTGCTTTTTCCATTTGATTTAAATCATTTTCCTAGAATATCTTGTTTCTAATTATTTTCATTTCATTTTTGCAATTTAATTCTTGCTCTTAGATAATTCTTTTTTATTTTGTGCTAGCAATCTTCCTTCCTTTCTTGTCTTAGCATAACTCTTTCATTTCATTGTTGTTAGTGTAATCTTTTATTCCATTGCATTTTACAATCCTTGTTTTAGTGTAATAAATCACCCTTAATCTCAGAATTTGACTTTCTTATTCAAATATTCAAAAACTCCAAAAAGAAATAAAGTTCAAAATCAATCAGATTAAAGAAACAATCTTAAAAGTTTGGCATGTGGGATTGACCCTTCCATACTAGCCTTAATCAAAAAGTAACAAAAGTTAAACTCTAGTATAATTATCTTTGTGAATTGTGTGCTAAACGACACATATTAGGGGATCAGATCCATCTGTCACATGCTATTTGGTAGATTTTCTCAATCCATGAGCAACGCCTCAATGTGGATCAGTGCTTTCTACTACCTTTTCCAAAACCTTCCAGTTGGAAACCCTGAACCCTAAAATCTAGATATAAATATACCCCAACATCCCCCATATTACATGCCCCTTTCGTCTCTCCTGAAGTCAGAGATTGAACTATCTACCCCTTTTATTTTCTATTGTATGTGATTAGAGGATCCTTCCTCCCACATTTACTTCCTTGTTAACATCAGTAGGATGCTCAATAACTACTTCTTTCTCTATTATATTCATAATTGTTTATTTGTGTACATCATTTTCAAAATTTTATATATTTCTCTACTAAATTTCTCTCATCTCATCTTCCTACAGAATGGTCCAAACTTCTAGTGTTGCATCTCCATCATTGGAGAACCTAAGGTGATTGGGATCACAATACACCTAAAAATTTAGACCATTATGGGCAATGATGAGAAAGACATATCTGTTTCTATCCCTGAAGGTTTGCCAACAAAAGAATATATTTTTATGGTTTCCATCATTTTCCTTAATATCCACCTTTATGTCTGCAAAAGGATGAAATATCCTTCTTGGGTGAAATGGGGGTGCTAACACATTCTCCACTCATAACAAGATTGATGAGTCTAATTTTTGAAATCATGCATGCCTACTTATCCACCCATGGGTGGTGTGGAATTGGGTCTTTGGTGTTTACCCACAGTTTTAAACAATCACATATATTTTTCCTCATTTTACAAATAAAATTGGGTGGAAACTCTTAGGACCTTATTGCATTGTTGTTTTCTTTTTCTTCATTTTTTCACATGACAATAGGATCATCCTTGCCATGGATTTTTTTATAATATTAATGGAATATATTCATAAAAGCTCATTACAACTGCAATGAGCTAAACAATGATACATCGTAGACATATGATGCAACATTTTCTAATCTAGAAGAGTGGGTGGAAACACCATAGGTGTGAAACCCATCTCCATAGACCTAAAATCTGGAAATGCCTAGATCATTTGCGGATAGTTATAAGTTTGTTACTACCAGAACATGGGGGCAACCCTTATAACAAACCCCTGATACTCGAAGTACATATCGTGACTAAATATGTTGGGTATCACCCATCATTGGTGTCTAATTTTTGCCACCCCCTTCCAAGATGTGGTTGATAGAGAATTCCTTTGAGGCCCTGGTGTCACTGAGATCTTTGTTAATGATGTATTGCTCCTTGTGCATCCTGGCTTAGTTGCAACCTACAATGAAAAAAATATTGATAATGATAGTCAACCTGAAGGATAATGTGTTGTAGTGAATGTTGGTAATTATCAAAAATTTGTTTGTTTCGTTTGATTCATATAGTCCAGATGATAGTATCTACAAGTGTTTGGTGGTTTTTGTATGAATCGTGATGGCTTCTCATGTTTTGTAACTATGTGAATGATTTTGAGTAGAGGATTTGAAAGGATGATGGTTGCAGAGGTGTAATGATTCCATATATTCCTGGCTAGGTGACATCCCAAAAATAGGTGTAGATTGGATTCTTAATTGTTGTGTAAGAGGGTGCATTGGGATGGTCCAAGGAAGCCCCTAGATCGCAAGCTAAGGTCATTGGGGTTTTATCATGAATTATTAGCCATATAAGGATTTGAACTCTAGGGGACAATTGACATGCCACATGATATTGCGACCGAGAATGTGTCCTCTGAAAGAGAAGAATTTGTAAGCTTTGTTTGTTTTAAAAGTGTTCCTCATGTCTATGATACATAGTTGGAGGTATTGTTTTCTGAGTGTTCATAATTGTCATGGTAGAGAAGAGGGTCAATCCATTTCTGTAGGAAAGTGTTCAAATGGTTATTTTTGGATGAGCCATGATTCTGAAGAGCATGATTGTTGTTGTATTTGATGATGGATGTTGGGATAGTGGATGAGGGTAGTTGAAGATTGATAGGTCTATGCTTGTGCCACTTTGTTTCTGTCCAAAAATTTATATTGTTCATGTGGTGTGGTGGTACATTGATGGTGTTGGCTACAATGTAGAGAGCGCGGGCCAAATGTTTCCACAAAGTGGATGCTAAGCGAGTAGCTTTGAAAGACCATGGTAGTTGGTGCTTAAGATATTTTCCTATGAGCATGTTGGTCCAGAGTTTATCTTTTTTTTATATATAGATGCAATAATCTTATGGATGAGGCATAGTGCTTGGAGTTTTAGGTTGATGATACCCCAACCACCCTCCTCTTTTAAGATGCAAATTGTATCCCAATGAACCATATGAAATTTTTTCCTTGATGTTCCCATAGGAAGGTGCATCAGAATTTGTCAATAGCCTAGAGAACCAACGTCTAAAGAGGGATTTAGGCTAAATGGTATGTGATGAGGGGTGTGAGGACAAGGTCAAGAAGGGTAAGTCTACCAACTATGGATAGGAAGTTGTTTTGCTAAGAACATATGTGTTGTTTGTATTTGTGGATGATAGTGTTCCATGATGCGATTGGGATAAAAATGGGTGAGAGTGGCAGCCCCAAATAAGTGATTAAAATGGACTAGATTTTGCAACCAAGCATAGTTTTGAATTTATTCATATCCAGATCATTGATAATAGATTTGATAATTGTGGATTTGGTGAATTTAATTTATAATTCCAGATAGGTGTGAGAATATAGCTAGGATTATGACTATATTGATAACTTCTACATCTACTGGTTTGATGAAAATGATAGTGTCATCGGCATATTGGATGGTGTTATGCCCACAACCCTTAGGCTTATAAAAAATGTGTTATCTGTGGCATTATGGATGAGTGAGGTGAGGACAAAGGTGGCGATGATGAACAAGTAAGGGGAGAGGGGATCAACTTTCCTGAGACCATTTGTTCTCTAAAAGTATCCAAAGTATGAACCTTTAAAGATAGTAGTGAAGGCACAAGTATTGTACAAGATTGAAACCATTCAATCCATTGAATAGGGAAGTGTAGATTGTGCATGCAGCTGAGAAGGAAAGACTAGTTGACATTGTCGAATGATTTATCAAAGTCAACCTTAAGGGCAAGAGCCAGTGTGTTAAGTGATTTGCACATGTAAAGGGTTTCGTGCACTATGATGTATGCATCTTGTATGTTGATGTCTCGTGGGAAAGCACATTGGGACTGATCAATGACAAGCTGAAGTAAAGGTTTCATGCGGGTGCTCAAAAGTTTGGCGACAATCTTGTAGGATGATTTGAAGAGGCTGATAGGGTAGAAGATTCTGATGGAGAAGGGGTTCTTAGATTTGTGTATGAGCACTATGTGTGTTTGGTTAATCCGTTTGATTAGAAAATCTATATTATGATTTTGGTGTATCTGAGTGAAGAGGAGGAGGGAGTCATTTTTTATGATGTCCAATGTCGCTCAGTAGAAAAACATATCAAATTCGTCTGTGTCAGGAGATTTGTCAATGCTAAGACTCATCATAGCATCTTGTATCTATCTGTGCAAGAAGGGGTCTAATAGGTTGTTTATGGTTGGGATTTTCCTGGAGAAGATGTGGTTCCATTGTATATCTACTGAGGTGGTCAAGTGATGTCCACTGTTGTAAAGAGTTTTGTAGAGTGGACAATGTGCAAGGTGATGCCATGTATGGAATTGAGGGTGGAGTCAATGCCATCAATGCATTTGATAATTTGTTACCAATGCTTGTTGTTGCAACAAACATGGAAGAACTTGGTTTTTTTGTCTCCCACTCTAAGCCATCAAATTTTAGCCCATTATTTCCATAGTGTTTCTTCAAAGGATTGTAATTGATAGTGTTCATCCCATAGGTGTTGTGGATCATTATCATAAGTGGGATGTGTGAGGATCATCAAAATAGTTGTTGTTCTTTCTTCCTAATGGTACCAGTGATGGATCCAAAGTTTTGTTTGTTCCATATCTTAAGTGTCAGTTTGAGTAGTTTAAGTTTGTGGGGTATGGTGTATCCAATGTTGGGGTGGAATTATAGTAATTCCATATACTCGTGACTTGTTTTATGAAGTTATGGTGTTGTGTCCAGAAATGCTCAAAATGGAATGGTTTGGGATACTAGGATTGATGTCGAGTCTCTAAAAGTATGGGGATGTGATCGGCGAGGCTGGATAATATATGTTTTGGCAAGGGGGTGTTTGTGTTCCCAAAGATTGTTACAAAGGAAACGATCTAGCTTGTCTCTGTGTTGACCTCTATGTCTGGTCCAAGTTCCATTACATGTGTGTATGTCCTAAAGATTGGCTTAATGATGAAATTCTGAAAGAGAGTGGAGTTTTGGCGTATCAGTGGAATGTTGTTTATATTATTGTGGCGATGTTAGAAGGTTTAGTGACCAGGTTAAAGTCACCACCTAAAATTCAAGGGGTTGGCATAAGGAGAGCAACTAGCTCCTCAATTTCTGAAAGGAATGATTCTTTGTATGATATGGGGGGACCATATACACCCATGAAGTGCCCAAGTGTGTTAGTGTCAATATCAAGAAATTGTACCATGATGTTGTGGGTTTTCAGAAAGGTATTTGTGACTCTAAAGTGTTTTTCTTTCCATCCTATGAGTATAACTCCACTGAAGCCTAGATCCAATACTAGTATCTAATTTTTAATGTGTCATCCTCCAAGGTGTTTGGGTTGTAGAATAGTCAGTGTGGTTTTAGTTTCTTGGATAATAATTAGATCAATGTGTTGTTGATAGATGTGATGTTGCGACATTTGTTTGGGGACGCCATGCTGCAAGCTTTCCAAGTAGTGATTTTCATGGAGGAAAAGGATGTACAAGGGTAGAATTCAATGCTCGACGCTAAGAAGGGATCACTCTAACTAATTAGTTGGATAGGGAGAGGGCCACTTTGATGAAACCATTTAGCATAGTTAAGGAATTCTAGAAGGTAGGCGTTGTCTTATGCAGTGTCCGGAAATGATAGTCCTATTTTTCCACAAAAACTAGTGAAGTCATCTATATGTTTCCATGATGCTAAGTGAGCAATATTAATTAGTGGTGGATAATCTTGGGTCTGACGCGAGGATGTGAAGAGGATGTAGGGACATTTTGAGTGGATTTTGCGGTATAGGTACAATATATTGAGTCTCTACCATGTTTGGATAAAACATCATAGATTTCATCTTCACAAAACTAATAAGAACCTAAACATGCGATAAGATCTCCACCGTGAGCAACTTCCATCTCTAGACAACAAAACACAACCATTTATAGTTTCCATGGTTATATATAGGAATCAGTTTGAGTGAAAAATGTTAATTTTCCCCCAAAAATAGAGCAAAAACCACAGGTAGTCATATACCTTCTTACAGATCATACTAACTTATCGCTCACAATAGCCTAGTTTTGGATCCACAACAAATCAACTAGTCGACTAATCCTTTTTTGGGTCAACTTATTAATTAGTCTGACCTCTCACAAGTAAGTTGCTACAAACTTGACTGACAAAGTGTCTATGGTAGAGATCGCATGACAAGGATAAATAATGGTAATGGCACAACAACAACAACTACCAATGATAACAATCACATGAAAGAAACCAACAGTGGGGATAAAAGCCCTCATTTTAGATATTGAGGACTAACCAGCCAGAGGTCATTCGACCAACTACCCACCAATAACACAAAAAGATTATGGTATTTATTCATAATTCAATTTATAATAAGAGCAACATACTCCTATAAACCTCGATAATTTATTAATTTAGGGTACTAGTCAACCAAACCCTTACTAGAACTTAATAGAATCATATAAAATAGGTGCAAAAAGTGTGAATCATTCAAGGTAAACAAGATTAAATCATGAAATTAAGGAGAAAAAGAAAAGTAATTAGGGTCAAAACATCATATCAGAATTCTGATCATCATATGGATCACCAAATTGAGCCTAGTGTAATATACAATAAGTATATCAATGTCAGAATGTTGAAGACACAAAAATGTGTGTGACTATTAGTCAAGTTGATTAGCTCCATCTAGAAATAGAAGACAAATATGAAGGAAATATTTTTCTATAAGGACCATGTTGTCTAATCCATTAAAAGAAGTAAAATCCAAGGAGAAGTATCCACATTACAGTTGACTAGCTTCAACAGATTTATGGTGCACAGTGTCTCAAATTCAACACATTTCAAAATATGTGTAGCAACTATGAGATAAGTAAAAGGTGTTATACAATATAAAAAAATGTCACCGAAGTCATGCTTAATCAAACAATTTGTTAGCATGAATGAAGTGAATTCATAAGTTTCCAATAAATGGGAGTGACTTACATAGTGTTTAAGAAAATGAGTTTCATGGACTTGATTGAAAATTCTGGTCTATACACCTTTCTCTTATTACTACCTCTTTCGGAAATATTAGAGATTCTCCCAGAGACAATAAAAAGTTATGTAGCATATGGAGACTGTAAATAATGTGCACCTAAACCTAATCTCTCATAGTGCATTGATAATAATGACTAACCCATAGACTTGCACAGTCCCCATATAATACATTCTTCCCACTTAATCCTATTGACATTCTTCCTAAGGATCATCTATATGATCTCATTATTTCTTCCCCTATTTGAAGCTAGAAATGACCCATGTACACCACATATCCCATACATGGCTACCAATACAAGTGTGGGTTCAAATTGCCTTAGATCACATATCCCATTGCACATGCCTAGATCATGTGGATTGAATGGGGTGTCACATTCCCATGTAGTCCCAACACAACTAGTGGGGATCTATATTTGATACCATTAGTTAAGACTGGGCCCCTTCCCAAGTGACTTACATATTATTAGGAATGATTATTGGATCCATAAACATTAACCTCCTATACACTCATTTTGTCACTCACACACAACCTAGTAAAACATCACATTACATTGCACTCCTTTCTAATTCCATTCCAGGCTAAGCTCACTTAACCATGGTGCTTCTATTGATGGAATCTTACAAAAGAAGGTGTGATTTGTTGACATGTGTTGTGTAATAAATTTTTTCTTGATTAAACTATATGAGGACTCATATCCTATGGTGTGTAGAACGCATGGTGGACCAGGTAAGGAGAAATGTGCAGTTTTTAAATTTCACACATGAGAATTTTAAGAAGGTATCACTTAACAAAGAAAACAAACATAAAGGAACATGCCATGGAAATTAGGAAAGGTCAAAAACTAAAAACTTTGATGAACGTATTATGGTACTATTGTTAAACCCTAGACATGTTATATAAAATTTAAAGATAAGAAAGAAGTTTATGAAGAAAATACTATAGCAGGTATGGTATACAATAAGGATGAGAGGGTAGTGCTAACAATTTAAGGGCAATGTTTGCACACAAAGGATGGTGTTACATGGGTGATAGACATAACCTCAACATGCCATGCTACATCATATAAAGAGGTTTGACTGACATGTAGAAGTGAAGTATTCTATAAAAAGTGAGGATAAAGAATGCCAATGACTCAAACACATTTGGTGTCAATAATATATGTATTAGGGTAAACATCAACTTAACTATCTAGTTCACATATAATTTTAAGTGATCAACCTGAGGATTAACATATTTTACTGCTTCTTGTTGGAGAAGGATTATCTTATACCAAATTAGATGATGACATGAACAATGTTAGCAAAGGTGCTTTGGTGAGTACTATTTTAAACTACATTGCAAGATATATATGATCATTTTAAATTACATGGAGGACATTCCTAGGTATTTATGGTCTTAATATTGATTTGGATTCAAACATTGAGTGATACTTGAGAAAGATAGAGTAGTACTCCCTAGGACTATTTTAGATCTGACATACATTTTTATCTTCTTAAAGTAATCTATAAAGGATGAGAATTTATCTTGTGAACTTATTACTAGTAGGCATTTTATAAAACCCCATATAAAGCAATGTTCTAATTCTAAGACAAGTTTTCCTCTATATCCTTCTTTAGGATATATTGCATGGATTAAATAATAGATGATATGTTACGTTTATCTACCACATATAAATTGGAGGGCATGCACACCTTAATGGTACTAAGATAGTTAGATCATCACCAAAGTGATTTTCAGCCTTGAAAAATGAGTTTGAAAATATGTTTATCATATAGTATGTCATGTTTCATTGTTAAGTGGAGCCAATAGTGCTCTAGGTGGTATAATGGAGAGTGAATGTAATGGGGTCATAGATTTGCATCCCAATTCTCTATAGTTGAGATAATGTGAAGTAATGGATACTAGATGAGGAAAACAACAAAGACATGTAACACTCTTAAGGAAACTAAATGCCTACTGGTATTGGTAAAAAGTTGGTATGGATACTCACACAAACTTTATAATTATCACTAATGATACACCTTCCCCATGGCTTGAAGTGGGTATATTTTTGAACCAAGAGCAGGAGTTATTTTTAGCTTTCACTTGAAATTAGTAAGTACTAGCACTACGGTTTTCTATTACTGATTATAGTAAAATCCAAGTTGATTTTATATAAATCCTTATGTACAACCTAGGTCTTCAACTTCATGGTTGACAATGAATCATGTTAGCATTCCTAATGGAACCATACATTATGGATGCCTACGAATAAAGGTAGTGAATTTTTTTTGAGATAATCACTAAACTTTCTCATTAGGTGGCTTTTATGGTAGATGAATCACATAAATGAGATAATATTGGTGTTATCTCAAAGAAGAGAGAGGGATGTCATTAACTCCACTTTAGTATTAGTTCATGGATGTTGCTGATATCTTGGTTGCACATTGAAAATGTAAATCCCATCTTCTTAGTGAAGGACACACAATTATTCTCTCTATGAAGATATAGGTACACCAATTACTGCTTAGGTCAAGTGATCAATGGTTTGTTGGTATGTATGCCTAGAGAGCCAATCATATGATGATTTTGATGACATATCTTGTAAAGGATTTAATTAATCATTAATGCAATCTTCGTCTATATTTTTTTTCAATTATGAGATAATGGTATAACATGATAGATGTCTATTGAATGATGTTACCGGATGACATATGTCTTCAGGTTGAGGACTTGAACAATGAGATCATATGTATGATAAGAGTACAAACATTCTTGTTATGTCCCTAGTCAATTATTATTGTGGAATCTCATGCACAACAATAATACACAAGACTAGAGTGTGTGTTGGTTGATGATAGAATATCATTAGTCATGATGTGTGATATCACACCAAGCACATAGGTACTTATTGTAGAATAGTGTATCAGACAGATCCACCATGAGAGTGATACATGGAAACCATTGAATGGTAGTCAGAATCAACTATCACAGTAATAATGGTGATTGTAGTTCTTAGACCTAAATTCACTACACTCATCACATGTCGTTCATAGTACTTTGACATCATTCAATGTGATCTTGAACAAGGGTTGCAATAAAGGTGATGCTCAAATACTCTGTGACGTATGGGGATTGACTGTGAGTGATGTAGATGGGATTTGTCCCTCCTCTTAGGAGTTGATAACCGGGTCACTTGATAAGAGAGGCTAATAAACATATGGCCATACTCATGTGAATCAATATGTGATATGTGAGCTCACATGCATCTCAAACAGTCTGCTCTAGTTCAAGGAACATGGATTGAATGTTGAAGAGGATGAAAATTCCATGTGAGTTCAATTTAATTATCAGAGACAAAGTAACCATACGATCAGTATAACACTTATCATGGATTGATTATAGGTTGAATTTGTTCTCCAACTTTCCAATTACTTGGGTAGCGATGATGTGTTGTGAGATTCCGCTTATCATTTGTTATGTCTTAAGTTAGTTATGGACATTCTTTGCCAATGTAATTTGGGAGCTATATCATCAGACATATAGGATGCACTTGGAAAGGAGTTCATTCATTATAGATGTTTAACTTGATTACTAAAGTCTTTAGTTATTCAATTTAAACAATATTGGCAATCAGATTCTCAAATGATTGGTTCACTTAGTGAAACGAATGGTTCATATATGTTAACCAACTAGTTCAGGTTGTGAACCAACCGATTGGCTGATCAATGAGATTAGATCAAGGATTGGTTTTGATGTCATGTTGTGCATTAATCAAATATCAAACACCAATATAATTAAAAATAAGATAGCTAATGAAATGACTGATTCAAGGGATGAACCGACCTGTTCAATAGTGAAGTGACCGGTTCACTATTCATGGATTCTAGAATACTCATGTATTTTTGTCTCTCTGACTCCTAGATGAACTGGAAACCCTGACTGTAGCCATCCTATATAAAGTGGGGTGGTAGTCTAGTCTTTCAACGACACAAACACAAGCTCTTACAAATTTTTGTCCTCTGGTTGTGGTAATCAAGACACCTCAGGGAAGTGCTACCCCAAAAGGGAGAGATGTCAAGGGAGAAACAACAAAGGGAGAGCAAGTCAAAGCTAGCACGCTGACGATTGAAGGGACGAATCCTTCCTAATGGCCTTGGAGCGCAACAAGGAGTTTCTGATGGTCTGTGTGGACTACAATAGAGGGGAGGAGGCCATTACCACCCACTAGGAGGATAACAACCAGCATTGTCCTTGGTGGTGCTGCCTCGACAACTATTCATGTGCAACTTGCAAAAGAAGCACACTGTTGCAAGAGTTGTCGCTAGAATTGCTCCACGACTAGTTATATTTCTTGCCAACCCTCCTTCCCGATCCATAGTTATTGATAGAACCACTAATCAAGGGAAAATATGGTGAGTAAGTTTTTTGTTTCAACTGTCATATTTGATGTCATATGTCATGATAGTGGTGTCAGAACCACATCAATCTACTATATTTTGAGATTTAATCGATATGATACGATTTTTGTTTTATCATTTATTTTATTTCATATGATGTTAATATTTAAAATGATTAATGTGCATATCTAATTAAATACCATATATGATCCCAACAAATATATATTATATGATATATATATGCAATATATATGTGTTTTCTTAAAGTTTTTTATGGTGATTGAAAGCATGGTTACAAACTATACTCCCTGGATTTGTGTGCTTAATTGAATGGTTTTTGTTCCTATTTTATAAATCAGTTTGCATACCGATCCCCTCTCTCTTTCCATATGTATAAGTAAAGAATGCTCTCCTTCTTAAGATCCCCTTGAATGTAACTTAAGGTTTCCCTATTACAATGTAACAAGATAAATAGGAATATGATAAATTTATTTCCTTTTATGGCAAAAGATGGCATTCTACACCAAGTGAATTGACCAGATCAGATGGTGAACCGATTGGCTAGAGGACCGAGTAGGTCATACGAAATGAGGAACTAATTGACTGGTGCCCCAACTGATTGTCTAGAGGAGTCCATACATTGCTTGAGTTGAGACCAGATGACCATTTCAAGAAACCAATCAATTGACCAGGAGGCCAACCGATCGGGTCAAGAATTGAACTGATCAACTTGGAGTGGTTCCAACATAGATTTTTGAAATATAAGTTGTAGCTATGATGTGGACCTTAGGAGGTAGAAATTCCTTATGGATCCAAGGAATTGCATTATATGGTCATAACCATCATTTGTATATTTCTGATTGCATGCTTTCTCATTTGTAGTTATAGCATGTATATGATAAGTACTATAAGTATGTTGTGATTGGATATGTATATGTACTTATGTAAATATAAAATCTGTCAATCCAATATTAAGTCTTAGATTCTTTCCATTAGAAAAACACATGAAAATCTTGATTGACCAAGTGTAGGTTCTGCCAAAGTGGCCGATATCCATGCAGATGGACTAGAGCTCCACATCACTCTTCCTAAGACGGTGGGAAGGAGTCATCTCTATGCGGCGACGTGCTAGCGTCGTGGTGCTCTCCTTTCTCTCCTGAGGACGGTGAGAGCTAGGTTTTATGTACGTGAGTGTAAACTAAAAGCCTCTCTCAATATCTTATATAGATATCAGCCATCAAGCCCATTTAAATAGGAGACGAAAGGAGGCAGGATTTCCTAAACCCATCGGTATACAGAAAGACTGTGTTAATTAAAATGCTTGTATATTAATTAAAATATTCTGGAATTAATTAACCAAATAATTATATTAATTGATTAATTAATATATGACTCCATGCAATCGTTCAGGATGGCTCTATGGGCATCTTTACCAATAGTATCCAATTCCAATCAAATCCACAATTATACTCCTTTTCCAACACATCCTATGTGTGTGACCCGGTAGGCTCCAAATTACGTTGGCAGTGATATCCATAATCATATTATGATTTCACAAGCAATGATTGGTATCTAGCAAGACTTCATTACCACCCAAGTAATTGGAGAAGTTGAATAACAACTTAACCTATCATTCATGATTGGTGTTACAGTGATTGTATAGTTCCTTTGTCACTGATATTCAGATTGAACTCGAGTCATGGAACTATTATCCTTTTCAACGTTCAATCCATGTTCCTTAAACTAGAGCAGACTGTCTGAGATATATGTAAATTCAATATCACATATTGACTCACATCAGCATGACCATGCATTTCTCAGTCTCACTTATCAAGTGGTCAGAATAGCAAACTCCTATAGGAAGGACAAATTCCATCTACATCACTCACTTTCATCCCCATGTGTCACAATGCACCCAAGCACCATCTTTATGGAAACCCTTATTCAAGACCACGGTGGATGATATCAAAGTACACCGAACGACATGTGATAAGTGTAGTGACTTCAAGTCTAAGAACCACAATCACCACCATCATTATGAGATGTGACTCTAACTACCAATCATGGTATCCATGTGTCACTCTCAAGGTGGGTCTGTCTGGTACACTATTCTCCAATAAGTATCTATGTATTTGGTTTGATATCTCCATATCATGGATAATGAGATTCTTCCATCAACCAACATACATTCTAATCTTATGTGTTATTGATGTCTATGGATATTTCCACACTAACATCCAATTAAGGACAAAACAAGAATACATACTCTTAGCATACATATGATCTCACTGTTCAGGTCATCAACCCCAAGACATATGTCATTGAGTATATCATTTTCTAGACATATATAAGTTTTGTGGTCATCTCACAATATAAAACACAAACATATAGACTGGAAACTTGCCTTTATTGATATGATCAATGTAGTATTACAAATCATTTACATAGGATCCCATTACAATCATCAAATGATAGTCTCTATGGGCATACATACCAATAGATTCCCACTTGCACTTATACCCAATCACTCATGAATCTCAATCCAAGTGAACGAACATGTCCGTCATGTTTCTACTGTGAAAGTGCTTTTGTGAGCGAGTCAGCCACATTGATTTCTGTAGGTACTCTGCAAATCTTCACATCTCCTCACCATAGGATCTCTCGTATGAGATCGAACTTCTATAGAATATGTTTGGAACGTTGGTGCGATCTTGGTTCTTTAGCCTGTGCAATTGCTTCGTTGTTGTTGCAAAACAACTCAACTGCATCACTAGTACTTGAAACCACTCCAAGTTCAGAAATGAACTTCTTGATCCACACAACTTCCTTTGCAGCATTAGATTCAGCAATATATTCGACCTCTGTTGTAGGTTCTGCAACCGTCTCTTACTTGGAACTCTTCCATCTCACAACTTTGTTATTAAGGAAAAATACAAATCCAGATTGCGATCTATAGTCATCGTTGTCAGTTTGGAAGCTAGCATCGATGTAACCCTTTACCACGAGCTCTTCCTCACCACCGTATACCAATAATTGATCCTTAGTCCTTCTCAAGTACTTTAGAATGTTCTTTATGGATGTCCAGTGACAATCACCTAGATCTGATTGATACCGGCTTGTCATGCTCAAAGCATACGAAACATCAGGACGAATACATAACATCGCTTACATGATAGATCCAATTGTTTATGCATATGGAATCTTACTCCTGCACGCCCATTCATCACATGAACCAGGACATTAGGCTTTAGAGATTGTAACCCCATGGGACATGGGAAAGTTACCTCTCTTAGAACCCTCCATGCTAAACCTCTTTATCACCTTATCAGTGTATGTGCTCTGGATTAGGCCTAGAAGCCTTCTAGATCTATCTCTATAGATCTTGATTCCTAGTATATAGGATGCTTCGCCTAAATCCTTCATAGAGAAGGACTTTCCCAGCCAAGCTTTTACTGTCTAAAGAATAGGGATGCCATTTCCCATCAATAGTATGTCATCCACATACAATATGAGACATATGATTGTGCTCCCACTAACCCTTTTGTAAACAAAAAGTTCACCTTCATTTTTACAAAAGCCAAACTTTTTGACTACTTCGTCAAAATGTAGATTCCAATGTCGAGATGCTTGCTTCAATCCATAGATTGACCTTTGTAGCTTATAGACTTTATTGGCTTCCTTTAGATTGATAAAATCCTCAGGTTGTGCCATATACACATCCTCAAGTAAATTCCTATTAAGGAATGTTGTTTTAATATCCATATGCCAAATCTCATAGTCATGATAAGTTGCAATGACAAGCATGATCCTGATGGATTTAACCATGGCAACTGGTGAGAAGGTTTTGTCATAATCAACACCTTGAATTTGATAGAATCCTTTCGCAACCAATCTACCTTTATAGGTTTGAACATTTCCATCTATGCCGGTATTCTTCTTGAAGACCCACTTGTACCCTATGGGTTTTACCCCTTTGGGTGGATCCACCAAGGTCCATACCTTGTTGGTGCACATGGATTCCATCTATGATCTCATGGCTTCGAGCCATTTCTCAGATTTTGGTCCCTTAGTAGCTTCTAGATAGGAAGTTGGCTCATCTTCTATGCCCAATTTGTCACTGTCTTGAGTCACGAGAAATCCAAATCTCTCAGGCTCAAGTTGTGTCCTACTAGACCTATGAGGTTCTTGTGTTACATTTGGAACTTGAAATTCCACAACAGTTTGTGAGTCTTCATGTTCCTTATGTACCTCCTCGAGTTCTCTACTTTCTTGTTGATCTCAAACTTCTTCGAGCTCTACATTCCTCCCACTTATTCCTTTGGAAATAAATTCCTTTTCAAGAAATACAGTAGTCCTAGCAACAAAAACTTTGTTTTCAGTCAGTGTGTAGAAGTAGTATCCCCGAGTATCCTTGGGGTATCCAACAAAATAGAATTTTTCAGATTTAGGTCCAAGTTTTTCTGGAAATTTTTTCCTAATATAAGCTTCACATCCCCAAATATTTAACATAGAAAAATTGGGACGATTCCCATTCCATATCTCATATGGTATCTTTTGAACCGATTTGGAAGGTACACGGTTAAGTGTAAACATTACGGTTTCAAGAGCATATCCCCAGAACAATATTGGAAGTTTGGTTGAACTCATCATTGATCGTACCATGTCTAATAATATACAATTCCTTCTTTCTTACACACCATTATGTTGTGGTGTACCAGGTGGAGTTCATTGTGATACAATACCACAGTCCCTCAGAAGGTCCTCAAACTCTTGGCTTAAGTATTCACCACCTCAATCTGAATGGAGTGCTTTAATACTCTTACCAAGTTGCTTCTCTGCTTCATTCATGAAAGTCTTGAACATTTCAAGATTTTCTGACTTGTGCTTCATAAGATATACATATCCATACCCACTGAGGTCGTCAGTTAAGGTAATGAAGTATTGATAGCATCCTCTAGCATTTGATCTAAAAGGCCCACATACATCACTATGTATGAGCCCTAGCAGATCATTGGCTCTCTCACTGTATCTAGTGAAAGGAGTCTTGGTCATTTTGCCTAATAAGAAAGCCTCACATGTCTCTAATGATTCAAAATCAAAAGAGTCTAGATAACCATCCTTATGGAGTATAGATATGTGTTTCTCATTTATATGCCCAAGATGATAATGCCATAAGTATCTTTTATTTGAGTTGTCAAGTTTTATCCTTTTAGTATTTATGTTGTATATGCTAATCCCAAGTTCTAACAAGTAGATACCATAAGACATAGGGGCATTTCCATAAAAGATCTCATCTTAAGAAATAGAAATCATTCCATTCTTAATGTGAAATTCAAATCCACTCTTGTCCATACAAGATACATAAATAATATTTCTATTAATGGCAGGTACATAATAGCAATTCTCTAATTCTATTACAAGGCTCGTAGGCAAAGATAAACTAATAACTACAACTACAGTGGTAGCAACTCCTACTCCATTAGTGACCCGCAGCTCGACATGGCCCTTTCATAAAGACTTACTTCTTATCATATCATGCATATTTGAACATATGTGAGATCCACATATGGTATCTAGTACCCATGATGAAGAAATATTTAAGTTTATCTCAATAATGTATATACCTGAAGTGGATATTTCTATCCCCTACTTCTTCTTCCTTAGTTCCTCCAGGTAGAGAGGATAGTTTCTTTTCCAATGTCCAACCTGGTGACAATGGTGAAAACTGCCTTCTTTGGAGATCCCACCTTTAGCTTTGAGCACGGATGACTTTGGCTTCTGCCTGGATTTAGAACTTTTCTTAGCCTTGCCTTTTACTTTTAACTTTCCCTTTGTCTTGCTGATCATCATCACATACTTGGGCTTGTCTTTCTTCATCTGTGCTTCAGTTGTCCTCAACATGCCCAACAATAACAGCTTGTCAAGATTGTTCATGTTGTAGTTCATGACAAAATGACTATATGATTGAAGCAACGATTGAAGAATCACATCAGTGGACAACTCTTGACCTAGGGGAAATCCCATCTTAGATTGGCTTTCCACGTACCCAATCAAAGTGAGTATATGGGTGCCAACTGAGTCTCCCTGTTTCATCTTGCTTCTGAACAAAGCCTTGGAGACATCATATCTCTCTTGTCTTACTAGATGTTGATACATGCTCTTGATATGTGTTACCATCTCCATGACATTCATGTTCTCATGTTGCTCTTGCAACTCATAGTTCATCGAGCACAACATCAGGAACTTGACATCCACGGCATCATCAAGGTGCTTCTTATAAGCATCCTTTTTAGCCTTGGGCATATTTGAGGCGGGTTCCACTGGCTCTGGTGTTTCAAGGACATAGAGCTTACGTTCATGCATGAGAACAAATCTCAGCATCCTAAATCAGTTTTGAAAGTTGGTTCTGGTAATTTTGTCCTTCTCAAGGACCGATCACAACGATAAAGTGTGAGTGTTGTTTTCCATTTGATTGATACAAAAGAAAGAGTTTACATTTAGTCCAAAACATTTTTACTTATAAAGATTTGATAAATGAGATTAATTAGGCCTTTAATTAATTACGCACCCACTATTTTATTCAAATTGATAGCCCTCACTGTCAACTCAAAAGACTGCAGCGTACAACCTTCTAGTGAGCCAAGATCCAAAATAATTGGATCAATACCCAGCCAACGCCGGTGTCAAAGACGAAATACTAAGGTAGGCAACTTTTGCTAATTGCATCATATGCAACTCTTAGATAGATGAACATGCACAAGTCCTTGTCATGATGCATCTATGTGCCTATAGGTACTTGATCCTATCAAAGTTCCCTAGTTAAGTCCAACCGATAATCCAACATGATGAGTGTGCACCCTGTGGAGGCAGACCCACACACCCACCATCACACTTCCATGAGATAGACAGTGTACCATGCAAAGGTGTGCCCACACATTGTCGATCAAGCTTTTCATGTGTGTTTCTTTAGGGAAGGAAATGAAAACTTAATATTATTAATTGAGGGGTTTTATTAATACATATACATATCCAAACACCGCATACTTATAGTATGTATCATATACTACTATATCCACAACCACAAATGATAGACATGCAATCACAAACACAAATACATCAGTTATGGCCATACTATTGTAATCCTTTGGAGAAACAAAGGATTACGGTCCACCTAAGGTCTTATGCATCTCATGCAACAACACCTATGAATCAACCTGTAAGGATCTACATTACAATGAACAACTTCATGAATGCTCCGTGAGATTGGAACTTCAAGTTGCTTCTTGGAATTGGATCTTCGTATTACTTCTACATGTACGCTCCTTGGAGTTGGATCTTCAGGTTGATTCTTGGAATTGGATCTTCATGGTGCTTCTCCATGGACGCTCCTTGGAGTTGGATCTTCAAGTGGCCTCCTTACATCAAGTTTACAAAGACTAAAACTAATCCTATCTCTATTACGTCATATGGGTACAAATATAAAGGGAAAGTATTAATTACACTTTAAAATAAGAGATGAGGTTCGGCATGTAAGATGAATACTATATATAAAGAATCCATGTACAACCATTATACATCCATAGCATTCAAAACAAATACATCCACAAGATTCACATCCACATTCATTCACAACATTCACAAAATGGGATACTAGGCCATAACTGTGCATGCATCCACCACATAAAATAGATTTTAAAGGCGACATATATGATATCATAGGTATATCTATATATATGTATATAGATATTAAAATTGCAGTCCTTTTAATGCGGGACATTTCCCATTAATTAAATTTTGTACTCCCACGCAGACTATGCGGGGTCTCAGGGGCAAGAGCCCCTGAAAGGACTACGGAATTTTACTTTCGTGCACTTAGAAAAATCAATATTTTCCACAGTCGACCCCGTTCGAAACGTCAAAAATAGAAGCCTGCGGCGTATGTGGAATTAGGTTTATATTTTCACATTAGCAATTTTAACTTGCATCATATGTAACATTGAAAATAGTATATAGCGATTCGATCATATTGAAACAAATCTAAATACGTCGTAGATCAACGATGCTATGATACCACTGTTGGGTTTTGTGGAGAAAACATGCGCGGTGGAAGAAACAAAAAAATAATTTCACACAACCCGAAAGAGGATCTTGTCGACAACATCATATTTAGAAAGAGTGTTTGCAGGATATACCTTATCGCAGTGCAAGTCCGGCGTTGTCCTACTGCACGATAGTATACAACGTTGATGGCCTACATGGACAGAACTTCTCTCCTGTTCGCTGAGTGTATCGCAAGAAGATCCGGCTGTGCTCCTTTCGTGTGGTGATGTATGTTGCTAGTAGCGTGTATGGATGGTCGTTGATGTCCTCCGAACGCAGGCGTCTCAGCATCTGTGTCTCTACTTCGTCCACATGGATGGACTGGAACTCGACGTCGCGCTTCCTAAGCCAATGGGAAGGAGTCATCTCTATGCAGCGACGTGCTAGCATCGCGGTACTCTCCTTTCTCTCCTGAGGATAGTGACGGCTAGGGTTTACGTACATGAGTGTAAACTGAAAGCCTCTCCAATATCTTATATAGATATCGGCCGTCAAGCCTCTTTAAATAGGAGACAAAAGGAGGTAGAGTTTCCTAAACCCATCGGTATACAGAAAGACTGTGTTAATTAAAATGCTCGTGGATTAATTAAAATATTCTAGAATTAATTAATTAACCAAATAATAATATTAATTGATTAATATCTCACTCCATGCAATCGCTCGGGATGGCTCTATGGGTATATTTACCAATATACCATCCATCCAAGAGTTGCATAAAGATGCAATTAGCAAAATTTGCCTACCCAAATAGTCAAGTTGTGGGCAATCAATCAAAGTTGATTCATGAATTGATGAAATATGGCTCTTGACTCACTAGAAGATTGTAGGATGCAATCTTCCAAATTGATAAGTTAGTATTATCAATTTGAAAAAAATTGTAGGAGTGATAATTAATTAAAATCCTAATTATATCATCTATTAATAAAATCAAATCAAAAGGGTTTCTGACATATTACAAATCATTTTTGTAGAAACAAATGGCAACCAACAACTTGTTTTATTTGCGACCGGTCCTTGAGAAGGACAAGTTGAATGGGAATAATTTCCATGACTAGTTCAGGATGCTAAGAATTTTTCTCACACAAGAGAACAAGCACTATGTATTGGAGACACTAGAGCCAGATGAACCTACTCTCAGTGCGCCTAAGGCTAATAGGGATACTAACAAGAAGCACTCTGAAGATGTACTAGATGTCAAGTGTCTGATGCTATGATTAATGAACTATTAGTTGTAGAGACTTCATGATAATATGGGCATTTTTTAGATGGTAATACATCTTAAGAACATGTACCAAGATCAGGAAAGATAATAGAGATATGATTTCTCTAAAGTGTTGTTCAAATGTAACATGGAAGAAAGAGGTCCAGTAGGTTCCCATGTACTCAAGTTGATTGGGTATGTGTAGAATCATACTAGACTAGGATTTCCCTTGGTTCAAGAGTTGGCCACATATGTGATTTTGTAGTCACTTCCAGAATCATATAGCCAGTTTGTCATAAACAATAACATGAACAATTTTGACGTGACATTGTCATAATTTCTTGGCATGTTGCGGACCATTGAAGCACAAATGAAGAAGGACAAACCCAAATTTGTGATGATGATCAACAAAGGAAAGGGGAAAAGGAAAATATAAGAAGAGTTCTAACTCTAGCCAGGATCCCAAGTCTTTCTGCACTCAAAGCAAAGGGAGGAGTGGCAAATGGAAGCAATTGTCACCATTGTCACCAAACTGGAAATTGAAATAGGAATTTCCCCCTTTAAATTGAAGAATTGAGGAAGATGAAGGAGGAGAGAGATATATAAACTTCATGTATTTATGTTATTGAGATAAATATGTCTACTTTTTCATCTTGGGTACTAGATACCAGATTTGTATCTCACATATGTTCCAATATGTAGGATCTAAAAAGAAGTAAGCCTTTAAAAAGTATGAGATCGAACTATGCATTGTGAATGGAACAAGAGTTGTCGCCATAGTATTTGGAACCTATCATTTATCTCTACCCATGGGGCTTGTAATAGAGTTAGAGAACTGGTATTTTGTACCTGCTATCGATAGAAACATCATTTATGTATCTTATATGGACAAGAATGGATTCAAATTTCTTATGAAGAATGGAAAATGTTCTATTAGTAAAGATAAGATATTTTATGGAAGTGCCCCAATGTATTATGGTATTTTTTTTGCTAGATCTTGAGACAAATGTTTATAACTTTAATACTAAAATACTAAAACTTGATAACTAAAAGAAAACATACCTTTGACATTGTTGTCTAGGACATATCAATGAGAAATGCATCTTTAGACTCCATAAAGATGGATGCCTAGACTCTTTTGATTTTAAATTAATAAAGACATGTGATTCTTATTTGTTGGGCAATATGACCATGGCTCCTTTCCCTACTCATAGTGAGAGAGTGAGTGATCTAGTGGGACTCGTAAATATTGATTTATGTGGACCATTTAGAACAAATGCTAGAGGTGGTTACCAATACTTCATTACCTTAATTAATGCCTTCAGTATGAGTGGTTATGTTTAATTCATGAAACATAAGTCAGAAACTCTTAAAAAGTTCAAAGGTTTCATGAATGAAGTATGGAACCAACTTGGTAAAAGTATTAAGGCACTTTGTTCTAATTGAGGTGGAGAGTACTTAAGCCAGGAGTTTGAGGGCCTTTTGTGAGACTATGGTATTATATCATAATGGACTCCACCTAGAATGCCACAGCATAATGGTGTATCCAAAAGAAGGAACCGTACATTACTAGATATGGTACGGTCAATGATGACTTTTGTTGATCCTCCGACTTCCTTCTAGGATTATGCTCTAGAAACTACAACATTTATACTAAACCGCGTACTATCTAAATCGGTTCAAAAGACACCATATGAGATATGGACTAGGAAGCATCCCAAAATGTCTTTTATCAGAATTTGGGTATGTGAAGCTTATGTCAAGAAAATGTTTCCTGAAAAGCTTGGCCCTAGATTAGATAAGTGTTATTTTGTTGGATATCCCAAAGAAACTACAAGTTACTGCTTGTATAACCCATCTGACCACAAAGTGTTTGTTGTCAGGGATGATGCATTCCTAGAAAGGGAATTCATTTTCAAAGGAATCAGTAGGAGGAAAGTAGAACTCAAAGAGGTTTGAGACAAACAAGAAAACGTTGAACATAAAGAGGTACAAGAGGAATAATAAGAATCACAAATTGTTGTCAAATCTCAAATTCGTCATGTAACACAGGAAACTCACAGATCTAATAGGATACGTCATGAGCCTTAAAGATTCGGTTATCTTGTGACTCAAGAAGGTGATGAGTTGGTCATTGATGATGAGACAATAACCTACCTAGAAGCTGTAAAGGGACGAGAGTTTGAGAAGTGGCTTGAGGCCATGAGATCTGAGATGGAATCCCTGCACACCAATAAGGTATGGATCTTGGTGGATCCACCTGAAGGGGTAAAACTCATAGGGTGCAAGTGGGTCTTCAAGAAGAAGACCAACATGGATGGTAATGTACAAAATTACAAAGGTCGATTGGTTGCAAAGGGTTTCAGAAAAGTTCAAGGTGTTGAATATTATGAAACCATTTCTCCAATTTTTGCCATGGTTAAGTCCATCAAGATCATGCTTGCCATTACGGCTTATTATGACTATGAGATTTGGTAGATGGATGTAAAAATTTCATTTCTTAACAGGAATCTACTTGAGAATGTGTACATGACACTACTCGAGGGTTTTATAAATCCAAAGGATATGAATAAAATATATAAGCTACAAACAGTCAAAGAGTTTGGATTTAGTCAAAATAAAGATGAACTATGTGCTTACAAGAAGGTTAGTGGGAGCATGATTGCATTCCTCATATTGTATGTAGATGACATATTATTGATGGGGAATGACATCCCTACTTTACAAATGGTAAAGACATGGATAGGAAATACATTCTCTATGAAGGATTTAGGAGAGGCATCATATATCTTAGGGATCAAGACATATAGAGATTGATCTACAAGACTTAATGGCCTAAGCCAGAGCACATACATTGACAAAGTATTGTAGAGGTTCATCATGGAGAACTCAAAGAGATGAAACATGCCCATGTATCATGATGTTACTATCTCTAGAGCTCAATGTCCCAATTCTTGTGAAGTAAGGGAACACACAAGTAAGATTCGATATGCGTTTACAATTGGAAATATCATGTATGTAATGTTATGTACTCGTCTAGATATCTCATATGCCTTGATCATGATGAGAAGATATCAATCAGATCCTTGTGAAGGCCATTGGACTACCTTAAAGAACATCCTTAAGTATTTGAGAAGAACTAAGGATCAGTTCCTTGTCTATAGAGGAGAGGAAGAGTTGGTGGTAAAAGGTTACACTGTTGCAAGCTTCCAAACTGACAAAGATGACTATAGATCGTAATCTAGATTTGTATTTTGCCTCAACAATGAAGTTATAAGCTAGAACAGTTCCAAGAAAGAGACAATTGTTGATTCTACAATAGAAGTTGAGTACATTGGTGTCTCAAATGCAACGAAAGAAGCTATATGGATCAAGAAGTCCGTCACTGAACTTGGGTTGGTTCCAAGCATCAGCAATGCAGTAGAGATATATTGTGACAATAATAGAGCCATTGCACATGCTAAGGAACCTAGATCACATCAATGTTCCAAGCACATACTATGATGGTTTCATCTCATATGAGAGATCGTATAATGAGGAGATGTGAATATCTGCATAGTACCAATCGAAAGAAATGTTGTTGACCCCTTGATGAAAGCACTTTCACAGCAGAAGCATGATGGTTATATTAAATCACTTGGGATTAAGTTCATGGGTGATTGTCTCTTAGTGCAAATGGGAGTCTATTGGTATGTATGCCCAGAGGGAAAATCATATGATGATTGTAATGAAATATCTTGTAAACGGTTTGATTAACAATAAAGACTATATTTGTGTATATGTTTGTTCAATTATGAGATAATGGTATAACATGATAGATGTATAAATAATGATGTTACTTGATGACATATGTCTTCAAGTTGAGGACCTGAAAAATGAGATCATATGTATGATAAGAGTACATACATTCTTGTTATGTCCCTAGTCATTTATTATTATTGGAAGCTCATCGACAACAATAATACATAACACTAGAGTGTGTGTTGTTTGATGATAGAATCTCATTAGTCATGATATGTGATATCAAACCAAGCTCATAGGTACTTGTTAAATGACAATGTATCGGATAGAACCACCTTGAGAGTGATACATGGAAACTATTTAATGGTAGTTAGAATCATCTCTCATAGTGATAGTGGTGATTTAGGGGTGTAAACGGTGCAGGTACAGTGTGGGTTTGACCATTCCCATTCTCATACCCATACCCAACTAATTTAGCGGGTCCAGTTCTAGTTTTGGACCTATATTATAAAAATCTAGACCCACACCATACCCATAGCCACAATAATAGCAGGTGTGCAGTGAGGGTATGCGGGTAAGCGGTTCTATATAACCATCATATTGCTTATGTAAGAAAATTTATGACTATATTCTAATATAACAAGAAATTGCTATTATGTAAAACATAAACATGCAATTGTCATATTAAATAATGTAATTCTTTGTAGATTAAAAATTAGTTAAGTTAACAATTTGACATATTCATAGTCAATGTCATATTATTTTAATTATGTAGTATATCATGTAACTATTTTGATTATAAGTTTATGTTGCTCATGATTGTAATTAGAATAGTTCATTCTCAATTAGATAACTATTCTCAACCTTTATATAATTAGAGTAATACATAATATCAAGTTTATATTAGTTAGACTAGTATACTATGATATATTAATATATATTAATCAAGTAGTTATTTATGTATAGAAGCTGTAAGGGTTTGCGGGTCTGGGTCGAAGCATATCCATTAGTTGACCCACTTATATGCGGGTCCAAGGGTATGCAGGTCCACTAATTTGTGGGTTTCAAAATTTAAACCCCTGACGGGTTTTTAAAGGGTCCAGATTTGTGGGTCTACGGGTCTACTCGTACCTATTTATAGCCCCATGGTGATTGTAGTTCTTAGAACTAAAGTCACTACACTAATACTTTGACATCATTTAATGTGATCATGAACAAGGGTTGTCATAAAGGTGGTGTTCAAGTAATATGTGACACATGGGGATTGACTGTGAGTGATGTAGATGGGAATTTTCCCTCCTACTAGGAGTTGATATCGTAGTCACTTGATAAGTGAGACTGAGAAACACATGGCCATACTCATGTGAACTAATATATGATAGGTGAGCTCACATGCATCTTAGACAGTCAATCTAGTTCAAGGAACATGGATTGAATGTTGAAGAGGATGACAATACCATACCTCGAGTTTAAACTGGATATCAAAGACAAAGGAACTATACAATCATGGTAACACTAATCACAGATTGTAGGTTGAAGTTGTTTTTCAACTTTCTAATTATTTGGATAGCAATGATGTGCTTCTAGATACCACTCATTGCTTGTGATGTCATAAGTTAGTTATCGAAATTTATTGCCAACGTAATTTGGGACCTATAAGGTCACACATAGAGGATGTACTTGGAATAGGAGTTTATTCATACATGATATTTAACTTGATTTTAAAGTGTTTAGGTATTCAATTCAAACAAGTTTGGCAATCAAATCTCTGAAACGGTTGGTTTATATACATGAACAGCCTGGTGGTTGATCAATGAGATTAGATCAAGGATTGATGTTGATGTCATGTTGTGTATCAATCAAATATTAAATGTGAATATAATTAAAAGTAAGAAAGCTAGTGAACCAACCAGTTTAAGGGTTGAACCGGTCGGTTCACCTATGAACTAATCGGTTGACCATTTCTGACTTTCAAGAAATTCATGAAATTCCGTCTCTTCGACTCCCAAATGAACTGGAAACCCTAATTCTGGCCATTCTATATAAAGGGGTGGGAGGCAATCTAGGCTTTTAGAGACACAACAACAATCTCTAATAATTGTTGTCCTTTCTAGTTGGTGTAACCAAGAGAGCATGAGAAAGTCTTGCCCAAAAGGGAGAGAGAACAAGGGAGAGATAATAAAGAGAGAGCAAGTTAGCGCTAGCGAGCTAATGCTGGAAGGGACAACTCCTTCTCATTGTCCTTGGAGCGCAACAAGGAGTTTCCAGTGGTCCGTGGGGACTACAATATAGGCGAGGAGGCCATTGCCACCCGCTAGGATGACAACAACCACCGATATTTGTGGTGGTGCCACCCTGATAGTTGTGCGTGTACAACTTATGAAAGAAGCATAATGTTGCAAGAGTTGTAGCTGAACTTGCTCCGGGACCTGGTATATCTCTTGCCAACCCTTCTTCTCAATCCATAGTTATTGACAGATCCATTGGTCAAGGGGAATATGGTGGGTAAAATTTTTATTTCCGCTATCATATCTGATGCCATATTTCCCTACACGGTCGAATGCCAATTAACTATCTAGAGGACACAAGTAGAAGGTGTAACATATATATGATAAGTTAGATTAATTTAAAAAAAACAAATAATAACAAAGTCATTCTGAATCGTGCTCAAGAAGACAATAATTAAGAATGTAGATGGTTTCATGAGGTGAAAAAAATAAAGTAAATGGTTTTGCAAGTGTTGCAAAGTTCCAGTAATGTGTGATCTAAGTTTTGTCTTCTAATTTCACTTTTTTCATAGGTTCTGCTACTCGAACCAATATGTTATATTTGAGTGGCATTAGTCTAAATATTTGAAGTATATGATTTACTTAATTGCTTTATGTTTTGCTCTTGTAACACTAGGAAAGTTCTAATACATAGATTGGGTACTTCGGGTTTTCTCATAACCATTCATATCAATAGTTCTCTCCAAATTATGAATAACTAAGAAGTATTGTGAATTTGATCCCTATTCCCAACGGGGGTGAGCTACTCCCTCCAGCTTCATAGGAAGTTAATGGCATAAAAGTTGGCGTTCGAAGTCATCACTAACCTTTCTTAAAGCTTTGATGCTAAGCAAAGTATCATGCGTTCATATTAATGAAGTCTAGAGGGAGTGGATGGAGAGGGTGCTCGTGAAGGGGATAGTAGCGGAAGACTTGCAGTTGAAACTTGAATATTTTGAGCTCCATGCATCACCAAGGTATGCTAGCAACAAAGTGATATCACGTCTTCGAAGATAAAGGGAAGGGCATGAGTTGTTGATATGCAACAAACCAAAGGCGTAGCCGAGTGCATCCAATTGTATGCCATACTCGATTCTTCGATTATTAGGTATATTTATAATTCTGCTAAATAATAGATTTTCACCCCCAATTCGTATACTTCGACCCGATGTGAATATAGATCATTTATTACTGCGTCCCTCTATTAGGTACCAGTATCATGCATGCTGGTGCTGCTGTGGCTAAAAAGACTTCACTACCCCTACGTCATTTACTTCTTTCAGCTTTTAACTAAGCATTTATAAATCCAAAAAAAATTCAGATAATTAGTAATAAATTAATTGTTTATGTAAAATATAATCTAACACGATACCAAGTAACTCATTTTAGTTTGCCTAAAGTTTTTTGATAACTTAATAGAACTACAAGAATAATGATAGTGATAGTAATAGTAATTAAAAGATAACATCAACAACAACAACAATAATAATTATTATAATCATAATTATAACTATAATAGTAGCAGTAGTAATAATAATAACAACAACAACTGCTGCTGCTGCTACTACTGCTACTATAATAATAATAATAATAATAATAATAATAATAATAATATTATGAGGATTCTACCAGTCGCGATCCCCTCTGCCCACTGCCCCTCTGGAGACGAGGACGGATTTGCTGGTCCTCGTTTTGGAGGGAGTAGGCTACACCTCAATTCATCTAACAACACGTGTATCTACAGATTAAAATATGGGGAGACGATCCTATTCACTGGCCACGCGGCAGCATCTTTATTAAGGTGCAGCGTACTCCTTGCTTAAAGAGGAGCAGCAAATCCTAAGGGTCTGGAGACAGGAAAGGTATCATTTGAATGCTGCGGCCTTCTGTGTGACGGAACTCTGATCAGAGACTCTAAAGCGACAGCAGTGTTTACTGTTTCGTGGGTCGGCAGGAGACGAGCTACAAAAGGAAAAAGAAACAGCGGCGGCCCTCGCCTCTCTTGGTTGGAGGGGAGTGCGTGTGACAAGCAAAACACAGAGAAAGAGCGCCCAACATTTTAGCCGACGCATACCACGCTGCAGTGCATCTCTGGTTTATTCATCCGGCAACTGGGAAAGCGATCATTCGACACGGCTAGTCCCCTTAACTGCGGGTGATGAAAACCATGCACGAATCATGCACCTTTCGTCGACCTGTAGTTGTGGACAGAAAGATGGAGCGGCAGGGGAAACAAGAGGTGCCATTGGTAGCACTTGGAGGGGACCAGGAGTATTCACCACAATATAGAGGCAGGTCAATTATCTCGGTCATATCACAAGGGAGAGGAGCCATAAATATCTGTCTTCTTCCTTCAATTTTTTTCTGTTTCCTCCCTCTATGCAAGTTCCAATGCACGAAAGTTGGTGGCTCTACTGCTTGCTGGTTTGTGGGTTTCCTTCATTTCTTGGTGCATTCCTGTTTGTTTCTTTCTCTCTGTAGAGAGTGTCATAGAGAGGGAAGGAGAGAGAGAGGGCAGGGATAAGGTGACTGATTGACGAGAAAGAAATCATGAATTGAGATCGATAATATCAGATCCCCTCTTTGCAATTGGATTATATTCCCCCAATCTCAGGACACTGTCTCTTTGACATCGATCTTTTCTGAGGAAATTATGTTATTTTTCAATGGAAAAACATTGTGAAACGTGGGAGCTGTAAGAGTCTTGCAGAACCAGAATAAAACAGGGGCTGGATTCCGGTAATGGGGAAGGGATTTAGTGTTTTGGATGGGAGCTACAGAGGAGAATAGTGTCAGCTCCTGCTGCTGCTGCAGAAGCACTGAAGCGACCCACATGCAACTCAATCTCAATCTAACGTAGGCATGTTCTTGCTACCTTTCTCCAAACCGCGGTTCAGCTATTCAACTTTTATCATCTCGAATGCCCAACTGTCCAGAAGCAGGGATTCAACCCAATTTTATATAATTCTTATAAATAACAGATCTCGTGACAAAATACTGAATATGAATCCCAAGAACGACAGCTAAATGTCAGACAATGATTGATCTGCTTGGTTACTCCGCTTTGATATCTTCAAGAAGATTATGTTCAGTAACTCAAATGGATTGCAGTTCACGTATGTTTATCCTAATTGTATCCTCTGACTTTCGAGTAATAAAGTCCATGAAGATAAGAGAATTTGAGCGCTAAAAGTACCGACCCAATCCGACCGAAATCGTCTCAAGTTTGCAATGTTCCAGCTCAGAATCCCAGTTGCAAGGCCTGCTCACTTCCAAGCAGGCAGATTTGCCGGACTCCATGCCTGCAGGCTGCAGCAAGCGGGCTCCATTCTTTATGTACCCTGCATATATAAATCCTCATCAATGATTATCTGATTTAGACAAGTGCCGATATTGTTAGCATTCATGGGATCATTCCTCATGTTGCATTCCACGATATCTGCGATGTAAATCCTAGCCTATTATTGCCTTAAACCATCGGCATGACGCTGTTCATTGGCTGCACTTATAATTTCCAATCAATTCCCAACTTGAGACTGAATTAATACACCTAGCAATCACGACGAATGATAATTGTGTCCTCTTAACTAATTAAGGTTTGTTGTTCGTCGCATCATTGTGAAGTTGGAAAAAGAGTACCAGGAAAACAGGAAAATACACTGTATGGAATGCCCATGGTGCTCTGTCTTCAGATAATATAGACAGTAGAAACATTGTCGTTTTCAGGCTAGATTTATGTTCTTCATATAATATAGACAGTAGAAACAATGTCGTTTTCAGGCTAGATTTATGTTCCACAACAGTTTCAAAACTCCTGCATGCATATATATACCATTCCAACACTGAGATAAAGTTCATTGTCTACTCTTAATAAACAATTGTATAATATCTAATAATTGATCATATATATATTTAATACAGGGAGTCTTTTATTGATATGCACGAAGCTGCCATTAATACAACATCATTCAATGAAAATCTATCACATCACTAAAGGTTTTCCATCAAATCATATATATTCCGTATTTGAAGACATATTTGTCATATATAATTATATGGAACATGTTATCTACCCTTTCTTATGTTCTAAGTTTTCGTATATTACACTCTGAAGAAAAAATTGTGAAAGAACTGACAATTGCCAGAGTTTTTTCTTAAAACCCTCTTCTTTTTTCTGAAAATACCAGAACACCCTCCTTCCGCTCATCACATCAGATTATGATATAAATTTTAGATGGCATTGCCGTGGATCTGAATTTCCAGCCAGGTATGACGTAGGTTCTTTTTTTTCAAATGTAAAATAGGTTCTTATATTATTTATCATAGTTTTTTTATTAAAACATATTCTTCTCATGTTCTGGTATTCTTCTCTAGTAGTTATCTTTTATTAAAAATATTCTTCTCCTGTTAACAAAAGTATATGTCTAAGTACATTCGAGGAGGAAAACCAGGACTGATTCAAATACCAAATTTTTGCACAATTCCAAACAATATTTAAAATTGGTTTTAGGATATGTAACTTAGAACTAAGTCACGATTATATTAAGTGATTTTTTTACTTGACTTAATTATTATTTAATGTTTTCATTTTTTATTTCTTCCCTATTCTCTTATCATAGGAAAGATGCTAGGTCCCATAGTACTGGAGTTAGACAAGTATCTGGGTATACACAAAGTAGTCCACCATGGACACTTTTGAACACAATTCTTTTATATGATTTCGAACGAGTAACTGAATTTGACTTTATAATGTCTCTTAGAATGAAACCCTAATTATCATTTTAAATTTTTTCATAGTATTAGCTACAGATATCATAGTGGCAGGTAAATAAGAGAAAATATATTATCTCCAACAGACACATACAAAATGTTTCTTCAAATATTTTACTAGACCTAGCTATTCTCACTTCATGCAGGACAGGCCACAACTTCCACAAGGGTGAACTAAGTTGAAGATTACTAGGAGAACTTCTTTTCTGATAATGGTGAGGAGGTATCTATACCTTGAAGGAAATCCTTGAAGATGGATCAGACTTCTGATGGAGATGCACCAGATGCTATTTCACTTTTATTAGCTTTTACTTTCCGATGTTGAGGCGTTGTTTAAGGGGTGCTCCCCCCCCCACAGACTCATCTTATCTTCCCCATCTGCTTGTTTTTACCACTTTATTTAGGTTGGGCTGGTTTATACCCAACTGTAGGTTATCTCTGTGCTTGCAGTTGTAGTAAGTTTGTAAGTTGTATTTTCTCATATTAATGCATGACCTTTCCTAAAAATAAAAAAATAGTGGCATGTAAATATATTTTATGTTATATACAGTAAATTATGGTTAAGAATACTAAGATTAAAGATATGGGTTGGTTCTAGGTTAAATACGAAGAATCTAGTTCTATTAAAGTTATACTCGTACCAAAAGACCCATATTTCGGTCACTTTATTCAACTAAGATTCGATCCAAGTTGTTAAATTTAGAATCCTAAAATGACATGGACCTAGATTTCAATTAGCACATTCATCTCAAAATAAAACCGATGAAGATTGAACTAAACTATAAACTAGGTGTGTCAAGATTCGTCTAAATTCAAAATTGGATTTGTTTGTGAGAGTTAGAACTTGGACGGGTACTATTTTTGACGAATCTTTATGAGTTCAAAGTAAAAAAATGATAGAAATGTGTGCTTTCGTCAGTTCCAAGTTGTCAATTTTATAACTCATGAGTTTGGGTAGGATACAATGACCAAAATGTGGGGTCGATTTAGTATACTTGAACTTCCATTTGAGTATCCTTGAATGTCAAGCATAGAATTGAAACCTTGTTATTTTTGTTCAATTCAAGTAGATCAAAACCCACCATTGTGTGTTAGGCTCAATCGCAGGCCATTGGCATGGGAATTACATTAAGATACATTTTGGATTTATAGGTATTCAATTGAGAATAGTTGAAATGTGAGAACTACAATAATAAAAGGCAATTATAATATTGTTTTGAATTTAGTGAACATCATTATAAAGTTGTGTTAAAATTTGGAGTCAATTGGAGTTAAAAAAAATTGATCTAAGTCCATGTGTCCCTTTATTTGTGGGCCCTCAGTTTATGGTCCCAACTAGTTTTGCCCTTTCATCCGATGGACAATGCTTTACACATCGACATCATCTTCCCTGACCCCAACAACTACTGGTTTGCAATAGTGAGCAATTTCTCAATCGTTGAACCACCTCATCTCCCTCTTAAACCCTCAAGCTCTTTGCAAACCCCCATGTTACCCAAATGTTCACATATTGCTACATTCCTATTGTTATAGCTCTAAAAACCATGACAATTCGTGACCTAGACAAATGAACAGGATAATAAACATTGTGATTCCTCCTACTGGGATTACCAAAAGTATTTCTTATACTTCCAAGACTAAACCCTTAATCTAGGAGATTTTTAAAATAGGATAACCACTCTATTAAATTGGCACCCCTATTCAACTATGACAAGATTGGCCTTCACTACCCATGACTCCCCATCATAACCTGACTGACCTACCTCTTCCAAATTTTAAGAATCTTCTTGCTAATGTATTCTAACCATGAATTGGCCTCTATCTCCATGGACAACAACACCTTGTTCTTCATCCACATTGAGGTTTCCTATGAGCTCCTAGCCTCACCAAGGCACATGACTACTGCTATTTCCTTGATCCACCTTCCTTCTACCATCCTATACCCTTAGTCACCGACCCTTGAGTCCCCTCTTCCCTAAAGCAATCAAGTCTCACTCTGCTAGCTCCAATGGTGACTTTAGCAGGGAGCTGCAAACTATGTTTTCCACTTCGTGTGAGATTGTTGTTGCCACTAACTCTAATCCAGACTCTTGGTCCCTAAAGGCTTCCAAGTACCTATCTTGAAGACTAATGACTCATGGAGTCATCCATTATGGTATGATCCCCTACCACCAGCAAGGTTCCTCCTATTGCTCTTCTTCATATTATATTTATAGTATAATCTCTATTTAAGTACTTGTAAGAATAAACAATAATTTCATTGCTATAATAATAAATCCAGTCAATAACTTAGAAGGTGATGTTAAAGAAATCTAAGTAACTTGTGTTGCATAACTCATTTTGTTTGAAATACTAATTAGTGTATTTGCATGATTAACGCGTAAATGATGTAGAAAATGAAACAAGGAACTATAAAATGAAGGAAAAAATCCGTAATGCCTAAAAATTTTGTTTGAATTGACACATTAATTTCACCCTTAATACCTTCTTTTCCATATTACACAATTTCTCCCAAGTTCTTAACAAATTGAGACATTGGTAAAATAATATATTAAAAGGTAGAAATTGGGAAAAAGGAAATAAACAACTTAATATTTGTTTTAATGAACATCTTAATACTTTCTACCTTTGGATCTTGGAAATGGTAAACTTTATGAATATATATTCTCACCTCGTTAAATGTATATGTTACATAGAGTTAAGTACATACATGTATATATCAGTATACATGCATGTGAAATGGGCTTTGGTAATAAAATGTGTATATCATATTTATTATTATGAGTAGCATGGACATGACCCTATATGTATAACGTGAATCTACTAGCTTCTAGTAAGATTGTATAACAACCAAGGACACATATTAGGTATTCTGATCAGGGAGGTCGTAATGGTAACTTGACCTAATGAGAACCTAATAAAATATGATGTGATTAGACCCAAATGGTTATGTATGCTATGTTAAAATTCTAAAACACTAGAAATGGATATTAAATAAACTTCAAAAACTCAATGACCATTTATAAGTTACTTAGATCGAAATGAATCTACCCTTATTAAAATGGAAATATAGAAAGAAAGTTATTACTTCAAATAGTAATATCAGTAAAAGAAAATGGTAGCAACATTGTATTAGTTTCTAGAACTCTCCCTCTACCACTACAACAAACACTCACATTAGTGGCCTTTTAGAAATGCCACTGGAAAAAAATGCCACTAAACATGTTTAGTGGCATTTGTTGACACTTAAAAAAATGTCTTTAGTACAATGCCACTAGAAAGATAGTGGCGTAAGTTGTAAATGCCACTAAATTTTTGGCTTTAGTGGCTTCCAAAAAATACCAAATAAAGGCCACTAAAATATCATTTGGCATTTATAAAAAAGCCACTATCTATCAATTTCCTTTTATACAAATGCCACTATTTTGTATTATGTTGTTGTATGAAATGGTTCTTATTGAGTGTAATGAGGTTTAAAAAAATCCACTAATGACATACTAGTTCTGTATTACTACATTTTCATGGTTTTTAGTCATTCAATTTTCAATTCATTATCAGGTTTTCTAGTTGAATGCTAATTGCAGCCAAACTTAGTTTTTTAAAAGTATGAATATGTTTTATTTATAATCAAGTGACAATTACATGGGGAGTACATTTTACCTTACCCCTTAGATTGAATACAACGCCAATGATATACTTTCATACAACATTTTTCTATTCAGTACAATAACTTCTACATCATTGGATTTGTCTCTTCCCTGATATGACTATCTACTTTTCAGTATGCCGACTTAAGAGCTCCTTTAGGAAATAGCTTTACATTATGGTGAAATCCTTGAACCACCTCCCAAAACCACTGGATAATAGGTGATGAATTGATGTAGTCGGAGTATTTTGTATTTGCCCTCAAATCTTCCACTACAATAAACCATAAGACAATTAGAAATTAATATAACCACGCAACTGCAAAGTGCGGATATCATATAACATATACTTAAAATCAATATCTGGAAGTCCACTAATAAGCAACTCCAAGTCTGAACCAACATAGATCCACTTAAAGAATCATCCAAGTGCTATATAACTACATATTTAAGTGTGCATGTGCGTGCACGCATGTCCTTGTGCATGAAAACCTGTCAAAAAATACAAGTTATGTGTTAGTGAAGATGTAAACTGCAAGAACGCATCAAACATCAAACTAGACCAGAATTGCCATAAATCCTCTAGGCTGAAAGAAAACTTCAGAACCCAAAAACTCATCTTTTATACAAGTTACAAAGGTTCATATACCTACCTATTGGATTTTCCATGTCCAACCTGTCTATTTTGTAGTTGTGAATAAAAAGGATGTTTCATTTTTACCTAACACAGATGAATCAAAACCTCATCTCCTATAGCCATATATATTAAGATGCTTGTTAAACTTAATTTGGTATATTATTGGTTAACATTTAAGTTCTCATACGTATACAATGTTAAGAGGAAAGGAAGTGCATGAAATACAAAGATGAATGAGTGCAGAACTCATTATTTCATCTTGCAAACATATATAATATGAATAATGATTTCATGATAGCTTAATGAGATTGGGGGGCAGCATAATGACTTGATTGTCTGACAGTGACAACTTGAGCAGAAGATGGTAAACCAGCAGCCAAGCCCTGGGCTTGAGAAGAAGATAATAGAACTGAGTACAAATTAGAATCAAGAGAATAGAACTAAGTACAGATTGATTTCTTGATTTTTATATTTCCGAGAACAACACTTAATGGAATGGAAAGATTCATATAGACAATATATATGATATATAGTTACTATATAGAAATTGACGCTTCTCTTCCTATGATACATATTCCCAATTTCTGTCTGAACTTTTGTCATTTTCTACAAAGTCTACTCGCAATTGGCAGCCATTTATTTCATAGCCTTGAAGATTTCGCTGAGCACTCAAAGCAGTCGCTCTATCTTTGTATTAACAAAACCCATAACCCTTAGGTTTTCCTATCTCTCTATCCAATACCAATCTACAAGAAGAATATAAGTCAAATTCCTGATAAAATAATGCATAACAGCTTATAGAGAATAGTTTCAGAAGAAGTATCATAACAATAAGAGAACTAACTTCAATAATTATGAGTGATGTTTGCTTATTCAACAGAGAACATTATAAAAACTCCCCAATAGATGAAATTCCCTTGGCAATATGTATGAAGGCATGTGAAGAATGAGACATAATAACAAGGTAAATAACAATTCCTTCTCTACAAAAAATGTGTGGAATATGCAATGGTAAATTCATGAGTTTATTATTAAACAGAGATGTAGAAAAGATGTGCACCAAACAAGCTTGTCCTACAGGGAAGCCGAGCATACTCCTCAGAAGCATGTAGTTATTAACCAAAGATGTGGCTGCCACAACTCATTGTACAAAGTGAAATGTTTCCCTCAATGCAGAAGGAAATTCCACCATCTGACCTATAATCCAGTCATTATCTCGCATATTTGACAAGGCTGCAACTGGGTTGTCTTGGATTATATTCAGCCACTATAGTGCTCCCTATAGCTAAAAACTAGTTTGGTCTTGGTTGGCTCCACTTCTAACCTAATCATGTCCAGTTCAAGAACATGAAAGTAACTATACATAAAAAGGCCTGGAAAGTTTGTATTTTCCTCAATCCACCACTTTGGGTGCACCTGTGGAGCTGTGTGTGTTAATTGGAGAGAGATCAGGGATAGGAATGCAGAACTGCAGGGCTTTTGGCCGTATTTGGCTTAAAGTGGATGCAAAATAGAGCATGTACAATTCAGATTATATATAGAGGAAGCCTTGTCACCCCTAATGGTGCAAGCCTCATAGACAGATGGACCTCCAACAAAATCTAGCATATGCAGAAACACATGTGATTGTCCAACTATCACAACAGCTCGAGTGGTCACTTGAAGGCAATTTATAAAAAATTACAATTACACTTACAAAGTGACATGTTGAATAACCTCCCCTCTTCAGCTCATCCTTCTCTTCTAATTGAGCCCTCAACACATTTTTCTCCACTCTGAGATTCTCTAGTGGAAACTGAAATGATATGTAAATAAGTTTGGTATCTTTAAAAATCAAACGATGGGCATAGAAGCACTAAAGAATGGGTAGCAATAATGATGGTAACTTCTGGTTCACGTGTATGATGTGTATCATTATAACTTAGTAGCATACCGGCTTTGTGCACACTTAGCATCAATAGAATGTCTGTCATGCCCATGGAAAGCTTCAAACATGCATTCAACAGAAGGAGTCTTTGAAATTCATTGCAATTTGATCTTCACAAAGATGTACATGTATACATGTCCCTTTCCAGCATCAAGATAGAACTGTAACACAAAGGGGTAAAGATCAGCCTCTAATTCCAATAAGAATATCCATTATAATTCAAATTTTTTCTATAGGAGAATGTTCAGTGTATATCTTTCATAAATTTATTATAAATTTACAAGCTATAATGTATTTTATTTAATTATAAGTCTATATTTGGCATGTAAAACATTTTAACATGGACTGCATTCTATATGTGTTGTTTGTCCTAGCAAAAAAAGAATATCATATGGGAATAACATGAAATTTTATCAAAAACACTAATGGAGACAAAATTAAAGATCAATGAACACAAAACTAATTGTGTCCTCTCATAAACACATACTATAGAATGATGATTTCGTGTTAGCTTAATGACACTGAAGGACACCAAAATAAAATAACTTCATGGATGATAAAGGAAAAGGTGAAAAATGTACCTAACTCTTAAATTATGGTTAGGTTTTAGTTAACTTGTATCTCATAAGCATTCAAAAACTATTATCCAACTTTCATATGTTATCATCATGTAATGAGCTTAATAAATACCTATGTTTTGCTATAATATGTTATTTTGGTCATTCTTAGGTCATAAGAACAATGTCATTCCAAATTATAAGAATAGGTGATCATGCATCGTAGATGAAATGGCCATTAAACAAAACAAAAATGTGCCATGTAGTCATCACAAATACAACAATATAGGAAATTAGATTTATTGTGGACAGAATAATGATGTTAGTACTTAGAAGAGAGTGGAAAGATAAGTATGGGTACATAACGTGAAAAATGAAGATAAACTATGCTATTAAGTAGAGTTGATCAAAGTATAAGTCTTACGTACCTTAAATATTTGGAGGTCTCCAGATCAGATCTAACCGTCAAACATGATATCCTTTGCATGTTGAGGGATCCACTCCATTTATATCTTTAATAATAAAAACTACCATAAGTAATGTTAACCCAAACATTATCCCATAAAGTAGAACTGTATGTGCCATTAGATCCAAAGTAGGACACAACCATCCCTCAATAGGGCCAACATCAGTGTTGAACTTCCTTCAAGATTTATCCATTGTCTTCAGGAAAAGTACCACCGACACTCTTCATTGACATCCCTAAAAACCAATATGAAATCATGTGGTAGATAGTCAAACCATGAAGACTATATGAAGAAGAACATTTATTTTATTTTTGTGTTTGAATAGATACCAAAGAAGCAGAGTGCATGGCATAATACTTTCGAATGGGTGTACAAGTTAGTATTGATTCTCCTGCAGATCATGTGGCTTAACCCAGAAATCTCAGCATGGCACTATAACAGGTAGATCGAAAGGTTTCAATATAGAATGCTTTAATCTATAGTTCCAATCAACATCCAAACTGCAACAGCAATGTCATACATGTCAACTGATCTTCTTGATTTGTAATATAACAAGCCCAAATCCTGTAGCCAATTAAGGTGTTATGAATTCCCCATGCTATAACTACAACATCATATAAGGTTGTGCATTGATCAAATAGTACATTTGTTGCAATTTTTTTCCTGTAAGAGTAGGAAAAATAAGACAGAGGGTCATGCATTTTCCATAAAGTAGTATGTTCACCTGAGAAACTTACTGTTGGCATAGATATAGTTTAGTAATTTTGTAAACTTTCTGAGCAGACCCTTCACGATCTCTTGTTATCTAAAACCAACCATGATGTTGGCCTTCTCTCCAAGGTTCATATGACTTCCTTGAAGCAGATTTTTCAGCTTCGATGTTACAGAGGACCTAGTGAGGTACTTGGAGTGTCAAATATCAATTTGAATAAATATTTCTTAGTTAATGGAATTAATGGAAAACACATTACTAGTTATGTTTAATTGGTTTAATCTTGGGTCACATGATTGTCATTGAAGTTTGGATTAATGGTTATCACGTAGCGAGGTTCCCTCTTTGAATTTTAGTAGTACATGATCCGATGAATATCCCACCTCTTCTCATGAATCCAAGAGAGGGTCCTTATCCCCTACCTCACTATTGCTTCCTGCATGTGGGGGAAACAACCATTGCAACTAGACAACATCACATGTGATGTAGACATTGGGTGGTGATAGATGTCAACCATAAGTACACATAAGTAGAGCAAAGATTTAATTTAGTATCATGTGGGCCTCTGGCCCACGTATGAGATATTAAACTTATAAGAATCGATACTAGCACTTAATCTTAGCCAAAAGGCCGAGAAAAGTATTAAGTAGAGCAAAGATGAAATATAGTTTTATGTGAAAAAAAGATCATAAACAAGACAAAATGATAGAGACCTTATTGTTGCATCAGGATTACGTATCAATGCTGAAAGAGCATCTACAAGTTCTCCCAAATTATGAGGAGGAATATTTGTAGCCATTCCAACCCGATCCATTATAGTAAATAGGAAGCACCATGAATAAACTTATCCAGACATTAAGTCAAAAAATATAGCACCGTTCTACAAGATAGAACTCATACCGCAATCCCTAAAGAGACATTAAACAACAGTGTTGGAACACATGCAGGTAAAAGAGATGGTTCTTTTTGTCAATTATCAAATTTGGGGACAAACTCAACCTGAAAGAAATTGTCAATACTGGCATAATAAAAGAGTTTTCATCTTGATAGTTAGAAAATGGAATATAGGGATTCTGATGCACCACTTTGAGGATATGCAACTACCACATAATCTCCCAACCTTCTTCTTATTCGATCCACAAACTAAAGGATGATCTCCATCATACACCAATGATAACGTAGCTACTATACAACTATAAAAATACCAACAACTTTGTTACCTAGTTGCTCATCAACAACCTGCACACTAGCACCATTACCACCAAATGATTTGAACAAGATAAACCTCACCTCAAACTTGTCATTATCATCCATGACTTCCACCTTATCTACAAATCTCCATTTGATGATCTACAGTGCACTTAGTTGTCATGTTAGAGGTTAGTCATCATCTGTACATACATCTAATTTAAAGAGTTCATTTACAAGAGAGTCAAAAATAGTAAATCAAAACCCATGGTTATGAAATGTAGCTTGATATTCAATAAGTTCATAGATTTACCTATACCTATGTGTATCATGATGTCATACACATAAACTATAATAGAAATACAACATGCAAGAAAAATGAAACTTCAATGAGAATATAACAGTAAATGTATATTCCCATAAGATTTTGATTTCAGTCTTCTTTGGGATAGTAGATACGAATAAATGGTTAAATAAGGGAATATCCAACCAAGAGAAATAATGTCCAAGAATTCCTGATCGTCTATCACTACATTTGAGGTGTAGGAACCTCTACATATTTGATAAGGAGAATAAGTCAATCACACATCAGATTTTTTTATATAAAGTAAGTTGTGGACATCAATGAGTTGTCATTAAAGAAGGAGATGTTGGGATAGAAGGCTTGTAGAGTCAAAAACTGGGAAGATCTTAACCATAAATCGATCAAGATCAACTCTGAGGTTGCCATATGGAAAAAGAATTCGAGGTCGTTGTTGTAGCATGAACCAACACAGGTAAATGGGGGTGGGGACAATGCAAAAATGCTTGTCACATTAAGCATTATTGAAGATGAACTTGCAGGGATCTATTTGACCTGACCTTGCTGATAGTAAGAATTTTAGAGCAGATGTTGTGGAAGCAGACTCCATGTTGACATGTATAAATGTTTATGGTAAATTTTTTCATTGGGGCTTTAGGATCAAGATGATGATAAGGCCTATGAGGAAGTTGTTCCATGCTTACAGAGAAAGAAATAGGGTGGCTAATACTCTATCTAAGGTTCACCTTAATAACATAAATGGGGTTTTTAATTGTGAATTTTCCTAATGAGATCATTGAGAACTTAGTACCACCTTGTATATTCAATAATGTATGAATCTTAGTACCCCCTCACAATATGTAGATGCCTACAGGAATACTCATTTACCTTCCCCAACTTTCTAACATTGGGGAAGTTATTTTGATCATAATGGATACAGTAAGTAATTAACATTCCACTCATTACTTAACCTTTACTCATCTTTTTTGACTTTATCATAATGAGGGATATGAGAAGTTGACCGAGACTAAAAAGGATAGACTATGACTATGTCATAGAGAGATCCAAAAATGATTGAAATGGGTTCTCATCTTCATATAAATTTCATTTTATTCATTATCAATATGCCACATTCCTTCCATCCTCATTGTTCTCACTTGAAGCTTCCATAGGGCTTATCATCTAGGCCATATGCATCTTTGTTATAGATACTCAAATGTTAGCATCAAATTAGGCATCATTATTATATAACTTGATCTGTCATACATATTCATAAACTCATGTAAGGGGAAATGAGATAAACCATTTTCTATTATTTTAAAGTCTTACCGATAATCTCTCTGAGTGAGGCATACCATTTAGCTATTTTTGTCAAAAGTACCTACAGAGCTAAGACATATGACATTTACAAGTATACAAACCCTGCCATTTACAAGTATACAAGTATCAAATAACAAGCTTAAATGATATATTTGACTTGAAATTTACAAGTATGTTTCAAGATATAACTAATGACTCCCTGCCATTTACCCAAAATTGACTAGACATGATTAATCAACCAATTTGACTCTAATGGGGGACATCGAGCAAGATGATGAGCTAAATCTAAATATTGTGCTAGATCTGTAATCTCTATAACATATTTTATTTTTTGTTTTCTTCTATTATATCAACTCACAAAAAGTTGGTAAGTAATTTAAAGCTTTCTAAAGATTTCCCTTCAGTTAATTTACCAAGATAGAATCACAAAATGGTGTGTGACAATAAATGACAATAGCAACTGCAGGAATCATTAAAAGAAGCAAAAAAGTAGACTAATTCAGGAAAGTTAGAGCATATCATACCCTGTACTCTGAATAACCTGACCAAGAGTAGCAACAGCTACCTCACATTTTTAAACTGCAACTCCATCTAAAAGAGCTTCAACAATTAATGGCATTAGCGCAGGAAGGTGATTCCGCATTACTTTGGCATCTATTAAGAAATTAATTATACATCAAATGGAGGTTAAGACTGCTTTCTTGAATGGAGATTTAGATGAAGAAATTTATATGGATCAACCCGAAGGTTATGTAGTTCCGGGAAAAGAACATATGGTATGTAGACTAATCAAATCTCTCTATGGCTTGAAACAAGCACCTAAATAGTGGCATGAGAAATTTGATAAGGTAATTGTATCATATGGATTCCATATAAATGAATGAGGTAAATGTATATATTCTAAAGTCGATAATGAAGGTTGTGTTATTATATGTCTCTATGTAGATGACATGCTTATTTTTGGCACTAATATTGATATTATAAATTGTACAAAAGGCTTCTTGGCTTCTAATTTTGACATGAAAGATATGGGTGAAGCAGATGTAATCTTAGGAATTAAACTCTGTAAACATGATGATTACATCATGCTGTCCCAAGAACATTATGTTGAGAAACTTATCAAAAGGTTTTCAATGTTTGATTGCAATCCAGTAAGTACACCTTTTAATTCTAATTGCTATCTTAAGAAAAATAAAAGTACTAGTGTTCAACAAGTCAAATATGCATAAGTAATTGGAAGCATGATGTACTTAATGAATTGTACCTGTCCAGATCTATCATATGCAGTGGCGAGATTAAGTAGATATACCCAAAATCCTAACAAGGATCATTGGGATGCTCTACATAGGGTTTTAAGATACCTTAAAGGCACAATTAATCATGGATTGATTTTTTGTGGATATCCAACTGTTCTAGAAGCATATTGTGATGCCAATTGGATTTCTGATTCAGATGAATTGAAATCTACAAGTGGGTACATCTTCACTATGGGTGGAGGAGTTGTGTCTTGGAAATCCTCCAAGCAAACATGTATAGCTCGTTCCACTATGGAATCCGAGTTTATTGCCTTCGAAAAGACTGGGACTGAAGCCGAATGGCTAATACATGTTCTAATGGATCTTCCCATTTGGGAGAAACCTTCTCCATCATTGTTTATACACTGTGATAATCAAGCTGCCATAGCAAGAGCTAAAAACAAAGTTTATAAAGGAAAGAGTAGACATATTCGTCTACGTCACAATATTGTGAGGCAACTTGTATGTGATAGCATAATCTCAATGGATTATGTAAAGTTAGAATTCAATTTGGCCGATCCTATGACAAAGCTATTAGTCAAATACTGGTGAGTGATACATCGAGGAGAATGGGATTATGCCCATACCAGAAGTCGAAGTGATGGACACCCAACCTTCATGAACGGTGATACCGGGAAGAAGGTTCAATGGGAAAAACTAAGTCACTAGGGGACTCAATGTGTTGTAATAAATGTATCTCATTCTTATGATGTAAACAACAATTTGCAATGATTCAGTTGAATATATTTCTGAATGGATTTCATAGCCATTAATGGTGGTGTATATACTGCAATATATGCTTGATGAAAGTCCAACTATATGAGTGTGGAGTGAGGCCACTCCTGTTGAGATTTGGGAAGATCTCTAGTGCATTCATGAATATTCCCAGTAGGTGCATGGCCTAAATGCATCAATCCATAAGAAAGGTAATTGATTTTATAAGTGTCATGTGAGTGATGTATCTCTAATCAGATAAAGGAGGAATTGGTTCAAGAACATAGTGCTACCAATCTTCTACAGATTATGTACATCTAATCTATGCTTTGGTTCAAAGAACTCAGTTCTACCAAGGCTTATGCGTGCCATTTGTTTAAGTTCTCCCAGTGGTCAGCTCGGTTTTTAATATTGTTTTTTTTAAATAGTGGGGGATTGTTATGCTTCTTTGGTGTATTTCAAACCAAAAGGTAAAAGGTTTAGTCCCATATTACTTGTGTTGGAGACTTCCTTCCTCCTTATATATGGACTCTTATCCATAGTACAATTGAGGAATGAAAGGGGACAAGCCCTACGCACGCGCATGGTGGGCCTTGCCAATGGGGTTTGGGCCAGCCCGGTCTGGAAACCCTTTTATCAGGCGTGTCGGTGCACGTCGCATCCCGCGTGCAGGGGGGTACAAATCCGACCTCCTGGAGCCCCTTGTGTGGGTGCGGCCCCAGCTTGGTTTTGCCCTTCAATTCATTGAACCATTTTTAACCCGAGCTGCAATGCACCTGTTCGTTTGGCAAATCCAAACCACACCGCATTTTGCAATCGAACACATCCTTTCACGCTTCCTTTTCTGGTTATTTATGTTTACTTTCTACTATCATTCATAATAGACAAAAAACTTCTCTCATCCACCCTACACCAAAAGTAAAACAACATGCCAATATATGAGCCATGATCTTTATTTTATATAAATAATGTTAGATATTGTTGCATGAAAATTAACTGATAAAACTCCTTCATTAAATATGAGAATGAATAACAAACCACTCATGCAAGTTCCCTAATAGTTGCCAAGACTCTAGTGATTACTCTATTATTTGTTGTTAACCCAGTGCCATCACATAATTATTTCACAAGGACCTGTTAGACAAGCAATTATTTTTTTGGTTTGTAGTCAGTAAAAGAGACTAAATAGTTGGATCCACAACCTTGTGGATAGGAGTGATATAGGGACGATGAGCTGGCCAAAGTTCCAAACTACACAACCTAAAAGTTTGAAACTTTCTTCTCAGCATTTGCTATCTGCACTATTTTTGAAGAAGAGAAAATATTTAAGAAGAAAAAATCAGTATAGTAGGAGATTTATCTATACCAAAATTACTTCAAATGCAAAGCTCAAGAACAAGTTTGGATTTTTTTTCTTTCAAATTGATGGAAGTTATTATTATTGTGAAAGTCTGCAATAGAATGACTGCTAGGTCGACTCACCACAACATTTTTGTAGAAGAGAATCCAAACACAAACTCCATCACAAATCTTCAAATAGAAAGAAATAACACTGACACCTTCAGAATTACCACTCAAGTAGTGGGAGGGGGGGCAGAAATCTCTCTTTTAATCCCAAAATTACCACTCAAGCCAGTACACAACAACTAAGTGTGTGTACTTAATCATATATGTATACATTTGGAGACAAACACAATACATATAACACTCACATTTTTCCATATTATGTATACATTTGGAGTGACACTAATTTCAATCTACTAATCAATTTATTCACCCAACTTACATTAAGAATGCAATTGGCATTGTCCACTATTCATCTAACCCTGTTCTCAGCCAACATGAGTTCTTTGTTGGACCCAATCTCTTGGATGTCCTTCTCCTCCATTTTGGCAACAACAATTGGGTCAAATTTCTGGAAATCTTCTATGTAGAAATCCAGGTTGGCAAGTAGTTGAAAAAATGAAACTTTTAAGAAACGTAACAAATGAATGGGACAATGCATATGTAAGACATAACCTGTATTTCTCCCTATTCTGAATGATATCGGCCCAGTTGTGATCAATGAGCATTCCAGATAGAGAAAGCCTCTCAAAAAGCTCACTAGAAATTAAAATGAATCTAAGTCAATTTATTTACAAATTACAACCATTCATTATATGTTTAATTAGAAGAAAAGAAACACTTTTTTGTGTTTAAACTCAGTACATATCATCATGAATTGGGAACAAAGTCCCAAGGTGTTTGCTACCTCTACCAATTTGGTCATCACTACACCCTTTTCTTCCAAATGACCCCAACAGCCCATGCAAAGACTACGCAAAAGCCAGTTGGCAAATGCCTACTTTGAGAATCAGTAGGTCAGCAACTCAAAAAGCAAGAGATGAGAGAAAAATAGATCAACTTGGGAAAGAAATCAGAAACCCATGAGCGTTCATGGCATTGCATAGAGCCTATGAAAACTAGAAGAGTGATTCCAGTGACTAGTACCAATTTAGAAGTCTTGAAGGGCCTTATTCCAGCATAACCAAGCCAGCTAAATAGAAGAATGGATCTCAAGGACCAATTTCTAAGCCCCAAATCAGATCTTGAATATACTAAGATGAAACATTCATATATATCACGAAGTCATTAATCCATAGTAAGAACAAATCCCTTAAAAATAACAACTCTTGAAACCAAACTCAAAGCAACTATGCACAGTAGTTAGTACATGCAGCTAGGCAACAATAGATAAGTCAATATGAGAACAACCAGGAAAAAAGACAGAATCAACAACAACATAAAGATAGAATTAGAGAATTGATTTTCTTGACATAGATATCATGTAACAATATCAAAATAATTGAGGTCTCAAAGTACTAAATGAGTCAAACCGAAAGATTAAGGTATGTTCATAATCATCTACCATGGTCATGAATGAGTCATTTACCAGTGCCTCTTGATTAAGGATCACAAGTATGCATGGATATGTTGTGTAGAATAGGAAGCAAAAAAGACATTCACATTCAGCAGTCTGAATGTATTGAAGCAGACTCCATGTACCTGTCCCTCAAGGCATGCCTCTCATAACTCTATTTAAAAAAAATCACAAATGCATAGATGATCCACCACAAATGCAAACATTGCTCAGATGTAAATCTCACAAACAAGATGCTCAAACATTGCTCATATCTAAAAACCACAAACCATTCATAGTGAATGTATTATCCATAATAATAATATTATCCATAACAAAATCAAAAGCAGGTCAAAACGAAATAGGATTGTCATTTGTCAACATTGTCTATGACAATGGACATGAAACAACATTATTTGTATCATCATGTACTAATAAAAAGTTGGATTAAAAAAAAACAACTATATATGTAATCTATCTAGACAATATCCAAGAATGTAATTATCATCAGATTCGTCTGAGCTGGTTAGCTCCATCGTGTGCTGATACCTCCAAGGTTTGGTCTATCGAGTTGATCAACAAATCAGCACTTAATTGCAATATGATTTGGTACCTTTAGACCTTCAATTGGTCAACTATACTTGACCCCAGACCTCCAAACGGTCTTGGGGTGACCCCCAAACGGTCGTGAGACCGTTTGGGTGATTCCCAAACGGTCCTGAAACCGTTTGGGCTAATCAACCCAAAATCTCCAATTAACTCATTGGAATTTCAGCACTGTTTTCAATTAGGGTTTTCCCAATTGAATAGTCTTCAACTCACGATTCCTTGGGAGTTAATCCCTCAAATTTGGTGAGTCATTATACCACATCATTAGGAACAGTAATCCCAAACGGTCAACCCTTTGTCAACGCACTCAAACGGTCTTGAGACCGTTTTCCCAAAAAGTTCAATTAAATCAGATTGATAATCAGCACTTAATCCAATTAGGTTTCCCTAATTGATTAGCCTTCAACTCACGATTCCTTGGGAGTTAATCCCTCAAATTTGAAGGGTCATCAACCAACATAATTATGAATAGGAATCCCAAACGGTCAACGCTTGGTCAACTCACTCAAATGTTCTTGAAACCGTTTGCCCAAACAGGTCAAGTTAATCAGGTTGAAAATCAGCATTTAATTCAATTCAATTTGCCTAATTGATTGGCACCCAACCTACGATTACTTTGGAGTTAACCCCTCAAATATGGTGGGTCATTAGCCTACATAATTAGGAACAAAATTCCCAAACGGTCAATGCTTGGTCAACCATCTCAAACGGTCTTGAAACCGTTTTCGCCCAAACGGTTTCAAACCGTTTGCCTTTAAACGGTTTGCTGAAACCGCATAGCCAATCAAATTAAAATGATTTGGAATAGCTATCAAAACCGTTTGGCTTGGTACTTTTCTTTGGATAAGCATCTAGGATGATGTCATAATCCCCTCGCTAACTAGCTATAGAGTTACATCGTCAACTGCACTCTCATCTCCAATCGAGAGATTTCTTGTTTATCTCCTCGATCCGACATTAAGTATAATTGGGAGATTCATGATACATCCATCCCGACATATTCATGAAGGATTGAGAGGTTTCTTGTTTACCTTCCAACAATCTCTTCAAGAGGACGTAAGGATATTTTCACCCATTTACCCCCACATATTCAAAATATGTGCTCCGAGTTTTGCCGCGGGCACCCGTTTCACCATCACCTATTCCTAACGATGATGGATCTATGGTCAGAGCACTACATGAATAGATTTCACTTGATTTATTAAGTACATTCTCATATTCTTTTAGCATCAGCCAAGTTCTCAAACATAACTTATTACAACAATGCTATAAAGAGACATGTACTACTTTTATCAGATATTTATCAGTCTTTCAAAGACCCTGGGAACTCAGTCCCTCATTTCAATACTGGGAATTATCATCCCTTCACTTTCTAATCACCATAATCATATGGTTCTGGGTATTCAAACCCTTAACTCATCATTGAGCATTATTATACCTTTTTCAGGTAACTATCACCTTCAGGTCATCTGACCAAGGCATTCATGATACTTGTTACACAAGCATCACACCTGGCTCACAAGGCCATGAAATATCTTGTCACCTCTCACTAGGTAACAACTTACTCATGTGACTCATAAAAGTCCATGCATATTGCTTCTTTTACTAAGGAACAACAACATTAAGGCACATAATGCCAATCAACATTTATTATATAAATGTCACAGCTCACACTAGCTATATACATCATCTCATAATATTTGTATGGTTATTAGGATGATAAAAATCATACAAGATATTCATCACATCATGTGATGTGATAGCAACACCATTATTTCTCTACCAGGAATTAGGGTTTACTATCAAATAGGGCTTTTCATTCCCTTTACCCAAATTAGGGTTAGGGTTCCCCATTTCTCATTAATAAAGAGTTCATGATCTCTCTAATTAAGGATCATACCCTTAAACACCACATGAATCATATTCTTATAGGAATTCATGCTATCATAATCTCAACTTGATTACGTCATATCAACCCTTCAATCGAGTTCATACAACTATGATTAACATAGTATATCAAGTCATTGATCCTATAAGCAATTAGGGTTCATCCCTTAATTGGCACTAACCACTTAGGTACTAATAGGGTTTCAACCTTTGTACCTTCATTGACTATCATTACTAATCAGCATTGGATCAATGGATCATTCACCATCTTGATTCTCAAGAGATTCAATCACATTGGACCTCCATTACATAAGTATCCAATTGAATTAGGGTTTCCAATGTTGATTCCTTCAATCATTGAATTCATGGAATCAATCATCAATTGGACCTATCCTCATACTTCAATTGGGTTTAATAGGTCAACCTTCAAATGATTTGACCCTAAATTGACCCTCAATTGGTCATCAATTAGGGTTTGGTTCAATTGAATTAGGGTTTGGAATCGATGATTCATCAACACTAATCAATACAAGATTGGTTACATTGAAACTATTGAACCATCATTCAAATTGAACATGACCTGACCCCAAACGGTCTTGAGGTCGTTTGGATGACCACCAAACGGTCTTGAGACCGTTTGTCCATCATATCATCAATATCCAAGTCAACCAATTAAGGTTTGGATCATTGGATTGATCACCAAATCAGCAATTGATTACACTTCAACTTAGTGACATTGGATCTTCAATTGCTTAACCATACTCAGCCCTAGACCTCCAAACGGTCTTGGGTGACCCCCAAACGGTCTTGAGACCGTTTTTATGAGTCCCAAACGGTCTTGAGACCGTTTGTCTCATCCAAACCTTGGATTCTAGTGAACAATCATCAAGGTTTGGTCTATCGAGTTGATCAACAAATCAGCACTTAATTGCAATATGATTTGGTACCTTTATACCTTCAATTGGTCAACTATACTTGACCCCAGACCTCCAAACGGTCTTGGGGTGACCCCAAAATGGTCGTGAGACCGTTTGGGTGATTCCCAAACGGTCTTGAAACCGTTTGGGCTAATCAACCCAAAATCTCCAATTAACTCATTGGAATTTCAGCACTGTTTTCAATTAGGGTTTTCCCAATTGAATAGCCTTCAACTCACGATTCCTTGGGAGTTAATACCTCAAATTTGGTGAGTCATTATATCACATCATTAGGAACAGTAATCCCAAATGGTGAACCCTTGGTCAACGCACTAAAACGGTCTTGAGACCGTTTGCCCAAAAAGTTCAATTAAATCAGATTGATAATCAGCACTTAATCCAATTAGGTTTCCCTAATTGATTAGCCTTCAACTCACGATTCCTTGGGAGTTAATCCCTCAAATTTGAAGGGTCATCAATCAACATAATTATGAATAGGAATCCCAAACTTTCAATGCTTGGTCAACTCACTCAAATGGTCTTGAAACCGTTTGCCCAAACAGGTCAAGTTAATCAGGTTGAAAATCAGCATTTAATTCAATTCGATTTTCCTAATGGATTGGCACCCAACCTACGATTCCTTTGGAGTTAACCCCTCAAATTTGGTGGGTCATTAGCCTACATAATTAGAAAAAAAATTCCCAAACGTTCAACACTTGGTCAACCATCTCAAACGGTCTTGAAACCGTTTTCTCCCAAACGGTTTCAAACCGTTTGCCTTTAAACGGTTTGCTGAAACCGCATAGCCAATCAAATTAAAACGATTTAGAATAGCTATCAAAACTGTTTGGCTTGGTACTTTTCTTTGGATAAGAATCTAGGATGATGTCACAATCCCCTTCCTTCGAACAACCAAGAACAGCAACCGTTCTTGATGGAAATTGCAGCAAAGAAACAAAAGTGTATCAAATTGAAGAAAACAATCAACAAAGCATAGAGAATTGATGCAATAGCAACGATTATGGGTTTAAGTTATAAAAACCGCCTCCAAATGAGCTCCAAATCTCCAAGCTCACGACATCAATGGTGGATGAAGTTTTTTCAACTCCCCCTTAGGCTCGTCCTCAAGCTTTTGGTTGTAAAAGTTGGCTAGGGTTGAAGAGGAGATCGAAATAAGAAGGAATCCATAATTTATTTTCAGTTTCCACCATGGAATCAAGATGAATGAGGGTTAATAAGCTTACCAACAGGTTGGGGCTCGTCCTCCTGTTGCTCCTAAGTCCCCTTGAGCTCATCCAAAGCAAGGGAAGAAGAGAGGACCGAAAACTCCTTTCAATTGATTTGGAAATGAAGTTTTTATAAAGGAAATTGAGGAGAGAGAAAGCATTTTTAATTTCCCTCAACTCTCAAATTGGTGCCACATAAACCCCCTCACTCCCTTGTGTACTAAGGAACCTTCCTTTGCCTTTAATTCTCCTTCATTATCCTCAAATTAAAAGAAAAGCAAATTAAGCACCTTAATCATATAATAGTAATATCCATAATGTGAGTGCATATTACTTTCCTTTATAATAAGGTGAGTGGAGTTTCACCTCCTTTAGATATTTTCGTGCCTTATCTATGCAAAAGGACGTCTATACTTATTCAAACTCAACCAATAACATTTTGGTTGAAGGCCCTTTAATTAATATATTCATTTTTGCCCTAAATTGAATTAGGGTTTCAATTAGGATTAAATCTTGATTATTTTAATATCAAGATTCTCTCTCCTCCAACTTAATCCAAAAGAGGTGCCCCTCTCATTTTCTTTGCTCTACATGATTCCAAGAAACATTAGGGACCTTATTGAAGTGATAAATTACATATTGCACCCTAGGTTTTGGGTAAATTGCATATTACACCAAAACTAGGTTTTCATGCACGTATATTGCTTTATCAGCTCTTTCTTGGTATTCAGGCTTCCATAAGTCATACCTCAGCATAATTTTCACTCTCATGATGATTCAAAACATGAGGAACATATTATAATGCACAATTTGCACTTAAACCCCTCAACTTGGGTAATTTGCACATTAGTCCAAAATAAGCAAACATTGCTTCAACATTGTCCAAACATGACCAAAATTGAAACATAAGCTCCTCATGAGCCCTAATTACTTTTCACAAGATATTATTAAGCATATAATCATCTTTCTTAATCAAAACACCTAGGGTTAGAGTATAACCCAGGTCAGGGATGTTACAGATCCGCCATAGATGATCGGGGGTCTCGTTGTTGATGTTGGTTATCCAAACATTGATGGTATTATGACCAACTGGATGGAGAAAAATCTTGTCACTACAGCCCAATACCATCTTTCTAATCCGATCACACCAACCATATTTTGATACAAGATTTCCCACAGCATCATACTCAACCTCGATAATAGATGAAGAATTACCAAAATTTAGCACCACTTCACCAGGCCTATAGCGTCTTCTGTTTAGAAAATGCCAATGTTCAGGTATGGTTAGTTGGTTTAAGGAACGATCATCTAGGATGATGTCCAATTGTTCTTCATCAGGGAACATTAAAATTGGCATAGAGGCCCAGTTCATAGTCACTGTTGTGGGTGGACAGAGACTAAATAATATAAGTACTAACAATTGTAAGTATATATAATGATGTTATATATTTTTAGAAAAAGTAGTATAACATCAGTTAACCTTTTTTTGCTTGTCATAACCAACTTTATTGTGGTAGACATGATAGATTGAAAAGACATATAAGAGAGGAGATCATGTCCTATATCTTTTCAATTGGTCCAATGTTCACTAATCCTTCATTGTTGTGTGATTAGCAGTTGGTAATGAAGATTTGTTTCCAACCACTCCACTTATTTAGTCCCACCCAAATTGATGTAATTCCATATTGTTAGTTATCATAACCAAGTTTTCAACATCTAAACCGAAGAAGTTGCCATCAAAATCTACATCCTTGGACAACAAATCATTGGCAATTTGATAACAAACCATGGTAGCGAGCACACGTTCACGACCACAATTTTGAAAAACTACAACAAACATATAATGAGGAAATTCTATACAATGAATGTACCAGACCAATTGCAGACTCCTAATGCATGTATCAATGACTGCAAATTTTATCATGCATCTTGCTTGGCACATGAAAGAGAGACATGTTCAGTTGTATTGGCCCAAGTAGAAAGCAAACCCTATTAGGGATAGGTCTAAATCTGACTCACAATCACTATTTGGCAAATAGTTTGGCTAAAACTAAAGTAGGCATACAAATTGTGGTATTCCCTGAACTAATTGCATTGGATGTACTGAAAATGTCATGCCCCACATAGTAAAGTTGTGACATCAACAAAAGTCAAACCTAAAACCAAAAATGCACACTACAAATTTTAGCACGATTGTGTATGAATGCAAAACAATACTGAACTGAATTGGGATCAATCATAGGGATTGGTTAACTGAATTACCATTGACATCTACTTATTTAGAAAATAGGTTAAGCCAAGGTCAACACACATTAACAACCACAGTAAAGCCTCATCATGATTTATAGACCAGTTGCAGACTCCTAACACATGTATCAATGACTGCAAAGTATGTCATGCAACTTGATTTACACATGAAAAAGTGCTATGTTTAGCTACATTGGATAAAATGGAAACCAAACCCTATTAAAGGAAGGTCTAAATCCTACTGATGGCCACAATTTGGCAAACAACTTAGCTAAAAATGAACTAAGCATACAAAATGTGGTCAAGCCTAAATGTATCAGGATTATGAGATGAAACTACAACAACAATAATATGACCCAAATTGAGGAAAATGTGGCATGAAATGAAGTGGTGATTCATATCCATGGAGAAAATCATATCAATCCAATCCATATAAGGAAAACACAACTAAAGCTAAGCGTGGGAAAAATCAGTAAATCTTAAGTTAAAATCTCTATTGAAATCCTGTATAATTTGGCTTAGGAAAATATTTTGTACCCAACCTAGAATGATTGAAAGTTACATGGAAAACATGCTTGACATTTGTGGGAAATCCATTCATGTATGGATTGGACGTGTTTTAAAACTAAACATGGACAATGCTAAGGAATTTAGGTATAAATTGTATTAGGAAAAGCCTCCTCTGCTTATATAGGGATACATTTTGAATGACAATGCATGTTGAAGTAAAAATAGGGAGACAAATATGTTGGCCACATGTGATTCATAGGGGCCACATTCTGATGCAGGTCACAGGTCCATGAATGTGAAGGAATGCATACTAATATGAAAATTCATACTGACCCCAGGTCAACAAGTAGTAGTCCCACAAAAAATCAAGGCCAGGTAGCATGGGACGGTAATTCAGGTTACATTAGCACACATTTATTTTTTCCAAAAACATCATGAACATGTCCACAAACATTAAGTAATGCATACCAATCAATTGTAAACCATGATCTAAAGAGTAAACTAAAATATTAGAAAATACATGAGTCATAGGTCCATGTATTTGGGTTTGTTTTACCTAACTTTAATTTGTCAAATAATATTGACCATGGGTCAAATATAAATGACTCCACGATTTAGGAAAATGTGGCATCAAACCAAGTGATGGTTCGAATCCATCTAAAAAATCATAACAATGCATTTCAGAACATCAAACATCAAAGCGCAATTGCATGGGCAAAAAGAAATTCAGACTATTTGGAAAGTCAGACACAAAACTAGACACAAATTGGTATAATATTTTGTAATATTTATGTCAAAAGGGTTCCCATCATTTGAAAAACAACCTACTGTGTACAAAACACAAAACTAAACACATATCAGTATAATTTGTTAATAAAAAGCAACCTACTATTGAGACATCAAAAAGATAGACCTAAATGCACATGGAATGGTTGACTGAATTACCATGTTGGTCATTACATAACATGGTCCAAAAGGCACCAATATTAGTTTAATTAGATAAACAACACAATATAGGTTTTATTGGGTTTTTTATTTATATATGGTATTAATTCATCAAAACTTTCATTATTTTTCATCATTCATTATTTTGAAAGTTGAAATTTGAACACATTAGTGTTCCCCGTATTATAATGGTGGACCACATATCCTTAGTTTAGTTGGTGATCATGTATGTAGACGTCCTTTGATTTCATTGTTTGGTTTCGGTTTAGTATATATTTCTCAATATGTTTGTTAACTTTTAATCGGTCCAAAAAAACACCAAAGCTATTGGTGAAAATTGAGTTGTTTACATAGCTATGGAAATTTAAAATAAGTGTGACATAATTAGTTTTTATGTGTTGTATCTATTTAGTTATCATTATAGATGGTTCATTTCTATATAAATTATTATTATTATTTTGAATGAACCTAGATATATTACTCCCATCATGTCGATTGCATTTTCTATTTTGTGTCCAAAATTTCACTTATCCTTACTCAAAATACAACGTCCACTTAGTTTTCTAAAATAACACGAATTTTTAAAGTCTAGTCCTTGATATTTTGTAAATCAAAACATAGGATAATTTCACACCCACACCAGACAATTTTATTATACAAAATGACAAATGTAGAGCATAGGGCATATTCTATATTATCTACTGATGGGTGAAATTAAAAATCAACATGACTGACTATTCTAACAGCAAATCCGTTTGCAAACAACAACATTATGAATTATCCCCAACATCATGTTCACAATGAAATCCAAATGAGATCATTGTCTAACAAGAAAGAGCGATTTCAACCATAATCCAAATACAAACTAGAGAAACATAGTTAACAGGGCTCAATCCAAGGGAAGAAAGATTTCACAATGAGAAAATATTTGAACACGAGTGAGGTTACAAGCCAAAAAACACCATCGAATCAGCAAACACCATCCACTACAAATGAATCAACATGGATACATCATCCATGATAAATGAATCAACAAAAAATAGACGAAATGCAACCAATCGACGACAACATACCTCTTTAGAAAGTTGCAAAGCTTGGATGGTTTCCTAAAGAGGAGTTGGACTAAGGTGATCGGAGTCCCTCACTCGAGATCGTCAGTACCAGAGGGGAAGATTGAGTCTACGGTGGTGTTTCGGTTGGGCTCGGTCCAAATATGTGGTGGAGGAAGGTCGAATGATGTCTATGTATGCTCTTCCCGACGACAGATGGTTGCACTCCGCGCGCGACCGGTAAGTTGGCACTCTACCACTGGCAACTGGCACACAGCGCGCCGCCACAGTCTCCACCAGCACCTAGCTAGGGTGACGATCGGCCAGGATGCTCCACACACTGGTCTAGCTCATGAGCGAGGAGCAGAGAGCTAGATCAATCTAACTATTACAATTTCTTGGAGCGCGAAGGGGAAAACTTGGAGCGGGAAGTAAATATTGTGTTACCAATTACTTTTCTAATTTGATATGACAATTTAAGATTGCCACTAATTAAAAATAAAAATGCCTTTAATATTATGTCCTTTTTAGAGGCATTTTAATAAAAAAATGCATGTATATTAGAAATATAGTGGCTTTTTTTATAAAAGCCACTAGAATAAATGCCACTATTGGGCAATTTTGTTGTAGTGTACGAACTCAAAATTATTTGTAAGCCATATATCACCACTTGAAGGTTATCACTAGAATTACGAATCGTGAATGTTTTTTATTGATTTGGAGCTAGAATCAATCAATTTGGACTTTTGACTCCTATGACAACCCGTATCATAGGTTTTTCCTTATGTCTTTTGAATTTTCACTTAAATTAAGTTGAGATTAATGCATTCCTTTGGCTTGAGTAAAGAAAATAATATATGTGATGTGCTTGCAGTGTTATTAATGTTGAATATGTGTTAGTTTACTTCTCTTGCATGTGATTATAAAATGTGATCATCAAATGGGGCTAAATGTACTTGATTTTGGAGTTTCAACCCTTGAATATAAGTTGTTGAACTTGATCATATTAAATTGACTGTCTCCTTAGCTTTACCTATTTGTTGTTGTCTATATATATGTCTATATATATATATATATATATATATATATATATATCTGTGTGTGTGTGTATTTATGTATATATATATAGAGAGAGAGAGAATACAATACGTTCAAGTGTATAGATCACATTGTACACCCCAATAGTATTTACCTATATAGACCACATTTTTTAAAACATAATCCATTGATCTTTATTGTTACAATAATAATAGGACACACACAAAATTTGAGCCCATTTGGAAGAGTGTAAGTCATTCATCCAAGTACAACAAAATCGATGCACATAACTAATTTGAATTGCTTGATTTTTGCCTCATTTAGATGCATGACCTATAAGTGTCCAAATGAGCTCAAATTTATTATATAGTATGTTATAAAGATATTTAAGAAGATCAATGATTTAGATTTTCAAAATAATTTATTGTTGATGGAAAATGTATGAAGTGTATAGCATCTCCAGTATACTCAAGTATATTCTAAGTGCACTCCCTCTCTCTCTCAATATAAATATATATATATATATATATATATATATATATATATATATATATATGTCATTCACTCGCTACCCGCATGGAGAACTAACATTAGTTACCCATGGATCTATCTTGTGATAGAAAGATACCTATTTATAATGAGACAGACACTGTTTGTAATGAGATGACAAAATTTATACTAAAAACACTCCTTTTGTGTTATAGAGTAAATTGCTGTCATAAATATCATTTTTAATGTAATCAGACGTGTAATAAAAAATTAGTGTTTGTATTACAAATTTGGTCATCTCGTTACAAACGTTGTCTATCTCATTATTAACATGTATCTTTCTATTACAAAATAGATACATGGGTAACTAAAGTTAATTACCCGCATGGGTAGTGAATATATATATATATATATATATATATATATATATATATATATATATTGTGTATATATATATATATATATTGTATATATATATATATATATATATATATATATATATATATATATACACATATATATGAGATTAAGATAGGCATTCTATCCCCCTCTCCCATGCATGTAACAGAGGTCGAATGTCTGGAAGGTGGTAAACCAAGGCAGAAGCTGGGATTGGAACCCGGGTCCCTTTGTTAGGGGACACCGTGATTGATCACTTGAGCCACTCCTTGTCGATATATATATATATATATATATATATATATATATATATATATATATATATATATATATATATATATATATATATATATATATATATATATATCTGTGTGTGTGTGTGTGTGTGTGTGTGTGTGTGCACGTGTGTGTGCGTGCCTGTGTACATATACATATATGTGTAGAAACATAAGTATATATATGTATATATGCATACATATATATACATATATGTAAGTATATGTATACATAAATATACATATATGTAAGTGTATATATACTTATATATGGTCTCAGTATACATGTTTCATCATTTCATTTCATAAAACTTCACTTTTCTTGTTGTTAGAGGTCTACTCTGGTGATTCCTTAGTAATCAGAGGAGATTTGGACCAAAATTTGAGCTTTGAATGAATATTTTGATAAAAACAACATTGGATTCCTTTTGTGCAACAAGGATCTAGGTTATTTCTTGTTGTGTTGTGATTTTCACCATGTTTCTCCTCTCCATCTCGCCATCCAGATCCTATTCTACTAAGGATGATGTTTTTACCTTTTCTCTTCTTTCTTCTTCCTCCTAAACTAGTTTTGTGTGGTTAGAAGTGTTGTTTTGAGTTTGAATCTATGTCTAGCTAGGATTTTGGATGAATTTTACATTATTCTTTACAAAACCTACAGATTCTTAGTGTTGAAGACTAAAATAGAGCACCCCCTCATGGATTTTAGTTTAGGAGCATACAATTGTCTTCTCTCTTTGTCATTCTGAGGCGTGATTTTCTTAGAGCCTCATTCCTCTTCTATTTACTCTCCTCCATTATTAAATTTTGGTTGATTTTTGGCTTGATCATACTTTTTGCTTCCTCCTTCTAATCTCCATGATCATCTTCCCAGCAAAAAGAAACTAAAACAAAGTGGTTTTAAGATGGGCTCTTTCTACGTGCTAATCTAGAAAGTAGTTTCAAGTCCATCTTTGCAAAGTGTTGACTTTCCTTTAATTTTTCTTACTGATCGAGGTGAGTATATACATATTGATATTTCTGCACAAACCCTTTCTTTTTCCTCATATTCTCAATCACCCAAAAGCTTAGTAAGTGGATTTCTAAGCTAAAAGTTCATCTTTGATGTAAGATAGTAGATCTATCTCGTTCTTTCTATGATATTGTATGGGTTGATCTAGAATTATCATTCGTCTTACATTCTATGGATTATATATTGAAATCATGCAAAAATGCATAATCTTACATTTTCCTTGAGGAAATTAGATTACTAGCTTAGTCTTATAGCATTTCTTTTCTATGTTAACACAAAGAAATATCCAAGATATTTTTATTATTATTTTATTCCTGCTTATATGTGATGATGAGACCACAAATGCATAAGAAAGGATAAAATATGAAGTATTTTCACTACAGCAAAAATACCCATTAGTGGCTTTTATTCCGGTGGCTTTTCTAAAAAAACGCCACTATCTATGTAATGCAGTGTCATTTGTAATTTAAATGCCTCTAAACCACGTATTATGGATTTTATAGAAAAGACTTACCAATTAAGGTATTTTTATAATTAATTAGTGGCATTTCAAAATTACCAAATCAAATGAGCGAGCCCCAATTAGTAAAAATTTTCTATTCCCGCGTGGCTTTCCCGACCTACAAAACGGTTCCTCTTCTCCACCGTTGGGCAGAGATATTTACTCCTGACATTTTCTCTGCTCGCAGAACCTGTGAAGTCGACCTATCCTTTTCACCCTAATCTGCTAGACCGTGGATGCTACCTGCTGGAACGCTCTCTTCTCTTCTCCAAGGTGCTGGCGACGTTGCCAAGGGTTGGAGGGGACGCTGAGGAAGAGATCAGTCTCCCAACTTGCCGGCGAGGACTGCGGCGGTTTTCCACCCTGCTGCTTCGGCGTGCGACATGTAAGTACACCCCACGAAACAATAAACACACATGGTCTTTCCCATCCATTCTCGCAGTTTCTATGCTATCAAGGTATATATGATAATCAGTTTATGAAGATAGTCTTGAAATATGATGATTTTGTTGTTTTATATCCATCGATCACTTCCTTAATCGTTTATATCAAGCCATCGACCATCCTTCTTTGTTAGATTTAAACTTGAATTATTTACAGTCTTGAAATATGATGATTCCATTGTTTTATTTTACAGTGTCGCATTGGTTTTGGTTATGTATACAAGTTAGCTAAGTGTTAGTGTATTCATATAAAAATGTGTGTATTGTTGTATTAAATTGTAAGGAAAATGAAGCATCCACTTTTTAAAAAGGGGTCGCTTAGGTGCTCATGTGATGTCTGCACATCTCCTGTATCTTTATTTGTAAATCATTGACGAATAGGCAAGTATTGTATCCTTACCTAGGCCACCACCTTTGGTGGGTTGGCGCTCTCTGATGAGAATAGGGGTTCCCACCATTGGACTAATGAAGGGGAGAGATACTCATCTTTATGTATGTAGGAAGAGGCCAAGGAGAGAACAAAGTTTATGAGATGGTCATTTCTTATGTAATATTCTAGGATTCAGAAATGTCTAAGGAAGAATAAGACCTTTGTATAATTACTTATAGTATACATGTTTTTTTGGGTGTGGTTTCTTCAATTTTCCTTTGATTATCGTAAACTTGAATGGTCTATATTCTTCTACACTACCAATTGACAAAAACCTTCACCATCCCTAAAAATTAGTGTCTTTAAGCAACAATGAAGCAAGATACCAAGGGCATGCAGACAAGTTGCTATTAACACTAAGCTATGATTGCATAAAATGCAGGGGTTCCATTGTGGAACAACAATAATTTTTTCTCTGCTATAGGGAGTTTGGTTTGCCCTCTTGATTTCTATATTGAACGAATTGCATGACTTCTATGCAGTGATGTTTACATAATGGTTGTTTCATGTTTTTTTTGGAGTGTACGTCTTATCTCAATACTGCTTTAATGTAAACACATTGCATTATGGTTACTTCAGTTCCATATCCTAAATCAATTTTTGTCTTTTGATGGCATGTTATGTTACTCAAGATGTTTATAGCCAATTATACATCTTTACTATATATGTACTCCAACCTCTCGCCTTGGGCCAGGAACCATCAACTGGATGGCACACCAGTTCCTCCAAGTTCTGGGTCTTCTACACTTAGATCTTATACAAGTTGTACACTTGTATGGTCCTTGACCAGGTTTCATCAAACTAGATAATGATGTTGCCCATTCTCTAATGGGTTCATTCCTATCGATGTTGATAGAAACCATGGGTAATATTTTTATGGACTACTTGCTTCACTTTAAAAAATATATTGCTCTATATTTTGCAAATTTATACTACTTTTTTTGAAAATTTATAATATCATTATATATACTTACAATTGTTAGTACTAATATTTTGCAGTCTCTGTTCACCCACAACAGTCACTATGGCATGGGCGTCTACCCCCCCTGCTCCTTTTCCCTGAAGCAGAAAAGTTGGACATCACCCGAGACGATCGCACACTTGCACAACTCACCATTCCCAGACATTGGAGTCATCTGGACAAAAGATGCTACATGGCTGGTCAAATGACCTTAAAGTTTGGGAACTCGACAAATATAATCGAGGTTCAGTATGATGGTGACGACAATCTGGTATCCACAACCAGTTGGTGTGGGTGGATTGGAATAATGGGAATCGGTCGTACGGACTAGGTTTTGCTTCGTCTGATTGGCGACAATACCATACAGGCTTATATACATAACTACAACAATAGTTTTCCTTCTCACTTGAGACGGTATATGTACAAGAAAAGCTGTACCGTATCTGAGGAGATGTCATTTGATGAATTCAGCATGCCTGAGGTGCAATCCTTGCCTGTTGGTACCACCTTGTACCCCATGACCATCAGTTCATATTCGTCTACCAGCGACTCCATCCTCGACACAACATCATCAACAAAATGGACACGTGACAGTCATAACGGCCGTCACAATTGTTGATGAATTTTTTTAACTTTTAAATTAGGAAATAATCAAAAAATGTAATTTGTGTTGTATTACTTAATGAACATTAGTAATCAATCAAATACTGTGAATTTAAGGTACCCAATGTGATGTTGATGATGGCTTGCAAATGTTTTTCTTTGGTGTGGTTTTGAGTGATGTTTTTCTTTGAGGATTGCCTCAAAGTGATGTTCTACTTTTATCCTTATTATAACTATGTTGTTTGTATGACAGACTTACTCATAAATGTTATATTTTTTATTATTTTTAAGAATGGATAATTGTTGGATGGCAGAGGATGACCGAACGAGTAGTAAATACCTTTTATGTTGTTCAATTTTGTTTTAAGTGTCTTCATTTTTGTGTGAATTGATATACTCAAGATGAGAGAACAGTTAAGTGACATCTTCCATAATAAGATAGCTACAAGGAATGATCAAAACAACATCATTGACTCTTGTACGGGGACTCATTTACCTAGCATTACTCCACAAGGTTGTTGGAAAGCTTTGAACCTGTCATCCAGTAATCACTGCAAAAAAAAATTATCTTCCCTTCCACCTAATGTTCAAAATGATAGACCAAGGAAATTCAATAACACTATTGCTAGCTCTGCTATTACAAGAACACCTTGTGATGGACAAGGTAATCATATCATCACATTTATAGTGTTGCATTTAATGATATATAATTTCTATATATGTTGTATGCTTTATGAATGAATGCTCAGGTCAAAGACATCGACAACGGGTGCCTAATGGCAATGCTTCGGTGTCTAATCATTCAATAAGAGTAGATAGTAGAGCTGCCAGTAGTCAAAATAGCCATGCATTTCATGATCACATGGAGCAAAATGGCCTATCTGATCACCATGATGAGTTGTTAAATGCTACAACAACACCTTCTGATGGGCTAGGTAATAAGTTAATTCATTACATATATAGTGTTGCCTTTAGTGATATATAATTGCCATTTATGTTGTATCCTTTATGAATGAATGCTCAGGTCAAAGACATTGACCACGGGTGCCTAATGGCAATGCTTCGGTGTCCAATCATTCTAGAAGAGTAGATAGTAGAGCTTCCAATAGCCAAAATAGCCATCCATTTCATGACCACTTGGAGAAAAATGACCTCTCTGATCACCATCAAGAGTCATTGAATGCTACAACAACACCTTCTGATGGGCTAGGTAATCGGTTAATTTATATCATTGCATTCATAGTGCTGCATCTAAAGATATATAATTTCCATTTATGTTGTATCCTTTATGAATGAATGCTCAGGTCAAAGACATCGACCCCCAGTGCCTACTTTCAATGTTCCCGTGTCCAATCAATCAAGAAGAGTAGAGAGTAGAGCTGGAAATAGCCAGAACAACAATGCATTTCAAGAAACCATGGAGCAAAATGACGTCTCTGATCACCATGATGAGTCGTTGAATGCTATGCAAACACCTACTCATGGGCTAGGTATTCGGTTTATTCATATCATTGCATTTATAATGCTGCATATAATGATATATAAATGAATGATTAGGTCAAAGACATCTCACACGTGGCCGAACACAATGTTTGCAAGTCTGGAAAAGAAAGCTCAGTGATCAAATTCCCATTGAGATAAATCAATTTGGACAACCAGTGGGTAAAAACCAATGACACTTATCAAGTTTTTTGACAACCATTGCAAGAGATCCCAATCTTTGTCCATTAAACTACGAGGACTAGAGACAATTTCCAGCAAATAAAAAAGAATCCGTATAGAATTTTGTGAAGGTACAATATTAAAATTTATTTTTAAATGGTTAAATGAAGCTTCTAATTGATATCCTTATTGTCGGTAGAGTATATTCATGATGGACATAGAATTAAAGGAGTGGACAATGAAGAGACTGGGAAATAAATGTAAGGACCACAAGTGGGAGTTACGAAAACTATACTTCGTAGAAGATAGTCCATATGAACAACAACTTGAACAAGTTGTTCCCCGCGTGGAAACGTCTCAATGGAAATTTCTTGTGGATTACCGGAGGAGCAATGAAGGAAATGTAATTTTTTGTATCTATTAATTGATATTTAATTTACCTCACAGATAATTACTATGGACAATACTACAATTTTTTTTTTCACAGAGGAAGTGTAAAACTAACAAGACAAGCAGAAAATTTCAAAAGGTTAGCCACACAACAGGAACCATTTGCTTGTCTGAAACATGATGTAAGTTAGTCAATATTGTGATCCAATTGGACAATTTGGAGACATCCGTTTAAATGATGTTAGCAATAACCTTGTTTGAATGATACAGTTGGAGAAGGAAACAGGCGGGGAAGTTGATCCCATTGAGTTTTTTGAGAAAAATCATCGTAAAAATGATGGGAGCATAGTTGATATTGAATTCGCCAAAATTTTGGTACAAGGATTCCTATCCTATAGTATTATGTTACATTTACTACATGGAAACATTTATATGTTTGGTATAAAATTCATCTCCTATGTTCTGTTGTGTGTATGAAAAAATTTCTGAGGTAGGTGACGAGCTGTGAAGAAACCAACCTGATGTTACTTCAGCTGAAATGTATAGGCAGGTTATGGGAGAAGAGAGACCAGGATATGTTCGCCGTTATGGACTTGGACCATCACCTTCTGATATCTGGGGCAAGAACCGTAAATCCCGAGAAGCTGATGAAGTGTAAAGGAAGCATTTCCAGGATCAGCTTGAACAACAGCGGATGGAATTTGAAGCTAAAATTCAAGAACAAAATGCAAAAATAGAGAAGATACTAGCCTTATCTAGATCAGGAAACAGTCAATCAGCACAACATGTACACACTGGACAGGTATGAATACATTTTATACGAGATGTGTGGTATCAATTATTTTCCATGTTGAATTTTGATGGCCTTATGACAAAGATAAAATAATTGTGCATATCGGAATGAGACATTCAACAATTTATAAGGGACAAGTATGTTTGTATTTGTGTAAATTGCACATCATTCTACGTTTATATAAATTTTTTATTTAAATTGTATTTTGTTTATAGGAAGTGTATGTGTTGAGTATCACAGATGCAGATGATAAAGTTGCAATCAGTCGAGTATCTGAGGTTGACCCCTTACAAATGGTGGGAGGTGCAATTTTAGGCTCATCATGTATTGGTGTTTATGTAGAGGTTGTGGTGATGGCCAACGAACCTCTAGTCAGACCTCTTGAGCAATATCAATATATGGATGAAGTTATTGGCAATGTCATAGCATGGCTGACATCACATTTACTGCCAAAGTGAGAATATAGTATTGCTTATAATATGACATAATTGAAAACAAAACTAGTATCTAAAGTCATTTCCATTTGCTGCAGGTCATGAAGTGTAAAGATAGATAATTGCATTCTTGGATACTGTGTAGAGAGATGAAAGCTATAGTTGTGTTTCTTGGGTCCAATTTTTTATTAGTACATAATGATCCAGATATTGTTGTTTCATGTCCATTGTCGTAGACAATGTTGCCAAATGACAATCCTATTTTGCTTTTAGCTATGAGCAGTGTCTTACCTTCTTGTGTGTGACATTTACACAACATATTTTGTTTTGACCTGCTGAATGTGAATGTCTTTTTTTGCTTCCTAAGTCAATAGTTCTCTGTAAATGTTTCTTTCATAACTTGATCACATTTTGCATGATAGCTTACTAAGTCAATATTTCTCTAAAGAATTATGCATTTTGTGCCTTCCACAACAAACAACATGTCACTGTGTAAAAGGCCAATTTTTGGAGATCAGAGGCCATTCTCGAGAGCTAAGGTTGTCAGCTCATCTCTTGTGAAAGGCTTCTACTCATCTCTTGTGAATGGCCTTTAATCTCCAAGAACAGAGCTGCTGTTAGGACTCAAAAATGGGATTCGTCACCCTGGAACTGGTCTTATAGGCAATCCAACAAAATGGTACATCCTTACATGTTCTTGATGTATTGCAGCCTAGCCAAAGTAGTATCTAAAAGTAGTATCTAAGGTAGTATTTCAGCCTAGCCAAAGTGGTTTTTAGCTATGAGCAGTGTTTTTGGAATCTTGTGTGTGGGATTTACACAACATATTTTGTTGTGGTGATTCACCTCAAGATGGTTTGTGGTTGAGCTTCTATGATTGCTCAATATTTAGGCTATTAAGATGTCTCAAATGTAACTGAGATATTTTAGTCCCATGCTTCTATGCATCCTAATTTCTCTACAGAGGTACAACAAGTCATTTTCAACATTTCCATGGTACAACAAGTCATTTTTAACATTTCCATACTCTGCTTTGGTTAAGAAGTCAAGTAAGAAGCCTCAAGAAATAATGGGTGCTCTTAGTAATATAGGTTCCTCCATGTTCCCTTAATTTTTAAAACAACATATACAATAATACCCTTTCTGTAACATGTGATTGTGATGTAGGCCCTAAAAGCCAATGACTATGGTAAGGATCCTCTGCTAAGATCATGCACAGAGAATGACCTTAAATATCCAAGTACAGAGATGTTGTTAGGACTCAAAAAGGCATGTTTTTGGAGATTAAAGTCCACTCTCGAGAGCTAAGGTTGTCATCTCATCTCTTGTGAAAGGCTTCAGCTCAGCTCTTGTGATTGGCCTTTAATCTCCAAGAACAGAGCTGTTGTTAGGACTCAAAGATGGGATTCCTCACCCTGGAACTGGTCTTACATGCAATCCAACAAAATGGTGCATTCTTACATGTTCTTGATGTATTGCAGCCTAGCCAACACTGGTTTTCAATTTTGCTTTGGTTTGTTTTAAGGATTCCTGGATAAGGTATATTTCACTACTTCACTTTGCTTTTTTTCAGTTGAAGGGGATAATGAATCTATTCTGGAAACTCTTCTTGCTTATCAGTGGATAGTGAATCTATTCCTGGTGACCATGTTAGTATAGATTTGAAGACCTGAAGCCTCCTGTTGATCTACATAGTCAACTTGCATGTTTTTCTATTAGTTGTTTATTACATGTGGTGGTTGCCATGACTGGTGATGGTGTCAATGATGCATCTGCTCTGAAAATGGCAGACATTGGTATTGCCATGGGAATTGCTGGAACTGAGGTAAGTATATTCGCTATATGTCAATTTGTATATCTATCTTTTTGTCTTTTAGTAATTATTATCGATAATGATTGTTTCTTCTCTTTTTATGTGTTAGTCCATGTTACCAAGGAGGCTTCAGACATGGTTCTTGCTGATGATAACTTCAGTACAATAGTTATTGCAGTTGGCGAAGGGAGATCTATCTATAACAACATGAAGGCCTTCACCAGGTTCTGCTCTTATTAATCATTATATGCTTTCTTACCTTACTAAAAATATTTCAACTTATTATGTATACACTATAATTTTATGAGAACCCTGGACGACATTGAGTTTGATAACCATCTTTTGCTTTTTACATAATTGTCAAGATTGTCAGCTTTGCACCCTTTCTATCATGTGCTTAGTTGTGTGCTTAGCTGAATGTCTACAACTTTGCTGCATGGCAAACTCTATTCAGTTGACATATTGTGAATGGTATAGTTGAAATTATCATCATTGTCGAACTTATTAGGAAAGGTGAGAAGGTGGGTTCTTCTGAGGCTGCCCTTCTTGCCAAGCTCAACATCAAGCCCTTCTCATATGGACTGGTTGTGCTGTCAGTTTATGACAGTGGATCTGTATTCAACCCTGAGGTCCTTCACCTTACTGAAGATGACCTTATTGATAAATTTGGCAATGGTGCTATCTTCCCTGATACTATCTTAACAACATGCTAGTGTTGTAAGTGTTTTTGTCTTACATTTGCATGCAAGTGCTCAACATTTTGCTCATTTCATTGCAGGATCCTAGCAAGTTTGCAGTTGTTGCTGCCCCTGCTGCTGCTTCAGGCTATGCAGCTGCACCTGCTGCTTTTGCTGCCAAGGTGGAAGAGAAGAAGGAAGAACCTGCTAAGGAATTTGATGACCATATGGCCGTAATGCTGTCACTGCATGTGAGAAGAAGGATGAACCTTCATTAATTGTAGTGTAGCTGGTCTACTCATGTAGAAGCTCACAACTACTTGGAATGTTAGAATGGAGATGTATGTTTTTGTAAGAAAATGAGTTTGTATTCCTTTGGGGAGTCTCCAAGTGCAAAATGAGTTGTTATCCAGTTAGTGTTCATGTCTACAATATGTACCATATATAGTCATATGTGATGTTGTTGTATTCAATACAAGGGGCAAGGTAAAATGTCATCCCCATGTAATTGTCATTTTATTATAAATAAAAAAGTTCAATACTTCTGGAATGTGTTCGGCTTCAATTGGCATTCAATTAGAAAACTTGATCATGAACTACAAATTGACTGACTAAAATCCATAAAAAATTAGTAATGTAGAACTAGTATGTCATTAGTGGCTTTTTTCATAAGCCACTACATTCAATCAAAATCGTTTTATACAACAACATTATACAAAACAGTGGCATTTGTATAAAAGCCAAGTGATGGATAGTGGCTTTTCTATAAATGCCAAATGATGGTTTAGTGGCCTTTATGTGGCATTTATTCGAAGCCACTAAAGACAAACATTTAGTGGCTATTACAACTTAAGCCACTATCTTCCTAGTGGCATTGGCGCTAGAGGCATTTTTTTAAATGCCAACAAATGCCGCTAAACCTGCTTACTGGCTTTTTTTTCAGTGGCATTTATGAAAGGCTGCTGATGTGAATGTTTGTTGTAGTGTTTGTCTTAGAAGACAAATATATATATCCATGTTGATCTATAAACAAGTTGAATATATGATTGTCATACCCCTAAACCAATGACAAACGACTAAACATTAGGGATTCTAGCCTTAACTATTCACTTGATGACTGTAATGTTATAACAACAGGATGAAATTGAGTTAATCTAGCCATTTCATGATATGTTATAGCCTTACTTGTGATGTTTTCAGCTTTCATTACTTTTTTTGTGCTTCTATTATATGTAGAAAAAGGTTGGAGTAAGTCTTATATCAACTAATTAAAATTAAAACTATATTAAGATTGCTCATGTGGTAGTACTGCAAGTCTATTTTGATATCCTTGAGGGTGGTAATTTTTCATGAATGATGAATGATACTTATCCTTCCTGGTAAAGGTTGAGATTTATCTAGTTTTTCATGATATTGAGTTTTGAGCTAAAACTAAATATGAATGATTATGGCCATACGTTGTTCCTTGATAAGGTTGGATATGTAATATGTGATCCATGTGTGTATGGACTGAAGCCTTGACAATAAGATAACAGGCCTAGAAAACCAATATTCAAGTCTTACTAAGAAGGCTATGATGAGATATGATGATGATTATGCTTGTGGAGGAAATATAAAACATAAGTGATCATTGCAAGGCTAGGTTGGTGATTTTAATGTTATTAGACTTTTGTTTCTTGTATGTTTTTATTGTCCTATAGAATCCCTATCTCATAGTCATGTAGATTCACAGGAACATCAAGTATTTATCCTTATGCTAAAAGCCTTAAATGAGTAAGATACATAATAAATAAGAGGAACTCCAAATCATTTAGTTAGGTAACATGAACACCGTGAGTCTTCCTTAGTGGAGAAAGGGGTCTATATCACATTGGATGAAGTCCATGTGAAGAAAACCTAGAGTAGTTTGGACCATGACGGCTAATCTTCTAAAGGTTAGGGGAAGTTTCACATAGGTGGAAGAGATACCTCAACTCTTTGATTGTGTTGTGACATGAGATGAGGGGATGAGACCATGTTCCATGATAAATTACATGATAATGAGAAATGTTCTATGAGAATTAATAAATGATACATGTCTAGCATGGTCTCTTGAGTCACAGACTAGAACCAAGGTGGGAATGAAAAGTAGAGTAGCTATATGATCCTACCTATCCCTATAGTGGACCTAGTATTTGCTAGATGTCTTAGGGTGACTGGATAAACCATATGTCATGGATAATGAATCATGCACGTCGACATATTGTGACGATGTTTACTTTTCTAGGTACAAGTTAAGTGGATTCAAGGTAGAACAATAATAGTGGACATTATGGGTGTTGTTAATGAGTATAGACTTGTTGTAGGATTCTTGGGATTGAATACAATAGGTTAATTATGTCTACACGGTTCTTGTTATGAAATATATGGTTGATTTATGATGATCTAGTATTACTATAGAACTATATCTAGTATATTGTTATATACCTCATTTGCTAAGCTAAACAATACCAACAATTTTTAGATTACTAAATGATTAAATTTGATAAATAATTAATTAGAGAGACAAAAGATAATTAAATAGTATCTACTATATCTTATTCTTATCTACTCTCATGAACATTGGCTAATCAATTAATGAATAATTTTCAGGTTTGGATCTGCATAAGGATTCATCATCTTGATCTATGCATTTGGCATCATAGTAGGCGATGTTCAAATGTTAGTAGTTTCTAGTAGTTCCTTGAATGGGGTGATATGAATTTGTGTATACAATCAAGTGATCTTGTGTGAATGAGATTGTAGTTTGACAATTTCTTCATTATTAAATCAAAACCTTCTTATGAATACAAGAAACATGTTATGAAAAAGTTGTGAATTTTGACTATTATAATGGTTCATTTTATTAAAAATGAATTTTCTTTTTCTTTATGATGTAGTCATTTTGTTTCTACAGCTCATAGTCAATTAGATCTAGGCTTGGGGTTTGAGTTTGATCAAAATCTCATCTTAAACCCTTAAAAATTAGGGATGGTTATTGGGATCAGGTCCTGACATTTTAGTATCAGATACTACGTTTGTCTTAGTAAACTAACATAAGATGAGTAAAGGTCATCTTCCTAACCTTGTATGTACATGATCTTTATATGAATTGCTTTAGGAGAAAGAAAATGGAAGTGAGATGCTCCTTAGAGATGATTTACACAAAAAAAAGGGGAAGAAGAAAATGAGACATGGAAAAGTTAAAGGAATAGAAATATTATAGCCTCAAACATAAATGTATATCGAATATTTAGAAAAAACCACCTATATCATGAATATGATAGGTTGAATGAGAAATGAGTCACCAATTTGAATTTGGTGGTAAATGGAGAAGAAAAGATGTGAATCAAATACATCATTGTTTAATGACTTAATAGGGAGAATATTGGTTCATCTACGATCAGGTACCATGGATGCGTACTTGAGTAGTGGACCTTAGTATTCAAAACTTTTGTCTTATCTAGATCTATTTGCCCTAGCCAGGTACCCAAATAAAGGTAGTAAGAGAATATAATTATACCTGAGATGATAAAATGATGAATAAAGTATAACATGTGCTTTGAAAAGTTATATATAGTAATGGTGATAAGTAATTGGGAATGTAATTACTGAACAAATAACCATGATTGCTTGTGAGAATAAGAGAAACAATGGGTGCAAAGAATAGTGTAGAACATAGTAGATAAATATATGCTACGAATAAAAGTTTAATAAATACAAGACTTAAAGAGAAGTTTGCATGTATATGAACATTTGACATATATGAGTAGATATATTTCTCTCTTATTAGATTTCTGAGAAAATATGATGAAGGGAGAGGTACAAAGCATGAATGATGCTTGTATGTATGTTATGATGTATGTAAGTTGTGATCATGGATTTTTTCCAAGGTTATGACCAATGTTTGCTTTATTCATAAGGTGTTAAGTAATATCTACTAAATGAAAGATCGAGATAAACTCCCTATCTTGACTTGTAAATATTATAGATTATTCAATCACTATTCTATTGGAATATGTCTTTCCATGAAAACATACTAACAATCATTATGAATTCCTAAAAAATAAAATAATTTAAATTTATTATGATTAGGTTGACGAGGCATGAAATGTGTGCATATTAATACATGAAAAGTATACACATAACTTGATGTAGGATTCATGGATAATGTGATGAGGATATTGATAGGAATTAAACATAAACCCAGGGGAGATGCTAAAAGTTAGATGAAATGTTGTAAAGATACATGATGTCTTATTGCATATAAAATGTATGATGCTTTAAGTTGATGAGCTAGGTTAGTGGAAGTAACACTAGGATTGAAGAAAAAACCCCAACCTTATATTGATGAACATGGGTTATAGGAAGTTCCATAAAGATGGGAGAGAGACCTCAACACTCAGGAATCGGGAAAGTCTCATTGAGTTTAAAGTAAGATCCAATCCTATAAATTGTGTGATGTTTAACCAATACTGCATATGAGTAGATTGGAAGGAGTGGAGTGGATTAATGTTAATAAGACACAATAGAGAACGATGTCTAAAAGAAGTAATAATGTGAAAGAAAAGATTGAATTGTTATTTATATGTTTCTATTTGTGCATATAACAAAGTCATGTGTTGTTTGCTGGTGAACATAGATAAAATTTTGCGATTCATGGTTTCAAACCGAACTCCAAGTTATCCAAATGAATAAGTTTCTCATACTAAAAATAACTGATAAGATGTTATGTGAAAATTCAAAACCAGATTTCATTTTCACCTTAGAGAAACCTTCTTAGTTGTTATATCCCATATGCTCACAAGTAATTATTAATTGGGTTATTTGTATAGTACATAAATACTTTTATGTTTTAAAATAAATAGAGTCTTAGTATTGGTTTAGAAAGCAATATCTTATTGTAAGAATATGTGTGACCTAATTATGTGAAATCTTACCTATTGAACCTTCTAAACACCATACCAAAATTGGGTACATATGCATTAAATAGACTAAAGTAAATTGAAATGATGATTTTTAGTATCTGCTGCATTTTTAGCATGACTTTTCCCTCCAATACTCCCTCTCTTTTGTAAAAATACTGGAAAAAACACACTTTTACTTTGAAGATTCTAATAATTCCCCACATTCGTTTGCAACCCTCCTATGTGTACTCCCAGTGTTTTAAATTTAATTTACATTCAAATGTAATGATGGGTTATTTTATTTACTTGTTGTAATGTTTTTTTAAAAATTGACATCCTTCCTCTATTCGCTCACTATATAAAAATACCAAACATGAGTATATTTCAGTCAGACAAGCATATGAGTTTATGAAATATTGTCCAATCAAGATCTTGTAGGCCCAATTTTTTCATGTGCACAATTTTAAACTAGATTTCAACTTTTTAATGCGTAAAATAGAACCAAACCATGTTATTGTCTTTATTTTTTTCAAATTAATACTTGATAATCAATATGATGCCCATTTTTTGAATGTTACAATGCATCATATTAGTGTTGTCAAAATTTCTTGAGCTGATTTAGTTTTTGATCATAAAAGGCTAATTGGATTTCCTTACAACCACACCCTAATATAAGAGGACTATAATTGAGGTTTTCAAATGAGGATTATGTTAAATTAATAAGTTTGATGTCAAAATTTGGTACATTTCAACTCTTCCTCTCTTAAAAGGGATTTCTTCCATGAAATCCAATCCTTGTTAATAGTCATTTCCTTTTGATATTTGTTCCATAATTCCTTCATCATACTATTTCTTTTTTGAAGAAGGTAAAGTATTACTATATCACTAAAGAAGTAATTATGGGGGGTAACAACCAAATCCCCATATACTATACAAGTGGGTTTAAACTACAAAACCCATTGTCTGAGAATCAAGTTCTGGACTCCATTACTGATCTTCATCTTGTCTTAAAGAATCCAACCTTGATTATAAATAAGGTTGTCAAAAAGCCCCAGGACATTAGTGTCCCCCTAACCATGAATCCCTCCATGAAGTTCTCTCCACATGTAGAAGCACAACCAGATATACACACCCCAATGAGATTCATTGGACCAACATTTTAACTAGTCCAATCCATCATCAAAAAAATCCCTTAATTTAGAGCCAAAGGGGGGTTCCCACCCCATCCCATCTTTAATCTAAGTCTACATCATAGGGATCTGGAGTAGATATCCTCAAAGAAGAGACATTTGAGACTCCTCCTCTAGTCTACACAACATGAAGCGTGGTAGAGGTCATCCCCAGACCCACCCCTTAAGGTGATCAAAGGTAAGGACTTTATGGAGGATACACCTATGAATGCAACAACTCCACTTAGGAGTATTGAACTTATTCCATTGGAAGACATCCTAGGGAACATGTGAGGTAGAGAAGGAAGGAAGTGACCATGGTTTGATCCTAGCATCATGGAGCTTCCACTAGTTGTCAACCTTGACGTAAACAATTGTCACTCCAGTCATCTCTTGCACATTATTTTCTATGTGCTAAATGAGTTCACCACCTGGCACACATCAAGGTTATCGCCATTTCTTCTTATCATTAAACTCCCCTAGTTGGATTCATGGTTCCTGAGAAAGGTATCAATCCTCTTTAATATCATCCCAATAGCAATGTCCATCGTGTCTAACACATTGAGACCAGCATTATTATAACTCTTGGCCATTGTAGACCAAGAGATCGCATAGAATTTGCCACCATATGAAGGAACACTCAATGCTTAGAAGCTTGCCCAAGTTGAATATGGGGATTTCATCTTGAGGACACCCATAGGGAAGTTCATTAACAATAACTAAGAAAAGGTAGTAGACACACTCTCACACCAGGTTATCCCATTTGTGAGAGAATTTCATGGCCTCCATAATCCTCCATAACACATCCAGTTAACATTATCATATGAGTTCACCTAATCACACTTTGCACATGCCTCGCAAGAGCTATTATTCACCCCAAAGTCTACCAAGAACTTAGAAACCATTAGGGAACTAATTGATATGGTACATCCCTTGATAAAGAAGGACTAGGAAGGGGATCAAATCACTAATATAACCTTTCCGATTATGTTAGCCAAAAACTGGACAATGGCCTTTTACAACACGGAGCAATAGGAAATAGGTTGCACATCTGTCATATACTCAACCCTATTACTTTTAGGAATAAGTATAAGGAAGGAGTGGTTCACTTCCTTAGAATATTTCCACCCATGAGGAACTGCCTAAATGCCCGACACGAATCCTCCTTGATAATTGCCCACATTTTTTGTAAAGAGGTGTATTGAATCCAACAAGGTTGGGAGCCTTTGATGCTCCAATAGAGAGTAAGGCTTCCATGATTTGCTCTTTAGACATTGTTCCAGACAATTGATAATGCATATCCTCTGAGATTCTCCAACTTGGAAGAAATCACTCATTCCCCAAACCACTACTATCTTTATTGTAGAGATTAGAGAAGAAGTACATGGCTTCAACTCTCACATTTGGGGGGGGGGGGTTTAACATTGGATCCATTAGCTCTAATTGGCGAGTGTAAGACATCCCACATCACATTTTTATGCATACTTGTGATAGGTCATTGTATTTCTATCCCCATACTAAATCCATCTTATGCTGATTCATTTCTAGTTGCGTGGTTCCTCTACATTTTTCATCCTTGTTGTGTCTTCTTCAGCTTGAATGACACAAGGTTGAAGAGGATTGCATCTCAATTCCGACACAACAACAATATGTGCTTCTTTAGCATTGGAAATTGGAATTTTAAGATAGTATAACCCCTTATACCAAGACTTTAGATCTATCTTGGTCGTCTTCAACTTCTCTTCCATCACAAATAATAGGTTGCCTCTGACCACCTCCTCCCAAGCTTCTTTAAAGGTACTCTCACAACTAGGCCATTCCCATCTAGCCATTGAAGAATCTAAATGGTTTGATCTTAATGATACCCTGACTGAGTTGGACCACCAGTTAGGCATGATCATTGTTGGATGTTAGCCCCCCAATTTCACATTATCCTATGGGAACACATCAATCCAAGCTTCATTGACAATAGATCTTTTTTTTGCTCTACAAGATAAGTCTCCTTCTATTATTCATTAACAATAACTCTATCTATATGGATGGTTATTCTTCTACTTACCTCCCTCTTATTCTACCATGTGACAAAGGCACCATTCATATTTATCTTCATACTATTAGCTGCATCCATAATATCATGGAACCTTGCAAGGCATGAGTCAGGCACTGGTAAACTCCCTTTCTTCTCCCCCTCTTTCTTGATGAGATTAAAGCTCCCATTGAAGGTCTGGGAAAAATCTCCCCAATCAGTAGTAGCAAGCACTTCCCATAGCCTTCTCCTACACATATCCCAACTATGTCCATACACAACAAACATCAAAATATGTAGGACTCCATGATTGATACATCTAGCTATTATTAGTCGGTTCATCTAAAAAATGATTTGAACATCACGTACTTGTGGATTCCATCCAATGAAGATGTTTCCACCCTCAATTTCATCTAGTTTAATGAACTACCCCATCCTTTTAGGAAGAAACTAGGCACCTATCAACAACCTCCACCTAATCCTCATATGAAAGCACACCACAATCATAGATTGAAATTACATGATAACTTTCCTCAATCATCTTTGCTTCCCTGATCAAGAGGTACTTCATATATTTCCATGAAATGATGCACATCGGGACCGATTTCTATGGACACCCCATCATGTAGTGTCGCCTCCTCTTCTGTTCCTCCTTGGAGATACATGTGGTCTTCTCACATCCACCTCCACTAAAGCCTCATCTCCCTCCCATCCCTCAAGAAAGAATAACTAGTTGGTGGACTCTAGTAGTCCCTCCATATGTTGGTTACCTCCTTATGTTGGAAAAGGGGGCTTCACAATGGCCTTGATAGTCACAAAGGGGGGTCTTTGATCTATGGGCTTACATGCATTTCAACAGTCACCTCATGGGCCTGTTCATAGCCAATGGTACCCAACAATTTACCTACTTCACATGTAGGTCTGCCACTTGCATTAAGATAAGGGGGGTTGAGAGTAGGACTCTTCCCTCTACCCTAACATACTGGTTCTGATGTATACCCATCCAAGGTAGGTGGATGGTTGTTGTCTCTGAAGGTCAACCTAGAATGGCGGCTGGTCCCCTTCCACCTATTTCTTGCTCTTTTGATGTTTTCTATTGGGATCACTTCCTCATACAGTTGGTGTCTCCTTGTGCACAACTCATATCCAGGGCATTGTCCATGCACATGGCCTAATGCTTGTCACACATCCCACCTATCCAGTAGGGCATCATAGACCACCCTTACCTCAAGTTCTTTCATGCCAGACATTTCAACCATAACCATAAGTGGTGGTTTCCTATCTGTTTAAGCCTCAATGTTATTGTGGGAAGCATTAAAGTATTTCCCTCTAGTCAAGAAATTGATAACTTTTGGGGTCTCATCCCATATCTGATTATGGCGATTGCCCTTGTGGAATAGTGTTGTCCAACATTTGAGAGTGTGACCCATATGGGTGCCAAGGTGAGGGACGCTCTTCGGATATCATCTTGAGGTGTCAATTTACTCATAAAGATGAGTTGGTTATCGCAGAACCATGGTCCTTGCTCCAGAGATGTCACCATGTCTTCTTTAGTTGTGAAAATGAAGAGGAAGAGGACTATCACATAACATATAAACATGAAATTCCAATACTACAATCATTCCATAGGTTATATTCGCAGTGATCGATTACTTCTCTTAGAACTCTTCATGGAGTACTTAATCCAATTAAATACAAATTATAATTAAAAAGGTATATATAATATTTAGTTTGGAATTTAAAGTGTCAATGTGATGTCTGGTCCATATTGAGATTTACAAGATTATATTTATGATATAGAGCTTGGGGATTTCAATTGGGCTTGAAAATTTATTTGATTTTTTTGAGTTAAAGTAAAATAGTTTCACACAAACTATAATTATCAAGATAAAGCTAAAATTTTGTATTTTATCCATATTTGTTGACTCAATAATGTTGTTACTACTCTCCATGGGATGCTTTGTTGGGTCGTGTGTTTAAGTACACTTCAAATTTCTATGTTGTTAACTTGGATAAGGTTTTGTATAAATGTATGAATAGGTCAAGATCAATTCACTATAGTTTTTGTATATGTATAAAGCTTATAGTTAAATAATATAGAGGCTTGAATATTTATCCCAATCCATCATATCATTAATTACATCCTAATCTAGGTTGAACTAAAGTTTTTGGGGTCTCAAACTTTTTTTGAAATCCTCAACTTCCCACATATATGCATTTCATGTTGAATTCATTTAAGTGACATTTGGTTTCTAACTCCCCTTATAAATCCTTCCACTTTCGTATTTATGGAAATGAAGAGGCTGAAGTCAATTTGACATTTGCATTCTTAATATATCAAACCATAAATTTTCCCATTGAATATTTCAAATTTATTGTGAGGCAATTTTCCTTAAGGGTATGACAACATCATTTGATCTGTAGATAGGATTGCCTTTTTTTATTCACTCATTATTCACTTGGACAACTAAATCCATCAATTAGGGTTTTCCTATATGTATTAACATATTGTTAGTTTCTTCTCTGTGTGCAAGTGTTTGTGTCTATAGACACACAAACAAACACACACACACACGTGCACACACACGCGCACACACACACACACAGATATATATATATATATATATATATATATATATATATATATATATATATATATTGTGTGTGTTTGTTTTTACATTCTGTTGGGTTGATGACTCTATTCAAAATTTAAGGTTTTATCAAAGTAGTAGATTTCGTGTAGGCCATGTCACTTTGTAAAGTTTGAAACCCCACAACCACCTAATTAGATTAGGAGTGATCAGGTCTTAACCTTCACTAATCTTTCCTACTAAGATATCTCAACTCATCTCCACTTCACATGGTGTCTATTCATCAAATCATGACATTTTGGATAAAATTATCTCCCGTCATGATCATGGGTTTTTCCCAAGATTCAAATGAAATCCAAATGAAGTAAGGATATATACCTCCATGTGGGTGTCTGTCAGACTATTCATTTAGAGTTTTTCAAATTTCATCATTCTATTAGTTTACACAAGGTTTTGGTGTGAGTGTTCCAAACTAGAAGGAGGCTAAAATACTCTACACATTTGTATAACAATGATAGTTGAGGTGGTATCATAAAGGTCTACATTATCAAAAAAATGCAAACATATGCATCTCAAACACCTATTTATCAATAATATCTTCAATTAAACCCTTGTATATCAAATAATTTCATACATATAGATACATGAAAGTTCCTACATATGGATGGTCTTAGACTCTATACAAAGTTTGAAAAAAAAATCTAGTAAGTGAAGTTTAGAAGTTCCATGCATTGCTAGACTAGAATACATACATGACCACCTAAGTTTCTGGTGATTCCTACTTTCATTCTAGAGATAGTAATTGTTGGGCTAGTAGTACTAGGGTTTGCTAACTATCTTCCTAAGTTTCAAGTATATCATTTGTACATGCAACTCACCCTATTTTCCCATCATGTAAACCCCCAATCATTGTGTCAAAATTTTTCACATAGTTTTGCTCAGAATTATAGGCAATATGTGTAGAGTCATACAATACATCAGAGTACATGGAGTCTCAACTGTGCATACATGGAAACTAAAAATTAAACATTAAGTCCTAGGTAATCTTGGATCAATAGAGGGAATCTCAGGTGTGTTTCTTATGTATCTTCTCGAATCACCTATCCATGAACATCCTGAAGGAAAAAAACCATACACGGACCAAAAGAGGAAACTAGGTTATCAAATTCTTTTAGTAAATCCTTGTTATTAAGGCATTATAAATCATAAGATTATATATAATTTAAAAGTTAGGATGTATCAATTGGATGGACTTTGTTCAACATGTTATGGATTTCAATTCAAGTACCAAGATCCAACATTATACCTAATGTTTCACATTTTGAGTTAGTAACTACAAAAATTATTCACAAAATACCAATTGTATAAGATTGTTCAATTATTCAACATTATTCACATGCCAATGTAGTGGTACCCAAGTGGTAAAGGTTATGTTGTATGACCAAGAGGTCATAGGTTTGAAACTCCATGGCAATGGGATGGATGAAATTCCATTTAAAAGAAACATTGTTCACAAAGTGTGAGCAATTTAGAATTGTTTTCACACAGTCATATACACACACATATATATAAATAAATATATATATATATATACATATATATACATATACATACATATATATATACACACAAATATATATATATATATATATATATATGGTGTGTGTGTGTATGCATTCTATTGAGTTTATAACTCTATTCAAGATTTAGGGTTTTACTCAAGTAGTAGAAACTGTGTTGGCCATGTCACTTTGTACACTTGGAACCCCATCACCATATAATATTTAGTATAATTGAAAAATTGTATATAATATTTAGTTGTGAATTTATAGTGTCAATGTGATGTCTGATCCATATTAAGATTTACAAGATTATTTTTTTATATGAAGGTTGGGGATTTCAGTTGGGCTTGAAAATTTATTTTATTTTTTTGATTTAAAGCAAAAAAGTTTCACACAAACTATAATTTTCAAGATAAAGCTAAAATTTGTGTCTTATCGACATTTTTTGACTCAAAGATGTTGTTACTACTCTCCATGGGATGCTTTGTTGGGTCATGTGTTTAAGTATACTTCAAATTTCTATGTTGCATGGATAAGGTTTTGTATAAATGTATGACTAGGTCAAGATCAATTCTCTATAGTTTTGTATGTCTATAAAGTTTATAGTCAAATAATATAGAGGCTCGAATATTTATCCCAATCCATCATATCGTTAATTACATCCTAATCTAGGTTAAACTAAAGTTTTTGGGATCGCAAATTTTTTTTGAAATCCTCAACTTCTCACATATATGAATTTCATGTTGGATTCATTTAAGTGACATTTGGTTTCTAACTTCCTTATAAATCCTTCCACTTTTGTATTTATGGAAATGAAGAGGTTGAAGTCAATTTGACATTTGTGTTTCTAACAACAAGTTATAAGGATAAATGTATTCTTAATATATGAAACCATAAGTTTTCCAATTGAATATTTCAAATTTATTGTGAGGAAATTTTCCTTAAGGGTATGACAACATCATTTGATCTGTAGGTAGGCTTACATTTTTTTGTTTACTGATTATTCACTTGGACAACTAAATCCATCTAGTAGGGTTTTCCTATATGTATTAACATATTATTAGTTTCTTCTCTCTATGCAAGGTGTTTGTGTCTATAGACACACAAACACACACACACATACACACACACACTCATTCACTCACTCACACACACACACACACACACACACACACACACACACACACACATATATATATATATATATATATATATATATATATATATATATGTGTGTGTGTGTGTGTGTGTGTGTGTGTTTGTGTGTGTGTGTGTGTGTGTTTACATTATGTTGGGTTGATGACTCTATTCAAAATTTAAGGTTTTATTGAAGTAGTAGATTTCATGTAGGCCATGTCACTTTGTAATGTTTGGAACCCCACCGCCACCTAATTAGATTAGGAGTGATCATGCCTTAACCTTCACTAAGCTTTCCTACATAGACATCTCAACTCATCTCTACTTCACATGGTGTTAGTTCATCAACTCAAGGAATTTTGGATAAAATTATCTCCCGTCATGATCATGAGTTTTTCTCAAGATTCAAATGAAATCCAAATGAAGTAAGGATATATACCTCCATGTGGGTGTCTGTCAATCTATTCATTTAGAATTTTTGAAATATCATTATTCTATTGGTTTATGCAAGGTTTTAGTGTGAGTGTTTCAAACTAGGAGGAGGCTAAAATACTATACACATTTGTATAACAATGATACTTGAGGTGGTGTCATAATGGTCTACATTATCGATAAACATATGCATCTCAAACACCTATCTATCAATAATATCTTCAATTAAACCCTTGTATATCAAATAATTCCATACATATAGATACATGGAAGTTCCTACATATGGATGGTCTTAGACTCTGTATAAAGTTTGAAAAAATCTAGTAAGTGAAGTCTAGAAGTTCCATGTATTGCTAGACTAGAATACATACATGACCACCTAAGTTTTTGGTGATTCCTACTTGCATTCTAGAGTTAGTAATTGTTGGGATAGTAGTACTATGGTTTCCTAACAATCTTCCTAAGTTTCAAGTATATCATTTGTATATTCTAACTCACCCTATTTTTTCATCGGATATGCATGAGTGTCAACTTTTTATAAATATGATACCATCATGTAAACCCCCAATCCTGGTGTTAAAATTTCACATAGTTTTGCCCAAAAATATAGACAATATGTGTAGAGTCATATAATACATCAGAGTACATGGAATCTCAACTTTACATACATGGAAATTACAAATTAAGCTTTAAGTCCTAGATAATATTGGATCAATAGAGGGAATCTCATGTGTGTTTCTTATGTATCTTCTTGGATCACCTATCCATGAACATCTCGAAGGAATAAACCATACATGGACTAAAAGAGGAAACTAGGTTATCAAATTCTTGTAGTAAATCCTTGTTATTAAGGCATTGTAAATCATAAGATTATATATAATTTAAAAGTCAAGATGTATCGATTGGATGGACTTTGTTCAACATGTTATGGATTTCAATTCAAGTACTAAGATCCAACATTATACCTAATGTTTAACATTTTGAGTGAGTAACTAAAAAAATTAGTCATGAAATACCAATTGTGCATGTTGTATGACTGAGAGGTCACACATTTGAAACTCCATGGCAATGGGATGGATGAAATGTCATTTAAAAGAAACATTGTTCATGAAGTGTGAACAATTTAGAATTGTATCGACACAGTCACACACACACTTTATATATATATATATATATATATATATATATATATATATATATATATATATATATATATATATATATATATATAGAGAGAGAGAGAGAGAGAGAGAGAGAGTCAGGCTAGAATACACTCGAGTGTATTTGGAGTAGAAGACACTCGAGTGTATTTGGAGAAGAATACACTCAAATAGTTTTTCATGATGCAACATTTTTTTCTAGAATCAAATCCGTTGATCTTCTTAAACATCTTGTGAATAGCTCATATATACAATTTGAGCCCATTTGGACATTTATATCTAACGTTATGAAGACCACAAAAATTATGCATTTCAAATTAGTTTCCTGCGTCGATTTTGCTACCTTCGGATGAGTGACTTACACTCATCCAAATGAGCTCAAAATTTGTATGTAGCCTAATTATAGTATGATAATGAAGATCACTGTTTAAATTTTTCAAAAAAATAGTCTTGATATATATATATATATATATATATATATATATATATGTGTGTGTGTGTGTGTGTGTGTGTGTGTGTGTGTGCGCACACACACATTCTATTGAGTTTGTAACTCTATTCAAGATTTAGAGTCATACTCAAGTAGTAGAAATTGTGTTGGCCATGTCACTTTGTTCACTTGGAACCCCATCGCCACATAAGTAGATTGGGAGTGTTCATGGCATAACCTTCAGTAGTCTTTCTTCCTTAGACATCTTAACTCATCTCCACTTTACATTGTGTTATTTCCCATCATGATGAAGACAAGATTCAAAAGAAATCAGATGCTAAGCGAGGATATATATCTTATGTGTGTGTGTCAACAAGTTCCTTTAGAGTTTTTGAAATCTCTTCTTTGTATTAGTTTACACAAAGTTGAAGTATGAGTGTCCCAAACTAGGAGGAGGATAAAATGCTCTACGCATTTGTATAACTATGATGGTTGAGGTGGTATCATAGTAGTCCACATTATCGACCAAATGTGAACATATGCATCTCAAACACCTTTTTATCAATAATATCTCCATCTAAATCTTTGCATACCGAAGAATTCCATACATACAGATTCTTGAAAGTTCATACACTATGGATGGTCTGAGCCCATACAAAGTTCTAAAAAATCTAGTAAGTGAAGTCTAGAAGTTATATGTATTGCTAGACTAGAATACATACATGGCCACCTAAGTTTCTAGTGTTTCCTACTTGTATTCTAGAGATACTAATTGTTGGGCTAGTACTACTAGGGTTTCCTAACTATTTGCATAAGTTTCATGTATTTCATTCGTTCATGATAACTAACCCTACTTTTCCATTGGACATGAATGAATGTTGATTATTTATAAATCTGATACCATCATGTAATAACCCAATCCTTGTGTTCAATATTTTCACATACTTTTGTTCAGAAAATATAGACAATATGTGTAGAGTCATACAATACATCATAGTACATGGAATATCAACTATATAAACATGGAAACTGCAAATTAAACATTAAGTCCTAGTTGATGTTGGATCAATAGAGGATGTCATGTGTATTTCTTATTTATCTTCCAGGATCACCTATCCATGAACATCCCAAAGGAAAAAACCAAACATGGATCAAAAGAGGAAACTTGGCCATCGAATGCTTGTACTAAATCCTTGTTATTAAGGCATTATAAATCACAAGATAAGATTAAATAGAATTTTAATGTTAGGAGGTATCTACTGGTTGGAGTTTGTATGGTTTTCTATTCAAGTAGTACGATTGAATGTTATACCTAATGTTTTAAATTTTTAGTTAGCATCCAACATGATTGTTCATGAAATATCAACCGTACAAGATTGTTCAACTATTCAACATTGTTCACAAAGTGTCAAGTATACTCATAAAATATATCATTATAAGTCACTCCATCCATCTTATATTGATAGGGTCGTGATCATGATTTTCATAAAATATATAGTACATACATTCTTTTCTAAAAAAACCCATTTCACATGCATGTATACTCATAAAAAACATATATTGACTAATCATATGCAAACATATACAATTTCATGAGATGAAAGTCTAGTTTCATGCAGGTGTTGTGACCATGGTTTTGGGATGATGTAGTCAATGGGTAGGGCTCAAAGTGTCTTATATTGTGCCGAAAATACAATTTTATCTCAAACAAGACTATAAAGTTGAGATAACTATGAGCCTATAACTCTATTATTGCATTTTATATCTATACAACATTGTTGGAGAAAGAGGAGGGTGATCTAGGTGGACAAATTAATGCATGATGATGAATCCTTAAGAATATTCTTAAAAATTGATTCCCGGAATATTCCTCCTAAGCTTGTCTAGCTTGAATCCATGAATGATTCTATATATATTTTTCAGTAGGTTTATCTCCTTTCTAACCAAGTGGATTTGTTTCTTGGCAGTTGATGGTAGAAACTTTTTTTCTTTATCTCAAAGTCTCTTCTTTTCCCATTCTTTGCCCTAATTGGACCTAAAGTTATCTAGAGTTTATGTTTTTGGGATTTTAGGAGAAGCGTCAAGATTGGGTTTTTGTTACTTCTTGCTTAAGATCGTGTTCTTCACATAAGGTAAGTGTTTATATATATATATATATATATATATATATATATATATATATATATATATATATATATATATATATATATATATATATATATATATATATATATATATATATATATGAACTGAAGGTAAAGATGAGATAATTGTACGAAAGCAAATAAAAACGGCACATGAATTGTTCTGGTCCCAAGTGGGATGCTGGCTACTGGAGTACGCCTTTGCGCATCATCATGTCATTGCACATGAAGTCTCATCCCTAACCACCCACGCGGTGCCCCCCCCCCCCCCCCCCCCCCCCCCCCCCCCCAGTTTTGGGGACCATTATTTAAGTTATGATGTATGAGTTTGTAGCTAGGCATCCCCATAAAAAGGAGGAAAAAGAAAAAGCAATCGAAGGTTCAATACCGCAACAGTCCAAGCTGGTCTCTGACGATGGACTTCATGTGTTGGTTAAAAGGTGGCGGTGATGGCAGTACCAGTACGTAGCAGTACATAAACGGAAGAGAAACCTGCTATACACCACGGAGGCAGTCAAGGTAATGTATATTGATGGCGGCCGTCCACAGTAAGAGGGTGGGCTAAGGTGTTAGATTTCGGGGTAGCTTAAGCTAGGTGCAAAGCAGTCGGGGAGAAGGAAATGTGCTGTGTATTGTCTGTTTAAGATGTGTACAGCTGATCGATGTTTGGGTTGTAATTGGGCGGGAGAAGAAACAAGAAGCGACGTCATAATTGCATGGCCGGATACATACACGATCGGAAAGGGATGGTAATATATTGCATATATCCAGGTCCAGCAAAGTACCTGAGAGTAAGGATCCGGCCGGACGGCACCGTGGTTTCAGCGGCTGCTCCCTTTTCCATACCTGTATAATTTTGAGTTTTTTCCCAAAACCCCCCACTGTTTTCACATTATTCCAGAAAACCCCCTCTGGTTTCAGTAATTCCAGCCAACCCCCTCTCTCTTTACCCAAATTCCCATTTACCTCCTCTTCTATTCACTCCGTTACCTGCCGTGACGGAATAGCAGCTGTTCTTTTTTTTTTTTTTCATTCTTTCACCTCCTATTAAATGATATCAATGATGGAATAAAAATATTTTAACGATGTTTTGGTGTGTGTTTTAATTTTGAATTTCGTCGGGTTAAGTAAATTTTAGTCATAAAATATCAGTCTAGTCATAAAATCAGACTAGAGACGTCAAGTCCATTCCTGAACCATTTAAAGATTGATCTGTCCCATTTCATAAATTTTAGAAGTTCAGTCTTCGGTTCGGTCCGATCTAAAATCACTCAGAATGTGAGCCGGATTGATATCCAATGTAGATATACAATACTAAGTAATGATTAATTATAAATTACAAATATTAACACTATTAGCGTAAAAATTTAATATGTTTTTTATATTAGTGTTACAACTAATTAAGGTGAATTAATTTTTACTTTTAAATAAGTTAAAAAATAGAAAGTCTAGTTGCGGTTCCAACGACGGAGTCCATTTCTAGTCTATTTTCAAAACGGTCTTGTCACACCTTAAACCGGTATAACCTACGATCTATAATTTTTTTTACTAATTCGATCATAGGTCGGTTCGTTCCTGTTTCAGGCATATGCTCACTGAACTCATGCAAATATCAATTTAGTCATAAAACCAGACCAGAGACGTCAGGTCCATTCCCGAACCATTTCAAGATTGATTTGTCCCATTCTATAATTTTTGGAAGTTCAGTCGGTTTGATCCGATCTAAAATTAATAAGAATGTGAGTCAGATCGATATCCGATGCAAATATACAATACTAACTAATGAATACAAATATTAACACATAACATAAAAAATTATTATCTTTTTTATATTAGTGTTATAACCAATTAACATGATTTAATTTTTACTTTTAAATAAGGTAAAAAAATAGAAAATTTGGTTACTGTCCCAACGTTCCAGTCCAGTTCTAGTCTATTTTCAAAAGTTAGCCTTGTCCCACCATAAATCGGTACAACCTATGATCTATAATTTTTTTACTAATTCGATCATTGGTCCGGTTCATTCCGATTTCAGACATATGCTCACCCCAAACTGAATTAGACAAAATGTGGACATGAAGCAGACCGACCGAACCCAACTGAGACTGGTCTAAAATTTATTTAACCCGGCAAAATCCAAAACCAAAGCACGCATCAAAATATCGCTAAAATATTTTTTCCCATCATTGATATCATTTAATAGAAGGTAAAAGAATGAAATGTAAAAGCCAAAAAAAAAAAGAGAACAGGTGCTATTCCGTCACGGCAGGTGACGGAATGAGTAGGAGAGGGGGTAAATGGGAATTTGCGTAAAGAGAGAAGGGGTTAGCTGGAATTACTGAAACTAGAGGAGGTTTTCTGGAATCATGTGACAGCAGAGGGGGTTTTGGGAAAAAACTCTATAATTTTTCTTTTGGTCTTTGGTTTTCTAGAGAAGCGTTCCTCTGACCGGCATGAACAGGAGAGCGGTGCGGGGGTAGTAGATAGAGAGGTTGAGATGGTGAGCTGGATCTCAGGGAATAAGCAGCAGCTAGCTTGCTATCAAATCGCAGCAGTAATAATACACTTGAGATAATTCAGCAGCAAACATGGCATGTAGCAACAAGAGCTTGCACATGAAGAATGCTGTGTACAGTGGTCCACGCGTCTGGATCTCCGTCCACGTCTCATGCCAAAACTTCTCGCTCTGTCGTTGGATGGTTGTTCCGACCACCACAGTGAGTCTAGCCAGTCCGTTGCTTCGTTCCCCTGCTCTGCCCTCAGCTCCTTCCACTCCCACTCCGGTCGGCGGGGACAAGGCCATTAAATTACATCCCTGCTGCCTCTCTCTCTCTCTCTCTCTCTCTCATTCTCTCTATCTCGTTCTCTCATTCTCTCTCTCTCTCTCCCTCCCTCCCTCTACCGTCTCTCTTGTTCTACTTGTTCTCCGATGAAGAAACGAGAGAGCAGAGAGAAGAATGAAATAAGGTAACCAAGGCGGTCTGGTCCCTGGTCTATCCATGGACTGTATCTGACCCGACACATGTGACTGTGGGGTTGCCCAAATCTTCTTCGTGGACATACATTTATTGAGTAGCCCACCAACTCTACCTGTTTCCCCGATAGCTAGCTACTCGATTGAGCTTCTACTAGTATGAGTAATTTATCAATCTCAACACCATTAGTTACCCTAGCTATATGTCACTGTCATTGGAAAGCTTTGTAATTAACCTTCTTCGCATCCCTGTCCTTCACAATAAGTAAGGAAACAATTCATGTGGGATGAGGAAACCTACCATCTCGTAGCGTAGCTACAAGGATAGAGAGAGTAACAAACAAACGAGTGAATGGATAAATAGAGGTGAAGCATAAAGAAACATTATATTCTTTGTCATCGTATTTGTTTCTGTCTGCAATGGAATTTATTGAGCTCGCATGCAGCTAGAGTCGTGTAGCTTATGTTGGCCTTTACGGGTGAGCCTATCTCGGTGTTCCTATAAATAGGGATGGTGATCCCTTGCTCCTTCAGGATAGGTGGGAACAGAGTAACATCTAGCTCAAGCTCCTTAGCTTAGCTTGCCTGCTTTCTGCAGCTCCCCCCCGCTCGCTTGCTTCTTCTACTACTACCTCTAAGAATTCATCTCCATTCAGACATCTCTATCTCCATTGCAACCCATTCCCATTCTTTACTAGATCATCGATCTCAGCCTACACATCTGCTACAGTAGAGCCGATTGATCGACTTGACTGCGGATCGATCGATAAACATCCATGGATTATGATTTCCTAGGACTGCCCAACCAGCCCCAGACCATGGACCTTGTGAACATGGTGCTCCAGATGGAGAAGCACTTTCCGTCCGAGTTCCACGACTACCCACAGTCCGTCATCGACTTCTCATCCGCAACCGGCTTGCCACCTAACTCACAGTACCCAATCACCGCCACCTACCCACCAGGCACCTCGATCCTACAGCAGGGCGGCGCCCCACCGAATTCCGCCTTCTACCCGGAGCTGGGACTCGGAGCACCAACCGGCGACCTGAACAACAACAACAACGAGGCCGACGACTGTTCCAACGGCAGCACCAGCCCCAACAGCAAGCGCGCCGCCTCCATGGCCGCCATGCGCGAGATGATCTTCCGCATCGCAGCCATGCAACCCGTCCACATCGACCCGGAGTCCGTCAAGGCACCCAGGCGCCGGAACGTACGAATATCCAAAGACCCGCAGAGCGTCGCGGCGAGACACAGGAGGGAGAGGATCAGCGAGAGGATACGGATCCTGCAGAGGCTCGTACCAGGTGGGACCAAGATGGACACGGCGTCGATGCTCGATGAGGCCATACACTACGTCAAGTTCTTGAAAGATCAGGTACAGACGCTCGAGAGGGCGGCTACCACTGGGGGACCGCACCCGTGGCTTGCACAGCAGCAGCAGCATGTGATGCCTGGTGCTGGTGCTGGTGCTGGTGGCGGCGCATATGGTGGTCCTCAGGGTGGGCCGGGTTCGTGTGGTTCGTCGGGCAATTCGTCGCCGTTGTCGTCGTCGACGTCGTCCCCGCCTCATTACTCAGGTGGTGGTGGGAGCAGTGATAACAACAACATCTACAACCACCAGCAGTATGTGGCGTCGGCGGCAGGTGACATGTATAACAATCACCATCACCAGCCTCATCATCTGTACGACGAGCACCAGCAGTACATCAACTCGACTACCACCGCCTACATGTTCCGATGAGTGTTAAGGAGGTATTTCTGCTGCGGTACGATGTTCCATCTGTCGAACCACCGGACGACATCACCCCGTTACTTTGGAGTAATAATTGGTAATGCTGCTAGTGGATTAATTAGGGATTTGTACGGTTGGTAGCCTGCATAGCTAGTCTTGCCACTAATAGTGCCTTTCTCTCTTCTGTTGAGCTAGGCCAACGTGCTACTCTACTGTGTCTCTTTTATTTCTTCTCATGGTAATCAACGATTACCTGTGTATAACTCGCTTCAATTGATGCTAATTATGTACATGCAAATATTATCAAGGTTGTGCTTAACGATCTATTGTGTATAGCTCTCACCAGTTCATCAATTGTTTGGACTTTGGACTCAACCAGAAGCTAGCTAGCAACCACAATTTATCTTTGCATGTAACTATACACGCGCGCTGCTATTGCGACAACTTCATGGACGACTCCTGTAGTAGTCTAGATCTACTTCCATTTTTAAATATGATCAAATCAAAACATCACACATTGAAAAAGAAAAGACAACCATGTGTGCCGCTGTGTTACTGTTGTATCGGTAATTGGTATTTTTAACTTGTCACCGAGATCAGCTACCGGACAACATCGTCACTCAACTTCTATCCCCCCGACAAACCCGCCCGTTGCAGGCGGCGGGCCACCGGTTCCAATCCACGGTTTCGGACAAGCCAGAGAATCACCTTCATTCTTTTTACCCCCAAGATCCCACCAAGTTTAACTCAACTTGCCTTTTTTGGAACCTAGCTAGTCAGGGGTATCAGCCACAGTAACACCAAAATGAAAGGCATGGGGTAAACCGTTCCTTCAGTATCTACAGCTAATGCCACTGCCCTTTGAACATAACACTCTCCTTACCGCGTAAACTAACTCTAAGGCTGCGTCACATTTTATTCGAGTCAGAATGAGAATTCTATAGGTGATATATTTTCATAGCAAATAATCTAAAATGAGAATGTTTTCAACTATGGTGTTTAAAGCGCAGCTGGGTCCTAGCGATTCGTCCAATGTCCATGGTTGTAGATAGGTTTAATTGGTCCATTCTAAGATCAATGCTTGCACAAAATTCAAAACTGAAATGCAAAGTCCGAGGGAGCATGATGTCAGAATGTAAGTGGTGCGTTGCAATAAGCAGATCTTTTGAGATTAGTATGCGCCAAAAAACCTAAAATAGCATATTCAGCCAAATGGTGTGGTTCGGATTTTAGTTTTCAAAACAGGTAATAGCATATTTATCTATCTATTAATATTTAGCCATTTTTATAATCATAATGCTGTAGTCCAGGTTTAATTCCCAAAATGGCATGTGCCTCAAACAATGTGTCCTGGATGGCTGGATGAGGACATATAGCCCCCATCAAAGGCGATGTCTCACTAGGCGACATATTTCTCTCTCCGGGAGCAATGTATCCCCAATCAGAAAACATCGTCTTCCAGTTGGGTTAATACGTGCAGAACATAGTCGTAGCCCCCCTGAAAGAGCAATGTCTCACCCGTTGGCACACATTGCCCCTCGACGGGCCCAATACATCTTGACCAGGGACGAATTGCCCTTTGAGAGAACAATGTTTCACTGTATGAGACGTATTGTTCCGCAGTGGGACAAGTATCATCCTAGCTAGAGACAAATTACTTTCACAAGAGAGCAACATGTCACCATGACAGGTTCCAACAAAACAAAATATCATGATCCTTTCGACACAATTGTGGAAGCATCTATATAATCTCCACGACGTAAGGAGTTTACTATATATGTTAATAACATATAGAATATAACATGCATCTTATTAAATGAGGAATAAAAAATACAAAATATATCAAAAAAAGTAAATGTTACCTGAGAGGGTAAAATGTAGCTAAAGGTTGCATCATAAAATTAGACAGATGCTCTTGTAGTCTTAATTTTTTGAATAAAAGTAGACCACCTATTAAATTGAGACAATGCAGTTATATAATGCTATATTATTTCAAATTTTAAAAACAAAGTTAGTAATTCTTTACATGTAACCCAATAGAACATCTTATAACCACTCTCCAAGTTCATAGCCACTGACCTTGGGCATCCAATTTTGTATCCTTTACCAACACTACTCATGTAGTAGACATACACATCTAGATAAATGAGTCTTTGCCTTGAAATATATACTAGCCTTGTACAACTCCCTATACAAGCATGCTAGAATTGCAATATCCCAAGAGAATGTTCTACAACTCATAAGATCTGCCACAAGGGGGAGGTATCATACGTGAACCTAGTCTCCAATACTTAGTGGAATAAGGTAATAACCCAAGAAGTAAAGGAGATACACTCTACTATATAATTTACTCATTTCTTCCTAATGCTATTGATTTTCCATGATGAAATTCATCCCAACAAATGTGTCAAACAACGATGTAAGAAGAAGGTACCCCGTAGACACCCCATCTGGTGCACTCTTCAAGTAATGATCACAAAGGTGAGACCATGTAGGAAATTGTCCCTCATTTGGGCCTATAGGATATGTAGCTTTAACTGGTGGCCCATCAGTCTTCATACCTAAAAGAACTGCCTTGTCATGAAGAATGACAATCATCTCAAAACATGGGAGACTAAAAGTGTTTCTAGACTTCTTGCGAGGTTAACTAGGTCAATGATCACTTTGGGATCTAGTTGGATAGGTTGTAGCTTATGAACCACACCAAAATCCAATGAGGAAATAATGTGCAACATACCCTAGTCAGTGATAGGCTAACCTAACAACCTAAAGTCGTGTTGAAACAGTCATAATGGAGCTTCTGTAGGAGCCATAACTATTTAAAAAAGAAATAAAACATAATTAAAATTTTGAAACATTAAATGACTTGACTAAAATGAAATTTATACATTACATTTCTTGAAGCATTATATTATATAAAACATCATGTAACCTGAAACATTATATTACTTGACTAAACTGAAAAATTATAATACTTGACTAAATTGAAAGTGAAACATTACATTACATGACTAATTGTGAAATTATAATACTTGACTAAATTGAAACTGAAACATCACATGACTTAAATAAATTGAAAATTATATTACTGGACTTGACTGACATCACAATATAGAAGTGCAAGTGTGTATGTTACAACCATTTATACCACACTTATGACAATGATATGTAATTGATTTAGATCAATATCCACAGATGATTGAATTCTTTTTTTTTTCTTTGGTCTTCCATTCCGCCTTCAGTTCCTTTGCGTATTAGGGGTACATTCCTCTACTTGCATCAAAAGTTAGCAAATACCTCTTTCAAGGATATCATAAAATTTAGCTTTGTATGCGTTATAAAATGCATTATTTGTCAAATATGGGCTCACAAGTTATCATTGTTAAAATTGACAAACATGAGGAGATGGGATAGTGTGACAAGATCACACTCTATATGTTTTATATCTTTTAAAGTTGTGTTATGCCCTTATTTTTTTAGAACTTGTTCTGGCTTTGTACATTATAACTTGATTGATGCTAAAACTTAATTGACATAACTAGGAGATTGGCATGTGTGAGTGGATCTCGTTGTGATATATGGAATGACCATGCATGAGCTAGTTTCCTTGTTAGATAAGGATGGTCATGCACGAGCCAATTCCCTTATGATGTATGAACGACCATGCGTGAGTTGATTTATCCATTAGCTATATGTCATTTTTACAAGTTGACTAATATGTCACTGTAGTGTCATTATCGTGTTAGCCAGGAGGTGTTAGAAAGGTCATGGAATTCGGCTCTTCCATTGACCATAAGGTCTTAGTAGTTGTACTTTCATATTTGATGAGGCTTTGCTTGATTTTGCATAGTTCAGTTGGTAGAGAATATACATGTTTGTCATATTTATTTTTAGATTATTGATTTTTCTACAGTTCAGTAATAAGTGCCTAGTAGTGTTTAACTTTCTTAATTCAATGGATATATATCATTAACTAAATCTATTCATCTAACATAGTCATTTATTTACCTACTGTAGTTATTTGTGATAATAATAGTGTTGGTGGAGAGTTATATCTCCCATTGAGATTTGGAATCTCACCCCGTGGGTTTCAACATTATTTTAGGTGGTCGTGCACGAGAAGGTAGAGATCGTGCAGTAGAGGCAGAGCAGTAGCTAAGAAGGTTAGGGATGTTTCTTGTGGTCTTTTGTGATTAGAGTCCTAGAGTTTTCCCTATACACTCAGGTCTTGGGAGGAGTTACATAGGTTTCTTGATGGTGTTGTTTATATGAGTTTTTGGTTCATGCACCTTGTTGTATATAGTTGGTTGTTGTACATGTTTATGTAAAAGAATAGATATCACATGTGACTGGTAGCCTCTTATGGACATGTTGTAAATTATGATGCTTAATGATATATATTTCAGATAGTAGGTTTTGGACCTCTATGTAATAAGTTCTTGATGTTTTCTTATAACAATCGATTTTAATTTTTAGTGTTTTTAGGTAAATCTACTTGCTGAGCGTTAATTCCACGTTTGATTTTTGAGAAATCTTGCTTTGTGTGACAAAGGGTGTCATAGAACACCTTATCCATTAGAGTTAACTTTCAGCACAACTTGAAAGGGAAATCCCCCATGATAGGGCATAGCCTACATCATATCTTTTCACATAATTTCATCCAAATCTATGATCTTTACTTCCCCACACTAACCAAGGCATGTTGACAATAATCAAACTTAAAATAATCTAGAATACTCGTTGATTTATTGAAATTATACATGTCCCATATTTATGTGAGTCTTTTAATATCAGGTAATCTCTTTCTTTTTATCTCATGACACATTCTAGAAGGACACTAGTCTCCAAGTGAAATCTTATTTTCTTGGATCCAAAGAAAGAAACACATCACTATCACCATCCCTACCAACATCCATACTAGAAACTTATATACCATATAAAGTGGGTCATCTCCATCTTTTTTGAGCGAAGTTGCCTCACCCGTGTCTAAATGGTAGAGTGCAAAAGAAAATGTGAGGTTATTTATTCCCTTAGTGATTCACATTATAAAGTCAAAATAAGATAACTATCCACCACTGTCATTTAGTGAATTATGAGGATCCAAATGATGAAGAAATTTGAGATTCATAAAGAGGAAGAAGCACAACAAGATTCTGGGATCATATGGGAGATGTCTCAAAAAGAATTGATGAAATCCTATTTAGAGATAGGAGACAACTACGAGTTAGCACCAACATGCATGTGGTCCCACCTCTTAGCTTCAACTTTCACCAATTACATCAAGGCTTAACCATTGAAGTGTGCCAACCTCCACTTGTTCCCTTTGTCAATCTGAACCATAATACACCTCCATAAGGCTATACCTACCATAACAATCCTCTTTACAACATGTCTCACCAAATCACTCATAGTTGGAGTGAATACATAAAAAGTTCCAAGGATATCGATGATCCCTTCCATACCACCCAATTCAATAAATTGACATCGGTACTTGTAATGACATCACTTTTCAGCAACCCACAATTAAGGAAGACCAAAAAGATTAGAGTCATTACCTACAAATTGTTACCCAAGGATCTAGATTTTAACTAAACAATATAAGATAGTAGATAACTTAATTCATTTAAAAAATTAGATATAAGATGCTAAGATGAACTTTCTATTCTCAAAACTGTACATTTGAGAAGAAATAAATAGTAAATCCTCCTTTTAAATCTTTAACACCTTCATGTGATTTCCATCTCTATCTTCATGTCCTTTATCATATATATTAGTTTATACCTAAAATGGAGTGAAATGAATACATGATCAATATGTTGTAATAGTGGTATGTGGGGTGCATCCAAAATGTGCAAGTAAATAACAACATATATTCCAACAATTACTCACAAATATAAACTATATTTTTTCAAATAATATTTCTTTAAGTGATACTCATAGTGGCATTATGATTGAACAAAATGTAAATAAAAAATCAACATTTTAATTGTTCAATCCTCGAGAAAAATTTGGAAAGCATCGACAAACTAATGTGGGTATTCATAGGCATAACCATGTACCTCAATGGTGAGCCATGCAGACTGTGCAAACATTTTCTAAGCATATTATCCTATCAAGAAGGAAAATCAAGGAATCTGCAAGTATGTAAATTCTAAAGTGTCACCAATCATATTAATCGCATTCATTAGATTAATCCCTACTCGGGTCCTAATCCAGGTTTAGGTTTCCTTGTTGTCGAGTTATCATTAGAGTTGTACTTCATTACCCTAACACCCATGATTATCATTTTAATGACTTAAGAACCCTAATTCGTATTAGGTGTTGTCATGTTTATCAAATCTACCATATTATTTATCATGATAACTAGGTTCAATTATGTTACTTAATGACATAGAAAATATGATCTTTAATCTCTAAATCATCATATGTATGATAATTCACATTTGAAACTCTAACAGTCATCATTATGGTCATGTTCACCTTGATTTCTCATCTTGTTCAATTTTATCAGTTATTATGGCAAAGAAATATTTTTAACATATTCAAACATCTTATTACACAAACTCAGGGTTTAAATACATTAATCTCCACTTAAACCCATCTTTTCACTACTTTTGGTATAGGAAGCATAACTAGGTCTCAATTATATTTTAATTGGGTTCCTATCATTTTTGTGATCAAAATGATATATAATTTTGCTATCAATGGGTTTACCAATTGATTTGTATGATTTATACAAAAGTTACCTTTGGGCCAATGGGGCACCTCCATGTCAACAATTACTTATCTGTTTCCATGCCGATGTCTGGTCCGGTCTGAGAGAGTAATTGGGTGGCTAGTTCATCACTTGAACCAGCACCAAAAGAAAGAATGGAGAGAGACTTGGTTTAAAGCTTGAGCCACCTGACCATCTCCCCCATGTGATATTCTGACTTATCGCCCCCACAAATTGGACATGCGATGCTATCGTCGGGGCCAACGACAATTCCCCAGGGTGCAACTATGCCCACCCAGGTAACTACCCTTATCCCTTCCTCCACCACACAGACTTGGTCGTGAGGGCACCAACCCTAGTAATGCAGACAACAACACCTCCACGCCCAACCTCATATTGTTGAGGTATCACCACTAATCCCGATCCTCAGTGACTGTAAGAAGGCGAGGAACTTCCATCAAGTTCTGGCTGAGCCATCCAGTCACTGGTCATTTCTCTCACCTCACCTAATGTATCCCATATCTCTATAAAGGAAGAGGGCATTGAGAGCCTGCTCTTCTCAACCCTAGAACAAGGTGGCAATCATCACCGCAACTACACCAATGAGTGTCGACCATGGGATAGTAATTAAGAGCTTGCCTCGACACCTTAAACAATTGTAGTGCCAATGCCCTGTCATATCCACCATCCCTTGCCTACGTAAGGAATCGGTTGCTGCTGGAAAGTTATCATGATAATCTCATGTTGACGAAAAGTATTTGGATGATAGGGATCACCTCCAGGGGTTCTCCACAGTCTAAAGAGTGTAAGGATTTAATTCCTTCTAAGGAAGGGATCCTCCTCTAGGCTAAATGGAGTTCGTTAGGGTTTTGAGGAGGATGGTGAGGATGGGGAAAGATGGTATCAAGCCAGGTTTCAATTCCCCTTTTATCATATGGCAAGGGGATGATAGAACAAGTTTCCTTCTTCATGACCACTTGTGAGAAAGTCATGATTTCATGTACATATAGAAAAAGAGTAACACTCTTTTCCTCCTGTTTTTTATATTTCCTTGCCACCAACATGCTCAAAGTATCCCTTTCACTGATCTCCTTTTCTTTTCTCATATTTATGAAGAAATACTCATGGAAAGAGTATGTACGACTGCCAAAGGAAAAACATTCAATGGGTTCCTAATATATGAACACATATGTCCTCAATTTATTACTCACTTTACTTCATTAACAAAAAATAGCCATAAGGAAAGCATAAAAATATATACATGGCACTTTATAGGATAATTTGGTCACAAATTCTAGATTATTCTTCTACATATCTATTTGTCATATTCCTCCAACTTCTAGAATTCCCCTCCTTATTATTTTTTAATATACCAAAGGTTAGACCAAGATATTACTATTTATTGCCTCAAACATTATGTTGTCACTTATGGCTACTCTTCTAATTATCTAAAACTCCACATATCTTATTTTATTTTGCCAACTTGCAAATTATTCAATATTGCAGTTATCTATGGATCCATAAATTCTCCATCCTTTATTTATGCACAAAAATCCTCTTTCTACAAAATTTTACACAATTATATAATTTAAGAATATTAATTTTCAAAAACCAACAAGGATATTAATTTTCCATTCAATAGAAATCCATTTTATTTTTTAAATTTTTTCACAAGGACATTACCATTCCATGAATAATACCATTGGGGAATTTATAATTCAATTTCACAAAATTGAGGGTATTGTATTCACCCCTCCTTACAGGAATTTTTTCCCCAAAATTCAACCTAGTAAGGTTAAGGTGAATGATAACTCAACCTAGTTTCAAACCTTAGGGTTAGAAACCCTATTTAGCTTATCCTTGACAACCTTTATTGGTATACAAATCCCACATATTATTACTAGGATTGGCATCTGAATTCAATTTAGGTATACCCACATCCTTGGTGTTACATGATGTTATCCATTAGTGATTACACTTTATCTCATATGTCAATTTTAAGCATTACATGTCTCTACTCAATCTCTCTCCCTCATAATGGGATGAAATAAGTATTTGATTGCAGGCCAAATACAAAGTTCATCACATTACAAGATTTATATGGTGTACAAACACATTATCTCAAAATTTCACATTTTAGGTTGAATCATTCTCAACATGAATCCAAGCCATACTTACTTGGTGATTCCCAATACTCTTACATTTCATGAAGTCAAGTTCCTTTTCTCATTCTTGAGTTTGTGCTCAACTCCTAATGGGGTTTCATTATTATGTGACTTCTTTGTATCTTTTACATTTACACCTCATATTTTATGAGCCTTAGCCACTTCCTTGAGGTCTCTAGGGGTATAGGTACTTTTTGGAGTGAGCTCATCCTTATGCATCTAGGTAGTGCCTCTCAAATTCACCCATGAGGCCACATGATCATCGTGAAGGTAGATAATCTCCTGAGTCATGGACCTTGGGAAAACCTATTTGTTACCTACCGACCACATGGTCTTATGTATTCAAGGCACAATCAACTCCTAATCCCATCAGTCCTATGTACCTTTAATACATCCTACTTGACCATATGATTGACTTAGGACTCTACCCTTTCCAAGAGTTTCTTTGAGATGTCACAACTTGAACCATTTTCAATCACATTATTTTCATATGTAATTTTTTAAACCATATTTCCTCCATCTCTTATGATGTTCATTATTCACTTTATGTACCCTCATTGGACTCATGGCAACTTTCTCTTTCAGGCTCAGTCTCATATTGTCAATCTCTTCCATAGTGAATTTTTCTCATGTCCCTCAGAGATGGCATACTTGGGTTCAAAGAATCATAATCAATATGCATGTTTTAATCTTTTATATCCTTAATTATCCACCCTCTAGGTGACTGCTATGGTTATCTCAATTCTTTTTCAATTGATTTAGTCAACTTACCTTTTTAGGGAAGGTCCTAACCTAGGGTACCCTTTTTGGATCATAGGAGGTTAGGCTCTCTAGACCCAACCTGACCCCAAGTTCTAAGGTTTTCCCTCCCCCATAGGTCTTCTTCCCACTCTTGGGTTGACCCACCCCAGGTTGGCACACAACCCTAATAGTTTCATATTTTCATCTTTATGCATTGTTTTTATTATAACTTCTCAACCTATTTTTACTCAACCTCTGGGATACCCCTTCATGGTCTTGTCCCTACAATGGATGTTAGGCCACCTTCTCAATATGGAGCTAGGTGCCATGTTGGTCAGCCACCTTCTCAATCTGGAACTAGGTTCCATATCAGTCTTCCCCTATTCAGGCAGATGACCTGTGATGTGTTCCCATATTCAAGTGGACGACCTTTGATGTCTTCCCCTATTTAGGCGGATGACATGTGATGTCTTCCACTATTTTGATGGATGACCTTTGATGTCTTCCCCTCTTCAGGAAGATGTCCTTTGATGATCCTCTTCCTTGTGTGTTTAATCATCATTATTTCATACATCCAGATGTCGTATGAGGGGTTCGAGCAAGTTATGTTCAGATTTTCATTATTATATATAACCATTGGTTAATTATCTTTCTCAAAACTTTTCTCATTAATTCCTTTCCCACATGCACATATGCATGGAAGACCGAGTCACATACCTCTCTTTTTTGTAACTATAATATGTTTAACATACATTTTGTATTATAACTTCTCAACCTTTATTTGCCCAATCTCTGTAGTATACCCACTCTAGGTATGCATACGCACTCGCTAGAAGTATTATCAATGGCATATCCACTCACTAGGGGTAGCATACCCACTCACTGGTGGCATTCTTTATCCATCCCTTCCTCCAGAGATGTCATTAGGGTGATGAGCAAGTTATATCCATGTTTTCTTTTTCATGTATAACTCTTGGTTATTTTATATTTCTCATGTTTATTTAAATCTTTCCTGCACGCATCATGCATAAACTTCTCTACATTCATACATGGAAATTTATGTCATATAGACTTATTTACCTTTTTTTCTTAATTTTCATTACTCTTACCCTAATTAGGGTTCATATGGGTAGGGTTTCCATTTTACCCATTCTACTCCCATTTCTGAGGATTAGGGTTTTATGTAAGGATTAGAGACTACACCCTTCCTCTTAGGGTTTCTATGTCCCTTGACCCACTAGGGGTTTTCCAAACCAACCCTAGTTCCATCTAGGGTTATCCACACAAGGAAAACCCATAAAACATCTTTCTTTACTTTATCATTATTTCCATGTTACATGTACTTTACCATTTGCACATTACATATACATTATTATTACAGTAGGATGCCTTAATCCTAGTTCTTCACAAAATCCCTAACTTTAGAAGTCCCTTTTTGGGTTTATTAAGCAAAGAGGATGAGAAGTGGATAAATGAAGATGAGAAGAAAACCTTAAAGTATTTTACTTTGGGAAAAATCATCTAACTTTTACCAGGTAAGATGCACATGCCCGATAGTCCTCGTAAGTCGACTAGTGGTGCAAAGGAATCTTTTACCAGCCCCTAGTCATGGTCCATTCTAGACACATCATCTTTAAAAAATGCCCTAAGGATTCCCTCATATTTCTACATATTATTTCAAATTATAAACTATTATATATAGTTGACAAAATCGGGGGCTCTAATACCAAATGTAATGACCTCACTTTTTAGAAACCCCTAATTAAGGAAGGCCAAAAAGATGAGAGCCATTACCTACAAATTTTTACTCAAGGATCCAAAATTTAACCAAACAATATGAAATAGCAGATAACTTCATTCATTTTAAAAATTATATAACATGCTTACTTGAACTTTCTATTTCAGAACTGTACATTTGAGAAAAAATAACTAGAAAATATTCCTTTTAAATCTTTAATACCTTCATGTGATTTCCATATTTATCTTCATGTCATTTATCATGTATATCAGTTTATACTTAAAAGAACATGAAACAAATACACAATCAATATGTTGCCATACTGGTATGTGGGGTGCATCCAAAATGTGCAAGTAAATAACAACATATATTCCAAAAATTACTTGCAAATATAAACTAGCATTTTGTTCACATAATCTTTCTTTAAGTGATACTCATAGTGCCATTATGATTGATCTAAATAAACAACTAACATTTTAATTGTTCAATCCTCAAGAAACTTTAGAAAACACCACAAACTAATGCGGGTATTCATAGGTGTAACAACGTACCTCAATGCTAAGCCATGTAGATTAGGAAAACATTCTCTAAGCATATTATCCAATCAAGCAGGAATATCAAGCAATCTGCATGTATGCAAATCCTAAAGTGTCACTAATAATATTAATCACATTAATTAGATTAATCCCTATTTGGTTCCTAATCTAGGTTTAGGTTTTCTTATTATCAAGTTACCATTAGGGTTGTGCTTCATTACTCTAACCCCCGTGACTATCATTTTAATGACATAAGAACCCCAATTCATATTAGGTATTGCAATGTTTATCAAATCTGCCATATTATTTTATCATGAGAACTAGGTTCAGTAATGTTCCTTAATGACATAGAAAATATGATCTTTAATCTCTAAATCATCATATGTATGATAATTCACATTAGAAACTATAGTAGTCATCATAATGGTCATGATCACCTTGATTTCTCATCTTGTTCAATTTTATTAGTTATTATGGCAAAGAAATCATTTATAACATATTCAAACATCTTATTACATAAACTCAGGGTTTAAATACGTTACTCACCACTTATATCCATTTGTGCACTACTTTTAGAATAGATAGAATAACTACGTCTCAATTGTATTTTAATTGGGTTCCTCTCATTTTTTGATCAAAATGATATATAATTTTGCTATCATTAGGTTTACCAATTGATTTCTATGATTTATACAAAAATTATCTTTGCATCAATGGGGAACCTCTGTGTGAGTAGTTTACTTATCTGTTTCCATGCTGACGGTCAGTTTAGTTTGACAAAGTAATTGGGCCGCTATTTCATCACTTAAATAGCACCAAAAGAAAGAATGGAGAGAGTCATGGTTCAAAGCTTGACACACCCGACCATCTCCCCCATGCAATCTCCCGACCTGTCACCCCCACAAACTGGATCTGTGACACTACTGTCAGGGCCAATGATGATTCCCCAGGCTGTAACTCTGCCCTCTTTGGTTGCTACACTCAACCCTTCCTCATTTACATAGACTTGGTCGTGAGGGCACCAACTCTAGTGATGTTCAAAGTAACACCTCCATGCCCAACCTCATGTTGTCGAGGTATCACCGCTAATCCCAATCCTCAGTGGCTACATGAAGGTGAGGCACTTACACTGAGTTGTGCCTAATCCATCCAGTCACTGGTCATTGCCCTCGCCTCATCCAATGTGTCTCATATCTCTATAAAGGAAGAGGGCATTGAAATCGTTCCCTTCTCAACCCAAGAATAGGGTGGAAATCATCACCACAACGACACCGGTGAGTGATGACCATGGGAGAGTAATTAAGAGCTCACCCCATTACCTTACACAACTACAGTGCTAGTGCCCTGTCATATCCTCCAGCCCTCACCTAGGTGAGGAACCAGGTGTTGCTGGCAAGTTATCAAGATAGTCTCATGTTGATGGAAAAGATTTGGATGATAGGGAGAACCACTCGGGGTTCTCTGTGGTCTAGAGAGATTGAGGGTTGAATTTCCTTTAATGCAGGGCTCCTCCTATGGCTATATTAAGTTCCTTAGGGATTTGAGGAGGATGGTGATGAGGGGAAAAGATGGTGGTAAGCCAGGTTTTGTTTCCCCTTTTATCGTGAGGGAATGGGATGGTAGTCTGAGTTTCTTTCTTCATGATCATGAGTGAGAAAGTCACAATATATTGTAAATATAGAAAAAGAGTAACATTCTTTCCTTCCTATTTTCAATATTTCCTTTCCACCTACACAATCAAAGTATCCCTTCCATTGGTCTCCTTTTCTTTTCTCATAGTTATGAAGAAATACTCATGGAAATAGTATGCATGGTTGCCAAAGGAAAAATATTCATTGGGTTACAATATAGAAACACATTTGTCCTCAATTTATTACTCACTTTACATGATTAACACAAAAATTTCCACAAGGAAAGCATATAAATACATGGCACTTTATTGGCTAATTTGGTCACTAGTTCTAAATTATTCTTCTACCTCTCTCTTTGATATATTCCTCCAATTTCTATAATCCCCTTCCTTATTATTTTTGAGTATACCAAAGGTTAGACCAAGATAGTAGTATTTGTTACCTCAAACATTGTGTTGTCACTTATGGCTCGATAATTACTCTTCGAATTATCTAAAACTCAACATATCTTATTTTCTTATGACAAATTTTATATTATTCAATATTTCAGTTATCTATGGATCCACAAAAACTCCATCCTTTATTTATGCATGAAAATCCTCTTTTCTAGATAATTCTACACAATTCTATATTTAACAATATTAATTGTCCATTATAATAAAATTCCATTTTATTTCTTTAAATTGTGTCACAAGGACATTACTATTCCATGAATAACACTGCTTGGGAATTTATAATTCAACTTCACAAAATTGAGGGTACTATAGTACTTGATCTCAACTACATATTAAAAGAACACATTTAAATGTTAGACACCATGCTTGAGGATTTACATGGGCTAGAAGTGGGGGAGCACCTTTACAATGACGTATCTCCCTCTATTTTTTTTTATGGTAAGACTAGCCATATATTAAGGGATCCATACGGTATCTACAAAGACATAATGATCATACAACATCAACAACATCATATCCAACGGTACACCCACAATATACAAGTAAGATAGGATATGAATAAAGCAATTCTGCATAGATACCTACCCAATATGCTAAACCAAGAAGCTTTTAAATGGAAGCCTTCCACGATCTTGGGTATCTCTTGCATGGATTGAACCCCTGCTATAAAAATCAACATCATAGAAACCATCATCTTCATAAACACAACCTCTCTTCCACAAGTGGAGTAACATTGACATGCCTCTCACCATACTACAAACAACTCAACTAGACAAACTAAAAGGAAGAGAAAAGACACAAAAGACAACTAACTACCTGAACACAAAATGCACAACAAAGAAGGAAAGAAGAGTGGCCACACTAAGGAACCTGTAGATATCCATCAAGACTCCTACTATATAACAAGCGAATGAGGAAGAAGAATACTATAGGAAAGAATGCTAATGGGGGGTATTGCCCCGGGAAACCCCACCACCAGTTTAAGAGACCCACAACTCCCCCCTCAAGATCAAGAAACAACTTTAGAAGAGCAATAACCAGAAGGGGAAAAAGCAACCACCTCCTAGACAAAGACTCCCAGTTATCCCTTACCCTAGCAAGACACAAAGGATGCTAGGAGAACCCCCGCAAGGCCCAAGAAAGACAAAACAGACACAAAATAGAAAATGAAAAGAAAAACCATAAAGAAGGACAAAGAAGAATGGGGGACTTGACTCCCTCAAAACCCACTGATCAGGCTAACCTCCTGCACCTCACACCACCCTAATGCTCCAAGACAACACTAGGGGTGAGCCACCCCGAGCACCACCATCATAGGTACAAGATCTAAGGCCCAGAACTCGCTCTGCTGAGAAGCGGGAGGCGTGGGGTCATAGACAAGCAGACGAAGGGTCAAAATGGTGAAGATCTATAGATAGTCGAGGAATGAGGAGCCAAGGGGGAGAGGAAGAGCTACATGTTGGCAACCAACCTCCCTTCCCAAGCATGTATGGTTGTAGGTCTAGCCCTAGATCGCCCAAGCAATCGCACGAGCTAGTAGAAGCGAAGTCTTTACCATATCAAAAGCTTGTTACTAATTCTCTTATGTATGGAGTCTTTATCGTATCTCACTCCTTATATATAAGTCTTCCTTAAAACTTCAAACTACATGGTCTAGAAAAGTACACTGTGTAGAAAACCCAAACATAGGCATATTGCATAGTAAAGGTAGAAGTAAAAAGGAATGCCAAGATTCCTATTCATTTATTCATGTGAAGTTTAAGAAAACCTTCACAAATGTGGAATAACTTGAATCATTTTCAAAGTGGAGGAACTATGAGATCTATTATAGAGCACTATGCTTTTAACAAGGATATAATTCCTAAAAAATATAGAACTTAGAAGCCATTTTTTCCATAAGTCAGATGATACATACACACATTTTGTTGATGGATGGTTTGAAATGTCTTCTTAGGTGAGAGAAATATCATCATATCAATACTTCATCAAAATGATTATAGTGGTAGCACTATTAAATATCTCAAGGTTTATTGATGATTTGATCCCACCCTTGATCAATCAACTGATCAAAACAACCCTATATAGCATTGTATAAAATGTTGGAGGATGGTTAGCTAGCAACAATTATAAAGTAGAATGCCAAATAATGATCAATTTAATATCTATGGAAAATATGTTGGAGCTGCTTATTTATCAGGTAGGGGTGAATACTAAATGGGTGGCTTGAACAAGAAAGCAAAGGCACCCACTATCATCTATGTATGTTACCTTCATCATCACATGTGAAGTCTATAATAATAGATGCAACAAATAATTAAACATGGGCTTCTAGGGCAACAAGATTATCAATCCATACCAATAATGTGAGTTCAAAGCATTGGGAGTTACTTCCACAATGTGAAGTCCTTTAGGAACACCTCAAACATAGGATAGTTCTTGACCATATGCCACCCTAGTATAAGACACATTCATAATATAAATTCCATAGACCTGTAGGTAATTTTACAGAATAACACAAGGTTGTAAAGAATTTTACTAGAAACATGAAACAAGAAGCAAATATACATGTTGACTACCTTGAAGAATTGACACAATGAAGTGTTTTTTTGGTTGTTAAAGAAGCAGAGTCAAAATCATTAAAACCGATTAGTGTAGAAGATGCTACTTTAAATTAATGAGAAGTACATATGATTAAGCCCATCCTAACTAAAGGCAAAGAAGACTCTCTAAATGAAGTGTTGGTCTTTCCTGGGAAGATATACAGGAAGAGACCAATAACACTACTAAGTAAACCTTCAACATGGAAAATGATAGGGTGGTGTGTGACTTTTAATGTGGTAACAAATTCCTTAAGGTAAATTAACCCCATGTTTTAATCCTTTTGTCAAATGCAATATCGCTCACTAGTAAGAGGACGGGTCGATTACATTGTATTTGGAATGGTCAAACCTAAAGGACAACTTGATTAAGAAATTGCTTACAAACTAGTACTGAGAACAATATTTAGTACCAATTGTTGAGAGTCATTATTAACTAACACTGGATTAAAGATTTTATTATGAAGGAAAGAAATGAAAAATGGGTTGAAAACAATATTCAAAAGACAATGGGATATTTGGATTTCACCACCATCACCTATATAGTTATCCTAGCAATTACAACTCAACAATAAGAATAGTTAGACCGGGACCATGTGAATTCATCTTTGATCAAAAAAATTGGCACAAGGATCAAATTCTTCATGGGAACAAGATATCATTACACAATGGTTGTCACCCAATCATCTTGTAGAATTCTTTCCTTGATCTTATCTAGAATTCTACACATTCATTTGAGGATCTAATCCTAAATTTTATGATTTTCACATTTAGGATTACATCTAACATGTAATAGAACAATCTAGTTGTTCAATTTATTGAGTCTGGTAACAATTAGATTAAAATGTGGGTGATGGGGCTACTCCCAATGCCCCAACAGTGAACTCAATTCGCTCATATCTATCGATAAAGGAAAATTACAAAGGAGGAGAGAAGAGGGTGTGTCACTGGAGAAGGTGAAGAAGACGTCCAGTGGTTAATAACTACAATTGCCTCTCCAACAACAACACTTCTGACAAACTCCATGAAGAGGATGAAATTCCTTCTCCTTTGTCTAGATCTTGCACAAAATAACTAGGTTGAAACTGAGTTTATTGACCCCATTATAGTAATGTTAAATTCTTAATTTATATGGATGGACCCAAACTGACATTTGGTCGAAGACTGTGTTTCTTACGGCCACTCGAATGCGCCAATTACCCAACTAGAAAAGCATTTGGTTGACTTCCTGTAATTGGCACATCTGCTAAACTTTTGGTTGGCCGAATAGGATGTCAGGACAGATAGCTTGTGTGATGACTAAAGATCTAATTAGTTATAGAATTTATGAGCCAATAAGGATGAAATTCTAATCATTTGACAAGTGTAGTGAGTCAACCGACTAAGATCCTATTGTGGCATTGTGCTATATGTGAGTTGTCCAACTGGAACGCCTTCAAGGGATGTTGACGGTTACTGACTAGGGAAGCAATTGAGAGTTAATTCCAATTACCTGACTAGTAGATCCAATTGTATGACTAATAAATTGCCAATTCATCTACTGGTTATCGAAAATTAAAGGATTGAATTCTAGTCACTCGATTGGAAATATGACATCCATTTAGAGTGTTTTCAAGAGTGTTGTTGGTTATTGACTTAAAGGGTATTAGTTCTGATCACCTGACTGGTGATGCCAATAGAACAATTGGATTTTTCTTACGAGGCACCCTTGACTAGTCGATCCAATTCGCATTAATGTCTTACTAAAATTGTTGATGTGCTTCATTTTACACTTCAATTTCTCCTAAACATGGGCTATGAAAAAGAGAATGCACCTCTATCATGCTTTGGAGTTGGGTGGTGCTTTTTCTTGCATAAGAGTGAGAAATTCTATAAAATGTATAACCAATTGAGATTGAAAGAAGAGTACCAAAATAAAGCAAATTAACAAGAATTAATTGCTTGAAATGAGAAATACTAGTGTAGAATGTGAAATTTTTTTTATGAATATACATTCATAAAAAGATATCGAACTTGAACATTACTCATCCTCGAGAGATATTGAACCAACACAACCTACCAAATAATACCAACAACCTATCATCCTATCCTTCATAACATCATTTGATCCCTACAACCATGAACAAGCAGCCCTGATTTCCTAGACTCATAGAATGCAACTTAAAATTCTCTATCTTGATTTCACCTTTCACAACATCTTTCCATACGAAAAATTGGAACATCACAATCATAATTTCTATACTGCTTCAAAATGTTTCATATTTTCCTATGATATTTGATTCCTTTCAATCCTATACAACTTGCAATCTTTCCTAGGGGATGATGTTAGTTGAGATCAATGGTGACATAATGGGTTCTAGCATTGGGAATTGGTGATTCATTATTGCAAAATTATCCACTTCATTTAAATGGGTGCATTGATGATTGATGCATGAAAAAAGATAGCAAGAACTAAATCTATGCTGACTAGGTAATGGTAAACTAAAAGTAACTCTAATATTAAAAAGATGTAAATGATGGATAAGCTAATGCATAAGACAACCCTAAAATGTAAGTAGAAAAAATGAAGATATACTGGGTGGAGTAGAGGCATACCACCCACCCTCCATCCCAAAATTGAAATTTTGCACATGCCTAGAAAGCTCTAGGTCTAGAATAAAGGGGAAGAAAAGTATTGGAATGGCCACCAACTCATGTGATGACCTAACATGGTGTCTACAGTTGGCCGTATAAAGAACCCTAGGATGGTAATTTAGACTAGTAATGGCTTGTGTCTGACTGGAGGCTCCTAGAAAGGTGTATTCTTGGTGTACTACTATTTTCAATATCTTGAGGTAGGCGAATGACACGTCTGAACGACACCATAGTCCTCATAGTCTGCATGTAGTCACCTCAACCCACATGCAACTGCTCATGAAGCTAGTGCATCAGGTAAATGTGGTTAGATGATGTCCCTAGAGAGACTACTCCCACTCCATGTAGGTATGAGTATTGTCAATGTGGTCTAATTGATATTGTAGCTCAGTGAAGGAAAAGGGCCCAAATGGCCTCGCATTGTCTGACACCCATTACTTGTGTAATGTTTAGTAGGTGGTGGTAAAGGGTCTATCTTTTTTGTTTACTTCCATGGAAGCAATGCATTGCCCATATGGTGGCTCAAGAACATCACACTCAATATGGGGGTACTACCTCATGTAATCAAGATGAGCATGTTTAGATCATCAAGGTTGTAGATGAGGTTGTCTACTGACTAGATGCCAAGAGCCTTGAGCATTGAATGTGTGGCTCCAAATATCACACCAATAAAAACCCTAAGGGAATAACCCTTAGGTTTGACTAAAAGTTGTGCACTAATGTCCCACTCTACATGAATGGAATCCTTATTTCTTCTAGTGGAAACACTAATTAAGGAAGTAAATGGATGATAATAAAAAGAACCATAGTACATGGTTTCTCTTGCCAAAGCCTATGTAATTATTCTAGCAAGATATAATTCCTAAATAATAGTTTACTAAGTAGGGGCTTAGCTATTGCACCCTTATGAGATACATATATTTGCATGGATTAAGCTCCCTTGGACCGACTAAACTCAGCACCCAAGACCTAGTTTATTCCAATTGGACTCCCTTATTATGGCTGACCAATCTCCACATATTAGAATATCGTAACCCAATCACCTCACTATCCCTTGTTGACACTTTAAGGGGATAATAAGATTGTTTTGAAGTTCTAATCATGATTATAATAAACTACACATCCACAATTATAACATATATGCAAAGTAAGATGTCAATTCGCAAGAAATAAGCAGAACAATACTTTATTTAGCAATAGTATTGTTGAGTTTAGATACATGATAGAATATAATATGGGTTTTTGGGGCTAGTCTCTATGCCCCAACATAAATGTTTACTCGCTCATGGTGAAAGACAACAACAGAAATATAGGTAGAATAATGGAATGGGCCATGACGCCTGGTGTAGGAAGACCAATCTCTCCACTATGACCGTCACCTCCTTGCTCATTGCTAGGGTTTGTGTTGCATAGATGTGGCTTCTAATAACTAATCAGATATCCTTGGAGTGGATGATAAGGGTTCCCTATTATAGATACATTCCTTGCTTCTAAAACCCTAATGATGAATACTTATGGTCAAAGACAGCTATTTGTATGACCCATACTCAGTCCAACAATGACTCACGTGGGTTACTCTATCTGGACCTCGTATCTGGTTACCTAGAGGACCAAGATGAGTTAAATCGGGGTAGGCTAGATGCAAAGAGCATGCACTAGAACCAAAAAATCAAGAAGACTCTGGGTAGATAGCGGCTTGAGTCAGGCGACTGACGGAGCTGATCACTTAACTGGGTGGTTGGAAAGTAGACATTGGATAGCTTTTGGGGCTTTCATTCCCTTGAGGCGTGTCAACATGAAGGCTTGATCATCCTTCTAGGCAATGAAATATATGTTTTGGCTAGTTCTACATGAAAAGTATGTAAAGTGCATTAAAATACAGAAAAGGGAAGATAGTTTCATTGTAAATAATTCTATGCGTAAATATAAGAAATACAAACACAACTACCCCTAAAAAGCAAATAAAATTGTATGTGAATATGGGTATACATATACTCATCAAACTATCCCAAACTTAAACCTTTTCTCATCCCAAGTAAAGAAAAATCGAATGGAGTATAAACAATTGGTACGAGGATCCATGTTTCCTCTCCCAACTGAGCATACATTATGGTCCCCTTCCACCAAACCTGATCAAGAGACCTTAGTCCTTCAAGGTCATGTAGACACACTTGGATATCCACGATTGGAGCTTGTTCCTCCATTCTCTAGACCCCAGAACACGTGAAGAACTAATTTCAACTCAATAATACTATTGATATGTTTGTGCAAGGTAGAAGGGAGCACATGTCAGGGATGATTGGCTATATTGGGGAGAGTTTTGATACGTCCCTTGGGTATGAAATTTAGACTAAAGGGGGAAACACATGGCAGAAACCCATTTACCTAGTCTCTCCTCTATTGGGCTCGAGACCTTATTTTGGGATTCAGTTATTTTATTTATCACTCCTCTATTCGACTCGAGACTTTTATTTGGTTGTAGTTACATTGATCGGATTTTTTTGGACTCATTGGACTCTTTCATTTATGACATGTCTGTAGAAGAAAATTGAAGAGTAGATATATTTTTGGAGGGGATTCCACCTCGAACTCAGGGTTTGGCATATAATGAGTATTTTTTTTTCTTTTTTTGGTTGGCAAAAAGATATGAAATGATGGAAAAAAGGTAAAAACAACAGTCTGGCTTGTGCTTCTTCATTTTATGGCTGTATTGGAATCAGATCATCATATTATATCAGTAAATTCAGTTGATGTAGGGCAAAGAAGTGTTTACAAATTTTTTTGTAATTCGTATTGGGGGAACGTGTGACTTGTCCTTTCTGTCTCTTCCTATTTATCATCATTTCTAAGGGGAAAGGATGCTCAATTGTTGTCTTTGTGTCTAGATCTGATCAATACATGTTTGTTCCTTAAAATTTTCTTTTATTCATGGGTTATCTCGAGAAAAAGGGAGTAGTTTTACTTATCTATATTCAACTAGAATAAAACTAAGTGGCGGTCTAGGTAAGGGCCACAACACACAAAACCAAACAATTTTAAAATGGAAAATAAGATAGATTTAAAAAATGATAGAGAAAGTTGTTGAGAATGACAAAGGGAAAGATTAAGTTTTAGGTGGTGGAGATGACGTACCACCAACACCCCCAGTGTAACATACCAAATTTTGGACTTTTTGCCTTTTTGGCCCTCTTTCCATCTTTTCCTTTCATTCATATCCTCCTTGGCCTTTCTGTTTAATTTGTGGAGAATATGATGGTCTAATGAGCATTTGTTAACCTTTTATTCCAATATTTGGGTTTTATGGACAAATACCTCAGTGAAAGCTTAATAATGGGTTTAATATGTAAAATGTCCACTTAAGTAATAAATATAATAAAATATTTCGTCCTAGAACTTTCTAGTACTTTTTAGAATATGAAAAAGAAATAAATCCCAACATATATATAAAGGAGATGATAAATGTGGTCATTGGAAATAATATGGAATATAATGGATAAAAGGAGATTTTTTTTTTGAGAGAAAAAGGATCGATTCATTACTTGTTAGCCATACGGCATCTACAATTGGGATGAAAGATACAAATAGAATAAACAAACATCAAGTTCAGTAACCTAAGAGCACTACAACTCATATTGGAACGAGAGTGAGACATTTCTGCATTGATTCTTCTTCCTTGAGGCTGTCTTAAGCAGTTTTTCATGAAGAATTCCTTCAACCTGAGCATAGAGTAGTGGTAGATGTACTGGAACAAGACCGTATTCTGCTTGTATATCAACTCAAACAACGCCATATAGCTGAGTAACAAGATCAATCCATAGCAACAAGGAGATCTAGCCGTAGCTAGAGATCTCATCGCTCTCCTGAAGAGAGGTCGCAGTAAAGCATGACAGATAAAACGCCGACTAGCGGCGACCAATAAACGCCGACTTGCGGCGACAAACCAGGCAGATAGACTGGCACTGACCCTACCGAAAAGAAAAAACCCAAAACAGTAAAGGAGAAGCACCTTGACACCCAGCACAAAGGGGATCGTCAGCTCCCAAGACGCCGCTAGAGAGACCCCTGAAACCACGCACCCTCAACGGCACAAGGGCCGTCAAAACCAGCACTGTGAACTGTGCCGAGGCAGAGATCCAAACGAGCCGACAGGTGGGGTCGTCAGGCGGCAGCTTTGAAGCGGAGGATCGCACCTCTCGTTGGGGAGTCGTAGCCGGAAAGCCCAAGGGGGATCAGGGTTGGCAGCCACGGCGGCCAGACCCCCTCCCCTAGGCCGACGGAGATCTAGGCGGAAGCCCTAGAGCGAGTCGCCAAAGCAAAAACCTACCCGCAACGCGTTAGAAGTAAACTACCTTTAATGGATAAAAGGAGATAATGAGGAATATATTTTCCCAAAAATCATAAGTGGAAACCCATGAAGATAATTTGATATGAAAATTCATTTTCTTGACTTAAAAGATACTTAATGGCCAAGTATCATCTAATTTGGATAATAAATAAATATATTAAAGCCTTTATTACAAGATAATGGGAAATAAGCCAATAAGGTGAAATAAAATATCTAATATCTTGTCGGTGAGGCATAGCTCAGGCGGTGCGGCTCGCAAGGCCTCTGCAAGAGGTCACAGGTTCGACTCCTGGCTATGGCCTCAGAAATGATTTGCCCATAGCGTCAGTCGGCCAATGATGCTACTAGTTGGGGCCACCCTTATGGGCGGGTCAGGGTCCCTGAGAGTTTACGCCGCCTGCGGGGGTCACAAAAGTGGTACTCGTACGGGGGTGGTTCTCTCGCAAATAAAAAAAATCTAATATCTTCAAATTGGAAAAATAAATCCAAATTCGTAATCTACATGTCCAAATGAGTATATGTTTGATTTTGTATTTAATTTGGTCAATGTTAAATATTTTATTTTATTTAGGAGAGAGAAAATGACTTAAAGACCAAAAATATTAAATATATGTTGAAAAAAAATTAATACCAAAATAGTATTACACGTTTAATATTGCTTATAGGCAAAGTTTATATTTTTAGAAAGTTTCTAGATGCCTCTAATAAATTAAAAGGATCAATAAGTGGCAAAATGTAAATGAATTAAATAAAATAATAAAATTCCTAAAAAAAATAAAATGATGCCAAATTCGTAATCTTAATCTTAAAATATATCTTTTGACGAATTTTGAATAAATTTGGAAAATATTTGATGAGAAGATAAATTAAGGAGAGAGAAAGTGTACAAACATTTCAACTCATTATTTAAAATAACAAACGACTTCAACAAATGGAAATAATGACAAATTCGCATCCAACATACTTAATAAGACTTATGGATGAATTTTTATAATTTTTGGATAATCCTAGAGTCATTAATGCATGCGGAAAGAGAAAATATGATTTGAATTATTTAAGCTATTAAAAGTCCCCAAAAGGCAAAAATAATTTTATATTTGGATTCTACAGGTCAACCTCAGTCATGATATAAATTTTTGTTAATTTTGGATGTCGTTTGGGCCTCTAAATGAGGAGAGAGAAAAATATTAAATCACTTTAGTCGAATTTGAATAGGAATAAAAATTGCAACTGAGATTTCACACTGATCGTCGGCCGTTGGATCTTGATCGGAGGATATAGGTTGTTTATTTTCTAAAATTTCAAATTGCATTTATCTCTCTCAATTCTCAACCAAATCGAACGATTTTTGGTGATATAAATTCCTCGCAAGATTCCACTTCGTATTATCCCATAATTTTCATGTTTTGGTGAAGATTTAAGAAAACCGCAAGGTTGCCGCAACTCTTCTCTCACCCCGGGTATCAAAACCCTATTCCATACTCCGTTGCCTATATATACATATACCCCTAGAACCCCCATCGTCTTTGCAACTCAAAGCACCCTTTAATTTCTCGTTCCATCGACGTTTTGACCCCTAACGGCGGCCGAAGCACCAAATCTTGCGGCGCCTATAGCTCTCTACTCTCTCCACCTTCAACCAAATAAAGGGTACACCCAGGTTCATATCTTCTCTAGCTTTCATTTCCATATCTAAGTTTTGATTTTGGTTAAGAATCGCAAAAACGCCCAAAACCAAGCTCTTCAGCCGCCGGCCATGGTCGGGGTGCTCGTTGGGGAAGAAGGCCACTCCCGATTTACGCTTCTTCGCCTAATCATTCCCTTATTTCCTCTCTAGCTCGTGTGTAGGGAAACATCATCTTTTTTCTTGTTCTTTTGCTGTTGTTGTGAGTGTGCATGCCTACGTGGCAAGCTATGGTTGGCTTATACCAAATAAATCATATAAATTCATCCAGTGGTCAGAAATTAAAAATAAGTAGTGTTTTGAAATCAGGAGAATGAGATCTATCTGTTAAAAATATTTTCATAGTTTGATTCTGATATTTTCGAATATGTGTTTTTAAGGATGATTTAAATTACTTCAAAGTATGGAAAATAGCCTAAAAAGTCAGTATCTCAAAAATATACAAACCTATATGTTATTTTGATCATAAGAATGTAAATAAGATAGTAGTGAGGCTTTCAAAGTCAAATTTGATCGTTTGTGGAAAATTCGATGGTTTTGAGGTTTTAAGCCTTTAATGAATATACATATATCTAATACATAAATATGATGATCATATTAGGGAAAGTGGATCTGATCTCATGTAAAAGTTATGAAAAGTGATTCTAGGATTCTAAAGAATAAGGTATGTGAATCTACCCCCTTCAGTTGGGAAAATTTTATACCAATACCCATATTCCCTAATGAGGCTTAATCTGACCTATTCATGATTCTTGAAACCTAATTTATTTATGCCTCAAAAATTTGTTGTAGTATTATATTGTTTGGGTTTTTATACCCCACTGCCATGTTATATAATCCATTGATTAATCTTGCCATAACTCTTTTTCTAGCATGTTGATTTTATTAGACTAATTAACTAGTGTAGTGGTACTTGTGTGTACAACCACTCATAGTTGGGGAATGTGTTATTTCTCCCCTGGGGAATGTGATACTCTCCCCCGCACATGAAATATGTGCAGGTGACTGGGAATGTGTTACTCTCCCCTCACCCTTTGGTTGAAGGTCTGGTAGGTGCCTCAACCCTACATAGTTAAGATAGTCAATATTAATCATACATGAAATCCTTGGTTATATATTGTTTATGGCAAGAATCTATTGAAATATTCTCTTATATATATTGCCTCATTCTCTTGATATCTTCATCATATGATGAAACCTATCATGTTTATATATTCTTTGCTTATCTTGTAGCATTAGAATAGTTTTATAACACATACTTTTATTTTCCTTTCCCTCTTGTTGGGTGCCTTCCGAACCACCCAGGTGTGGAGCAAGGTGATGAATAGGACTTGAAGATTTTAGCTTGGCTTGGACTTAGCTGATGGATATGTAGCTTGGAGATAAAAGTGGAGTAGTCTAGACTTCCCTCTATCTAGATCCTAGTTGTGTATGATGATGTAAACCCTAAAAGGGAGATTTTTGATGTATTTTGTACAATCTTTTATGAAATTGAATATAGTCAGAGAAATTTTTTATCTTCCACTTCTATCCCAATTGAATTTTGTTTACCATTGTTATTAGTAGAGAGGTGGACTGATTTTACTTCTTTACAACATGGTATCAGAGCCCGTGGTAGTCAGAAATCTGACTATTTCAGTTTGTCTCCCTAATTAGAACCCTAGACTTGCATAGTTTCCTTTAAGTGACATGCTTACTGTAGATTTGATCTATGATAGGTTGATTTAGGACCCTATAGTTTCACCTTAGAACCTTTATGAATAAAAACCTAAAATAGTCATAACCAAAACATGCAAAACTTGATGTTGTTTAGGTTTGCCTTTAGGCAACTATTAGGGCATGAAGTTGAAGCAAAGGTGTCTAGAAAGGATCCGGGTTTCGGGGGCTGGCAATATTTTCATCCACGCCACTAGCTTGGTTTACAAGGACTCCCGTGCCCATATGATACCGGCCTGGCCTGAGCTAATACGAAATGTCTAAAATAGTTTTCTTTTAGGCAATAGTGACCTTAGACTTCTGTGTTGTATATCTTTGGGAACCCTAAGTTTTTCGAGTGTATGATAACCTTATGATTTGTTTGAGGATGGATACCAAGATAGTTTCCTTATGTCCCTTAGGACCACATGCTTGGATAAGTTTATCCCTAGAACCTAGACCTTAGAGTTTGGGTGTTTGGGAAGATATCAGAGTGCGCAGTGGAAGCATGATGGATCTTGAGAATGGTTTAGTTAGACTTATCCTTTAACCCTAGTTAGTTTGGCTTGATAGGTCGAACCCTTTAAGGGGTGGAGTATGGTTAGGTTGGATGTTCGAGTGGTTAGATTTCGAGGACGAAATCCTATTTAGGGCGATGGAACCCTATAACATATTGAAGTCTATCTAATCTATCTTTAGAAACCCTAACTCCATGCTTAGGAGGTTGTTGTGCTTGAATCCTTAATGTTGTTCAAACAAGTAATAGTGGTAACCCTAACATGCTTGTTAATATGTAATGAACATATAATTATCATCTAAGGATTAATGCATGTCCTTGAACCCTAATGTACATCCAATGCACATAATATGAATATCAATGCTAATTGTCAATAAGTAAGATGTTAATAATGTCATGAACCAATAAACCCTAATGATATGATAATAGTAACCTAATATTTAACTTAATGCATTCCAAGAAATGAATAAGTGTAATATAATGGTCATGTTGACCTAAACCCTAAGTTGCAATAATCTAACCCTAATCTATACATCTTTAATGCCTTTCATGATACATTAATGATATGTTAAGAGCCATAATCAGTTAACATAATTTGATACACATAAATGATATATATATATATAATCATCTAATCACATATTTATCAAGTCATCTATATAAAATTCAAGTTACCTTGTTATCTAATACACATGTGATTAGTCACTTAATGTGAATCAATTCATTAATATGTAATATGTCATTGAAATAAATGCAATGGCTTCAATGTGAATATGAAGTAATTGAATTCACATAAGTGTGAAAATTCAATAGTATAAAGGAATAAATATGAGAGATGATTAATAATGACATTAATATGAGCAATAAATATCATATGACAATGTGAAAAATGTTTAATATGAATATAAGTAACTAATGTGACATTAATTGAAATATTTATATGCTTAACCATGAATTGAATAGAATGTCTTATTTCATGCAAAATAATTTGTTATAATTAATAAAGTAGTAATATGAGGATAATGAAGTATAAATATAAATTATTAAGTACAATGATCAAATATAATAATGAATGTGGAGATAATTGAGTAACCTCTAATTGTGCATAATAATAAAATATAACCCTTTTGGCAATAAAGTGAATATAACATGACATAATTAATATAATGTTGATAATGAGATATCTTAATAGATATAATGCTAATGAGTCAAAAACATTAATAATGTTAAGTCTCCCAAAAAGAATATCTTAATAGTGGAACCGTAGGTGATCCTTGAGAACCCGACCTATGATTAGTTGTTGTATGTGAAGTTTATGAACCCTTAGGTGTAGTTGAAGTATAAGTTTTGGTGGAAGTTTTATGGTTGGAGGAACAACCTGATGTTTTGTGATGTGAGGTTGCACACTTACCCTTCCCTAATTGCTAGTGATTTTGGGGACGGAATCCTCTTTAAGGGGTGGAGTGCTGTAACATACCGAATTTTAGACTTTTTGCCTTTTTGGCCCTCTTTCCATCTTTTCCTTTCATTTATATACTCTTTGGCCTTTCTATTTAATTTGTGGAGAATATGATGGTCTAATGAGCATTTGTTCACCTTTTATTCCAATATTTGGGTTTTATGAACAAATACCTCAGTGAAAGCTTAATAATGGATTTAATATGTAAAATGTCCACTTAAGTAATAAATATAATAAAAATATTTCGTCCTAGAAATTTCTAGTGCTTTTTAGAATATGAAAAAGAAATAAATCCCAATATATATATAAAGGAGATGATAAATGTGGTAATTGGAAATAATATGGAATATAATGGATAAAAGGAGATAATGAGGAATATATTGTCCCAAAAATCATAAGTGGAAACCCATGAAGATAATTTGATATGCAAATTCGTTTTATTGACTTAAAAGATTCTTAATGGCCAAGTATCATCTAATTTGGATAATAAATAAGTATATTAAAGCCTTTATTACAAGATAATGGGAAATAAGCCAATAAGGTGAAATAAAATATCTAATATCTTCAAATTGGAAAAATAAATCCAAATTCGTAATCTATATGGCAAAATGAGTCTATGTGTGAATTAGTATGTAATTTGGTCAATGTTAAATATTTTATTTTATTCAGGAGAGAGAAAATGACTTAAAGACCAAAAATATTAAATATATGTTGAAAAAAATTAATTAATGCCAAAATAGTATTCCACACGTTTATTATTGCTTATAGGTAAAGTTTTATATTTTTAAAAAGTTTCTAGATGCCTCTAATAAATTAAAAGGATAAATAAGTAGTAAAATGTAAATGAATTAAATAAAATAATAAAGTTCTTCAAAAAAATAAAATGATGCCAAATTCGTATTCTACATGTAACAATATATCTTTGGATGAATTTTGAATCAATTTGGAAAATATTTGATGAGAAGATAAATTAAGGAGAGAGAAAGTGTACAAAACTTTCAACTCATTATTTAAAATAACAAACAACTTCAACAAATGGTAATAATGAAAAATTCGTATCCAACATACTTAATAAGACTTATGGATAAAGTTTTATAATTTTTGGATAATCCTAGAGTCATTAATACACGAGGAAAGAGAAAATATGATTTGAATTATTTAACCTATTAAAATTCCCTGAAAGGAAAAAATAATTTTATATTTGGATTCTACACGTAAAATGCGGTCAGGATATAAATTTTTGTTAATTTGGGATGTCGTTTGGGCCTCCAAATGAGGAGAGAGAAAACTATTAAATCACTTTAGTCGAATTTGAATAGGAATAAAAATTGCAACTGAGATTTCGCGCTGATCGTCAGTCGTTGGATCTTGATCGGAGGATCCGCGCGTTGTTTTCTTCCTCAAACTGTTTGGGAAACATGATGTTTATTTTTTGAAATTTCAAATCGCATTATCTCTCTCAATTCTCAACCAAATCGAACGATTTTTTGTGCTACAAATTCCTCGCAAGATTCCACTACGTATTATCCCATATTGTTCATGTTTTGGTGAAGATTTAAGAAAACCTCAAGGTTTCCGCAATGCTTCACTCACCACGGGTACCAAAACCCTATTCCATGCTCTGTCGCCTATAAATACATATACCCCTAGCACCCCCATCGTCTTTGCAACTCAAAGCACCCTTTAATTTCTCGTTCCATCGACGTTTTGACCCCTAACGGCGGCCGAAGCACCAAATCTTGCAGCGCCTATAGCTCTCTACTCTCTCCACCTTCGGCTAAATAAATGGTACACCCAGGTTCGTCTCTTCTCTAGCTTTCATTTCCATATCTAAGTTTTGATTTTGGTTTAGAATCGCAAAAACGCCCAAAACCAAGCTCTTAAGCCACCGACCATGGTCAGGGTGCTCGTTGGGGAAGAAGGCCACTCGCCGATTTACGCTTCTACCCTAGATCTTTCCCTTCTTTCCTCTCTAGCTCGTGTGCAGGGCAACATCGTCTTTTTGCTTGTTCTTTTGCTATTGCTGTGAGTGTGCATGCCTACGTGGCAAGCTATGGTTGGCTGATACCAAATAAATCATATAAATTCATCCAGTGGTCAGAAATTGAAAATAAGTAGTGTTTTGAAATTAGGAGAATGATATCTATCTAATAAAAATATTTTTGTGGTTTGATTCTGATATTTTTGAATATGTGTTTTTAAGGATGATTTAAATTACTTCAAAATATGGAAAATAGCCTAGAAAGTCAGTATCTCGAAAATATACAACCTATATTTTATTTTGATCAGAAGAACATAAATAAGACAGTAGTGAGGTTTTCAAAGCCAAATTTGATCGTTTGTGAAAAATTCGATGGTTTTGAGGTTTTAAGCCTTTAATGAATATACATATATCTAATACATAAATATGATGATCATATTAGGGAAAGTGGATCTGATCTCATGTAAAAGTTATGAAAAGTGATTCTAGGATTCTAAAGAATAAGGTATGTGCATCTACCCCCTTCAATTGGGAAAATTTTATACCAATACCCATATTCCCTAATGAGGCTTAATCTGACCTAATTCATGATTCTTGAAACCTAATTTATTTATGCCTCAAAATTTTGTTGTAGTATTATTTTGTTTGGGTTTTTATACCTCACTTCCATGTTATATAATCCTTTGATTAATCTTGCCATAAATCTTTTTCTAGCATGTTGATTTTATTACACTAATTAACTAGTATAGTGGTACTTGTATGTATAACCACCCATAGTTGGGGAATGTGTTATTTCTCCCCTGGGGAATGTGATACTCTCCCCCGCACATGAAATATGTGCAGGTGACTGGGAATGTGTTACTCTCCCCTCACCCTTTCGTTGAAGGTCCGGTAGGTGCCTCAATCCTACATAGTTAAGATAGTCAATATTAATCATACATGCAATCCTTGGTTATATATTGTTTATGGCAAGAATCTATTGAAATATTCTTTTATATATATGGCCTCATTCTCTTGATATCTTCATCATATGATGAACCCTATCATGTTTATATTTTCTTTGCTTATCTTGTTGCATTAGAATAGTTTTGTAACACATACGTTTATTTTCCTTTCCCTCTTGCTGGGTGCCTTCCCAACCACCCAGGTGTGGAGCAAGGTGATGAATAGGACTTGAAGATCTTAGCTTGGCTTGGACTTAGCTGATGGATATGTTGTTTGGAGATAAAAGTGGAGTAGTCTAGACTTCCCTCTATCTAGATCCTAGTTGTGTATGATGATGTAAACCCTAAAAGGGAGATTTTTGATGTATTTTGTACAATCTTTTATGAAATTGAATATAGTCAGAGAAATTTTTTATCTTTTGCTCCTATCCCAATTGGATTTTGTTTACCATTGTTATTAGTAGAGAGGTGGATTGATTTCACTTCTTTACACCTAGCTTCAAAGTTATGCCTGTCCCCAGGAAAAAAGAAGTTAGAGGGTGGTGTGTATGTAAGGATAGAGGGTGCTCTTTGTCTAAGAGAACACAATAGAAACCTAAGAACGTGTCCCTCTCCCATTGATAAGGCCCTCCTCCGGTCACCGATGTGACCTCCAATTGTCATGATCCTCATTCAGTGGGGGCAAGGGTGGTCGCGGATGCGAACCGCGTTATCCATAGCTAGCTCGCAACCAATATCATATCTCAAGGATGATGGCTTGTTGATCGAACAACCAGTTGATGATCAGATTTGGGTTGGGTGGGGGTAGGACATGTTGGTGTGTCAGGTGTGTGAAGTGGATTTCTTAAGGGACGTAGGTCTCTTGGGAGTAGTAAAGTTGTAGTTCCTGGTAGGATGACCATGGTATCTCCTCTATCCTTGAAGAGGTATACCGTGAATGCTAAAGTGCACCATTGAGGTTTCCCGTCACTGATTCCATCAGTGTCGTTACAGGGGCACAGGTAGGAACATGAAGCCTTAAGATCGTCTTGGGGAATATGGTTGTGCAATCCAGTCCACACACTTTGGTTTTTTTTCATAGCTGCAAAATAGAGACTCTCGGGTTACCTGAAGAGTTGGTGGTTATGATCCTTGAAGGTGTTATATATGTCACCTAGCCCATAAAGATCGCACATCACATCCTAAAAAGTCTTAGTCACACCAAGATATTGTGGCAACAAATATTAATGATAAGAGTTGGGATAAAAGAGGATGTTATTCCCGAGTAGAAACTATTCTAATGAAACATGAATATGGATATTTCTGGAGAGAATTTGTTATATATAATAAAAAGGAACTCATTCGGTTACAATAACATATCTTCATTGGGCCACATATCCCACTTCCTGCATAGTTATCAATTCTCAAGATCGCGAGATCCTTACATTGTCAATCGGAGTATTGGGTGGACAATTCAAGGAATCAATGGCAAACTCCATCTTGATCTTGCTGCATCACATTAGATATCAATCCATATATTTTGGGTTATCAAGAACATGTCCTTTATGTGAAATATTTTTATCAAATGAAAAGAAAGAAAAATTAAATGAAGATTTTGGTTTATCAGAACCTTTATGTGAAAGATTTTTATCAAATGAAAAGAAAGAAAAATTGAATGAAGATTTCAAAAATTTAAAGAAAGAACTAAAATGGTTGGGTTTCATACCAACAAGCATCCTACTTAAAAGTCACAGACCCACCAATGTTATCACAGTACTCACGTAGAGTGCGTGAGTGGGGTTTTCAAACCCATGGCTTTTGGATCCTTAGGACCTGTGTCATGGTCAGATGATGTACATACCTTGCTTTGGGACGGGTCCTCGTTACCTTTGGGAGCATTTTGGAGATCTGATTGTTTTATCTCCAATTTACCTTCCACCTTGAAGAGTTCAATCGAGTTATGAACCTTCTTTAAATCTTCTAGAACTTGATTTTAATAGTCTTCTTTCCTGATTGAAGGACTTGTTTTCTGACTTCAATGACTACCGAAGCTCTCATGGTGTCTAAGAATGGTCTCCCTGAAATCACTCGAAATCGATGACCCTCTTTGTTTACATTACCAAAAAATCACATGGGATGTAGGTGTCTTGTCTAAGATTAACTGGGACATCTTCAATAATTCCTTGGAGCTTCATTATAGATGCATCAACCAATTGAATGGTCATAGCCATAGGTAGGAGATTAGATAAACCAAGACATTGGCATAGAATGTATGCCATAATGGATATGTTTGTGCCTAGGTCAGCAAGTCCCTTGGGGAAAGTTTCATCTCCTAAGAAGCAATCTACCCCAAATGAGTTAGGATGTTTTTGCTTTTGAGGCATCTGATTCTGAACTATATTAGAGGTCAATTGTGCTAACTTCACAGTTTTGCATTCCTCAGTGATATACTTCCTAGATAGAAGGGTATTGAGATATTTGCACCAAGTTGGCATTTTAGCTAGCGCATCGAGGAATGAGATATAGACGTGGAGTTTATTCATAGTGTTCTTGAATTTCATGAACCTATCATCTAACTTAGTCTTCTTGAGGCAACCCAAATTGGGTACATGAGGCTTATGAACGAGTGCTTCAGGTGTTGTTAACGGTCCATAATTGACTGCTTATGCTACAACAGTTGGGTTCTCATTGGCTCCTGGATAAGCCAATATCACAATGGGGTATCGTGTCTAAACTTCTCCTGGACTGAGCGCCAAATGGTCATTCGGGTGACTCTTTATCCTGACTTGGGGGCCTTCATTTCTATTAGGAGGAATAGATGCAGAAGTAAAAGTTGGTGATGTGGAGTACACATTCCCTGATCTTGTCATTATGAAGTTTAACTACTTTGGATGCTTGATGTTATTTTCTAGTTGACATGCACTCTTACATCTTGGGGGTTGTTGACTAGCTACTAGGTGATTAGTTTGTGACTCCAATGCCTGTTGATTGGTTGTGGTGTTGGCTAATTGATTTTGATATGTCGAAATCATCTGTTGGAGTGTATTCATTGATTCTTTTGGTGGCACTGGCTCTATCTGCAGTGGTGTGGCTTGATTCAGATTTTGATACTATTTCTACAGCTAGTAGTTTCTTCTTGGGAAGTTGAATTTGTAATTTCACTAGTTACCAGACCATTGTAATTTGATAGTGCTCTAACTTGAGTAACCTGCAATGGGGTTTGCTGAGTGGGGCTCTGGGCTCCATTTGGATTCCTGTATTAAAAACTTGGGTGGTTACAGACCTGATTTGGATTGTAGTAGTCTTTCCCTGGGATAGTATAAATCGAGTCCACATCTTCATCTAGGATAACTATGTAATGTTTCTCTACTTCATGCTCATGGAATGCAGTGTACAATTGTTGGCAATGAATCGTGCTATGATCTAGTGCATGGTAGAACTCATAAGAAAGTGCAATGATTTGCACCTGAGGCGTCTGGTTCTTCCTCTCATATTCACTAAAATATTTTTTAAGGTTATAATGTTTGAGAGAGAGTTCTTTTAGTGATTTGGATATGGGTTTGAGTTATGAATAATCATCCACCATAGCTACTATAAAAACATCTTTTCCCATGGTTGTAGTCCAGTGAGTCTGATTCTCGGTGGCAAGGTTGACGATCTTCAATTTCACTGTCAAAGCTCTATCACGTGAAGTTTCCATCGGAGGAGGAGTCAAGGAACTTCTTAGTCTCCTCATCGACATTCCAATAGAAAAATTCTATGATCTAATTTTCAAGAATGGCATGATGTTGGCACTTGCATAGGAGTTCATTGAATCGTTCTCATGCTTCATATAGGGATTGTTTGGGCACTTGGTTGAAACTTGTGATTTGTCCTTTGATTGAGTATGTCATCGAGGGTGGGTAGAATTTCTCTAGAAATTGATTTTCTAGAGTTTCCAATGTTGTGATCGGTTCCCCTCAAAGAGCATTGTACCACTCTCTAGCTTTGTCGGTAAGAAAGTATTTAAAGAATTGCAATCAAATGACATCATCAGTGGTGTAGGATGTCTCCATCATTGAGAAAAGGTTGATGAATTTGAGGAAATGTTCCCAACAACCATCTCCAATCCTTCTTGTGAAGGAAGAATTTTGCAATTAGGGGTGAGCATCAGTCTAGAAGTGAATCGGACGAGACCAGATCAAGGACCAAATTTCAACAAATTTATGGACCATAGACCAGACCATTTCACAGTTGGACCAGACTAGGATCAGACCGTTTGAGTGTTGGACTGTACCGTGATCGAACCTCTCAGACCGCAATCAGATTTTATGTATTTCACAACTTATTTTATAGTAAAAGATATATAATCTTAATTATTTTTAATAATTTTATAATATAAATATCAACCATTTACACTAATAGTATTTATATGTGTGATGTGTTTGTAATTATGACATAATATATATTCAAATATCAACGTATTTTACATATAAACTGGTCTATGTTTCGGACTGCAGACTGAACTTCCAAAATTTTGAGACCACACTCAGACCTATCTAGGACTGGACCAGACCAAACCGAATAGTCCGGTCCAGTTTTGCAATCTGGACCATCATTTACCCACCCCTATTTGCAATAGAATAATCCACTAGGCCCTGATCTCGATCCGTTCGCCTTAAGGTTGGACTAGATGAGCTAGGTCAGTACCTTTTTGGATAGAAAAATCCCATAATACTTTGGTAGGCTCTACGATTTGGGAGGCTTCTAGGTTGGTCTTTAGTCCATCTTCCTCTTGTTTCATGACTTCTATGGTGAGAAATTATCATTGGGCTACAATAGCCACTTCAATGCACACTTGAATAGTTGCTTCCACAGCTGCTCTACCTTCCATGGTTTTTCTACTTGTGAAACCTTTTGAGATTTCTCTCAATTTCATGATCGATCAATCATCCCAAGTCAAGACTTTTGGATCTTCACATAAGCTAGGAGTACCTAAAAGGAAATAAAATGATCGTGAGTTGATGAGTAGAGTTGATTTTCAATAATATCAAGTATAATAAGAAAAACCCCAATTATGCTTAAAATTTCCAAAAATACATATCTACCATTATCCTTAGTAACAACACTAATTTTTGATGGGGATCTAAAGTCTCACCAATAAAAACCCTAAGGGAATAACCCTTAGGTTTGACCAAAAGTTTTTATCTAATTCCCACTCTACACAATTGGAATCCTTATTGTAGTATACTTAAGGATCGAACTCAAAGGAGAACATTTTTTAGAAGTTATATATATTTAGAAGTTTTAAGGGTAATATATATGGTTGTGAAAGTTGATTGATTAAACTAATTGCTGCCAGTGGAAATACATATTAAAGAGGTAAATGAATGATAATAGAAAGAACCACGGCATGGGGTTTCTCTTGTAAATGCCTACGTAACTATTCTAGCAAGACCTGACACTAAAATAATAGTTAATTAAATAGATGCTTCATTACTGCACCCTCAGAGGATACATATCTTTTCATGGATTAAATTTCCTTGGAGCTGACCTGACTCAACATCCAAGTTCCTAGTTTATTCTGACCGGACTCCCTAACCACGACCAACCAAACACGACACATTAGCATATCATAACCCAATCACTTCAATATCCCTTGCTAACACTTCAGGGGGATAAAAGATCATTTTGAAGGTCTAATCATGATTACAACAACCTGCACATCCACAATTATAACATATAGGTAGAGAAAGATGACAATTTGCAAGGCAAGGAAATAAGCAGAATGATACTTTATTTAGCAATTGTATTGTTGAGTTTAGATACAAGATAGAATAAAATGTGGGCTATTGGGGCCAGTCTCGATGCCCTGACATAAATGTCTACTCGATCATGGATAGAGACAAAAATGGAATGATAGGTAGAACAATTGAAGGGGCCATGACACTTGGTGCAGGAAGAGTCAATCTCTCCACTGCATCCTTTGCCTCTTGCTCCTTTCTAGGGTTTGTGCTACGTAGATATGGCTTCTAATTGCTGATCACAAATGCTTACAATGGATGATAAGGATTCCCTTTCATATAGATGCATTCCTTGCTGACAAAACCCTAATGTTGAATACTTGTGGTCAAAGCCAGCTAATTGCATGACCCGTACTCAAACCAATAGGCGACTCAAGTGGGTTACTTGATCTGGACCTCGTATCTGGTTCTCTGGCGAGCCAATGTGAGTTGAACCACGATGGACTGGATGCGAAGAGCATGCATCAGAACTGAAGAATTTGGAAGAACTGAAGAATTTGGAAGACTCTGGGTAGAGAGCAGCTAAAGTTGGGCAATTGACGGAGCCAGTCACTAGACTGGGTGGTTGGAAAGTAGACAATGGACAACTTTTGGGGCTTTCCTTCCCTTGAGGTGGGTATCATGAAAACTTGATCATCCTTCTAGGCAATGAAGTATACATTTTGGCTACTTTTGCATGAAAAGTATGTAAAGTGCATTAAAATCTAGAAAAGGGAAGATAGTTGCATTTAAGAAATTATAAGGCTAAAACAAAGAAATAGAAACACAACAACACCTAAAAAGTGAATAAAATTGTATGCGAAGATGGGTATAAATATACTCATCATGGTTCAACACACCCATTGGTTCCTATTGGATGCCAGGAGCCTTTAATGTGGCTTAGAACATCCATCAGGTTGTATACTTCAAGGTCCTCCATAGTCTTGTGTTGCTTCTAGTGCTCATTGGTGAACATGGACTTGTATTTTCTTAGAATAGGGATAAATTGGATGGGGGGGATTCGTCAGAAGGCACAAGGGACGTCATATGCTAGTGATGAATGCATGGGTAGAGAAGAAGATACAACAGAATCATGAAGAAGGACGACCCCACATTGGGTATCAATGTCATAATTAGCTACTCGACAACAGTTGTGTCGACTACCAAAACCCCCTCGACGTAGACATCATCATCCTCCATAGAGTCCGGCATGTGAAGTTTGTCTTCACCATGTCTCTCCAGAATGTGAATGTCACTTGTGGGAGTGGGATGTGTTATTTGTTAGTAGGAGAGGGAGGTTGGATGTAGTGTTGCATTACCCTTGCCTTTATTCTTTTTAGAGGAGAAGAGGTTGAAATGTTGCATTGACCCATGTTCTTGGTCATTTAATTGTTGGTCTCACCTACCTCCTCGAGTGTGTGGTGTCCTTGTCTTCTATTGGAATTCTAGTCAGGCAACTCGTTTGGAGATTCAGCCAATTGAGAAAAGTTAATGATGTTACTAAAGTAGATTAGTTGGGCAATTCATAGAATGAAACGAAAGACCAAAATTCATGTTAGAAACAATGATGATGCTAAACTGGGTGACTCATTGAGTGAATCATCTATCCCAAATTGGGGGAGGTAATTGATGGAGGATCTTCCATTTAGGTGATTGGTGCATGTAGTGTCAAGTAATTGGATGTAGATGTGTAGTGGTGGCATCAAGGCTGATTGATTAATTAATTGGACACGAGTCATGAGTTTGGCAAAGAAGCTAGCTAGTCACATTATGGTTGATGTGGCTTGTTGCTAGTCAACTAGAACTGATTTCGTCAGTCAGATGAATAGAGTAGGCATGGAAGAATGGCATATTTGAAGATATAGGGATTCTTTACTTTCTCAATTGGATAGAGTGTGTCGATCGACTAGGAAAGGAATTTGTTTAGGTATGATAGGGGCTGGTTGTTGTCATGCAATTGGGTGATAGGGTGTTTCACGCTTAGAGTTGGGGTGGTTGAGGAAGGCGAGGGAGGGGAGAAGCGTGTGATATGGGGAGAAAGAAGGTGGATGATAGGATAAGGGAGGAGTAGATGTTGGTTTCAATTCCCTTGTCCCTAGGGTTACTTATATGGACAAAGGACATCCTATCAATTAACTAGTAGCGGTCAAGTCTCCCAAATATGGTATGTATCTTTCATTGAAGAGAACTAGTCAATTGGTCGATTGGCTTGACTTGTATTAGCTGACTAGGAAGTTGAAGCATGAGGAATATTAATAGTTAGTCATCCAACTCACTTGGTTTTAGTTGCTTGATTGGGAAGTTGAATGTGTGAGATATGTCCTAGATAGATTGTCTGACTCACTTGACGAATCAAGCAGGGTTGGAAATGCATCACAAGTATCCAATAGTGACTAGAAGTTTGAGTACTCATTCCAATCGACTGACTGAAGAGACAAATCATCCAATTGTAAATGCAATTGTGAATGCATTGAGTCTTAGATATTTGTTTAGCCCTTTCTAGTGAGGTGGTTGGATTGGCACGTCGGCTACCTAGAAATGGGGGAAAATCATTACTACAAGTGGGTCATCCTACTGGTGATTCCAATCAACCAACTCACATATAGACCTTTTTGGTTGAAATATGACCCTTCTATTTGGTTGATTGGGTGATCCAGTCACCCGATTCAGGGCTGACAGATTTCAAGTTGTTTGAACTTGAATTGCAACTGATTGGAAAATTTCAAATCAACTTAATGTTGTTCAACAGAATTCCTATTAAAGGAGATGAAATAGTGGAATTGATATGCAATCTAGATAATCCTAATGCAAAAATAATATAACTAGATATATATGGGGTTGTCTCCTAAAAAGCACCTCATTTAACATCATTGGCTTGATGCTTGAGTTATCTAATGGTGACTTGATTGGAAAGGGGAAGTGGTTATGATTCTTTTGAAACAATATCTTCAAATGTAAGGTATCACTTCTATCTATGGTTGTTCCCTGAAAAATTCCCTTTTTCTTTGTCCCACAACATAAAAGTTCCATGTGGGTAGATATTCTTCACTAGATATGGCCCATGCCACTGAGACATAAGTCTCCCTGTGAAAAGACTCAAGCGAGAATTGTCGAGTATAGCTTGATATCCCTCTTGGATGACCTTCCTTTTCAAGTGGCCATTTTACCACATCTTGATCCTCTCCTGATATGTGTGTGCATTCTCATAGGTAGACATATGCAACTCCTCCAACTTTCTTTTAATTTGAATGAAGTGTTTCCCTCCATCAAGAGACAAATCAAAATTTCCATCTCAAAACATAGATTGCATGATTTGCCATATATTAGAAAAATGAAGTAGTGCCCAATGATATTTTGAATGTTTTCTGATATGTCAAAAGAGATTCGTTAAGCTTCAACTCCCAATCCTTCCTTGTGCACTCACTATCTTTTCAATGATGGTCCTGATTTGTCCTTTTGAAACTTTTACATGGACTCTTATTTGAGGGTGATAAAGAGAGTCCACTAGATGATGAATTCCACAGTTCTTCAACATATATTCAAACTTCTTTTCTAGAAAATAAGATTTACCATCAAAGATAGTTGTGTGTGGTGCTGCAAACCTAGAATATGATGTCCTTGAACAACTTCATGATGGGATTGAGTCATGGGATATGGTGGGAATTGCCTCTACCCACTTAGAGACGTATTCTACATAACCATTATGTAAGAGTTTCCACAATATGGGGGAAATGGACCCATACAGTACAACCCCAACATCAAAAAGCTTGACCTCCTACCAAGGTGTCTAGGGCATTTCTTCCCTTTTTGAAATGTTTCAGGATCATTGGCATTGGTCAAAAAAGAGAATGTATTCATATGCATCCTTGAAAATTGTAGGCTAGTAGAATCCAAAGTGGAGGACCTACAATGCAGTTTTGTTGCACTCATTTGTCCACCCATTAGGCCTGAGTGGAATTTCCCAAGAATAGAGTTCCCTTCATCCTCCATGATACAACTTTTGTACAATCCATCAGTTCAATTCAAATTATATACGACTCATACCAATAGTAGGTATTGGAGCAATTGATGATCAAAATAGTAAGCAAAGGACTAGGATATTTCTCAAGAAGAGCCTGGTGGGGTGTCATTTACCAAGACGATCTAGAGATTAACCATATTTTCTTTATGCTTATTTATGTTACCGAATAAATTACATTTTTTAGGTGAACAAGTTGTAGTTTTCTTTTGACAAGAATTATGTATCAATCAATTCTTATTCAGTGCAAAGTGTTTTGTGTTTGCTTTAATTGCAAAGAATAGCATTTTGTGACACCCTTCAGTGATATTCATGTGATGTGAAAATATGGGTATTACATTATGGTATCAGAACAAATTATTTAATGTCCACTAGTTAAATATGATTCTCATAGTCACCCAAGAATAAAGATATGAGATTTGGTATAGGAATTGAGTCCCAAGGAAAGATAATAAGACCTAGAGTAATTATATTTTTCACCGTAGAAGGGAAAGAGATAGATGTTTATCTAGGTTAGATCTCAAGTATCGACCTAACCCTCACAATGAGATAGCCTCTGCATTCTCGATGGTCATGGCCAACCAATTGAGAGTTGAAAAGGTATGTCATAAGCATGACACCTCTTAATGTATTTCTCCTTTCTTACTAGTTCATGTGGTATGGGACACATATTAGTAGGTTATTAAGAGGTAGCATGTCAGTATCCGACATCTCTGGTGATCACCACATATCTAGAAATGCAGGAGTTACCAATGAGGCCTAAGATTAGATAGTCATCTACACTACTATTAGAAAGTCCTAAAAAGGTTAAGGTAGATGCCCTCAGTGTAAATGTAAGTCTGATTAAACAAACCCTAAGCTTAAGTCATGAAAAAAATCAATGTAATAGTGAATCCATGTTCACATGATCTTGTATGAAATTTAGATGCCAAATGTTATATATCCCTTTCAGTGCAAAATTTTCAAGATAAGTGGACCTTGACATGCTAACTATCAGAGAATGAAGGTATAATGAAAACCCTAGGGTGGGTGGTAACCTAAAGGAAATTTTGAGGACAAAATTTGTTTAAAGGTGGGTAGAGTTGTCACATCCCAATTTTCAAAGACAGTTTAAAACTTTAGAATGGGGATTTTCCTAAATGATAATGATTGAGGGTTTTAATTCAAAAAGGTCATAAGATGGTATTTCTTATGTGAAAATGAAATAAGAGAACCTAAAATGAGACTCGAAATCGATTTTCTCTTTCATACATGTATTATATGATTCAATTAACTCAAATTGATATATATATATATATATATATATATATATATATATTAGTCCCCCTTCCTCTTTCTCTCTCCTCCAAGATAGTATTAAAGTATATAAGGGGTATAAATTAAGCCTTGAAAAGGATACCCATTAGTCATCTCATTTTTGAAGTAAAAAGGAATAAATATGAAAAGATGTTATACATTATTTCAATGTTTATGTACATAATTCAAGATAATGACTGTTAATGCATTTATGGACATATAATGGACAAAATGAAAATCTAAGGGTATAGGAATAATCTAGATCCCTTTCTGGACATATCCAAATTTGGTATCATTTTGACCATGTTTGACTCTCCAAATCAATTGGGGAAGGTTTTCATATGGTTTTATTAATAATTAAATACAAACTCCATCAATGCAGTATATGACCCTATAGTTTTGCACTTTATTGCTAGTCACACTTTACTTTCATTTATTTTTCTCTAATGTGCTCGATCCAATAGCTGACACTTGATGCCCTCCCGATCCTATGACCAGCTTGTCGTACCCCTCCTCCGATTTCTTTGCAATTTGAAAATAGTTCAACGCACTGCATTTCAAGGGTCCATTGTCTCTCATCTCTCAATCATTTCATGAGATTTTTCCTCCTATGCATTTGTATCTCTCTATGATTTCCAATGAGCCATGACATGACCTCTATATCCATCTGTGGAAGAAATTCCCAACTAGGGTTCTTATTCCTTCTCCGCCATGATTTGCAACCACCACCTAAATGCTCTCCTTGCCTATCTAAGGCATCCTATAGCACTACCAGCGCTCGATACATGCTCCTCCTCCAACAACTAGAACCCCATAGCTCTCGACCTCACCCATCCTCTCCACCTCCTTCTCTAGAAACCATAAACTCACCTCCACCCCTGTTCTTCCCTCGGTGGAATTGATGTGCTCCTAACCATCACCGACACATCCTGTTCGGTTTATCATCTTTCACATATGTTGTTTTAGCCCCAGTTGTCGTGACTTGTAACTAGTCCCTTGGCCCAAATCTGGCATTCAATGCCATGGTGACTCAGTGGTTGCCCTTCCCTTGTGAGTCGTCATATGGGTTTGTCTCACCTCTGGGATCATTTCTTAAGCCTTAGGACATGGACTTAGAGTGTGATCCATTGGTTCTAGGTTACAAATACATTCCTCTATTATCGAATTTTCTAATGGGAATCAGGGCCACAATGCCCTTTCTCCCATTATGGCTGACCACCCACCTTTGTTGAGTCTTCATATACCTATTTACATGGTTTGGGTTCTCAGTTTTGTAGCATTTCTCAAATTACTTTTCTCCCTGGTGCTCCATGGCCCTGATGGAGAAACTTCTTGAGCTATGATGAACACTGGAGATTGCATCTTGGCTCTCCATTTTTGGCTCAAAATGAAGATGCTAATAGTGTCCATAGTTTCTCGAGGCGATCTATGATCCCTTGATTTCAACCTAGTGATCAGAGAAACAAAGTTGCCTTCCCCGCAGCTGAGCAAGGAGGAAAAACAATAAGGGTAAAAGTACTCTGATGCCCATACTCAGTTGATCGCATGATTTAATGTGTGAGGGAATTTTTGGGTTTTAATGTGTCACCACTTGCTTGTTTTGTTTTAAGGCACAATGGCAACATGCCACCATTGGTCCACCTCATACGGGCCCTGACGCCCCAGGTGGATATTTGTCTCCTACGTGGAAATTTTCACGATTCATGATTGGCCAGATTTTCCAAAATTCATAGTTAATCATAGGATGCTCAGAAAAATATGCAAAATTATTTGTTGGAAAGAGTTTTTCACAAGTACCTCGAATTTCAATGTTTCAGGGTCTATTTCCCTAGAATAAACCCTAGTTTCCTAATGAGTTAAAATTAGGGTTTTAAGTGATGAATGAAACACAAGAGGTATTTTATGTAATGAACAAGATGTTTAGGGTTTAATGAACCCCAAGAACGTGACCAGGGTTTCTTCAACCTAAGGGGAGAAAATACGGCTACTCTAAGTAAAAGGCAAGTGGTTCATGCCCATGTGTATATATATTTATCAACATAGTACATTTCCATGCCTCTTAATTGAGACTTCATGTCTAATATTCTAAGTTAAGATATGCAAGTTTGATTTTATATGCTTATGATTGTGCAATTTCATATACTCAATACCTTAAGTAGAGATGAGTCATAAAATGATTAAAGTTCATGAATTAAGTTCATAGGAAGGATAAAAGAGTACATTCCTATTACACTCCTTAGAAAATTTTGTTATGGATGCTCAGGACCACAAGATAGGAAATGAAAAGTAAGACTGCCTTGGTTCCATGGGTATGTGATATAACCATGTATTAGGATTTTTAGTATGAATATGTTATTAGGATTTGTCATGCATATAGATGTAACCATGTATTAAGATTTCGAGTAGAAACATGCTATTAAGATTCCCCTTATTTGTAGGTACAACCATGTACTAAGAATTCAAGTAGGAGCATGTTGTCAATATTTCTTATATATGTAGAGATCTAAGATCAAGAACTTAGATAGATTTCCTTAGAATCATTAGTGTCTAAAAGTTAGGTACTATGTGAGAATATGAGCATTTAACATGGTAAAACATGGTCCAGTTTTCAAGATAAAGGTACTATTGGATTAGAGGGTATCATAACATGAGTTTATGATGATATTATCAAATTATGAGATGTTAAGTCATGATTAAGTTGCAAGATGAGATTCTATAAGATTCCTACTTTAATATTTAATATTCAAGATCATTTGAATGTATTAATATTATACTTAATGAGATTCTATAGAAATTGAGTTACCTTGTCAGAAATCACATTCCTTTAGATATTTGATACCTGAGAACACTCATATACCTAATATTCCCATAGTTCATTCAGATCTTTTTCCTAAGACTTTAAGCTTAGTTTTCATATATCTATTATCAAAGGTTAGTTAAGTCATCATATAAAATTGGAGTATTATAGTAAGGCCTAACCAGATAATAAGAATATCAATTTAGATTTCTACTTAGATTCCACATTATGATAGTAGCCATATATCAGATAAAGATACAAGATAAGGATTTTAGACCCAATATTCCTTATGTAGTAATTGAGATTCACATTCGTATTCAGGTGTAGATTAACGTCATAATTTCAAAGCATAGATTTAGAATCAGAAGTAGATTCAGTTTAGAGTTCATGAATTAGAGATAATGGATTAAAAGTAGAGTTAAGAAACTAAGAACAAAGTCAGAGATAAGAGATTTAAATTTAGAGATAAGAGAACAAATACAGAAAATGGCATCAGAACATTAATACATTATAGGATAACTCCTCACCATAGAGTCTCGGGATGATTCAGAGGGTGCATTGTGCCAGACACTACAGGTGTCACAGAGGGCGTGCTGTTCCAACAGAGGGTGCATTGCACCATAGAGGACACTTCGGTGTCATTAGAAGGTGTGTTTCACCATAGAGGACACTTCAGTGTCAACAGATGGCATCTAGTGCCAAAAAAGGGTGTGTTGCATCATGGAGGACACTTCGGTGTCAATAGAGGAGGACTTGTTGTATAATGGTGGCCACAATCAGATACAAATTGTCAATAAAAGATACCTTAGTTTAGAGCAAGTTTATAATCTCATCCACGAGGATGGTGAGGAATATTTAGATAAGTTATTTATGACCCAAGCACTTTGGTGTAAGTCATGAGACCCATAGTGCAGGTCTCGAGAAAAGTTAGAGTAGAAAGATAAGAGTAAAAGAAATAAGAGATAATATGTACTCATATTTTAATCAAAGTTTGAGACTAGTTTTGTATTTATAATGTCCAAGAGTATTTTGTAAGATTTCAATTCTTTAGTAATTTATATTTTAGAATACTCATGCCACTTACTCTAATGACTATTTTTCCCAATGCATGGATGGGGACACGATGTCCATAGGTTTTGGATGAATTGATGATCAAAAGAGCAATCAAAGGTCTAGGAAATTTCTCAAGCAGATCCTGGTGGGGTGCCATTTACCAAGACAATCCAGAGTTTAGACACTATTATATGCTTATTTATGTTACGAAATAGATTACATTTTTGAGGTGAACAAGATGTAGTTTTATTTTGACAAGAATATGTATAAATCAATTCTTATTCATTGCAAAGTGTTTCATTTATGTTAATTGCAAAGAAAAACATTTTGTGACACCCTTAAGTGATATTCATGTGATATGAAAATAAGGGTGTTACATTACGGTATTTGAGCAATTTGGTAAATGACCAGTAAGCAAATATATTTCATGGTCACATTACAATGAAGTTATGATATTAGGTATAGGAATTGAGTCCCAAGGAAAGAAACTAAGACCTAGATTGATTAGAGTTTTCACCTTAGAATGGATAGAGATAGATATTTATCTAGTTTATATCTCAAGTATCAACCTAACCATCTCTAATGAGATAACATATCCATTCTCGATGGTCATGTCCAACCAATTGAGATTTGAAGAGGGGTGTCATAAGCAAGAGTCCTTTTAATGTATTTATCATTTCTTACTAGTACATCCGATATGGGACACATTTATTAGTAGGTTAGTGAGAGGTAGCATGTCAGGATCCCACATCTTTGGGTATATGTGTGATCATCACATATCTAGAAATGTAGAAGTTAGCTAAGAGGCCTAAGATTAGATAGTCATCTACACTGATATTAGAAAACCCTAAAAAGGTTAAGGTAGATTCCCTAAGCGTAAAGGTAAGTCTGGTTGAACAAACCCTAATCTTAAGTCAAGAAGAAGACCAATGTAATAGTTAATCCATGTTCACATGATCTCTTATGAAATTTAGATGCCAAATGATATATATTCCTTTCAATGAAAAATTTTCAAGATAAGTGGACCTTGAGATGTTAACTATCAGAGAATGAAGGTAGAATCAAAACACTAGGATAGGTAGTAGCCTAAAGGAAATTTTGAGGACGAAATTTGTTTTAAGGTGCATAGAATTGTCACATCCCAATTTTCAAAGACAATTTAAAACTTTAGAATGGGGATTTTCTTAAATGACAATGATTGAGGGTTTTAATGCAAAAGGCCATAAGATAGTATTTCTTATATGATAATGAAATAAGAGAACCTAAAATGAGACTCAAATCTATTTTCTCTTTCATACACATATTATATGATTCAATTAACTCAAATTGATATATTAGTTTCCATTCCTCTTTCTCTCTCCTCCAAGATAGTAATAAAGTATATAAGGGGTATACATTAAGCCTTGAAAAGGATACCCATTAATCATCTCATTTTTGAAGTCAAAGGGAATAAATATGAAAATATGTTATACATTTTATTCAATGTGTATATACATAATTAGAGATAATGACTTTTAATGCATCTATGGACATAATGGACAAAATGAAAATCTAAGGGTATAAGAAGAATCTAGATCCCTTTTTGGACATGTGATCCAAATTTGGGATCATTTTGACCATGTTTGAACCTCTAAATCGATTAATGAAGGTTTTCATATGGTTTTATTAAGAATTAAATACAAACTCAATCAATGCAGTATATGACCCTATAGTTTCACACTTTATTTCCTGTCACACGTTACCTTAATTTATTTCTATCTAATGCATGTGATCCAACAGCTGACATTTGATTCCCTCTTGATCCTATGACCATCTCTTCGTCTCCCTCCTCCTATTTATTTGTGATCTGAAAATAGTTTGACGCACTGCCTTTCAAAGGCCCATTCTCTCTCATCTCTCAATCATTTCATGAGGTTTTTCCTCCTACGCATTTGACTCACTCTACCATTTCCATCAAGCCATGACTCGACATTTATATCACTTTGTGGAAGAAATGTCCAACTAGGGTTCTTATTCCTTCTCTGCCATGATTTGCAGTCGCCACCAGAGTTCTCTCCTTGCCTATCTAAGGAATCCTATAGCACCACCAACCCCCAATACATGCTCCTCCTACAATAATTGGAACCCCATAGGTCTTGACCTCACTCATCCTCTCCATCTCCTCCTTTGGTGACCATGAACTCAGCTCCACCCATGTGCTTCCCTTGATGGAATCGATGTGCTCGTAACAATCACCGACACATCCTCTTCAATTCATCATCTCTTGTTTATGTTGTTTTAGCCCCAATTGTTGTGACTTGTAACTAGCCCCTTGTCCCAGAGCCTATGTTCGATGCCATGGAGACTCAATGGTTTCCCTTCCCTCGTGAGTCATCGAATGAGTTTATCTCACCTCTAGGATCATTTATTGAGCCTTAGGGCATGGCCTTAGAGTGTGATCTATAAGTTCTAGGTTACAAATACATTCCTTTGTTTTCAATTTTTTTGATGGGCATTAGGGCCACTATTGCTTTTCTCCCATCACAGTTGACCACCCACCTTTGTTGAGTCTTTACAGACCTATTCACATGGTTTGGGTTCTCAGTTTTATTGCATTTCTCAGACTACTTTTCTCCCTAGTTCTCCATGGCCCTGATAGAGCAACTTCTTGATATATGTTGAACACTAGAGCTCGCGTCTTGGCTCACTAGCTTTGACTTGGAACAAAGAAGCTAATAATTTCCATAGTTTCTCGAGGAGATCAGTGATCCCTCGACATCAAGGGTAAAAGTACCCTGATGCCCACACTCAGTTGATCACATGATTCAATGTGCGAGGGTATTTTTGGATTATAATGTATCACCACTCACTTGTTTTGTTTTGAGGTGGAATGCCAAAATTGCAGTCTACCATTGGTCCACCTCATATGGGCCCCGACGCCCTAGGTGGATATTTATCACCTATGTGGAAATTTTCATGATTTCTGATTGGTCAGATTTTCCAAAAATAACAGTTAATCATAAGATGCTCAGAAAAATATCCAAAAATATTTTCTGGACATGGTTTTTCACAAGGAACTAGAACTTCAATGTTTTAGGGTTTATTTCTCTAGAATAAACCCTAGTTTTCTAATGAGTTAAAATTATGGTTTTAAGTGATGAATGAAACACAATAGGAGGTATTTTATGTAATGAACAAGATGTTTAGGGTTCAATGGACCCCAAGAACATGACCAGGGTTTCTTCAACCTAAGGAGAGCATATAGGCCTACTCAAAGTAAAATGTAAGTGGTTCATGCCCATGAGTATTTATGTTTATTAACTTAGTACATTTCCATCCCTCTTAATTGAGACCTTCATATCCAATATTCTAAGTCAAGATATGCAAATCTAATTTTATATGCTTATGATTGGGAGATTTCATATACTCAATACCTTAAGTAGAGATGAGTCATGAAATGATTAAAGTTCATGAATTAAGTTCATAGGGAGGATAAAAAGTACATTCCTATCATACTCCTTAGAAATGTTTCTTATGGATGCTCGAGACCACAAGATAGGAAATGAAAAGTAAGACTGCCTTGCTTCCATGATTATGTGATATAACCATGTACTAGGATTTTAAGTACAAATATGTTATTAGGATCTATCATACATATAGATGTAACCATATATTAAGGTTTCGAGTAGAAACATGCTATTAAGAGGTACGAACTTGTACCAAGAATTCAAGTAGGAACATGTTGTCAATATTTCTTATATATGTAGAGATCTAAGAATCAAGAAGTTAAATATATATCCTTAGAATGATTAGTGTCTAAAAGTTAGGTACTATGTGAGAATATGAGTGTTTAACATGGTAAAACATGGTCCAATTTTCAAGATAAAGGTACTATTGGGATTAGAGGGTATCATAACATGAGTTTATGATGATATTATCAAATAATGAAACATTAAGTCATAATTATATTACAAGATGAGATTATATAAGATTCCTACTTTAAGATTTAAGATTCAAGTTCATATGAATATATTAGATTAGACTTCATGAGATTCTATAGAAATTGAGTTACCTTGTCAAAAATCACATTCCTTTGGATATTTGATACTTGAGAACTCTCATATACCTAATATTCCAATATTTATTTCAGATCCTTTTCCTAAGACTTTAGGCTTAGTTATCATATATCTAGTATCAAAGGTTAGTCAAATCATCATATCAAATTAGAGTATTATTGTAAGGACCCTGACCTTTTTTTTGGGCTTACCCTATTTGATTTGGCTAAACCTTTTGTTTAGATGCTTGCTAATCACCTCAAATGGTGATTAGGGTTTGCTTACGCTTTGTTGAGAGTTGGAGGTGCAACTTCCAAATAACCCACGTTTTAGGGTTGATGTGCAAGTTTGACACCTTGAGAGATGTTTCTCTCTCTCTCCTTGCATCCTCTAGGGCTGAGACGATGGGTTGGGCTCGTTGTTTGAGTATATTTGGGCTTTGTTTTGCCTTGTTGAGCCTTGTTTGGGCTTTGCCTAGTTTTGTTGGGCCTTGTATTAGGCAAGGGTGAGCTTGGTGCCTTGTGTCGGCCATGGTGTATCGGCCAGGCGGTTGTGTCGGGCAAGTGGTGTGTCGCCCATGATGTGTATCGACCAAGTGATCTTCTTTGACCTAGCATCGTTTGTGTCACCCCCTTGTGGACACTTGGTGCTTGTTTCTTGCATGTGGCAAACACTTTGGACATGTGGAGGTGGGTGAGATAGTAGGTGGCTTTTCCCCATGGACAAGTGTCCCTAGGTTGGGCGACACCTTGCCTTAGTCTCCCCTTCACCCTCTTCTATATATGTCTCTCCTTTCTCTTGCTTGGGATCCCTTTAGTTCCTTAGTTGCCTTCCTTTTTCCTTGGTGGATGATACCTCTCCTTGGTAGAGCTTGGTGGCCGATCTCCTTGGTGGAGTCTTCTTCTTCCTCTAGTGGTGGTCGAACCCTAGAGTGTGTTTTGCTTCTCTTCCTGTGGTGAGCATCTCCCCCTCTTTCCTTGGCACCGTCTTCTCCTTCTTGCTTGTTCTTCGGCCATGGTGGTTATAAGCTTTATTTTTCTTCTTGTAGTGGCAGAAGGTGGTGCTTGGAGCTTGGAAGCTTGGTGCTAGGAGATTAGAGCTTGCTTAAGGCAAGTTACATAACTCCATACCCTAGCTATACTACTTCTTTTTCATGTTGCATGTTTATATGTCATCTTGATCAGCCATGCATCTTGTTAGATATGTTTCTTGCCCTAGTATGCACCCTTTTATCTTGTTATATATATAGTGGTCATGTTGTTGATGTATTCTTAGACCTTGTGGCCAAACCTTGAGTTTAGGGTTCCTTGGGCAAAACTTCTTTCTCTCCCATTTGTTTTCAGAAGTGAGTTCGAGCTCTAGTGATGTAGGCAAAACCCCTCTCACTTGGTTGTTGAGAGGTGAGTCTATGCTCTAGCTTCTTGGGCAATACCTTTCTCTCACCATGGATTTGAGAGGTGAGCCTTGGTTGGACGTTGACCTAGTGAAGGTTGGAATCTTGACCGATAAGGGGATGATCCACCTTGTTGCCCAATATGTGATGGAGGTTGTGCAAAACCCCTCTATCTTGGTTGTTGAGAGGTGAGCCAACTCTCTTTATCTATTAGGGTTTGATGATCATGATCTCAAGGTTGATGATGACCAAACCGATATGGTCCTTGTGCTTTGCACGATACCCTTTTGTGGTGCTTTGCATGATACCCTTTTGTGGTGCTTTGCCCGATACCCTTTTGTGGTGCTTTGCACGATACCCCTCTTCTAGGGTTTTGTCTTGGGCGATATGATAAGTTGGGTTTTGTTGACCTTGTTTCCCGATATGACCCCTTCACCATGTTAGTGTTGTTGGGCAATATGCCTTGTTACCCAAGAAGGTTTTGGGAGCGTTGAACCCTGGATGTCCCTTTGCCCGACATGGTGCTTGGTAGATATCTCTATTTTGTGCCTTAGGCGACGTGGGTTGGTTTTAATGCTGCCCAATATGGTCTGGATAGGGAAACCCTAGATGGGCGCCATAGTGTTGGCCGATATGGTTGAGCTTAACCTAGTTGGATGATAGGCTACCTGGGGTGACATGGTGTCAGTTGTTGGATGATAGTAGTGTGCCTTGGGCATTATGGCCTTGGACGATATGGCTGTGGGTGACACAGTCTTGATGGTTGCCTGATATGGATCCTTACCCTAGTTGTTGGGCAATATATCCTTGACCGATATGGCCCTAGCTTGGACGTTAGAGTTGTTCCCTTAGACGATATGGGGTTGTGTTTGACGTTGGGAGGTTGTGTCGGGTGTTGGGTGTTGCACTGGGCGATATGGCCCTGCTGCCGTGCACGGCATTCCTTTGGGTAGTGTTGCCCATTACCCTTGTAGATGTGTTTCCCATCACAACATTGCCCATCGCTGGGCGTTGCATGATGCAGCGTCGCCCGCCCGACATGAGCCTGCATGTTTTGGCATCACAGGTTGTGCATTTCCCAATACCAGTGGGTAGGTGTTTCCCGACACGGCATTGAAGGATATGGTTCTGATCATTATGATGTTGCACGCTTGGGCGTTGCAGGTGGTGAAGTGCTACCCGACAGGGGTGCTACTCATTATCTCCTTGTAGTGTCGAGCATCACACTCTTTGGTGAGAGACGTTGTGCTTTTGGTGAGGGTTGTCCCTTACCTGATACACCTATAGTGAGGGTTGTACCTTGTGTTTGGTTGATAGCTCTAATGTTTGTTGTACTTTGATATATGAGGCTGTTATGCTTTGATACATATATATATATATATATATATATATATATATATATATAAGAATGCTATGCTTTGATAAACTCATCTATGTTGCATGGTTGACTCTCATAATAAAGTAATGAGCTATAAATGTTCCTTGTACAAGTATCATTGCTCCTTTTTGATTTCACTAACCATGCAGGAGATAGTTGTACGATGAGGCCATGGTAATGGCATAATAGTGATATGATGTGGAACATCAAGGGTTCTGATGAACCCAGTGATATATGATGGGTGTTACCCATGGAATGGCAATGTGTGCCTTGATGATGGGATTGAGTCCAAGTGATGTTGATCCTTGAGATGGATCTTGATGATTGGCAAGAGGCCAAGTGGTAACATGTAATGTTGGCTTTTAAGAGTGACAATGTAACACCTGATAATGAGATCTATGTTGTTTACTTGTGTTTTAGTTTACATGTTACATAACTTGGATGAATCTTGCAATCCGCTTAAAATGTATTCATTAATTACAGAGGAACCTTACATGTAGTTTGCCCTGGCCATAGATCCATCATCGTCAGTAACTGGTGATGGTGAAACAGGTTTCTCCTACGGGATTACCTGGAGTGCATATTGTTGAATATGTGGGGTTTCTCGTAGCCAAAAATAGGAGGATTAGAGTGCAACTGTGGTTGTGGACTCAAGATGTGTATAAGAGCATGGTGATTAGTCCCATGGCTCAGTGTGAAGGAGCATGAATGTGTTCATGGCTCAAGAGCATGGTGAATAGACATGTGGCTCATGATAAAAAGGGTAGACTGTGTGAGATAACCCTATGGCTGAGGCCACTCAAGCAAGAGACTGTGGTCCTACTTTGGTTATCATGCACTGACCATGAAGAGGTGGGGTTGTGGATTTTGACTCTTCCATTGACCTTGTATGGCATCGGTTTTGGGCTTCGCAGCTGAAGGTTGGATTTGAGCGAGACGACTCACTGCCTCAGGGCATAATAAATCGTAATCCAGCCAAATAGTATGTATTGCTTAAGGCAAAACACGAAACATTGGTTGAGGCCTTGTTTGTGTAGTTTCTCTAGTTATACCTTGCAGTTATTTACACGTTCCTCATATCTTGTGGTAAATTCTTATAAAGCTTATCTTGTCAATCATGTACCATAAAGAAATATCTGGTTATATGCCTCTCGGATATCTTGGTAAGTTGTTAATAAAGTTAAGCTTTGTTCAGTATGCTGATTATATCAGTTACTTGCTTTTCCTAAAGTTTTATAGTTTGGTGGGGAGTTATGTTTCTCGCTGGGACTGTGTGTCTCACCCCGCTGGTTTACAACCTTTTTAGGTGATCGTGCTAGATGTGGTGGTGGTTGTGAGGTTGTGGCCGAGCAGCAAGAAGAACAGTAGGAGGCAAGAGATGGACATGCTGTTGTTGTGGTTGTTTTGTAGTAGAGTCCTAGAGTCATCCCTATACACTCAGGTCCTTGGAGGTGTTTCAATGACGTTTTATGATGTATAGCTGATGTAGCTTGTTTATCCTGATGTTGGCCTGGTATGGCCTGTTCTATATATAAATAGGTGGTGAACTCTTTGTGCCTATGTGACAGTTGGTTCCTGTAAGCTTTGGACACGTATCAAGGTTTATGTATGTTTATATAACATGTTTCCTTGCAGAATAAGGATCTAGATGCAATAGTTCCGTTATTATATGATTTACACAATCAGTTTTAATTAACCCATGTTTTTGGTAATATGTGGTTTATGATGGTTCCATGCATTTCCGCGTGGCATCTCGTTGTCTGTGTAATGGAAGTATGTCACATAATAGGTTTTGGTATCAGAGCTCTAGGTTCACTGAGTCTACAGGGATCTAGGACTAGGGTTTTTTCTGTTTTTGTGAGTTTTCCAAATTTTCTTACAATAACCTTCTACCCCCTAGCAAAAGATAAAGCTTAAAGATGTCTGGAAATCATGAAGAACATACTTCCGAGAGTAGTGGTGTTGAATCTATTGATGGAGCACGAGTGCAGGAACATGAAGATCGGGTGCCTGAGGTCCCCTAGCTTGACCCAACCATTCTTGAAAACCCTACCTATGAACACCTTATGGGGCAGGTAATGGCAATGATGAATCACATGGTGGATAGATTGCCAGTGCCTCCACTAAGAGTACAAGCTCCCCATGGTGAATCCTCGGGTATTGGGAAGACCTTTGAGCGGATTTGCTGAGTCAGAGCTTCAGATTATGCTGGAATGGTTGATCTAGCGGATGTAGATATGTGGCTGACATGTCTTGAGAAGGCCTTCCGGATCCTTGACATCCCCAAAGCAGACAAAGTCAAGCACACTATCTACCTTCTGAAAGGTAGTGTTGGCCACTGGTGGGCCATCGAGGAGGAGAAGTGGCCTGGTGAGGTGATTTGTTGGGAGGTTTTCCGCTGGAAGTTCGTGAGTCGATACTTCCTGAAGACCTATCTGGATGAGAAGATCAACTAGTTTGAGTGTTTGCGCCAAGGATCGATGAGCATCACTGAGTATGAAGCCAAGTTTATGGACCTTTTGAGGTTTTGTCCTCACATGGCAACGACCGATGATGAGAGAATCCGACAGTTTGAGAAAGGTTTAAGTGTCGAGATGTCAATACTTGCTGCTTCTTTAGAAAACTTGGAGCGGGTTGCCACGTTTGTGGAGTCTGTCTGAAGGATAGAATGGTCTGTCAAGGAGAAGAGAGAGTCCATGACCAAGAAAAGTCCTACTCAGTTCCTGAGACAGAGCTTTGATGGATTCAAGAAGCTAAGGTTTTCAGCACCTTCTGTGTTACAAGGTTCCAGTGCACCGTCACAGTGGTCTCTGAGTAAGGGAAGACGGCGTGGATTTTTGCCATCCAAAGCCCACAGTACAACTTCAGTGGCAGTGACAGGGCCATCTAGGCCATAACAGAGAGACCGGCCATTTCATCTTTGTGGTCAAGTTGGGCATTTCAGGACTAATTGCCCAAAGAGAGATGTTGAAGTGACACAGTAGCCGAAGCAGAATCAACAAGGGTCAGATAGATAATAGTCTAATGGTAATGGAGGGTGAAGATGTGGTCAAGTGTCACAAGTGGGATCGTCTGCCCAAAGAAGCATAGGACGTGGACGACAGAAAGCAACGACTCGATTCTATGCTATGAGTCAGCCATAGGTGATAGTCAACCCGCGAGTGGTGGCATGCCAGATGGAGTTATTTAATTCTGATTTGTCTTCTTCTTGATTTATATATGTTCTGGTTGACCCGGGTGCTACACACTCTTTTATCGCATGTAGTACACTTGATAGCTGTCTTTTACCTATTAGTTGTAAGAAAGATAGCTTGTTGTTAGAAACCCCTCTTAATGGTTCCTTGATGCTTCGAGAAGTGTGTCCATCCTGTGTTCTATCCTTTTCAGGATACAATATACAAGTGGATCTTATACCACTTGATATGCATGGATTCAATGTAATACTTAGGATGGATACCTTAGAGAAGTATAAGGTTGTGCCGGACTGTGGTTCCAAGCAAGCAGTGTTTGCTGAGGATGGTAGGAAATGGATCTTCCAAGGAGATAGGAAGATTCTTCTGACATGTTTGGTGTCAGCTATGGTGGTAGAAAAGTTGTTGCGGCAAGGTTGTAGGGCATTTTTGGCTCATGTTGTGGATACCGAGGCAGAAGGTTTTAGCCTTGAGGATGTGCCTATTGTTAGAGAGTTTGTGGATGTGTTTCCCAATGAGTTTCCTGATGTTCCCCCACCTCGACAGATTGACTTTGAGATGAATCTAGTACCAGGAATACAACCTATTGCTTAGACACAGTACAGGATGGCTCCAGCTGAGATGGCAGAGTTGAATAAGTTGTTACAGGAGTTGTTAGATAAAGGTTTCATCAGATCGAGTACATCAACGTGGGATGTTCCAGTCCTATTCGTAAAGAAGAAGGATGGATCGATGTGTCTGTGCATATATTATAGGAAGTTGAACAAAGTCACAATCAAGAACAAGTATCCTTTGCCAAGGATAGATAATCTGTTTGATCAGTTGCATGGTGCTATAGTGTTCTTGATGATTGATCTACAGTCTGGATATCATCAGTTGAGGATTAAGGTGGATGACATACCAAAGTCATCTTTTAGGACGAGGTATGGTCACTTTGAGTTCGTGGTTATTCCATTCACGCTAACCAATGTGCCTGCTACTTTCATGGACCTAATTAACAGGGTGTTCCATCCGTTTCTAGATCAGTTTGTTGTGGTCTTCATAGATGACATTTTAATCTATAGTCGAGATAGTCAACAACATGAACAAAAACTTTGACAAGAGTTGACTCTCCTTTGCCAGCATCAGTTGTATGCCAAGTTTAGTAAATGTGAGTTCTGGTTGAAGGAAGTGACTTTCTTGGGTCATGTGATATCCGCAGAAGGAGTCAGAGTGGACCCCAAGAAGGTGGAGTCAGTTGCAGAGTGGGAACAACTGAAAACACCGACGGAAGTTTGTAGTTTTCTGGGTCTAGTAGGATACTACCAGAGGTTTATAAAGGATTTTAGTATAATCGAGTTGCCGTTGACAAAGTTGACTAGGAAGGATGTACCTTTTGTTTGGGATGATCATTATCAGCAAGCTTTCCAAAGTTTAAAGGAAACGTTGACTAGTGCTCCAATGTTGGTGTTGCCAGAGCCCGAGAACGGCTATGTGGTATTCTGTGATGCTTCTTATAAAGGCTTAGGATGTGTGCTGATGTAGGAAGATCATGTGGTTTCTTTTTCTTCGCGACAGCTTAAGAAACATGAGGAGAGATATCCAACACATGATTTAGAGCTGGCAGTGGTGGTCCATGCATTAAAGATTTGGAGATACTATCTTTATGGGGAGGTGTGTCAGATCTTTATGGATCATAAGAACCTAAAGTATATCTTCTCACAGAGTGAGCTGAACATGCGACAACGTCGCTGGATGGAGCTGATCAAGGATTACGATTGCACCATCGAGTATCATCCTGGTAAGGCATACGTAGTAGCTGATGCACTTAGCAGGAATTCTTCTTATCTTCTTATGAAGAAGGCATAGATAAGTTCTTTGATATGCCACATGCGGGATATGTTTGCCTCTTTGCAGCAGATGAATGTATAGTTGGAAGTATCTTTGTTGGCAGGACTGTTGGCATATATGCAAGTGAAACCTACATTGAGGCAGTAGCTCAAAGAAGTGCAATAGGCAGATGTTACAGTTCAGTTGATCAGATCAGAGTTCGGTAGCGAGAAGTGAGATGGCTTTCATGAGTCTGAGGATGGACTAGTTTGCTATCATAATAGGATGATAGTTCCTGATGTTGATGATTTGAGGAAGTTAAGTGCTCGAAGAAGCACACACATCAATGTATGCTATGCATCCAGGTGTCACCAAGATGTATCACAATCTAAAGGACATGTATTGGTGGCCTGGCTTGAAGAGAGATGTAGCCGAGTTTGAAGAGAAGTGTGTGGTATGCCAGCAAGTTAGGGATGAGCATCATAAGCCGGCAGGTATGTTGCAACCCATGCCGATACGATAGTCGAAATGGGATCATATAACCATGGATTTTATAGTTGGTCTCCTGAGGATAGCTAGGAATCATGGTTCCATTTGGGTGATAGAACATAGGTTGATGAAGTCTGCTCATTTCATACCTATGAAGACAACATATGCAGTAGAAAATCTTGCTCATGTGTATGTGGATGAGATAGTGTGTTTACACAGTGTGCCTGCAATGATAGTCTTTGACAGAGGACCCTAGTTCACGATTCATTTTTGGGAACAGTTGCACAAAGCGTTGGGAATGCAGTTGAGGTTCAGTACCACTTTCCACCCACAGACAGATGGACAGTCTGAAAGGACTATTCAGACTTTGGAAGATCTTCTCCGAGCTTGTGTTTTGTAGTTCCTAGGCAATTGGGACGTGCATCTCAGTTTGATAGAGTTCGCCTACAACAATAGTTACCAGTGGAGCATCGACATGGATCCTTATGAGGCTTTATATGACAGGAAGTGCATATCTTGTTTGTGCTGGTATGAGTCGGGCGAGTATCAGCTTTTGGGTCCTGAGTTAGTGCAGCAGACAATAGAGAAGATCAAAGTGATACATCAATAGTTGAAGACAGCACATGACAGACAAAAGTCATATGCAGATAATCACCGATGACCTCTAGAGTTCTAAGTGGGAGACAAAGTGTATCTCAAGGTCTCACCATGGAAAGGTGTGCTGAGGTTTGGATGGAAAGGCAAGTTGGCACCCAAGTATATGGGGCCATATCCAGTAATAGCACGTGTTGGAAAGGTAACTTACAAGTTAGAACTGCCGCCAGAGTTGCACAGGTTACATCCGGTGTTCCATGTCAGTATGTTGAAGAAAAGTCATCTAGACACAGGGACAACGATACATCCAGTTGAGGTTGAGCTTAATGAAGACGTGACCTACGAGGAAGGTCTAGTGATGATTCTTGATAGAAGAGTAAAGAAGTTGAAAAGGAAGGACCTGGTGCTTGTGAATGTTCTTTGGTGTCATTGTGGCATTGAGGAAGCCATGTGGCAGCTTGAGGAAGAGATGAGGAAGAAGTATCCCTCGCTTTTCTCTTCAAATTTTGGGGGTGAAATCCCTTTGTAGAGGTTTATGGCTTGTAAGGACCCTGACCTTCATTTTGGGCTTACCCTGTTTGCTTTGCCTAAACCTTGTGTTTAGATGCTTGCTAATCACTTCAAATGGTGATTAGGGTTTTCTTGTGCTTTGCTGAGAGTTGGAGGTGCAACTTGCAAATAACCCAAGTTTTAGGGTTGATGTGCAAGTTTGACACCTTGAGAGATGTTTCTCTCTCTCTTTGCATCCTCTAGGGTTGAGAGGATGGGTTGGGCTCATTGTTTGAGTAGCTTTGGGCTTTGTTTTGCCTTGTTGAGCCTTGTTTGGGGTTTGCCTAGCTTTGTTGGGCCTTGTATTGGGCAAGGGTGAGCTTGGTGCCTTGTGTTGGCCATGGTGTATCAGCCAGGTGGTTGTGTCAGGCAAGTGGTGTGTCGCCCATTAGTTGTATCAGCCAAGTGACCTTCTTTGACCTAGCATCGTTTGTGTCACCCCCTTGTGGACACTTGGTGCTTGTTGCTTGCATGTGGCAAAAGCTTTGGACATGTGGAGGTGGGAAAGATAGTAGGTGGCTTTGCCTCATGGACAAGTGTCCCTAGGTTGGGCGACACCTTGCCTTAGTCTCCCCTTCACCCTCTTCTATATATGTCTCTCCTTTCTCTTGCTTGGGATCCCTTTAGTTCCTTAGTTGCCTTCCTATTTCCTTGGTGGACGATACCTCTCCTTGAGTTTAGGGTTCCTTGGGCAAAACCCCTTTCTCTCCAATTTGGTTTTGAGAAGTGAGTTCAATCTCTAGTAGTGTAGGCAAAACCCCTCTCACTTGGTTGTTGAGAGGTGAGTCTATGCTCTAGTTTCTTGGGCAATACCCTTCTCTCACCATGGATTTGAGAGGCAAGCCTTGGTTGGACGTTGACCTAGTGAAGGTTGGAATCTTGACTGATAAGGGGATGATCCACCTTATTGCTCGATATGTGATGGAGGTTGTGCAAAACCCCTCTCTCTTGGTTGTTGAGAGGTGAGTCAACTCTCTTGATCTATTAGGGTTTGATGATGGTGATCTCGAGGTTGATGATGACCAAACCGATATGGTCCTTGTGCTTTGCACAATACCCTTTTGTGGTGCTGTAACGACCCCGCCTTCCAGTAACCCCTAATTAAGGAATACCAAGAGGTCAGAGCCCTTATCCCAATTTCCAGATCAAAGGTTTGACAAATAATCAATAATAATTATTAAATTCTAATGAGACTATACTGAAAGCTGGAATAAAATAAAACTTTGCATACCTTTTTCAAAAACTTGGATATCTAACTTCTATCCACATATGGACTCTATACTAACTAATCCTCCTTGCACTTTATTTCTTAATTCACAATATGCCACTTTACTGCTTGTCCTTTTCAATTTGTACCTAAAATGCTGACAAAAAAAATGTCAGTCAGCATAAATGAATATGCCATTATGTGGGGAAAACAATAATCATGCAATTAACTGTAACAACATATTACAGTCAATTATGATTTAACAAACCACATTATGTTTTAAACATAACTACATAATTCATACATACCCTAGTGTCTGCTATGTCCCTGCAGTGGAACTGGATGCTACCTTCCTTATGGTAGATCCCCATTAAGCCCCACATGATCCTACCTAATAGTTAAATAAATATCTAGGGTTGAGTCACATGGCACTACCCATAAGTAGCCCAATCCCTAACTCATGGTGTGTTAAAGAGTCTCATGTCACTACCCATAGGTAGCCCAATCCCTAACTCTTGATAACCTGATGGTCCCGCAAGTAGATCCTTTACTAGGTTACCCTTTCATCATTAGCAAAGCCACAGAGGAGGACCAGGATCTGAGCCAGTCATGTATACCTATTTATGGTGATCATCATAGTCACTTTATAGTTGAATGAAATAAAAGTCATCCAAGTAGTTATTTTCAGGCAACCGATAAAACATTCGGGAATCACCGTGAAACTAAATCGATTAACCATAAGCGTAACCACATACCTGATCCAGAGTAACTTGATGTCCAAGCATTAATATTCAAGACAATAAAACAAGCAAACAACAATATCCTGAAATTAATGCATAACATCCAAGTATCATTGCTTTATCCAAAACATTCTCAAGATCGACTTGGATTCCACCTTAGGAATTCTAGGCCAACTTTAGGGTTTTGTTAAGGTTTTGGCCTCCATAATGCATTTATAACTTTTAATTCCCTTTTAGTTCATAAACCCGAATTTCAACATCATAGGTACAATTATCATCCTTGGTTTCTTTCGAATTGACAACTCACATTTCATTATAGTTCAATCACATATGAACTCTATTTACCACTAATTCCACATTAATCCATTAGAAAACCCTAATTACCAAATTAAGGGTATTTATCCACAATTACAAACTTTTATACTCAAAATAGCTTAGAATCATCATATATCAGCTTTATTCATGGATTTGAACAATTAAAGCCATTAAGGGTCATAATTACCAAAGTTAGGGTTTTAAGGCCCATTAAAGCATTTTTCATGTACATGGAATCCCTAAATTAAACCAATTATGTGAAAAGTTCATCCTTTTTGTTCTTAATGTACCTTTTTATAATTAACAGGTTAATACCATCTTTAATCATCCATTAAACCCTACTAAATACATTAATCATCTCAAAATAGGGTTTCTAAAATAGTAAAGCATTAAAGTTGATAACTTCCACTACTTTTCGAATTTCCAGAGGAGTTACACTACAAAACCATTTTTAATGGATTCCTTGCATTTTTCTGGGCAACTTTCATATTTTACATGTATCGATCCGAGCTACCAACAAAAAGATAGGGATTTTGCAAAATTAACTTACTTGGACCAATCAGCGAGCGCCACATCATCCCTTGCATGCAATGTTGCCTATTTGGAAACATAACGCATTTATGTTATTGCCCTTGTTTAATTTGTTGTTCCTTCAGCCCACGGAGGGGCATAACTGTCAAATGTTGCCCATCATCCCCTTCCTCGTGAGCCCTAGTGCTACCGCCAGTGCAGTTGATCGTGGGGGTCATCTCCCATCTCCCCAGGGCCTGGAGCTCACTGGAACTTGTCGCCCCACCTCTGCCGCATCCCCACACATAGAAGGATGCCCTCCACTCACGCCCAGCATCGCTGGTTTAGGCTGGGCAGATCTGCAACTCGTGGTCAGTATTGCGGCCGTCGTGCATGAGCTGGAGCATAAGGATGTTGGCCAAGCTCCTCTCTGGAAACATGGGGTGTTGCGCTTCAAACGTGACGACTTCCCAACCCTCGCTGCCTCAGGGATACCATTACCCTCTCATGTCTAGGGTTTGAACAAATAGAAGAAAGAGAAGAGAGAAAGAGGTATGGAATCCTCTTAAATTCGACCAAAGGTTCTACCCCTTATATATGGGAGGGTAGCCATTCCCTTAGCATGCCTGCCTACGAAGCAAACAAGTCTTTTCCTAATTGGAAAACAATTTTCCTTTAATTAAGAAGTATTTTCTCTCTCTTTAGTAATTCCTTGTTTATCCATGATCCTTGGTCATTAAGGAATTCGAAAATCATCTTTCTTATCAACATCATGCTTCACTTTTAATCCATTGGCCACAAAATTCAACTTTCTTAAAGCAATTAACATCTCTTTTTGATAATATCAAAAAGTCATTAACTATGTAGCACATTATCCTCTTATTTTGTATTATTGGTATTTTCTCTTTCTTTTTCTCCATTGGGGCTCCTTGGACCCCAAGAAACTCTAATATTTCGAAATCCTTTTTAGTGGATACTCATTATCCTTCTAAATTCATCTATATCTATTATTTCTCATTATCCTTTTTATTTCTTGATTAAAATATCTCTTTTTGAGGATTTCTCTTTATTTCTCTTTTTATTTTCCTTATTGGAATTCCTTTTAACATTAGGAACCTTATGGATACGAAAATCCATCAAGGATAACTCAATCATACCTCTTTCCACTTATTTTCTACATTTTATCATTATTTTCTATTTCTTTCTTAGTAAAGAAATATTTAATTGATCTTTTCTTTTCTTGTTGCATTATCTTTGCAGCTTTGGACTCCTTGGAACCCAAGGAACCCAAGAGGCACGAAATCCACCTTTGGATTATATTCTTTTTCCTTCTAGAGGTTTCTACACCTTTTTTTTCTCCATTTCATATTAATAATGGAGTTTCTTTTGTCCTTTCCTTGTTATTGGGTCCAATAGCCAATAAAGCCCACAAAGTAACCATCAAGGCTATTGTAAACGAAATCCATTTATTCAAAACAAATTATATCATTATTTTCTCAAATATCTTTAATAGGAGAAATTACATTTCTCACCCAAAGAACCCAAAAATTGAGGTTGTAACATCCTTCCCCTCTTATAGGAATTTTGCCCAAAAATTTCCACCAGGCACACAGACAAATAGGAGATGTAACATCCCTGACCTGGGTTATGAATTAACCCTAGATGTTTTGTCTAATAAGGTTGAGTAGATTCTTAATATTATCTTGGGAAAAGTAATTAGGCCTCATAAGAAACTTATGTTTCAATTTTGGTCCTGTTTGAGCAATGTTGAAGCAATGTTTGCTTATTTTGGACTAAAGTGCAAATTACCCAAGTCGAGGAGTTAACTTGCAAATGTTGCATGATAAGATGTTCCTCTGATGTTAAGACATCATAATAATGAATGTGATGTAGTGGTATGGTTTCCACAAGCTTGGGCACCAAGATTAAGATTGTAAAGCAATGTTGTGCATTAAAACCTAGTTTTGGTGAAAAGTGCAATTTACCCAAAATCTAGGGTTCAATATGCAAATTACCACTTCAATAAAGTCCCTAATGTTTCTTGGCATCATTTAGAGAAAATAAAATGAGAGTTACTTCTCATTTGAATTAAGATGGAGGAGAGAGAATCTTGATATTAAAATAATCAAGTTTTAATCCTAATTGAAACCCTAATTCAATTTAGGGCAAAAATGAATAAAAATAATTGAAGGGCTTTCAACCAAAATGTTTTGGGTTGATTTTGAATAAGGATGGACGTTCCTTTGCCAAGATAAGGAATGAAAATATCTTAAGTAGGTGAAATTCCACTCACCTTATTATAAAGAAAAGTAATTTCCACTCACATATGGGATATTAATATAATAAGCATTAAGGTGCTTAATTTTCTTTTCTTTAAATTGAGGATAATGAAGGAGAATTAAAGGCAAAGGGATATGCCTCGTATTCATGGAGTTTAGGGGGAAGAGGCGGCCATAATTTTTGGATTAATTGGATTTTTATAAGGCATATTCTCTCTCATCAATTTCTTTATAAAAGTGCCATTTCCAAGCCCAAACCAAGGCCTTTTTCGGATTTTCTTCTTACCCTTGCTTGACAAACCGACCAAGGAGCTAGGGAGTATCAGGGAGCACGTCCCCAACCTGTGGGTAAGCCCTTGACCTTCGTTCTCGTTGATTTCATGGTGGAAATAAAAAATAAATTATGGATTCCTTCTTATTTCGATCTCCTTTTCAACCCTAGCCAACTTTTGCAATCAAAAGCTTGAGGACGAGCCTAGGGGGAGTTGCTAGAGCTTCATCCACCATTAATGGCGTGAGCTTGGAGCTTTGGAGCTTAATTGGAGGCGGGTTTTATAACTTAAACCCTCAAACATTGTTATTGCATCAATCTTCTATGCTTTGTTGATTGATTTCTTCAATTTTATACACTTTTGTTTCTTTGCTGCAAATTCCATCAAGAACGGTTGCTGTTCTTGGGTGAACGAAGGAAGATGATGATGAAATCATCATAAGCAAGCACCTCACCAAATATCTTGGGAGAAAACGATCTCAAAAGTTGGGACCAAACGGTTTCACCAAAACCGTTTGGTGACCAAACGGGTTGCAAACCGTTTGGTGGCAAACGGGTTCAAACCCGTTTGAAGGAGTTGACCAAGCGTTGACCGTTTGGGAACCTCGTTCCTAATTATGTAGGCTAATGACCCTACACATTTGAGGGGTTAAATCCAAAGGAATCATAGGTTGAAGGCCAATCAATTAGACAAATCAAATTGAATTAAGTGCTGATTTTCAACCTGAATAACTTGACCTGCTTGGGCAAACGGGTTCAAGACCGTTTGATATGGTTGACCAAGCGTTGAACGTTTTGGATTCCTGTTCCTAATGATGTTGGTTAATGACCCTCCAAATTTTAGGGGTTAACTCCAAAGGAATCATAGGTTGAAGGCTAATCAATTAGGAAAACCTAATTGGATTAAGTGCTGATTTTCAACCTGATTAACTTGACCTACTTGGGAAAACGGGTTCAATACCGTTTGAGTGAGTTGACCATGCGTTGAACGTTTGGGATTCCTGTTCATAATTATGTTAGTTAATGACTCTACAAATTTGAGGGGTTAACTCCCAAGGAATAGTGAGTTGAAGGCTATTCAATTAGGCAAACCCTAATTGAAAACAGTGCTGCAATTCCAATGAGTTAAGTTGAGATTTTGGGTTGATTAGCCCAAACGGGTTCAAGACCGTTTGGGGATCATCCAAACGGGTTCAAGACCGTTTGGGGATCACCCCAAGACCGTTTGGAGGTCTGGGGTCAACTATAATTGATCAATTGAAGGTCCAAAGGTACCAAATGATACTGCAACTCGATGCTGATTTGTTGATAAACTCAATAGACCAATCCATGATGATTTTTCACTAAAGTCCAAAGGTTGGATGAGCCAAACGGTCTCAAGACCATTTGGAGCTCATCCAAACGGTCCCAAGACCGTTTGGTGGTCACCCAAGACCGTTTGGAGGTATAGGGTTGAGTATGGTTAGGTGTTTGAAGGTCTAAAGGTACCAAGCTGTTATACAATGCAATGCTGATTTGGTGATCAATCCAATGATCCAAACCTTAATTGGATGGCTTGGATTTGAGTGATATGATGGGAAAACGGTCTCAAGACCGTTTAGAGGTCATCCAAACGACCTCAAGACCGTTTGGGGTCAGGTCATACCCAATTTGGATAATGGTTCAATAGTTTCAAAATAACCAATCTTGCATTGATGAGTGTTGTTGGATCTTCGATTCCAAACCCTAATTCAATTGAATCAAACCCTAATTGATGATCAATTGAGGGTCAATTGAGGGTCAAATAAGTTTAAGGTTGACCTATTAAACTCAATTGAAGTATGAGTATAGGTCCAATTGATGATTGGTTCCATGAATTCAATGATTGAAGGAATCAACATTGAAAACCCCAATTCAATTGGATACCTCATGTCATTGAAGGTCCAATTGATCAAACCTTTTTGGAAACCTAATGTAATTAGGTGAGAGATACCCTTAATGGTACTAATCAATAATGCATAACAAATGCATGGATCCAATATATGATTAGTAAACCCTAGTTGAGGGTGTATCCTTATGAACCCTGGTTGAGGGTGTATCCTTGTGAAACCCTAGTTGAGGGTGTATCCTTATGAACCCTGGTTGAGGGTGTATCCTTGTGAAACCCTAGTTGAGGGTGTATCCTTATGAACCCTGGTTGAGGGTGTATCCTTGTGAAACCCTAGTTGAGGGTGTATCCTTATGAACCCTGGTTGAGGGTGTATCCTTGTGAAACCCTAGTTGAGGGTGTATCCTTATGAACCCTGGTTGAGGATGTATCCTTGTGAAACCCTAGTTGAGGGTGTATCCTTATAAACCCTGGTTGAGGGTGTATCCTTGTGAAACCCTAGTGGAGGGTGTATCATTGTGAACCCTGGTTGAGGGTGTAACCTTGTGAAACCCTAGTGGAGGGTGTATCATTGTGAACCCTGGTTGAGGGTGTATCCTTGTGAAACCCTAGTTGAGGGCGTATCATTGCGATTGTTTATAGGAAACTTTATAATAAAGTTAAGCCTTAAACTAAGATAAGTCCATATCATGTGAGATAGTTGGACAATTCTAATGTGTGGCCTATGCATTATATGCTAAGGGTGAGTATTCTGTGATGGAATGTATTAAGAGGGCAAATACCTTAATACAAGATAAAGTTGGTTAACTCAAGAGGGTCTGAATTAATGAGAAATGGGGAACCCTAACCCTAATTTGGGGAAAAGGGAATGATAAGCCATGTTTGATAGTGAACCCTAATTCCTGGTTAAGGAATGATGGTGTTACTATTGTATCACATGATGTGAGGAATATCTTGTATGACTATTATCATGCCTAATAACCATGCATGTATGATGAGATGATGAATATAGCCAAGTTTGGGCTGTGACATTTATATAATAAATGTTGATTTGCTTTTTGTGCGTTGATGTTGTTGTTGCTTAATAAAAGTAACAATGTGTACGGATTTTATGAACCATGTGAATAAGTTGTTGCCTAGTGAGAGGTGACAAGATGTGAATGGCCTTATGAACCATGTGAATAAGTTGTTGCCTAGTGAGAGGTGACAAGATGTGAATGGCCTTATGAACCATGTGAATAAGTTGTTTCCTAGTGAGAGGTGACAAGATGTGAATGGCCTTGTGAGCCATGTGAATAAGTTGTTGCCTAGTGAGAGGTGACAAGATGTGAATGGCCTTGTGAGCCATGTGAATAAGTTGTTGCCTAGTGAGAGGTGATAAGATATGAATGGCCTTGTGAGCCATGTGTGATGCTTGGGTAACAAGTATCATGTTTCATTGTAGCATTTGTGTTAATAAGTTATGCTAGAGAACTTGGCTGATGTTACATTTCTGTTATAGGAGAAGTCTTTCTTTTGTCCATCATGGCTCCCATGTGGCCTCACCCTTTCCATGGTTCTTCCCAAGAACCTTCATCATCTCATATTCTTTCATCTGAGTTCTCTCTCACCTTGGCATATCATACCCTCATATGTGAGTCAGGACATTTCAACCTCTCATAAAGCTGAATATATAGGTTTAGGGCTCAACACATGGCTTGGGTACCTCACATAGTGCTCTAGATCAGACTCATGGAACATGTTATACATCATGTTATCCTGAGGGGTAAGGCTAAACACAACCATTTGCACCATTACATCTCAAATGGACCATACAACCGAGACTCAACTCTTTTAGCTATAACTTAGAGGGGTCGGATTTTCACATCACATACTCTCCCACAGTGAACTACATGTCAGTCTAGTTTGCATCAGCTCATGACTCATGTCGCCCCTGGGCTCTCTCTCAGCCATTGCACAATCAAAGTGACTTCATCTGCACACACTATGGTTCTTTTCCGACCTTCACGAGGTCCCTTCACCAACATCATCTTAATGAAGTGGTGACCGACACAACCTCCCTTACAGAGCTTCTTTACATCCTGACACTGGCTATGGTGGTCATCATCACATCTTACAGAGGACAAGAACTGTCTCTATGTATCACCCCAAATGAGCACACATGCTCTCATCAGACCCTCTAGTCTAGATCATACTAACCATTAGTTAGGGGTGATAAATTGTACTAGCATCAAGTTCGTCTACTTCCACCTCATGGAAGTGAATCTTTAGGTTATACTCAAGAACTTTTGAACTCACATCATGGTGTGGTTGAACCATCTTTCTCTCATATGTAGTTCAACTGGATCTATCTCTTGACCGCATTCTTTCTTTCTCATATCATCTAGGTAAGGCAATCTACCATAACCCATATTGCATCTTGACCTTCCTTTGTCTAGAGGAGACTTACCACAACATCCATAGTGATGAACTCCCATTCCCTCTCGGGGACTCTTCATCCTCTATACCAACTCAGTGGGTTACTGGTGTTTTTCCTTCACCTCCTGACATGCATGGAGACAAGCCACGTGCAACTTCATCCAAATCATCCAATGTACTACTGCATCTTACTATCTTAGTAGTACCATGGTGTATGATGAACTTAAAATTATGATCTCTTATATGTCATGATTCCTCAATATTGATTCCTCAGAAACCCTAAACCACTCTAGTTGGGGTTTCATCACTTTCTTTTCTAGAGAAGTGCATCTGAGGTTCTACAACCATCTTTTATTTCATCAAGGCCTAGGCTGGCTAACCAAACAACTACTAACTTGTTCAACAAACTTCGGTAGTATTAGCCAGACATATCTCACAAACTTAGGGTTGACCTAACAACCTCTTCTAGCCTCCCTCTAAACGAGGCAGCTGCACCTCAACCTGAGCATCCATTACCACCTCACATCCTTCAGTGTAAGGTAATGTTGATGACATACACCTCTATGTATTTCACTTATCATCTCATCTCAGACTCTAAGTATACCCTCATCAAGAACATCCTGAGCTCATCCTCTTGGTTATCAAACTCAACTTTGTATAACTTGCAAATTCCACATAGCTCATGATAAAACATCCTCACCAGATGACTACCTTAGTTCTCTTGATGTTTGTAAACCATCTACATATCGTCTACTGCACAAGGGTATGCTATCATCACTATCGTCATACCTCATAACAACATTCCAATTCACATCATCTTTATCCTTGGTGTATGGCATGCGTACTATGCTATCTCTCACTCGCATAACAAGAGGAAATAAGTATTTGGTGTCCGTCCAAACACAAAGTTCCTCCTATTCCAAGAGTAGAGATGGTACATCCCACATTTCTAGTACACCTTCAAAACTAAGTTGAAATGTGCAACTTATGTCTCTACATCACAATCATCTCGATATCAAAGTTACTTCCAAGGAAAACTGGTCTCGAACCTACTTGGGTCACCACACAATCCTTGGTCATCTTCTCTAGGTCTGTAGGGTGCCGACACTTTTGGGGTCATCCCTCTTCCCTTATGCATCTAGAGAGTGGCCTACTCATCTGCCCTTTGCGTCCCATGAGTTCATGAAGGTGATCAATCTCCTAACCCATGGCCCTCAAACAATGATAGTTGTTACCTCCCGACCCTATGGTCATGTGCAACTAGGGAATTAGGCGACTCCTTCTTTCATCGGTCTTATCAATACTAACCCTCGGATAGACTTAGGATTCTAACATAGTACATGTCCAACTTAGAACCTTACCTAAGCCTTCATCATCTCTCTCTGCAATCCTGGCTGTCTTTCATCCTTTCATAGGGGTTATGGTGACCTGCCTACCTTGGTCAAGCCCCATACCAGTTACCTCCATGGTAACACACCCACATGCACTTAGAGATGGTTATCTATGGATCTACAGGTTCATTCGCTTACCATGTACCCTTCACTTAGCTTCTCAAGATCCTATAAGACCCCTTTAGGTTACCTTAAACCAACAAAACTGGTATACACCCTACAAAAGGGTCCCTCTCCCAGGATGGGAGGAAACTACACCTTGATAACAAAGGTCACAAACGTGCTTATTTCTAGGGTTTGCATCCACATGAGCATTCTTAACCCTATAAAGCTACTAAGGCACAAGAAGACCACCTATTAAACCATGCTAGGTCATACTTGTCCTCATTCCTCAACATTGGACCAAGAACAAACCTTCTCGTGTCACCAAATTAGCTATGAGGGGTTCATCAAACATACCTTAAACTTAAGGGGTTTCCCTTTCCTCTCAACAGGAGGAGTGCCATGTTTGAGTCTATAGAAACTCAAATCTCATCATGAGCATCAGGTACACCACTTCCCCTGTTAGGCCTAGGAACCTTAGGTTCACTTTTCTGATGTCCAACTATCTGCTCAACTTTTTAACCACGATCCAAGCATGTACAGGGTATGACATGCACTTCCCATCATCATTCCACTTGAATAACACTTTAGAGTGGAGTCATCCTCAAGGAAAACCAACAAGTTAAAAGGCCTCACAACTTGCTACTAATCCTCTCCATGGTCTAAGGAACTCTTTTCCTAGCTCAGAAGGTAAGCACCTATTTGCATATAGGTACTAGCAACCTCATCCTCTTTCTCGGGTTTGGTTCCTCTAAAGGCAACCAAGATACCATCAGCCTCCAGGTATTATGCATTAGGCAACCACTATCATCCACTTAGGTCGCATCATCCTCAACTCCCACTGTTCCTCATATCTCGGAGTCTAAGCTTCCAACCTTCTTGCTTGGGTCCTTCTCTCTCTCTATCTCTCAAGAGCTAACACTACCAACAGCCTTACTGCTAGAGGTCCTCTCCTCATGAAGGATCAAACTCATAGCATACCCCTACATGGGTGAAGCCTATGTTCAAACTGATGTTTGCTCAGGATTATCCAAAACTCTTCTTACTTATCTCATAAGCTATCCATCATACTCTACTAGCCTAGGTTTCAACCTACTGCCCGTACTACTGGCATACTCTGGGTGCATGTTATGCCCTACTCGCATATGCCCATAGGGTTTCTATAGGTTCTTCACTAACCTCATCATTGAAGGAGCTTTCCTTCACTCTAACATGCACGACCCTTCCTAGGGTTGGGTCGCCAAAGGAACTAGGTCATCCAACCTCAGATGGCTCATAACGTCATAGGCATCCAAAAGCATGTCCACACATCTGGTCTATCATGACATCTAACTCATCATGTCATCTCCTCTCCAACCACCACTTAGGGTTAGGGTTAGCATCATCCTCAAAGGATGTGCCAGGTATCTACTTATAATGGAGGTCTCTACCTCCAAGACTAACTCTCTCTACTCATCCTCCTGACAAGGAGGTCTAGCCTCAGGTCTCTCCTGAGGGCATGGCAACATATGTCATACAACCTAAGCATGTATCTATTCTTTAGTTTATGCTTAAACTATTAAGCTTATGTCCATGACATCTTATTTACATCCTTTTCATTAATTTGGTGGAGGATTCCTTAAACCTTATCAACCTTACCCATACCTCAAGAGGGTGAGGAAAAGAGAGAAAACCCTAATCCTTAAAATCCTTAACAACATTTGAGTTGAGAAGGGATGAACAAGACGAGAGAGTCCTAAAGGTATCTTATTTTGAGTCAAATCCTGAGACATTGGTCAGGCAGTCACACAAATCTGGGAGTCCTCGTATTCCGACTAGCGGTGCGGAGGAAAATATTTCTAGCCCCCCAAACATGATCCTTTTCTAGACACCTCTGTCTTTTGGAAAATCCTCTAATAACTCCTTTGGGTTCTACTGAGTTTGCAAAATTTAATAATTATTAAAGATTAAATGAGGAACCTATGCTATGATACCAAATGTAATGGCCCTGCCTTCCGGTAACCCCCAATTAAGGGAGACCAAGAGGTCAGAGCCGTTATCCCAATTTCCGGATCAAAGGTTCGAAAAATAATCAATAATAATTATTAATTCTACCGAGACTATACTGAAAGCTTGAATAAAATAAAACTTTGCATACCTTTTTCAAAAACTTGGATATCTAACTTCTATCCACATCTGGACTCTATACTAACTAATCCTCCTTGCACTTTATTTCTTAATTCAGAATATGCCACTTTACTGTTTGTCCTTTTCATTTTGCACCTAAAACACCGACAAACAAAACGTCGGTCAGCATAAATGAATATGCTGGTATGTGGGGAAAACAATAATCGTGCAATTAACCATAATAACATATTGCAGTCAATTATGATTTAACAAACCACATTACATTTTAAACATAAATGCTCAATCCATACATACCCTAGCCTCTGCGCTGTCCCTGCAGTGGACCTGGATGCTACCTTCCTTATGGTAGATCCCCATTAAACCCCGCATGATCCTACCTAATAGGTAGATCAATATCTAGGGTTGATTCACATGGCACTACCCATAAGTAGCCCAATCCCTAACTCATGGTGTGCTAAAGAGTCGCATGGCACTACCCATAGGTAGCCCAATCCCTTACTCTTGATAACCTGATGGTCCCACAAGTAGACCTTTTACTAGGTTACCCTTTCATCATTAGCAAAGACACAGAGGAGGACCAGGATCTGAGCTAGTCATGTATACCTGTTTATGGTGATAATCATAGCCACTTTATAGTTGCATGAAATAAAAGTCATCCAAGCAGTTATTTTCAGGCAACCGATAAAACATCCAGGAATCGCCGTGAAACTAAAGCGATTAACCATAAGCATAACCACATACCTGATCCAGAGTAACTTGATGTCCAAGCATTAATATTCAAGACAATCATACAAGCAATCAACAATATCCTGAAATTAATGCATAACATCCAAGTGTCATTGCTTTATCCAAAACATTCTCAAGATTGACTTGGATTCCACCTTAGGATTTCTAGGCCAACTTTAGGGTTTTATTAGGGTTTTTTTCCTCCACAATGCATTTATCACTTTTAATGCCCTTTTGTTCATAAACCCTAATTTCAACATCATAGGTACACTTATCATCCTTGGTTTCTTTTGAATTGACAACTCACATTTCATTATAGTTCAATCACATATGAACTCTGTTTACCACTAATTCCACATTAATCCATTAGAAAACCCTAATTTCCAAATTAAGGGTATTTATCCGCAATTACAAGTATAGCTTAGAATCATCATATCTCAGCTTTATTCATGGATTTGAACAATTAAAGCCATTAAGGGTCATAATTACCAAACTTTGGGTTTTAAGGCCCATTAAAGCATTTTCATGTTCATGGAATCCCTAAAGTAATCCAATTACATGCAAAGTTCATCTTTTTTGTTCTTAATGTACCTTTTTATAATTAACAGGTTAATACCAACTTTAATCATCCATTAAATCCTACTAAATACATTAATCATCTCAAAACTGGGTTTCTTAAACATTAAAGCATTAAAGTTGATAACTTCCACTACTTTTCGAATTTCAAGAGGAATTAGTCTACAAAACCATTTTTAATGGATTCCTCACATTTTTCTAGGAAACTTTCATATTTTACATGTATCAATTAGAGCTACCAATAAAAAGATATGATTTTTTGCAAAATTAACTTACTTGGACCAATCAGCAAGCGCCACGTCATCCCTTACGTGCAATGTTTCCTATTTGGAAACATAACACATTTACATTATTGCCCTAGTTTAAATTGTTGTTCCTTCAGCCCATGGAGGGGCATAACCGTCAAACGCCGCCCATCATCCCCTTCCTCGCGAGCCCTAGTGTCACTGTCGGTGCAGCTGATCGTGGGGATCATCTCCCATCTCCCCAGGGCCTAGAGCTCACCGGAACTCGTCGCCCCACCTCCGCTGCATCCCCACGCATCAAAAGATGCCCTCTACTCACGCCCAGCACCGCTGGTTCAAGCTGGGCGGGTCTGCAACTGGTGGTTGGCATTGCAGCCATGCTGCAACCGTCGTGCATGAGCTGGAGCATAAGGATGATGGCCAAGATCCTCTTTGGCAACGTGGGGTGTTGTGCTTCAAACGTGACAACTTCCCAGCCCTTGCTACATCAGGGAAAGCACTACCCTCTCATGCCTTGGGTTTGAACGAATAGAAGAAAGAGAAGAGAGAAAGATGTATGGAATCCTCTTGGATTCGGCCAAAGGTTCTACCCCTTATACAGGGGAGGGTAGCCACGCCCTTAACATGCTTGCCCATGAAGCAAACAAGTCTTTTCCTAATAGGAAAACAATTTTCCTTTAATCAAGAAGTATTTTCTCTCTCTTTAGTAATTCCTTGTTTAGCCATGATCCCTAGTCATTAAGGAATTCTAAAATCATCTTTCTTATCATCATCATGCTTCACTTTTAATCCATTGGCCACAAAATTCAACTTTCTTTAAGCAATTACCATCTCTTTTTTATAATATCAAAAAGTCATTAACTATGTAGCACATTATCCTCTTATTTTGTATTATTGATATTTTCTCTTTCTTTTTCTCCATTGGGGCTCCTTGGACCCCAAGAAACTCTAATATATCAAAATCCTTTTTAGTGGATACTCATTATCCTTCTAGATGCATCTATATCCATAATTTCTCATTATCCTTTTTATTTCTTGATTAAAATATCTTTTTTTGGTATTCATTCGAGCACTTTATCCGCTATGACGGCTAGGGGAACGATAGGGTTTTGGGGGTGCGGCAGGTTCCGAGGGCGGGGTTCGTTCACTGGAGGCCGGGGGAGAGAGATCCTGGGAGACGATGACGGCAGAAGAACACCCACGCACGAGAGGGGGGTTGAGGAATCAACCAGATATGACAATGAAACAGCAGGCTACCCAGGCGGCGGAGATCCAGGAGAAACAAGAGGGGTTTTCGTCAATGTGGCGGAAGTCAGACTTAGCCTGCAATACGGAGGCATGCGAGAGGAAGCAACCCAAGAAGACCCGAGATCTCAGGGTGGAACACAGAGGTACGAGAAGGTGTTCAAAGTTGCAGCATATTGGATGTCGGATGACAGTTTGTTAGTCCAACAAAGCACAAATATGGGATCTGAAATCCCTGGTACCAAGGAAGCTGGGAGAGATCATGTCGGAGATGCAGGAGTGGCTTGGAAGCGAGGATCCTTCAAAGAGGAAATGATGGGCAGTCAAGGAGGTACATCACAAGTATAATTCTTGGATGAACTAGAGTCCACAGATCTACATCCGGAAGATGTAGAGCTCGTCATTGACAAGGGTTGTCCTGAGCTGTATATCAAACCAAACACAGAAGAGAACTTACAACAACCATGGAAATTTGCTATCATCATAAAGCTGATCAGCAAGAGTGTAGAATACATGACAATGCAAGATTGCCTGTGTCTACTGTGGAAACCCATTGGGAGGATGAAGATGTATGAATTGAACCTGAACTTTTATGTTGTTCAGTTTTCTTGCAGGACTGATTATGAAACCACAATTACCATTGGGCCTTGGTCCATGTTCAACAGTTGTTTGATGGTCTGGAAGTGGAGTGGAAGCTTCCAACCATTAGAGGGATTATCAGATCACATAGTTACCTGGGTTAGGATACTTAATCTACCTCTACATTTGTATGTGCCAACTATTTTCAAGATGGTAGGTCAAGCTCTAGGGACATTGGTAAAGGTGGATGATCACACCATCAAGAGGATGAGAAGCCAGTTCGCTAGACTAGCAATTGAATTGGATACTTCAAGCCTGATTCAACCTGCCATACTAATTAATGGATTGGAGTATCAGCTTGAGTATGAAGTGCTCCCTCATCTCTTCTTAAGATGCGGAAAACTAGGACATAATTCAAAAGCTTGCACCCCTGGAGACAGGGAATAGCAAGCATGCGATTCTATGGAGGCAGCTAGGGTGAAATGGTCCGACGAAGAGGGTAAGTGGCAGAAATATTATGGCAAAGGTATCCATGCTAGAAGAAGATAGAGGGACAAACAGAAAGACATCAACAATCAAGAAGATGACAATCAATATAAACCTATAGAAGTGGACCCACTAGAGGAGGATGAAGACAACTCAGAAAATAGTGCGACTGTTGATGTTTCCATGCTAGACCCTAGAGGGCCAAAAGTATGGAAAAGAAAGAAAATTTCCCATGCATCAGAACATGAGGCTGAAACACAGGCGGACACATCAATAGAAGGTAGAGATGTTAGTCAAGTTGTAGATAATTCAATGGATAATGAAGGTCATCCTAACACGAGTAAGGTAGTGAACGATGGGATGCACACAGTGGTATTCCCAGATGTTGATGATGTAATTGAAGGCATATCATTTCAAGTTGGTTCTTGACAAATTGGGTCTAAAGGTGAAGAAATAGTGACACCAAACCACTCCAACAAACACAAACAAAAAGGATGAGGGGTTAAGGGAAGTGGAACTAAACTTAAGAAGACCAATGTAGGGTCGTATAACTTGAGGAATAGTCCCAAGAGTAACCAAGAGGATCATGTTGAAGGATGATGAAGTTGATGCGTGTTAAACAATTATATCAATCTGTGCAACCTATGAGACAAAAGTTTACATCACGTGATCACTCATCCTTCCAGTGTCTGAAGTATATTTTGGCATGTGAAGCCTTCCAGATTCATAGAGATCTGGTAAATCACCACTAGAAAAACACTTATCACTCTCAAGTCTTTGAGAGATTGGTGGACCTAGTGTCCACTGTAAATTTAGGAAAAAGTTGTAATGGTATTGATAATACCATGTTTCTTATTCACAAATTAGGTTTCTTTCTATGTACGTTTCTTTTGTTTGAATAGATGGCAATAGTTTTATAAAAAAATATCTCTTTTTGAGGATTTCTCTTTATCTCTCTTTTTATTTTCCTTATTGGAATTACTTTTAACATTAGGAACCTTATGGATACAAAAATCCATCAAGGATAACTCAATCATATCTCTTTCCACTTATTTTCCACATTTTATCATTGTTTTCAATTTCTTTCTTACTAAAGAAATATTTAATTGATCTTTTCTTTTCTTGTTGCATTATATTTCCAACTTTGGACTCCTTGGAACCCAATGAACCCAAGAGGTGCGAAATCCTCCTTTGGATTATATTCTTTTGCCTTCTAGAGGTTTCTACATCTTTCTTTTCTCCATTTCTTATTAATAATGGAGTTTCTTTTGTCCTTTCCTTGTTATTGGGCACAATAGCCAATAAAGCCCACAAAGCAACCATCAAGGCTATTGTAAACAAAATCCATTTATTCAAAAAAAATTATATCATTATTTTCTCAAATATCTTTAATAGGAGAAATTACATTTCTCACCAAAAGAACCCAAAAATTGGGGTTGTAACAGGTGCTTTGCACGATACCCTTTTGTGGTTCTTTGCATGATACCCCTCTTCTAGGGTTTTGTCTTGGGTGATATGATAAGTTGAGTTCTATTGACCTTGTTGCCCGATATGACCCCTTCACCATGTTAGTGTTTTTGGCCGATATGCCTTGTTACCCAAGAAGGTTTTGGGAGCATTGAACCCTGGATGTCCCTTTGACTGACATGGTGCTTGGTAGATATCTCTATTTTGTGCCTTGGGCGACATGGGTTGGTTTTGATGTTGCCCGATATGGGATGGATAGGGAAACCCAAGATGGGCGCCATAGTGTTGGTCGATATGGTTGAGCTTAACCTAGTTGGATGATAGGCTACCTCGGGTGCCATGGTGTCGGTTGTTGGATGACAGTAGTGTGCCTTGGGCATTATGGCCTTGGACGATATGGCTGTGGGTGACATGGTCTTGTTGGATGGTAGTAGTGTGCCTTGGACGTTATGGCCTTGGATGATATGGCATTCAATGGGGAGTTATTTTTCTCACTGGGACTGTGTGCTCACCCCACTAGTTTACAACCTTTTTAGGTGATCGTGCTAGACGTGGTGGTGGTCGTGAGGTTGCGGCCGAGCAACAAGAAGAACAGTAGGAGGCAAGAGATGAACATGATGTTGTTGTGGTTGTTTTGTAGTAGAGTCCTAGAGTCATCCCTGTACAATTAGGTCCTTGGAGGTGTTTCGATGATGTTTTACGATGTATAGCTGATGTAGCTTGTTTATCCCGATGTTGGTCGGGTATGGCCTATTTTGTATATAAACATGCGGTGAACTCTTTGTTCCTATGTGACAGGTGGTTCCTGTAAGATGTGAACATGTATCAAGGTTTATGTATGTTTATATAACATGTTTCCTTGCAGGATAAGGATATGGATGCAATAGTTCTGTTATTATATGCTTTCCGCAATTGGTTTTAATTAACCCATGTTTTTGGTAATATGTGGTTATGGTGGTTCCGGGCATTTTTGCGTGGCATCTCATTGTCTGTGTGATGGTCGGATGTCACAATTATAGTAAGGCCTATCCAGATAATAAGAATATCAATTTAGATTCATACTTAGATTCCACATTATGTGAGTAGCCAGATATTAGATAAAGATACATGATATGGGTTTTAGACCCTATACCAATTATGTATTAATTGAGATTCACATTCATATTCAAGTGTATATTCACTTCAAAATGTTAGAGTAGAGATTTAGATTCTGAAGTAGATTTGGTTTAGAGTTAACGAATGATAGAACTGATTCAGAGATAATAGATTAAAAGTAGAGTTAAGAAACTAAGAACAAAGTCAGAGATAAGAGATTAAGAATCATAGGTAAGAGAACAAGATAGAAAATGACAGGTTGTGGGAAAAGAAAATCACAAACAACACTATTTGTCCAATATGTAGGCACAACAACGAGGATACCTGCCACACTATCTTTGACTGTACGTTTGCGTTATCTGTTTGGGACAACTCAAGCTTCAGTCAAATGATAAAAGACATTCACAGAACCTCCTTCCTCCATGCTATTCTCTAGGTGATGGATAAGATTGAGCCCACTGACCTGGGGATATTCCTTACCTCATGGCTTGTCAACTGGAAGTGCATAAATGATTTCATCTTCGGGAAAGAGGAGGTTAAACCTGCTTTTATTGCCATTGGCATGCTTAAATGGAATGAGTTGCACAAACTCTGTGATAAGTCAAAGGCCTCAAGCAAGATAGGACGCTCACAAAGATGCGCTTCTCAGTGGGCTACACCCGATGAGGGTCAATACAAGCTGAACACGGACGCTGCTATGGCTAACAACAAGATCTACTGCGCTGCCATCATCAGAGATCATAATGGGGCCCCGGTGGCCATGGCCAAAAATACGTATGCTGCTAACTAGGATGTTACTACTGCTGAAGCTATGGCGATTCTTCTGGGTTTGGAGCTGGCCACTTCTCTCGACATACAACTTCTGTCTGTTGAATCAGACGCCCTCAACGTCATCAGGTGCATAAAAAGAAAAGAGGAGTGCAGAGGCCCGGCTATGGAAATCTACAACAACATCAGTTTCTTACAAAATAGAGTGGAGGCCATCTCCTTCGGCCACATCTTATGAGAAGCCAACGATGCTGCTAATAGCCTAGCCAAGCTTGGTTTAGAAACCATGGGTTATGTTCTATGGACTGATGTTTTCCCCCAACAGTGTAAGGCTGACATGTATAACGATATCCTTTCTAGTAATATAAGAGGAAATGAGTTTAAAAAAAAAGATAGAAAATGACATCAGAACATTAATATATTATAGGATAAGTCCTCACCAGAGATCCTAGGACAGTTCAGAGGGAGCATTGCGCCAGACACTACATGTGTCACAGAAGGCACATTGTGTTAACAATGGGTGTGTTGCACCATAGAGGACACTTTAGTATCAACAGAGGGCATGTTGTTCCAATAGAAGGTGTGTTGTTCCATAGAGGACACTTCAGTGTCAACAGAGGGCATGTAGTGCTAACAAAGGGTGTGTTTCACCATAGAGGACACTTCTGTATCAACAGAGGAGGGCTTATTGTATAATGGTGGCTAGAATATGATAAAAATTGTAAATAAAAGATACATTAGTTTAGAGCATGTTTATAATCTTATCCATGAGGATGATGAGAAATATTTAGATAAGATATATGTGACCCAAGCACTCTGGTGTAAGTCCTTAGACCCAAAGTACAAGTCTCCAGAAAAGTCATAGTAGAAAGATAAGAGTCAGTGAAATAAGGGCTTATATGTACTCCGATTTTAATCAGAGTTTGAGACTAGTTTCATATTTATAATGTCCAAGAATCTTTTTTAAGATTTTGGTTCTATTGTAATGTATATCTTAGAATACTTGTGCCACTTACTCTAATGACTATTTTTCCCAATGCATGGTTGGGGACATGATGTCTGCAAGTGTTCGAGCAATTGATGATCAAAAGAGAAAGCAAAAGACTAGAAGATTTCTTAAGCAGATCCTGGTGGGGTGCCATTTACCAAGACAATCTAGAGTTTAGACATCTTTTCTTTATGCTTAGTTATGTTATCAAATAGATTACATTTTTAAGGTGAACAATATGTAGTTTTATTTTGACAAGAATTATGTATGAATCAATTCTTATACAATGAAAAGTTTTTAAATTTACTTTAATTGCAATGAATAGTATTTTGTGACATCCTTCAGTGATATTCATGTGATATGAAAATATGGGAGTTACATACGAGATCAAGGTTTATCAAATAACCAAAAATAATTAATAATTTTTTTACTATCTTGAAAAGAGTTTGTGTAAGGTAAACTTTCCACAAAGGATTACAAGTTATGATTTTCAAAAGTTTGCAACATGAAATAAAAAATAACTAAATCCTCCAGAGATTAGATTACTTCTTATTCGTTTGGTGCATTCTTCATGAGTGTCGACTTTCCATTGTACTTGTAGAAAAGATAGTAGATTATCCTAAAATACCAATAAATCAAAACTCGGTCAGTATAACAAGTTATACTGCTATGTGAGGGAAATAAAAGATTGCACCTATGTGTAATGACATATCCACAACAATTATTCTTACAAAATCAAAATTATCATTTTCTTCATAACCACTCAACCCATTTTTACTCGACCTCTGGGATACCCTCTCTTAGGATCTAGTCCATGTAGAGGACATTAGGCCACCTCCCAATCTAGAGCTAGGTTCCTTGTTGGTATTTCAAATATGGTGTCGGACCTCATATGACCTTCCCAATCTCTAGCCTAGTCTTAGTCATCACAAAGACTCTTTCTTTCCTTCCATTATCAAACTTCTAGAGTTGGTATGCGGGGTTCGAGCAAGTCACAAGCATATAATGTGATAGCCATAGTGACTTTATAGATTGTAGGAAATAAATAAACAAGAACACATTTATTTTCAAGAAATCTAGAAAATCTCAAAAAACAAAGAAAAACTAATGTGTATATTCATAGGCATAACCACATACCTTGATCAGTAGTATCAGATGTCCAAGAAAAAAGGGCACTCAATGCAATCAACCAAGCAACTATCTTGAAAATTAAAGCATAACACCCATGTATCATTATTTTATTCAAACTATATCATTAAGACTGACTTGTGTCTCATGTTAGGGATTCATTACAATTTTGGCTTCGTAAACCCTAATTATCACTTTACATGCCTTTTAGGTTGACAAACCCTAATTTTTACTTTTTGCACTTTAATCTCAAGGAAACCCTAATTCATCAAATCAGAGGTTAGTAATATAAATTAGATCCAAGTTATCATTTTTATCTAAAAAGTCCAATCTTTGATTATTAAGATCAATTAACATCATCAAAACCTAAAAATTAGGGCTTTTATTCATTTAACACATCAAATATAGAAACTTTGGATACTTTTCGAACTAAAAGTAGATCTAGGTCTTGGTTATATTTTTATTGAATTCCTCATATTTTTTGAGTAAAATGCATGCATTAATTGTCTTCATTGCATCATCCTACTAAAAGTTATGATTTTTACACATTGAATTCATTTTGACCAATAGGGGCCTGCCACCTAGGAAAGGAACCTCGGGTCCTTCTCTCCCAGCTCGGTTGGGCCTACCAACTGGCTTTAGCCAACTCAACGGTCCACCTGCATGGTGACTTCAGTGGTTAAGATGAGAAAATAGAAGGAAAAGACTGTGATGCCCTTACCTCCTTAACATTCGGTCGAGGGTAGATGTGGTCTTCTACTAGGATTCATCTACCTCCTCCAATCTCAAGCTTGCGAGTAGGGTCGACGTGGTCGAGTCAACTCTCTATTTTACTCCGTGATCTAGCACACCATCACGGGAAGTAAGGTCACCTTCACCTTCATCTTGCTTCTCTGAACTCAAAGTGCCATTCAATTGCTCGAGTAGCGGTCGGATACGTGGGGACACGATCCCAATATCTTTGACGAGATGGTGGAATGGGTTAGAGATAGGGGATAAAGTTAGTAGATCAATTGCGGGTAGGGAAACATTCAGGGAGGTAGGGGCATCCTTCGTGAGTGCTTGGGATGTTTGCAGGGAGTATAGGGCTCCTTATATAGCTCTGGGTTTGGGCATGGTCGACCCAAAGATTGGGTGATTCTTCTAGAGATCTGCAATCTAGGTAAAACCTAGGGTAGACATACTCATATTGATCTCCTGAACTCAAAGGAAACGTTTCCAATCTCATTTGTGCATTTAGGAGGGAGACATGTGGGAAATGATCTTGCTGGTGCCACTTTTTATTTCCTAATCTAACCAAGGGTAGGTGACAATGTCACCACCATTGGATCTCAAATCCCACGGTCATCAACCCGCATGCAAAAAAAGGTTGAAAATAGGAATTCTAATTGGAATGTAATTTTGTGACATTTAATTCATTCTCCCATTAATACATACACTTTAGGGATTTTTGTAAAATCGAAAACTCTCTTCCTATCAACCCTTTTAATCTCAAATTTGAAGGGAAAGTTGTAAATGAATTTATCTAGACGTGGACAAAGATTGGAACCAAAATTCGAAAAGAAAGCTGACTTTTCTCAACATGCAAGTATTCCCTTTCTAAGGCATATTTCAAGCATTAAATCACATCCTTTTTCTCTTTCTTTTGGTTAGAAAACAAAGAGAAAAAGGATGTGATTTGATCCTTTTTCTCTATCTTTCTTCTCTATTTTCTTTATTTTGATTACTTTTCTTATTAGAAACCATGTGAAACCAAAATCTAGTTACTAGTGGCCATCCATACCACTTTCTAGAGAATTCTACATAATTCTCACAAGCACACATAGTTATTATCTTTTTTTTTTGCTTTTTTCTTATTATTGGATTTTCTTCTCTCCCTTTTATCCATTATTGGATAACCAATGTAGTACAATCACAAAATCAACATCCAAGTGAAATTTGCAAGGGAAACCTTTCTTTTAAAACAACACACACACATTTCTAATATGTCCCTTTTATTAAGTAAAATACAAGTGAAACTGAGGTTATAACATAAGCAATGTCATATGATATCTTCATTAGTTAATCATTGAGACTGGAATCATCAATTGGCATGCTATCACTCTTAGGAAGATGAATGTGGTTGACATGGTCAACCACCATGTTCATACCTCCTTTCTTATCACAAATTTCTAGATTGAACTATTGCAACAATAGGACCCCCCAAATTAATCTCAGTTTGGCATCCATTTTCCTCTTGAAATAGTGAATGATATCATGGTTAGTGTAGACAATCATATTTGAACCAACAAGATATGATCTAAATTTGCCAAAGGCATACACAATATAAAAAAACTCCTTCTTGGTTGTGGAATAGTTTCACCATGGTTCTTCGAAAATCTTCGAAGCATAATATATGACATGATGCCTCTTGTACATCCTCTCTCCAAGTATTGGTCCAACTGCATAATCACTAAAACCACACCTGATCTTAAAAGCATGAGACCAGTCTGGTACTTGGATGGTGGGTGCGGTAAAGGAGTACCCATCAAATTGGTCACAGTTTCCATGCAAGCGAGATCAAAAAAGAAGACACCATCCTTCAAAATAATATTTGTCATCAACTTAAAATCTTTGAGAAGTATTTAATAAAATTGTGATAGAAACATCATGGCCTAAAAATGCACAAAATTCCTTCACTGTATATGGTAGGGTGAGCTTGGAAATAACTTCAATATACATCCTCTCTACCACTATTCCTATGTTCACTCTATGGCCAAGAACAATTCCCTACTTCATGAAAAAGTGGAACTTATCCCAAAATATAGCACCAAATGTGCTTCTTTGCATTTTGATAATACAAGAGAAAGCTGATGTAAACAAGAGTCAAGAGTGATATCATACTTCCATCACAGTTTTCATCAATCTTGCAAAAATGGTTACCATAAAATGCTTGAAAGTAGTGGGTGTATTGAACAACCAAAAGGGCTTCCTATTAGAGGCATAAGTTCCAAATAGATATATGAAAGTGGTCTTCATGTGGTCATTGGGGTGAATGGAAATCCAATAGAAACTAGAATAATCATCTAAATAGAAAAAGAATTCCTCAACCACTCTAAAACTTGACCAAGGAAGAGGAGAGGGAAATGGTCCTTCCTTGTGGCATTTTTCAATTTGTGCTAATCAATGCACATCCGCCACCCCATAACTTTTGGGAGTGGGGATGTTCTCATTCTTGTCATTCTTCACAATTTTGGTGCCACCTTTCTTTGGGACTAGGAGAATCTAAAATGGGATAGGTGATAACTTTAAGAAATTTAATGACTTTTAGACATACCACCTCCTTCATATTAGGATTAAATTTGCATTGAGGGTCTCTATATGGATTATAATCCTCTATCATTGAGATCTTGTGCATACATATAGCATAGTTCCTACCTAGAAAATCAATCATCTTATATCCCAAGGTTGTCTCTCTTTTATTTAGCTTAGTCATCAATATGTCCTCCTGGTCCTAAGTGAAATTTGAAAATAATATTAAATAACAAACTTCATGCTTGTCAAGAAAAAATGTACTACACTACTTTGGGTCTCTGGATCCTTGGTTGTTTTCTCATCTTCAACCACTGAAATCATTTTAGATCATTGAATTTAGCATTTGGTTCCTCTTAATAGGTGTCCAAGTGAATCTGGAATTGATCAAATTATGTAGCATCAAAATTTGAACTGTCCAGAATGGTAAAGGTTATTTGCAAAGGGTCTTCATAAATTTTACTATAATATCTAAGCTAACACAATTTATCAATTAAGTCAAGGCAGGAGACTTCCTCATGAATTATAGGACCCTTACAACTATCAAACACCCTGAACTCATGTGTTTGTCTTCCTAGTCTCAATGAAAAGTGTGTACTTATACATCATTCAAAGCTTGAGGTGTGGCTAGGATGAGTGACCAATGATGAGAAAATATCTAAGATCCTCCTTGATGTTCATGATTATACATAAGCATTCTTTCCAACCCTTGTTGAAACATCCTACATGATCTTCATAGGCTTAATCATAGAGGAATCAACTAGATGCATGATCATGGTTGTTGGATTAGATTTGTGAATCCCAATCTTATGAAAATGCTACATGGCATGATTGATTTTCTAGCACCCAGGTCTTCTAGGTCTTTTCTAAATGTGTTGTCCTCAAGGTAGAAACAATATCAAATGAGGTAGGATCATCATATTTTATAGTCATCTTATTGAAGACAATGTCAGCAGTTTCCCTATCTAGATCCAACATTTCATACTCCTCATTGGTGTATTTCCCAATCAAGAAAAGCAAATTCTCTCCAAGTGATCATATAATCTGCAAAAAGTATACGATTGAGGTAGAGTCTTCAAATACTTTGACTAAGATGGTATCTTAGATACGACATCTAAGAAGGGGATGTCCATGTTAAGTTTCTTCATAGATTCTTTTCACTTCATGAACATGTCATCTAGCTTGGTCTTACATAGACATGCTTGGTAAAGGGGACTTGGCTTGTAAACTAGCAAGTTTGGTTCAACAGCATCAACATGCACTTTATCAATACCATTTTCCTTACTTGCATCATTATTGGTAGCAATGCCCTTTGCTTGTTTATTTTCAACCATCACTGTATCATCATTGTCAAAGTCAATAGGAATAGTGGCTGGTGTCACAAAGGGTGGCAATGCATAGAAGTTGCCTAAAAGTGTACAAATAACCTTTTTGATGCTTAGGATTTTTTTTGAATGTCTGACAAAGGTACCTACGGGAGGACGTACAGAAGTGAAAAAATGGGCCAACTATGAACAATATACTATTGATATTGATTTGAAAGCATCATCTATTGACTGGCAATCATGGACTACTGAGATTGGAGGATCTTCTCTTGACAGACAATTTGTCATTAGTAAGGGAGGAAATCGTGGGATACAGAATTTTTGGAACTTTATTTAGATTCTAATATTGTTGACCTTGATTGTATCCATGACTGTGGAAGTTACCCCTCAAATTGCCTTTGTTCCTCAAATATTTTTTGAATAGAATTGGGACCCCAAGGGCTATGTCTTGATATGGCTGATGTTGTGATACATTTTCTGCTCCTGACAGATTAACATATTAGAAACTAGGATGGTGTCTATTCTGGTTGAGATTTTAGTAGACTTGTCCAAGAATGTTGTGGATGAAATTTAGATCTTCCATCTTCCCTTCTTCATCTTGTGCTTGGGCATTGTTCATCATAACATTATTAAGGAGTTGGAATCTTAGAGTAGAATTGTCATTACTTTTTCCAGCTTCAAAGAAGAGGGCCATGGCTTAACTTGTTGATGCATATGTTGTGGTTGTCATCTTCTCTCAAAGGCATTGAAAGAGGATTGTAGGCCTTCTTTATTCAAGGAAATCTTCTTCAAAGACTCCGCTACAGATATGATTTTAGATCTGTCTTCAACTTTAGCCACCTTGAGAACTCCTTCATGTCCTCTGCTCGAATGTGACTAATTTTCATAACCTCTTTTGACAAACTCCCAAGTGTTGTCAAAGTTTTAAAACATGAAATTTTCCTTTAGATGAGGAATCAAAGAACTTCTTGGTGTCATCATCAACACAATGTGGTAGAAGGCCTCTATCTATTAGATGTGTGGGATGTCATGATGTGATAATCAATATAGAAGTCCTTTTGAATCTCCCAAGCCTCTAGAAGGGTTTTGCCTGGAGCCATAGATAATCTTGGGATCTGGACCTAGATTTGATACATGAGATTTTCCCACCATAGAAGTGTACTAGATCACTGCCTTGTCATCAAGGAATATTTTAATGACAAGAGTTTGTTAGCATCTTCTAAAACTCTAGGTTGTTTGTGCAAGGCACCCAAATCCATAAATTATTATCTGTGGTCTTGACAATCCTTGTCTTTGTTACTGGTAAAGGATCTTCTTTGCATCATGTTGAACCATTATGAGCATATCTCAAATTGTGGAGCGACGATAGTTGGGAAGACTACATGGTGATGTGTATCTGTAGCATTAGGAATAAAGAATTTCCTGAGTTGTTGTTGTCATTCAGATAGACTAGAGGAAACCTCTATAGATCTATTTTCCTTTGCTATGGAAACTCTCATTTCTTGCATAACAGCCTCTGTTTAGGCTTTAAGAGACAAGTTCATCCATTGCACAATCTCTTCCTTATCCATCCTATTTATATAAGCTCAATTGAGAAGATGGAAGGTCCTTTCAATCTCTAAATCACAGTAAAAGGGTGTGGAACCAATGCTTGCAGAGCATCTCAGGCACCACTAGTACCTGAAAAGAGATGAAACAAGTTTAAACAAGGGAAGGAATATTCAAGAAGATGTGAACAAATATCAATCAAACAAGGAAAAATTCTAATTTTTGAAAACAACAGTATTCGACTATCCTCAAAAATGGCACCAAAATTTGATATAAGTTTTTATGACTAAAAATTTCCCTAAGGTAAATTTACCCCAAGTTTTAATCCTTTTTCCATATAAAATATCACTCACCTGCAAGCAGATAGGTCAATCGTATTATAGATAAAAGGGCCGAACCCAATGGAAAACTTGACTACAAAATTGCCAACAAACTAGTTGCTCAGATCAATATTTAGAACCAATTTTTAAGAGTGATTGTTAACTAAGGTTGGATTAGAGATTGCAATCCAAAGGAAATGATTCAAAAGTGGATCAAAGACAATATCTAAAAGACACTTGAACATCCATATTCACTACCATCACTTGAGTAATTATAATAATTGCTACAACTCAACAATGCAACTAATTAAACTAGACTCACGTGAATTGATGTCATTTAGGAACAAAAATTGGCACAAGGATCAAATTCTCTATGAGTGAAGGTCTCTCTACCATGGAGCATTATCCAATCATCTTGTAGAACTCCCTCCTTCATCTCATCCAAAGTTCTATGCATTCATTTGAGGATCTAATCTTAAATTTCAAGACTTTTACATTGATAATTATATCAAACACACAAATCAAATGATCAGTTTGAAGAGAAAGTAATAAACAAATGATGAATAATTAGTTATCTAAATTATTTAGTTTGATAACAAATAAAAAATATATGTGTGATGGACTACTCCCCATGTTCCAATGGTGAAGTGTAATTGCTCATATCCACGTATAAAGAACAAATACAAAAGAGGAGAGAAAAGGGCATCTCACTGAAGACTGTGAAGAAGATAGGTGGTGGTCCATGAGTGCAATCTCTACTTCCATAGAAGTAGGTCCAGAACTCCATGAAGAGGATGACATTGCCTTCTTCTTACTTTATCTCTTATACTAAAACACCAGGTTGGAAATGAGTTTTGTACAACCCCCTCAACGTTACATCAAATTCTTCTTTTGTACAGATGGCCACATACCAAGGTTGGGACCACAAATGTGTTTTTTGCACCTAGTATGCCATGCCAGTTGGCTGACTGGCCTTTATGTGGTGTGTCTACTAGACTTCTAGTCAGCCAACTAGGATATTGGGTCATTTGACTCGTGAGATGCCCAAAAATTTGATTATTAATGACTTTGAGAGACATTTGGAATGAATTCTAGTCTGCCAATTGGTGAAGTTAGTTGATCAGATGGACTTTTGGGTACTTCAATATAGGTGAGTTGGCTGACTGGTGAGGTGAGTTGGTCAATTGAAGGGCCTTCAAGAAACATTGATGGTTACTTATTTGGGAAGTGTATTTGAATCAGTCTAATGGTAGATGGAATCAGCCAACTGGCGAGTCACCAACTCTTCTGCTAATTACTAACAATTGAAGGATTAAATTCTAGTCGACTGACTCGAAAGGAAATTTGGTTGATTGGAATGTCTAGATCGTAGTTGATTATTGACTTCAAGGGTATGAATTCCATTCTCTTGATTGTTCATACCATTCAGATGATTGACTTGTTCTTGGGAGGTTCCCTTGGTTATACATGTCAATCGACTGACTAGGGAACTCAGTCTCCTAACTAGTTTAACTGAAATTTCTGATGTGCTTCATGTTTGCACTCTAACTTCTCATGAACTTAAGACATTGAATCGAGTTCGGTGGTGCTTTTCCGTGCATAAGAGTAAGAAATTATATCAAAATTATCACAATTTGAGATTGGAGTAGAGTAATAAAATAATGAAATTAATAACATATTGGTACTTGAAATGATCAAATTGGTGTAGAATGTGTAATGAAAATGTGATGAATATGCATTCATTAGGTGACCAAAGCAAAAACCAAATAAGATGTCAGTGAATTGGCTTAGGGGATTTTTAAGAAAGACAAGGCCAAATATTAAGAAAGACAAGGACAAAGATTAAGAAAGACAAGGTAAAATATGTTGAAGATACAAACATAGGAGAAGATATTGAACACTTTAAGGAAAAGTCCAAATTCTCACAAAGATGAAAAATTTGACACATATATAATTCTAAAGTAACCAAATAATGGTCCATCTCTATTGAATACACATCCTTTCATGATCTCAGACAAGAAGAATAACACTACATTAAAGTCACTTATGCTGGTACCTAAAGGAGGTATCACATTAAGCTACTAGTTGTTATTGTTCTATGAGTCAACTCATCCAACTATAAGTCAAGGGTTGGAGGAGATCTGTTCATTACATCCTCAACCAAATATTTTAAAATGGAATAAGGATCTATGAACATGCTAAATGGGTCATTTTAAACTCTCTTGATAAAGTAAAGTCATAAAAGGGTATCTCATTATATACACAAATTATATAATATGCCACAACCCAACTACCATAATGTCATGTTTGTAACTATCGCTCATCAAGGAAGAGTTACATGTATAGAATGAAAACCATCTAGAAATCAGTTAGATAAGTATATTCTAACAAACAACAACCAGAAGAAAAGTATGCAATAGCTAAATATGCTCCCAAGTACGAAAGCAATAATCAATTGTAAAAGATCAAAGCTACAATATCATTATGGTAGTTGATCAAAACATATCCATTGTACAAGAAATCAATATTGAATGTCTTTGGGAGGAGTTGTTGTCTCATAAGTGATCTATCCTGCCACCCTCTCCTGCATGGTATGGTTGATCACCATTACAAAAAAATATACTTACTTGATGATGGATTCAAAAAAATGGGAAATAAAGTTTTATACGTGATTGTAGCATATCCCAGTCTGCATGTGACACTCATTTTGATATATGTACTCTAAGGATATTTATCTCCTTGGTTCGAACACATGAAAACATGAAAGCTTTCACCTTTGGGTTCAAAGCCTTTAGTGACATACCATGAGATGTCATGGGATAAACACATTTGGAATTGAAAATTGGACCAAATATGTTCAACATCCAATTCATAATCATGGACAAACCAAAAGCCTTAAATTTTCTACTAGGTTGCATATGGATGCTTAAGTACATGATCCTAGCATCCTCAGTACAATAATGGAAAATATATAGAAAAGGAAAAAATAGTGTGTTCGTTATAGAAGGAAATGTGGTGGATGACATATTCAACATTGTATTGATCATAATCATGAAGAAGAGGCGTGATTCCAAAAGAGGACATGGTAGTTGGGGAGGAGTGGTTCAGGTGGTTCGGCACGGTGTCCCCTCATGAAGGGACCTAGGTTCGATACCCAGCGGCCACCTCCAAAATGGTACCCATCGCGCAGGGCGGCCAACTGTGCACTTTAACCGGTTCCTGGGTGGGCGGGACACTTGGGGCCTAAGAGTTTATGCTTTCTGGTGGGTCACAAAAGTGGCGCTTCTACAGGGGCGGTTCTCTTGTTAATCCAAAAAACAAAGAGGACATGGTTGTATGCAAAACATGTGATAAAAGTTAAAAGTTGATGGAGTTAATGATATTGAATGGACATGAGCTTTGTTGGAAAGGGGTTTGTAAAGTTCATCATAGAATGACAAAGCCCCTTCAACTCTCAATCAATAGTGGGACGAAAGGTTTGGGGTGTAGACCCTTCATTACCAGCACAGTCTATAGAACCATTCCTCATAAGATAATGAAGTATAAGAAATTTCTAATACCTCCTCAAGTATAGTTGATAGATTTAGAAGAACATGTGATGTTTCTAACTCAATATACATGGAAAGCTTCTCTAGAACCAATATTTGAAAGCGTCTCTAGAACCAATATTCGAAGTGTTGAAGGGTAAGAAAGAATTTTAATGGTTTCTATCACAACCATTCCTAGGGGTTGATATATCACTGCATTCATAGTAGAGGATGTGGATGAGGATGAAGAATACAATGTTGGAGAAGTTATGTATAAGGGATCAAAACATGGGATCTTTTTTACTTTCTAAAAAGTCCCATCATATCTCCAAACATGCCTCGAATCCATGTCAAAATCATTGTCATTCAAAAATATACCTATTTGGATGAAAATGATGCATAAGTTATGGTAAAATATATACCATACAATAATCACAAGATGCAATTCGTAACGACATAATTGTCAAGTTTTGTGAGCAGTCGCCGTATCTATAACAACAAAGAAGAAGGCTAAATATTAGAAGATAAAGGTCGATAGGACCTTTCTAGTATCCTAACATCAATCAGTATTGACACCTCAACAAACTAAATGGGTCCCAAAGAAAAATAATGTTAAGCATGGTTTAGAATGACATCAATATTCCCCTAAACAATCTAGTCAACCAATAAAGGGAGGATTTTGAGTATACTATGTCATAAGAATAATGGGGTCTAATGTGAAATCCATTCATTTCTATGCCACTAGAAAGCTCATAATACAGAGATGGACTCTAGTGAATGAGATTTTAACTTTCTATATATACTCTGCAAATAAAGTTGAACATAAATAATGATGCTAGAATACCACTGCTTGTCAATATCCCACCAAAAGGTGATGGCATCTAGGTCTTTTATATATTATCCTTGTAGTCTTGGGTTGAATGAAAATTGTGGGACCTTCCCTCACACCCTATAATTATGAGGAGAATGCTTATCCTCTCGTTCAAGAACTTGAAAATAATTATAAAATACAAGCTTCTCAAATAAATTGAGTTTTGAATTGCATGTTGTTTATTTCCTCTTATAGGTCAAGTCAAGTATATCACTAAATAAACTATTTTAATTGTTCTTCTTAAAGTTTACCAATGTTTTTGCATTGTTTATGTCTCAAATTTTTAAGATTTAGGAAACAAAAGAACTTTAAAAATATGTATATTCTTACTTAAAGATCTACAAGCAACCTTTTTTAATTTTGCTACTTGATGATGAGATTATCTGCCATATTATGGTGATGTGGTCGAACATTTAATTTATGTCTATTTTCTTCTTTGATTATCACATTCATTTTTATGAGTGATTCACATTCTCCTTGAGAAGGCAGTGTGAAAGCTATTTTTTCATTATTGAGAAACTTGAAAATTTGGATTCAAGTAGTTAACCAATGACGAAGTTTGACAATAAACATTCCTTGATTGTGACATCCCTGGAGTTTGGATGTGTTGTAGATAGAGTGGTGCCCTAGAAATGATTGAAGTTCCTTGAAATAAAAGGATGGCTTAATTCTGAGGATGAAATTTCTTTTAAGATGTATATGATGCGATAGATTGGATTTTGGTTTAATTTTGAGGACAAAATTTCTTTTAAGGTGTTTAAGATGTGGTAGAGTAAACTTTTAGGATTCTAGATCTCAATTGGATATGTGAACCACGGATTTGAGGATTTGAATGACTTTAAGGTATATACTTTTATGTTATGGTTGACATCATGATTAAGATTCCAAAGTTTATACCTCATCGAGGTATTTGATTAATAGGTCAAATAATTAAATGTTGGCATCAGACTTTAATGAAATGTAGTTGTGATTATGATAAAGCAATGTCTCAAATTTCATGATTAAATGAAGATCCTAGAGAAATTTATTAGGTTTGTCTTTCTTGATCAAGGTACGCCATTACCTCTTACTTGGCTTATTATACAATATATCTGCATTATATGTGTAGTAAAATAATTGGCATATGATATTGGATGAGATGATTGTTCTTGTATTATATGTTGTTTGAATTTTCCATACTTATGGCTATGAACACATGAAACATAATATATATGTTCCATTCTATGAAAGCACTAAACTCTTTGGTAGTACGATACTTGGACGTGACTTAACTCTTTGGTAGTCGATCACATTGTACATATGATCTAACTCTTTGGTAGGAGATCATAAAGTCCTTAATCTTGAGCTCCTTGAGAGTCAAGAGAATGCATCAAAACCTTCGGAGATCAACACATGTATATATAATGGAAAATGAGCTTAAAATATGTGTTCTCTTTTGTTAATGAACATCTTTTTGCAAGTATATGATTTTTCTTATATTTCTTTATAACTGCCAATTATTATTTTTAACTTATTGCCAAGCTTAGTAATGATAAGAATTGTAACATATTGAATATTAGATGTAATCTCCATGTAAACATTTTTTCCAAGTTTCCCTTTCATTTCGTTCCTTTATGTCGTTCATGTTTAATTAGTGGAATTTATAGTGGTTTAGTGAACATTTATTCACTAATTGTACCAATATAAGGGTTTATGCACAAATACCTCAGTGATTTCTTATTTAAGGATCTAAAATGCAAAATCACCACTTTAGTAGAACAATGGTATATTAATTTGTGTTAGAAGTGTAAGGCCCTAAACCTTGATTAAATGTATTAAACAAGCTTAATTACCATAATTAGGTGATATAAACATTAATATAACTTTTATATGTGATTTTAAAACATAAAATGAGCCTAAGTTTCAAATTTGTTTCGATATGGATGTTGTTTGTGAAAGTTATGCAATTTTAGGTACATTCGGGACTTTTATGAAATTTACCCAATTGGGAGGTTTTCTTTGCAAATTATCACATGAAATTTAATCCTTAGATATTCCCTTACCATTCTCAAGAGTTTAAACCATGGAGCACCTGTTTGCACCTTGGTTTGAAGGTGTTTCTCTGCAAGGGCATTATAGGGATTACCCTCTTTATAAATGAGCCTATCTTTAAAAGCTATCAATCAATGGGGTTATTTCTTTGTTTGAAGGACGGTGAGGATGGCCTAGAAGTCTCTATGGGTTTTAAGACCTACTTTTGATATACAAGAAGTCTCTATGAGCTATCCTCTTCATGGACATGAAGCCCTAGGCTTGAGACACATGGAAAGTCCCATAGACTCCTCATGCTTGCCCCCTTCTTTCTAAAGCTATGCCTACCCCTTCCCACCTCCCAATCTAAGAAGCAATCCTCTCCTTCTCTTTCCTCTAACTTTGATAATCATTCCTTCTATGTTTGGTCATGAAGTTGCTGTCCAAAGGTAAAAAAGGGTGCCTACCTTGGTGAAGAAGGCTCCTAGGTTTCTAAATTTCTCTATTTAGGATTTCCTAAGCTCCTCCTTGGTGATTTTGACCAAAACTAGTAACTATCCACCTTTCTTGTTGTTTAAAATCGATGATCTCCATCTCTATTTACCATGTTCTTCTAGGGTTTTGGTTTCTTGTTGTTTTACCTTCACTAGAAGCTATAGTTTGGTTACCTATGCAACTTAAAACCTGATATTGGGTCAAATGGTGTTTCCTCCCTCTCCCTCTCTCTTCAATTATCTCGATCAGTTTGATGAAGTGGCAATTTCCTATTGGTCAGTATTGAAAAATTCATATCTTCTAATCCACTTATCCAAAATTGACAAATAAATATGTTTTGGAATTGGAAAATTAATCTCTATCTAATAAAAATATTTTCAAGGTCTGATTTTATGGTTTGGATAAGGGTGGTAATTGTAAAATGAATTTGATGCATAAAATCCATAAAAAAATTACATCTTAATCATCATAACTCCAAATTAACATAAAAATATGTTTTCTTCATCAGGAGAACCTAATAAGTTCATTGGTGATATTTTCAAAATCTAAATAGGAGGTTTACTAAAAAGTTCTAAAATTAGGGTTTCTATACGTTAATGTGCACTATGTACTCTAATACATGTTAATACATTGAAAATAGGCAAAGTGGAACTTGGACTCAATTATAGTGGTGAGAGTTAGTAATTGATATCAGTATCATAGGTATGTGCATTCCTTACACCATATGTTGGGATACTTTCAGCCAAACCCTATATTTCCCTAATGAGGCTTAAATGAACCCTAAATCTTCTATTCTTGAATCTGAATGTTGTTCATGCCTCAAATCAGATTATACTTTCTTCTTGTTTGGGTCTTATACCCCACTGCCAGGCTTATTGAATATTATGACTACTCTTACCATGATTACTTTTCTAGCATGTAGATTTATGTTTTATTTAATTTAAAGTAGTGATACTTATGTACAACCACCCACAGAGGGCATGTATTTAATCTCCTTGGGGAATGTTTTTATTCTCCCCTATATAATTTTGTAAGTGATTGAGAATGTCTTGTTCTCCCCTCACCTATAGGTTAGAGGTCAGGTAGGTGTCTCAACCCTACTTTATTTGGTCGGTAAAAATTCCTGTTACCAAAAACAATTGTCTCAACCCTACTTAGTTAGGTAGACATAATTCTCTTACAAGAAAATCCTTTTTAATATAATTGTTAATGGCAAGTTTCTGTTGAATAGCCTCATACTCTTATTATCTTCATCTTATGATGAACCCTATCATGTTCTTATTTGCTTTACTTATCTTATTATATTAGACTGACAAATGCCTTGTTTTCTTCCCCTTTTGTTGGGTGCTTTCCCAACCACCCATGTGTTGGTGCTGAGTAAGGAGAAGGACAAGTTTGAAGGAAGTCATCTCAGGAGTAGATCTCAAGCTAACTGAAAGGATGTCTAGGTTGCTATAGCTAGATCCTTTTCTCTTATCTATTTCTTTTGGGAACAATCATGTAATGAATAATGAAAGACATGTAATAGGCTTAGTACTTTTATTTCCACTGCTATTAACATTTTATAATGTATCTGGTGCATGCTTATTTACTTGGAATATTATACATGCATCCCTCAATATCTTTTATCTTTCAAAGATGGATGTTTTGTACTTCCTTTAAATTTTAGTAAGGAGGTTATCTCGCCTCTTTACAACATGTTATCGGATCCTTTAGGTAACTATTAGGACATGAAGTTGAAGCAAAGGTGTCTAGAATGGATCAGGGTTTCAGGTGTTGTCATTATTTCCCACCGCACTACTAGCTTGGTTTACGAGGACTCCCATGCACATATGATACCAGACTGGTCTGAGCTGATATGAATTGCCCAAAATAGTATGCTTTTAGGAAATAGCATTGTAGATATTCTTTTCTCGTCTATGCTTCTATTCTTTTCTCATCTATGATTCAAATACTCCTGGGAACTTAATATGTTAACCCTACCTTTTTGGATAGGTGACTTGTTCGACAGCAGGAACAAGGGAAAGGAGTTGAACCCTGATGACTCCAATGTGTGAACACTACTACAAAAACATCATTCAGTGGCGCTTTTAGTGGCGTCGGTTATTTAGGAAAACCGACTCCTATTTTACATAGGCGTCGGTTATTTATACTCACCGACGTCTATATTCGAAGACCAGCCAGACACGGGTACCGCTTTGTATTCAGCGTCGGCCATTTATAACAGACCGACGTCTAAAAGTAGCCCGCGAAAATCAATTTTCGAGTGAACTTTTTTCGTCTCCTACAGCGTCGGTTTGGTAACTATTAACCGACTCCTATGTAAATGAAAATTTGCGCGAAAAATTAGGGTAAAGGTTGCATTGTTGGGCGTCGGTGTATTACTATCAACCGACGCCTGTAGCAACCTAATAGACCCGCGCGACGCCCGTTAGGCACCTACCTGTTCCATTGTCTTCATCGCTAGCTGCCGCGCTGCTCGATCGCCCGCCTGCCGGTTCTCGCCGTCGCCGACACTGCCCGTGCTTCCTTGCCTCGCCGTCGCCGCCGATGTTGCTGCTGCTGTGCGTCGCCGCCGACCTTGCTACTGCTGCTGCTGTTCGTCGCCGGCGCCGCCCACCTAGCTTCTTCCAACAGAGCCGCCGCCCTAGCTTCTTCTCCGGCGCCCTTCTTCTCCGGCGCCCTTCTTCTCCGGCGCCATTCTTCTCCGCCGCCCCTGCTGCTGCTGCTGTCCGCTCGTCGCCGCCCTGCACCGCCGCCCTGCTACTCCAGCCACCTGCTGCCCGCGCGCGCGCCCTGCTGCTCCATCCGCTGTGCCGCCGCCACGCCTGAGAACCGGCGCCGCCGCCACGCCTGGTGCCCTCCTGCTTGCCCACCTGCCTGCCCTAGCTCCTTCCTTTCTTCCTGCTGACACCCGCGTCCTGTTTCTACAACACTGGTTAGTTTTACTGATTTCCTTGCTGTTAGTTTTACTGATTGCTGTTTTACTGCTTTTGTTGATTAGATATGTATAGAAGTTCCTTATAAATATATTTTTTTATATACACATACATGTAATTTTGTATAAAATTCATGATGTAGTGTGATCTTAAATCCTAGAGTGTACCCCTTTTGTCTACTATTTGATATCCTTGATTTTATCTTCTATCCTAAATAAAATTAAGGGACCCATGATTAGAAAACAATTCCAAACATGGCACCCACACTAATTGGAAGGAAATAAAATATGATTATTGAAATGCACATTTGTGATGTGATACCTTTTTTAGGATGCATATATTAGATTCAACCTTTGAGACATCCTTTTATGAGTTCCAATACAATTAGGGTTTCATTTCATTGCCATTGTATGTATTATAATATTACATCTTTCACATTAAAATTAATTAAATTGAATCCTATTGGAACCCTAATTTAAATCCTAATTTGATTTAAACTTGTCCATTCTAGCATCATTTGATTTGATTAAACCCTAACATTGTTTAAACCCTAAATTATATATTGTTTGTATGGAGTCCGGCTTCATTGTAGATATCTATTATTGTGTTTGTTGGCCTAGAAACCCGTCCAAGATTTACTCATTAGGAGTAAATCTTGGATAGTCCCCGGTTTGGGACTGTTCTTGAACACCTAATCTCACTTAGGATGTAAGTGTATAATGTGTATTGAGTTTTCGAGAAAATTTTGGTAGCATTTCCCCGTTTGTTCTCTAAGTACATATGTACTTAGAGAACAACGGGGAAATGCTGCCGAAATTTTCTTGAAAACCCAATACACATTATACACTTACTAGTGAGATTAGGTGTTCAAGGATGGGATAGGTGGTACACATTTATTATATATAAGAATGACATCACATGTGTTTGTTGGCCTAGAATGTGAACAATCATTGTTTTTTATATTACTTGTACATTGATATAAATTAGAATGAACAATCACTAAATTATATATTGTTTGTATGGAGTCCGGCTTCATTGTAGATATCTATTATTGTGTTTGTTGGCCTAGAAACCCGTCCAAGATTTACTCATTAGGAGTAAATCTTGGATAGTCCCCGGTTTGGGACTGTTCTTGAACACCTAATCTCACTTAGGATGTAAGTGTATAATGTGTATTGAGTTTTCGAGAAAATTTTGGTAGCATTTCCCCGTTTGTTCTCTAAGTACATATGTACTTAGAGAACAGCGGGGAAATGCTGCCGAAATTTTCTTGAAAACCCAATACACATTATACACTTACTAGTGAGATTAGGTGTTCAAGGATGGGATAGGTGGTACACATTTATTATATATAAGAATGACATCACATGTGTTTGTTGGCCTAGAATGTGAACAATCATTGTTTTTTATATTACTTGTACATTGATATAAATTAGAATGAACAATCACTAAATTATATATTGTTTGTATGGAGTCCGGCTTCATTGTAGATATCTATTATTGTGTTTGTTGGCCTAGAAACCCGTCCAAGATTTACTCATTAGGAGTAAACCTTGGATAGTCCCCGGTTTGGGACTGTTCTTGAACACCTAATCTCACTTAGGATGTAAGTGTATAATGTGTATTGAGTTTTCGAGAAAATTTTGGTAGCATTTCCCCGTTTGTTCTCTAAGTACATATGTACTTAGAGAACAGCGGGGAAATGCTACCGAAATTTTCTTGAAAACCCAATACACATTATACACTTACTAGTGAGATTAGGTGTTCAAGGATGGGATAGGTGGTACACATTTATTATATATAAGAATGACATCACATGTGTTTGTTGGCCTAGAATGTGAACAATCATTGTTTTTTATATTACTTGTACATTGATATAAATTAGAATGAACAATCACTAAATTATATATTGTTTGTATGGAGTCCGGCTTCATTGTAGATATCTATTATTGTGTTTGTTGGCCTAGAAACCCGTCCAAGATTTACTCATTAGGAGTAAATCTTGGATAGTCCCCGGTTTGGGACTGTTCTTGAACACCTAATCTCACTTAGGATGTAAGTGTATAATGTGTATTGGGTTTTCGAGAAAATTTTGGTAGCATTTCCCCGTTTGTTCTCTAAGTACATATGTACTTAGAGAACAACGGGGATATGCTGCCGAAATTTTCTTGAAAACCCAATACACATTATACACTTACTAGTGAGATTAGGTGTTCAAGGATGGGACAGGTGGTACACATTTATTATATATAAGAATGACATCACATGTGTTTGTTGGCCTAGAATGTGAACAATCATTGTTTTTTATATTACTTGTACATTGAAGGATTGGTAATTGATAAAAGATCACAATTTTAGAGACATGTATGTTTATACAAATGCTAAATGTTTTCCTTATTCTAGTTGATACAAATGCTAAATGTTTTCCTTTTTAATGAAATGTTCAGATGGCTCACCATGATGAGAATGATGTCCATGATGAGCATGAAGTCCATGATGAGCATGCTGTCCATGATGAGCATGGTGAGGATACCAACGTAAGTTCTAAAAACATATCCCGTATTTCTATAAAATTCATTATCTTCTAGTTATGTCATATATCCTGTATTTCTATATTGGCTTAATTTGGTGTGTTTATTTTTGTCAAATTTTAGGTTGATGATGCACAACTACCCACTGAAGCAATTGAGCAACTTGATGCGCAGCAACAAAAACTTAACAAGAAAAGGGGTATCACTCTGTTGAAAAAGTTACTTACGCTGAGTGGCAGTGGATCCAAATTGGTTGTGGATTTTGATAATGGAGGGAATGCAATTGGAGTGAACCGCAATAATTTTATAAACTATCTTGGGGTTGTCACTCGAAGCCATTGTGGTGTTAAGTATGATAATTGGCATAAAGTTCCTCAGGCGAAGAAAGACTTGATATGGAAAGATTTATGCGTGAGTTATTATTATTTGCAATTCTATTTTGTAGATTACAAATTCTATTATTTGCAATTATATTTTTGGTACTAGTTAATAACATTTCTATTTTACAGAATCTGTTTGCATTGGATGAGATGTTGCATCGTAAAAGTGTGATGCAATGCGCTGGAAAGATGCTTAGGAATTACAGGACAAATCTGAATAGAGAATACATAAGACAGGGTGATAAGAAGAAGAAGTCATCCCTTGAACAATGGAACTTCTTGGACAAAGAAGATTGGGACAATTTTGTTGCTTCAAGAAAATCTGAAGAATTCAAGGTATTAGGCGTCACTCCCATTTTAATTAATATACATTGTATTCACCTATTCAAGATTAACATTTAGTGCTACTAACCTAATTATAAATGTGCATACTAACTAGGCCCTCAGTGACGCACAAAAAGCAAGGCGTGCACTGAATGTACATGACCATACTATGGGTCCAAAAGGCTATGCAAGCATTCGCCAAAGACTACAGGCAGAGTCTGCGGCTACTCAGGAGTCTGCGGCCACACCCTTGCCTCGCCATGATATCTGGATAGCTGGCAGGAAAAACAAGAAGGGTGAAATAAAGAAGCCCGAAACTGCTGAGGCGGCTGCAAAAATGGTAAAATACAACTCTTAGAGCAATCATTTGAATATTGATTATTTGTGGTGTTAACTTACCAATTTTTGTTTATGGTGATTAGCGAGAGCTGCACGAGCAGAGGAAACAAGGCACGTTCATCCCTCAGGGCACAAGGGATGAATTGACAGTTGCTCTGGGTAACCCAGAGCATCCTGGACGTGTTAGAGGTGCCGGCGCTGGTGTGGGCATCAAAGTATTCTTTGGGCCATCCCAGCGCAAACCCAGAGCGGGACTTTCTCAAGAAGAGGTAACATATTCTATTTTTAGAATGTTACTGCAAAAGGAAATTCATTAATAAAAAGCTAATATTTGTTTTATCCATGTATAGGAGAATAAGAGAGTCGAGGATATAGTTGCTAAGAAGCTCAACGATGTGGTTGCTGAGAAGGTCAAGGAAGAATTGCTGCGGTGGCAGGCATCTCAGGCTTCCAATCAGCCTATGCCGACCCACTCTTCTCCTGGTGCACAGACTGCAAGTAATCCTGGAGACCCATCGCCTAACACGTCTGCTGTAAGTATTGTTTATGACATTGTAGCTAGTCTTTTCAAGATGATATGTTTTCAAGATGATATGTATATATGTATAACATTCTTTACGTAAATTTGTAGGTATTGAAGCCATGCCGCTTAAGAATGGAAAACTATGTTGTTGCAGAGGCGCAAGCTTACCAGTCCCTTCCTGGGGCAACGTTTCATGGGACTCCAATGCCGCAGGGCTACATTCGTGTGAGCCCGATACATGTATTACCCGATTGGAGGGAAGTTGAGTTGCCATATGCCCACCCAGATATTGATACACTTGGTGAGGCAGAAAGCGGGGTCATATTGTGGCCCAAAGCAGATGTCCTCTACACGACTGAAATTGTAAGATAAATTTACATTGATTTAGACTGTTAATGTGTATATATGATGTCAACTGATCTGAAATTATATATACAGGTTAAAAAGAAGACACCAGGAGCACCTAGGCCTCCACCTCCAATTCCCGCATTACCAACTTGGGTTCCAACTGACCTACCATACCCGTTAGGTCCTGCTTGTAGGGGAATGGCATGTTGGCTACGGGCACATAATATACTTTGCCCTATAATTGTTTCTTTAGATGCAGATTATGCAGGTCAATCATACGATAGCTCTTTATTTATACAAGATATTATTGAGTTGTTTATGTATGATTGGTTGAATACATCAATGATAGAGACATGGATAAGGTGAGATCTTGTTTATACATCCATATACCTTGTGTAAGATCCGGTGATCTAGTTTCTTATATATTAATGCATACGTCTATATGTTTTGCAGCTACTTAATCGAAGATCATTGCAAACAATTTGCATATGATCATGTGGGATTTTTGATTCCATCATTGATTAGTATGGTAGCTAAAGACCCTGATAGTGTTCAACAATACTGTATAGATGCTTTTACAATTTTTGGTCATCAAATGAAGACGATAATAATAGCTCCATTCAATGTCAAGTAAGTTTGCTTTATTTATAATTTGGACTTAAGAAAATTCCATTATTATTTTGCATTTTGAGTTATTAATTGTTAACTTTTTACCTCTAGTGGTAGACATTGGGAGTTACTAGTTATTGTCCCCGGGACGTTCACTGTTTATTATCTAGATCCCGCAGGAAGTACATTAAACACTAAAATTGGACACGTAATGAGAATGGCATTATTCTGGTGAGAAATATTTCATTTTTTATATTCGTTAACATCTTTTATTACATTACTATTTACTTATGCAACTTAGTGTGTTATATTAACATGTAGGGGTTTAGATGCATTCAAAAATGCTGGAGGAAAGGTCCCAAGGAAAAAGAACCAGCCATTGTCTTGGGAGAACGTAAAAGTAAGTTCCCGACTCCCCGACTCCAATGTATATATTATTGATGTGAATTGTGCTTAGTTGTATTATTTTGTATGTTTCAATTTATAGTGCGCTACACAAGACAATGGCTGGGCATGCGCATACTATGTGATGCGATTTATGCAGATGATTATCAAACATGCCGCATTGGACATCGATACCATACATGAGGTATTATATATAGTCTCATTAGTTAGTATGAAATATATCAATCTTATTTTTATATTATTACTTATATATATACATCATTCTCTTTGCAGGTGTTTAAAACTGACCAAACTATAGGCAAATGCTTAAAAAATGTACATGCTCCATATACGAGGGAAGCATTAGATGAAGTAAGAGAAGAATGGGCAATAGCTGTACAAACAGTGGCAACTGTAAGATATAATTGGGATGTTGATAGTGATGATGAATGATACTTTGTAAATGAATGTTTCTGAATGTTAAAACATGTATTTGAATGATTCTATATGTGTGAACGTGACAATTGAATTGATGTCTGAATGTATCTACTTGTGTGAATCTTTTTATGTTAATTTTGCAGGTTTGTGGCCTGTTTGTAGGCTGATATCAATGGATGTCGTAAACCTGCAGTTCAGAAAACTGAACTGCAGGTTCTCATCCTGCTGACCAGCCACAGCAGGCCTGCAAACAGATTTATAAAAAAAAAATAGATATAGGCGTCGGTTATTTACAGATAACCGTCAGCACAGACTTACAGCGTCAGTTTTTTGTTGAACACCGACGCCAAAAGTGTTCGCGCTACAGAAAATGGGAGTCATCTAGGACACTTTTCTGTGTCGGTCCTTTAGTATATAACCGACGCAGAAAGCGTCCTAGATGACGCCGTTTTCTGTGGCGCGAACCCTTTTGGAGTCGGTGTTTTATAATAAACCGACGCCTTGGTGTTAAATAGGCATCGGTTTTTTAACCGACGCTGAAGTGTCCAACCTTTTAGCGGCGCCCACATAGGCGTCGTTCAGAAACTGACGCCAAAGGGGGTTAAACACCCGACACTAAAAGGCACTTCTGTAGTAGTGGAAACACTCCTGTGACTCCTACTGGCCATAGTGTGGTCAACCATATTACTCCGAGCACCCCCGCCTTCACACCGGAGCAAGAGCTGGAAATGTTGTGCCTGTTGCTCTCCACCATGATGGGGCAGCTCCACACAGTGGCCGCCAACACCAACAAGTCGAGGGAGTTCACCCTCACTGACTTCATAAAGATGCAGCCACCCTACTTCAAGGGTGAAAGTGAACACAACATGGTGGATAAATTCGATGACTGGGTGTTGGCTTTGGATCAGACCTTTGCGGGTATGGCATGCCCTCCTCATCTAAAGGTTCGATTCATGACGTATGTACTAGACGGACTGACACATGTCTGGTGGAATGGTGTTGCCTGCACTCGAGACACCTCTACCATGGATTGGTACCAGTTCCTAAAGCTCTTCAAGGAGAAGTACACCTGTCCCGCCTTCTTGAGGAAGAAGGAAGCCAAGTTCTACAACCTCAAGTAGGGAGTCATGTGTGTGGCCGACTACATCCAATGGTTCGTACTTTTGGAATGCTATGTCACCGACCTTGGAGCCAAGAGAAGGGAAACATTGTTCTTAGAGGGCCTAAACTACCAGGTGGGCCAAAGTCTTATTCTGTAGCTTCCACTCACCTTCCAGTAGATGGTGGATAAGGCCCTGGTCATCGAGATGTATCCAGGATTCCAATCCTATGGAGACAGTAATGGCTAAAATAACAACAAGAGGATGAACCCTACCGAGAACAAGAATCACAAATGTGATTAGTGCAATATGTGCTCTCGCCACCATCCTCCAGGGAGATGTCCTGCCAATAATGCACATGCTCATAGAGACAACCGACCTCCTTTTACCTACCACGAGTGTGGTCAAGTTGGGCATATCCGACCACTCTACCCCCATTTCTAGTAGGGACAAAATATTGCCCAGCATTTGCAACAACCAAGGTAGAATCTGCCTCCGTGGAAAAATAACAACAACAACAACCAGAACCCGAGGCGACCGCCAGTGGAGAGGCAGAATGGGAGAGTGTTTGCTCTCAATGATGAGGAAGCATGCAAAGATAATGAAGTTATTAAAGGTACCTTGCATCTTAATATGCATCCTATAAAGGCACTGTTTGATTCTGGATCATCTAATACCTTCATATCCTGTCATCTTGCTTCTATGTTAGAAATAAAATATGAGTATATGGATCATATATTAGATGTAAACACCCCAAGTGGTAAGATCTTCTCTTCATATCTCCAAACTCCGACCATGGACCTCTGTATATCTGGTATAATGTTTCCTGATTTCATCTTGCTCGACACGACCGCCTTTGATGTCATCCTGGGAATGGATTGGTTGATGAGGTATAAACTTGTTTTGTTTTGTGAAGAATCAAAGGTTAGATTGTCACATCCTATTGAGGGAAGATTGTGTGTCAAGGGTAGGAAGTGTTAGGATCGGCAATTTGTTATCTCTACCATTAAAGCTGAAAAGCTAGTCTCGCAAGGGTGTAGAGCTTTCTTAGCCTCTATAGTCCTCGAGGCTACACCTCCTGCTTTTGACCACATAGATGCGGTGAAGGACTTCCTGGACATCTTTCTTGAGGAGTTACCTAGTTTGCCACCAACTCAAAATGTGGAGTTCTCCATCGAGCTTGTACCTATAACTTCACCAATATCGAAGCCGCCTTACCGCTTGGCCCCTGTCAAGCTTGCTGAACTGAAGAAACAATTAAAAGAGCTTCTCGACATGGGCTTCAATTGCCCCAGTGTTTCACCTTGGGGAGCCCCTCTCCTCTTTGTAAAGAAGAAGTATGGTTTCGATGAGGATGTGTATGGAGTACCACATGCTTAACTAAGTGATACTGAAGAATCGTTATCCTTTGCCTCACATCGACGACTTGTTCAACCAACTGAAGTCAGCCATTGTGTTCGCCGAGATGGATCTGTGAAGTGGCTACTACCATATGTGTGTGAAGGATGATGATGTCCTGAAGACGATGTTCAGAACTCGCTATGTGCATTACAAATTCATGGTCATGCCTTTCCGCTTGACAAATGCCCCTGCTGCCTTCATGGACTTGATGAACTGAGTGATCTTCCCATACCTTGACAAGTTTGTGGTGTGTGTTTATCGATGACATTTTGGTTTATTCTGATACATTAGAACAACATCATGGGCATCTGAGGATTGTACTCAACACACTGTGAGAAAATCAACTCTATGCAAAATTCTCAAAGTGTGAGTTTTGGATAAAGGAAGTGATGTTTCTGGGTCATGTGATTTGTGTTAGACATATAGTTGTTGATCCTACAAAGGTAGAAGTTGTGACCAAGTGGAAAGCTCTGAAGAATCCCATAGATATCTATAGTTTCCTCATCTTAGTAGGTTACTATCAAAGGTTTATCAAGAGCTTCTCTGAGTTGGCATTGCCTTTAACCAAGCTGACGTTAAAGGAGGCCAAGTTCTCTTAGACACCAAAATGTGAGAATAGTTTCCAAAAGCTGAAGGAGTGTTTGACTTCTTCTCCCGTTCTTGCCTTTCTTGTTGAAGGCATACCCTATGGCATCTACACTGATGCTTCTAAATAAGGTTGGGGGTATGTTTTGATGCAAGATGGAAAGGTGGTCGCCTATGCTTCCCACCATTTGAAATCGAATGAAGCTAATTGGCCTACACATGATGTGGAGCTTGTTGCCATTGTTCATGCTCTAAAAATCTAGCGACACTATCTCTATGGTGTGAAGTTTGAATTTTTCTCTGACCATAAAAGCTTGAGGTACATGTTGACATAGAAGGATTCGAATCTACGACAGCGAAGGTGGATGGAATATCTCAAAAATTATGACTTCACCATCACCTATCATCCCGGTAAAGCAAATGTCATAGCTGATGCTTTAAGTCCCATGAAGGATGTCGTTTGTGCTGCTATGAGATGTTCGGTGTGGGAAAATCTCAAATATCTGACTAGTTGGCGACATCAACCTATCAATTCAGTGGACGAAGACAAGTTGTGTGTCCATATGGATAGTTTGACTGTTACACCGACTTGGATCTAAAAAGTCGTTGATGCACAATTAGAAAGCTCTAAGATGGAAGAGATGAAGGCCTTGACTGAGAAACTGCAATCTGACTTCTTTGTCGGAGTGGATGGTGTTGTCCACTTTAGACAAAGGTTGTGGATTCCTATTGTGGGTGATCTAAGATAGAAGGTGTTGAGTGAAGTGCATGGGTCCAAGTACACTATTTGTCCTGGCACAACAAAAATGTAAAAGGACTTACAACGAAGCATCTGGTGGAAGAACATGAAGAATGATATAGCTTTGTTTATCGCAAAGTGCTTGACATGTCAGCAAGTCAAGATCAAACATCAACGACCTGGTGGTTTTCTTCATCCTCTTGAATTCTGGAATGAAAGTGGTAGAAGATCACAATGGACTTTGTTATTGGTTTCGCTAAGTCCAAGAAAGGTTATGATGATGTTTGGGTGGTTATTGATCGACTTACAAAATCTGCTCATTTCTTGCCTTTCAAAACCAATTACAAAGGTGTAGATATGGCTCAGTTGTACATTGAGTGGATCATACGCCTACATGGAGTACCTGAGGTGATAGTTTCTGATCATGACCCAATGTTTACTTCTCATTTATGGGCCCAGATTTAGGAGGAGATTGGTACTGACTTGTGTTTTAGTATTGCTTACCACCCACAGACTGATGGTCAATCTGAGAAAATAGTTCAGATTCTAGAGGACTTGCTTTGTGCTTGTATGATGGATTGGGGTGGTGCATGGGATCAATATATGCCATTAGTTGAGTTTGCTTACAACAATAGCTACCAAGCTAGTATTGGTATGCCACCTTTTGAAGCTCTCTATGGTAGACCATGTCATTCACCTTTGCATTGGGATGATGTCGGTGAACATTCTCTTGTGAAGACCGATGACATGCAAATGATGATAGAAAAGGTACAATTGATAAAGAAATGCATGAAAGCTGCTTCAGACTGACAGAAGATGTGTGCTGCAAGAAAAGGTATGATGTTAACTTCCTAGTTAGTGACTACACATTTTTGAAGATCAAGCCTATCTGTGCTATTGCTAGATCTAAAGTGAAAGGCAAGTTGAGTCTCCTCTATGTTGGACCATTCGAAATCTTAGATAAGGTTGGAGATTATGCATACCGCTTAGCTTTACCTCCTTCCTATGATAAGATTCATAATGTGTTCCTTGTCTCTATGCTGAAAAAGTATGTGAAGGACTCTTCTCATGTGCTTACTATTGAGCCTTTGGAGATACATGAGAATCTGACCTATGAATAGAAACATGTGAAGATCCTTGACTCCCGAGTAAAGTAGCTAAAGAACAAAGAGATTGAACTGGTAAAAGTTTTGTGGAAATATCATGGTCTGGAAGAAACCACTTGGGAATTGAGAGATGAAATGTTACATACTCACCCTTCTATTTTTACTTGATATTTCAAGGATGAAATCCTTTTAAAGTGGTGGAGTGTTGTAACATAATGAATCTTAGATGTAATCTCCATGTAAACATTTTTCCAAAGTTTCCCTTTCATTTCTGTCCTTTATGTCATTCATGTTTAATTAGTGGAATTTATAGTGGTTTAGTGAACATTTATTCACTAATTTTACCAATACAAGGGTTTATGCACAAATACCTCAGTGAAAGCTTATTTAAGGATCTAAAATGCAAAATCACCTCTTTAGTAGAACAATGGTATATTAATTTGTGCTAGAAGTGCAAGGCCCTAAACCTTGATTAAATGTATTAAACAAGCTTAATTACCATAATTAGGTACTCTAAACATTGATATAACTTTGAGATGTGATTTGAAAACATAAAATGAGCCTATGTTTCAAATTTGGTTTGATTTGGATGTTGTTTGTGCAAGTTATGCAATTTTAAGTACATTCTGGACTTTATGTAATTTACCCAATTGGGAGGTTTTCTTTGCAAATTTTCATCTGAATTTTAATCCTTAGATATTCCCTTACCATTCTCAAGATTTTGAACCATGCGGCACCTGGTTGCACCTTGGTTTGAAGGTGTTTCTCTCCAAGGGCATTATAGGGATTACCCTATTTATAAATGAGCCTATCTTTAAATGCTATCCACCAATGGGGTTATTTCTTTGTTTGAAGGATGGTGAGGATGGCCTAGAAGTCTCCATGAGTTTTAGGACCTACTTGTGATATACAAGAAGTCTCTATGAGTTGTCCTCTTGCATGGCCATGAAGCCCTAGGCTAGGGACACATGGAAAGTCCCATAGACACCTCATGCTTGCCCCCTTCTTTACAAAGCCATGCCTACCCATTCCCACCTCCCAATCCAAGAAGCAATCCTCTCCCTCTCTTTCCTCCAGCTTAGAGAATAATTCCTTCTATGTTTGGCCACGAAGTTGCTGTCCCAAGGTAAAAGAGGGTGCCTACCTTGGTGAAGAAGGCTCTTAGGGTTCTAAATTTCTCTATTTAGGATTTCTTAAGCTCCTCCTTGGTTGTTTTACCAAAACTAGTAAGTATCCTCCTTTCCTTCCCTATTTTCATGCTGTTAGTATTCCTCCCCCCTTCTTCCAGATCGAAACCATGACCATCAATGGTAAAACTCCACCTAGAACCCTAAAACATCTCATCTCCATGCTCTTTTGCTAGGGTTTGCACCTATAAAGTGGAGAAGTTGATCTTTGCTCAAGAAATGAGCTTGGCTTGGAGTAACCAAACCTTCTAATCATGGAATCCTTTCTATTTGGACCTTCTTACATTCCTAGATGAAAGTTTTGTTAGCCCCCTTCTCATATATTTCTTACTACATGCTTAAAACTCATTCTTCTATGTTTAAAATCGATGATCTCCATCTCTATTTACCATGTTCTTCTAGGGTTTTGGTTTCTTGTTGTTTTACCTTCTCTAGAAGCTCTAGTTTGGTTACCTATGCAACTTAAAACCTGATATTGGGTCAAATGGTGTTTCCTCCCTCTCACTCTCTCTTCAATTATCTCGATCGGTTTGATGATGTGGCAATTTCCTATTGGTCAGTATTGAAAAATTCATATCTTCTAATCCGCTTATCCAAATTTGACAAATAAATATGTTTTGGAATTGGAAAATTAATATATATCTAATAAAAATATTTTCAAGGTCTGATTTCATGGGTTGACAAAGGGTGGTTTTTGTAAAATGAATTTGATGCATAAAATCCATAAAAATTACATCTTAATCATCATAACTCCAAAATTAACATCAAAAATATATTTTCTTCATCAGGAAAACCTAATAAGTTCATTGGTGATATTTTCAAAATATAAATATGAGATTTTCTAAAAAGTTCTGAAAATAGGGTTTCTATACATTAATGTGCACTATGTACTCTAATACATGTTAATACATTAAAAATAGGCAAAGTGGAACTTGGACTCAATTAAAGTGGTGAACCTTAGTAATTGATATCAGTGTGAGAGGTATGTGCATTCCTTACACCCTATGTTGGGATAATTACACCCAAACCCTATATTTCCCTAATGAGGCTTAAATGAACCCTAAATCTTCTATTCTTGAATCCTAATGTTGTTCACCCCACAAATCGGATTATATTTTTTTCTTATTTTGATCTTATACCCCACTGCCATGATTATTTAATATTATGACTACTATTGCCATGAATACTTTTCTAGCATGTATATTTATGTTCTATTTAATTTAAAGTAGTGGTACTTATGTACAACCACCCACAGAGGGCATGTATTTAATCACCCTAGGGAATGTTTTTATTCTCCCCTATATAATTGTGTAGGTGACTGGGAATGGCTTATTCTCCCCTCACCTTTAGGTTAGAGGTCTGGTAGGTTCCTCAACCCTACTTATTTAGGTAGACATAATTATCTTACATGAAAATCCTTTTTAATATAATTGTTAATGGCAAGTTTCTTTTGAATATAGCCTCATACTCTTGATATCTTCATCTTATGATGAACCCTAGCCTATTCTTATTTGCTTTACTTATCTTGTTATCCTAGAATAATTTTATGACACATACCTTGTTTTCTTTCCCCTTTTGTTGGGTTCTTTCCCAACCACCCAAGTGCTGGTGCTGAGCAAGGGGAAGGACAAGTTTGAAGGATGTCATCTCAGGAGTATATCTCAAGCTATCTGAAAGGATGTCTAGGTTGCTATAGCTAGATCCTTTTTTCTTATCTTTTTCTTTTGGGAACAATCATGTAATGAACAACGAAAGCCATGTAATATGCTTAGTACTTTTGTTTACATTGCTATTGACATTTTATAATGTATCTGGTGCATGCTTATTTACTTGGAATATTATACATGCATCCCTCAATATCTTTTGTCTTTCTAAAAAGATGGATGTTTTGTAAATCCTTTAAATTTTAGTAAGGAGGTGATCTCACCTCTTTACAGGTATATAAAAAGACACGTAGGCATACTTAGTAAAATATTCTTGAATATTTTGCTGACGTATACCACATGTAATCTTTTATTTAGGTTGTGGACATATGATCTTAAAGAACCATGATAGTTGAGATTTGTGTGGTGAGTTGATGTACAGGTGGACCTGTTGTCTTAAGATCATGTTTTATAATGTAGTACGTGTATAAATAGAAGTTTGTTGTTCAATGTGTAATATCAAATGTTGTAACAATTCATTATGTAATTATATGTTGAATGGTGAACATGTGTTGTGGTTTGTTTATTGTTCATGTGCTTGTGCTACTGTTGTTTCCTTCTGACTTCCTCTGAATTTCTTCTTCTTATCCTAGTGTGGGGTGTTTAAATTGGTATGCTCATCAACATGAGGTTTCAATTTAAACATCACACATTAGATTAAGTTTGAGAAAACTTGGGGATGTCACATTGATCTTCCTATAGGTCGAGTGACTTCATTCATAGAAGAACACTACACAAAACTAGAACTTCATGGGAATATTAATGTCAATCGAATGTAGTAGCCATCTAGTTAGTTTCTCTTCTTGCATCACACAGAACATGTTTCCTTTAGGCCACGTTTTTAACCTTTTTGGTTAGATTTTAATGGAAAAGTAGTTTTATTGATGTTACATATGTTGTGTTTGATCACTGGGACACATAAAGATGGATGATCTAATACCTTTAACATTGTCCCCTAAGAAGTGAGATTGGTATCATGGTAATAAGAGTTCCATGAAAGTTGGTGTTAGATACAAACACACAACCTACATATGGTAATTGTTGTGGTTTGTGGAGGCACAAGCACAACGGAAGCAACAAAATAAAAATTTTCCACACATACCCCACAAGAAGATCTTGTCGATAACAACTTATTCAGAAAGAGGGTGTGTGGGATATACCTTGTTGTAGAGAAAGTATGATGACATCCCTTCACATGGTGACGTGTGTAGACCCTCGTATGCACAAACGATGGTTTTTGACATCCTCCAAATTCAAGCAACTCAATGTTTGCAACTCGATTTCATCCATGCTGATGGAATGTAACTCCATGTCATGCTTCATAAGCCAATAGGAAGGAGTAGAATTCTATCTTGATAACATGCTAGCGTCGCTCTCCTTCTCTCTCTCTCTTGGGGATGATGAAGGCTAGGGTTCACATAAAGAGCATGTTTGAGAGTGACACCTAAAGTCTAGCCATCATGCCCCTATAAATAGGATAGGGAAGGAAGTAGGGTTTCCCTAAACCACTGGGAAAATAGAAATGATATAGTTACATTTAAAATGAGCTATTCATGGACCATTAAAAGAATATTCTAAAAATAATTAATTAACCAATTAATCATATTAATTGATGAACTAATCCCCATTCGTCCGACTCTAGTCAATCGCTCCAGATCAGCCAGCCGACTTAACAAAGAAATTTAATTAATTGTTTTAAACACTTTAACTAATTAACTCGGATTATATTTCAATATTATTCTAGTAGATTACCTAAATGTTTTAGTAACCACTTTCATTCATAACATTTCAAATCATATCCATAAATATTCTCCTATTCCAACACATCCTATGTGTGTGACCGTAGGCTTCAAATTACATCGACAGTGATATTCATAATCATACTATGATTTTACAAGTAATGATTGATATCTAGAAAGATTCCATTTCTACCCAAATAATTGAAGAAATTAGAGAACAACTTCAACCTACAATATGTGATTGGTGTTACAATGATTGTATAGTTCCTTTGTCTTTATATCCAGATTGAACTCAAGGTACGGAATTGACATCCTCTTCAACATTCAATCCATGTTCCTTGCCCTAGAGTAGACTGTTTGAGATATGTGTAAGCTCAATATCACATATTGACTCACACCAGCATGGCCATGCATTTATTAGTCTCACTTATCAAGTGAGAAGGACATCAAACTCCTGTAGGAGGGACAAATCTCATCTGGATCACTCACAATCATCCCCATGTGTCACAGTGCACCTGATCATCTCCTTTATGGCAACTCATATTTAGGACCACGGTGGATGATGTCAAAGTACACTGAACGACATGTGATGAGTGTAGTGATTTTAGGTCTAAGAACCACAATCACCACCATCACTATGAGAGATGACTCTAACTACCAATCATGGTTCCATGTGTCATTCTCAAGGAGGGTCTGTCTGATACACTATTGTCTAAGAATATTCAATGTTCTTGGTTTGATATCACATATCATGACTAATGAGATTATATCATCAACCAACACACATTCTAGTCTTAAGTGTTATTGTTGTCTATTTCTCTTTCTAGAATAACATTTGACTAGGGACATAATGAGAATGCATATACTCTTGACATATGTATGATCTCATCATTCAAATCCTCAACCCGAAGGCATACCTCATTGAATAATATCTTTCTTTAGACATTATTATGTTTCATAATTATCTCATAGCTGAATGAAATAAAATAATTTGGAATATTGCCTCTATAATTAATAAATCATTTAAAAGATATTCCATTACAATAATCATATATTTGGTTGTCTGGGCATACACACCAACAATAATTAATTTAAATTACAATTCTCTTGAACTAAGTAACCTTAAAATCCACAATGGTTAAACTATAATTTTAAGGATGGAGTGTGGGATCTGACTATTGATCACCTATCCATATCTCTATGGTGTTTGAGTTTCCCCTCTATACCTAAACTTAGGGAAACCATAAGTGGACCTAAAGGTTCTCTTATAAACCCTAGAGAGTCAATCTAACATCTCATATGTTCTCTAAAATTACCCTAGTTCACACAATTTAGATTTGTTTGTGTTTCCATCTCTTGGTTAGGATCACTTATATTTTGGGTTCTTGATTCTGGGTAGCCTGTGTATCTAAACAAATTCATGAAAGTTGACTAAAATGATAATGATGCCATTATATGACTTTTTGGCCTAAATCTCCCTATGAGAAATGAGCGTCCTCTTGGAATTATAAAAATATGCGTACCTTCTTGAAACATGCAACCCTATGAGGCAAATCTTGTACATGTACCCTATTATAATTCAAGTGATTATCTAAACTTTAAGTATGTAGTTATACTCCAAGTGATAAAAATATAGATAATATCTTGTTTTTAAAAGGACCTTATTGATTAAAATTACCTTGAACAAACTCTATTTGCATAACATTGAGAGATATAAGACCCTGACCATATTTGAGTATGGATAGGATGTTGGGAATAAGAAACGGACGTGTCCATTCCTGATGTACCCCAAGTTTATCCTTAAAAGTAGGGAATGAACTCATAATATTTGGATATGAGAAAAATGTTAACCATTGTTGAATGATGATTTGAATTTGTCACTGCCTTTTTTCATATGCAAATAGATAACCACAATTTGGATATCTTCTCATTTGAAAAGTTCAATTGTGTGGGTGCATCATGATAGTGAAATACTCATTAAGGAATTTTTGTTTGAAAGAGAGTTGTCTGGTTTATGACCCGCTAACCTATATAAGATGTCCACTCTAATATGACCTAAAATCACATCTTTTGACTTCCTAAAAAATGGGAAAACATTTTTCTACAATTTTGAACTCTCTTGCCCCAACCTTAGCGCTTTGACTATTGTTGAAACATGAATGATGAATTTTGATTTGATGATAATCTTGAGGATGACATTTTTTTCACATGCTTAAGTACCTAGCTCAATATCATTCATCCTTTTGAGTATCCTTGATAAGGAAATTGATGTCTTGAAATGTTGTTATAATATTTTTTATAGATGAATGATCACGCATAGGGTATAGATAGGAATTAATCATGATAAAATTGAATAATTGGACACATGATATTTGATGTCCAAATATTTCCCCTTGAATCTAATTTTCTAAACCCAACCTTCTTGATTATTGATCTTGATAACGATTCAAACCATTGAAAATGCCCTATTGAGATCTTGAGAAAACTCTCAAAATATACTTGATGAACCATATTCATATCTTGAATCTTGAACATTTTTCTAGTAATAATGTTGATCTTTTTGAATATGATTTAGGGTTACATTCTAAACATGGACTAAGTGTGGGACCATCCATTGAATTTGATATTGAAATATAATGTTGAATCATGATACTAGTCTCTAATAGTTGAATACTTAAAATCTTGATCATGGATGTAAAACCACACCTAGGTCTGATATAGTAACATCAAAACCCTAATATTAGACTTTCAAACTAAACTTTGTTCCTTATTACTTAGCCATACTCTTTAGACCCACAATTGGTTCTCCAATATATAAACCTCCGTATTTATCAATGTAGTAGTATGTGTGAATGAAAATATAGTGTGAATATCATAGTTTTTAGTTTGGAAGTATTTGTGATATGGAAAATGAAGTCCCAACTAGTTTTGAGGATTGCTTGGGGACGAAATTTCTTTTTTATGGAGTGAATGATGCCATGAAGTGGATTTTACATTAAAATTTTCAATTTACCTCTGAGTATTTACTTATATCTAATCATGCTTGATTTGACTCCAATTCATCATTTAATGTATGCATGAACAATTATGGCACCTAGGTTGAATATTTTATGTTTCATACAAGTAATGTATGCATCTTGGCATTAAATCCAAACTTAATTAAGGTTTCTACTCAAATTGACCGATTCCAGATTAAATGGTACTATTTGACTCTTTATTTCTATGTATTCTACTCTTTGTTAAGAGACTATGATCCAAAATTGAGCTGAAATGGAAACTCCTATAAAATATAATGAATTTTCAATAAAATATACAAAAATACCCATTTCCCTCCCTTTCTCTATTCCTTTATTATTTTTTAGCATAAACTTTAATATGGCCAACTGATGAAGTAGCCATGGATCTTGCTACTATCTGAAGGATCTTGAATCAAGACCTACATCCCATAATGAAAAGGAGGTAGGAGACAACATCAAAATCGACATTTTTCCCTCTCTTGGTCACCTCATTCAACTTCATCCCTTCCAGAACTCCTTTCTTTCTAAACTGAAACCTCTCAGACATATCCAAAATGAAATGTCAATCAGAAGAAGTAGTTTCAAACTACATTCCTTGTTCTTTCTCCTCTGCATGAAGAGGGAAATTGAACGACCTACTTAATCATAAGGACCTATATGGTTTGTCATATTCTATGTAGGATAGGACTCTAATCCTATTAATACTTGAAATATTATGTTTGGGTGTGTAAAATACAAATTGGGATTGCATTTCGACGATACTATAATCCCAATTCATTGGGACTTCTTTGTTTTACACAACCTTAAGGTATTTTTATGGTATAAACCCCTTGACCCCGGCGGTCGTTCCCAGTGACCGAACTCATGTTGCCAACTACACTTTCATCCTTCCTCATCCACTTACTCATTTTCTGCACCTCTCCATTCTCATCATATTCTCCTTTATTTACTAGGTATTTATCCATTCTAATCATTCTCTCATTGGTTACTAGTTTTTTTTAATTCTTTTTCCCTTTGGTAGTCCATCCAGACATAGTGGTTTTTACCCATCTTATCCTTTTTTCTAGTCTTTTCTTTATTCCTCTTGTCTACTTTGATGATTCCATCTAATGATTCTACACCCAACAGCTGAAGTTTTCAAGATTGTCCTCTCTATTTCCCTTCTAGTTCTAGATTTTCATAGGTTGTGGCTAAAGATGCTACATCACTGTGCATGAACCCACCCACCTAAACTATTGTGTTTACTTCTTTTTTTGCATCATCATTACATATTAATCTTGTGTCAATTCCAATTAAGAAATAATATGAACACGTGATATAAAACAAATACAAACACTAAATAAGATTTTTACTAATCTTATAGTTAGTTGCATTCAAAACATAGGATCAGAAAAAAGGCATTCCATTGCACACCTCTATATCCTTGTCATGTCTACATCCTATTTGAATCATTTCCATTGAACCCAACGTGCCCTAATCAGACTCGTAATCCCACCTACTTATACCCTTTAGCACCTCATCATTACCATCCCTTGTAAAACCTTACCGACACACATTCCTTATATCTGGTGAGCACTTCATTATACTTTTTGACATCTCCTACCTTATTTTGTGGCACTATAAAGAAACCTAAATTGGGTAATTTTTTCTCAATCCAACACCTCCCTTATGAAACCCCTCTTTGGGTTCACTTAACCAAGGAAAACTCAATAAGTTGCTAATTGTCCCTTTTTGAGGCCTAATGCTCCCTTATACCCTCCTCACTAGCACCCACTGTTATTTTTCACTTCCCCCCTACACAATAAAAATATAGGTATGAGATAAGGAGAATTAGATTCTAGATCACGGTCCACTATAGTTTGTCCCTAATCCAATGGCCACAACTGAGAGGTTCACAATTCACTATTTCTCTCTTTCTCTCAATTGATTAACTGGGAGCTTCTTGATTCATGCATTTCCAATAAGTATCATAAAATAACAGACCATGTTGTAGGTGACCCCTATTGGTATCCTGTGATAAATCAAATCCAGGAGTTGATCCATGCTACCCACAACTCCTAGCACATTGTCGCCCCACCCATCAACACAAATTTTTACCACGGTAAAATGTAATTATCCCATCTCATAGAAATACTAGTAATTTCCTATATCATTAATAATACATAAAAATACATATTGGCCTAAAAATAACAAAAATATCATTCATTTTTATAAAAAATGAAATGAATTTTATAGAATCAGTTGAAAGACCTAGATATAATTTCTATTCTATTCTTATTTTAAAAGATTTTACTTAAACATGATAATAATCACTAATCATGACCTCACCGACCTAAACCCCAATTAGGTCATATGATGGAAATCATATGAAAAACCTAGATATCAAACATTTCCACGATTATAACATTCCAGATGGTGATAAAGACTCAAATCTGATAATGATGTTGATGATTATTCTTTTCCTAAGATATGAACTAGGTAATCCATTTGAAAATAGGTGACCTCAAAATCAATATCAAACCTTGAAATCTTTCTACACTTATTGTATAAAGATAAATGATCATACCTAGTGAAGAAATAGTAATAAATTACCATAACTATTTTAACCTAAATTTTCATGTATTTATAGATATATTTGGATGCAAATAATGGATTGTTTAGGACATATTAGAAATCTTGAATTCTCTATGTCTTGTTTAATAATTTTAGATTATCAATGCAATTTTTTCATAAAAAGGGATTTATGTATTTTGGTTCTTTCAATAATCCATTATTAATTGATGGTTTAAGAAATAGTAGAAAACTCAATAATATAGGAATTCCCAAGAGTAATGAATGATTGGTACTTAAGATATGGAAGTGTCTTGGATTTCTTATTGAAGGAAACTTATTTTATTCAAACCTATCTTGCACCCAAAGAAAGAATATATCAAGATAGGAATTCTAGTCAAGTTTGGGTAGGAAAGGAGTTATTGCATACCTTGAATAATTCAAACAAAGAAAATACTTGGAAGGCAAATAAAATGCATTTAACTTTTGTGTTTGTCCACCATTTTATTACGAATCCAAGATTCAGCTATTTGAAAGTCATCCTTCAAATTTGGGGTCAATCATAGAAAAGAGGAGAGAGATATGAATTTAATAAGTTTCCCTAAAGTGAACGATTATTTGATATATGTATATAATTTGTCACATTTAATGTGACTAGGAACCATATGCTCAGTCTTCATGATGTTGCATGGCCCCATGGCCCTCAGATCCACGATTGAGGATCGTCTCCTACCTTCAGCCAAAATGCTAAAGTCGAGTACAACACCATGTTTTCCCACTTTCACCTCTCTCTCTCTCTCACATTTGTGTGGGAACACAAAATCCTTACCACTGAATTTGAAAGGCAATTCCAAACCTGACCGTCCCTAGACAACCCCGTGCTAGAGTGAAATTGGGAGTTTCCCCAATTGCCAAAAGGAACCCGACTCCATTGATGGCGGGTTTTGTTAGCCACACCTATATAAGGCATATGGCCTCTGCACAAGATCAATCACACACAGAGAGAAACCTCATGGATCTCAAGCCTTGTCCCACACTCCAATTTTGTAGCAAACCCTACCTTCTTCTTTTGTTTCTCCGGTGTGCTCTATCGAAGGTCCAAACCATCCTCTGTCTCAGTTTTTTCCTACTCTGGGAAATTAGAAGCCACAAGCAAGTCCGATGAGACAAATTGAAGGGGACTACTCACCTGCCACTCAAGAGCCAAAACACTCAAAGTCAATTACGGAGTGTACACACCCAAGGAACATGTTTGCAAAGTAGAGGGAGTTTAGGTTGAAGATAAGGAAGCATGAAAATACCTCCTACCCCCAGGTATGTAGTTGTAAGGTAAGGGACACCTTGGTATTTTATCCCTACTTGATGAACCTACCACACGAGTGCAGAGCACTGAGGTGTCGTAAGTCAATTGGTTCGGGCCCGTCCCCGTGATGCGTGATTTACCTAACAGTCACTGACATGGAGAGCTTTGATTGGCTAAAATAGAATTTTCTTGCAAATATTCTAGTAATAAATTGGTAAGTCCAAATAGGGTTATAGTATATACCACTTCCATTAGAAAACTATGTAGAATCCAATAAAGTAGGTTTCTTTGCCTAATTCTTTCTTGAATTCCAAAATTATATAAATATGCATACTTTGGTGACACTAATACATGTAAACCCTAATTTCATTAAAGTGACGATCATATCCTGATTAGTTAGTTTAAATAGTACAGTCTTATCAATTTTGATAAAAGAGCACAACTGGATCTAATCTAGGATAAAGGGTTCACATGTTGCCAAATTAGGGTTTTCAAAGTTGAAAAATCTTAATAAGTCATAGTTATTGTTTGGGAGGCCTAACCCTAATGTAACCCTAATTTGACCCTAAAACCCTAGCTTAGAGTCCAAGTCGGTCTTAACTGATATTTTGTGAACATAATAGTAATACATGGGTGTTAAACATTAATTACGCTTGATCGAATCTGCACTTGTTTGCTTGGAAATTAAGTCATCCATGAAGAAAGGTATGTGGTTACTTATGGATAACCACTCTTATTGAATTTCAATGTGTCCTGAAGTTTCATGAATGTGTTGCCATTAATATTCTTGGGTGTTTATTTGTCTACTACAAACTACAAGGCCATATGTGTACCACTTTATATGAACATAACTTTCTCAAACCCAAGATGTTATCTCTAGATGGTAGAATGTATATGTGGGAGAAAGGACGTCATTGTGATGATTGGTGATCAAGTCGGGAAAGGAAGATCACAAATAGGTCAAGTTAGGAAAGGAAGGTTGATGTAATATCATGCTTGGGGGATGGAAGGTTATGATAGTCCAATGTAGGGACAAAACCCCAACGATAAGGTACCCCATAGAGAATTCCCTAGGGAGAGGGTATACCACAGAGATTGAGCAATCAAGGTTTGAGAAGTTATAATATAAAATGCATGCTAGATCATATAATAATAACTGGTGCTATGGTTTTTTATGTTGTCACACCTATAGGTACATATTTTACTTTCACCAAATACTTAGTATAGAGATATTTTGACATGTGTTTTGTTTTTCAGTGATTTAGGTTTAACTAAAAATTATCTGAAGATATGGACATCCAAAGAAGATGGCACCAAAAGAAAAGATGATTAAAGTATACTGGAGGATGTATAGATATATTTACTTTATGTTTCGATACTAGTTTCCATTTCCATGTAACTCCCTAGATGAGATTCTATCTTCATGTTGTTATCAAGCTCTTTTCCATTCAATAAAATTTCTGATTAATATTGGTTACTTGCTAAACCTTGATCCTAGAAGTATGATAATGTCCATTTCCCTCTCGGTCTGCCTTAATTGGGGATAAAAGGGGGAGGGGGTCATTACAATAACCTTGATGCTTAAAATCTTAATTATTATAACCCAATCTTAATCATTGATATAAATATTCCTGACCACAATATGATTTGAATCATTGATTACTCTACTTGGATCTCTCATACTTTGAAATCATCAACAAGTATGGTTATGTCCTCTTTGACCTGTGTATTATTATTGGATTATATTTGTGTATTGTTTCCTCTTGACAATTTTGGCTACATATTTGGTTGAGATACCTCCTTTCTAGTTGAATAAGATTTTAAAATTATATATATATATTACAAATAAAAGTGGACATAAATAGTAAATGTCAATGTACCATTGCTTGTTAATAAGGAGATGGCATCACAATTTCATGTATAACAACCTTCCCCTTTTGGGTCGATTGGAAATAACGGGACCTTCCCTAACACCTTGTAAGTGTGATGTAAATGCTTATCCTTTAATTCAGAGTACACTGGAAACTCAAAATAAAATATAAGCTTGTCGAATTAATTGAGTTTTGAATCACATGTGGTTCATTTCCTCTTATAATACATGACAATTGTTTTATTTGACAATTAACTATTTTACTTGTTCTTTGTGGTGTGTACCAATGTGTTTGCATTGATTGTGCCTCAATGTTTAAGGTTTAGGCAATGAAAGAAACTTGATGAACATGTACATGCTCATATTTTGAACTAACTTCCACTTTTGTCTACTTACACTACTTGATGATGATATTATTTGACATATTATTCTAGATTGAATATTGATACAACAACGTGGAACTCCATGGAATGTTAATGAAAATGGGATGAAGTAGTTAGACAATTAGTTTATTTTATTTATTCTTACATATCGTGTTGCCTTTGAGCCACCATTTTTTGTTCAAATTTAATTAAAAATAAGTTTTGTTTAATTGTTACATAAGTCTTGTGTGATCTTAGAGTTGCTCAATGATGGAAGGTCTTATCCTTTTAACACCATATCCCTGCATAGTGAGATTGTGATCGATGTACTAGCACTACTATGACAGCGGGACTCATGGTAAGATAGAAGTTGGATTTTCTTGTAGTAAGAGATACCATTCATATCATTTTTAAGATGGTCAAAACTGCATTAAACTCAAAATTAAGTCATGAATAGTAAAGTCCAAATAATATTATACAATGTAGTTTGTGGGTGCAAGTATTTTCATAATGATAGTTTTGTTATTGTAAATTAACATATATTTGAACAGTACCATATGCTAATATTTTTATCCAATCTAGAATTGTGAATGGTGGAGTCAAGTTGGATGGAACAGATGTACCAATATGCGATAAGTTTTGTTACTTGCATTCTATTATTGAAAAGGAGGGTGACGTCCAAGATGATGTTTATTAGAGGATCACATCAAGATGGTTGAAGTGGAGGAGTGCAACTAGATTAGTATGAGACTAGAAGATCCCTCTCAGATTAAAAAGCAAGTTCTATAGAATAGACATATGACCAGCCATGCTATATGTGAGTGAATGTTGGGTTGTCAAGAAATAATATGTCAACAATATGAATGTGTTTGAAATGTTTATGTTGAGATGCAAGTGTGGGAAGACAAGATAAGATCATTTGAGGAATGATTGTATTAGGAATAATGTGGGGGTGGCGACCATCATGGGCAGGTTGCATGAACGCCTTCTCAGATGGTATAGATATGTGTTATACATACAGGAAAATGTACCTATTCAAATAAAAGTTATTCGCTCAAGAATAATTAAAAGAAGTAGAGGCATACCAAAATTAACATGGGAAGATATTATAAACAGAGATTTTGAATCTTTACATCTTGATCAGAGTATGGCTCATAACATATCTGATTGGAAAATAAGGATCCATATAGTCAAATCCAACATGGTTGGGATTGAGGATTAGATAATTACGATGATGATAACACTACTTTAAAACTGTGTCTTGTGAATCAATTGCAAGGATGTTTCTCTATTACTTTAAACTTCTCAAAACTAATAGCAAATAATAATAAATAATGAAAATGACCTAAATATCTAAACAATAAGATCAAGGATTAGTAAATATTGTATGGCCATATGATGAACTCATTGCTAAAGACTTATAAGGTATATTATATAGATCCATTGATATCAAGAACGTTCTCCAAATAACATGGAATTCTTTTCCTATCTTCAAACTTCTATGAGAATTATATCCTTTAAAATTAATAAGTTGTTAATGGAAGCTTATTTGATCAATGGGTCTAAACAATAAAATTAGAAGATGTTTTCAAAATCAAACAAACTATAATAACATTCCAACCATCTCCTAATTGTAATACTTTCTATTGCAAACTTTTAAAACATATACACTAAAGTGTCTACTAGTCAAGAAAGATATAAATGTTTATTTCATGGAAAAATTAAAGAGATGTTAATCATATTATTTTTGTTTGCACCTGTACAAGATTAACATAGATTTCATTGCTAATGTAGTGGCACCCGAGTGGTAAAGTTGATGTTGTATGACCAAGAGGTCACAAGTTTGAAACTCCCTAGCAACAGGATGAATGAATTACCATTTTTTTAAAGCATATATTTTATTGAGGAAGGTTCATGTAAACACTCTCATGGGTTGTATAAGAACCCATTCTTGGATATAGTTGAGAAAGATAAAACAAATATTTCTTGGTACAATGGACATAAAAACTAAAGCAAGAGGAAGCATCGTAAAATTGAAACAAATAAGTAATAAGAATAATTGAATCTTATCTCTTAGTGGGATATTGTATATACAACAACAAGAAATCAACTGATTTCTCATGTAAATATATGAAATGGTTCTTGAATTTCTTCTGAGTTGATTAAGATCTTAACGAGTCACCTAATAGTAGGTAATAAACCATATAGGTTTTCCCAAGACAAACCATCTACTTCCCAAATAGTGAAGGCAGTGATCTAGGGAACATGTTTGGAAAATTCACATTAAGTGCAAACTCCCAGTAAGTGTAACCATGTCAGTCTTTATCTGAATATTGAGTGTTCCTCAACATTACATCTCAAAATTTACCCTTTATTATTCATGTGAGTTGCATTCCCTCCTCACATCAGAATCTCATAATATATCTTTCATGAACCCATCTATGTTAGAAAAATTAAAATAAGGACTTACAACTCTATTAACCATCAAGAGAACAAACTTGTGAGATTAAAAAATTGCCAATTTAAGGAGACATAACACATAAATTTACACATATTAAGTACTTCTATTTGAGTAAATTGTGAGATTGGTTAGTAATCATGATATACTAGTGTTTATTCATGTGTATGTTCAGATTTATCTCCAAATTGTAAAATTTTATTTACAAATATTTGATTATATCAGTTATATGGTCAATGGGATGTGAATTATAACCCAAATCTTGGTTGATATTTTTAAATTTCTCATAGGGGATACAAATTCTTGAATATATTATTAAAACCTAGGTGTTTTATAATCTCTTATCATTTTTAATTCTTCAATGGTAATCAAATTCATGCCTATATTATCCATCTATACCGTTATGTATGTTTATATGGTTTTCAGAGGAAGTTCAGGTTGGTTATATTATAATTTGATATTATTCAATGTTTGAAGGTTGTTTTTAGTGTTTTTTGCTTTTTGATATATTTAATGTATCAAACGTTAATTATCCCTATTCAAACCTAATTCATTGACTAATTTATAAAAAAATTCCCTAAAATTAGAGGGAAATCTCTCTCTCTCTCTCTCTCTCTCTCTCTCTCTCTATATATATATATATATATATATATATATATATATATATATATATATATATATATATATATATATATATATATATGGTTTATCTTGGCTGTCCGCGCGGGTAACTAGCTATTCTATCCGTGACCAAGTAGTTGTGGTAGCTTTTGTAAATAACAAACTTCCATCTTTTTTAGTATGATGAAGCGGTAGCACAAATATGTAATTATCACTAGCATTTCTAATTCGTTTGTGGGGACGGGACAGTGGTGAGTGGATCTGTAAGGCTGAATAAATTATTATTCTTTATTCCTAATTCATTTGCATCGTGGTTTGGCAAGTTAGGATGTTTAAAGTTATATTTATAGCGGCATCACATGTAATTAATGTAGATGGAAGTATAAATAAAACCCCAACAACCTACTACTTCCATACATAGCAATTGTTATTTTTAGTTGATTACACATACAGATTAGAGTCTACATATATGAATACAACATGTGATACAAGCAGGTTTATTACAAGACATCAACCTTGGCTACATTTTTCCCATTCTCATTATAAATTCTCTTTTCAAATTACATAAGGTTCCTTCCTATTACAAAATGCTCCTTCTCATTAAAAATTTGTATTCAAATTACAGAATGTTCCTTCTCATTATTGTTCATGTCTGTTATAATTTTAGTTAAAGAGATTATCTATATATTAGATAACTGTATATTTTTTCTTCTTCTTGGCAATGGTTATTGGTGTCTTTGTATATACACACAATTTTGGTAATTTGTACTGTAATAAGAAAGTGTCATATGTAATATGTACATTCACATTATAATAGACAAGAGCCAACTGTAATGTAGATGATAGTTTTGTAATATGGATAGTCATAGTGTAATAAGCAAGTGTCATACGTAATATGATCAGTCACATTATAATAGGCAAGTGTCAACCGTAATGTAGGTGACAGTTTTGTAATATTGGTACTCATATTGTAATAAGCAAGTGTCATCTGTAATATGGACAGTCACATTGTAATAGGAAAGTACCAACCGTAATGTAGGTGACAATTTGTAATATGGATAGTCATATTGTAATAAGAAAGTGTCATCTGTAATATGAACATTCACATTGTAATATGCAAGAAACAACTATATAGTTGATAGTTTCATATTATGAATAGTCATATTGTAATAAGCAAGTTTCATATGTCATATGGACAGTCACATTGTAATAGGCAACAACCAACCATAACGTAGGAGACAGTTTGTAATATGGATAGTCATATTGTAATAAGCAAGTGTCATATGTAATATGGACAGTCACATTGTAATAGGAAAGAGCCAACCACTATGTAGGTGACAGTTAGATAGTCATTTTTAATAAGAAAATGTCATCTGTAATATGGACGGTCACATTATAATAGGAAAGAGCCGACCATAATGTAGGTGAAAGTTTTGTAATATGGATACTCATATTAATATGAACAGTCAAATTGTAATAGGCAAGAGTCAACTGTAATATAGGTGACAGTTTGTAATATGGATAGTCATATTGTAATAAGTAAGTGTCAACTGTAATATGGACAGTCACATTATAATAGGCAAGAGCCAACCGTAATGTAGGTGACAGTTTTGTAATATGGATAGTCATATTATAATAAGCAAGTGTCATCTATAATTTAAATTGAAAATACAAGTGAGTTTGCAAAATTTATGTATATAGTAACAAAATATAATGTGGTTAGGCATACTATAATATGTAGCTCTCATTGACAAATCATATATCCTCTACATACAATTTAAATTCAAACTACAAGTGAGTTTGTAAAATTTGTGTACGTAGTAACAAAATATAATGTGGTTAGACATACTGTAATAAGTATGAACAAATTGTAATGACGGTAGATTTTTTAAAACATACTGATAGAAATCGTAGAACGTCAGAAAAGGTTGATTGCACATGTTTAGAAGGAAAATAAAATAACATGAATTAAAAGTGTTCCTACACGTTGACATTTACCGGAATTTCATATCATGATTAGATAGACAAGTGGTGAGAGTTATGGAGTCTAGATTCAAACTCTCACATATGGTTAATTGACCAATAATATATGCATTACATTTTAGAATTTAAAAATATATGTGTGTCATCGGGTTCATGTGTGGATTTTGCCACTTTTTCTATTTACATTATTTGCAACTGTAAGCTTAAAATGTAATCGGTACTTTACTTTTAACCATGAATGCCACCGCTCAATTGAAAATTAACCTGCAATTTAATATTTACCATATGTACCACTGCCTACTCAAGCCACGGGTAACAAAGACTTACTACCCACACGAGCAGCGAGTGAATATCCATATATATATATATATATATATATATATATATATATCAATACTTTTTGTCCATTTATATTTATCTTTTGATGCTAAAAAAAATAATCTTTGATCGATCATAATTGCATGGACGGTGAAAGTTTCTTAAGACAAAACACAACCAGAAGCCCCTAATGATGTTATGATGTCCCTATTAGTAAAATTATTAAAGTTAGATTCTAGCAAACTGTATTAATCTTATATGACGTGTATGTGGTCGAATAAGTATGAAAAAAGATGTAGTTGACAATACATGTTGAAAAAAAAGTGTGATTGGACCTATTTGTAGCTGTTCCAATCACCTATTATATATATATATAGATTTGATTCTTGTTAAGTTTTTTTCTTGAAGTTTAGAAAATTGGCCAATTTATTGCTGATTTTGGTAGTTATTTCCCATTATAGCTAGTTTGTTCTCAAACTAGCATATTTTGCAATGAAACTTTATTCAAATATTTTTTGTTCATAAATTGTGACAAAAACATGTATAGCAAATGGTTAGATGTGGGTGTTGAATGGATCAATTTAGGGTGTAAGATAGTTCTAGAATCTCTACTCCTAAGAAATGTTGTCTTGTATTTATTTTATTTTATATCACTATTTTCCTATCATGAGGAACCGGAATGACAGATCCACTTTGTGACTCACCCTGGTAAGAATTGCCTTGGGGCATAGAGGGAATGGTCTTCTCACCCCCTCCCACACCCAATTAGTGTGGAGTGTCATTCGTAGAGCACTTTCACTGGGGTTTATCCCATATTAGCCTAGTCATTCCCTTTTTGAGTCAAAATGAACAATCAAGGTTTAAGATTTGAAATAAAAACGTAAACAATAACATGCACCAAAATTAGGAATTATAACTTACTTTTAAAATATAATTCATAATAAGATACATCAATAGAAACACTACTCATGTGGCCCATTTTAGGGCCAAATTGGGAATTTCCACACAAGTGCAAGTTTCTCCTAATAAACCATATAATAATGATTTAATTAAGAATTAAAACTATGATATAGTTCTAAGTAACTCTAATATCCTAATCCTTCATGTTTTATAACTTTAATACGACTGATGGGAAATACTACATATGATAGCCTAAACTCCATTGACTATGAAATAACATGGAACATGAAGGATTTTAGATAAAAGTCAATGAATAATTGATGAATGGATGGATTTAGTCGATAAATATATAAAACATAACTAAATACTCATAAGCAAGTTCAAATCAGATACCTAAATTCAATGTTTTATCCTAGTATGAAGAAAAAATAGTTAAGTGATGGTTTTAAGGAAGCCTACATGATATAAAAATTATTATATATTAAGTAAAAGGATATGGTATGATCTAGATACTAATATTTAACTTGATTTTAAAATAAGGATACTATAGAGGTAACATTGATTAATATACAAAGATAGTGCAATAACTTGAAAACTGAACCTTAATCCTAATGTGTTGAATCTTGCAATGGTAAGGAGTAATGCTCTTTAAGGAGTATTGAAATGATTGTGATGAATAGATATATTTTATTGTTCTTAAAGTGTTAAATTTCAACAAATCTACATGGAAACAACATGCATGTGATTTGGGATCATTTGGGGAACTTTAGCTGATCATGGGTTGCAATAAAACAAAATGAGTATATCAAAACAACATAAATAATTTAGGGTTTATATGGTTCTCATTATGAGGAATGAGATATTTGTGACTATTTAGAAATTAGTTTCCTTTTTTATAATGTGCAACTAATACCCAGATGCTTTGAGATGACCCAATTATGATGAACCCTATAATCACACCTTGATTCAATTTTTATACATATATAAACATAGTATCCATTATTTCACTTCCATAAATTGTGTCAAAAGTTGAATTGTGTTGTAATTGATGATATTAAACTAAAATTAGTAGTGTGCTATATAGTAACCATATTTATATTCTTTCAAGGAAAAATAATGATTTTTTGCACCAACCTTGTTGTTATTTTATACTATTATCAATTGTTAGTACAAGTACAAATGTAGGTTAATGATGACAAAAGGTTCTGAATGAGATTAATATGTAAATTAAATTACTAAATGCATATGAGAATTACCATTTAGAAAAATACTTTGAGAATGAAATCCTTCTAGGGAATGTGGCCTAGTGATAAAGATTAAAATAGAAAGAGGTGACAACAAAAGAGAAGTGTTGTGCTATTATTTCTTGCCATAATATTATATGTAAATGTTTCCTTTATTAGATATGTTATGCATTTGTATCTCATAGGCATACTTTTAAATTGTAATGTTTACAAGTCAAATACCAATGATGAGTCAATTCAATGAAATAAATTTACGTAAAATATGAGTAACATGGAATAGTAGAAATGAAGTCCTAATTCATACTAGCTATATAACCATTAGAATTTTCTTATCTTGAATTAAGGACATAAGCATAGAGTATATTAGGATCTTGTCTAGTGCTCTAGAGGCCTATGAGAAGGTTATAGAAATCATAAACTCTTGGGCTGATATGAAGATTGTAAGATTCCAATTTTTTGGGTGGCCCAAATCTTCAATGATAGTGTCTATAAGGATTTCAATTTACTAGGTCATAGGATGATGACATCTTATGATAAGTTGACTCATATACAAGATCAAGAAATAACTCATCTGAGCAATGTTAGCAAACTAAGACCTCAAAGTGAGCTAGATGGATTTCATCCATGTAGTTGTAACTTGCTAGGTACAATATAAGTTAATTTGGTCATCGAGTTAAGAAACTCAACTGAGTAGTGAATAATAACAATTGTTGGTTATGTAACACTGAAGGTTACTTGCAAGTATTTATTAATACAATGTTCAATGAATACACTACTCTATAACATGTGCATTCTAATATTGATCTTCTTAACTATTCTATCTCTTAAATGATAATCTCTTACAACAAAAATATTAAGTATTTCTTAGTAACTTTCTATTGATACCAGATCTACACCTATCTATAATGTTGATACATACAAGTATTACTAGCTAAGGAATGAAATAACATATCTTATTTTATATTGTTCTCTCCAATTGATGGTTGATACATGGTAACTATTTAAAGTAGGATTTTATCTCCGTAAGGAGACCCCCAAAGTGTCATTTTAGGTGTTCTAGTGTTTGTAGGTATAATAACAACAACCAAGAGACCAAATTGAGTAACTTGTAAATAAAAGTAGCATACAAATCGAATGTCCAAATACTTTCATTATTCTTGGGTGTATAGTAGTTATATATCAAGATATAACCATGTGCATGTAACATGCGGTAAATAGGATTGTATGTATACAACAAAATTTAATATATTTTTCATATTTCAATGTAGTATTTACTTGTTTAGTAGAATGTTTAGCTTTTTCTTCGTTATAGTTCTAGTGAATTTTAAAATTAGCATTTCTTAAAAATATATATAATAGATGCATAAAACAAATTGTCAATAGACAGAAGGTCAAATAGCAAAGACGAGTTGGTACTCTAATATGGTAGTGGCTAGCTATTATCGGCCCATTTTGAGAAAATTGTTTTTGGAGTTGACGCCTGGCTAATCAACCACGTTTGACATGTATAATTTGTGTCTATAAATTTGACATTGTGGTTAGATTGGAAACCTGATATAGTTGTATAAATAGACAAATTCCTCTAATATATTCTATCAATGCTCTATCATGTGGACCTGTTGAACACCTATATAATCTAAAGAAGAATAGACATGTATCATTCTCTCGAGTACAATAATTAGGGTTTTTTAGACACCATAATCTAATAGTATGGTTAAAATTATATTTATCACTTTTGGCGAGATGACCATCATTGTAAAAGTATTATTATACAATAAAGCATATAAACTGTAGTACTTGCCTTAAAATTAACCCTCGTACAGAAAGTGCTGAATTTTTTCTAGATTTATTTGCATGTGAAACACGCACAAATTAAGTATGATGCATTGTGCTTTCTATATTTTGTAGATGGCAATTATAAGATACCAAGTGCCATGATGTTGTATTATGTCAAAAATATTGACCATAATTGATTTGATGCCATTGACAAAAGAATTAATATTGAGAATAAGATGGTTCAGTTCAGGTCCTTCTCATTCAAGAAACTTGATAAGGACACTTGAAAAATACACCAATTACAACGCAAAGTACAACTAAAGGAAATTTTAATATTTTTCCCATTCAATGAACATCAAGATTTATGAAGAGAAGGGGGTGTGGATGCGCCCTACAAGAAAGTATTTCGGGTTTCATAGGCCCAAAGAGTCGTGGATCGTCCACAACAATGCTTTTAAGATTCTAGCGTGTTTAAATTTACCTTCAGTTTGCATTGGACTTGTATTGCTGTCAAAAGTTAGAATACGTAAAACTCCTAGTCTCAAATTGGATTCACAGAAGACTATGTAATGAAATTATTACACTAACATGTAGCTTTTTGTAAAATAAAGAACACTTTAAGTTATTGTAAAAGCCAACATTCTAACCCTTAATCTCAAGGTAATAGATTTGAATCTCCATGGCAAGGTGCACGGATATTCCTTGTCCCCTAATGCACTATATAGTATTACACACCTTGTTTCTGAAGCATTTTGACTTACTAGTTCTCTGAGGAATGGTCTAAGAAGTGGATATATAAGACATACACTTAGAATTTCTTAGCAAAATCGGGCTAGTTCTCGTGAATAATTCATGGCTACATCTGTGGGTGGGGTCAGATTTGCCTAAACTTAAAACCAGAGATTGTATCGTTATTGTCACTAAAACATGGCAGTATACATGCATCAGGAACAACTATTTTTTAAATGTACGGCAGCAAAGATCAACTGAGGTAAGCAAATGAAACCATTTTGATTATAAGCTGAGCCACTGGTTTGGGGTGGACCACTAAAGAAAATAATTTAGAGCGGGTCTATTATGAGAGGTTCCATGGGAATTCCACGTGACGGTCTGACGCCGTACAGTTTGTGTAGTGTGACCTTTTAAAAGGAAGAAATAGTACCATGATACCATCTAATACACCCCACTTCCCTTCTCTCTCTCTCTTCCCGTTAGGCAGCACAACCTCGTCCCCCGTTGGCTGGGACAGAGGCAAAGGATAGCTGCTGATCGGTTGGTGCGTTGGAAGCACCGGCTCGCCTCGCCGCCTAAAAGCAATCCCAATGCGCTCACGTATTGGACCCGCCTGGTGGACTTTCTGATGAGTGGTGGCCTTTATGCATGACATTCCAAAATGCAATTTTCAAGGCCAGCCTATCAAGACGGTAGGTAACTGACCGCCGTGTAGAAATTGGAGCCGCATCCATGTGATACGCGATCCCTGGAATTTACGTCACCTTTGAATGGAAGTTACATACTGTTCCTAGACGGTGAAAGCCTTGTGTTGTGCTCACAACAACTGATCTTTTGGCTTGTAAGCTCCATGATTGAGTGTATGATTAAGATTTATTGGGCATATTTGTTGTTAATTTTAATTATGTCGTTACATACAGCAGCAAATAGTTATAATAAAGTTAATTTTTTTTTAAGTCAGATTCAGATAAGAATGAGAAGAATAAACGAAGCAGGAGAATAGCAAAAAAAATAAAGTTACGAATAGGGCTAGCAAAATAAGATCTGACCCGCTGGACCTGACCCGAACCCAAAATTAATTTAGGGTCGGGTCCAGATTTGGAGTTTAGACCCAAATTGACCCGATTAACCCCAATTTCAGAATTATATTTTCAAATAAAATTACAAATATTATATTATAAGACACTCAATGGCCTATTAAATTACTCATTCATCAAACATGAAGTTTATTTTGACAATTCTACATGGTTTTGTATTGATTTGTATGACTTATTATACTAATTATATTATGAATTTGTGTTTAGAACTCTCAAATAAACTATAATAAGCTTTATATGTGTTTCTCAATCACATTGTAAGTTTATCAAAATGAAATTTGTTAATTACACTTGGAAAATATCAATGATTATACAAATCATAGTTCTTTTTTAATTATTCTCTTAGTATTGGATTTGCAGGTCAGACCCGATAGACCCAAAATTATTTGCAGATCGGGTTAGGGTCAAGGGTTTCGACCCAAAAATCCATCTTTTGTAAGTTTAGGGTCTAGCCAAAAAGTGTTGACCCAAAATGACCTGAAATAAAATCCACTCAACCCGAACCTGATTGCCACCCCTAGTTAGGAACACATACCTGATTGTTTGTTTGATAAATGAACTAGTAACTTAAAGAAATCAAAGGCACGTAATCCTTTTGGATAAGTGTCGTTCTTCTAGTCGACCCAGTCACAAACATGTAGAAAGGTGTCATCTCGCTCATAATTAACGATGATTGGTTGCACTACCAGTGCAGCCCAACGATCATAAGAACCATTGCCTGCCAGATCACATCTCGAAGAGAAAGGATGAACTCGCTACAAACATGGTAAGGTCTCCACGTAGAAGCTTGAGAACGAAGGCTAGAAGATGTTGGTTTAGGGTTTGCAAAATAGGTACTCAAACGGCTGACGGCTGATGTTCGTGAGTTGTGTTTAACCTTAATGATCGGAGGCTTATTTATAGTCTTACACACAATAAAATCATATTCCTATTGAGACACAATCACTAGCTCACTCTTGTACATTTGAAGAAAAATTTGTAGGCAAATACTTTCCAATTAAGATTAATAAATCCATTTCAGAAAGAAAACAATTAATTAAATTAATAGTTAACTACATAGTTGTATCCTAGTGCATAAAAGAAGAAGGGAGACGGAAGACATTCCCACAACTGACAAGCCACAAGCCCTGAGCCCGTGCCCGGCCCGACCCGACGAGGTGAGACGAGTCGTGGCATGGCGTGCATGTGCATGCATGTTGTGGTCACCATATCCACTAAGGAGGTGAACATGCTCTCACCTAGGACCTTTTGGATACTGGTGTCACATGCGATCCTACATATAAGGACCATAAAAGTTCTAGGAGTGAGCAATGTGGGATAAAACTCTTCCTCATTTGCACTAGACACAAAACTATATTTCCTCCATGTACTAGCTACATTACATTTGGCTTAACTCAGCTTAATAGATGGTTAAAATCCATATATCTAACAATCCCCCACAAAGTCTAGTGTATAGTGCTCTCTACCATTCAGTCTTCCATATTATGCTTTCAGCAGATCCCTTTCAGCTTGAATCTACTTGAGTTATCCAACTGTGACCCCTACAGGAACTAGGTGAACAAACGTCTTGAACTTGAACTTTGGGTGTAAGAGTATAGGTTGGTAGCAACACAATAAAGACATGGCAGAAAAGAAAACTGATGCATTAAGTCCATGCATCCAAAAAATATATCATGACTGATATCAAGAAACAACCCAATTTCCCAGTTGTGGCCTACACAACAATAATCATTTAGCTGGAATTTCCAAGGATGTATTGCTAATATGCTATCTTTATACTTGACACCTTTCAAAGACTAATATCTTACTAACTTGCAATCATGATACTGACATGTTTCCTAAAGGATAGACACTCAGATGCAAGAAGCATCAAGGAAATTACATAGTGTTTTAGTTCACCAGACAGCTTGTTATTACCATATTGAACCCAATTTGTGGGATCTCCACTCTGTTGGGTTGGGTTGCTACTACCTATGAATAATAAGGGGTGTCAGTCCCATCTCCAACTTGGATTTCTCCACTAAGGCCAGGTTAAGACCTTTAGTGAAAGGGTCAATGATATTATCTTTGGTACTAATCGAGTCTGCAACAACGACCCCATTAGATACTAACTTCCTTACAAACTTAAGTCTGACTTGGATGTGTCTATGTTGTTTTTTATTGTACTTGGAACTTTTTATCTTAGAAATAGTTGTAGTTCTATCACAGTGAACTATAATTACAGGAAGCAACTTTTTTACCATAAGTAAACTGGATGTAAGTCCATGTAACCATTCAGCTTTCAATCTAGTTTCATCTAAAGAACACAACTTTTCCTCAAAAGTAGATTGAGACAATATGGTCTATTTTTTAGACCTCCAGGAAATAGCCCCTCCTCCCAACATGAATACATATCATGAGACACCATTACTCCCAGAGTTCATGGCAACTCCATCTTGCATCACTATATCCTTCGACTATAGAAGGATTTTTGTTATAATGCAACCCAAGGGAACAAGTTCCCATGATATACCTCATAACTCTTTCAAAATAGCATCAATAGACCTTGTAATTTTAAGCCATAAAATCACACCAGTCACACCCATATCCTTTATCTCAAACTTGCTACATAAGAATGACTTTGTCTCATTTACTACTTTCATATTGTAACCAAAAAGTAGAATATCATCGACATATAAGCATAGCAAAATGAATCCATGACACATATCAACTTCATTAGAAACAAAGCCAAAAGATTATACCACAGAATCAAACCTCTGATTCTATTGATTAGCGTCGTGTTTCAAGCTATATAATGACTTAGCAAGTTTACACACTTTTGACTCATTCCCACAACCCACAAATCCCTCAAGTTGTTCCATATATATCTCTTCCTAAAGAACACTGTGTAAGAATGCAGTCTTCACATCCATCTAATGGATACTAAGATTATAAATGAAAGCCACTTCTACAAGCACTAGGACTGTGGTCGTACAGGAAAAATGAGAATAGGTATCAAAATAATCCATCCTTCCTTATGTGTATAACCCTTAGCAACTAATATATCTTTATACGTATTGATTGCCCCGCCTGCAATAAGCTTCTTCTTAAAGATCCATTTTCATCCAACTGTAGAACAACCAGGAGGTAAATCCACTAATTTCCAAGTTTGATTCGATTGGATTTCATCATTAACGGCTTCTTTCCAAAACTTAGCTTATGGTGAATCCATAGCTTGTTAATAAGATACAGGATCATCCTCAATTTTGTAAGTGATAAACACGCTTCCAAAATCCTTAGATTTCATTGGTTGTTTACTTCTCTTTGTTTCAACCATTTGTTTATAATATTTAGATTAAGAATTAGCTTGTTCTGAGTCACCTCCCACATTTGTCATCCTTTCCACGTGCTCGAGAATGAAATCTGTGGTAAATGAATCCTCTTGAGATACTACATTGGGCACACCAAATTTAATGGGAAATACATTCTCAAATAATGTAGCATCATGTAATTCTAAAATTGTATTGACCTCAATGCCTAAAATATTAGATTTTACAATCAAGAATCTATAGGCATAACTTGTCTCTGCATAACCCAAGAAGATGGCGTCAACTATTTTAGGTCCCAATTTCTTCCTTTTGTTATTAGGGGCAAGTACCTTAGCAAGGCATCCCCACTATCAAATATATTTGACACTCAGTGGTTTTCTCCCTCTCCATAGCTCAAACAGACTACTTTCTACATGTTTATGGGAAACTCTATTCAGAATATGACAAGTCGTAGTTAAAGCTTTCCCCGCACGAAGTTGGGTAAACCTGAGGTTTGGAGTAAGGAATTAACCATATCTATTAGGGTTTAGTTTTTACATTCTATAATCCCATTGTATTGTGGTGAATAAGGAGTGGTAACCTCATGAACTACACCATGGAATTGACAAAATTCCAACAACAAGTTCAAGGTGTATTCTCCTTCCCTATCAAACCTTAATCACTTTAGTACTTTACTAGTTTGAATTTCAGCATCTTTCTTATTTGAATTTATCCAATGCCTCATCTTTACTTGTAAGTAAATAGACATAACAATATATACCCGCGTCATCAATACAAGTTATAAATTAATGCTTTTGATCCCTAGTAGCAATCCCATTAAATTCACAGATCTTAGTGTGCACTAAATCCAATATTTCCTAATTCAAATACATAGAATGAAAAGTCTCCCTAGGCAATTTAGCTTGCAAACATATTTCACATTTGTTATTACTACTACCTAATTTAAGGATTAAATTCAGATTCATCATATGTTTCATTGGGCCAACATTAATATGTCCCAAATATGTATGTCAAACATTAGACAATACAAGATTCATGCATACAAAACTATTATCATTTTAATTTTAATTTTAAATAGGTTCAATAAGAATCTTAAATAAGTTCTCCATATCATGTAGATACCCCTTGTCAAAAAATATAGAATCACGAAGACGAGTAATAATAGTTGTATTACATTTGATGTCTATTCTAAAACTATCTCTAACTAAAATTGTTTCACAATGAATATGGTGTTGTATTTGTGACTCTATGACTTTGACTTTGACTTCTAAAGCATTGAAATCACCCAAAGTCACTAATAGACCTTTGGAGGCCTGATAAGACACAAATAGGGACTTGTTAGTAGACACATGTACATTAGCCCTAGTGTTAACTATCCAATATAATTGTTCAAAATTGAAAGAATTTCAGGTCCTATAGACATGTACACATCATTGAGGTTCAAGGATGTAGTCATCATGTTGACCACAACCTCATCAGTTGCAGACACATCCACTTTCTTTGCCTTCTTTGAAGGAGAAACCTTGTTCTAGTGGCCAACTTGTCCACAAGTCCAACAAAGCTTGTTCTTCAATTTCTTCTAGATCTTAGCCTTAGGTTTAACTAAATTCTTTGGTTGTGTATCCTTGTTCTTAGTAGTAGTAAAATTGACACTAGGATTAACATTAGTGGGTAACTTGACAGACTTCTCTTATAGGTGCTCTTCTTGTATGTTGATGTCCATCATGAGATCATTCATTGACATGTCTCCTTTGCAATGCTTAAGAGACATGCGAAATGACTCCCAAGATTTTGGGAATTTCTCAATGATTGACATTGCTACAAACTTTTTATGAATTTTGATGTCCGCATCTTCGAGTTCTTGCATTAAGAGTTGAAAACTATGTGTTTGATTAGAGATAGATTTACCCTCAGTCATCTGAAACTTTAGAAATTTACAGACAGAATATTTTTCTATTCCTGGATTTTTCATATTGTATTTCTTTTCTAATGCCCCCACAGAACCTTGGATGTAGAACATGCAACTTTGAGTATAAATTATATAATTTGTTTAATGCAAATAGAATCAATGCACGACACGTCTTATCACCCTTGTTCTAGGTTGCAATTAAATTAGCATTATCAGGGACAATTTCATCAGGTTTGGGTTCATCCTCTTCTAAATATTAATCATACCCTACCATGTTTATCCAAATTTGTATCTTACTTCGTAAATAAGAAAAATTAGTTACAGTAAATTTTTGGGACATACAAGAAGTATGAATTTTCATGCTAGAACCTTGAGCAGCCATGGTTAGGTAACGATAGGAAATTGATTTCTTTAAGCTTTTTATTAATATTTAATTATGTCATTACATGCAGCAACAAGTAGTTGCAATAAAGCTATTATTTTCAAGCTAGATCCATATAAGAACCAAAAGAATAAACAAAGTAGGAGAACAAAAAATAAATATGGTTAGGAACACATACCATATCATTCGTTTGAGAAACAAATTAGTTACTTAAAGAAATCAGTGGCCACCAATGCTTCTATATAGGTGCCACTCTTCCAATCGAACCGGTCATGAACCTATAAAAGGGTACTATCTCGCTTGTGCTTGACAACGATCGGTTGCACTACCAGCATTGCCCAGCAATCACAAGAACCATTGCCAGATAGATTGCATCCCAGAGAGAAAGGATGAACTCGCTACAAATAGGAGAAGATATCCATGTAGAAACTCGAGAGCGGCGGCTAGAAGATACCAATTTAGGGTTTGTAAAACATGTACTCAAACAACTGATGGTTGATGTTCATGAGATGTGTTTAACCCTAATGATCAGAGGCTTATTAGTAGCCTTACACACACTGAAATCATATTCCTATTGAGACACAATCACTCAATTGTTATTGTAAATATTATAGAAAAACCCACAAAGCAAACACTTTTCAATTAGAATTAATAAATCCATTTCAAAAGAAACAATTAATTAAGTTAGTAATAAATTACATAGTTGTATCCTAGTGCAAAAAGAAGACAGAATATGGAAGAGATTCCCACAACCCACAAGACACATTCCACAAGCCACAAGCCCGAGCCCGTCAACCTGACCCGGCCCGGCCTGGCGATTCATGGTGTGGAGCATGCGTGCATGTGTTCATGTGTGTTCTGGTCACCATACTAACCAAGGATGTGAGCATACTCTTCCCTAGGACCCTTTGGACACTAGTGTCACATGTGATCCTACATATAAGGACCAGAAAAGTTCTGCGAGTGATCAATTTGGGATAAAACTCTTCCTCATTTGTACTAGACACAAAACTACATTTCCTCCATGTACTACCTACACTACATTGGTTGTAACCCTTGCTAAATAGATGACTAACAGCCATATATCTAACAATATTATCATGTACATAGATACTTTGAGCCCTTTATGTTTAGCATGTACTTTATGTTTACCACACTTTATATTTGTTTCTACATTAACAACAACATACTACTTAAAAGGATGGAAAATAATTACATCAAGATGGAAGGCAGACAGAAAACAAGCTCCACTGTCAACCCTTTCTCGATAGAAAAATCAATATTCTAAAATACTATGTCCATAGATTTGGGTGTCATGACATTATGATTCATAACATTTTGAGCCTTCTTGAGAAGTTTCAAAGCATCCAGTGCTAAAAACCAAAGGTGTCAAACCCGAAAATTATAGAAATGTGTTGATTTTTAATGCACGTTTTGATATGCTTGGCCACATTAGTTAAGGAATCTTTGTGAGCATCTTGTCCTATAGTTAATGCCCCACTCCTTAGGCCCACAAGTTGTGGAAACCTTTCTTAGATATATACATGCATGCTTCCCCTCCAATTCATCGAAAAATTAAGACATCATTCGGTCTAAGAGTTGGTCTCCCCTCATGAGGATCAGTCAAAAAGTTAATAGGTGCCTCTTTTTTGCAGCAATTACTGCATGTCTGAGTAAGTCATAGAGAACATCTTGAATAAGATCATATATATACTTGGAAGTCAGGTAGCCCCAATTTTTGCATGTCTGATTACGTCATAGAGAACACCCCAAACAAGATCATGTCTATATTTGAAGTCAGGTAGTTCTCTACAATGAAATGCATGCTCCTCAAAAGTATCCAAACATGTTTTACAATAACTTGGACATATCTCATTAACTGGAAACAAGCCAATTATAAGTACTTGATGATAGAATGATACTCCACTGGTGACATATGCAAGCCCAATCCACAAGTATGTTGTGTCTAACAAAGGATAATAAGGGGCCAATTGCAACATGAAGTTACATTTTCTATAAATAAAACAACACCAACCTACCCTTCATTTCCACAAATTGTCCCAAAAGTTTTCTTCTTTCACCAAATGATCTGCCACTTGTCACAACTTAACTTAATCATATAATCACATGTCATCCTCTCACACTAATTGAGATATGGTCCATGTGGGAGTTATGTCTAGGGTGATTGATCATGGGATAGACATCATTATAGATATATATAAGAAAATGTCTAACAAACAAAATATATCAATAACATAATTAAGATATAATGAAACCAAACACCATACTAGAGTCTGAAATAAGACTTTACAAAAATATGTCAAGATAAAAATGAACAAAGCAATTAGGATAAATAGAGAATTGTAGGAACCAACATGTATTACATGCATACATAAAGTCTTATCTTATACAATGATTGTTATGAGGAAAGAAAAGCTAAATTAGAGAGACAAGGGAGCCTTCAAGCATTCCCATGTCCATGTGAGGTTAGTCATTCATCTTCGTCATCATGGTTGGGAACCTAAATTGTAAATAATAAAGTGGGTGAATATATGAATGCTAGTACAAAAGAAGTAATAATATCAAAATGTGATGGGTGATACGACTGTAGAAGAAACATAGTATAAAATGTGGTAACATACATGAAACATGTATCTGGAATTGGTTTTAAACACATGAGATTGTTGGGCATGGTTTATCATTAATCATCAAAACTCTTGTATGTAATTCACATGCTTATCATCTGCAATAATAGGGTTGGGTAAGAATACATGAATGGGAACTAAACCACTTGTCCAAGCATGTCCAAGGCCAAAGGTTCATTAATTTTCAAGATTTTTACATCTCATACAAACAACATATCAAAATGCCACACCAAAACATTGCACACCAACCAAGCACATGCAAGTGTAACATGAAAATCACAAAGCATAAATCTAGGTGCCCTCATAGCTCTAAACTATCAAGGGTTTCACAAGATAATGAAGTAATAAACTCCAATATGTTTAGATCACAATGAAAGAACTATAAAATGGGTGAAACTACATGTATATAGTAATTCAAATATCATCAAGCATGGAACCATAGGTATCTTTGGATTAATGAAGTCTCCAAGACCCACTGTATCAAAACATGAAAATATTCATTAATACAAATGTTGCACCCTAAGAGTTTTCATATTGGTTGATAAGATTTTCTCCATTTTGCCTCTAGGTTTTCCTAATTATTAGCATAACTTACAGATCAGGTTTCCAAGGCCCGTCAAGGGTATATTAGGTTCAAGTAACATGCAATCTTTTATTTTGAAAATAAAATCAACATCACATAATATTTAGCTTTAGTAGAACCAATGTTCATATTGATATAATTATTATTCTAGTTTTCTCATTGATGTAAACATAAACAATCAAAAGAGGGTTTCAATTATTTTCATTAGTCCTTGAAATATTTCATAGGTAAAGATCGAGATTCAAATATATGATACAACAAAGATAAAGACATATTTTAATATTGTTGCAACAATAGTCTTTTGCCTGTCTTATTGTAATGATATTTACTATTATAATAATAATAACTAAGATTTAACTTGGCAATGTGTTTTTTACTAAAATTCATGCACCCTCATGGGTTACAAGTTATATAAATATATTCATACTTTTTTTCTTGGTTAAAATGTGAGTTTTCTAGATGACCTAGAATCTCTACAATTTTAATAAAAAAATTTGTAGGAAAAATACATACTTGAAAAATCCCTTTGGGCCAACTAGTTCCATGTGGAGGAATCTAGTTGTCCCATGTGGCCACTGGGACCCTCTTACCCATACAAAATTCCTCTTCTATGATCCTAGATATAAGGACCCTTGGCCATAGTGGCAAGTAATGATTGGCTAATTTTACGCATTGGCCCTTCTTTAGATTAGCTTTGTAACACCAAAGCTTTTTTCCTTTATTCTACAACTTCTAGTATCAAGGAGGCTGATGTTGAAGATGAACTAGTAGCCATTCCCTATTTAGGTCTTATCGATGAGTGAGTCTCTATTGTAGGACCTCCAAAATAATTGACGGTTCCAGTAGTAGTTCCAACTGATATTAGATAATTGAGTTGAATGGTTCATATTTAAGTGGGTCTTTAGTGAGGTGGTGTGTCTTTGAGGTGTACAGAGCCTTGAACTAGGTTTGTGGTGGAGTTTCACATGTCTCAACATTCCTATGAGCCTAAGGAGACTTAGAGTTATGAAAACCCATCTTCTATATTCTGATAACCAAAGAGGGAGTGGGAGGTGATCTGAGACGGTGGTAGGGCTTCACTAGGAATGCGAAAGAATTTTGGAACCTTTGAGAACGTGTGTGGAGGTGTTTTATAGATAGATGGGAGATCTATGGAGTGGAAATTTACGACGTCTCCTCCCAATAAAAGCTATTAGAGAGAGGCCACAATTTCAAGGGTCAATCTTGGTGCCCAAGGCAACAAATATTGTCAAAATCAAGGTCATTTGGACCATCATGGCCTTGTAAGGGAGTTTGTGGTTTCCTTTGGAGAAGACATGATTTTCTTTGATACGGAACCATGAGCAACCAATGTTTTCCTTCTTATAGAGTAATTAGGGTTTTATGAGATAAATACACAAAATGATTTTTGCATAGTATCACATCCTCATAATTTGAATATATGGAGAGAAATGAGCCCACATTACTACCTTTATATTATTGAGGGTTTCATATTAAATGATTAATATTAAAAGTAAACAGATAAATTTAAAATCACCCCATTATATTCATCTTCCATAAAGAGATTGTGCCATCAAAATATAAATACCTTAGAATAGTTGTGAGAACATACTTTCCTTATAATATGTAACATAAATAGACACAAAAATACTTTAATTTAAGTTTCAATAGAAAAACATGAGTGTTTTTCATCTAGAAAATTAACATAAGATAAGAATTGAGTTTTTATTCATAAGGAACTACATCAAGGGGTATGAAATTGCACAAAAAGTGAATAGAGAGTCTCATACATTATTTCAATCAACAATATCCAATGTGTGTATACAAAGATCCAATGGTCCCAAGTTGTCACGATTCTAGAAAGAAAGAATGTACTTGTGTCATGAAGTCATCACTTGGCATGGAAATCACTGACTAGGTCTTTATTAGGTGATAATACCATTTTACCATGTTATTATTTAAAACCCTAACACGTGACTTTGGTTGTTATAAAATCTAATTATGAGTTAGTTGATTCATTTTATAATAATATGGTCAAAGTCATACTTCTCATAGTCACATATGGAATATCAACAACTACTACTAGCATTCATGTCACATCATACTCATTTGTACCTAAACATACATCATAATATTCATGTTTATATCATTTAATGAGGTGAGAGAGTCACATATCGTTGATTTTACAATTTTCAAGTTATAGGGGAAAAGAGTGATAACATGTTTGTTAAACAAAAGCATGATTTGTGTAACTATTTTCCTCATCTCCACCATTTAAAGTATTATTAAATCATTAACTTACCTTATTAGGTACTAGGTCTTGAACATGATTGAACATGTAAACAAAGTCAGACAAGGTAGAAATATAATGAATTTGAGGTAAAAATAACTATAAATATTTAGTTTATTTCTTGTTTTTTCTTCCATGTAAAATCATTACTTCTATGTTCTTCATTAGTTTCCCTTATACATTAAAATTAGTCACTTCACATATTAAATTGGTCTAATAACCTAATAGTCTAAAGTTAGTCATTAATTCTATAAATTAGATGAAATTTGCATATTTTTGATTCCCCCACCACATTACCAATGTATTTATTATATTTTTCTGCATGTTAATGGGATATATGTATAATAATAAAAAATAATAAAAGATTGGGTAAACTTTGTATAAAATGATTCACCTACGTTCTAAATTATCATTTCTTTACATGTTCATTATTGTACTTATTACTTTTGTCATATTATTTTTATTATTATAATTTTTAATTAATTTTTATTTAAAATAAAGAAGGAAAATTTGAAGAATGGAGAAGATTATCGACTAACAATAGGGGAGGTGGTAATATCAGATGGCTCAAGGATCTTGAGAGCTCATGCAGTCTTGATCATCCACTGTTGTGGCCCCTTAGGAATTACTTGAATTAGTGATGGCCGCAAATAGCTTCAAGAAGAGGGCTGGAGGTTGCAACACCTTGCCGCAAAGTGGTCCTTAAATATTAGCATAGGGCAGGTGAGACACCCTACCACACTAAATGAGATTACTCAAAACAAAACATGTGATTAACATATAATTAACCATGCATCACGAAAACAGGGTAAATTAAATTGATTTAAACATTACTATCATGTCCAAAAAACATTACATAAGGATCCAACAACATGTGTCATATCACATATTATACCAGGTATTTACATGCGTGTTCAGTGGCATCAGCCACAACCTATATATCAAAAAAAGATGTTCCACATATACATGCCATATACAAACCACTGCATATTGTCAAAACCACATGTCGGTATACATATCATCTGCAAGCATCTCATGCCCAGACTTGAGAGTACATGGATGACTCTAGGACTCTTCAAGCTATGACCATCCAACCTTCTACCTCTACTTCTCTCCAAGATACTCCTCCTCAGCACCATGATCCTGACCACACCATTGCCGACCACCTAACAGAATGTGGTGAACCACAAGTTGAGACCCATGTCTAAGAAAGAGATATAACTCTCAACCAATAGTTATTGATTACAACATGTATAACTATTAAACAGGGTGAGTAGATTTAGCTAAATAGATAGGTTAATCAAATAAGTAGAATAATAGATTAAGCAGGTTAAGTACTAAAACAAGTAAAAAATTGATTAGCACAACATGTAGGAAAATAGGTAAAGATACCATTTTGTATATAGTTGATTTATCTTACCACATAACATAACCACTAAACAATATAAGAAATAAGGCAAGGGTAATCATCCAATGTGAAGCATGTTTAACCCTAAACGGATGCACTACATGGATGGATTATGTCTTTTATTAAGCCCTGAGGAGTCGAGCCATACCACTCAACTCCAACTGGCCACTACTAAGTCAAAATAAGTGACATACAAGATCTAAGAGAGTCAGCCTCTTGTGATCTCCTCTGCCCTCAGTCAGTATGAGTCACCCGCGGTGACATATGAGTCTATATACAATACATCCTAGTCCGTCCATGGTATATAGGTCACAACACTAGTGAACCAGGGTATACAAACCCAAACATCCAAGGTACAACCGCAACTGTCCTCAATCTCATCATATATACAAAACCTGAGATACAACTACAACCATTATCCTTCTAAGGTATGACTGTAGCCATCCTCAAAATATTGGGATCAAGATGACAAGGACACCCAGTCTCAAGCACCCCACATACTCAATAGTATGCACTCTGAGTTTCCCTTAGGAGTACTCCTTTCACCATCCAGCAAGTTCGTACACTGGAATAAATCTATGGCAAATGACACTACATGATTAGGGTTTAGCTTTATTAGTTAATGCCAATTGGGCATATTTTAATTGTATCAATCAAGTAGTGTACAAACCCTAAAATAATTCTACAAAAAAGGTAGATTGCAACCATAGAAGAAATAAAATGTAAGAGATATAATGTTGATCACAAAACCACAGGGTACTACTTAATTTCCATACATGAGTCCATACTCATCATCATACCATCACGGTTTAGAATTCCTTTTCACATCGTGAAGAGGATACCACCTCAATTAGGGACAAAGACACATCCAAGGTCATAAGACCATTCATATTATTCCCTACAAGAACATCATTATCTTTTCATGCCTCATCAAGGTTCTTCATTCCATCACCACACATGTGATGCATAAATTGGTACAACGTTATATTCATCCATGATCTTCATAAGATAGCAAATTAGGGTTAAGTTCATTGCGAATAGTTGGATTAACATTGCCAAACAAAACTATATAAAACTTCAGGTTGTATTCATTTGAGGGAAAAGGTAAGACTATAAGACCATGTGTAACGAAACACCAAATGAGTTAGGGTTACTAATCAGCAATAAAGATATACCCTAATCTTTATTGTATCCTTCATACATGAAGGCAACGAGGTCAACCATCTCCATAATGGGTTCAACATAACATGGCAGCCATATAGGTTAGTAAACTTCATCAACCACTTAGGTTTGGTGGTTTCATCGACCGCAGAAGACACAAGTATGGCGATCAAAAAAAACAAGGAACATTGGTGACTAAAGGGAACCATGAAGATATGGTGACTGAAGAGAAATTAGTTCATGGAGAACACTATGAAACCCAACCTTCATTGACTGCATAGAAAGGAAAATCATCCTTAGTGACCATATAGGTGAATCATAGCAACCACACAACATCAAGACCTCATTGACCACATAAGGTTTCAACCCTCTTAATGATCAAAACATGAGGTCAAACTTGGCAACCACATAAGATACAAAATAGCCACAAAGTCAAAGCCATGAGTTGGCACAAGGAAGTCAAGTCAACCGAACCAAGATCAAAATATTGGGTACAATATCAAGGTGGAAAAACACTTAAAACCCTAAAAAAGAAAGAGAAAAACCAACAATTTGTGTACGTATGCAATCATCACAACTTCCATCACCAAGGAAAACTCAAGCATAAGAGTTAGGGTCCCTACAATAAGAGATATCCACCCAAGATCATCATGTAGACACAAACATTAAGAAAAGGATATTATCTTTCTACTTGTAACCATGTTTTAAAGTAGCGTTATGTGCATGCAAGGTATGAGCAATAAATGACAATAGTGAAAGTTATATAACTTACCTTAGAGTTGGTGTAGAAAACTCCAAACAGAAAGGTAGCTTGAAGAAGTGGGTTTGGAACCCTATCTTGAGAAATCCTCTTGGCCAAGCTATCTCCACCTCCAAGGAAGAAGCAAACCCTAGGTCAAAGAGAAAGAAAGAAAGCAAACCCTAGGTATAAAGGCAAAGAAGAGAATTTCTTCAAGCTCTAACTCAAGCACTACCATGGAACACCATGGGTTCGGCCAAGAAGGGAAAGAAGAAGAGGGTAGGGTAGGGAAAACATAGGTAAAGAGGAAGATCTCACTTAACAAGACCAAGAAGAAGAGCAAGATAGCACCAAACGATCACAACAAGAGTAGATCCAAACCTTAGCTCCACATGCAAGGTAGATCGACCTTCTTTTCCTTCTCTGGCACATCCTTCTTCACCAAGCCTCAAGGGGATGATCTCCAAGAGAAAAAAAGGAAGAAGAGAGATGAAACTAGGTTTGTAAAGAGCTTATTTGCATGCAAAGAGAGGATTTTATATAACATAGGGTTCGAGAGAGAGAAAGGGGTTAGGTGTCATGTTAAACATGCCATGTGTTTAAGAGATCTCGACCATGCAAGCACCACATAAATGCATGAAACTAGGGAAACCCCACCAAGAAAACCAAGCAAACACTAAGGTTAGAAAAGAAAACGATCTATGAGAATACATAGCGACCACTGAAGCACCTTGGCGACCGATGATGATCCGAGAAGCAAAATTCCGCTAACCCTAGGGTTCCTTGGCAACCTTGAGGGTCATGTGCCTCATTGACTACCAAGACTAGAGGAAACACACAAAACATCATTCACATCCTAAAACTTGGATCACAAGAAACTCAGTGATCACCAAAACTAGGTAGCTCAATTCCCAAGGTCAAACATCCACTCAGGGCATCCATGTGAAACCCTAATCTCAACATGAGATGTCATCACATCAAAATAATGTATGACAAGGTGCTTCAAAGCTCAAATAACACCAACATGATTTCAACACATATGAGGCACAAAAAGAGGTGACAAACTACAAGAAAAACCCTACATATGGGTAAATTTCAATTAAGTCCAAAACAATTACATAAAAGCATAACTAGCTCAAATAGTATCCAAATTTAAAAAACTTGAAGCATAAGCTTGTCACATGATCTCAAGGAACATCATAAGGTTAAATCATGGTTTTAAGCATCTAATTATGCTAAGAAATCATGATCAACCAGATAGGCAAGGTCGGGGGTCATACAACCATAAACCCCTAACAAGGGTTTCGCCTTGAAAATCCTACGCTAACAAAGATGGGAATTTGCTACGCATCTCATCCTATAACTCCCACGTGGCTTCGTCCACACCACAATCATGCCACAAAACCTTAACTAAAACTATATCCTTCTTCTTTTTCTTCTTCACCCTTCTATCTAGGATCAACACAGGACCCTCAACATACAACACATCCTCCTCCAACTCAACCTCCATAGGCTACAATATCATCTCGGTATCAGGGTGACACTTCCTCAACATGGATACATGGAAGACATCATGTAACCTATGCAACTCTAGTGTTAACTCCAACTTGTATGCCACCTTCCCGACATATACCAAGATAGTGTATGGTCCCATAAACCTAGGAGCCACTTAACCTTCTTACGAAACCTCAACGCATATTTCCAAGGAGAGACCTTAAAATACACTCAGGCTCCAACTTGGAACTCAAGCGGACTACGGTGGTTATCATCATACAACTTTAGTCTATCCTGAGCTGCCTTTAACTGTTGTTGTATCACCTTGACCTTCTTTGTAGTCTATTGTACTAACTCAGGAGCCAAAAGTTGATACTCTCCTATCTTGATATTCAAGAAGAGGGCTAGAGGTTGCAATACCTTGCTGCAGTGTGGTCCTTAAGTATTAGCATAGGGTAGGTGTGACATCACACCACACTAAATGAGATTACTCAAAACAAAACACACAATCAACAGTTAATCAACCATGAATAAAAAAAGGGTAAATGAAAACCGATTTAAACATTACTATCATGTCAAAAAAAAAATTACATAAGGGTCCAACAACATGTATCATATCACATATCATACCAGGCATTTACATGCATGTCTAGTGGCATCATCCATAGCCTATATACAAAAGAGAGATGATCCACATATACATATCATATACAAACCACTGCATATAGTCAAAACCACATGTCGATATACATATCATCTACAAAACATCCCATGCCCGAACCTATGAGTACAGGGATGGCCCTATGACACTACAAGTTACTACTATCCAACCTTACTCATCTACTCCTCTCCAAGATCATCCTCCTCAGCATCATGATCCTAACCACACCACTGGAAACCTCCTAAAAAGATGTGGTTACCCATAAGATGAGACCCATGTCCCAGTGAGAGATATAAATATCAATCAACGGTTATTTATTAAAGTGAGTATAACAATTAAGCAGGATGAGAAGATTCAGCTAAATAGACAGGTTAAGAAAAGTAATAAGAATAACATATTTAGCAAGCTAAGCAGGTTAAGTACTAAAATAGGTAACATATGTCTAGCACAATATGTACGGAATTAGGTAAAGCTACCATTTTCTATACAGTTGATTTCTCTTACCTCACAATATAACCACTAAATAGTATAAGAAACAAGGAAAAGGTAATCATCCAATGTGAAGTGTGCTTAACCCTAAACAGATACACTACATGGCTAGATTATGTCTTTTATTAAGCTCTAAAGAGTTGAGGTATACCACTCATCTCCAGCTGACCACTTCTACGTCAAAATCATTTCCATACAAGATCTACGAGAGACATACTCCTATGATCCCCTCCGCCCTCGATTAGTATGAGTCCAATGTAGCGATATATGAGTCTAGCTACAAAACAACCTAGTTCATCCTTGGTATGTAGGCCATGACTCTAGTGAACTAGGGTATGCAAACCCAAACATTTGAGGTACAACAACAGCTGTCCTCAATCTCATCATATATACAAAAATTGAGATACGACCACAGTCATTATCCCACCAAGGTATGACCGCGTCCATTCTCAAAATCTTGGTATCAGGATGACAAGGACATGTAGTCTTAAGAACCTCGCATACTCAACAATATATGCTCTGAGTTTTCCTTAGGAGTACTCATTTCACCATACAACAAGTTCTAACACTTGAATGGATCTATGGCACTGGAACTATATGAATAGGGTTACACTTGATTAGTTAATGTTGATTGGGTATATTATAACTGCATTGATCAAGTTACAAACAAAACCTAAGAGAATTCTACAAAAATAAGGGTAGATTGAACCCTTAGAAGATATAAAATGAATAGATATAATGTCGATCGCAAAACCCCAGGGTAGTACTTCATTGACATACATGATTCCATATTCATCATCATATCATCATAGTTTACAATACCTTGTCACATCATAAAGAGGATAACACCTAAGTTAGGGCACAAAGCCTCGTCCAAGGTCATAAGACCATTCATATTATTCCATTCAAGAACACCATTATCTTTCCATGCCTCATAAAGGTTCTTCATTCCACCACCTAACATGTGATACATAAACTGGTAAAATGTTATATTCAAGAGCCATGATATTCACAAGATAGAAAATTAGGGTTAAGTTCATTGTGAATAGTTGGATTAACATTGCCAAACAACACTATATAAAGCTTCAAGTTGTATTCATTTGAGGGCAAAGGTAAGACTATAACACAATGTGTAACCAAGCACCAAATGAATAACGGTAACTAATCAACAATAAAGATACACCCTAATCTTTATTGTATCCTTCATACATGAAGGCAACTAGGTCAACCATCTCTATCATGGGGTCAACATAACATGGCAGCCATATAGATTAGGAAACTTCATCAAACACTTAGGGTTGGTCGTTTCATCGACCATTGAAGACACAAGCTTGGCGATCGAAGAAAACATGGAACATTGGGAATCGAAGGGAACGATAAAGCTATGGCGACCGAAGAGAAATGAGGTCATGGCGACCACTATGAAACCCAACCTTCATCGGCTACATAGAAATGAAAATCAGCCTTAGTGACCATATAGGTGAATCTTAGTGACCACTCGGCAGCAAGACCTTATCGACCACATAAGGTTTCAACCCTCTTAGCGATCAAAACATGAGGTCAAAATTGGAGACCACATAAGATACGATACAACCACAAAGTCGAATTCATGAGTTGGTACAAGAGGGAAAAACAACTTAAACCACTAGAAAACCAAGAGCAAAACCAACGGTTTGTGTATGCATGCAAGCATCAAAACTTCCATCACCAAGGAAGACTTAAGCACAAGAGTTAGGATCCGTCCAGAAAGAGATATCCACTCAAAATCATCATGTAGACACAAATTATAAGCAAAGGATATTATATTTATAATTGTAACCACATTTTAGAGTAACATTATGTGCATTCAAGGTATGAGCAAGCAATGACAGTGGAGAAAGTTATATAACTCACAATAGAGTTGATGTAGAAAACTCCAAATAGCAAGGTAGCTTGAATAAGATGGTTAGGAACCCTATCTTGCGCACTCCTCTAGACCAAGCTATCTCCACCTACAAGAAAGAAGGAAACTCGAGGTCAAGGAGCAAGAAAGAAATAAAATGCTAGGTATAAAGGCATGTAAGAGAAGTTCTTCAAGATCTAACTAAAGAACTACCATGGAACACCATGGGTTCAGCCAAGAAGAGAAAGAAGAATAGGGTAGGGCAAGGAAAACATAGGTAAAGAGGAAGATCTCACTTACCAAGTCCAAGAAGAAGAGAAAGATCGCACAAAACAATCACAAGAAGGGTAGATCCAAACCCTAGCTCGACATGAAGGGGATGAGATCCAAGAGAAATGATGGAAGAAGAGAGAGGAAACTAGGTGTGTAAGGAGATTATTTTCATGTAAAGAGAGGGATTTCGATAACATAGGGTTGGAGACAGAGAAATGGGGTTAGGTGTCATGCTAAGCATGACATGTGTACAAGAGACCTCGTCCATGCAAGCACCACACACATGCATGCAACTAGGGTGACCTCATAAAGAAAACCAAGAGACCAATAAGCCCAGAAAAGAAAACCACCAACGAGAATACATAGATAACACTAAAGCGCCTTGGTGACCGATGACGATCAGAGAAGCAAATGGTCGCTATCATTGGGTTCTTTGGCGACCTAGAGGGGTCACGAGTCTCATCAACTACCAAGACTAGAGGGTACACACAAAACATCATCAACTTCCTAAAACTTGGATCACAATAAATTTATAGATTTCCAAAACTAGGTAGCTCAACACCCAAGGTCAAACATCTACTTAGGGCATCCATGCAAAACCTTAATATCAACATGAGATGTCAACACATCAAACCAAGGTATGAAAAGGAACCCCAAATCTCAACCAAAGCCAACATGATGTCAAAACATGTGAGGCATAAAAAGTAGGTGATAAACTACAAGAAAAACCCTAGATATTGGTAAATTGCAATTAAGTCCAAAACAAGCATATAAAAGCATTACTAGCTCAAATAGTGTCCAAAATGGACCAAACTTGAAATATAAAGTTTTCACATGATCTCATGGCACATAATATGCTTAAATTTGGGTTTTAAGCATCTAATTATGTTAAGAAATAATGATCAACTAGAAAGGCCAAGGTCTCGTGTCTTACAACCATAAACCCTTAATAAGGAATTTTCCCACAAAATCCTATGCGAACAAAGATGGATACTTCCTACACATATCATCCTGTAACTGCCATGTGGCTTCCTCCACATCATGATCAAGCCACAAAACCTAAACTAAAACTATGTCCTTCTTCTTTAGCTTCTTCACCCTCCCATACATGATAAATAGAGGACCCTCAACATACGACACATCCTCCTCCAACTGAACCTTCACAGGATGCAACATCAACTCGGTATCAGGGTGACACTTCCTCAACATGAAGATATGGTAGGCATCATGAAACATGTCCAACTCTAGTGGTAACACTAACTTGTATGCCACCTTCCCAACACATGCTGACATAGGTTATGGTCCCATAACCTAGGAGACAACCTACCCTTCTTACCAAACCTCAACACACCTTTCTAAGGAGAGACCTTAAGATACACTAGGTATCTAACTTGGAACTCAAGTGGCCTATGGTAGTTATCAGAATATGACTTCTGTCTATCCTGAGTTGCCTTCAACTACTGTAGTATCACCTTGAACTTCTTTGTAGTCTGTTGTACTAGATCAGGACCCTAAAGCTGATAATCACCTATCTCATGCCAAAAAAGTAGTAACCAAGAACATCTCTCATAAAAAGATTCATAAGGTGCAAAATCTAGACTCCTTTGATAGTCGTTGTTGTAGGTAAACTCTATCAAACTCATGTTCACATATTAACTACCAAGAAACTACAAGACACAAGCTCTTAGTAGATCTTCTAGAGTCTAAATCATCCTCTCATACTGACCATCTGTTTGTGGGTGAAAAGTTGTATTGAACTTCATATGTATCCCCATAGTCGTATGAAAACGTTCCCAAAAATGAATGATGAACTGTGGACCTCTATCAGACACTATGGTAATTGGAATACCATGTAGACAAATGATCTCATCAACATATACATGTACCAACTACTTTGTTGTATCTGTCATCTTAAATGGCAAGAAGTGAGCTGACTTGGTCAACTTGTCCACTATTACCCAAATGGAGTCATGACCTTTTTCTGTCCAATGAAGACCAACCACAAAGCCCATGGTAATATGATCCCATTTCCACTACAGTATTGGAAAAGGTTGCAAAGTTCCTACATGTTTTTTGTGCTCTTCCTTAACCTACTGACAAACATGACACTTAGCTATGAACTTTGCCACATCATGCTTCAGAACAAGACACCAATAATAGATCCTTCAGATTATGGTACATTTTGGAACTTCTAGGATGCAACACATACTAGAAGAATGAGCCTCCTCAAGAACCAAGTTCCTCGAACTGTCATCACTAGAACCACTATCCAATTGTAACAGGAAATTGTCCCATCCTCTGACTCATGAAAACCATCATACTTCTTGCTGCCAAACTTCATCTAGATGTTCTATATCATGTTTTCAATACCCAACACATCTCTAATACTGCATCAATGTAGGCTTGACCTGTAACTATGCTAACAAGCATGCCCATAGAGAGACCTCCAACTATACATTCGTTTGCTGCAACGACACCAAGATGTCCCTCTTGTGACACACCAAAGCATGTAACTATGCCTTGTCTACAGAATGATGACAAAGATGACTTTCTCAATACATCAACCACTACATTTTTTAGATTTACGAGAGAACCACCCCCGCAGAAGTGCCACATTCGTGACCCCCCAGGCGGCGTAAACTCTCGGGTCCCTAGGTGTCCCGCAAACCCAGGAACCATGAGGGGGCCCATGTCCGAACCACCTGAACCACTCCCCCTCGGCCATCAACCACTACATTTGATTCCATGTCTGGTAGTCTATTATGCAATCATAGTCTTTGATTAACTCCATCCATCTCCTCTGCCTCATGTTCAGTTCTTGCTTCGAGAAGATATACTAAAGGTTCGTATGGTCGGCGAAGATTTGAAACTTCTCTCTACAAAGGCATTACCTCCAAATCTTCAAGGCATGGACCGCAGCTGTAAGATCCAAATCATGTGTTGGGTAGTTTTCCTTGTATTTCTTGAGTTGTTACAATGAAAAAGAAATCGTGTTCTTCTCCTGCATCAACACACATTCCAAACCATTTTTTGATGCATCATAAAAGATGATGTAGCCTTTCCCTTACTCTAGAAGAACTATGATCGATGCACTGGTCAACTTCTCCTTTAACAACTGGAAGGAATGATGACACTTTTCATCCTGACAAAAGGAACACCTTTCCCAGTCAACTTGGTTAGGGGTAACACTACAACACTAGAATTCTTAATGAATCTCTTGTAGTATCCTACCAAGCCTAGGAAACTTTGAACTTCTGTCAGTGTCTTGGGTTGTTCCCACTCCATAACTGACTGTACTCTCTTCAGGTCCACACAAATGTATTTAGAAGATATGATGTGACCCATAAAAGATACATTTGTCAACCAAAACTCGTAATTACCAAACTTGGCATACAACTAGTGTTGCTTCAACAATGTTAGAGCCTGGCGAAGGTGTTTCTCATGATGTTGACTATCTCCGGATTTTATCTAGATATAATCTATGAACACTACCATGAACTGATCGAGGTATGTCCTGAACACCCTATTCATCAGATCCATGAAAGTTTCTAGTGCATTGGTTAACCGAAATGGCATAACCACAAACTAGTAGCAACCATACTTAGGCGTGAAAAATGTCTTAGGTATGTCATCAGTCTTGATCCTCAACTGGTTCTATCATGACATTAGATCTATCTTGGAGGAATTTAAGGCACCTCTCAACTGGTCAAACAAATCATCAATCCTTTGCAGCGGGTACCTTTTCTTTATAGTGACCTTGTTCAACTGTTGATAGTCTATACATGACCTCATGGAACCATCAATTTGTTCTTAAAAAACAACACAAGAGCACTCCAACGGGAAATGCTCAGTATGATAAAACCTTTCTCCAGGACCTCATTCAACTATTTCTTCAACTCTTGCATCTTTGTCGGTGCCATCTTGTAGGGTGATTAAGTTATGGGTTGCGTTCCAAGTACAAGATTGATATCAAAATAAATCTCTCTAGGAGGGGGAACACCAAGAAACTCTTCAAAAAAGACATCCTCAAACTCTCTCACTACCGACACCTCATGGATACTAGGAATCTTCACCTTGGTATCCACAACATGTACTAAGAAGGCCTTACACCCCCATCTTATCATCCTCTCTGCTAGCATGGCTAACACCAAACATGTAGGAAGAATCTTCCTATCTCCTTGGAAGATCCATGAAACACTCTCCATCATGGAATGTTGCCACCTTGTAACTACAGTCCAAAACAATCTTGTACTTCTCCAAGGTATACATCCCTAGGATCACATTGAAACAATGAATGTCAAGTGGCATAAGATTCACTTGAATGTTGTGACCTGAGAAGGAAAGATTGCAAGATGGACACACCTCCCACAACTTAGAAAAACTAACAAGAGGGGTTTGTAACCGAAGACTATCAGATCTACTACAAATAGGCAAAAAAGAATTGCTTATCACCTCTCTAGTAATGAAAGAGTGTGTCACACCCAGGTCAACCACAACAAATATGCAAGAAGAAGCAGATAAGTCAGAATGAAAAGTTCCATCTGACCTATCATGACCCATGGATTGACCACTCCCTCTGGATGACTCATAGCATAGAATCTAGATATCACCCACTATTGTCCTCGTCCTCTTCTAGCTAACCCAGAAGATCTTTCCTATGATTCTTGACTGCATCCTATACCACCACCACTACTGAATTATTATGGGTGGAAATCTCGCTGACTTTGCCTCAGTTTTTGTGTCACTTCTAAGTCCTTTATAGGGAAAACCCACTTGTTATGCCCCACTTATCCACACTTATGACAAATCCTCGAATCATATTGTGGCCTAGACGGCCCTGTCAGTGACACAGATGCCACAATGCATGCTCCAACTAGAGAAAAACTACAACCTCTACCCTTACTCAGGGACCATTGTTACGACACTCCATATTTCAACTCAAAAAAAGTAGATATCTATTGTGAATGCGGTGAAGAAAATCTTGTCTTCTTGAAGCCACCTGATGACTATCCTTGAAACTGAGTTGGCCTCTTCTTAGCGTTGGCTTCACACTTCTCGATAGTAGGCCACTCAGTCTATCTCACCAAGTTCAAAAAGGTAGAGAACCTCTCTCTGTTCTCTAAAGAAGACACTATCATCGACAACTTAATGCTCAAAACCTTATCAAACTTCTGAATCCTCTCCTTCTCCATTGTTGCAATGTGAGGACAAAACCTCAAAAACTCCATAAACTTGGCCTCAAACTCATTGATATACATCAATTCATGATAGATCTTCTCAAACTATTCTACCTTCTCATCTAGATACGTCTCAAGGAAGTATCGGCCCAAAAACTCTCACCAAAACTCTTCCCAATCAGCCACAACTCTAGGTCTCTTCTCCTCCTCTATGGCCCACCAGTGTCCAACACTTCCCTTCAACTAATAAATCACATGCTTTACCTTGTCCTCTTTCAGGATATTGAGGATCTTGAAAGCCTTCTCGTGCTCCTCAACCACATATCTGCATCCATCGTGTCTGCTTTACCCACGTACTCAACTGCATAACACATCCCAGCCTCTCAAATATCTTTCTAGAACCATAAGATTTTGTATTAGGGATAGTTGTCCTTGCTTTATATATGGGCTCTCTATCTCCTATATGCATAATCATCATCATAAGTTGTCCAAACATGGATTGGAAAGTAGGGTTTGCCATGGCTGTAGTGTCAAACTAAGGAACTGCAGGCTACTCCAGCCCTATCTCAAGCACTCTATCTTCACGTGCCTGCCTCCTGACATGACTAAACTGTACGTGTAAAATGCAAGCGTACGCGTTGAAGTAATACAAGCCAAAGAGGCCCAGATATCAAACACGGGGAAATGTAATTCAAGAAACTACTACTAACTGCTTTTGATCAGCTAAGCCAAAGAAAATTTTGATTTGAGAGTTATTAAACTAATTGCAACAAAGAAAACTAAATTAATGGTTTATGGTCACAATGAGAAGAAATTCTCTAGGACTACGGTTTCACCACGATTGACACAACAATTTTGATCTCAGATTAATATATTTTCCTCCCACTCCTGGACAAAGAGCCTGTAGCAAGAATTACCCACTCCTATGGTGTAATCCACTACCTATCTTAATACCAACCCCACTTCTATAGTAGCTAGTTAATTAGTTAGGTGCTTTAATGAAATCTCCGGGTAATCTCTTCACATTCGTAATCCACCTTTCCCAAAGGGAGATAAAAAACATGTGTTACTATGGATTTCCAATCTTTAATCCTCCTCCTGAAGTTATTAAGGATCTAATTAATCACTTATGATGTGTAACATAGACAATTCAATATGATTTCATAGAAATATGCCTAAGAACAAGGAGAAAACAATATACTACTGCAAAAGACCCATATACAGTTTACAATCGGGCTACTCCCTAGTTCTAAAGAACATGGGGATTAGCCTCTCATGGTATCCATGGACAAAAACATGATAGGGAGAAGGAAAAATATTGAGAACATAGTAAACCGATGAACCCCCTGGAGAAACGTGGTTAGGATGCTCCACGCCAACGAACGGATCCGCAATCTACAATTTCTACCCGCAAAACGTGCTCGGAACCTCCTGAACATGTGACTCTCCTTCTCGTTCTCCTCTCCCGTGCCATCGTCGTCTTGCAATGGAATAGAGCATGTTCGATTAGGTTTGGTCGAACTCCCTGTAAGTCATAGAAGTGACTTAGGACAAAATAAATCCTCAACCGTTGGATTAAACTTGATTTTCAAACTGCCTGATCGGGCATACTCGGTAGTACCAAATTTTGAACTTGGTAGTACCGAGTCTAGAACTCAAATCTTCTCTATCTCTTATGCAAAGTCAGTAGTACCAAATTTTGAAGTTGGTAGTACTAAGTCAGTGAGACTCTTATGGTCCTGAAATCACACAAAAATGTACATACATACTTGAAATATAATAAATCATTCAAAAACATTAAAATATGCTTATATTATGCAATTGAGTAACACATACTAATATTAATAAATCATTCACAAATTAATATGAAAATGAATAGTAAGTGCACAAAAAGCAATATAAAATAGTCTGTGGAAAACGACAAATATCCAGTGCATCAAACTCCCCTAAGCTTAAATGTTGCTCGTCCTCGAGCAACACACTCTCATATTTGTTTGAGACTAGTCCGCAAAAGGACAAGGAATATGAACTTCATTTATCAACTACCCCCACTTGGCAGTCCCAAACTGGCCTTAACTAATCACTGAACAATCAACTGCTCTGTAGCGACAAAAAATTTCTATAAAAGTTGTCCACCCTTAGATCATTGAACACTATCAAGAGAGTAGTTAACATCATAATCAATTAGGCATTCGCTTGGTGCATTATGTGATTCCCTATTCTACATTGCTCTTTCCTAAATACCAAACTACTTGGAAGCAGTTCTCCATATAAAAATAAATGAGGAGAAAAATCATATAAGTGGCCTACCAATAAGAGCAATAAATGGTATGAAATGGGTGGCAATTGAAGAATCACAAGTACATCTAAATCATTTATGCAAAATAAAACATGATGAGTCTATATGGTAAAAAGAATGAGAAATGCATGAGTCCTAATGCCTACTTTCTTGGTTGAATGATGCATGAGTCAAAAGATGTTGTCAATTTGATGAACAAAAATTCGAAGAAAAGAATGCATCATGTGTATGTTTGCCTCATTTTTGTGATGAGTTGAGGGCATCCTTTCTCCCTCTTAACTTTAAAACATAAACAAACTCTTTTTTTTTTGGCCCATTATTTTAGCATGATGGAACGTTATGCTTGGGCTTTACTACATATCATTCAATTTTTTTGTTCTTTTTTTTTTTGAGGGTATGGATGTGTATTCCTGCTGCTAAATTTTGAAGGAAAAAGATACCCACATGATATATCAATGAATGATGAAAAATGCATGCAATGTACATGTAATTGTTTATGCAACTAGAATGATGTGTATGTAAATTGTTGAAGTACACAACTTGGTATTTTTTTTTCATTTTTGTAATGAATGTAATAAAAGCAAACTAACTTATCATGCCACCTATTATGCCATGCAATGCAACAAGAAGAAATAATTTGGAGTACTTGTTCATCTTAAGGTGGTGAGTCAATAAGCAATGGAGGATGGGTGTAACCCATACACTTCCTCTAAGTGCAGATACTCAAGTACTCACAACTAAGCCCATAAAAATATTTTCAATTTCCATTGAAAACTTGAAAGCACGCATGATAATTGCCAGGATCAAACAAAATTTAAGCTCCACTTTACGGTAGATAGATTGTGGATCCTACAAATTTCAAAAATAAAAACCAAAATCAAGTAAAAGAGAAGATAATTTCGTTCCAACAACTACCTCCCCTAAGCTTGAATTTAGCCATGTCCTCATAGTCAAAAATCCAAACCTAGAGGTGGAACGGGTATACCATATGCTCTAAAGGGTGGTGGAGGTGGATCATTGGTGTCTCTTTGGATCAAGTTGTGCAAGCATATATCCCTCTTGTTGGTTCCACTAATTTGTGTCTTTTTGGCATCAAGATATGGCATTCTCTCTCCTTCTTTGAGCTTTTAAAATAGGTGCCCATCGGTATGTGTATCGGTGGTGCCGACATCTTCTTGTTGTACCATTTGTCACCATTTTGTTGAGAAATTTTGGTAGTACCAATTTTAGACTCGGTAGTACCCACTTTGGTTCAGGTTTCAGATGATTTTCTGGGAAACATTTCGGTAGTATCGACTTTGAAAGTCTGTAGTACTGACTTTCTATAGAGATTGTAGAATTTTAACTAATAAGGATTCGATAGTATCGAGTATGGACTCGGTAGTACCGACTTTGGCCCTGCCTGCACACCAAACAAGAGCATCAAGATACCTTCTTTACATCAAATAAAAATCTAATAAAATTAGTTCAAAAATTACACAACAAAAGGTCCTAACAAAATGTAAATGACTAAAATGAATTTGAGTTGCCTCCCAAGAAGCTCCCTTGTTTATGTCCTAGGCTCGACATGAATGATCCTCCTTAGCCTGAGTTGTCTTGATATGGTGGTGAAGATTCATCCAGAAGTCTAAAGTCCACTCTATCATCATCTATCCCGAGTTTCAAATAGCCTCTACCAATGGCAGTGATCACATCTGTCGTAGATTGGAACGACCTCCCTAGCAACACCTCAGGCCCCTTCATATCCATCACCACAAAGTCAATTGGATAGATGAGTACTTGTCAAATTTAACCAACACGTCCTCACATATCCCGTATGGCGTTAGAATAGAGCCATCTGCCAACTCAATTGCCATGGATGTTCTTGTTGGTTCCTTCAATCCTAACTTTTAGAAGGTGATAAGAGGCATGAGATTAATACTGGCTTCCAAATCACATAGTGCCTTCTTGAAATGTTTGCCACCTATAGTACTTGGGATGTAGAAACATCTTGGATCCTTCCTCTTCCTTGGTAGCTTCTCGTTGATTAGTGCACTCATCACCTCATCAACTTGTACAATATTTGTGTCTTTAATCCTCTGCTTCTTGTTGATGACATCTTTCAAAATTCTCCCATAAGTAGGAATTTTCTCTATCGCCTCCACCAATGGAAAATTGATGTGGAGATTTCAAAAGATGTCCAGGAACTTTTTGAACTATGCTTCCTTTTCCTCAGCTTCTGACTATTCAGGCATGGCACATCTTACTTTTATGCTCATTTTTGTTGGGGAAGATATGTCCCTTTATGAATTTACTCCCCTAAGCTTGCTTCAACACCACTACTTGGAGTAGAAATAGGCACATCCTATGTGGGTGGTGTTACCAGTGGTTGTTCCTTCTGAATTGTGGGTGCCCCTTTATTGACTGTGACTGTTCCACTACGTAGTAAAACCTTCACCTACTCTTATTGAATAGGTACCCTATCAGGAACTGTAGTAAGTGAATTAACAGGAATGGGACCTTGACGTGCACTATCCACTGGTATTCTGCATCCTCCTGGTAATCCCAATAGACTGTGATGAAATAGGACTTTAGGCACATACACCCAATTAGACTCCTTAGTGTGTTGCTTGGGTGCCTTCTCAGTATGATGTTCTCGCTCTTAACAACATACATGAATTTTTCTTGGTGATGTTGATGGATTACAAATGCATTCCCATGTGCTCATTGCTGAATGGACTCCTTCAAGGAATCTACTTGTGCCATCAACTGATAAATTTGATGTTTAGTGTTGCAAATATGGGCACCTTGGTTTTGCAGCTCCCTCTGTGTCTGACCCATAAGTGATTCATTTTGGCTCACTAGTTTTCCTAACATGTTCTCAATTTTGTCAATATTTCTAGGGCCCATCTCCTGCTGGTACTGCTAGTGCATTTACATACAATTCTCTTCTTCATCCCTAGATGATGTTACATCCTGCTAGCACAACTTCATGGCGATGAGGTCAAGCTTCTCATTCAATGTATAGATGACTTTAGAATCTACAACACTTTTACTGGTTGTCAGGCATTCTCTTTTTTCACCCCATGATTAGTTCTTAGCCATGTTCTTCAGGATCTCATGGCATCTAGAAGGCCTATTGTTCAAGAAAAATCCAGCTCCTGCACTGTCCAGGGTGGTCCTCTCACCCTGATGTAGGCCATAATTGAAGGTCTTTGCTTGGATATATAAATCTATACCATGGTGAGGAACCTTCTGCAACATATTCTGAAAGCGCTCCCAAGCCTCTAAGTATGACTCTTCAGCCTGTTTCTTGATGTTGTAAATCTTTTGTGTCAATTCATTCATCTTTTGCAGAGGAAATTAACTCTCAAAGAAAGCATCTATCATATGGTCCCATGTCTCTATGGATTCCGGCTTGAGGTTATAGAACCAGGACTTAGCATGCTTAGCTTCATGTATATCACGGTGGAGGGAACCTTGTCTATCTTCACCATGTCACAACTTTCAACAAAATTATTGATGTGAGTCATTGGGTCTTCAGTACTGCGGCCATGGAAAGCAAGTTTCTCAACCAATGCCACCAGCCCATGATCAATCTTGTAGCTTCCCACATTTATTACTTGTTGCTTGATTGGCCCAAGATGAGTTGTTGAGGATGACGCCTTGATCTTCTCCCACATAGTTTGTTCTTCTTTTGCATCACCCATACATTTTGGTTGTGGATTTGTCGTGGGAGTGTAATCAATGGTTCGTGTTTGAACCATGCAATAGTACCCAAATTTTGTAAATTCAATGTGAGAACAAGATACTAGTAATTGAATTTAGATAATATTTGCAATTCATCTTTGGAAATAATTTAAAAAATGTGGCCTAGAGTGGCCGCTTACAACACTCATACTGCTTGAATATGTCATTTCCCCAGAAACGACACTAAAAAATTAACACGGCTAAACTATATGTGTAAAACGCAAGCCTATGCGTCGAAGTAATACAGGCCAAACAGGCCCGGATATCGAACACATGGAAACATAATTCAAGAAACTACTAATAACTGCTTTTGATAAGCTAAGCCAAAGAAAACTTTGATTTGAGGGTTATTAAACTAATTGCAAGAAAGAAAACTAAATTAATAGTTTTTTATCACAATGAGAATAAATTCTCTAGGACTACGGTTTCACCATGATTGACACTGCAATTTTAATCTCAGATCAATATATTTTCCTCCCACTCCTGGACAAAGAGCTTGTAGCAAGAATTACCCACTCCCATGGTGTAATCCACTACCTATTCTGATACCAACCCCACTCTCATAGTAGTTGGTTAATTAGTTAGTTGATTTAATAAAATCTCTGGGTAATTTCTTCACTTTCGTAAGCCATCTTTCCCAAAGGGCGATATAAAATATGTGTTACTATGGATTTCCAATCATTAATCCTCCTCTCGGAGTTATTAAGGATCTAATTAATCACTTATGGTGCACAACATAGAAAATTCAATATGATTTCATAGCAACTTGCCCAAGAACAAGCAGAAAACAATATAGTAATGCAAAAGATCCATATACAGTGTACAACCAGGCTACTCCCGGGTCGTAAAGAATGCAGGGGTTATCCCCTCATGGTTTCCATGGATAAAAACATGCTAGGAAGAAGGAAAAACATGGAGAACATAGAAAACCGATGAATCGCCTAGAGAAACATGGTTAGGATTTCCCACGCCGATGAACAGATCCACAAACCGCAATTTCTGCCCACCGAACGTGCCCGAAACCTCCCGAATGTGCGATTCTCCTTCTCATTCTCCTCTATCGTGTCATCTCGCACTGGAATAGAATGTGATCGATTAGGTCTGGATGAACTCCCCTTAAGTCATAGAAGTGACTTAGGGAGAAATAAATCCTCAACTATTGGATTAAACTTGATTTTCCAAACTGCATGATTGGGCAGACTCGATAGTACCAAATTTTGAACTCATTAGTACTGATTCTGGAAGTCAAATCTGCTCTATATCTGATGCAAAGTCAATAGTACCAACTTTTGAAGTCAGTAGTACCGAGTCTATGAGACTCTTGTGGTCCTAAAATCACACAAAAATGTACATAAGTACTGAAATATTATAAATCATTAAAAATTTAAAATTATGCTTATTTGATGCAATTGAGCAACATAGGCTAATATTAATAAATCATGAACAAATTAATATAAAAATGAATAGTAAGTGCACAAAAAGTAATATAAAATAATCTGTGAAAAATGACAAATAACCAGTGCATCACCTCCTCATGCCTTCTTTATTGCACAACACAACTACTCTCAGCATGTTCTTCATATTCTCCAAACATATTTGCATAAGCATAAGCTATAATTAGATATGTTGGATTATGCAAGAAAAAACATAAATCTAAGGCATATGTCCCCTTAGACTCAACAAACCTAGAGCTCTGATACCAACCTATCAGTGTGACACCCCGCCACACCGAACAATATTACTCAAAACAAAACATGTGATCAATTGTTAATCAACCATGCATTATAAAAATAGGGTAAATTAAAACTAATTTAAACATTACTATCATATACAGAAAATATTACATTAGGGTCCAACAACATGTATCATATCACATATCATACCAGGTATTAAATGCATGTCTAGTGGCATCAACCACAACCTGTATACAAATAAGAGATGTTCCACATAACATGCCATAGACAAACACTTGCATATTGTCCATACCACATGTTGATATACATATCACTACAAAACATCCATGCTCAGACCTGAGAGTAAAGGGATGACTCTAGGACCCTAGAAGCTACTACTATCAAACCTTCTACCTCTACTTCTCTCCAAGTTGCTCCACCTCAGCACCATGATCTGGACCATGTCATTGTTGATCCCTAAAAATATGTGGTTACCCACGAGGAGAGGCCCATGTCCCAGTGAGATATATAACTCTCAACCAATGGTTATTGATTACAACAAGTATAACTATTAAATAGGATACGCAGATTCAACTAAATATACATTTTAAGAAATTAAGTAGAATAATAGATTAAGCAGTCTAAACATGTTAAGTACTAAAATAGGTAAAACATGACTAGCATAGCATGTAGGGAAATAGGTAAATATAAGATTATCTATATAGTTGATTTCTCTTACCGCATAATATAACCAATGAACAATATAAGAAATAAGGAAAAGGTAATCATCTAATGTGAAGTGTGTTTAACCCTAGATAGATGTGCTACACAAGTAGATTACACCTTCTATTAAGCCATGAAGAGTTGAGGTATACCACTCAACTCCAACTGACCACTAATAAGTCAAATTCAGTTCCATACAAGATCTAGGAGATTCAGACTCCTATGATCTCCTCCGCCTTCAATCAGTACGAGTATGCTGCAGTGACATATGAGTCTAGTTGCAAAACAACCTAGTCTGTCCTAGGTATATAGGCCACAATACTAGTGAACTAGGGTATAAAAACCCAAACATTCAAGGTACAACCACAGTTATTACCAATCTCATCATATATTGAAACTTGAGATACAACCGTGGTTGTTCTCCTATTGAGGTATGACCACAGCCATCCTCAAAATTTTGGCATCAAGATGGAAAGGACACACAGTCTCAAGCACTCCACATACTCAACAATATGTGCTCTGAGTTTCCCTTACGAGTACTCATTTCACCATCCAACAAGTTCTGATACTGGAAAGGATCTATGGCATAGGGCACTACGTGATTAGGGTTTCACATGATTAGTTAATGACAATTGGGTATATTAATCTGCATAATCAAGTTACATACAAACACTAAAATAATTCTACAAAAACAAGGGTAGATTGCAACCTTGGAAGATATAAAACGTAAGTGATATAATATTGATCACAAAACCTAAGGTACTACTTCATTGCAACACATAATTCCATACTCATCATCATACCATGACGGATTACAATTCCTTGTCACATCATAAAGAGAACAACACCTCAATTAGGGCACAAAGCCACATCCAAGGTCATAAGACCATTCATATTATTCCCTACAAGAACATCATTATCTTTTCATACCTCTTCAAGGGTATTCATTCCATCACCATACATGTGATACATAAACTGGTACAACATTATATTCAAGAGTTATGATGTTCATAAGATAGCAAATTAAGGTTAAGTTCACTGTGAATAGTTGGATTAACATTGCCAAACAACACTATATAAAAATTCAAGTTGTAATCATTTGAGGGAAAGGGTAAGACTATAAGACCTCATGTAACCAAGAACCAAATGAATTAAGGTTACTAATCATCAATAAATATATACCCTAACCTTTATCGTATCCTTAATACATGAAGGCTACTAGGTCAACCATATTGATCATGGGGTCAATGTAACATGGCATACATATAGACTAGAAAACTTCATTGACAACTTAGGTTGGTGGTGTCACAGACCGCTGAAGATATAAGCATGGAAACTAAAGAAAACATGGAACATTGGTGACCAAAGGGAACCATGAAGCTATGGTGATCAAATAGAAATTAGGTCATGGAGACAACTATGAAACCCAACCTTCATCAAATGCATTGAAAGGAAAATCTACCTGAGTGACAATATAGCTGAATCTTAGTGACCACTCAACATCAAGAACTCATCAACCACATTAGTTGGAAATCCTCTTAGAGATCAAATATTAGGTCAAACTTGGCGACCACATCAGATACAAAATGCCCACAAAGTCAACTCAAGAGTTGGCACAAGGAACTCAAGTCAAACAAACCATTGGGTATAATATCAAAAAGGAAAAAAACTTATAACCCTAGAAAACCAAGAGCAAACCCAACGATTTTCATATGCAGGCAAGCATCAAAACTTCCATCACCAAGGAAAACTCAACCACAAGAGTTAGGGTCCCTCCATAAAGAGATATCCACCCAAGATCATCATGTAGACACAAACCCTAAGCAAAGGATGTTATCTTTCTACTTGTAACCATGTTGTAGAGTCATTATGTACATGCAAGGTATGAGCAAGCAATAACGGTGAAGAAAGTTATATAACTTGCCTTAGAGTTGATATAGAAAACTCCAAACAGAAAGTTAGCTTGAAGAAGAGGGTTATGAACCCTAGCTTGAGCACTCCTCTCGGAGAAGATAGATCCACCTCCAAGAAAGAAGTAAACCCCATGTCAAGAAGCAAGAAAAAGACAAAACTCTAGGTATAAAGGAAAAGAAGAGAAGTTCTCTAAGCTATAACTCAAGCACTACCATGGAACACCATGGGTTCAGCCAAGAAGAGAAAGAAGAAGAGGGTAGGGAAAGGAAAACTTAGGTAAAGAAGAATATATCAATTACCATGACTAAGAAGAAGAGTAGGATAGCACTAAAGGAACACAAGAAGGGTAGATCCAAACCCTAGCTCGACATGCAAGGTAGATCGGCCTTCATATCCTTTTTTGGCACCTCCTTCTTCACCAAGCACTAAGGGGATGATCTCCAAGAGAAAGGAAGGAAAAAGAGAGAGAGGAAACTAGGTGTGTAAATAGCTTATTTGCATGCAAAGAAAGAGATTTATATAACATAGGTTTGGAGAGAGAGAAAGGGGGTTAGATGTCATGCTAAACATGCCATATGTCCAACAAATCTTGTTCATGCAAGCACCATAGACATGCATGAAACTAGGGTGACCCGACCAAGAAAATCAAGCAACCACTAAGGCTAAAAAAAGTGAACAACCAATGAGAATACATAGTGACCACTTAAGATCCTTGGTGACCGATGACGATCAGATACACAAATGGTCACTAACCCTAGGGTTCCTTGATGACCTAGAGGGGTCATGAGCCTCATAGATATCCAAGACCAGAGGGTACACATAAAACATCATCAACTACCTAAAACTTGGATCACAAGAAACTTAACGATCACCAAAATTAGGTATCTCAACACCCAAGGTCAAACATCCACTTAGGGCATCCATGCAAAACCCTAATCTCAACATGAGATGTCACCACATCAAACCATGGTATGAAAAGGCACCCCAAGGATCAACCAAAGTCAACATGATGTCAACACATGTGAGGCAGAACAAATAGGTGACAAAGTGCAAGAAAACCCTAGATATCGGTAAATTGCAATTAAGTCTAAAACAAGCATATAAAAGCTTAACTAGCGCAAATAATGTCCAAATTGAACCAAACTTGAAACATATTCTTGTCACATGATTTCAAGTCATATCATAAGGTTAAATTAAGGTTTTAAGCATATAATTATTCTAAGAAAGGATGATCAACTAGAAAGGCAAGGTTTGGGGTCTTACAACAGGGCTTCACAAGGGAACAAGGGCATTTGAAATTGAGGTTTTAGTTGTTAGGATTTAACTTATAGTTGAGAGGAGTAGATTGATAGTGTTGGCAAGGCATGTGGAGATCTGAAGCTTGCCACCAGAGTCAAGTTTTCTAGAAATATAGGTCAATTAGGTCTCTTTAATGTAGACATATCATGGCTAACCAAGCGGTTGGGAGGCTTCATAGGATCAAAGGAAAAGTTATGGAGTGAATGTATTATTGCAAGGAAGTCAGAAGTTGGAGGTTGAGGTTTTCAAGCTTGTACGAGGAAGAGGAGCTCCATGTGATAGTTGGAGTGTATATAGTGATCAATTGGGTTACAATTATAGATACTATAGTGACGAAACAACTATTGACACTCTCAAGTCTATACAGGGTGCTGTGAGGTTTGGTTGTGTTTTTGGCCATTGATTCTTACTCTAGTAAGGAAGAGCGATTGGGCATCCTTTCTAGGGAGTTTAGGATGGGTCGAGTCTTTATTATTAGGGAAAAGAAAGGGTCAATTAATTTGGAGCGACATAGAGGAGAGGTTGGGGTGCAGGGACTGTAGAGTCATTTTTCACTGAAGGTAGAAAAGTCACTTTTCCGTCGCTGCCTACCAGAAGAGGAAATTACCCCTGTCTTAGAGCATTGTCATTCTGGCCCCACTGGGGGGCACATGAGATCGAAGAAGAACACTCTCAAAGTTCTACAATTGGGTTTCTTTTGACCAACAATAGCAAGAGATTCCTATGATTTTGTAAGATCCTGCAATAAATGTCAGCTTTTTGGCGGTATAACTAAACAGAATGAAATGCCTCTCACTTTGTGGCAAGAAATTGAACTTTTTGATGTTTGGGGAATAGACTACATGGGCCCCTTCCCCTCATCTTATGGATTCTCTTACATATTGGTCGCTGTGGATTATGTTTCAAAATGGGTAGAAGTTATACCCACCGTATCCTATGATTCCAAGCCAGTCATCAAGATGTTCAAAGATATCATCTTCCCCAGATTTAGAGTCCCCCGTACTATCATATCAGACATAGGAACCCATTTTTTGGAAAGAAGCTTCGAAGCCCTCCTGAGAAAATAGGGGGTCAACCATAAGGTTGCCACACCTTACGATCCACAAACAAGTGGCCAAGTTGAAGTTTAAAATAGACAATTGAAAGCTATCTTAGAAAAAATAGTCAATAGACATCGTACTGATTGGTCTACCAAGCTCCCCAATGCCCTTTGAGCATACCTCACATCTTACAAAACACCGATAGGAACAACCTCGTTCCATCTGGTGTATGGAAAGTCATGTCATCTATCGGTTGAACTAGAACATAAAGCTTGGTGGGCCATCAAACAACTGAACTTTGATCTCAAAAGTGCTGGTGAATATAGACAACTTCAACTCAATAACTTGAGGAGCTTAGAATGACAGCTTACCAAAGTGCCAGAGTCTATAAATAACAAACAAATATGTGGCACGACGGCCACCTCAAAAGTAAAGACATCACTGTCGGAGATAAGGTCCTCCTCTTCAATTCCAGACTTAAGATGTTTCCTGGAAAGCTCCGCATGAAATGGTCTGGACCTTTCACAATTAAACACATCTACCCCACCGGAGCAGTCATCATCCTTGATAATAATGGGGGAGAACGGACCATTAATGGCCACTGATTGAAGAGATATTACACACCAACAGACAAAATACCAAGACAAACTATCGAGATCCACAATCCCTCAGCATCGACATAACCAAATCGGATTTTTGTCGAGCCAGCGACGTAAACCCCAGGTGCTACTTGGGAGGCAACCCAAGATCTGAGTACCACCATTTTATTTTGCTTAGTTTTGCTAATTTTCTAATCTCTTAGTTTGATTTAGACTTATCATCTTTAATCTAAAAATATAAAAAAATCACATAAATAACCAAAAAAACATAAAAATATAAAATCCAAAAACCTAATTAAATCTTTACCTAACGGTTTCGAAACCATTTGGACTCAAATGGTCTCGAAACTGATTGGTCCTTTCGATCTCGAAACTGTTTGGTCCTTTCCACCCTAAAACTATTTGGAACCCAAACGGTCTCGAAACCGTTTGGAACCCAAACGGTCCCGAAACCATTTGGACCCCAAACGGTCTCAAGACCGTTTGCCCTTGGGAATTTGTAGCGACACCCAATGTTTTCTATAAATATACCCCCCCATCATTTTCTTTCCCTAGATTCTCGATTTCTCTAAACCCTCGTGCGAAGCCTGTTCCATTCTATTTCTCTTCTCATGACTCATGTTCGTTCTACGACCATCGCCAACGTCACTGCAGATGCCACCATATCTCCGCGCCCCTTCGCGACTTCATCTCCATCATTATCGTCGTTCGTCGCTTTGTCGTCATCATCACCTTCACCCTCAGCACTATCATCCTCTTCGTCCACAGCAGTAAGGTAGAACCAGCCAAAGATGTCCATTCTAACTCTAACGATGAGTTCTTCTTTCATCGGTGCCTTCTTCGCCACCGACGTGCACACCGTCGTCATCATCCGCTGCTTACGCCCATTTTCAACCATCCAGACGCTTTGTCTTCCTATCGATCTCGGCTCAAATGGTCCTAAAACCGTTTGAGCTCGGGACCATTTGGACCCAAACGGTCTTAAAACTGTTTGGTGCCAAATGGTCCTGAAACCATTTGAGCTCAGGACCATTTGGACCCTAACGGTCTTTAAACCGTTTGGTACCAAACGGTCCTGAAACCATTTGAGCTCATGACCATTTTGGACCCAAACGGTCCTAAAACCGTTTGATGCCAAATGATCCTGAAATTGTTTGAGCTCGAGACCGTTTGGATCCAAATGGTCCTAAAACTGTTTGGCACCAAACGGTCCTAAAACCGTTTGAGCTCGGGACCATTTGGACCCAAACGGTCTTCAAACCATTTAAACCCAAACGGTTTTCACCTTCACAAATTCTTCTATTAAGCAAACCAAACAGTTTTTAACTTCAAGATTTTTTATCAACTTTCAGAATGGCATCACCTACAAAGGAAATCACCACCTAGACTACAGAACAGTTGATGGCGCGTAGAACTAAGCTCCAGCTCATCATCGACTCATGTGAAAAGATTAGAGAAACTCTGGCTGACCTACCCATGGTCATCCAAGACCTCGAACAAATCAACCAACTCTTAGCAGTCAATCCTGAGGACGAGTCCCAAGATATCTCCTCATCCGATGACGCCTCAAAATATGAGCCAACTCCCGAGGAGGAATCCCCATCCACAAAGACAAAGGGGAAACGGAAGACCCAGGAAGCTGCAAAAGAACAACCAACAAAGAAATGATCAAGGAAGCAGGTACATCCCGCCACTGCAAGGGAACAAACCCTGGCGGGATACATTCCGTCAACCACTTCCGCTCCTGTCACCACTGCTACCCCTACTTTCACCACCATCACCGCCACAACACCACCACCAGCAAATTTTTTCATCCACACCCTGTCATCTATTGACAAGACCCTGAAGCCAACAAAGTATGTTTGCTCCAGCGTACTACTAAAGATGGGGATATATGACAGAATCCTCACTCTGCTCGATAACGCCAACCTTTCAAGACTCTGCTTTGTCCCTGAGATTTCTTATGTTGAGCCCACAACTAAATTTTTCACATATCTCAACAAAGAAGTTGTGGACATTATAGATAGATCAAGGGATGAAGGTGACCGCAGGATGGTCACTAAACTCTTTGGCAACAAGGTTGTCATAACGGAAAACCTGCTGAATGAAATATTTATAGAAAACCAGGAGCAGTTGAAGAAGGCCAAAGCTATAGGCGTAGAAAGCTCCGAGTTCAACAAGCATATCTTCTGGAAATCCCTGACAGGGATCCCGACCTACGAGGCAAAAACCTACAAGGCCTCCAATATTCAATCTGGCCTGGTGCGCACATTGCACAAAATTCTTACAGGTGCACTTTTCCCCAGGACAGAGGGCAGAAATGTTAGCATTTTCGATCTTTTTGTCCTTTGGTCCATTCTAAAAGGTGAATCAGTCAACATCAGACGACAATTGATACACAAGCACACAACTTACGCCCTCGGGAAAGAAATATGTATGGGAGGTCACATAACATCCATCCTAAAATATCTCAAGATGGACAGACTACTCCCCAGGTGCACAAAGATCAAGGGCAACATCCTTACCAACGAGCATACCTTAAAAATCTCATACATCATCAAAGAAAAGGATGCAAAGTTGCACTATATCTTTTTCCCTATAGTAAAATCCTTCCTCAAGGACTCTGCTGCCACTTCCGGAGCTTGCAGACTACGAAAAGGAAAAGCTTCTCTTCACCGAAGAGGAGCTTGCAAACCTCCTAGCTTCAGTCAAAATACAAGAAAAGAAATCCAAAGTGGGGAAGACAGAGCACAACATCATCACCTCGGCAGCAAGAATAACAAAAATACCAGTGAAACAACCATCCAAAGGGCGTTTGCAGACACAACAGATGGCGAGAACGCTGACATCAAAACCAAATACAGAGGCAGAACCTGCCCTCCCCGAAGAAAATATCATCACCTCATCACTAGACTGCTTCATCATGAGTCTAAATGTTGAACTTACCTCCACCACAACCCCCACCACACTACCATCCTCCACTATTCCACAATCCACAACTCTCCCATCACTCTCCACAATGATGTCCACCACATTTCCTTTCTCTGCAACCACACCACCACTCGCATCTTCCACTCCACCCTTTTTCTCTTCGGGCATCCCATTCCCCACTTCAACGCCTGACTTCACCTCCTTCGCCTCCACCTCCACCACTTTTCCCTCGACATTCTCGGTTCCACCCTTCTCTCCCAGAATGTCACCACCCTTCCCATCCGCCACCCCGACACCGCTGGTGACTCCATCTACAGTCACCACGCAGTTTGAGGGACCACCCACAATGTCTTTTTCACAAGGCACTACCACCCTTCCACCCCGACCCCAGCCACCACACCCATCCATAACTGGGGTCCCTTTTACAAATGTTGGTGAGAAATTTAGACGTCAATTTGATGCCATCTGAAACCTCCTCACCAACCCTTCTAACATAATGCAATCCATTTTCTCTTATATGCAAGGTCTTACTAAATAGGTTGCCAAGATCGACGGGTAAAACCATGCCTTACCAGGCATCCTCTCAAGTATCTACCAATGGTAGGAAGTAGCGGTCATGCAAGTCGAACACATCGACGACCACCTACAACAACTGCCAAAATTGGTGCTTGAGGTGAAAAGCCAACAAGCAGCGTTGGCTCAGCAAGTTGATAGGATCTCTGCGCAGACTCAACCTCTTCCTGAGACCCTGTGTGAGCTTAAGCAGCAACAAATTGCTTTTAGCACGCGCTTGGACGACATCAACAACACCCTTGCACATCTCCATAGCCTCCAAGAGGAGTAATCAAATAATGAAATCAACCAATTACGAGCTCAGGTGACAGATCTTACTGCATGACTCCTCTCCGCCAAGGCTAGATATTCAGATCTTACAGAAACCCACAACACACTGCTTGAAACACATGAGCATGTGCAAGTGGCTTTCGACGAACTACAAGCCCTTCACCGGAAGTGCAAGAAGACTACAACGATGAAAACAAAAGATAAAGTGGAAGACGATGATGAAGAAGAAGAAGATGAAGATGAAGAAGATTCTGACTCCTCCGCTGACTCCACTGATGATACTTCTTCTTCAGATGACAAACCTGATGACCCAGGACACGCTGGGGAGGGAACTAGCCGAGGAGCAGAACCTTCAAAGAAAGAAGATGACAAAGACCACCACGAAGGTGGAAACGATCCCAAATCCCATGATCACAATGACAACGTTAACATGTCATATGGGGATCAATTCCTTGACTACTCAGCCATGGGATCTCTAGAAGAAACTGTCAAAGAAGCAGCCTTTGCTGAGTTCTAGCAATGTATATTGGGAACTAGCATAAGTCAACCAACAACAAACCTTCCGCAGCACTCCACCCCAGAGCAATCTTTACCTTTTCCTCCAGACCATGAAGAGGAAGACAGAGTGAGTCTAGACACGGATATTGGACTCGACTCTGATTCTGAATCAGAAAAAGATGAAGATCTGCAACATTATATGGATGACTTAGTGTAGACTTCTCTTCCACCTCCGTAAGAGCTTCCCCCACCGCCACCTCTACCTAAGATGATGCACGACCTAGACATGGTGGCCATCTCTACCCTAGATGTCTACAATATCTTCATCCTGAACACTATCGTAGACGATGCCAAAGAGGGGGGGGGGACATCATCTACACTAATATAAAAACTAAGCATAAATTAACACGCGAAGATTTCCGCACCATCCTTCGACCGCAATCAACAGTGCAGATGGCAATCTTTTGTGCCCTTCTTGCCAACTCTATCAAAATATACAGAAGCTCAAAGCGACCGTAGCCAGTTTTTAACACTTCACCAGCTCTAGCTATGAGCCTATTATACAAAGACTTACACAATAAATCTATAGAGCGGCTGCGCGTTGGGATCGCTCAAAAGGTGTGATATCTCACGGTCCCCTTTCAAGTTTCCGGCCACTAACTACTCATGATCATTGACATTGTGGCCCGTGATGCCGAGGTGTACAGCTTTTGTTCTAGTGAACTAAAGGCCGGAGCAATCAACTTTGTTGGAGAAGAAGCCGGAGAAGCAAGATGCATCCCCTTTCGGCTTCTCAAACTAATTTGGGCTGACTGCCCTTCTCTCAAGAATGGTTGGAACCAACCTTGGTTCCAAATCATCGCTCCACCAATCCAAACCACTGATGGATCTGGGGATTGTGCTTTCTGCACTATACGCCACATACAAGCGCTTAATCAACAAACCCCCTTCACCAAGCTGGCCATAGAAGATTTTCACTCGCTATGAGGGCGTTACGCCATGGAGCTCATATGTGATAGACGATTCTTCAAGGACCCAACTATGGTGCCAGATGACGTCCCACGCTATCTTTTCTCGGCCATTCAACATCCACAAAGGTGACCTTTCTGACAGACATTAACAAAGTTGGAGAAAGAACAACAACCCGCCATAGACCCTGAAAAAAGACAATGGGACCCTTACACTTTTGATTTGGCGGAAGACACAGGGGACATCGAATTGATATCACTAGCCACCATCAACAAACCCTCCACACAAATGGTGCTCCTACCTGCCATAGAACCGACGTTTCCTAACTTTGACCTTGCAGCTTGCAAGAGTCTTTCTACAAATGAACTCTGACTCATCATGTCTAGGCTATATACTGAGAAAGATGAGCTCATTTTTCTAGCCGAAGATATTCTAGTCATGGAAGATACCCTCCGTGAAACCATACAATTACAAGTATTTCTATCTGTGAGCCTAATGACTGCTTATCAATATCTCCTCAGACGGAACCATCCTATTGTTTACATGGAATCAACTTACATGAAGGACGACCTACTAAAGTTAAAGAACTTTGGAACCACGAAGGCGCTTATCTCTTACCTCAACCATACAACTCCGAAGTTCATCATGGTTTCTTTCCTTCACTTTGAGCACTGGATGTTACTGGCGACAACCCTTCCTGAAGTAACAAAAATCATCTATAATAGTTCTGACAACCAATTTGATCCTAACCAGAACCAATATGTTGTGACAGCTAACACACCCACGGAGGAGGTGGCAAAGGAATGTGTTGACAAACTGCACGATCTTTTAAGTAAGCACACAAGGGCGTACGATAAAGAACACTTTCATCGCCCAGCCTTCAGCCACAGATGCCCCCAGCAGCTCCGAGAATCAAACGACTGCAGTTTCCACGTCCTCTACTGGATGTACACCCTCGCTGTTCTTGGAAGACCAGTAGAGGACATGACAGACGTGGATTACCACGCTCTATGTGGAAAGTTCACAGCTAATCTCCTCCGAATGCATGGAGCTAACAAAGGACTAACAGAAGCCTAATGCCCTTGTCCATGTACTTCTCAACCTATCACTTTGACACTCTGAGGACAGAGTGAGTGATAAGTTATGGGGGAGGTACACTGGACAAGGGTGAGGTATCATTTTTCAACCCTTCTCCCTCTGCTCTTTTTATTCACTTCTATTTTTCTATGCATTGATTTTTTTATCTTTCTTTTCACATTTAGACTTTTTCAGTAATTTCTTTGATAGAATAATTCTTGTACATAAGTATAACATCACTCTTGGAAAAGGTCACCCCCTGCTAAATTTAGAATCAAAGTAGTCCTCAAAAAGCATTAACAGAAAAAGCATTTAGGCATGTAATGGTGAATTAATAAATTACTTTCACACTCGATTTCCATGATTTTGCTTTAACTCTGCTCCAGACTCTCCACAAGTTAACATCATAGCCGAAGCCAGCCAAAACTCTCTCAAGGATGGGAGGGAACTAGGTGAAATCCAAATCAAGGAACCTCGCAAGTGGACCACAAAGTACGAAACCGAAATAAGTGCATGTCAGGAGACTCCAAGAACAGTTTTCTTCGTTTAAAAAAAAAGAGTCATGGCCGCCCAAACAAAATCCCTAAATATCCAACTCCTAAGCCTGTGAGTATAAGAATAAAAGTCAGAGTGTTGAATAAAAACATGAGACTTGTGCCACGCCTAAGGACCTATATGAAGGACCAATAAAGGTCTCACCTGACCGCATTCAGTTGCCATCACAAAGGTAGATGTGTCGCGCACAGTAATGAGATCCTAAGGTCTCTGAATATATGAAAAAGATGATAAAGGACTCGCCCGGCCGATACATTTAGCTGCCCTCACAAAAGCAGATGTGTCGCGCCCAGTAGTGAGATCCTAAAAGTTTAGATAAACCCTCCCTTACTAAAAGGGGGATTTACACATCAGCCTTTAGCCAACCCTCATACCTATCTTAGTTGCCAGTAGGTTTTTCAAAGAAGTATAAAACTGATTGGAGTTGAAAACATGCACAGAATGCGATCGAGGAAAAGGTGGTCCCATTGCGAGCTACGCGATACGGAAGAAATTTGAGATCCACGCAACTCCCAATACCTGAAAGAGTTAGTGCGAGCATAAGCCCGATAAAACTCTAAGAGATCTCTAGTTTAGAATTGAAGCAAGAGTATGGAAATCTTCACTAAATAAAATTGCCTCGCCACTACATGCCTTAGATCTATCTAGCTTGAGGACAAGCTAGACTCTAATTTAGGGGGGGTGATAACCTCCCATTTTGCGATGTTATCTTACTAGTTTTCCTTAGTTTTTTAATACTCTTTCTTAGTTAAATTAGATAGAATCTTTAACTTTCCACCTTTTTGTAAATATACCAATTAGATTAACTTCTTCTTTTCACTTCTTACAGAAAAGCACAAAAAAATTACAAAACCCCCAAATGGTCCCAAGACTTAATGGAAGCTAAACGGTCCCAAGACCGAATGGAGACCAAACGGTCCTAAGACCGAATGGAAGTCGAACAGTCCCAAGACCGAATGGAAGACAAATGGTCCCATGACCGAATAAAGATCAAACGGTCCCAAGACCGTGTGAAGCCAAATGGTCCCGAGACCGTATGAATCCAAACGGTCCCAAGACCGAATGGAGATCAACCGGTTCCGAAACCGTATGAAGCCACACGATCCCAAGACCGAATGAAGGTCAAATGGTCCCAAGACTGTGTGAAGCCAAATGGTCCCGAGACCGTATGGAGCCACACGGTCCCAAGACTGAATAAAGGTCAAATGGTCCTGAGACCGTGTGAAGCCAAACGGTCCCGAGACCGTATGAAGCCAAATGGTCCCAAGACCGAATGGAGATCAACCGGTCCTGAGACCGCATGAAGCCACACGGTCCCAAGACCGAATAAAGGTCAAACGGTCCCGAGACCGTATGAAGCCAAACGGTCCCAAGATCGATTGGAGATCAACCGGTCCTGAGACCGTATGAAGCCACACGACCCCAAGATCGAGCGAAAGCAAACGATTTCAGACCGAGATGACTCAAACGGTCTCCAGACCGAGGGAGTCCAAACGGTCTCCAAACCGTGTGAAAATCCAAACCGTCTCCAAGACCGTTTGGACCCACATACCCCAAACTATTTAAGGCTCACTCAAAATCCATTAAATAGAACCCAAAGGGGTCCTCATAAATCATCAAGTCTAAGACATCCAAAGGCTGCCTCTATTGTTCCAGATCCATTCCATCCTTCACCCACTGCCCCCAGGCTGCCGGTTTGAGATACATACTCCATCTCCAAGCTACTTTCTCTCTCATCGACAAAGAAGGTGGGAAGAGGAGGATTCATCATCAAGCAAGCTACGAAGTGTGAAGATCATTGCTCTCTCTCCTCCAAGGGGTCGACCTTCCTCCCTCCTTCGTGGAGATGACACACACTCTCTCTCTCTTCTCACCCCCTTCTTTGTTCTTGCCATGAGTGAGTAGTCTCATACACTAGGGTGTGGGGAGTAGCCCCGCTACCCATGTTTTCATTTCATACATTGTAATTCTTGAGTTTGCAATAGAAAAACACTATCTTTCCAGTTCAACATCAATCGTTTAATGAATGCTAGTTGCTTGATCACCAACTTGTGTTATCTATTATATGTTAGTGCAAATAGTCTATGTTTGTACTTCTAGATTCGAATATCGACTGCTTGTTGGTTCCAGATTGTATGTAGTCACCATATGTTTGGTTCAGTATCTAGGAGCGTTTCTCAAGGAGTGGAGTAAACTCACCTTCATCGTTGTACTTTCATACTATGAAATGGAATCAGTTGACGAATGAAAGTACAACCTTGACAGGTCGAGGAACACAATTTGTGAGGGGAGTGATGCAAAGTAAGTGACCATTCGTCCGGGGATGGCTGGCATTGCAACACTTCCACGTTTCTCGTAGTTAGTTATCTGAAAGGAAGGTAAGTCTACAAAGATACTAACTATTTAGACTCTTTTCTTTGCAAGCCAAGTTATTATGATGTATGTTTTGATCCATGTGTAGTGGTGGTGAAAGTCGATCACATCCTAGTGGTTTCTTAATATTTTTTACAACCTTAAATTTATTTTCTTACCTTTACTTTACTTGCACTTAGTTTAAACAACCAAACCAACTCTTTGATATAAATACCAACTGTTAAGGAGTTAAATGAAATTCTAACATTTTCTATCTTGTTGATCTTAACAAGACCGTTGTCCTGTGGATTCGACCCTTAACTATACTACGATAAGACTTCCACGTATCCTAGCATACGTGGGTGGAGTTTTTAATCTAGTATAAGAAAGGCTAAGCCTAAAGACTTACTATCTTTAGGATTTTTAGTGGTGCACGCAACTCCACGCAAGTGGAAGCTCCATCACCTTCCTCCAAGACTAACTTCCTTAAGTCATTGGCATCAGGTACTACCATCCTACCATGGTAACAGACTACTTGATCCTCTGACTCATGAAAGACACCATGTTTCTCACTACCATACTCTGACCTTATCTGTTGAATCACAATATCAGCTTGTTGTGCTTCTTTAATCTACCGTCTCAGAATAGGTTTTATGTGCATCTCAGCTAACAACCCGTCTAACAATGATACTTTATGTTGTATATTGTTTTTCCTCATAGAGATAAGCATATCTCTTTTAAATCACACTAAGGAGTTCAACTTTGCTTTATCTAAGGCTGGTGATGATGATTTCCTACTTAGTGCATCAGCCACTACATTAGCTTTCCCTAGATGATAATCAATTGTACAATCGTAGTCCTTGATTAACTCCATCCAACGGAGTTGTCTCATGTTCAACTCATGTTGTGAGAAGATATATTTTAGATTCTTATGGTCTGTGAAAATATGGAATGTTTCTCCATAGAGATAATGCCTCCAGATTTTCAAAGCATGGACCACAACAGCTAGCTCTAAATCATGTGTTGGATAATTCTCCTCCTGTTTCTTAAGCTGTTGAGAGGCAAAAGAAATCACTTGATTATCCTGCATCCACACACATCCTAGTCCATTCTTAGATGCATCACAGAAAACTATGTACCCCTTCCCTTGCTCAGGTAACACCAGCACATGTGCACTTGTTGACCTTTCTTTCAATGACTGGAAAGAACGTTGACACTTGTCATTCCAGACAAAAGGAACCTCCTTTCTGGTCAACTTGGTTAGGGGTAAAGCTATAGAACTGAAGTTCTTAATGAACCTCCTATAATATCCTGCCAGCCCTAGGAAACTGTGTATCTCCGTTGGTGTCTTTGGCTGCTCCCATTGCAGGAAAAATTCTACCTTCTTAGGATCAACACGGATACCTGAGGCAGATATTACATGTCCTAGAAAAGAAACTTCTGGTAACCAGAACTCACATTTGCTAAACGTAGCATACAACTTATGCTCTCTTAGCAAAGTTAAAGCTTGACGGAGGTGCTGATCATGCTTTTGAGCATCTCTACTATATACCAAGATGTCATCTATAAAGACTACTATGAATTGATTAAGAAAAGGTCGAAAGATTCTATTCATGAGTTCCATGAATGCAGTTGGTGCATTAGTTAGTCCAAACGACATAACTATGAACTCATAGTGACCATGCCTTGTCCTAAAGGAAGACTTAGGTATGTCACTCTCCTTGATACGCAACTGATGATATCCCGACCTCAGATCTATGTTAGAGAAAATAGTTGCACCACGCAACTGATCAAACATGTCATCGATCCTTGACAGAGGATACTTATTCTTTATAGTTACTTTATTCAATTGTCTGTAATCAATGCATAACAGCATCGATCCATCCTTCTTCTTAACAAAGAGAACCGGAGCACCCCATGGTGAAGTACTCGATCGGATAAAACCTTTCTCAATTAACTTCTGCAGCTGTTTCTTGAGCTCTGCCATCTCAGCAGGTGTCATTCTATATGGTGTTTTTGCTATTAGTTGTGTGCCCGGGACTAGATTAATTTCAAAATCAATCTCTCGGGGTGGAGGTACACCTGGAAGTTCCTCAAGGAATACATCTTTAAACTCCCTAACTATCAGAACTTCAGAAAGATTAGAGCTCTCCATTGTGGTATCTACCACATGTGCCAAGAATGCAAAGCATCCTTGTCTCATCAACTTCAAAGCTACCATAGATGACACAAGACAGGTTGGAAGAATCTTTCTATTTCCTTGAAAGACCCATGTATCACTATCATCTATGAACACAACCTGCTTGGAAACACAATCCAAGACAAATTTTTACTTTTCTAGGGTTTCCATCCTAAGAATTATATCGAACCCATGCATCTCAAGTGGTATAAGATCCACATGAATGTGATGTTCATAAAAGGAAAGAATGTAGGGAGAACACACCTCCCGCATCACTGCAGATCCCAACAAAGGGGTTTCTAACAACAAACTCTTTGCCCTATGACCAACTGTCATATTGCAGTCATGGATCACTCTTCGAGTGATAAAGGAATGTGTAGCACCCGGATCAATTAAAATAGATACGAAGAAGGATGAAGACATATCAGAATGAAATAGTTCCATTTGACCAATCACGACTCGAGGGTTGACTATTGCTTCGGGTTGATTAATTGCATAGAATCTCATCATTTCTTGTTGTTGACCCTGTGCTCGATTGTTGGGTGTCGACGAACCAGCTTGGGATGCTTGTCCATGTCCTCTAGCTCCACTCAGAAATTGTCGCCTCTGAGAGCCTTGCAGACTACACCTCTGAGGTTGAGTCACACTTGCTTCTCTAGGTCGACAATCTTTCATCAAATGTCCCATCTTTCCACATATAAAACAACCTCTGTTCCCTGACTGTGGCCTGGGTGGTCCTGTTACCGACACTGATGCTGAGTTGTGGGCTCCTTCTGGTGGTAAACTACGGACTCTACCCCTATTCGATGTCCATTGCGTCTGGGTATTAAATCTCGGTGGTGTTATTAGTGCAGAAAATCTCAGTTTCTTGAAACTTTTGGATCCTTATCCTTGGAACTGAGTATACACCTTCTTACTCTTGGTCTGACGCTTCTCAGTCATAGACCTCTCTATCTGTCTGACGGATTCGAAAAAAGTGGCGAACCTCTCCCTATTCTCTAAGGTAGACACATGAGTGGTCAAATCAACGTTCAACCCCTTCTTAAAATGCTGAATTCTCTCTTCATCGGTAGCTGCCATATGCAGATAGAACCACAAAAGCTCCATGAACTTAGCTTCATACCCGCTAATGTTCATTGGTCCTTGCCTTAACCTCTCAAACTAAAAGATTTTCTCATCTTGAAACGTCTTAGGAAAGTATCTATTGACGAATTCCCGTCAGAATACTTCCCATCCGATCTCAACACCTGGCCTCTTGCCCTCTTCTATTGTCCACCAATGGCCAATAATCCCCTTAAGAAGGTGCACTACATGTCTAACCTTCTCAACTTCTGGGATATTAATGATTCTGAAGGCCTTCTCCAACTCAGTCAGCTACATGTCTGCATCTGCTGGGTCACCTGTACCAGCATAATCTGTGGCCCCAACCTGATGAAGTCATTCAAAAGTCTTGTCGGTGCCCTATCCTTCATGGTGAGATGGTGCCCTAGGTGCCGGTGGTGGTATCCTATCCTCCATATGCGTCATAGTTGCCATGAACTGCTCAAATAGATCATGGAAGGCTGGGTTTTCCAGTGCAGCCTGGTTAAGCTGGGGATGTCCAGACATGTTCATAGTGTAGCAACACTGCTCTCAGCAGCATGTTCTTCGTGAGATCCAGACATCTTTAAGTTCTTCTTCTCCTCCTATATGAGTAGAAGACACTATCAGATTACTGGAAGACACTAGAACAGACTCAACAACCTTAATCCTATGTCTCTGTAGACTCAACGAACCTAGAGCTCTGATACCACTAAATTGTGGCATCCAAATCATAAAAACATGATTTACTTAAGTGGAAGCGTTCGTTTGCAGCGGATTAATGAAAATCACTAAAAATTAAAATTATTACAAAGAGATCCATATACTAGAAAACTCTTTCATAAAGAACCAAAGTAATTCAATTACATTCTGGTTCACTAGTACATCTCTTGTACCATTCCTTCTCGAGGATTACAAGCATCAGATGCCCTTCTTAAAACTATACATAGGCAGCATAAAAACATTGAGGCATCAAGCCAAAATCTCAAATCGGTTTATTAAACAAACTACTGACTCCGAGGACCTGAGAGTACAGAGATGACACATAGGACTCTATATAAAAAACATGACAGCCAGTGTCTCCACCTGGATGACACTGTTGTTCCTGCTACTGTTGCTGTTACTATTCTTCCCCCGTTGTAGGGGTTTTTGCTTCTTCTTCTTCTGTGTCTACCTAAAAAGTTGGATCCAACGGGGGTGAGACAATTGAAATTGTCCCAACGAGAGATATAACTCTCTTCCAGAAATATTATTATTGCAATTAATGGAATAAAACTGAGTAGAAGAATCATAAGTATTTAATAGCAGATAAATCAATTATCTAATGGTATTAGTGCAATGTTCTTCTTCAAAGTATTTCAGCTTGTAACTTAGTAAAATAGTATGTCATTTATCCAATAAGGAATATGAAGAACATGTATAGCATTTATCCATCTGAGATATACTAAACAAAATAACATCAACCATTGATTCTCGTATTTCAACCTTAAGCAAATATGCTACACGGTTGATTACATTTTACAATCATACTTAAGCCCTGAGGAGATGTGGTATACCGCTCATACTCCAACTCACCATTGCGAAATCGAAATCGGTACCATACATAGGTCAATAGAAGAGCTGAATTTCCATTACTTCATCTTCCTCAGTCAGTGTGAGGACCAAATGCAGGACATCTTGTGTCTCTGCTAAATAGCTTTCCAGGGTATACTGGCAACTTCTCTATTAGAGTTACAATGGCAGTTGTACTATCTTCGCAATCGAGAGATTTCATGTTTATCTCACATCGATCCGACATTAACATCATTGGGAGATTAGTGATACATCCATTCCGGCATTCTGGAGATTAGTGATACATCCATCCCGACATATATAATGAAGGATTGATAGATTTAATGTTTACCTCACATCAATTCCTCCATTAGGGCGTAAGGATATTCACGCCCATAACCCCCACATACTCAATAATATGCCCTCCAGGAGTTCCCGTAGGAAAACTTGTTTCACCATCACCAGTTACTAACGATGATGGATCTATGGTCAGGGCTCTACATGATAAGATTTCACTTGATTAATTAAGTACATTTCCATATTCTTTTAGCATCAATCATGTTTTCAAAATATAATTCATTATAAAAAATGCTACAAAGAATGAGTACTACTTCTATCAAGTCCTTTTCAAAGTTTTATAAAACATTGGGATCTCAATCCCTTATCACATCAGGGGCATTCTCATACCTTAACATCTCATCATTATGATTATAGAATATGGGTATTCAAACCCTCAATTCATCAAGAACACTTATTACCACTTTATCAGGTAGCTAATACCTTCAGGTCATCTGACCAAGGTAAACGTGATACTTGCAATACATGTATCTCATATGGCTCTTAAGGCCCATTAACCTCTTGTTACCTTTTACTAGGCAACACAACATATTATTGTTAACAAGGCCCATAAAACAATTCCAATAATAAAACATCATAGCTCATACATGGCTATGTCGAACTTCTCATGATACCAGCATGATTAGTGCACATGATAACAGTTATATTAATTACATATCAGGACAATGCATGTAAAAGTGGCATTACCATTCCCTCATTAGAGTTAGGATTTCCGAATTCATGTCAATTAGGAATACTCATCCCATTACACAAATTAGGGTTATGGTCTATCATCATATTTCCCAAGATTAGGGGTTCATACATTATAACCCAAAATTAGGACTTCACATACCTTTACCCTTTATCAGGGTTAGGATTTCATATCAAGATTTCACATCTCATTAAATAGCATCACCTTAGGTTAGAGATTCACATCACATCATTGCATTAAGGTTTCACTTTAACATCACCCTTGATTAGGGTTTTACATAACATCTCTGTATTAGCATTTCACATGACATAACCCTTGATTAGGGTTTCTCATGACATCACCCTCAGTTAGGGTTTCACATATCATTATCCTTATTTAGGGTTTCATATGAGATCACCCTTAATTAGGGCTTCACATGACATCGCCCTTAGTTAGGGTTTCACATGACATCACCCTCAATTAGGGTTTCACATAACATCACCCTTGATTAGGGTTTCACATGTCATCACCCTTATTTAGGGTTTCATCATTACCCTAGATTAGGGTTACACCTATCAATGTCCTCAATTATGGTTAGGGTTCCTCAACCTTCTCAATCAGGGTTTCATGATCTCTTTATCAAGGATCATAGCCTAATTACATATTTTATTCATATTAACAGTGTAGGGGCTTAGCCACTTACTTGATCATTATACATTATGAATTCCTCTCTCTCTCTCATCCTCTCTAGGATGTTGATCACTTCAAACTTGATTAGATTAGGTCAACCCCTCATTTAAGTATACACACTTAGGGTTAGCTTAGTGTATGCAGATATTGCTTCCATAAACATTAAAGGTTAACCACCTTAGATGTACTAATCACCTAAGTACCTTAGGGTTTCAACCATTGTACTTATCATTGATAATCATCATTATCAAACATGGAATCAATTGATATTTTATAACCTTGAGTCTCTAAATGGTTTTTGGGTATCTTGAGCCTCTAAACGGTTTTGCCCCTTTTTGACCTTCAAATGGTTTTGAAGCCGTTTGCCCTCCAAATGGTTTTGAAACTGTTTGGGCATTCTAGGTCTGAGACTTTTTGGTCTTAAACGGTTTGAAACCATTTGGTACCTTCAACCCATGAAACCATTTGAGCATTTGTACCTTGAAATCGTTTGAATATAACCACCTTAAAACCGATTGAACAATTCACCCTTGAAACCGATTGGATCTCCAAATGGTTTGGGATCGTTTGATCTCAAACGGTCTTGAGACCGTTTGATTCCAAACGGTTTCAAGATCGTTTGATTCCAAATGGTTTCAAGACCATTTGGACTCAAACGGACTTGAGACCATTTGGTCCAAACCACCTCAAAACCGATTGGACCAATTAGGGTTTCCATCATCAAATCGATTTAGGAATTTCAATCATGGAACCATCCATCATCTGAACCATTGAAAGTTATTCAACTTGTAGACCTTGGATCTCCAACCATTCATCACAACCCTTGACCTACAAATGGTCTTGAGACCATTTGGGTTATCCAAACCCCAAAATCAATTTCATTAATTAGGGTTTCAATCAATTTAACCAATTAGGATTTGGAATTAGTGGATCATCCATACATGGGACCTTTAAAATCAAATCAATTGGTATCATTGGATCATCATACATCCACATCAGCATTGATCCTCCAAATGGTTTGAGACTATTTGATCTCAAATGGTATTGAGATCATTTACTCCCAAACGGTCTTGAGACCGTTTGGTGTCAAACGGTCTTGAGAACGTTTGGTCACCAAAAGCAAAACCATTTGCACCTGTTCTATGTTGATGTGTGTGCTTAAAATTACATCAACATCCTCAAGCTTCAAACCTTTGAAATCAATTGTGATTCATATGGTGATTTCAATAACTAATCAAAAGGAAACTGAGAGAGTAAAAAGGTTCAACACAAATTGAATAAATTGCAAGCAATAATGATATTTAAGGGTTCAAGTTATATAAACCACCTTCAAAATTGAATCCAAGCTTCAAGCTCCACGTCTTCAATGGTGAATGAAGCTCTCTCAAATGTCCAAGGCCCGTTCTCAAGTCTTTGAGTGAAAGGATTGGCTAGAGTTGAAGATTGAATGAAGAAAAGAAGAAATTCAACATTGAATTTCGATTTCCACCATGAAATCAAGGTTGAAGATGACTATGGAGCTTACCTACAGGTTGGGGCACGTCTTCTTATTTCTCCTTATCTCCTTTGTGTTCAACCAAAGCAAGGAAATAAAAAGGGATCGAAAAATCCTTTCATTTGAGTTGGAAATGGGATGTTTATAAGGGAGTTTCAATGAGACAGAAAATGATAATTAATCCCTTCAACTCCCACAATTGGTGCCACATACTCCCCTCCATCCCTTGAATATGAATCCATCTCCCCCACCTTGTAATTCCTCTTCATTATCCATGAATTAAAAGAAAGCAAATTAAGCACCTTAACCGTTATAATAATAATATCCAAAATTGAGTGGATATTATTTTTCCTTTTACTAATGTGACTGGGCTCTCCACTCACTTTAGATATTTGGTGGCCTTTTCAAGGCACAAGGACGTTCACACTTATGCAAATTAAACCATATCATTTTTGGTTGAAGGGCACTTCAATTAATATATTTATTTCTGCATTAAATTGAATTAGGGTTTCAATTATGCTTAAATCTTGATTATTTTAATATCAATATTCTCTCTCCTCCAAAGTGATTCAAATGAGACGCCCCTCTGCTTTTCTTGTCTCTAATTAATATCAAGAAGTATGAGGGACTCTCTAAAGGTGGTATTTTGCATATTGAACCCTAGGTTTTGGGTGATTTGCACATTACACGAAAACTAGGTTTTAATGCACAAACATGGCTTAACAAGCTCTTTCTTGGTATCCAGGATTCCACAAGCCATAACTTTGTATTATTCTCATTATTATGATGCTTCAAGACTTGAGGAACATTTTACCATGTAACATTTGCAAGTTAACCCCTCAATCTTAGGTAATTTTCACTTTAGTCCAAAACAAGCAAAATAGTGCTTCAACATTATTCAAAAAGGACTAAAATTGAAACATAAGTTCCTCTTGAGCCATAATTACATTTCAAGAGATAAGAGCAAGCATATAATTAACTTCATTAAACAAAACATCTAGGGTTAAAGCATAACCTAGGTCAGGGATGTTATAACTACTACTGCAACTGCTAGAACTGCTACTACTAGAACAACTACTACAACTACTACTGATGCTACTAATACTACTACCGCTACTACTGTTGTTGTTGCTACTACTACTACAACAACTACCACTACTACTACGACTACTAATACTACTACCATTGTTGTTGTTGTTGCTTCTATTGCTGCTGCTACTATGACTACTATGACGACGACTACTACTACTTCTACTATTATTTCTACTACAACAACAACTACTACTACTACTACTACTACTACTACTACTACTACTACTACTGCTACTACTACTACTACTACTACTACTATTACTACTACTACTACTACTACTACTATTGTTGTTGCTATTGCTGCTACTACTAGCTACTACTACTACCACCACCACTACTACTACTAATACTACTACCACTACAA